>CM065804.1:146851981-148125990 GCA_033398695.1 Orobanche coerulescens
TCCCAAAATAATTCGTGTTTCCAAAAACAATGTTGTCGTACACACTCAAATATTTACACACACCAACACACATATTTACACTCATGTAATTAAATGTATTACCTTGGGATATATCCAACTAACCGCCTGCTTCGATTTACTTGTATGCATACCATCCATGGTCTTGAATGCGGTCACGACACTGCTTAAAAGTAACAATAATATATTGAGTCGTTGATATAAAAATTCCAAGCAAATATGTTATAAATAAAATCTTACTTTTGGAGTATGGCCTTAATGCAAGAGTCAGGCCTACTATGTAATGAGCAAAACCATATAATAGTTCCTCTTGCTGGCACAATGACCAGAAGTTGCCAATGAAGCCTACATTGATAAATGCATTTGAAAGAAAAAACATATTACTAAACTATGTTGTAAAAAGATAAAGAAATAGTTATGTTAAAAAGAAAATATTTTGAAATTTAAAATCTTTAACTTACTTATGATGGTAAGCTCCCATGTATATTTGTTTCTTCTACTCAAGCATACGCGTAGATATATATCTCGAGATCTCCTCTCCCCCTGTCCCTTATTTTTTATGGATTGAGGATCAAAATATCCATACAAATCCCCGTCCATCGTGCCCACATTCATATTAGACAAATACCTAATTTGTTAAGCAAAATATTAATATAAAAAAATTACTCCGCACACTGCACACAAACACACACACACACACACAGCCTAACATTAAAAACACACACTGCCACACAATAAAAATAAACACACACTGCACACACACTGCACATACATACACACACACACTGCACACACAAACACACAATGCGCACACACACACACACTACACACACACACTGCACATACACATACACAAACACACACTGCAGACACACTGCATGCAGTAGAAAAAAACACACACTTCCACACAGTAAAAAACACACACACATACTACGAATGTAAAAAAATTCCATAAAGGAAATTACTCACATAATCCAAAGCTATACAAATGATAAAATAAGCCACTCGTTTCCTTGAACGATCTCTAAAATATCAGTGTGAGCGATGTACAATGGAACATCATCACCACCACAGCCAAAGATAGCTGCATCCCACGGCATTGATAATGGATTATTGTAAAGACTCGACGCAGCACTAAGTAAGTCTTTCATGATGTCATCTTTGGTCCTCGACCCGTCATTGTGACGAGCCTGCTTCCTTGGTCGCTGAATATCCTATTTCATATAGTAGAGTGTAAAATACAAGTACATTTGAAATAATTTATTTTGTTTGAGTTACTAAAAAGAAAAAGAAATTATTTACCTTTGAAAAATCGGAGAAAACAAAATCTCGTGACCATGCAATAAATACACCTAAAGCTTTCCCCACAACTCTCACCTCATCAGTCGCCAGAGGGACTTCAACGATGGCATCTACGACCTCCTCAACCACTACCCTAACCAAATGAGCTGGTAAAGCAGCACAATGTAGGGTCGAATCGCCCTGAATAACCCTACCGATAGCAACTAGACGGGGAGGATGCTCGTCCACATAAAATCCAACTCGATGAGTGTCTCCAGTCGAAGGTCTCTCTCCGGAAGGGCCAGAAATAGCATCAGCACAACTCCCCTTTGTGCTAACACGAGTAACCTCATTCGGTGTATGAATATCAACAGGCGCTGGGAACTAGCACCCATTGTCTGGCCGAACTCTTTCATCAAAGTCTGTGTGACATCAAGAGTGATCTTCTTCCGTAGCTTCTCCAACACATCTTCACTTACGGAAGACGTCGGTCCACATGATCGTCCAAAGTAATCGCGAATACCCACACCAAAACCAATGCCACGAACACGACCAGGGTGCTCGGGTCTCCCAATGGCAGACGCCAATATATCCTGTCGTCCCTCAGGAATGAAGTTACCTTGTGTATACTGCTTGTCCAAATCATCCTACAAAAATTTAATTTGGCACCATATTATAAAATTTTGAAATATGCAAACAACTAATACAAGTTGATGAAGGAGAAAAACAATACAAGAATGTAGATAAAAATAATTGGGTAGAAAAGTAGTTATTTACATTTAATAAAGCAAATAATTTACCTCAAATTTTTAGTGTTTGCTAACACTTAGCAACAAAAAAGTGGAGCTTTTTATTTTTCTTACAAGAAAAAATAATTCTTAAAAAAGAACTTACAATCCTCTCGACAATCTCCCGTGCAGCATCGGATGACGTACCCCCATCTTTTTGTATGACCAAGCTTCCACCTTTGATGACGCGTAGGTGGAGACGGGGGATCAATAACAATATCTTCTTCAGATTTAGATACTTCTCGACGCTCCTTCATCTTTCTCTCCATCTCCCGTATATCCACCAAGTCGTATCCTCCTCGAGCCATATAATGCGGAATGTTCATTTTTGCTACTTCTTGTTTCTTAATTCTTTGTTCCTGTTACAGGTATCAAGTAATCCATAAATAATTTTATAAATATTTTCAAATTCAAAACATTTTTTTTCAGATTTTATGTTCTTAATTAGAAATAGGTTCTTAATTAGAAATTGTTTTATTTGATTCTTGTAAAATTATTTTCAGATTATTGTACAATCTTTTTATGAATATTGTAATATATATATATATTATAAATATTTTCAAATTTAAAACATTTATTTATTTCAGATTTTATGTTATTAATTAGAAATTATTTTATTTGATTGTGTGTTCATTATTTTCAGCATTAAACTTAAAAAAAAAACTTAAAACGTTTTTTTCGGTTATACCTCCCAAACGGAGTCCTCACGAATCTTTTTGAAGCCTCTCCAGTCCTCCTCGGAGATACCATACTCATCACAAGGAGATTTTCCTTTGCTTGGACCATATATGTACTCACCGGTCAAGCCAGACTTAAACTGCCTCCATTTTACGCCAATTGACTGTAAAGACTTCTTCTGAAAATGACCAAGATTGCTAATCTGGCTAACATCAAAATTGGCCTACATATTGATAATTAAAACTAGAGTTAGCCACACATACACAAACTAGAGTTAAACACACATACTGCCACACACACAAACACACACACAACACACAAACAAACAAACACACACACACACACACAACACACACACACACAGCACAAAAACACACACACACACAGTACACACTAAAACACGCACACACAGCACACACACACACAACACACACACACACACACAGTACACAAACACACACACACATAGTACACACACTGCCACACACACACACACACACACACACACACACACACACACACACACACACATAAACACACACATCACACACACACACGCAATACAAACACACACACACAAAAATACACATACAACACACAAACAAACACACACAGCACACACACAGAGCACAAAAACACACACACACACACACAGTACACACACTGCCACACACACACACAAAAACACACACACACACACACACACACATCACAAACACACATAAACACACACAGTACACACACACACACAACACATAAACAAACACACACACAGCACAAACACACACACACACACACACACACACATCATAAACACACACACACACAGTACACACTGCACATAAACACAGACACACACACACACACACAGCACACAAACAAACACACACATCACACACACACACACAGCACAAAAACACACACAAAGTACACACACGCTGCCACACACACAACACACAAACAAACACATACACAGCATACACACACACAGAGCACAAAAACACACACAGACACACACAGTACAGACACACACATCCACACACACAAAAACACACACACACACATAGTACAAAAAAAACACACACAAAAGCAGCTTGTCACACATTGCCACACACACACAAACATACACACACGCAACACACAAACAAACACACACACAACACAAAAACACACACACAGTATACATATACACACACTGCCACGCACACACAAACACACACAAACAAACACATACACACACACACATCACAAAAACACACACACAAAGAGCACAAAAACACACACACATACAGTACGCACACACTGCCACACACACACACACACACATAGCCGCACGCACACAAACACACAGTACAATACACACACACACACACACAGTACACACATAAACAAAAAACGCACACATCACACACACACACACACACAGTACACCCAATTCTTAATACAAAAAGAGAGTCATGTACCAATATATCCTGCCACAACATTTCTTTATCCGTCTTGTCGAGTACTTGCTTCCAACTCTTGCACGGTATCGAGACATGATCTTTGGCTTATTTTCCCAAGTACGTACTTAACTTCAATTTGTGTTCGTATTTGATCTTTCCCCGTACTGGATCAATGTTAAGAGGTAATTTTTTTCCGTCAACACGTCATTTCGACATACTTCTACATCGCGTGGGATTTCTCGATGTAGAAGTACTACATGTATGAGCATCGGGAGACCGGGAGGACTGAGGAGAATGAGCGGGAGGAGGAGTGTGAGGGGAATCAGAAGGAGACGCCATGTGCCTGCATTAACAAATAAGTTTAATCATCAACCACAATATACACTGCACACATAAAACACACACACACACACACACACACACTGCACACATAAAACATACAAACACTGCACACACACTACACACACTCACACTCACTGCACACACACACACACACGCTACACACACTGCACTCTGCACTCTCACACACACACACTACACACACAGACTGCACACACTCACACACTGCACACACACACACTACACACACTGCACTCTTTCACACACACACACACACACACACTGCACTCTGCACTCTCACACACTGCACACAATCACATATACTGCACATACACACACTACACATACTGCACTCACACACACACACACTGCACTCTGTACTCTCACACACTGTACATAATCACACACACTGCACACACACACACACTGCCCTCTCTCTCTCTCTCTCTCTCTCACACACACACACACACACATACTGCACTCTGCACCCTCACACACACTGCACACCCACACACACTGTGCACACACTCACACAAACTGCATACACACACACACACAATGTGCACACACTCACACTGCACACACACACACACACACACACACACTATACACACTGCACATACTGCATATACACATACACGCGCACACATTTTTTAAAAACAAATAATGAAATAAATCTTAAATACTAAAATAAAAACTTGATTCTTCAGAACACAACGTTCAACATTAATACTAAAATTCAACAAAACCAACTTTATCATTAACAATGTCACAAAATTGAACATTAATACTACAATTCAACATAATCGACTGTGCCTTCATCATCAACTATCTAACTTGACACTAGATAACAACGTTTTCCCATATGCCTTCATCATGATCATCTCGAATGGCATGTATGTCGTCTGCTACATTTTCTTCAACGATAGTGGGCGTCCGTGTTGATAAAGGAATAAACTCACAAATGTCAAAACTTGACTCTTCAGTTTCATTGATATCCACACTTCTACCCGGTATGACCACTGACAATGTTTTATTGCATGGATCCTTGACATAAAACACCTGTTTAGCTCGTCAGTGTAATCTATCTTATGAAGATCTACCAATGTAAAGCCCAGTTCATCGATTACCATACCCGTGTTATTATCAACCCACTTACACTTAAAAATAGGCACTCTAAACTTAACATAATCAAGTTACCATATATCTTCAATAACTCCATAGTAACATGTCGATGTCATAACTGGATTTTTATCTTTCGAGCCTGAAAAGTGAATGGACTAGGCTTGAAGAGTAACTCTGTTATTTTGAACCGAACTTTTGTCATCTTGTGAATTTTATAGAATGAGTACTTATTGATATCATATCTATTCCAAGTTACGACATCGGACTTCAGCCCGTAAGCTAGCCATTTTAACATTTTAGATGTGCTATCAGTTTCGGAGATTTGTACCTTAAACCACCTCAAGAAAGTCTTATTATGTTCAATCAACAACTATTTCTAGCTCATTCAGAGATTCTTTGTATTCAAAAGATTCTTGTGAGCTAAGTACGGAAGAACCTCATCAGTGTTATTCAAAACGTACAAATGTGCTTGAAGCACCTCATCACGATTCTTGGTTAATATTTTAACACCCCGTGTACCCTTTCCATTAAGTTTCCCATCATGTTGAGACTTCGGAATCCCTACATATGGTGTTTGTGACATGTAATCTGTGCAAAACTCAATTGCTTCTTCTGCAATATACCTCTCAACAATAGATGCTTCTGGACGAGATGGGTTTTTACTATACCCTTTAAAAATCTTCATGTATCGCTCAATCGGAAATATCCATCGCAAATAAACATGGCCACACTCTTCGATCTGTCTAACTACATGGACAAGTAAGTGAACCATAATATCAAAAAAAGGAGGAAAATACATCTCCAATTGACACAAGATAACAACAGCCTCGTTTTTCCACTCATCCAAAATCAAAGGATCAATCACTTTGCTACATATAGAATTGAAGAAAACACACAAGCGAGTTATGGTATTTCTCACTTTTTTAGGCAAGACGTCACGTATAGACACAACTAGAAGTTGTTGCATCAAGACATGACAGTCATGAGACTTTAAGCCAACCAATGTCAGATTTTGCATCAATACAAGACTCTTAATATTCGACGAATAACCTAGTGTCACTTTAATGCCTTGTAAACAATTACAAAAGATGATTTTCTCTCTTATGGATAAAGTATAACAAGTCGGGGGAAGATAAGTTCGTTAACCGACTACTTGCAGATGCAACTGAGGACGTATACCCATTTCCTCTAAGTCTTGACGAGCCTCGACACCATCCTTTATTTTGTGTTTAACATTGAGAATTATGCCGATCACACCATCGCATACATTTTTTTCGACATGCATAACATCTATGCAATGTCTAACATCTAGATGTCTCTAGTAAGGAAGATAAAAAAATATTGACCTTTTCTTCCAAATGTTTGTTGTAGCAGCCTCCTTTTTGGTTTTTCCAAATATAGTATTTATGTTCTTCACACGATCGTACACTTGCTCACCTGTTAAGGGCATGGGCGCAAGTCCATTTTCTGGGAATCCATTAAAAGCTTTTCGCAATATACGATACGGGTGACGGCAACTGAGAAACCTCTGATGTTGCGTGTAAACTGTTTTATTTCCATGTTTCAACTGGATGTAGCTTGTGTTTTCTTCACATATAGGATATGCATGATGTCCTTTCACACTATATCCACTCAAGTTTCCATATGCAGGAAAGTCATTAATCGTACAAAATAACATTGCACGTAACTTGAAACTTTGCTGGCGGTAACCATCAAATACGTAAATCTCTTCATCCCACATCATTCTCATGTCATAAATCAACGGACTTAAATAAACATCTATGTCATTTCCTGGTTGTTTTGGTCCTGAAATCATCATTGATAACATAACGTACTTCCGTTTCATACATAACCAATGAGGTAGATTATATATCACAAGTAAAACAGGCCAAGAGCTATGCTTGGTGCTTAAGTTACCAAATGAATTCATTCCATCTGTGGAAAGTCCAAGCCTAAGGTTTCTTACGTCACTCCCGAAATCTGGAAATAAATGATCTATTTTCTTCCATTGTGCAATATTAGCTGGATGACGAATTAGCCCGTCGCATTTTCTCTCATTTGCATGCCATGTGAGATTCTTTGCATCATCTCTATTCGCAAACAATCGCTTGAACCTTGGAACAATCGGAAGATACCATAACACTTTCGCGAGAGGTCCTTATTGTGTGTTCTCTCCATCATTCTTCACTTTGTATCGTGATACCGCACACCTAGGACACTTATGCAATTCTTCAAACTCTTTTCTATATAGTATGCAATCATTGGGACAAGCGTGTATTTTTTATACTCCATACCCATCGGACACAAAACCTTCTTCGCCTCATAGGTACGCTTAGGCAATGTATTGCCTTTTGGTAGCATCTGTTAGGAGTATGCCCTCGAATGCCACTCAGAGGATGTTGAGTGAGGGCATTGCACTTGTAATTATGTAAATTAATTATATAAGGCAATGAATGTTTCTTTATTTACTGGTAGTTAGTGGCATTCCTTACTCGTAAATATACATATAGAAACTAGTCCGTGTATTTGAGAGCAAAACGTTCCACTCCTTATTGGATAAGGGGGTCGGCATTGGAAAGGTTTATAGCTCAAATACTTAATCGTTCGCAAGTCAATGAAACTTGACTGGGCGTTAAGTTTATGTGAAGACTTGTATGACGTGTTCTTTGACATGGAGAGTTCCTGTCGAACGCTAATGGTTAGTGGGAGCACATGTTATAGGTATGCTAATTGGATTAGTATACTCGAACCGACTCACCCTCGATTCGTCACATGGATTTCACTCCGGGACAGTCAATGACGGAATCGAAAGGTTGTGATAGGTATTCTGAACCTTCGACTTGACGATTTAGTAGGGATGTGCTTGTGACGTCAAGATTTTCATTAGAGTAGTTCGACCCTATAATCCGGAAGGTGGGGGTCAACCTCAACGTGCATCTTGACGGGCAAGTAGCAGGTCCTACTGAATACCAAGATAGAATTCTTTCTCCCATTAGTGAGCGGGTTATATGTCCTATGCGGTTATTGGCAGATGAGATCATAAGTCTTTGGCCAAAGCATTGGAGCTAGTTGTATTAGATACACGACAGCTCAATGATCTCGATTTACATTAACGCATGCATAGCATCAAGTACAGATAGGGTTTGACTGACCGTGACCCTATAACTTGATCGGGACATTTGAAAGAAGGGTTTATACATTTACTGGTATTCACGACAGAATGGTTCTTGAATGATCCCAATCATTCGTTCTCAGTCGGGGTACAGTGTAGGCCACCAGGCTGGCTAGGTGGTGCTACTACTCTTTGGTTCCTCCCATTGCTGACTGAGACGGACCTACCGAGTCGCACGTTAGGATTGACGACGGAATGAATCGAGCTTAATCTCTCATTATGAATATTAGATATTGGATATCTAATTTGGGACATGGGATGTCTAAATCGATTTATTGGATAAATTGATTTACAGCCTAATGGATTAAATAAATTACTGGGTGATTAATTTAATTCATGAATATAATTATTTCTTGGAGAAATTAATTATGTTATTATGTATTTGATATGATTAATTAATTGGATTAATTAATTGATATAAATACATTGGAACGGAATCGGAGTTTATCTGTTTGGACTCACGGGAGTCCGAAACGGACCGAATTTTTCCTACCCTTCTAGATGGCCGCCCCCTCTTTATCTTCCACCTAATGTGGTGGAAGACTTCATGATTTAATATCATGAAATGTTTATCAATAGGGGACATGGAATCTCTTTTATTATAAAAGTGATTTGATGAGTTGTTGAATGTAGAATAAAAAGGAGTAGACTAACTCTTCCTTATACATCATTAGCTTCCTACGTGAGTTGTGAGAGTGGTAGAGAGAGAATTGTTTTCTTATATAGTCTTCCTTTTCTTCTTCATCTTCATCACAAGTTCTTGGTTTTTTCTTGGAGAAAACATCAAGACATAAAAGAGAGATTGTGAGTTATACACTTAGAGTGTTATAATTTCATATTGGAAGCTTCATCACTTAGCTCTAGCCGTATACTCGGAGGATAGCAAGGTGATCGTCGTTCCAGTCATTTCTCCGGCGCATGGCAAGTAGAGACGCGGTGCTTTCGGCGTTGGATCGTTCAAGGGCTTGGAGCGGATTGAACTCGTAGAGATCAAACTGAAGCTTGGGGAATAGCTCAAGAGAAGGTTACCATTTAATGAACGGACTTCGAGGGTTAGTTTCTTACGACTCTTGCTTTTCGTTTATATATTCGTATATATGTAGCTCGATCGATCCTCGTAGGGATTCAGATCGAATTAATTTTCGTTTTACCGCTTCCGCTGGACCTTCGTTTTAGGCACCGAATCCCAACAGTGGTATCGGAGCGTAGGTCTTGCGATCGTATATATAATATTAACATTTGGAATGCTTGATTAGATGGTGAATGATTTGGAATCATTTTAGTCATAATCGTGGTATATATTTTTACGTTCGTTGTAGTTATATTTTTCGTAAGTTTATGTCTAAATATAAATCTTAATTTCTTGGAAATATGATTTATATTGAAGATATGAATGTTGGAGAATATAGATATTGGATATCCGGTCGAAAAACTAGCCCCGAAATGCCGTTGGACGATCCGAGAGGGGTCCGGGAGCAGGGGGCCGCGCCTGTGGCTCGGGGGCCGCGCCTGTGGTCATGCGGCCCGGGCAGTGGATCAGATTGGGGCTGCGGCCCAGGCTCCAGGGGCCGCGGCCCAGGGCCGATGGCCGTGTCCTGGCCGGCATCTTCCGAGCATGACTCGGCCATGCCAGGCCTGTCTGCCGGCACGCTGCCGAGGGTGACTCGGTCAGGCAGGCCTGTTTTCACCCCGGCTCGATTTTTTCGTGTATTCTTAAAAATTAATCTCCCACATGTTAAATTGGATTTAATATGATTAAAATGATTTGTGGTATTTCATTTTATAAGGGAAATTTGATTAATTGGAATATTTATGGTCGACCGAATTATTTTGAACGTTATCATATTACCGATTGTGTGAATCGATTGGATCGGTTCGCATTGTTGATTGGATCAATGTATCTCTACGCTTTCCATTTATTTAGTATTTATTGGATGAATGCTTTTGAATGGGGATGTGGTTCGTGGACTTAGTTTTTGAATCGTTCATTTTATTCGATTGGGTTGTAAAGGCCATTTTGAGCCTATTTATTTTACTAGAAAAAATTTGTATCTAGGATGCAATTTTCAATGTAAAATTTATATGTAATGACGAAGACCGAAGGAAGATCCATTTCGAGAAGACGAAGATTCAAGACGAAGACTTGTAATTAGATTACGAAGTTTTTGTTTTCTAGGAATGGTCCATGAACCACATGTTGGTAGCAACTAGGTTGTGAATGGTTGTTTCATATTGTATGAATGCCACAAACGCGCTTAAATGATTAATGTGCAAAGTGTAACGTTAAGCGCGAAAATTCTCCCACGATAAATTATTAAGTTTATAAGGTTTCAAGGTTTTCCTTCCCTCCATCGAGTTTTCGGGAAATTGAATTCCAAACCGGATGTGCTATGCTTCCGAGTTATCGGGGTAGTCGTTCGGGGAGGACGGATAAATTACCGGGAGCGCATTGGATGCCTTCGGTTGGAGCAAATTTTATCCCTAGAAACCTGATAGGTTGCCGGATAAGATTCAATTGTGAAACTGATTTGCGTCGATGGTATAAACTTAACTTGTTCACGAACCATTGAAACCGTATAGGTTGAGGGGAGTGAACAAGGGGAAAAAGAAGATCGAATCATCCATTAGATGGGTTGGTGTTGGACACCACTTTATGAAAATTAATAGACTAGAAACCTGTTCGGTTGCCCTCTATTAAGATTTATAAAGAACTCGATCACCACTATGAAGTAGTGCGACGATACTTCCGGATTTCACATGGGAGTGTGTTATTCCAATAAAAATAGTGGGAGCTGGGTAACAAGAATAGAAAAGACCTTAATTCTATACTCAGAACATAATTGAATGAGTCACTAATTAATCTATCGTACTTAATGCAGACTCAAATATCAATATGACAATGAATCCACTCGCAATTCTACTCGAAAAGAACACCTTAATGGGACCTAACTTTGTGGATTGGCTCCGCAATCTGATGATTGTCATCAGTATAGAGGCACTGGGATACGTCTTGGAGACGGACATTCCGGCGCCTCCTGTGCGGACCCGAGATAATCAGGAAGAGATTGAAAACCACGAAAAGTGGGTTAAGGATGACGTGAAAGTCCGTGCTTATAGATGGCTTCCATGTCTAATGAGCTTCAGAGAGCTCATGAGAAAATGACTTCTGCTAGGCAGATTCTATCTCACTTAACCGAACTTTATGGTGAGCACAACAGAACTGCTAGATATGAGATATCCAAGCAACTGTTCGGTGCAAGGATGAAGGAAGGTGAGAAGGTTGGGGAACACGTCCTCAAAATGATATCCACGATCGAGAGATTGGAGGCTCTTGATTTTAAAATGGATATTTCTCTCCAAACCGACCTTATCCTACAGTCTCTCCCTGATTCCTTCTCGCAGTTTGTTATGAACTTCAACTGCAATGAGATTGCATGTAATTTAGCTGGGCTAATGAACAAACTTATGACCGCTCAGTCTCAGATGAAGACTCCGCGGATGAAGGAGTCTGCGCTTGTGATTTCTTCTGGACCTCGGAGGTCTAAGAATAAGAAAAAAAAGACCAAGAAGCGGACTGGACCGCAAGCTAAGCACCTTAAGGGAAAGGGCAAGGCCCCGGTGGTTCCAAAGAATAAGAAGAAGAAGGATGATTGTCTCAAGTGCAGTGAGCTGGGCCACTGGGCTAGAGACTGTCCGATTCTTCATGGCACTTCAGGTACAGAACTTTTAGTTTTGGAAACAAATTGTTCTGCTACTGTATTTTTTACTTCCTGGATACTGGATTCTGGTGCTAGTTCTCATATTTGTACCATGAATTAGGATCCGGAACAAAGTAGGAAGCTTGGAGCTGGAGAAGTAATGATCACAGTCGGAAGCGGGCATAGTGTCGAGGCGACCGACATAGGATCACTTCTTTTGGGTTTAGAATCCGGCTTTGTTTTGACTTTAGAAGATGTACTTGTTTTGCCCAAGGGTCACAAAAACATTGTATCCATTCCGGTCATGGACCGAAAGGGATTTTCATTTTTCATTGGTGATGATTCCTGCAAAATTTATTTTAGAAATAAACTAGTGGGTACTGCTATCATCTAAATCTCAACAACAAAGTAGTTGTGAATACTATGACTAGAAAACGTGATAGGGATGAAACCAATCAAGTTTTGAAATGGCATCTAAGACTTGGTCATGTTGGTCAGACCAAGGTTTACAAGATGGAAAAAGATGGACTTATGGGTCCATTGGGATCAGATCCCTTTCCTACTTGTGAATCTTGCCAGGCAAAATGATTAAGTCCCCCTTCACAGAGACATTTGAAAGAGCCGCTGATAAACTGGGATTAATCTATACTGACGTTTGTGGTGCTTTGGAAGCAGCACGTGACGGATATCAATATTTCATTACGTTTACAGATGATCATACTAGGTATGGTTATGTATACTTAATGAAACATAAATCCGAGGCCTTTGAGAAATTCCAGGAATTCAAGGCCCTAGTCGAGAAACAAACTGGTAATCATATCAAAGCACTTCGGTCGGACCGAGGTGGCGAGTATATGCGTACGGAGTTTGACGAGTTCCTTAAGGAATATGGAATAGTTTCACAACTAACACCTCCAGGTACTCCTCAGTTAAATGGTGTGTCAGAAAGAAGGAACCGGACCTTGTTAAACATGGTCCGTTCCATGCTGGGCTATACTGACTTACCAATTTACCTGTGGGGGTATGCACTCCTGACTGCCACTTATATCTTAAACAGATGTCCTTCCAAATCCGTTCCTAAAACTCCACATGAAATGTGGGAGGGAAGGAAACCAAGTCTTAATCACATTAGGATTTGGGGATGTCCCGCCTATGTCAAGAAGACTAAGGTGGAAAAGTTGGAAGCTAGGTCTGCGAAGGGACGTTTCATTGGATTCCCGTCTGGGACGATGGGATATCTATTCTACATGCCCGAAGATCGAAAGATCGTAGTTGCTTTACAAGCACACTTCCTGGAAGATGAGTTCATTCAGGAAGGCGGAGCAGGTAGACGTATTTCTTTAGAAGAATATAATGAAACTCCTCGGGAGACACCTGAGCAAGAAACTGGAACTGAACTTTCTAAAACACAAGTACAACCACCTCGTAGGTCTAGTAGGGTGTCTCATTTACCTGAGAGGTATGGGCTTGTGCACTTGGAGGAGCTGGGTCTCCATGAGGTTCTAAGTGATAACCAAGAGACCGAACCGACGACCTATGACCAAGCGATGGTGGATGTAGACTCCGTGAGATGGCGTGAAGCTATGGAAGTTGAGATAGACTCGATGCATGTCAATCAGGTCTGGACTCTAGTAGACCACCCCAAAGGCATAGTGCCTATTGGGAACAAGTGGATCTACAAGAGAAAGACTCATGGTGATGGCAAGGTTGACGCCTACAAGTCCAGGCTTGTGGCAAAGGGTTATACCCAAAAGGAAGGGATCGATTACCACAATACCTTCTCGCCCGTAGCCATGATCAAGTCTATTTGCATGATGCTTGCTATAGCTGCCTACCACGATATGAGATATGGCAAATGGACGTAAAGACGACTTTCCTTAATGGATTCCTCGAGGAGGAAATCTATATGGTGTAATACCCGGTTGTAATTCATTCATTATCATTCAGTAATTATCAGTCAGAAATTATCACTCAGTAATTTTCACTCATTAATAATCACTCATCATTCATGATTCATTCATTTGCGTTCATTTGGCATGTTGTAACCGTGTATCAGTTACCGATCGTCATTTCATCTCCGTTTGATTGTCGGAACGAGAGTATTATCATTATCATCGTGATTGGTAGTCTTGTGCTGGAAGTATCATTTTTGGCATGTGTTGGACTTGTTCACTTTCACATACGTGTGGTATGTCGGATCATTCATCAAGCGTAGCGAGGAATCGGAGTTATCGGATTTTCACCTTGTCCAGCAACGAGTTACGGCCGTAAGGATTGTAGATTACGGCCGTAACCGGTGTTCGTTGATTTCAGGCCTTTTTGGACGAACGGGACTTACGGCTGTAAGGTTGCGGCATACGGCCATAAGTTGAGCAGGTACGACCGTAAGGCTTGGCCGGATACGACCGTATGTGTCGAGCAGGGTGCCCAGGTGTTTTTGGCCGAAGGCGAGTTACAGCTGTAAGGGTTGCGGCATACGGCCGTATGGCGAGGGAGATACGACCGTAAGGCTCGGCCGGATACGGCCGTACGTTGCAGACAGGGTGCCTGGTCATTTTCGACGAAGGGGGCTTACGCCCGTAAGTTTGGCCGGATACGGCCGTATTGTCCGAGTTACGCCCGTAAGGTGTGCGGGTACGGCCGTTAGGATGTCGGCAGATGTTTTAGACGAGGGCGAGTTACGCCCATACGTTAGTAGCGGATACGGCCGTAAGGCTGTCAGCAGGTGTTTGGACGAAGCCGAGTTACGGCCGTATGAGTTGGATGGTTACGGCCGTAAGGCCGTTGACCTGGAATGTTATGGCCGTAAGAAGGCCGAGTTACGGCCGTAACTTCCGGCAGTTTATATAGGGTTGGCCGGGCCTTTTTCTTCATTTTCACACTTTTCTTCCATCTTGTCCGAGAGAGAGAGCTTGGGGGGAGAGATTTTCCTTCATCAATCACTTGAGTACTTGATTTTCTTCATTTCCATTCGATCGTGAAGCTTGGATACTCGATTTAACTCGTGTTCATCGGATCGAAGTGGTTGGATCTTCAAGAGGTAATTTCTTCAACATCTTGGATTTCGATTTTGTATTGGAATATGATGTTTTGGATGTTATAATCATGTTATATGGAGGGATATGCATATGATTATGAGTTTGTTTATAGATTCAATGGATTATTGGAGGATTATTCAAGAACACTTTGAATATTAAGTTGGATTTGGGGGTTTTCGATTAATTGTTGTTGTAATCACGAATTTGGATATTCATTTTGGATTATTGATCACTTGGAAGATGTTTTGTTGGTTTGAAACACTTCTTGGGGTTTTGAAATTGGTATAATTGAAGTTTGGTTGTTAACAATCGGAGATTGGTAACAACGTGTTTGATATAATGCCCCAATGAGCTTGGTTTTAGTCGTATCGACGTTTTGAGTTGGTTATCATCGTGTTTGATTCGTATGTTGAACGGATTGTTCGAAATTGTGTTATTCAAGGTTGTTCGAGCGACCGACATCTCATTTAGGACGTTGTTCGTGGAAGGACATTCTTCATCGGTGTTGTGTAAGCTGATTCTTACTCGGTTAAAAGGACATTCATTCCTTTTGTTGTTGTTCATTCATAATCATAACTCATTCATCATTGTATTAATCGTATTGAGACTTGTAATTGTCGAATAATAACTTCATTCACAAGGAACGATGGTTCCAATCATTTCATTGAACTATCATTCACTTCACTATCATTTTCATCTCGGTGAGTCATTGTCGACCTTGTCGGATTATTATTCATTGATATTCATTCTGGTCATTCTCGTTCATATGACCTTCTGGGTTCATATTGCGTGGCCGGGTGCGGATGTGTGGAATTTTTAGTCGAGCACGCGATGGTCATGTATTGGGATCGATACATTGGACTGTGCACACGGTAACGATTACCTCCGTGAGACTAATTAGGTACAAGGACGGGTGTGTCCGGTCATCCGTCTTGTACACTTGCAAAGAACATTACGGGCGTACTATGATACTCCTCTTCAGCGTAACTCATAACTAAGGATATTTCATAACTAAAGATAACTCATGATTATGTATTTTCAACCCTTGAGGATTGTTGTTATGTGTAACTGACCCCGGCTGGGGATTTTGTTTTCAGGTCATGGCAAGGCAAAAGCACGGGAATAGAACATTGACGTCGAGGAGTCCCAGTGATACTAGTAGGGGGCCCCAAATCTTTTCAGTCATTCATGTTGTTGTCATTTATTTTCTGCTGCAGATTTTCATTTGGATACTCCGTTTCATTCAGTGTTGTGTATTTTATCTTCATATAAAATATACTAGTATTCGGTATTGTCCTGGTGTTTTGTATTTAAACTCCTCATCGGAGTGTTTAGTAATATAATGTGGTTCGGTACTACAATTATATTATTTAATTCATCAGTTTCATTCGCCTGGTGGGTTCCAGTCGGGGATCCACGACACTATAATATCCGCCTAGTTTGGGGTGTTACAGAGTTGGTATCGTAGAGTGGTTTTCAATACTACCTTCCGAGTCATGTCTCATTTGAAATCATCGTCATAAGGCTAGTATCATTGGACTTTCGCGTCACGTGTGACCTGTGCAAATGCCGAGCCAATCAGACCGAAAGAACTGTAAGATTTCTAACGCCATGGTATAATTTCTGGCAATAATCATTCATTCGTCATTCATCAGTTAACAATCCTCAAACATCATCATTCATTATGATTAGGACGATCATGTTAACTCATTAATCACTCAATTCATTTCATTACTCAGTTGATGATCAGGACGATCATGTTAACTCATTAATCACTCAATTCATTACATTAGTCAGTTGTTGATCTGGAAGATCATATCATTAATCTTGTTAATTTGTTCAAGATACTCATTTCAAGAATTTCATTAGATAATCATGTCACCTCAGTTAATCATTCATGTAATCACTGTATTAGAGCGCGTATGCTAATTTTCATCATTTCATGACGTAAATCATAATGCGGTACTCATACCAGATGTATGATTATCATGCGGCCTTCCTACTTCAGTATGGAGAGAGCTGTCATAGGATGTACGGGGAGAGGCCGCGGTGCGGGCCGAAACCCGGGGAATAATCACTCACTGTCGGAAAACTGTATCCAGGACTCCGCTCGATCGGAAGATGTTCGAGTTGATCCACTCACTTTTATGCAGGTCATGATGACCCATATGCAATTGCTTAATCATCATTGCGCCACTCTGGCCGAATTAATTGAGAGAACTCTCCCGTATGAGCCTGCTGCTAAGGAAATTGCTGAGCAACAACCTTTATCTGTCAGCAAGAAATCAACGAAGCGTAATCAGTCCGAAGGCGGTCAGTCAACCTTCAAGAAGCCTCGTGCGGGCCCTAACGTTTCTGAGCGACCTCCTACGGCGCATAATCGTGCGGGATCTCAGTCCCGAGCGGCCAGTTCGGCCATCACCTGTTTCAACTGTGGAGCGCCGGGTCATTACAGCACTAAGTGTCTGAAACCATCTATCACGTGCCATAATTGTGGGATTTTTGGGCATAAGGCCCGTTTTTGCCGAAAGGACTCCAAGTCGGCTCCGGCGGCATCTCAGGCCTCGAAGCAATCAGGATTCAGAATCAGACTGCTCTGTCAGCGTCTTTTAAGACGATAGAAGCGAATAAAGGCGGAGCTCATATTTATCAGACGGGAGCATCCGGTTTGGGGGCCGGCAAGTCCCGGATTCATGTGATGAAGAGGATCGACGATCCGGTGGCCCGAATGATCTCAGGTATACTCGTAATTTTATATCAACCTGTGTGTACCTTTTGATACTGGTGCACCGTATTCATTCATTTTCGAATCATGTTTGAATAGACTTAATTTGGATAGTCCTATTGCTTGTGGACCTCATATCATCGGTCTACCTGACGATGGAAGGATTTTAGGAAATCATACCGAAGTAAGCTTAATGACCACGATTGGTTGGTGGGCCTAATCGTGGTGGATTTACCTAAGGACGATGTAATATTGGGTATTAGTTGGATGGATCGTCATGATACTATCCTCAGTGTTCGTAAGCGTTTGGTCACCATCATTCTAGTCGTTGGAGAACAGTGTGTATTTCAAGGAGGTAATCCCCATTGTTCCAGAAGAATTATTAATATGATGGAAGCAGAGAAATTTCTCAATCAAGGTGTTAAATCATTCATTGTGTCATTTTCATCGATTGGCCGTTCTAAGGCAATCGAGTTGTTCAATCATTCATTGTATCATTTTCATCGATTGGCCGTTCTAAGGCAATCGAGTTGTTCAATCATTCATTGTATCATTTTCATCGATTGGCCGTTTTAAGGCAATTGAGTTGTTCAGTCATTCATTATATCATTTTCTTCGATTGGCCGTTCTAAGGCAATCGAGGTGTTCAATCATTCATTGTACCATTTTCATCGATTGACCGTTCTAGGGCAATCGAGATGTTCAATCATTCACTGTATCATTGTCATCGATTGACCATTCTAGGGCAATCGAGATGTTCAATCATTCGTGGTATCATTGTCATCGATTGACGATGTATTCCCAGACGAGTTACCTGGTTTGCCTCCACAGAGAGATGTGGAATTCACGAGTGAGTTGGAGCCCGACACGTCCCCGTTATCGAAGGCACCGTATTGGATGGCCCCGACCGAAATGCAGGAGTTGAAGATTCAACTTGAGGAATAGTTCGAGAAAGGTTATCTCCGACCGAGTGCGTCCCCGTGGGGAGCACCAGTGTGATCTGTCAAGGAGAAGGATGGTTCGTTTAATGTGTGTATTAATAACAGGAGTTGAACAGGGTGATGATCAAGATTAGTATCCTCTACCCCGTATTGATGATCTCTTAGATCAACTTCAGGGAACTTCAGTATTTTTCCAAGATCGACTAAGATCTGGATATCATAAGTTGCGAATTTGAGAGTCGGATATCGCGAGGACGGCGTTTCAAACACGCTATGGTCATTATGAGTTTGTGGTAATGCCATTTGGGTTACCTAATGCATCTGCGGTATTCATGTAATCAATGAATTGGGTTTTCATCGACTTTTGGGACCAGTTTGTGATTGTCTTTAGTGATGATATTTTAATTTTGTTTTCTCGTGACCAGGAAGAACACGAGTTTCACCTTCATCAGGTTCTCGACGTGTTGAGACGAGAGCAACTCTATGGAAAGTTTTCCAAATGTGATTTCTGGATGTCCGAAGTGTCGTTTCTCAGGCATGTAATTTCATCAGACGGTCTGCGTGTTGATCCTCAGAAGACGGAGGCTATCCAAGATTGGTTACCTCCGAAGAATGATAAGGAAATCCGAAGCTTTCTCGGATTAACCGGTTATTATCGGTGAATTGTGGAAGGATTTTCTAAAATTGCTCAATCAATGATGAACCTTTTGCGAAAGGGTAAGAAATACACGTGGTCCGACGTGTGTCAGCGGAGTTTTGAGGAACTCAAGAATCGGTTAATTTCAGCAACTGTACTTTCCTTGCCACAAGGGACGGAAGAATTCGTGGTTTTCAGTGACGCGTCCGGACACGGTCTCGGATGTGTTCTAATGCAGAGTGGGAAGGTTATTGCCTATGCTTCACAGCATTGAGACCTTACGAAGTTAATTATCCGACCCACGACCTGGAGTTAGCAGCCGTGGTTTTTGCGTTGAAGATTTGGCGTCATTACCTTTATGGCGTCACCTGTCAGATTTTCACCGATCACAAGAGTTTGAAGTATATATTTACTCAGAAGGAGTTAAATATGCGTCAGAGGCGGTGGTTGGAACTAATCAAAGATTATGATATCGAGATCCTGTACCACCCGGGTAAGGCAAACGTGGTTGCCGATGCCTTGAGTCGTAAGTCTGTTCAGGAGCAAATGCTTGCTCGTTTAACAGTTCAGAAGGAGCTTCAGCAGGAATTCCTTAGACCCGAGATCGAGGTCCGGTTTCAGCGAGTGCAAGGGAAACTTTGCATGTTAGAGATTTCATCGCCACTGGAGGAGGTAATCATAGAGAATTAGGGTTCAGAACCATCATTGTTGTGTATCCGTGAGGATGTGGCTCAGGGGAAAGCCCCTGGATTTGTGGTCCACGAGGATGGACTTTTGCGATTTAAGAATCGGTTGTGCGTGCCGGTGAATGACGAGTTGAAAAACTCGATTTTGAGAGAAACTCATGATACCCCTTATTCCATTCATCCAGGGTCTAGAAAGATGTACAAGGACTTGAAACAAAATTACTGGTGGAGTAATATGAAGCGAGAAGTCGCAGAATTTGTTTCGAGATGCTTAACCTGTCAGCAAGTCAAGATTGAGCATCAGCGACCGGCGGGTATGCTGAAACCTCTCCCTATTCCAGAGTGGAAGTGGGAAGACATTTCGATGGATTTCATCACGAGTTTGCCGATGAGTCGTCGTGGCATGAATACAATCTGGGTAATTGTGGACCGTTTGACTAAATCGGCTCATTTCCTTGAGATTAAGGATACGTGGGGTCCCGAGAGACTGGCCCAGTTGTTCATCAAAGAGATAGTGAGATTGCATGATACTCCTAAGAGTATCGTTTTCGATCGTGACGGACGATTCGCGTCACATTTTTGGAAATCAGTTCATCATGCTATGGGAACTCAGCTTAATCTCAGTACCGCTTTTCATCCTCAGTCCGACGGAAAATCAGAGAGGACTATTTCAGACATTGGAGGACATGTTGAAGGCATGCGTCCTCAATTAGAAAGACGATTGGGAAGCCCAAATTACCATTGATTGAGTTCACGTACAATAATAGCTGGCATGTTTCGATTAAGATGGCACCTTACGAGGCCTTGTACGGTCGTCGTTGTCGATCTCCTTTGTGTTGGGATGACGTATCAGAATCAATCAGCACCGATCCCGATATGCTTATAGCCGCCCGTGAGAAGGTAGCTTTGATCAGGAGTCGTATGTTGACATCTCAGAGTCGACAGAAAGCACATGCATATAATCGTCGTCGACCACTAGAATTCAAGACGGGTGACCACGCTTTGGTCAAGGTATCCCCGAGTTGAGGTATTTTTTTCCGTTTCGGAAAATGGGGAAAGTTGAGTCCGAGATTCATTGGACGTTTGGGATTCTGGATCTAGTAGGCGAGTCAGCTTATCGATTGACTTTACCTCTGGCGTTGAACTGAATTCATAATGTGTTTCATGTCTCCCAGTTGCGGAAGTATGTTGCCGACCCGAGTCACATGCTTCAGTTCGACGAAATCGAGATCGCGGATGATCATTCGTATGAGGAGCGTCCTATACGAGTTTTAGAGCGGCGAATCAAACAGTTGAGGAACAAGACGATTCCTTTGGTCAAGATTCAGTGGTCTAGACATGGAGTCGAAGAGGCTACTTGGGAAACCGAGGAGAGTATGCGAAAGAGTTATCCCGAGTTGTTTGACCCTTAGTTTCGGGGACGAAACTCCTTTTAAGGGGGGAGTATGTAATACCCGGTTGTAATTCATTCATTATCGTTCAGTAATTATCATTCAGAAATTATCACTCAGTAATTTTCACTCATTAATAATCACTCATCATTCATGATTGATTCGCTTGCATTCATTTGGCATGTTGTAACCGTGTATCAGTTACCGATCGTCATTTCATCTCCATTTGAGTGTCGGAACGAGAGTATTATCATTATCATCGTGATTGGTAGTCTTGTGCTGGAGGTATCATTTTTGGCATGTGTTGGACTTGTTCACTTTCACATACGTGTGGTATGTCGGATCATTCATCAAGCGTAGCGAGGAATCGGAGTTATCGGATTTTCACCTTGTCCAGCAACGAGTTACGGCTGTAAGGATTGTAGATTACGGCCGTAACCGGCGTTCGTTGATTTCAGGCCTTTTTGGACGAACGGGACTTACGGCCGTAAGGTTGCAGCATACGGCCGTAAGTTGAGCAGGTATGGCCGTGAGGCTTGGCCGGATACGGCCGTACGTGTCGAGCAGGGTGCCCAGGCATTTTTGGCCGAAGGCGAGTTACGGCCGTAAGGGTTGTGGAATACGGCCGTAAGGCGAGGGAGATACGGCCGTAAGGCTCGGCCGGATACGGCCGTACGTTGCAGACAGAGTGCCTGGTCATTTTCGACGAAGGGGGCTTACACCCATAAGTTTGGCCGGATACGGCCGTATTGTCCGAGTTACGCCCGTAAGGTGTGCGGGTACGGCCGTAAGGATGTCGGCAGATGTTTTAGACGAGGGCGAGTTACGCCCGTACGTCAGGAGTGGATACGGCCGTAAGGCTGTCGGCAGGTGTTTGGACGAAGCAGAGTTGCGGCCGTATGAGTTGGCGGTTACGTCCGTAAGGCCATTGACCTGGAATGTTATGGCCGTAAGAAGGCCGAGTTACGGCCGTAACTTCTGGCAGTTTATATAGGGTTGGCCGGGACTTTTTCTTCATTTTCACACTTTTCTTACATCTTGTCCGAGAGAGAGAGCTTGGGGGGAGAGATTTTCCTTCATCAATCACTTGAGTACTTGATTTTCTTCATTTCCATTCGATCGTGAAGCTTGGATACTCGATTTAACTCGTGTTCATCGGATCGAAGTGGTTAGATCTTCAAGAGGTAATTTCTTCAACATCTTGGATTTCGATTTTGTATTGGAATATGATGTTTTGGACGTTATAATCATGTTATATGGAGGGATATGCATATGATTATGCGTTTGTTTATAGATTCAATGGATTATTAGAGGATTATTCAAGAACACTTTGAATATTAAGTTGGATTTGGGGGTTTTCGATTAATTGTTGTTGTAATCACGAATTTGGATATTCATTTTGGATTATTGATCACTTGGAAGATGTTTTGTTGGTTTAAAACACTTCTTGGGGTTTTGAAATTGGTATAATTGAAGTTTGGTTGTTAACAATCAGAGATTGGTCACAACGTGTTTGATATAATGCCCCAATGAGCTTGGTTTTAGTCGCATCGACGTTTTGAGTTGGTTATCATCGTGTTTGATTCGTATGTTGAACGGATTGTTCGAAATTGTGTTATTCAAGGTTGTTCGAGCGACCGACATCTCATTTAGGACGTTGTTCGTGGAAGGACATTCTTCATCGGTGTTGTGTAAGTTAATTCTTACTCGGTTAAAAAAATATTCATTCCTTTTGTTGTTGTTCATTCATAATCATAACTCATTCATCATTGTATTAATCGTATTGAGACTTGTAATTGTCGAATAATAACTTCATTCACAAGGAACGGCGGTTCCAATCATTTCATTGAACTATCATTCACTTCACTATCATTTTCATCTGGGTGAGTCATTCTCGACCTTGTCGGATTATTATTCATTGATATTCATTCTGGTCATTCTCATTCATATGACCTTCTGGGTTCATATTGCGTGGCCGGGTGCGGATGTGTGGAATTTTTAGTCGAGCACGCGATGGTCATGTATTGGGATCGATACATTGGACTGTGCACACGGTAACGATTACCCCTGTGAGACTAATTAGGTACAAGAATGGGTGTGTCCGGTCATCCGTCTTGTACACTTGCACAGAACATTATGGGCGTACTATGATACTCCTCTTCAGCGTAACTCATAACTAAGGATATTTCATAACTAAAGATAACTCATGATTGTGTATTTTCAACACTTGAGGATTGTTGTTCTGTGTAACTAACCCCGGCTGGGGATTTTGTTTTCAGGTCATGGCAAGGCAAAAGCACGGGAATAGAACGTTGACGTCGAGGAATCCCAGTGATACTAGTAGGGGCCCCCAAATCCTTTCAGTCATTCATGTTGTTGTCATTTATTTTCCGCTGCAGATTTTCATTTGGATACTCCGTTTCATTCAGTGTTGTGTATTTTATCTTCATATAAAATATACTAGTATTCGGTATTGTCCTGGTGTTTTGTATTTAAACTCCTAATCGAAGTGTTTGGTAATATAATGTGGTTCGGTACTACAATTATATTATTTAATTCATCAGTTTCATTCGCCTGGTGGGTTCCAGTCGGGGATCCACGGCACTGTAATATACGCCTAGTTTGGGGTGTTACATATGGAGCAGCCTAAAGGCTTTGTGTCCGAAGTCGATATTCAGAAAGTGTGCAAGCTTTAGCGTTCCATTTATGGACTGAAGCAAGCGTCGCGTAGTTGGAACCTTCGTTTTGACGAGGCAATCAAAGAGTTTGATTTCGTGCAAAATGAGGAGGAACCTTGTGTATGCAAGAGGGTTAGTGGGAGCAAGATCGCATTCTTAGTACTATATGTAGATGACATTCTACTAATAGGAAATGATGTGGGAATGCTCAGTTCTGTGAAAGCTTGGCTTTCGAATAATTTATCCATGAAAGGCTTGGGAGAAGCTATCTATATTCTTGGTATTCGAATCTACCGGGATAGAGCGAAGAGAACAATAGGTCTTTCCCAAGCCCTCTATATAGATAAAATCTTAAAGCGATTTAAGATGGATGATTCTAAAAGAGGGTTCCTACCGATGCGACATGGAATAAAACTCACCTTGAAGATTTTCCTCAAAGTGAGGAACAACGAAAGGAAATGAGAAATATACCATATGCTTCGGCCGTGGGTAGCCTTATGTATGCTATGTTGTGTACAAGACCTGACATCGCGCATGCTGTAAGCGTGGTGAGTAGGTTTCAGGCAAACCCAGGTAGGGAACATTGGACTGCCGTAAAGAACGTTCTCAAGTACTTGAGAAGGACTAGAGATATGGTTATGATTTATGGCGGTGGAGAATTGGATGTGGTGGGATTCACTGATTCGGACTTCCAAGGACTGAAGGACGACTCGATGTCCACTTCTGGCTACATATTTACTTTTAATGGAGGAGCAGTATCTTGGCGTAGTGCCAAGCAAAGCGCGACTGTTGATTTCACCTGTAAGGCTGAGTATCAAGCAGCCTCGGAGGCTTCCAAGGAAGGGTTCTGTATTAAGAAGTTTCTGGGAGAACTTCAAGTGATACCATGTGCTGAGCTGCCTGTTCCGCTGTACTGCGATAACGACGGAGCTATAGCGCAGGCCAAGGAGCCGAGGTTTCACAACAGCACCAAACATATTGAGAGGAAGTATCATCTCGTAAGAGAATTTGCTCGCAAGGGATACATTGTGCTGCACAGAGTAGACTCGGCCGACAATGTCGCCGATCTACTGACCAAGCCACTTTCTCAGACTAGTTTGGAGCGTCATCTGGAGAACATGGGTATTAGATACCATAGTGTGTGGCATTGAGTGCAAGTGGGAGATTGTTAGGAGTATGCCCTCGAATGCCACTTAGAGGATGTTGAGTGAGGGCATTGCACTTGTAATTATGTAAATCAATTATATAAGGCAATGGATGTTTCTTTATTTACTGGTAGTTACTGGCATTCCTTACTCGTAAATATACATATAGAAACTAGTCCGTGTATTTGAGAGCAAAACATTCCACTCCTTATTGGATAAGGGGGTCGGCACTGGAAAGGTTTATAGCTCAAATACTTAATTGTTCGCAAGTCAATGAAACTTGACTGGGCGTTAAGTTTATGTGAAGACTTGTATGATGTGTTCTTTGACATGGAGAGTGCCTGTCGAACGCTAATGGTTAGTGGGAGCACACGTTATAGGTATGCTAATTGGATTAGTATACTCGAACCGACTCACCCTCGATTCGTCACATGGATTTCACTCAGGGACAGTCAATGACGGAATCGAAAGGTTGTGATAGGTAGTCGTGAACCTTCGACTTGAGGATTTAGTAGGGATGTGCTTGTGATGTCAAGATTTTCATTAGAGTAGTCCGACCCTATAAACCGGAAGGCAGGGGTCAACCTCGACGTGCATCTTGACGGGCAAGTAGCAGGTCCTACTGAATACCAAGATAGAATTCTTTCTCCCGTTAGTGAGCGGGTTATATGTCCTATGGGGTTATTGACAGATGAGATCATAAGTCTTTGGCCAAAGCATTGGAGCTAATTGTATTAGATACACGACAGCTCGATGATCTCGATTTGCATTAATGCATACATAGCATCAAGTAAAGATAGGGTTTGACTGACCGTGACCCTATAACCTCATCGGGACATTTGAAAGAAGGGTTTATACGTTTACTAGTATTCACGACAGAATGATTCTTGAATGATCCCAATCATTCGTTCTCAGTCGGGGTACAGTGTAGGCCACCAGGCTGGCTAGGTGGTGCTACTACTCTTTGGTTCCTCCCATTGCTGACTGAGATGGACCTACCGAGTCGCGCATTAGGATTGACGACGGAATGAATCGAGCTTAATCTCTCATTATGAATACTAGATATTGGATATCTAATTTGGGACATTGGATTTCTAAATCGATTTATTGGATAAATTGATTTACGGCCTAATGGATTAAATAAATTACTCGGTGATTAATTTAACTCATGAATATAATTATTTCTTGGAGAAACTAATTATGTTATTATGTATTTGATATGATTAATTAATTGGATTAATTAATTGATATAAATACATCGAACGGAATCAGAATTTATCTGTTTGGACTCACAGGAGTCCGAAACGGACCGAATTTTTCCTACCCTTCTAGATGGCCGCCCCCTCTTTGTCTTCCACCTAATGTGGTGGAAGACTTCATGATTTAATATCATGAAATGTTTATCAATAGGGGACATGGAATCTCTTTTATTATAAAAGTGATTTTATGAGTTGTTGAATGTAGAATAAAAAGGAGTAGACTAACTCTTCCTCCTACATCATTAGCTTCCTACGTGAGTTGTGAGAGTGGTAGAGAGAGAATTTTTTTCTCATATACTTTTCTTCTTCATCTTCATCACAAGTTCTTGGTTTTTTCTTGGAGAAAACATCAAGACATAAAAGAGAGATTGTGAGTTATACACTTAGAGTGTTATAATTTCATATTGGAAGCTTCATCACTTAGCTCTAGCCATATCCTCGGAGGATAGCAAGGTGATCGTCGTTCCGGTCGTTTCTCCGGCGCGTGGCAAGTAGAGACGCAGTGCTTTCAGCGTTGGATCGTTCAAGGGCTTGGAGAGGATTGAACTCGTAGAGATAAAACTAAAGCTTGGGGAATAACTCAAGAGAAGGTTACCATTTAATCAACGGACTTCGAGGGTTAGTTTCTTACGACTCTTGCTCTTCGTTTATATATTCGTATATACGTAGCTCGATCAGTCCTCGTAGGGATTCGGATCGAATTAATTTCGTTTTACCGCTTCCGCTGGGCCTTCGTTTTAGGCACCAAATCCCAACAACATCTCATTCATCAAATGGAGCAATTCGGTGAAACTTTTGCCACTCCACCCATTTATTGCCTTCAAATTAACCAACTTCAACACGGCAGATAGTCGTGTGAAATTTTCACACCCCAGATACAATAGAGTCTGTGAATCACTTTTCAATGCATCATAAACATGAGATCTTTGAAATGATTCTTGTCCGACATCATGAATCATTTCTTCAAATTGATCACCATCTATATCTACATGAGTGTTTCCAGTTGGAACATCTACTATTTCGCCATGCCATATCCACACCGTATAGTTGGTGTTTATCCCCTCACAAACAAGATGTTCACGAATTATGTCAGCCTCATGTCGTCTCCCATTCATACACTTCACACAAGGGCAAAAGTATCTTTCATCGGGTTCCGAGCGATGTTGTCGAGCAAATTTAAGAAATTGCTCAATTCCATTGTCATACTCCGCACTCGCACGACTTGAATTCATCCAACTTCGATCCATTTCTTCTTTTATGTTACACATACTATGAAATTCAATTTGCTATTGTTTTGTGTAAGGGAAAGAATTTCATTTCTATATGATTACTAACTTTTTGAAAATTGTTTTGACAGAGAATGACAAAGGTATGGTTGTCCTATAACTGTTGTTTAAAATAGAAACATGAACGATGGTTCTCAAAATAGAATTAACTGTATACTACGTCAACTTATGGCTTTGTCAAGACTGCTAACTCTATCTGCACGAACTGTTGGGAGAAGATCCTTAAGACGAAAGTTAACATCTATCCCAAAGGAAGAAGATCCTTAAGAAGTTAACCAAATCTATCCTAAAATAATTCACGTTTCACAAAATAGTGTTGTCAAAAGCAACACACATCATTAAACACACACACACATACACTCAACTAAATCGATTAAATTATACGACAAACAAGAAAATAACATGTAAAACTACATTACACATACTGCCACACAAAAAATCAAAAATGCTATATGTACATACTTTTGTACACATAAGTGTACACACTAACTAATTAGGGATGGAAAAGTAAAATTAATGGATGGAAAAGCAAAATTGTATGTACACAAGTTTTACAAGACGCACTTTTCCATCTATTATTAGTTAGTGTGTATACAAATGTGTAAAAATGAGTAAATGTAGCATTGTTGCACAAACAATACACACACACTCACACATACAACACACAACACATACTGCCACACCACAGCACACACACACAACACACACTTCCACACATAAAATACACAAACACACACATACTGCCACACAAAAATACACACACACTCACACACACAAAATATACAACACACACACACATAGCACACAACACGCACTGCCACACACTGTACACACACACACACTCTGCCACACAAACAATACACACACACACACACACACACAACACACGCACATAGCACACAACACAACACGACACAACACACAAGAACAAAGAAGAGAGTGCGGAATAGTACTTGATTTCAATGTAGAGGACCGCGGTCAATTGCAAAACGTCGGGGAGGTTGCGGGGTTCGCGGAGTTCGGGAGGTCGTCGGAGGTCGGGGGTCAATTGTGAAGCGTCGGGGAGTCAGAAGCGTCAGGGAGGAAAGAGAGGAAAGAAAGAAGAAAGAAAGAAGAAAGAAAGGAGACCGGGTAAAAATAAAAGGATCATTGACAACAATTTTGCAAAAAACCGCTGTTAAAATTAAGATAATAAATATTTAACAGCGGTTATGAGTACAACCGCCGTTAATTGTTGGTATTTAACAGCAGTTATGAAAAAAACCGCGGTTAAAAGATGGATTCTGGCTGCGTTTTCTACAAAACCGCCGTTAATTGTTGGTGTTTAACAGCGGTTGTTGCTATAACCGCTGTTAACTTTTCATGATATTTACAAAGTATGCCATCGCACAAATTTAACAGCGGTTTTTGCATAACCGCTGTTAAAAGTCCGCTGTTAAATGGTTATTTTGTAGTAGTGACTATATGTGTTTTTGTTTGCTTTGTACTGTTCATGATAGTGAATGGAGGTAGTAGTGAGAAGTAGGTAGTTTGGTTTCATGATAGTGTAATTTATGTTTGCTTCTGTATGTGACATATTAACAATGGCTGTTCTAGTTATGTTTACAATATTCAATAAAATTGTGTTGTCTAAACAAGTACTTGAAATCATCTTGCATTGAAAATACCATAGTCTTCACAATTCAAGGTTTTTACACAATACAAGTATGCACCTAATAATACCAATGTTCATAAACACCATAGTCATCAACATTGCACCTAATATTACAAAGGTACATAAAAGACCATAGACATAATAAAAAAGGACTTAATTCAGTAGCAAAAGAAGTTTAATGCAGTAAACAGGTGCAAGGTAGCAACATCAAAACAATTTACACCAAACTGGCTTTTGTTAAGCCTACTTATCTTTTCTTTGCAGCTAGCTCCATGTTCCTCAAACTTGTAACCGTGTTCTTGTTCTTAGTTCTAAAGCCTATATGAGTGTTGGTTGCTTGAGAAGTGTTGGAGTTGGTAAAGACCCTCCCTTGGCTGCCTTCTCCAATTGTTGCGCTTTGCTTGCAGTTCCAATATGGGTTTGATCTGGATTTGTAGAATTCCCCTGTGTTCCAGTATCATCTTTTTTTTTTTACCTTTTTTATCCTGGTCTTGACTCGCTTCTCACATCCATTAGCCCTGTCATGTGCCTGTCAACACATATACATATAACTATAATAAGTAGCTACAACCAAGTAAAAAGTAGTGCAAGCAAAAAACACAACCATACTCTAGCTGGACAAGTCCTTGTGTTATGGGAATATTCAGTGCAATAATTGCACTTCACTTTGGTGTTCTGCCTTTTTAGTCTAGTTGCATCAGGTGTTGTTGCATCATTGGTCTTATTTCTTGATTTTTTTGGTCTTCCAGTCTGCACCTTCACTGCTGGGGGTAGTGGCTTGGGATATTCAGTCTCAACCCATTATTCTTCACCATATATGGGTTCAAGGGTGTGGTTGTAGCAAGCAATAAAAGTATCATTTGAATAGCATTCATGAAAGAACTCTTCATAGTTCCTCTTTGACCTTGCAATGCAAGCACATGCATGGTAGCAGGGTATTCCACTCAACTCCCACTTCTTGCATGCAAACTTTTTAACCTCCAGGTCTACTACCATCTCATACCCCCAGCTGTCATAGTCACCAAGTACTTTGCACCCTCAGACCAGATGACATTGCAACCCTTTGTTTGTGCAACAGCCCTAACAGACAACATAAACAAATCAACAGTCATCTAATGATTAGACTATGAAAAATATAGACATGACATAGATTCTAAAAAAAACTTACTTATTTAATCTTCTCATTGCATTAGACAGATACGATTTAGAGCATAACTATTAATCATCTTCTCTCTTCTCTTTTGGATTCTTGTCATGACATCAATGTGAATGGCTTTCAACATAGAAAGTATATGAAGATCTCTATGTTTACCAATACTGCTGTTGAATACGTCACACTGATTATTGACAAACTGGTCATATTTTGGAGTCCTCCTAAATTTACTTCTACTCCATTGAGTTCTTGGTTTCTCATTCAACCAATCATGGTACTTCTTGGACAACTAATAAAAAGGTTGTGTTAGTAAACACAAAATGTAAGAGGAATAACTGAAAAAGTAAATGAAGTAAAGGCATAGATTTTTACGTTCCTCCATGTGCTTCTTGAATGTGTAGTCAGTGGCCCTAGCTGCTTTCCATAAGCACATCCTCACACCAATCCCTTTATGGTGTTTCCACATGTTTCTGCACAAGTTCATGACACAGAACCTATGTTCTGCATTAGGCACTATGTTTTCAAGAGCACTGATTAAGCCTTTCTGTATGTCAGAAATGAATATCTAACTACCATCATTAACAATCTGCAAATCTTTAACTACCTTCTTTAAAAACCAATTTCAGCTCTCTAAATTTTCTACTTCTACAACTGCCCAATCCAAAGGGTACATCCCATCATTAGCACCTGTCCCAATTGTTAGGAATATGCCCTCGAATGCCACTCAGATGATGAGAGAGTGAGAGCATTGTATTGTTTTTATGAATATTATATTAAATAAGGTATTTATTATTTCTATATTACTGTATATCATAGGCATTGTGATTTGGTATATAAAATAATAGTCCTTGCATTTGAGAGCAAACATTCCACTTCTTATGGAGATAGATAGGCACTCGAATTGTTTAGGACTCGAATGCTTAACTGGTTCGCAGGTCGATAAAACTTAACTGGGCAGTAAGTTTAGACAAGACTTGTATAATGTGTACTTTGACATGTAGAGTGCCTATATTCACTAAGGGTTCGTGGGAGCACACATTATAGATATGCTAATGGGATTATATACTCGAACACGACTCAACTCGATTCGGTCACATGGATATCACTCTGGGATTTTCAATGACTGAATCGAAAGATTGTGATAGGTATATGTGGCCTACTTGTGATATTAATTTAGTCATTAGAGTAGTTTGATCCAATCACCAGCTGGTGGGGTCAACCTCGAAAGACAACTTAGTGGGCAAGTAGCAGTCTCTACTGAATACCAAGATAGGATTCTTTCTCCTATTAGTGAGCAGGTAAATGTCCTATGTGGTTAATGGCAAATGAGATCATAAGTCTTTGGCCAAAACAGTTAGAGATAGTTGTATTTCATACACGAGAGCTCGGTGATCTCGGTTTATATTAAAAAATACATAGAGTCAAGATACAATAGGGTTTGACTTTACCGTGACCCTAATACTTGACCGGGACATATGATTGAATGGTTTATACGTATACGATATTCATGATATAATGGTTTTAGAATGATCCGTTCATTCGTTCTTAGTTGGGTTACAGTACGAAGTACTAGACTGGCTAAGTGTTACCCGTACTCCTTGGTTCCTCCCATTGCCGACTAAGACGTACCTATGGAGTCGCGCATAAGGATATTTGATGGATAAAATATGTATTTATTATCTCTTCATTAATGTTGGATATTGGATATCTAATTTGATTTATTTGATAAATCAAGCGGTCTTGTGAATTGAAATTAATTACCGGGTTATTAATTTAATTCATAAATAATTATTTCTTGGAAATAAATTATTATAATTTTGTATTTGATAAAACTAATTAATTATATTAATTAATTAAGTATAAATACATTTGAGATAAAACGAAGTGTATTAGACGTGCGAACGTCCGATACATGAATGGAGTGGCTCAGTTCGTTTTTCTCACCAACCGCCCTCATCTTTCCTCCTCACCTTTCATGTTGCTTCATTTTTATGTGGGGTGTGTTTAGTTTTATAAAATGAGATGAGGACAAATGGATGAGATACCATATCTCATCATTTTAATCTCTTTTGTTATATAAAATGAACAAGTCTTTCATTTGATGATTTGAGCTTGAAAACACACACACAAAAAAAACACTAGTTCGGCCGTGAGCAAAGGTTAGGAGGAAGAAAAAATTTATTTTCTTTTCCTCTTCATTTTTTAGAGAAAGAAAAAGAAGAAGAGAAGAGAAGAAAAAATAATATATCAATTCCTACCCGTGTTCTTTGAGAACGAATTGATATATAATTTTTCCAGTCAATATCCGATGTGCGATAACATAGAGACACTCGGCATATTCGGTGTTTGATCATTCATCAAGGTAGAACGAATTGGATTCATGTTCGTGTTGGTGACCCAAAAAAGCTCGGCTCAGATTTTTCTTTCAAGAAGATATTATTAAAGGTCTACGAGGATATGACTGCTAAATTTTATCTTCGTCATTTTTATATTCGTTTACGATGCTTGATCGATCCATTTTTGGAGTTTAGTTTTATCCGGTTGGACCGATTTATTTTTCGCTGTGTACCTCGATTTTATCACCAAATCCCAACAATGGTATTGGAGAGAGGTCTATGCGGTCGTATCATAATTATTTTAATTGTTAATGTTTAATTGTTTATCTAATTTTTTTTCATGATTTATGTTACAATATAATTTTTTTTCTTATGAAAAACTGATTTAATTGTGTAATATAAAAAATTAGAAAAAAAATATTTTTAGATTCGGGACGAAAAGGCGAGCTGGAAATATGGCCGGACCCGGCAAACTCTGGGTCATTGGATCGGCCGGCAAAGAAGTCACTGCTATGAGGAGCAGGCACAGACTGCTCGCTTGGTCACTGGCCGGGCCTCTATCGAGCCGCGGGCTTGGCCCGGGCTTTGTGTTTTCCGACTCCGATTTTATATTTCGATAAATTAATTTCTCGCAAATTAAATTGAATTTAATTTGACTAAAATATAATTATGGTAATTTTATTTTTAAGGGAATTAATTTAATGAAATATTTATTTTCTCCGGAACAAATTAAAATTAACGGTTATGTGAATTAATTGGATTAATTCTAATAGTTGGATTAATTTTTGTGGATTAGGTCGATGTTTAGATTAATCAATATTGCCATTTTAATGTAATGGTTGCATTATTTTTGAATGGTGATGTAGTTCATGGACTTAGCATTTTGAATCTTTATTCGATGGGGTTGTAATGGCCGTTTTGAGCCGATTTTTTAGTAAATTGTATAAGATGCAAATGTTATAAATGTAGTAAATTAGCTATGATGAAGAGACGAGGACGAATCGCCATAAAGACGAAGATTTCTAAGACTTGTAATTAGATTACTTGTATTTTTTATCGAGTCGATGAAGACTCGGTACTTAAGAACTTTCCATGAACTGCATTGTAATACCCGATTGTAAATTCATTCATTCTTATTCAGTAAATCGTTCCTCTGTAATTTTTCACTTATTAATAATCATTCATCATTCACATTCATTCATTCGTGTTCACCGTTCGGAGTAACTTTGAGTCGTGTATCGATATTGTTCAATGTTTCAAACTTGCTTGAGAATCGAGGCGAGAAAATTATCTTGATTGTTGTAATTTCTTCGTTAGTCGATGTTGATATCGGAGTTCATACCATTTCAAAATTTACTCCTTGTTCGAATCGTGCTATTATTGGGAAAACCCTTGTAATCATTGCTCGGAACCACCGTTTTGGGGTTTCCGCACTTCCATGTCGTGTTATTGTTCCCAAGTATTGAATCATATTGCTTTTATTCTCTTCCCAGGTCGTTTTTCATCTTTTTGGGCCCGAATAGTGTGCCCCGCGGTACAAGGGAGTGTGCGCCGCAGCACACATCTTGTGCATTTTGGGCTAGAACAGCCTGTACCTCGGGCTGTGGCCCCCTGCTGGCCGGGCCGCGGCACTAAGCCAAAGTGCTGGACAGTTTTTGGACGCGGGCCGCGGCACACTCAGGCCGTGCCGCGGCACGTGATGCAGAATTGCCTTTTTCAGTGGGTTTTGTGAAGAATAAGCTCATTTCATCACCTTCCTTCTTCCTCTCCTCCTTGGGAGATTTGTGGGCGATATTTTGGATGATTTAGCATCATCAAACTCATAGAATTTCATATTCTTCAAGTTGTGGTGTGGATTAACAACATATTTGTGGTTTCTTCATCCTAATTCAAGGTAACTTCTTTGATAAGTGTCATTTTTGTACACTTATCCATGGTTTGTATCGATAAAATTTACCCATAATTGAGCTAGTCTACTCGTTTTTTGCTTTTAATTTATTAGTTTTAATAATTTTATTTTTATTGGATGATGATCGGATTAAATAACTGAATTACTCAAGAAACAACATGTTTAATAAATATTCTCTTTATTGAATTTTGATATATTCATGTTGTAGGGCTTTTCGAGACGAATTCGCGGTCTTTCGGATTCAAAATCGAGTTATATATCAAAAGTTATCATCCAAGAAGATCCGGGGCAAAAACGCAAAGTCCGAGGAATTCGGGCTGAAAACGTAACTATCAAAGCTTCAAATGAGCAAATTTACGAAGCCACGTTACGGCCGTAACATTCGTGAAGTTACGGCCGTAAGTCACTACATACGGCCGTAACTCCTGAATGTTACGGCCGTAACTCTTGACAGATTGCTATGATTTGTCTAATTTTTTATACTTTTTGTGTATTATTGAGGGGATGGCTGGCATTGATCCGATATAATGTAATAATGCTGTAATTTTGGAGCTATTAGATGACTTTAGGTGTATAAATAGACCCCTTAGATCCTTCATCATTTACCATTCATCATATAATTTTCCATTTTCTTGTAAACTTTTCTTTTTGTGTGAAGAACACACTTGTGTTCTTGAGTGATCTTTGTAAGTGTGGTATAGTATATGTTGTTCAGAGAGTTTATTGCTTCTATCTCCTTTATCTACTAAGGGAGTTAGGATCAATTCTTTCTCTTGATTCAACTAAGAATGACCACCAAAGCTTGTAATATGTGTAATAAACCCTTTATGGGCTAAGTTTCTTAAGTTGGGATTATAAACAAGGTTAGTCATGTTATTTATGTTTGTATAAAGATATATTATGAATTACTTATTATTGTGTGTGATTTTCATTGTTTTAACAATCTTTATTTATTTGGCCAATTAATGAAGATATTTATGATCTTCATATGTTTGAAAGAAAATATGTTTGATTAGATCAAATGGTCTTCACTCTAAGTTGTTCTAGGGGATAGAAATATACCCCTAGTCCTTAGATGATTCATTGAGTTATTTTCACAAATCCTAATGCTATGTATTGAAGCCAATCAACATAGAAATATAGTGGATTGATTCAATATGTAAGGGGCGTTTTATAGTTCGAAAGAGAAACCGTCTTTTTAAGGAAAATCGAATCTACACAACATAATAAGTAAATTCATCTTATGATCTCCAATACATCTTTTATAACTAATGACGAACTAAGTTTGTAATCCCAACTATTTCATTTTATCGATAATCAATCTATTATTATTGCTATCTTTTTATTTCCTTATAATATTAGAACTATTATTGCAATTTCTTTGCAATTATTAAACCAAACTTTTAATTGTGTGTTTTACTCATCTTAAGTATCTATAAAAATAGACTAATAGTGTATAATTCAAATTATAACATAACTTCCTTGTGGGATCGATAAACCGGACTCAAAAAGTCCACTTTACTACTTGATACGATATCGCACTTGCGATAGTTACACAAAAAGCGTGTCAAGTTTTTGGCGCCGTTGCCGGGGAAGTATAAGTTATATTTGAAAAAATTACATTATTAACTATTATTATAAATACAACTTTTTCTTTGTTGTAGATTCCCTTGTCTATGCGAAGGACATACAATCGCGATTTAGTTTTACTAGATCCCGAGATCGAAGCCACATATAGAAGAAGGCGAAGAGAACAAAAGAAAAACATTATTTCTTCACCATCAATGGCGGACGATAACTAAATCCACGTCTCCCCAAGGAAATGATAACGAAAGAATTCCTCCGGTGGGGGAATACCTAATGTTCAAAACATTCAACATCAACAATATCCTATTGACCGAAATAGATGAAGACAACATGCTCTTTGGGAATTCATGAACCCCCCATCTTTGAGCGTTCAATCAAGTGTAATCTATCCACCATTTGGAGTGGACAATTTTCAAATTCGCCCAGATGTCATCAATCTCTTCTCCAACAACAACTCATTCTATGGAAGAACCGACGAAAATCCATATCTCCATATTAACCATTTTGTGGAAATATGTGGAAATTTCAAATATCCAAATGTAAATGACGAGGCGATCAAAATGAGACTTTTCGTGCACACTTTGAAGGACAGAGCAAGAGAGTGGCTAGATACTTTGCCACCACGAAGCATAACAAATTGGCCCGAATTTATCCAAAAATTCACCACTAAATACTTTCCACCAATAAAAGTGGCGAAACTCAAATACGAAATCTCTACATTTCACAACAAGATTCGTAATCATTCCACGAAGCATGGGAGAGATACAAGGATATGCTACGAAAATGTCCTAACCATGGTTTCAATTTGGGAGCACAAGTCAATTACTTCTATTCCGAATTTTACCTTCATGCCGAGCCAATGTCGATTCATCATCAAATGGCTCACCTGGGAAACAAAACTATGAAAGAGGCTTATAATCTTTTTGAGGTTATAAGTGAACAAAGTGCAAGATGGCAGACGAAATATCCAAAAGAAACCAAATGGTGTTTTTGAAGTGGATTCTTATTCACTTATGTTGGCAAAAATTGAAGCTCTATCAAAGAAAGTCGAGGAAATGTCTTTTCAACTCCTCAACTGTGAAGACAGTGCAAACTCCACAAATTTCAGCCTTTTCATGTGAAATTTGTGGAGCAACTCACAACAGACTATATGTCCCTTAGTGCAACAAGAACAGTCACCACCACCACCGGAACAAGTGGCGTATGCTCGAATTTCCAAAGGCAAGCATACAATCCTTACGGGCCAACATACAATCCAGATACAAAAATCATCCAAATTTTTCTTATGCAAACAACAACAATGTGTTGAATCCAACGCATCAAGAGAAGAAGCCCGGATGGGAAGAAGCAATCACTAAGCTAGTGAACAACAATCAAGTATCAACAACGCAATGATGCTTCAATTAAAAATCTGAGACACAAGTTGGCCAAATGGCCAAAATACTTTCAGAAGATCTCAAGGCATGTTACCTAGCAATACCGAGGTAAATCCAAGGGAAAATGTCCAAGCTATCACAACAAGAAGTGGAGTGCGGTTCAGAAATTTCTATGGAAAACCATCCGGAAAACAAAAAAATAAACAAAAGAATCGATACGTAACCTTCATCTCAAAAAGGTCCAATTGCTACAAAAACTTATGTTCCACCTATCCCATTTCCTCAACGGTTGAAGAATCACAAGCTCGATGCTCAATTCGGGAAATTCTTGAAATCTTCAAAAAGCTACACATCAACATTCCTTTGCCGATGCTCTAGCACAAATGCCAAGCTATGCCAAATTTATGAAAGATATTCTTTCAAACAAACGAAGGCTTGAAGAATACGAAATGTCATGCTAACAGAGGAATGTAGCGCAATACTACAAAAGAAGTTGCCACCCAAGCTAAAAGATCCGGAACTTTCACAATCCCGTACAATTGGTGAAGTAAATTTTGGCAAAGCTCTTTGTGATTTAGGGGCAAGTATCAACTTGATGCCCTGTCAATTTTCAACAAATTGAATTTGGGAGAAGCAAAAGCAACAACAGTTTCGCTACAATTAGCCGATCGGTCAATCAAATATCCACGTGGGATAGTTGAAGATGTGCTCACAAAGTTGATAAATTCATATTCCCAGCAGATTTTATCATCCTCGACATGGAAGAAGATCGGGATATTCCCATTATTCAGGGACGACCATTTCTCGCAACCGGACGTGCTCTTATTGACGTCTATGAAGGAAAGCTAATTCTCGAGTGGAAGACGAACATGTCATCTTCGATGTCTTAAAAACTTTGAATCAACCCTCCACAGATGAGTATTGTCTAAAAATAGACACAATTGAAGCCATGGTGAACAAGACTTTAGAGAAAATTCTATCTAAAGATCCTCTTGAGACATGTATAGCAAATTCTCTAACCAAAGATGGAAGAAGAATATCACTTGGCCGAAACAGTTAACTATCCGAAGCACTACCAACCTTAAGAAAGCATCCACATTTTGAAGAATTGGGACAAGCTCCGCTAAACCCCTCCCTTCTTTACAAGAAGCTCCAACACTTGATCTCAAACCTCTACCCACACATTTGAGATACGCTTACTTGGGCGTTTCCTCAACACTTCCGGTCATCATATCTAACATATTGACCAAACTTGAAGAAGGGAAATTACTAAGGGTATTGAGGAATCACAAAAGAGCAATTGGATGGACTATTGCAGACATTAGAGGAATAAGCCCCTCTATATGCACTCACAAAATCTTGATGGAAGATGACTGCAAACCTTCAATTGAGCATCAACGACGTTTGAATCCAAACATGAAGGAAATTGTGAAGGCAGATTCTTAAATTACTTGACGCAGGAATCATTTATCCAATCTCAGATAGTCCATGGGTGAGCCCTGTACATATGGTGTCCAAAAAGAGTGGAATCACGATCATTGAGAATGAGCACAATGAACTTATACCAACACGACCGATCACAGGATGGAGAATGTGCATTGATTACAGGAAACTAAACAAGACGAAAAGAAAAGATCATTTTCCACTCCCATTTATTGATCAGATGCTAGATAGATTGGCAGGACATTCTTACTCTGCTTTTCTCGACGCTATTCAGGGTACAACCAAATCGTAATAGCCCCAGAAGATCAAGAGAAAACAACATTCACATGCCCTTATGGAACATTTGCCTACAGAAGAATCCCATTCGGATTGTGCAATGCTCCAGCCACATTTCAAAGATGCATGATGTCAATATTCTCAGACATGGTTGAAAAATTCATTGAAGTTTTCATGGACGATTTCTCGGTTTTCGGAGATTCATTTGATAAATGCCTCATTCACTTAGGCATGGTCTTGGAAAGATGTGAAGACACAAATCTAGTTCTCAATTGGGAGAAATGTCACTTCATGGTCCAGGAAGGAATCGTACTTGGCCATAGAATCTCACAACATGGAATTGAAGTCGATAAGGCAAAAATCCAAGTGATTGCAAAACTTCCTCCACCAATTTCGGTGAAAGGAGTAAGGAGTTTTCTCGGACATGCAGGATTCTATCGGAGGTTTATAAAGATTTCTCAAAAATAGCAAAACCTCTCTGTTCTTTGCTTGAGAAAGATACACCATTCCTTTTCACAAATGAATGCCACGTGGCCTTTGCAACTTTGAAGGATAAGCTTACATCACCTCCAATCATCATTTCTCCAGTTGGACTATTCCTTTCATTTTAATGTGCGATGCAAGTGATTATGCCGTAGGGGCCGATCTTGGGCCGGAAGAAGGACAAAATGATGCAAGTGATCCATTATGCTAGCGGGACTATGAATGATGCTCAATGAACTACACAACAACCGAAAAGAGATGCTTGCAGTGGTTTATGCCTTTGACAAATTTCGATCCTACTTATTGGGATCAATGGTCATAGTCTATACCGATCATTCACTTTGAAATATTTAATGACAAAGCAAGATGCAAAGTCAAGGCTAATCCGATGGGTTCTACTTATGCAAGAATTCGACATAGAAATCGAGAGAAAGGGAACAAAACCAAGTGGCGGATCATCTCTCTAGACTCGACCAAAACAATGCTCAAGAGAAGGAAATAAATGAAGTATTTCGGATGAACAACTATTCCAAATCTCTAATATCCAGGAAAAACAAAATGCACCATGGTATGCCGACATCGTTAATTTCCTTGTTAGTGGAATAATTCACCCAAATTTTTCCCATCATCAAAAGAAAAATTCTTCTCCGAGTTGAAATACTATCACCGGGAAGATCCTCTGTTGTTCGGACGAGGACTGATCAAATCATCCGGAGATGCATACCGGAAGAAGAAATGGAGAAGGTATTAGAAAGATGTCATTCCTCTCACTATGGAGGACATTTTGGGGGTTCAAAAACAATGACAAAAATTCTTGAAGCAGGATTCTATTGGCCCACTGTTCAAAGATGCACATACACTTGTCTCGAAGTGTGACGTGCCAAAGACATGGAAACATGTCAAAAGAAATGAAATGCCAATGAATTTCATCCTTGAAGTTGAAATCTTCGACGTTTGGGGAATTGATTTCATGGGACCCTTTCCATCATCATTCTCTAATGAATACATCCTTGTAGTATTGACTACGTATCGAAATGGGTGGAGGCTGTTGCATTACCAACAAACGAAGCTAAGGTCGTGGTAAATTTTCTAAAGAAAAATATATTCACTCGCTTGAACTCCGAGAGTTATTATCGGTGATGGCGGATCTCATTTACGCAATCACCAGGTTAAGGCTCTATTGACCAAATTCGGAGTAAAACACCGTGTCGCTACCTCTTATCACCCACAAACCAGTGGACAAGTCGAAATTTCCAATCGTGAATCAAACGTATACTTGAGATGACAGTCGACTCATCTCGAAAAGATTGGTCGAAAAGCTGGATGATGCGCTCTGGGCTTGGTAATGTACCTATAAGACACCGATAGGCATGTCTCCATTTCGTGCAGGTTTTTGGAAAAGCTCACACCGCCAAGAGAACTTGAACATCGAGCTTTTGGGCTATAAAAACTAAACTTTGACGAACAGTTGGTGGAAAGAAAAGGTTGTCATAGATTAAATGAGTTGGATGAAATCCGACTCGACTCATATGAAAATGCCAAAATCTACAAAGAAAACGAAAAGATGGCATGACAACAAAATTCTAAGAAGAGATTTTAAAACAGAGACCAAGTTACGCTTTTAATGCACGATGCGTCTCTGCTTCCGGGTAAGCTACGATCACGATGGATGTGCCCTTACACGATCAAAGAGGTGTTTTCTCATGGAGCCGTGGAGATTTATAATACAACCGACGGAGTTTCAAAGTAAACGGTCAACGGTTAAAGCCATATCTGGGAGGAGAATTCTCGACAGCAAAATCAATCATAATCTGAAATACCTAATTAATCGGACGAGAAGTCAAGCTAAGGACGTTAAACAAAGCGCTTATTGGGAGGCAACCCAATCTCTATTATTTCGCAAATAAGTTTGGGGGTAACACGGAAGGATTCAACAACAACGGCAAGGATCGATCGTTCATAAAATCCAGGAGTCTTTCTTTCATTATTCTCAAACATATAATAATTATAATCTTTTTTAATAAAAAAAAAAAAAAAAAAATTTAATAATATAAATAAATACGGCCGTAAGTTATTAGATACGGCCGTATGTTGTCCAATTATATTTTTACGAAAGCACCTTACGGTAGTAACTAGTGTACGTTACGGCCGTATCTTTAAAAGCGCCACTAAAAAAAAAAAAAAAGCGAGCGTCACATACGGCCGTAACTTCTTTGTGTTACGGCCGTATCTTAAAACTCGCTTGAAAACGAGAGCACCTTACGGCCAGAATTTGTATATGTTACGGCCGTAACTAGTAGTCTGTATAAAAAAAAAAAACCGTCCTTAAACACTTCACACGCACCAGACGAGAGACGAGCGGCCGGGAGAGCGATTTTTTTTCCCCTATCAATCCCTACTTGCTAAAAAACTCAAATTCATCAATTCAATTCATTAACATATCAACATTCACACATAATCATCAGGTTCTCTTTCAATCCTTGTTTCAATTTATATATTCTTGAGTTTTATTTTGTAGTTTTTCTCTTCATATTTGTTTTTCGATTCTTATTTCCGTATGATTCGTTGATTAAATCTTGTTCATTTGTGAGTATTGTTGATATTTGTATCGTTATTTGATTCATTGATTTGTGGTGGCCTTATGGATTTTAGTTTGAATAAGAAAAACTAGTTAAAAAACTATGAACTCAAGGTGTCCGACGAAATGCCACAACGAAAATCTTTGAATTTTTTTTATGTTTTTGTTAGTTTTGCTTAATGATTATAGTCGTGTGATGAAAAGAAGTTGATTTTGTTCAATTTCAGGGATGGCACCGAAGAAATCAACAAAAGGAAAAGAAAAGGTCGGTTCGTCATCTCAAGGTCCGGCACCGCCACAAAGAAAGCAAAACACGAAGTGCATTAAGGAAAGATTGTTCAATCTTGATGATTTCATCGGCCATGCGGACAGAAACACATACACTACCCCTTTCATCCAAAAATTCTTAGACAACGGCTGGGAGAAGTTCGTTTCCGATCTCCCAAATGGTAACCCGACCCTGACCCTAAACTTTTACAATTCTTTCAACAAGTCGATTGGGCAGGTAGGGTCACCTACTTATCATCAGACTACTGTGAATGGGAAATCGATAAATTTCTCACCGGATGTCATTAACAAGTTTTTGGGGGTTGATGGTACTAACGCGGTTGACATTACTATCTTGCCTAATGAAGAGGTGCCGGATGATAGAGTTTTACGCTGGGCGTTAGTGAGCGAGTTGCATGACAGTATTGGGATGATCAAACCCCGATACAACCAGGCGGACCTTATGGATGATGCTTGGTATTTATGGATGTGGGCAGCCGGGAGTATTTACCCGACTTCGACTCTGACGACGGTTTCCATTGGCCACCTGCGAGGTTTATATGCTATCCGCCGAGGAAAATGCCGGTTATGAGTTGACGGCTTTTGAGGAAAATTTGCTTGAAAGAGTTCAGGGATTAGAAACATCCCAGGCTGAAATTATGAGAAATCAAAATGAAATACTCGAGCGACAATTAGAAACGGAGAAGCGCTTTGAAAAGCTTTTCCGTTTTCTAAACATCCCTGACGACACACCTGGAGGATCACAAAACTAAAATTTCAGGGAGTTTTCTGTTTTCTCATGCTATTATATTTTTTTTTAAAAAAACTCGGGACGCTTTTAATTATAAGTTTGGGGGTGATGTTTTCGTACTTGTGTGTTTATTTTGTGGTTTTTGAACTATGATTTTTATTTGGATTTTCATTGTGGTATGTTTTGATTAGTGTATTGTGTGGTGTGTTTTTATTATTTGGCATTGATTAGGTTTAGTATATATATATATAGTATTTTGATTTGTGAGATTTTTAAATCTGGCCATAACACCAATAAATTAGCTTTATACAAACTTCTAAAATCGTTTTAACCGGTAAAAAAAAAAAAAAAAAAAAATTGTATATTCCAAAATTTTTTGAGCCTTAATCTCTCTTTCCAAGCCTTGTAATTATCATATAAAATCGAGTCATTCGTTACCTTGAGAAAAGAAGAATCAATTGGTTAATGAAAAATAAAACTGAAATTTACTTAATTTGTGGAGTTTTTGATTTTTCATGCTTAACTAAAAAATGATTTTCTGCAAAAATTCTATTCCCTAAAAAAAGGAGTCATTGGTAAAAAGAGCTACACGTTAGCAAATAACGGTGTGAAAGCTATCACCTAAAAAAAATAAATGACGAAAAGGAGAAGTGTTGAGCGACAATTTGCCTAATTTTGGAAGTCTTAAATTTTGCGAAAAATAAAGTACTAACAATTGTTGGTGCGTAGCTGCCGTCTCGGGAAAAATTGGTGAAAAGAGCTACACGTTAGCAAATAACGGTGTGAAAGCTATCACCTTTTTACGAAAAAAAAATGAGATAGAAATTGTGTTAGTGAAAAGAGCTACACGTTAGCAAATAACGGTGTGAAAGCTATCACTAAAAGGGATGTAGTTTATGAGCGATTTGAATTAATTAGCAATTTGAATTTCAATACACTCAATTTTGTAAAAATCACAATATTTGATGACGCCAATGAAATTCTTCTTCATATTGAGTCGAAAAATAAACGAGTGATCGAGAGCAACCATTAAAGGGAGTCGTGTGTATCACGAGTGGGAAAGAAATAATCAACCTTTTGGGAGGAAAACCTTACATTTTGGAATTACAAAATAAAAACCGTGTTTTAACTTCAAAAATATTAGTAGATTTATTTTGAATCTTGATTCATTTCTATCTACTGTATAAAGCTGGTTGTTGTTTATTAATGGCATTTTGATCTCCTTTTCTCTTTTTATGTTTTAATTTATGTGTGTATTAAATTTCTTATTTTTTTTATTTTTATTTTTATTTTTGGAGTGTGAATAATAAAGAGTCTTGCTCGGGACTAGCAAGAATTCAAGTTTGGGGGTGTGATAAGTGTCATTTTTGTACACTTATCCATGGTTTGTATCGATAAAATTTACCCATAATTGAGCTAGTCTACTCGTTTTTTGCTTTTAATTTATTAGTTTTAATAATTTTATTTTTATTGGATGATGATCGGATTAAATAACTGAATTACTCAAGAAACAACATGTTTAATAAATATTCTCTTTATTGAATTTTGATATATTCATGTTGTAGGGCTTTTCGAGACGAATTCGGCGGTCTTTCCGGATTCAAAATCGAGTTATATATCAAAAGTTATCATCAGAAGAAGATCCGGGGCAAAAACGCAAAGTCCGAGGAATTCAGGGCTGAAAACGTAACTATCAAAGCTTCAAATGAGCAAATTTACGAAGCCACGTTACGGCCGTAACATCTGGAAGTTACGGCCGTAAGTCACCTCTACGCCAGTAACTCCCAATGTTACGGCCGTAACTCTTGACATTGCTATGATTTGTCTAATTTTTATACTTTTTGTGTATTATTGAGGGGATGGTGGCATTGATCCGATATAATGTAATAATGCTGTAATTTTGGAGCTATTAGATGACTTTAGGTGTATAAATAGACCCCTTAGATCCTTCATCATTTACCATTCATCATATAATTTTCCATTTTCTTGTAAACTTTTCTTTTTGTGTGAAGAACACACTTGTGTTCTTGAGTGATCTTTGTAAGTGTGGTATAGTATATGTTGTTCAGAGAGTTTATTGCTTCTATCTCCTTTATCTACTAAGGAGTTAGGATCAATTCTTTCTCTTGATTCAACTAAGAATGACCACCAAAGCTTGTAATATGTGTAATAAACCCTTTATGGGCTAAGTTTCTTAAGTTGGGATTATAAACAAGGTTAGTCATGTTATTTATGTTTGTATAAAGATATATTATGAATTACTTATTATTGTGTGTGATTTTCATTGTTTTAACAATCTTTATTTATTTGGCCAATTAATGAAGATATTTATGATCTTCATATGTTTGAAAGAAAATATGTTTGATTAGATCAAATGGTCTTCACTCTAAGTTGTTCTAGGGGATAGAAATATACCCCTAGTCCTTAGATGATTCATTGAGTTATTTTCACAAATCCTAATGCTATGTATTGAAGCCAATCAACATAGAAATATAGTGGATTGATTCAATATGTAAGGGGCGTTTATAGTTCGAAGAGAAACCGTCTTTTTAAGGAAAATCGAATCTACACAACATAATAAGTAAATTCATCTTATGATCTCCAATACATCTTTTATAACTAATGACGAACTAAGTTTGTAATCCCAACTATTTCATTTTATCGATAATCAATCTATTATTATTGCTATCTTTTTATTTCCTTATAATATTAGAACTATTATTGCAATTTCTTTGCAATTATTAAACCAAACTTTTTAATTGTGTGTTTTACTCATCTTAAGTATCTATAAAAATAGACTAATAGTGTATAATTCAAATTATAACATAACTTCCTTGTGGGATCGATAAACCGGACTCAAAAAGTCCACTTTACTACTTGATACGATATCGTGCACTTGCGATAGTTACACAAAAAGCGTGTCATTCTTCAACCCTAGATTCGATTTGAGATTGGAGCATGATGTTTTGGTTGATATAATCATGATTTGTGATAGATATGCGTTCAATTATGAGTTTTTATTAGTTATCATCGGATTGTTGGAAGTTTTATTCAAGAACACTTTGAAGGTTGACTAGGAATTGGGATTTTCAATTCAATGTTATCGTAAACTCGATTTGAGTATTCCTATTGGATTATCGATTGTATTGATGGTGTTCTGGTGGATTGGATCATTCATTAGAGGTTGGTTTTCGATACAATTGGGATTAGTTGTAAATAATGGGAGATTGTTTACAAAGTGTTTGTCGAAATGCCCTAATGAGTTTGGATTTGTTGTATCGACCTCTTGAATTGGTTATGATCGCTATTGATACGTATATTAAGCGAACTGTTGGTAATTGTGTTATTCAAGGTTGTTCGAGCGACCGATATCTCTATTAAGGACGTTTGTTCGTGAAAGGACGTTTCATCACCGGTATTGAGTAAGTTAATTCTTACTCGGTTAAAAGGATATCCATTCCTTTCTTTGTTGTTCATTCATATTCATAATTCATTCATGATATATTTTTCATGTCGATACTTGTAACTATCAAACTAATCATTCAATTCACGAGGAACGACGGTTCCAATCATTTCAGTGAGCGATCATTCATTTCATTATTCTTTCAGCTCGGTGAGTCATTCTTGACCTTGTCGATTTGTTATTCATTGATGTTTATCATGGTCACTTTTGTTCTTGTGACCTTCTGGGTTCATATTGCGTGGCCAGTTGGTTATGTGTGGAATTTTTAGTCGGGCACACGATAGTCATGTGGAAGGTTCACCGACACAATGGACTATGCACACGGTAACGTGCCTCCGTGAGACTAATTAGGTACAAGGACGGGTGTGTCCGGACACTCGTCTTGTGCACTTGCACGTCCCATTACAGGCGTACTATGATGCCCCTCTTCAGCTTGATTTCATGTCATATATATTTAATAATTGTGCTTGTTCAACTCTTGAGGATTGTTGTTCTGTGTAACTGACCTCGTTGGGGGATATTGTTTTCAGGTCATGGCAAGGCAAAGTCACGGGAAGAGAACGTTGATGGCGATGAGTCCCAGTGATACTAGTAGGGGGCCCCAGTCTATCTATTTATTCATGCTTTCTTGTTTTGTATTTTTCCGCTGCACTTCCGTTTGGATTGTCATTTATTCAGTGTTGTATATTTATCTTCACATGAAATATACATGTATTCTGTTCTCCTGGGTGTGTTGTACTTGAAACTCCTCATCGGAGTAATTGATAATGTAATGTGGTTCGGTACTACATTTGCACTGTGTAATTCATTAATTTTCACTCGCCTGGTGGGTCTCAGGCGGGGGTCCACGGCACTGTAATATCCGTCTAGTTTGGGGTGTTATAGAGTTGGTATCGGAGCATGGTTTTGAATACTACCTTCCGGGTCATGTCTCATTTGAAATCACCATTCATCATACTAGTATCATTGGACTTTCGCGTCACATGTGACCTGTGCAGGCGCGAAGCCCCTCAGACCGAAAGAACAGTAAGATTTCTGACGCCATGGTATAATTTCTGGCAATAAGAATCACTCATTCATCATTCATCAGTCAACAATCCTCAATCATCATTATCATTTTTGGTCATGTCGATCATATTAATTCATTAATCACTCAGTTAATTTCATTGCTCAGTTGTTAATCTTGTGAATCGTATCATCAATGTTGTCAACTTATTCAAGATAATCATTTCAATGATTTCATCGGATAATCATTGCCTCCTCATTCAATCATTGTGTTAGAGTGCGTATGCTCATTATTATCATTTCATCACGTAATCATAATGCGATATTCATGCAATATCTATAATTATCATGTGTTTCCTACCTTCAGTATGGATCGAGCTGGCAGAGGACGCATGGGAAGAGGCCGCGGTGCGAGCTGAAACCCGAGAGCTCGAGTGAACACCCGTGCGAATGCAAGGACTAATGCTAATTCATCGAGCAGCGACGCTGCCACCCACTCACATGGAAATAATCATTCACCGTCAGGAAGCCATACCCGAGATACAGCTCAATCAGAAGGTGTTCAGGTTGATCCACTCGCTTTTATGCAGGGCATGATGACCCAAATGACCGAGATGGCATATCTGATGGAGACGATGCAGAACTCAGCCACTCAAGCTCAACAGGCTCCTCCGCCGCCACCCCAGAGACAAGAGAGGAGTGTGAGCAGTATCATAAATGACATCTCTCGCCAGAGGCCACCTACCTTCGAGGGATCTTCTGAGTCGGCGGACATTATTCACTGACTGGAGCATTTTGAGAAGTTGTTTGCTATGGTGGAGTGTCCTGAAGGGCACAAGGTTTCATTCGCGGCTTACTATCTGGGTAAGAGCGCTCACTCTTGGTGGCTATCTCTGAAGCCCACCGATGGATCTTGTACATGGGACCAGTTCAAGACTCTCATGATGGAAAGATATTATCCGGCCCCACTCAGGGAGGCCACATTGTCAGAATTACCCAGTCCCGACCCCTCAACAGAAGATGATATTCTCACCATTGCCGAGAAGTTTCAGGAGCTACTTCCCTTCAACTCATCCATTATCCAATCCGAGGCGGACAAGATCAAGTACTTCAGCAAGAGGTTGAAACCTCATATGCGGCTACAATTGCCCAATCATCATTGCACCACTCTGGCCGAATTCATCGAGAAAGCTCTTGCTTATGAGCTTATGCTAAGGAAATTTCTAAGAATCAAACTTCATCTTCTGCCAAGAAATCAAAGAATCGTAAGCAGTCCGAGGGCAGTCAGGCAACCTTTAAGAAGCCTCGTGCGGGTTCTACTTTTTCTGAGCAACCTCCTATGGTGCCGAAACCTGTGTAATCTCAGTCCTGAGCGGCCAGTTCGGCCATCACCTGTTTCAACTGTGGAGAATAGGGTCATTTCAGCACTAAGTGTCCCAAGCCGACCCTCACGTGTAATAACTGTGGGATTACTGGGCATAAGGCCCGTTTCTACCGAAGATACTCCAAACCTACTCCGACGACATCTCAGGCCCCGAAGCAGTCAGCGTTTCAGAATCAGGCCACTCAGTCCGCGTCGTTTAAGATGATGGGAGCAAACAAAGACGGAGCCCACAACTATCAAATGGGAGCATCCGGTTACGGGGTTGGCAAGCCACGAATTTATGGGATGAAGAGGACCGACGATCCGGAGGCCCGAATGATCTCAGGTACACTCGAAATTCTATCTCAACCTGTGTGTACCCTTTTTGATACTGGTGCATCGCATTCATTCATTTCCGACTCATACTTGAGTAGACTTCATCTGGATAGTTCTACTAGTTGTGAACCTTATATCATTGGACTACCTGATGGTAGAAGAATTATCGGAGATCATGAGATTAAGAATTGTCCGATTTAGCTTCATGGCCGTGTTTGGTTGGCAGACCTGATCGTGGTAGATTTACCTAGAGATGATGTCATTTTGGGTATTGATTGGATGGATCATCATGATGCCATCCCTAGTGTCCGTAAGCGTATGGTCACTATCATTTCAGACGATGAAGTCGAGTGTGTATTTCAGGGGAGTAATCCCAGCTGTTCCGGAAGAGTTATTAATATGATGAAAGCAGTGAAATTACTCAATAAGGTTTGTGTTGGTTATTGGTGCTATATGACCAAGACCGAGAAATTATCAGTGTCATTGGCGGATATCCCGGTAGTGAGAGAATACGCCGATGTATTTCTAGACGAGTTACCTGGCTTGCCTCCACAGAGTGATGTGGAATTCACGATTGAATTGGAGCCCGGTACATCTCCAATATCAAAAGCACCATATCGTATGGCCCCGACCAAAATGCAGGAATTGAAGAATCAACTCGAGGAATTGACCGAGAAGGGTTATATCAGACCGAGCGCGTCTCCGTGGGGAGCACTAGTATTATTTGTCAAGAAGAAGAATGGTTCGTTTCGCTTGTGCATTGATTATTGAGAGCTGAACAGGGTGACAATCAAGAATAAATATCCCCTTCCCCGCATCAATGATCTCCTGGATCAACTTTAGGGAGCTTCACTATTTTCCAAGATTGATTTGAGATCAGGGTATCATCAGTTACGAATTCGAGAGTCAAATATCGCTAGAATGGCGTTTCGAACACGCTATGGGCATTACGAGTTTGTGGTGATGCCGTTTGGGTTAACTAATGCACCTACTGTATTCATGAAGTTGATGAACCGAGTTTTCATCAACTATTTAGACCGGTTCGTGGTTTTTTTCAGAGACGACATTTTGATTTATTCTCGTGATCGAGAAGAACACGAATTTCACCTTCATCAGGTTCTCGATGTGTTGAGACGAGAGCAGCTTTATGGGAAATTTTCCAAATGTGAGTTCTGGATGTCAGAGGTGACGTTTCTCGGGCATGTAATTTCATCAGACGGAGTACGTGTCGACCCTCAAAAGACAGAGGCTATACGAGATTGGCAACCTCCGAAGAATGTTAAGGAAATCCGAAGCTTTCTCGGATTAGCTTGCTATTATCGACGATTTGTTGAAGAATTTTCTAAAATCGCTCAACCGATGATGAATCTTTTTCGAAAGGATAAGAAATTCACGTGGTCTGACGCGTGTCAGCGGAGTTTTGAGGAACTCAAGAGTCGTTTAATTTCAGCACCTGTCCTTTCTTTACCACAAGGGACAGAGGGATTCGTGGTTTATAGTGACGCGTCTGGACAAGGTCTCGGATGTGTATTAATGCAGAATGGGAAAGTGATTGCATATGGTTCACGGCAGCTGAGACCTTATGAGGTCAACTATCCGACCCATGACCTGGAGCTAGCGTCTGTGGTTTTCGCGTTGAAGATTTGGCGTCATTATCTTTATGGCATCACCTGTCAGATTTTCACTGATCATAAGAGTTTGAAGTATATAGTTACTCAGGAGTTAAATATGCATCAGAGACGGTGGTTGGAACTGATTAAAGATTATGATATCGAGATTCAATATCACCCGGGTAAGGCGAATGTTGTCGCCGATGCCTTGAGCCATCAGTCCGTGCAGGAGCAAGTGCTTGCTCGTTTAACCGTTCAGAAAGAGCTTCAATAGGAATTCCTAAGGCATGATATCGAGCTCTGGTTACAGCGAGTACAAGGGCAACTTTGTATGTTAGAGATTTCATCGCCACTTGAGGAGGCAATCAGAGTGAATCAGGTTCAAACCCATTTTTATTGCGCATTCGAGATGATGTGGTTCAGGGGAAAGCCCCTGGATTTGTGGTCCACGAGGATGGACTTTTGCGATTTAAGAACCGGTTATGTGTTCTGGCGGATGACGAGTTGAAAAACTAGATTTTGAGAGAGGCGCATGCTACCTCTTATTCTATTCATCCGGGGTCTAGCAAGATGTACAAGGACTTGAAACAAAATTACTGGTGGAGTAATATGAAGCGAGAAGTCGTAGAATTTGTTTCGAGATGTCTGACCTGTCAGCAAGTCAAGATAGAACATCAGCAACCAGCAGGTATGCTGAAGCCACTTCTTATTCCAGAATGGAAGTGGCAGGATATTTCCATGGACTTCATCACGAGCTTGCCGGCAAGTCGTCGCGGCATGAATACTATTTGGGTTGTAGTGGACCGTTTAACTAAGTCAGCTCATTTCCTCGAGATTAAGGATACGTGGGGTCCTGGGAGACTTGACCAATTATTCATTAAAAAGATCGTGAGATTGCACGGTACCCCTAAGAGTATCGCTTCGGATCGTGACGGGCGATTTGTATCGCATTTTTGGAAATCTGTTCATCGTGCCATGGGAACTCAGTTCAATTTCAGCACGACTTTTCACCCTCAGTCCGACGGACAATCAGAGAGAACTATTCAGACGTTGGAGGACATGTTGAGGGCATACGTCCTTGATTGGAAAGATGATTGGGAAGCCCAACTACCTTTGATCGAGTTCACGTACAATAATAGTTGGCATGCTTCGATTCAGATGGCACCTTACGAGGCCTTATACGGTCGTCATTGTCGATCTCCTTTATGCTGGGATGACTTATCAGAATCGATCGGCACTGAACCCGATATGCTATTAGCTGCCCGTGAGTAGATAGCGTTGATCCGGAGCCGTTTGTTGACTGCTCCGAGTCGACAGAAATCACATGCCGATAATCGTCGTCAACCATTAGAGTTCGAGGTAGGTGACCATGTCTTGGTCAAGGTATCCCCGAGTTGAGGTGTTTTCCATTTCGGGAAGAGAGGAAAGCTGAGTCCGAGATTCATTGGACCATTTGAGATTTTGGATCGAGTAGGCGATCTGGCTTATATATTGGCTTTACCTCCAGCCCTGAGCCGAATTCATAACGTGTTCCATGTCTCTCAGTTGCGGAAATATATTGCCGACCCTAGCCACACACTCCAGTTTGATGTAATCGAGTTAGCAGATGATCATACGTATGAGGAGCGTCCCGTACGAATCTTAAAGCGGCGAATCAAATAGTTGAGGAACAAGTCGATTCCTTTGGTTAAAATTCAGTGGTCGAGACACGGAGTCAAATAGGATACTTGGGAAACCGAGGATAGTATGCATGAGAGTTATCCCGAATTATTTCACCCTTAGTTTCGAGGACGAAACTATTTTTAAGGGGGGAGTATGTAGTACCCGATTGTAAATTCATTCATTCTCATTCAGTAAATCGTTCCTCTATAATTTTTTACTTATTAATAATCATTCATCATTCACATTCATTCATTCGTGTTCACCATTCGGAGTAACTTTGAGTCGTGTATTGATATTGTTCATTGTTTCAAACTTGCTTGAGAATCGAGACGAGAATATTATCTTGATTGTTGTAATTGCTTCGTTAGTCGATGTTGATATCGGAGTTCATACCATTTCAAAATTTACTCCTTGTTCGAATCGTGCTATTTTTGGGAAAACCCTTGTAATCATTGCTCGGAACCACCGTTTTGGGGTTTCCGCACTTCCATTTCGTGTTATTGTTCCCAAGTATTGAATCCTATTGCTTTTATTCTCTTGCCGGGTCGGTTTTCATCATTTTTGGGCCCAAATAGTGTGCGCCGCGGCACACACCTTGCGCATTTTGGGCTAGAACCGCCTGTACTGCGGGCCGCCTGCTGGCTGGGCCGTAGCACTAAGCCAAAGTGATGGGCAGTTTTTAGCCGCAGGCCGCGGCACACTCAGGCCGTGCCGCAGCACGCGATGCAAAATTGCCTTTTTCAGCGGGTTTTGTGAGGAATAAGCTCATTTCATCATCTTCCTTCTTCCTCTCCACCTTGGGCGATTTGTGGGTGATTTAGCATCATCAAACTCATAGAATTTCTTCTTGTTTAAGTTTTGGTGTGGATTAACAACATATTTGTGGTTTCTTCATCCCAATTCAAGGTAATTTCTTCAACTCTAGATTCGATTTGAGATTGGAGCAAGATGTTTTAGTTGATATAATCATGATTTGTGATAGATATGCGTTCAATTATGAGTTTTTATGAGTTATCATCGGATTGTTGGATGTTTTATTCAAGAACACTTTGAAGGTTGACTTGGAATTGGGATTTGCAATTGAATGTTATCTTAAACTCGATTTGAGTATTCCTATTGGATTATCGATTGTATTGATGGTGTTTTGGTGGATTGGATCATTCATTAGAGGTTGGTTTTCGGTACAATTGGGATTAGTTGTAAATAATGGGAGATTGTTTACAAAGTGTTTGTCGAAATGCCCCAATGAGTTTGGATTTGTTGTATCGACCTCTTGAATTGGTTATGATCACTATTGATACGTATATTAAGCGAACTGTTGGTAATTGTGTTATTCAAGGTTGTTCGAGCGACCGATATCTCTATTAAGGACGTTTGTTCGTGAAAGGACATTTCATCACCGGTATTGAGTAAGTTAATTCTTACTCGGTTAAAAGGATATTCATTCCTTTCTTTGTTGTTCATTCATATTCATAATTCATTCATGATATATTTTTCATGTCGAGACTTGTAACTATCAAACTAATCATTCAATTCACGAGGAACGACGGTTCCAATCATTTCAGTGAGCGATCATTCATTTCATTATTCTTTCAGCTCGGTGAGTCATTCTTGACCTTGTCGATTTGTTATTCATTGATGTTCATCATGGTCACTTTTGTTCTTGTGACCTTCTGGGTTCATATTGCGTGGCCAGTTGGTTATGTGTGGAATTTTTAGTCGGGCACACGATAGTCATGTGGAGGGTTCACCGACATAATGGACTGTGCACACGGTAACGTGCCTCCGTGAGACTAATTAGGTACAAGGACGGGTGTGTCCGGACATTCGTCTTGTGTACTTGCACGTCCCATTACGGGCGTACTATGATGCCCCTCTTCAGCTTGATTTCATGTCATATATATTTAATGATTGTGCTCGTTCAACTCTTGAGGATTGTTGTTCTATGTAACTGACCCCGTTAAGGGATATTGTTTTCTGGTCATGGCAAGGCAAGGGCACGGGAAGAGAACATTGACGGTGAGGAGTCCCAGTGATACTAGTAGGGGTCCCCAGTCCATCTATTTGTTCATGCTTTCTTGTTGTGTATTTTTCCGCTGCACTTCCGTTTGGATTGTCATTTATTCAGTGTTGTATATTTTATCTTCACATGAAATATACATGTATTTTGTTCTCCTGGGTGTGTTGTACTTGAAACTCCTCATCGGAGTAATTGATGATGTAATGTGGTTCGGTACTACATTTGCACTGTGTAATTCATTAATTTTCACTCGCCTGGTGGGTCCCAGTGGGGGGTCCACGGCACTGTAATATCCGTCTAGTTTGGGGTGTTACATGCATGTTGTTAGTTTTAGGTTGTGTATGTTTTCATATTGTATGACATACAAAAAAACCGACAAACCGCGCTTATAAACGGATTAATGTGCAAAGTGTAATGTATAATCGCGTTAAACTCCCACTTAAAAACACTGAGTTATAAAGGTTACGAGGTTTCCTACCCTCCGTCAAACTCATGGAAAATTGAAATCTAAACTGGAATATTATTTTTCTGAGTATGTCGGAGTAGTATTTTTGGGGAAGGTTGATAAATTCCTAGAGTGCATTAGATGCCTTTGGTTGTGACAAATCAAACCCCTAAAAACCATATGGGTTGTCGGGTAAGATTCAATTGTCAGACTAATAGATGTTGACATTTTAAACTTAGATAGTTCCACGAGCCATAAAAACCGAATGGGTTGAGGGCAAGTGAACTAGGGGTAAAAGAAGATCGAATCTTCCATTTTATGGGTTGGTGTTAGACACCACTTTATAAAGAATGATAGAATAGAAACCGAATGGGTTACCCTCTATTAAACTTTATAAAGAACTCGATCACCACTATGAAGTCAACCGTGACTTACGGATTTCACATGGGAGTGTGTAAATGCTGATAAAATAGTGGGAGTCGAGTTATGAATAAAGAAAGTCCTTAAATTCTTTACTCAGATCATAATTAAACAATCACTAACGAATATTAATTATTCTCTGCAGTTAATAAACATATCCCAATATGACTATTAACCCACTCGCAATTCTACTTGAAAAGAACACTCTAACTGGACCCAACTTTGTGGACTTGATCCGGAATCTGTGGATGGTCCTCAGTATGGAGACGTTGCGATACATCTTGGAGACGGACATCCCACTGGCTCCTGCAAGGACCAGGGCTAATCAGGAAGAAGTTAATGCCCATGAAAAATGGGTTAAATATGATATCAGGATCCGTGGTTTTATGATGGCCTCTATGAAAAATGAGCTTTAGAGAGTCTATGATAAAATGCCCTCTTCAAGGGTGATTCTGGTACATCTGACTAAACTTTATATGGAGCACAGTCGAACTGCCCGGTATGAGATATCAAAACAGTTGTTTAGTGCTCGAATGAAGGAATGAGAGAAAGTTGGGGATCACATCCTCAAAATAATATCTATGATCGAGAGATTGGAGGCTCTTGATTTTAGTATGCATGTTTCTCTCCAGACTGACCTCATTCTTCAATCACTTCCTGACTCCTTCACTCAATTTGTCATTAACTTTTACTGCAATGAGATTGCATGTAATTTAGCTAGGCTAATGAAACTGAGCACGGCACAGTCTTAGATGAAGACTAGGCCGAAGGAGGCTGCTATTGTAATTTCTTTAGGGCCTTGGAGGTCCAAGAAAAATAAGACGAGAGGCAAGAAACAATTCAAGCCCAAAGGTGGAATACATAAAGATAAGGGCAAGGCGCCAATGGTTCAAAAGAGCAAGGGGGACAAGAAGACGGATATACGCCTCAACGAGGTGAGCTAGGCCACTGGAGGAGGTATTGTCCAAAGCTTGAACGTAATGCGCCTTCAGGTACGGAAATATTGGTTTTGGAAACAAATTGTTCTGTAATTGTACATTCTACTTCTTGGATACTTGATTCCGGTGCAAGTTCTCACATTTGTACAATGAATCAGGATCTGGAACGAATTAGGAAGCAGGGGAGGTGATGGTCACCGTCGTAAGTGGACATAGTGTCGAGGCTTCTGATATTGGATCCTTTATGTTGAATTTATAATCTGTTTTTATTCGTACTTTAGGTGATGTATTTGTTTTGCCCAAGGGGAATACAAATATTGTATCAATTCCGGTCATGGACCGAAAAGGATTTTACTTCTTTATTGGAAATGGGTCCTATCGAATTTATTTTAGAAATAAATTAGTTGGTACTGCTACATTATTAAATGGTTTATACCATTTGAATCTAAAGAATAAAACTACTGTGAATACTATAACTAGAAAGCGTGGTAGTGATGAAACAAACCAAGCACTTAAGTGGCATCTTAGACTTAATCATATTGGTTAGATTAAGGTTCATAAAATGGAGAAAGATGGACTTATGGATCCATTGGGATCGGATCCCTATCCAACTTGTGAATCTTGACTTCAAGGCAAAATGACTAAGTTACCCTCCGCAGGGACTTTTGAAAGAGCTGCTGAAAAACTTGCATTGATCCATACCAACGTCTGTGGCCCTTTTGAAGTGGCACGAGATGGCTTTCAATATTTCATTACATTCACTGATGACCATATTAGGTATGGGTTCATGTACTTAATGAAAAATAAGTCTGAAGCTGCAGATAAATTCAAGGAATTTAAAGCCCTAGTTGAAAATCAAACAGGTAATCGTGTTAAGACTCTTCAATCAGACCGATGTGGTAAGTACATGAGTACCGAGTTTGATAAGTTCTTAAAAGAACTAGGAACAGTGTCACAATTCACTCCTCCAGCTACTCCACAATTAAATGGTGTATCAGAAAGAAGGAACAGAACCTTGTTGGACATGGTTCGCTCCATTCTTAACTATACTGATCTACCGATTTATCTGTGGCTCACGCGCTCCTTACTGTTACGCATATCATGAATAGACGTCCTTCCAAATCCATTCCTAAGACTCCACATGAGATGTGGAGAGGCAGGAAACTAAGTCTTAATTACATTAGGATTTGGGGATGCGCTGCTTATGTCAAGAAGACTAAAGTAGAGAAATTGGAAGTTAGGTCTGTGAAAGATCATTTCATAGGATATCCATGAGATTCTATGGGATATCTATTCTACATGCACGAAGATCATATGATCGTCATTGCTTTACAATCATACTTCCTCGGAGATGAGTTCATTCAGGAAGGAGACGCATGTAGAAATATTTCTTTGGAAGAAATAAAAGAAATACCAAATGAAACACCTGTGCATGATATTAGAACCAAAACTTATGAAATACAAACACAACCTCGCAAGTCTACTAGAATTTCTCAATTACCTGAGAGGTATGGCTATCTGCATCAAGAGGAACTGGGTGACCATGAGATGACAGAAAGTAGCCATGAGAATGATCCTTCTACATATGACTAAGCGATGGTAGATGTAGACTCCGCCAAGTGGCAAGAAGCTATGGAAGCTGATATAGACTCGATGCATGCTAATCAGGTCTGGACTTTAGTAGATCGTCCTAAAGGCATGGTGCCTATTGGAAACAAATAGACCTATAAAAGAAAGACTGATGGATATGGCAAGGTTGATACCTATAAGGCCAGGTTTGTGGCAAAGGGTTATTCCGAAAGAGAAGGAATCGATTATTTCGAGACCTTCTCGCCTGTATCTATGATTAAGTCTATTCGCATGTTGCTTGCCATAACAGCCCACTTAGATTATGAAATATGGCAAATGGATGTGAAAACGGCATTCCGAAATGGATTTCTCGAGGAGAATATTTACATGGAACAACCTAAAGGATTCATATTTGCAACCAATATTTATAAAGTATGCAAACTTCAGTGTGCCATTTATGGACTGAAGCAAGCTTTGCGAAGTTGGAATCTTCACTTTAACAAGACAGTCAAAGAGTTTGATTTTGTCCAAAATGAATAGGAGCCCTGTATTTACAAGAAGGTTAGTGGGAGCAAAATTGCATTCTCAATACTATATGTAGATGACACTCTACTTATAGAAAACGATGTAGGAATGCTTAGTTCTGTGAAAGTTTGGCTTTCTAAAGAGTTCTCAATGAAAGACTTGGGAGAATCTACCTATATTCTGGGTATTCGCCTCTACCAGGATAGAGCGAAAAGAATGTTAGGTCTTTCCCAAGCCCTCTATATAGAAAAGATCCTGAAGCGATTTAGGATGGAAAATTCTGAAAGATGGTTCCTACCTATGCAACATGGTGCAAAACTTTCCTTAGAGATGTGTCCTCAAAGTGAGGAAGACGGGAAGGAAATGAGCAAGGTACCCTATGCTTCGGCAGTTGGTAGCCTCATGTATGCTATGATTTACACTAGACCGGACATCGCCTATGCTGTGAGCGTAGTAAGTCGGTTTCAGTCAAATCCAGGGAAAGAACATTGGACTGTTGTGAAGAACATTCTTAACTACCTGAAGAGGACTAAAGACTTGGTTCTTATATACGACGATGGAGAACTTATAGTGATGGGTTATACAGACTCAAATTTTTTGGGGGACATGGATTCTCAGATGTCTACATCAGGGTATATCTTTACTCTGAATGATGAGATAGTCTCTTGGATAAGTGCCAAGCAAAGCTAGACAGTAATCTCTACATGTCAAGCCAAATATCAGGCAGCCATGGAGGGTGCTAAAGAAGCTTTTTGGCATAAGAAGTTCACTGAGGAACTTCAAGTGGTTCCTAACACAGAGAAGCCCGTGACACTGTTTTGTGACAATGACGGAGCTGTTGCACAGGCTAAGGATCCTAGGGCTCACCACAACACAAAATATATTGCGAGAAAATATCATTTTGTTATAGAAATGGTTCAGGAAGGGAATGTTATACTGCAGAGAGAAGACACAACAAATAATGTTGTTGATCCGCTTACCAAGACACTATCTCAGAAGGTCTTAGAGAGACATATGGAGAGTATGGGTATTAGATACCATAGTTTGTGGCATTGAGTGCAAGTGGGAGATTGTTAAGAATATTCCCTCGAATACCACTCAGAGGATGAGAGAGTGAGAGCATTGTATTGTTATTATGAATATGATATTAAATAAGGCATTTATTATTTCTATATTATTATATATCACAAACATCGTGATTTGGTATATTAAATAATAGTCCTTTCATTTGAGATCAACGTTCCACTTCTTATGGAGAGAAGTAGCTAGGCACTGGAAGTGTTTAGGACTCAAATTCTAAACTGGTTCGAAGGTCGATAAAATTTAACTGGGCAGTAAGTTTAGACAAGACTTGTATAACATGTACTTTGACATGTAGAGTGCCTGTCTTCACTAAGGGTTCGTGAGAGCACATGTTATATGTATGCTAATAGGATTAGTATACTCGAACATGACTCAACTCGATTCGGTCATATGGATTATCACTCAGGGATTGTGAATGATTGAATCGAAAGATTGTGATAGGTATACGCGGACCTTTGACTTGAGGTTTAAGTAGGAGTTGTTATTGTGACATTAAGTTAGTCATTAGAGTAGTTCGATCCAATCGCCGGTTGGTGGGGTCAACCTCGAAATACAACTTAGTGGGCAATTAGCAGTCTCTACTGAATACCAAGATAGACTTCTTTCTCTTGTAAGTGAACAGGTAAATGTCCTATATGGTTAATGGCGAATGAGATCATAAGTCTTTGGCCAAAGCAGTTAGAGCTAGTTGTATTTGATACACGAGAGCTCGGTGATCTCTGTTTTTATTAAAAAATGCATAGAGTCAATATACAATAGGATTTGACTTTACCGTGACCCTAATACTTGACCGAGACATGTGATTGAAGGGTTTATACGTATACGGTATTCACGACAGAATGGTTTTGGAATGATCCGTTCATTCGTTCTTAGTTGGGTTACGGTACGGAGCACTAGACTGGCTAAGTGTTACCCATACTCCTTGGTTCCTCCCATTGCTGACTAAGACGGACCTATGGTGTCGCGCACAAGTATATTTGATGGATAAAAAATCTATTTATTATCTCTTCATTAAAATTGTATATTGGATATCAAATTTGATTTATTTGAAAAATCAAGCGGTCTTGTGAATTAAAATTAATTACCAGGTGGTTAATTTAATTTATAAATAATTATATATTGAAAATAAATTATTATAATTTTGATTTGATAAAATTATTTAATTGTATTAATTAATACATTTGAGATAAAACGAAGTGTATTAGATGCGCGAACGTCCGATATACGAACCGAGTGGCTCGGTTCGTTTTTCTCACCAACCATAGTGGGCCGCCCCCATCTTTTCTCCTCACCTTCCATGTTGCTTCATCTTCATGTGGGGTGTGTTTAGTTTTATATAATGAGATGAGGACAAATGGATGAGATATCATATCGCATCATTTTGATCTCTTTTGTTATATAAAATGAACAATTCTTTCATTTGATGATTGAACCTGAGAACATACACACACACGAAACTCTAGTTCAGCCGTGAGAAAAGGTTGGGAGGGAGAAATATTTTATTTTATTTTCTTGTTCATTTTTGAGAGAAAGAAAAGGAAGAATAGAAGAGAATAAAAAATACTATATCAATTCCTAGCCATGTTCTTCAAGAATAAATTGATATATAATTTTTTTCGATCAATATTTGACGCGTGATAACATATAGACGCTCGAAATATTCGGTGTTTAATCATTCACCAAGCTAGAACGAATTGGATTCGTGTTCGTGTTGGTGACCAAAAAAAGCTCGGCTCGGATTTTTCTTTCAAGAAGATATTATCAAATGTCTATGAGGGTATGACTTCTAAATTTTATCTTCGTCATTTTTATATTCGTTTATACAATGCTTGATCGATCCATTTTTGAGGTTTTGTTTTATCCAATCGGACCAGTTTATTTTCTGCTGCCTATCTTGATTTTATCACTGAATCCCAACACCAATGGCTGTCAAGAGTTGGCCACCATAAGGTTCCTTTAAATGGCAGCCATCAAGTCCATTTAATGGCCTGCAACCACTTTTAAATCTCTTCTTACTATGGCCAAAACAAGTATAGAATCTTTTTAATCTTTTTTTTTCAAGATCTTCTGTGTCCGCAGTCATTACTTGTACAGTGCTATCAGGCATAGCCTTAATGAGCTCACTAGCATAATCCCATACCAAAGCACATTGTTCAACATGCTTGTCTCTGATTTTTTTCTAGTGCCATCTTCTTAGCTCTTGCAATTGCATAAATACTGACATGATAGCCCCAATCATTCATAAACTTTTTTTTTAAGAATGCAGCCAAACCAAGTAGGGTTCATCCTCACATCATTAGCTATCCATCTTGAGTTAATCTGCTTCTGCTCAAATGTTTAAATGCAGGTATGCCTTGGCTTATACACTCTCACCTGGTAACTATCAGATCTCTGCATTTATGTTGCATAAATACTCCACTCACATCCTCCTTGACACACAAATTTCAGTCTTGAACCATAATTCCTCTTCTGAATTATTCCTCCCCTCTCCATGATAGCTTTCTTCTTGATAGCATTTCTAAACACATTTGCTATAGGGAACAACTGGCTTAGCTCAAACATTGGGTTGTCCATCTTAGTTTTGGCATCAAACACTGGCCAACTGATCTCATCTTCATCAGTGGAGTTGGCAGCCATCCTATCCTCTTCACTATCGCATAGTGTGAGGAGCCAGTAGAATAATCCATATTCCCCCTGCACTTTCATCATATATCTGTTGTTTTTCTTTGCCTTGATCTTATTTTTTGTTTGTCTTTTTGCCAACCTCCTTCTCTTTCCCATTGCCACAATCAACTTTCTCACCCTCCTTAGCAGTTTTTGCACTCTCCTTAGCGGCTTTGGCACTTTTCTTAGCAGCCTTCTTTTTTGGTCTCTCAGTCTTATAGTAAGCCACATCTTCATTCGTACTGTCCTTATTTGAAGAGTCGGAATGAAATGATTCATCACTCCATTCGTCCTTTTCTACCACATACTCCTCATCTTTAGAGTCAACATTATCCTCATTGTCACCAAATTCTCCATCCTCACCATATAGTTCTTCCATTTGCCTAGAAAAAGTTCTATCATGTTCACTTTCAACATACTCCAGGTTTGGATCCCGTCATGGGTTATAATCTTGTGTCACAATTTCTTCAGGGGTCAAGGACATTATTGGCTTGAATGCAACAGCAAAAACTAAGACCAATCTAGGTGGTGGCACCAGTTCACACATCACCACAACATTACTATCACTTTTGAAAGTCCAAACACCATTAATCCAATCAGTTTTAGGATTTTTATAGAAGTAAATTTGAGCTCCTATAACCCCACACTCTTTTAACATACTAGTTATTTCTATCATACTCATCATATCCACATTACAGAAGTACACATAATCAAAATCACCACCAACATACTGTTTTGGATTCTCAGTCATTACCCCACCATAATGTAATTTTATAGTAAACAAATCAGGTGCTGGAAAATCATAAAAAGAAACAAACACAAGTGGGGTTTCAAGACACTATTTTATACACAACATAAATAACCTAATTGCACATATGAGAGTATCTATATACTGCATATAAAGGCCACAAAACAACATTAAAGACTGCAATTATTTAAAAACATAAACCCTAATTCTTACTAAAAAACCCTAATTTTTACTAAAAAATCCTAATTACAAAAAGGTTTTCAGAGATGCTTACTTGTATATTCTGGGCATTCATTTGGAGAGTATACGTCTCTGTCTTCTCTTGCTCGAACAGTCCAACCCATTGTCACAATAGAATCAAAGCTTTATATTAAAGAGTAAAGTGTGTTAAGGGAGAAAGGGGGAGGCTATTAGTCGCGTCTCAATTCACACGAAGAGTTTTGTAAGGGAAAAAATAGCTTTACCCCTAAAATTTTAACCGAGTTAGTAACAGATGGCAGTACACGAAGTTTAAGTAAAATGAATGTTCCGTATTGCAAGTGATAGATATTAAAATTCAGTATTTCAAGTGGTGTCTTGAGTAAAGTTCAGGTACACAATGTGCACTTTACTCTTAAAAGTATTTAATACATGATGGACAAAAGTCTAGATTGTACTTCAATACAACGCCAATTTGTACAAGTAAATGAATCTGAGAAGGGTCTATAAGAAAGAAACTTAAACTGCATATACATGAGTTTGAAGTAGAAATGGTATGCTTGTTTGGTACTATTTGGACCCATTTAAAAATTAATATGCAACCATGTAAATATTGTTTTACTTGTATAGACTCCTTCAACGAATTTTAAAAATGCAAGAAAGGTTTGATTTTGGCACTATTAAAATCATTTTCAGGCATGTTATATGCAATTAAACATTTCTTATACACCTCATGCAGAATTTTAAACAAACAACGCGCTTTCTTTACCACCACGTGCCGCCGCTAACATCCGTTTCAATTTCTCATCGTATAATTTACCGGTTTCGAACTAAAAATCTATAGGAGACCAAGGTATGAACTTTGTCAAGTGAGAAGCAATGTGTTTGGAGATGAAAAGGCAAAGTGTGAGAGTTGGTGATGTAACACCCCCAAGACGATCAGGGCATATTACAGTGCCGTGGACCCCACACTATGGAATCCACCAGGCTAACGTACCAACAAGACATTCGACAACGACATACATCAACAACAAAACGACAATTTCACAATCCACGACATTCAAAACTAAAGACCGAAATATGTCAATATAAACTGACATCCAATCCACTTCGCAAAACGGGTACACAACACTAACAAATTCAAGAAAGAAGTACTCGAGTACTTAAACCAATTACATAATAAAGGAATCCCAAAACAAGACATCAATAAATAACCACTGAACAGAATCACGCCTGCCCGTCATCCTTATACAGGTCGCATGCTCGTTTGCTTCCTTGACCTGTACCTGAAATACAAAAGTATTTCCCTCATTTAAGGGGTTAGCGACAACTGCTAGTGCAAGTACAATCCATTTGAACTACCATTCTAATCAGATGAAAATATGCGCCAAAATCATTCTAGAAATCATTTATATTCTGGAATATTAAAGGTGCACAAGCACAAAACACATTTCTCCAACAAAACATTTCAAGGTTAACCTTGGTACGAGACTCACGACCACCGTACCCCGCAGAGCTCCATCGGACATCCCTGGGTGGTTAACCATAGTTCGCGATACGAAACTCACGGCAACGTACCCCTAGAGGCCCCGCCAGACCGTCCCGAGGTGAACATATACATATCCATCCCTACAACCACGAAATGCCATAATTCAAATACTAGAACGCGTAAACAAATGTAAAGTACTTGCCTTTGAGACATCTTCGAAGAATGGGGAATGCATAACGACTACGAACGATCCGGATGGAAAACGACGGTCCCTAAACGAAGGATCAACATATCTCACTCCTAAAAGACAACAATAATCGAATGGAAAAAGCCTATGACCCCGATTACAAGCTATGATAGTAAACGATCAATCGATATAGGCGAGGGTTTACGCAAAACCTCCCCGAATCGACGATTCACGGATTAAATTTGACAAAATCGGATTGGGAGTCACCGAATAACAATAATCGATGAGGAATATCATAACATACTTAAACAATTCGAGTCTAACAAGCAAAACCCAGAAAAAACCCCAAAATTGACAAGTTAGGGTTCTAGACGTAATTACCTCGGATTCGGACGGAAGAAGATGATTACGTTGATGATAATATACTAGCACGACTCTATACTGATGGGAAATGAAGAAAGCTCTATAGTGATGGTCAAAACTGGTGGGAATCGCCTCTGATGTCGCCGGGCGAGAGAAAACGAAGAGAAAGATGAGAAATAAGATTTCTGACTCCGCCCGCTGTCTTAAAACAGCGGGCTGTTACGGCCGTAACAGGGTCTACATTACGGCAGTAACATGGCCAACATTACAGCTGTAACGAATGGGGTGTTACGGCTGTAACACCCTACTGGGCAGCTACTTTCCAAACGGTTCCGGACGACTCCGAAACCCGGACCTGCTATCGAACCAAAAATATGGCTACTAAGTATATATGATGACGAACCTAAACGTTACAAGAAAATACAATTTCGCTTACTCGAATCCGAAATACAACAACGAAGATGAAATTCCCTAAACTTATAGGAAATTACAAAAATGGCCCAAGTGTCCGAAATCACAATACAACGTCGGATTAACGAACTGAAAGTCACAACATGAACAACTCAACCATACGAACTCATACAAACCAAGAAACAACGAAAACGAACAAGTTTTACGAGAATCGAACGTTCATACAGCAAAACATAATATAGAATGGAATTACGTAAAAATATCTCCAAAACTCGTCCAAACGGAAAGACTCCAAGAATAAAGTAGGTTCAAAATGTCGAAACGGTTAGAAGCGGGTCGATAAAAATAGACATACACCAAAAATAGAAACTGCTAAAAACGGAAAGGTACGGATATTACATTCCCCCCCTCTAAAGAGAAGTTTTGTCCCGAAACTTAAGAATCCAAAAAGCTCGGGGTACCTCGAACACATATCCTCCTCCAACTCCCACGTTGCCTCTTCTACTCCATGCCTCGACCATTGCACTTTAACCAAAGGAATGATTTTGTGCCTTAACTGTTTATCTCGACGCTCCAAAATTCTAACGGGCATCTCCTCGAACGTGACGTCCTTCTCGATCTCCACGTCCCCAAAATCAATAACATGGGATGGGTCCGGAACATACTTCCTCCGCTGGGAGACGTGAAATACACTATGCACATGACTCAACGACGGAGGTAAAGCCAAACGGTACGCTAACTCGCCAACTCTCTCCAATATCTCGAAAGGTCCAATATACCTGGGATGAGCTTCCCCTTTTTCCCAAAACGGAAAACTCCCTTCGTCGGAGACACTCTCAACAGAATATGATCTCCAACCTCAAACTCCAAAGGTCGACGCCTAACATCCGCATAAGATTTTTGTCGACTCTGAGATGCCAACATTCTCTTTCTAATCAACTCAACTTTCTCCCTCGTCTCTAATACAAGATCCGGCTCAGTGCCAACTAAATCGGACAGCTCATCCCAACATATCGGTGATCGACAACGTCGGCCATAAAGCGCCTCGTACGGTGCCATCTTAATCAATGCGTGCCAACTATTATTATACGTAAACTCAATCAAGGCCAAATGTTCCTCCCAGCCATTACTCCAGTCTAACGCACATGCGCGCAACAAATCCTCGAACGTCTGAATGGTACGCTCGGACTGTCCGTCGGTCTGAGGGTGGAAGGATGTACTCAAACGCAACCGTGTCCCCAATGCCTTATGTACCGCCTGCCAGAAATGCGATACAAACCGACCATCTCTGTCCGAAATAATAGTCTTCCGCGTACCATGAAGTCTCACTATCTGCGCGATAAAAATACGAGCCAATTTTTCTGGACCCCAAGTATCCTTGATGCCCAGAAAATGTGCCGACTTAGTCAGTCGGTCTACGATCACCCATACCATATTCATTCCGGTCTTCGTCCTCGGCAAGTTTGTGACAAAATCCATGGAGATATCTTCCCACTTCCATTCCGGGACGGGAAGTGGTTTCAACAATCCGGCTGGCCGTTGATGCTCGATTTTGACTTATTGACAAGTCAAACACTTAGCCACAAACTCGACTACCTTATCCTTCATGTCATTCCACCAGAAATTATTCCTCAAATCTTTATACATTTTACTCGAGCCCGGATGGATTGAGTAAGGTGACGCGTGAGCCTCTCTCATAATACTCTGTCTCAATTCCAAGTCGTTCGGAACGCAAAGCCGACTTCAGAATCTCAACACACCATCCTCATGTATCATGAATCCCAGGGCTTTACCCTTCCTTACATTCTCTCGAAGCTGAATAAACATTGGGTCTTCCAACTGTCCCAATTTAATGTCGTCGACTAGAGACGAAGAAATCTCAAGAGTACGCAAATGCCCGGAACTCTCTGGTAATACAATCTCAACGCTCAACCTCATCAACTCTCGCTAGAGTCCTGGTTGGGCCGCAAGTAACTCAAGTGTCCGAATCTATACCGATTTCTGGCTCAAGGCATCTGCCACCACATTTGCCTTACCTGGATGGTAAAGGATCTCGAGGTCGTAATCCTTAATCAACTCTAACCATCTTCGTTGTCTCATGTTAAGCTCTTTCTAAGTAAAAATGTACTTCAGGCTCTTGTGATCGGTGAAAATCTGACACGACGAACCATACAAGTAGTGATGCCAGATCTTCTACGCAAATACAACCGCGGCCAACTCAAGGTCGTGTGTAGGGTAATTCAACTCATACGGTTTCAACTGACGGGAAGCATAGGCAATCGTCTTCCCATGCTGCATAAGTACACATTCGAGCCCTTGGCCCGAAGCATCACTAAATACTGAGAAACCCTCATTACCACTCGGTAAAGCCAAAACAGGAGCGGTCGTTAACCGTTTCTTTAACTCCTCGAAACTCTTCTGTCTCTCGTCGGTCCACACAAACTTCTCTGAATTCTATAACAACTGAGTCAGCGGTCGAGCGAGCTTAGAGAACCCCTCGACAAAACTACGATAATACCCAGCCAAACCCAGAAAACTGCGGACCTCCTTCACATTTTTGGGCGGCGCCCAATCCAAAACTGCCTCTATCTTATGTGGGTCCACACGAACACCCTCAACCGAGATCACGTGGCCGACAAACATAACCTCCCGTAACCAAAACTCACACTTTGAGAACTTCGCGAAAATATGCTGAGTTCTCAAAATACCTAGCACAATATGCAAATGACGGGCATGCTCCTCCTCGCTCCTCGAGTAAATCAGGATATCATCGATAAAAACGACTACACACTTATCGAGGTACTCTATAAAGACTTTGTTCATAAGCTGCATGAACACGGCTGGGGCATTGGTTAGCCCAAAAGGCATAACCACAAACTCGTAATGACCGTATCTCATCCGAAAGGCCGTCTTCTGAATATCGGAATCCTTCACTCGGAGCTGATAATACCCCAATCTCAAATAAATCTTCAAAAACATGGTTTCCCCTTGCAGTTGGTCAAACAAGTCATCAATACTCAGGAGCGGATACTTGTTTTTGATAGTCACTTTGTTCAACTCTCGATAGTCAATACATAGACGAAGTGACCCATCCTTCTTCTTTACAAACAAGACCGGTGCGCCCTAAGGCGAAGCGCTCGGTCGAATATACCCCATGTCTAGCAACTCTCCCAACTATTTCTTCAACTCAAGCATCTCGACAGGTGCCATACGGTATGGAGTATTAGAAATCGGTGCTGCACCCGGCTCTAAATCAACAGTAAACTCAACCTCTCGGTCCGGCCGAAAACCCAGCAACTCGTCTGGAAAGACGTCAGGATACTCACACACTACCAGAATAGATGAGAGCTAGACTCCCCCTTCTTCCGATCTCAATGCATAACACCAGTAACCCGTGCAACCTCCTCAAAGAAGTCTCACCGCTTTCAAAGCGCTGATCAGAAATCTCTGGCTACTCCGCTTACGCCCCACAAAAGAATGCTTGGTACCGCCAGAGGCTAACATCGAAACGGTTCTCGTTCTGTAATTCATGATCGCCCCATGACGGTCCAGCCAATCCTCACCAAGAATCAAATCCTCATCTCTAATATCTACTGCAATCAGATTAGAAGGCCAATCCCTCCCCGCGATACTCACCGGAAAATCTCTAATCTCGCGATCCCCCACGATGATATCCCCACTAGGCAGTTTAACAATAAATGGTTCACACGTAACTAGGCAATCAACATGCAGACGATGCACACAATCCATGGATATGAAAGAATGCGTAGCACCATAATCAAATAACATGGAAACAAGTTGGTCAAGGATGTGAACGGTACCTGTAGCTACCGTCGTGTCGGGATCCCCAGCTCGTCTCATCTCATACACACAGGGTGGAACAGACCCCGCACTAGAAAATCCCCCTCTAGAAGGCTGCCCACGTCCTCGACCTCTACCAAAACTCTGTTGTGGCTGAGAAACTACCAATGCCTGATTCACGCTCGGCTCTCCCACAGCTGGGGCTGATATATGAGTAACTGGTGCCCGAGCTGCATTCGTACAATACTTGGCACGATGCCCCATCCGACCACAAGAAAGATACTGAATCGGAGGCCTGTTACACTCACTCATAATGTGTCCGGGGCGACCACAGTTATAGCAGTTAGGAACACGCACTGAACGAGTAGGAGCAGACCTAGAACCATTTCCTCGCCCAAATGACGGGGACTGATAACCAGATTGAGCCTTCGAATACCCGCCTGACTTGCCTCCCGAAAACTGAACGGAGGTCTTCTGTTTCTTTCCCTCTGTTGCCGCCTCTGTCGCAGAACACGACATCTCATAAGCCATCGCTTTGTTCTGGTATTCTTTCAGTGTCGTACATCCGAGACCATACATGTAGTGTCGAACTCTTGGCTTCATCCGCATGTCAAAATGGCGGATTTTATAAAGCTCATCTCGGAGTTGGTTTCTCACATAATGAGGTTGTTGGTTGTATTCTTTGATTGCCTGCGAAATCGGAACATCCTGGTGCTTAGCCTCAAAGAAGGCTCGGATCCTCCCCTCCTTAACTGGCCACGAACAAAAATCGTCCTCCATCAGCTTTCGGAACTCTGCCCAAGTGGCTTCCCGATCACACGGTTTCACCGCTTGCCACCATGTCGCCGCCTCTTTGGCGAGGAAGTACTAAGCGATGGGTACCTTCCTCTCCTCAGAGCAGTCAGCTGCCTCGAACACTTTCTCCATTTCAAATAACCAACTCTCCCAACCGGAAGGGTCGGAAGCACCATCAAACTACAGAGGACGCATACGAATCACGTCCTGAAGTAGCTTATTATTGCCGGATCCAGTAGGCGGAACCGGGTTAGCATTTGCTTGGCCGACCAAGACGGCCTGAGTCAGTAGCGTCATCTGGTTTGCTACTTGCTGTAAAATATTAGCCACCCCGATATTCTCATGAGCTTTTCCGGAGCAAGCAGACTGATCCTGCTGACCTCCAGAACTAGGTGGAACACTGTTCGACAAGGAAGGCATCGCTGAATCAGTTCCCAAGTTATCGGACATGGCCACCCCACCGGCTACGCCACGTCCCCTACCACGTCCGCGACCGCGTCCTCTACCAGCAGGAATTCTGAAGAAGTAATGGGTGAGTACAATTCAAACGCAAAACGCAACAAGACATCAAGATAGGAACAGAACAGAACAAAGTAACAAGTCAAGTTAGGAAAACTTACGAGCACCGGCGTACTGAGATGATGGTGTAGTAGTGATTCTGTTCAAAAACGACAATTGACTAGACCCAAATAACCGACAGCCTAGCTATCCATAAACCTAAGCTCCGATACCATATTCTGTACACCCCCAAGACGATCAGGGCATATTACAGCGCCGTGGACCCCACACTATGGAATCCACCAGGCTAACGTACCAACAAGATATTCGACAACGACATACATCAATAACAAAATGACAATTTCACAATCTACGATATTCAAAACTAAAGACCGAAATACGTCAATACAAACTGACATCCAATCCACTTCCCAAAACTGGTACACATCATTAACAAATTCAAGAAAGAAGTACTCGAGTACTTACACCAATTACATAATAAAGGAATCCCAAAACAAGACATCAATAAATAACCACTGAACAGAATCACGCCTGCTCGTCATCCTCGTATGGCTTGCATGCTCATTTGCTTCCTTGACCTGTACCTGAAATACAAAAGTATTTCCCCCATTTAAGGGGTTAGCGACAACTGCTAGTGCAAGTACAATCCATTTGAACTACCATTCTAATCAGATGAAAATATGTGCCAAAATCATTTTAGAAATTATTTATATTCCGGAATTTTAAAGGTGCACAAGCACAAAACACATTTCTCCAACAAAACATTTCAAGGTTAACCTTGGTACGAGACTCACGGCCACCGTACCCCGCAGAGCCCCGTCGGACATCCATGGGTGGTTAACCATAGTTCGCGGTACGAAACTCATGGCAACGTACCCCTAGAGGCCCCGTCGGACCGTCCCTAGGTGAACATATACATATCCATCCATACAGCTACGAAATGCCATAATTCAAATACTAGAACGCGTAAACAAATGTAAAGTACTTGCCTTTGAGACATCTTCGAAGAATGGGGAATTAATAACGACTACGAACGATCAGGTTGGAAAACGACGGTCCCTAAACGAAGGATCAACATATCTCAGTCCTAACGGACAATAATAATCGAATGGAAAACGCCCACGGCCCCGATTACAAGCTATGACAGTAAACGATCAATCGATACGGGCGAGGGTTTACGCAAAACCTCCCTGAATCGACGATTCACGGATTAAATTTGACAAAATAGGATTGGGAGTCACCCAATAAAAACAATCGATGAGGAGTATCATAACATACTTGAACAATTCAAGTCTAACAAGCAAAACCCGGATATCCCCCCAAAATTGACAAGTTAGGGTTCTAGACGAAATTACCTCAGATTCGGACGGAAGAAGATGATTACGTTGATGATAATATGCTAGCACGACTCTATAGTGATGGAAAATGAAGAAAGCTCCGGTCAAAACTGGTGGGAATCGCCTCTGATGTCGCCGGACGAGAGAAAACGAAGAGAGAGATGAGAAATAAGATTTCTGACTCTGTCCACTGTCTTAAAACAGCGGGCTGTTACGGCCATAACAGGGTCTACATTACGGCCGTAACATGGCCAACATTACAGCCGTAACGAATGGGGTGTTACGACCGTAACACCCTACTGGACAGCAGTTCTGGGCAGGTGATGTCCAAACGGTTCCGGACGACTCCGAAACCTGGACCTGATATCGAACCAAAAATATGGCTACGAAGTATATACGATGACGAACCTAAGCGTTACAAGAAAATACAACTCCGCTTACTCGGGAATCCGAAATACAACAACGAAGATGAAATTCCCTAAACTTATAGAAAATTTCAAAAATGGCCCAAGTGTCCGAAAATCACAATACGACGTCGGATTAACAAACCGAAAGTCACAACATGAACATCTCAACCATACGAACTCATACAAACCAAGAAACAATGAAAACGAACAAGTTTTACGAGAATCGAATGTTCATACGGCAAAACATAATATAGAATGGAATTACGTAAAAACATCTCCAAAACTCGTCCAAACGGAAAAACTCCAAGAATAAAGTAGGTTCAAAATGTCGAAACGGTTACAAGCAGGTCGATAAAAATAGACATACACCAAAAATAGAAACTGCTAAAATAGAAAGGTACGGATATTACATGTGAGACTTTAGGCGGGAGTATAAGCTAAGGAAGGCTTTGGGTATTTTGGGTATTTCATTAACTAGGGTTTTATTTTCCATTTTCCATTTTTTGGCTATTTTAAAAAATAATGGTAAAATTGTCATTTCGCACGAAAACTAATGCTGAACTCGGTTCTTTTTTTTAACGAGAGGGGGTCTATGTATAAATTTTCTAACGGCTGTAGTTTTATGTGTAATTAGTCATATACTTCAGGTGCGTTTTTGTAAATATCTCTATAAAAAAATTCTAGTTGTGTTGCTCATACTTTTGATGAATAATTTAAATTTGTTTTCTATAGAAATGTGTTTTCCGCTAAATAAGTGTGCTGCATTTCAACAACTTCTAATTCTTGCGAGTGATTTTCCCTATTTTTTATTTCTTTGTGCTAATTAGCCGTTGGAGGTAATCCATCATATGATTAGAACTCGATCTTGTTCATTGGTTCGTTCAAGAATATATTGTTGGGAAAATAGCCTCAAAGATTCCCAACAACCCTCCCAAAGAATAATAATAGAGAAAAATAAATAACACAAGAATATACGTGGAAACTCCAAAATCGGAGAAAAAACCACGGCCCCCACCGGAGAAAATACTACTATGCGATAATTTTTACAATCACACAAATTCTCTCTCTCTCTCTCTCGACCCCAAACCAACTTCCGCACTACTACAAGAACTCTTTGACTAACTCACACCTTTCTCCCAAATCTCTACTAGAGAATACAAGAAAGGAATTTAAGAAGAATCAAATACAAAGAGAAGTAGTGCATTTGATTTTGGTGCACTTGGAATAAAGACCCAAGGCCTCCTTATATAGCATCAGGAAGCCTCCAACTCTTTTCGTGTTTCCAATGTGGGATAGCTTCTTTTATTGGAGTAGGAAGCCTCACACTCTTTGTGCTCTTTCAATGTGGGATAAGACCCTCTTCTATTTAATAACAAAATCCCAATAATCTCCACCTTGCTAAAATAAAAGAAAACTTCACCGTCTTCACCCACAATCCATTGTCTTCACCGACAATCATGATGCTTAAACTAAAGGATCACCATTCTCAAAATAGAGAATAACCTACTCCACCATATGAGTAGAACTCTTAGAATAAACCCGTCTAAGAATTTTAACCACTTAGAATCAACCATTCTAAGAATTTCCCTCGGCACATATCGAAAAACTTGCCGAAATATTTATGGTACAACTTCTGTATTGGCCACCAGAAGTTCATCAGCCCTCGACATCAATCTTCACCACATCTTGTATCAATGCCACCCCAATGTCTATAACACCCCCAAACCACTCGGGAATATTACAGTGCCGCAGACCCTCTCCGTAAGGATCTACCAAGCTAAATACGGAAAACACCACGATACAGTACATGCCGACATGGCTAAATAACGAACTATTAGACCGATTTGGTCTTTTACCACAACATACATATCAACCATACATTACTCTTTCTCACAACTCATACCCATGCAGGGTTTATAATACATCAATATTTCCATAAAATGGAAAATACTACAACGGAAAGACAACACAACAAGACTTCACCAAATACTCAACACCGGTCTTCATGTTATTAGTATCGTCGTCTTCCATCATCGTTCGTAACGATCCTGTGAATTGCTCCCCAGCAACCTGCAAGTACATGGACGCAATACAAACATTCACCCCCCGAATACTCGGGGGTTAGCAAAACTCTGCTGTTTTTCTAGTGCAAGCATAAAACACACATACAAGCCATACACAACATACTCCGAGAACATAATAATCGTGAATATACTTCCCGAGATAATTCACTTGATCAAAACAGTTTGAATTATGAAAGGTAAGAATAAAACCATTATACACCTTGCAAAACATTTTACGATCTCGGGAGTTTTGAAAATATTTGGGATTTAAGAATTCTCAAGTCTTTCGAAACCACTTAGGGACACAGCCCAAAAATCATTTTAGTAAAGTACAATTCCGATAACAAAAAATGGGTCCATGACCCAACCATAACATTCCAATCTCAAATACGGGGTCCACGCCCCAAATCATCCATATCACAAACTCGAAAGAATAACCCGTCGTAAACTACACAGTGTCAAACATTACCATGACAATAGTCTCACAGAACAACATCGGAGAGCACAACTTTTCAATTTAACCATACGGTCGAACTCGACACACTACAAAGCTATAATGCACGGAGCAACCACAAGACTCACATACCCATACCAAATTATCGCATTAAGAGACGAATCACACACAACACATTTTCTGGTGCCATTCCAGCCAAGTACAATACCATCTGAACTGCCATTCTAATCAGATAAAGTATGCGCCAAAGTCAATAGTTCTCCAACAAAACATTTCAAAGTTAACTGTTGGTACGAGACTCACGGCCACCGTACCCCGCAGAGGCCCCGTCGGACCATCCCTGGGTGGTCAACCCTAGTTCACGATACACACACACACGACAATACGTATTCCCAGAGGCCCCGTCGGACCATCCCTGGGTGAACATACACATACACATCCACAACGCCCACGGGAAGCCATAATCCAAATACTAGAATATGTAAACAAATGCAAAGTACTTGCCAGAATGGACCATTTATTCGACATATACTCACAACTAATGTCAAACAACAATAAACAAATACCAGAACCAAACAACACCAAGTGCCACAACCTCCTTGCAAAGGAGTAACAACTAATATCACACAACGTCAAATAATCACCGAACAATTACACATGTCAATACACAATCCTCGGCAAATAATTACGGTCTACTATATTCACTAAATATGTTCAACATCTTCCAACATACGAAACTAACGTACATATTTCGAAAGTACATTAATCCACGAAGCATACGAGTTATCTTTTGAAAGACAACAATTATCGAGAACATACCGATTCTTTTTAAAGTTCATTTAAACATTCGGATAGCACATAAAATCATTCACCCAACAATTACATCTACGAAACATGAAACGTATGGGAAAGATACTTGCCTCGATACCACGAGCAATGGAACCACAAACGGACACGGTCGGGTAGCCCTCAAACTTCAAAGAATGACCAAGAACTCTACAACTCCTACGAATACTACGAAAATGACATCACCACGAATCAATAACACTAATCAAAATCCGAATCGACACGAAAAACAACAAGGATTCGAGGGTTTCTTTAAGACAATCGAGAATCAGCTTCTGGGTGATAAAAATCAATAAACGGGTTACAAAATCCGAAGATCACGGCCCCAAGACAACAAGAATTCCAGAAATAATTCATCAACCACGGATTAAATCGAAGAATCACGAAGAAACCCCGAAAAATTCCAGAAATTGGGTTCAAGAGGAAAATACCTTGATTTGGACCAAGAGGATGATTAGATGATGTTAGATATACATAAATCCACTCCAAGATGAAGCTTGAAGAAGAAGGTCGCTCGAAATCGCCTCAGGAGCTCACTCCCGTCGGAAAAAGATGAAGAATGGTGAGAAATGACGAACTAAAGCTGCTGTCCAGTATTTATACTGGACAGTTATTAGCGTGCGCTAAACATTTTCATTAGCACGCGCTAATGGGGTCAACGCCTCAGAACACTCCGCCTGCAACACAGTTAGCGTGCGCTAGCCAATATGCGTAGCGTGCGTGTTGGTGCAAAATCGGTATTTGCGCCGTTGTGCGTAAGCGTAAGTAAAGAGCTAAAATTAAACGACACACGGATTTATAGAGGTTCGGCTATAGTCGAGCCTACGTCCTCTCTCGGTATCTTTTTCTATAGGTTGAAGATAAAAACCTCTGCACCTCTGCCTTAGCGTGCGTTAGCTTCTTTATTGTGTACGTTAAGTACACTCATTAGCGTACGTTAAGCACTCCTCGTAGCATGCGCTAACCATGTACCCGTTGCATGTATTTGTCAAAGTATCCGTTTCAACTTTATGACTTTGACCATCTTTTCCCAACGGATTGATTGACTGAATTCAAACTATCTAGCGTGCGCTAATCGTATGTCACCGCATATGTCATTCTGGGTTTGAATATCTTCACAACGGTAATATGGTCTCGATAGCGTGCGCTAGTCTTGCATGTGTAGCGTGCGCTATCCTCATCAGGTGACTTCACTTCAGGTTACTTCGAACTCGTCTGATCTGCAGCCGGGACCCGTTAGCATGCGCTAACTTATATGTCTAGCGTGTCCTAGCTTTGTATTTTGTCCATCTTTTTGCGTCTTCGTCTGCTTCGATGTTTTGCTTCGCCTCGATGTTGTTTTGTTTTGTTTAGCAACTTAATCATCAAAATATTATTTATTAATATGTGGAATAAATATTGCAACAATCTTCCCCTTTTTGATGATTACAAAACAACCCTTGAATTGGATAAAACCTACAAAATAAGATTATATTTGTACGTTTCAAAGTTTTCGGCTTTAATCGTTTCGTTAGTTTCTCCAATCCTTTTCTTTTTTCTGTCATTTTCGTATTTTTCAACTCCTTCGTTTCTCCCCTTTTTGTAGGTTTTCTTCTCCTTTTTGACTTCTTGGATTTTTATTATTTATTTTTCTCGTCATATCTTTCATGATGCTTTTTATTTTATCCGATTCAACTTTTTCTCACCCTTTTTGTATTCAGCAAAAAGTATAACAAAAAAATGTAGAGGATACCAATTTGAATATATAAAAATTATGCAATAATAGAAAATATCTCTCCCTGAAAATATTATCTCCCCCTTTGTAAAATATCAATTTGATAAAAATTAATTTTTGGGGATCCAACCGAAAGTCGGTTTTTCTTTCGAGACGTAGACGATATTTGAATCAATTGTTCCTTTAGGAACCCAAATTTTCTTAACTATAATCGTCCGTCTTGGGCTCTTACAGTTTGAAATATGGTGCCTAATTTTCAAATATTTTTCACACCGGGGTATTTTGAAATTTACGGATTCATTTTTAAAACGTGGTTTGAATCCTAACCCCTCTTTATTTAACGTGTATTTTTGAACCGAGAGCATATTTTCAAATTTCTCTTTTCCGAGAGAAAATTTCTTTGTTAAATTTTTGAGCTCGGTTTGGATTTTAACAAGGTCATCCTATAAAATATTCTCATTTTCAATGCATTTTGAACGATCGGTCTCAATAAACTTTCCCTTTTCCAGAATTTTGGAATTTTCAATTTCCTATAATTTATTTTTAGATTTAAGGGATTTAATTTCGGATAAAGCATTTTGAAAGTCGGTATGCAATAATTCAAAAGCTTCAAATAACTCGTCACGAGAGGATGTACTTACTTGACTTTCGACGTCGCTATCGTCAAATGAACTTCGGGCCGTGAGAGCGAGATTATTTTGATTGATAAAATCATCATCTTCGTCGTCACCGCTCCATGTTGCAACGAGAACCTCCTTCTTGGGTTTAGCTCGGCAATTTCTAGCAAAGTGGCCTGGTTTTCCACATAATCGACAATTATTGTCGAATTTCTTAGATTCGCCCGAGATGTCTTTCTTTCTCCGGTTTAATAAGGTTTGAAACTTATTAATATTTTTGGCATAATATGCCGATTCTTCGTCACTATCATCCACCGGGATTTCTTCTCTTTTAGACATCTTAGCCTTCAAGGCTATCGATCTTTCCTTCGGTTTCGGCTTTGCATTTCGAGATTTAAGGACAATCTCGTAATTTATTAGTGAACCAACGAGGCACTAAAATCAAGATTATTGAGATCTTTCGATTCCATAATCGCCGTCACTGTTCTGTCCCATTCAACAGGTAGTGATCTTAAGATTTTCTTGACTTTTTCACTACTTGATGATGGTTTTCCGAACGAAGCAAGTCCATTTGTGATGACCGAAAATCGGTCGAGCATGTTGGTGATGGACTCATCACCTTTCATCATGAATAACTCTTAGTCATGGAGAAGCATATTGATCTTCGTCTCCTTGACTTGAGTTGTCCCTTCATGTGTGATTTCAAGAATTTTCTATATCTCTTTAGCACTTTCACACGATGAGATACGATTGACCTCTTCCGGATTTAAGGCACAAAATAGAAATTGAGTAGCCTTACAATTTAGATGGTCGTTCTTCCAATCCGCATCATCATATTCTTCGAAAGATTTAAGCGTACCGTCGGATTTGAGAGGAATTTTCGGACCAAGACATATTACTGTCCAAAGCTCGATGCCATATGCTCGGATGAACATTGACATCTTTTTCTTCCACGTCATGAAGTTTGAGCCATCAAAAATAGTGGTCTGTTGAGATCAAGGCCTTCGATGGAGAAAGTTGGAACACCATTTGGATCGACTCCTCAGATGTTAAGCCGCTTATTGGAGGTACTGCTTCGATACCAATTGTTGGAGCAAAATCGGTATTTGTGCCGTTGTGCGGAAGCGTAAATAAAGAGCGGAAATTAAACGCCACACGGATTTATAGAGGTTCGGATATAATCGAGCCTACTTCCTCTCTCGGTATCTTTTTCTATAGGTTGAAGATAAAAACCTCTACACCTCTCTTCTATCGGTCGAGGGATAACCGTTACAATCACGTCTTCTATTGGTCCGTGATAAACCACTTGTACTTGTCTTTGTGTCGGTCCAAATTAAACCGTTTTCCTTCTCTATTGGACAAGGAATCAACCACTCTAGCTTTATATGGGTACTAGATAAACCTTACGAAGATATCGATTGCGATTCTAATAATGCCGGATCCTTGATCCTAATAACACCGAATCTAATCGTATCTTTTCTTTTACTCACTCGTGTATGATTTTGTGTATAACACTCAATCACTCTAATTTAAGCTCAAGAACAACAACTATAATGTTTACAATGATATCTCAAGTGTATAAGAATTGCTCAATGTTGTTGTTTTGGATTAATACCAATAATGTGGTATTTATAGCCTTCTTCCACAAACTAGTCGTTACTGCCAGTTGTTATTAGCGTGCGCTAGGCTTCATGCCTTAGAGTGCGCTAGGCTTCATGCCTTAGCGTGCGCTAGGCTTCATGCCTTAGCGTGCGCTATCGCTTGTAGCTTCAGTCCAGTGGCTACTGTATCTCTACCTTAGCGTGTGTTAGCTTCTTTATTGCATACGTTAAGTATACTCATTAGCGTGCGTTAATCACTCCTCATAGCGTGCGCTAACCATGTATCCGTTGCATGTATTTGTCAAAGTATCCGTTCCAACTTTATGACTTTGACCAGCTTTTCCCAACGGATTGATTGACTGAATTCAAACAATTTAGCGTGCGCTAATATTTATCAATAGCCTGCGCTGATCATATGTCACTGCATACGTCATTCTGGGTTTGAATATCTTCATAACGGTAATATGGCCTCGATAGCATGCGCTAGTATTGTGGGTGTAGCGTGCGCTATCCTCATCAGGTGACTTCACTTCAGGTTACTTTGAACTCGTCTGATCTGCAGTCAGGACCTGTTAGCGTGCACTAACTTATATGTTTAGCGTGCGCTAGCTTTGTATTTTGTCCATCTTTTTGCGTCTTCATCTGCTTCGATGTTTTGCTTTGCCTCGATGTTGTTTTGTTTTGTTTAGCAACTTAATCATCAAAATATTATTTATTAATATGTGGAATAAATATTCCAACAGTGCGCTAACGAGTCACGAATCTAATTCAGTAGCTCCTGGACAGATCTGCACCTACCAAGTAGCATGCGCTAGAAAGAGAAGTCAGCATGCGCTAAGCAGTCGATAGCGTGCGCTAGCTACTAACCTTAGCGTGCGCTAATGAGACTCCAGTCCCAGTCCAGTAGCTCCTGGACTGCCTCTGGACTGCCAGTTTGTAACACCCCCAAACCACTCGGGAATATTACAGCGCCGCAGACCCTCTCCGCGAGGATCTACCAGGCTAAATACAAAACAATGCGTCACTTCACAAGCCGACATGGCTACATAAAGGACCATTAGACCGATTTGGTCTTATATCACAACACATACAACAATACATACAAGATCCTTGCCCAGCACACATACCCACGCAGGGGCTAGAATACAATAACACTTCCATAATTCGAGAAAATAACACATCGGAGGAATAACCAACACGACTCTACCAAATACTCTATCATTGGTCTTCACGTGATTAGTATCTTCGTCTCCCATCATCCTTCGTATCGATCCTGTGGCTCGCTCCCGACTACTGCAAGTACACGGGCCTTGTCTGAGACATCCACCCCGAATACTCGGGGTTAGCAAACTCCACTGTTTTGCTAGTGCAGTATAGAGCAGTACAAGCCATACACAACGTGCTTCAAGAATATAATAATCTTGAATATATTTCCGAGATAATTCACTTAGTCAAAAGCTTGATCGATTTATAAAAGGTAGGAATAGAACCATGTATTTCATACAAAATATTTAATGATATCGGGAGTTTGAAAACATTTGAAATAAAGGAATTCTCAAGCCCTTCGAAAACACTTAGGGACATGGCCCAAAATCATCTTTCCAAAATACGATTCCAATAATAAAACGCGGTTTCACAACCCAATTCACAACACACGGGGTCCAAGACCCGAATCATAAGCCACAGGGTCCACGACCCGAATCACATAACACATGTTCCTAAGGATTATTCGCGTCCTGTGCTAACAAGCCACGAACCTCAGATGCTCCCGTAGAACATACCTGAGTGAATAACCCAACAGGAAGCCATACCAAAATCACATGTCCTCGTGGCAACAACCACAGAACCATTCCAAATCACAACCATAAGTTATCCCGGCATCGGGCTAACAAGCCACGAACCTCGGAGTCCCAACAAGAGACACCCAAACATGGCACGAAACTCCAACGATGAGGACAATGACAATCCGATAAAACCCAGAAAACTCGACGATTCCGGAACAAAAATCTCGGGTATTACATTCTACCCCTCTTAAAAGAAGTTTCATCCCCGAAACTTGAAACATAGAACGAACGACGCAAAACAACTCAGATAACACACGATATCCGTTGCCGAAATAACAAAACACAACGAACGAAAATCGATACGGTCGAACAATTCAACAGTACATCAACCAAAACACGAGCTATACGCTGAACCAATACGAAATTCCACATTGAGGGTTGGAAGATCGAACACAAAACAAATTTCCTGAACTTAAGGAAATTACGAAGGAGTCCTAACGCTCAACAATTACGAAACGAGATCAACAAAAACTGAACCATCAAACGATTGAGTTACAACGATCGAGACAACAACAGTCGATCAATCATGTTCGAATCACGACGAACAATAATACTCAAACAACAAACCCAAAGTTCACATCTCGACTAGAGATAATATACGATCCGGTGAAGACAACAAGATGTGTATTCACATAAGATCCACAGGAAAGGGAATAGCAATTGGAAAGTCATAACGACAAACGGGTTATTATGAAACAACACTACAACTCGTTCGATCAACCAAAAGCACAAGACAGGACAAGTTCAGAAAATATCAATGAACATAAACGATTCGGCCAGTCGAAATCTGAGTTCAAAATCCGATTCACTTCAAATAAATGAAGTTAATCTCCGGAATATCAAAACAACAAAACGAGGGAAATAACATAACAAACAACTGATAGGCTAAGCCACTCAGGGGCTTCTCGGAGTCGACCCAGATATCGGTGCTCAATTCTGCGCCCCGGAAGGCTCGGTAACCATCTCGCAAAACTGAACTCGGTGTCCCTCGAGTCCGCACCTGTAACACGTTACTGGCGGAGAAGGACAATGTGCACGAACATGTCCCGCCACATTACAGTTAAAACATCTCCTGGCTTTACAGGAGTCAGAGCAGACGACTTGGAACTCTCAGTTCCACGCATTGAGCGATGGAGCTTCACAGCGGAAAGGCTACGACATTGAAAACTAGAAACACCAACTCCTGTACCGTCCACACGGTCATCGGACTTCTTCTGCTTCTTCGACTTGGACACACGCTCCGATGATAACGAAGCTAGTTCACGGGCTAATGCTCGATCTTGATAGTCCCTCAACGAAGTGCAATTGAATCCCGACATATATACGCGAATATCCGGCTTCATCCGTCTGTCAAAGTGAAGAATCCTCTCTTCCTCGGTTCTCACCCGGTCTCGCACATAACTGAGTTGTTTGCTATAATCAATGATAGCTTGCGACACCGATATATCTTGCGGTTCTGCCAAGTAGAATTCGCGAATCCTCTGCTCTCTAATCGGTTTTGGACAGAACTCAGCTTCCATAAATGCCTGGAACTCCACCCACGTGACATCACGATCACGAGGTTTAACAGCTTCCCACCAATTAGCAGCATCCTTATCGAGAAGGTACTGAGCGATAGGTACCTTCCGCTCTTCAGGACATCCGACAGCCTCGAAAATCTTTCCCAACTAGAAAATCCAACCATCCCAGCCCAACACATCCGCAGCACCGGCGAATCGAGGGGGATTCATACGAACTACCTCGCGAAGCCATTGATTTACACCAACGTTCTGACTCGCGTCAATGCTACGTTGAACCACCTGGGTCAACTGAGTCATCTGAGTCGCTACTTGTTGCAATATAGTAGCAACACCCAAACTAAAATCATTCCCAGCGGCATTCTCTCGATTCCGCGTCTGATCCCCGTGGCTATCAGCGCCACGGTTACGACCACGACCTCTGCCCCTCGGCATACTAACAAACAACAACCTAGGGTAACGAAAGATCATAACTCATAGCAAGATATTCACATCTCTGTCTCTAATCCAACATCATTAAATCATATACATATTACCATTTAATTCCAGCTAGAGCACAATATACAAACTATTTTACCAAAAATCTTCATTTATAATGCCGTTGTTATGCGATTTATAAATGCAATGAAATTGAAATCATCCATTATATCAAAATCATTTCCTGTACGGTTTCCGCGCCGGAACTCACCAAGTTGAAAACCATTTTCAAAAACATTCCAAAATGCCAGAAAGGCCGATGACGGTAATACTTTCCAAATACTCCCCAAAAGTCATTTTCCAAATACCAAATACCGTCACCAAATACCATTTGAAATTACAAGGCGTAGACGCGAAAACTCAATAGTTTCAAAATATATGTTAAATCGCCCGACAAAAGAGTTGGGAAAAAGGGTCAACGAAATAATTCAAATTTACAAACACGAAAGGTCATTTTGAAACACACACTATTTGGTAAAAGTACCCAAAAAGTCACTTTGAACTTTACACACGCAGCGGACAAGAACACAGTTCAAATTACACATAACCACACCCAACAATTGTTATTCATGAACAACACACATGGAGTACCGTCTCAAACGGTCAGCCTAACAATCGCAAAAGTTAGACTTACGGCCAGAATGTAGTTTCCGAGCTTCTGCTCAGACCGGTTAGGGTATGATTCAACAGAGACTTAGCGTGCGCTATCCATGCCACGTTAGCGCGCGCTAGCTATACTAATTCAGCAACACATTCATGAACATATACCAAATAATGCCAAAAGCCGAAGGTTACATATAAACAACAACATACGAATCCAAACGCCAACAATTTACATTCTCACTACATATCGTTTAATCGAAAAAGTTGAAGGCGAAAGTCACGTCTCAAGTAAACTATTGGTAGACCTCGTTTAAGCATTTAAAATCAAATTTTGAAAATTTTCAATGCAAGATGAAAATATAATATGTGTAGTTTGAATTCTCAAAATCTTTGGTCTCGAGGTCATCATACGAAAATCAAATCATTTTTCCTTCTCGAAGGATATTTTTAAATAGAATTTACGTGACTTCCCCAAAACATTTGAAATTGAAATACCACATTGATAAACTTTTATTGAGTAACCAATCCAAAACATCACTCCTGTAAAAACGATTTCACACAAAGATGTATACATATATACATGCATACCGGTACTACTCTTTATTCCAACACAATACGAGAATCAAACAAGTATGGAGTAAGTATTCACGAGGCACAATTAAACTCCACATAATAACACATAATCACATAAACTCGTATAACACGAGACACAACAAAATAGGGAGACTTACATCCACAGATCGCACGAAGATGATGGTTGCACCTCGATACTAATCACGACCGACAACTCAGACGACGCGTCGCGACACCACTCAGTCAGACCAAATCTGACAAGACAAGACCTGACAACACACAACTCAACCCGACAGCCTAGGTTTCCTCAACTCCGGCTCGATACCATATTCGTAACACCCCCAAACCACTCGGGAATATTATAGCCGCGCACTCCTCTCCGCGAGGATCTACCAGGCTAAATACAAAACAATGCGTCACTTCACAAGCCGACATGGCTACATAAAGGACCATTAGACCGATTAGGTCTTATATCACAACACACACAACAATACATACAAGATCCTTGCCCAGCACACATACCCACGCAGGGGCTAGAATACAATAACACTTCCATAATTCGAGAAAATAACACATCGGAGGAATAACCAACACGACTCTACCAAATACTCTATCATTGGTCTTCACGTGATTAGTATCTTCGTCTCCCATCATCCTTCGTATCGATCCTGTGGCTCGCTCCCCAGCTACCTGCAAGTACCTGGACGCAATACAGACATCCACCCCCCGAATACTCGGGGGTTAGCAAAACTCCACTGTTTTGCTAGTGCAAGTATAGAACGGAAGTACAAGCCATACACAACGTGTTTCAAGAATATAATAATCTTGAATATATTTCCCGAGATAATTCACTTAGTCAAAACAGTCTGATTTATAAAAGGTAGGAATAGAACCATGTATTTCATACAAAATATTTAATGATATCGGGAGTTTGAAAACATTTGAAATAAAGGAATTCTCAAGCCCTTCGAAAACACTTAGGGACATGGCCCAAAATCATCTTTCCAAAATACGATTCCAATAATAAAACGCGGTTTCACAACCCAATTCACAACACACGGGGTCCAAGACCCGAATCATAAGCCACAGGGTCCACGACCCGAATCACATAACACATGTTCCTAAGGATTATTCGCGTCCTGTGCTAACAAGCCACGAACCTCAGATGCTCCCGTAGAACATACCTCAGTGAATAACCCAACAGGAAGCCATACCAAAATCACATGTCCTCGTGGCAACAACCACAGAACCATTCCAAATCACAACCATAAGTTATCCCGGCATCGGGCTAACAAGCCACGAACCTCGGAGTCCCCGCAAGACATACCCGGATTGGATAACCCTACGGTCACGCCCGACCCATACTAGCAAGTATGGATCCCGGAGATTCAACAATCCTACCCGGAGGCACATCACTATCAACGATCACATAACAATGAGCAAAATATCAAGCCAAGCAACACTTAAACATTACAACCTCCTTTCAAAGGAGTATCAACTAATATCACGCCCAATACGTTCTTACCGAACAAGTACACATAACAATACGAAATCCCCGACAAAGAATTACGGTCTATTAAACTCACTCAAAGTGGTCATAGCATCTTTTCAACATACAAAACCAACACCCATATCCCGAGAACACATATATTCACGAAGTACACGAACTATCGTTGAAAGACAACATTTATCGAGAACATACCGATCCCTTTTTACGTTCATAAAACATTGGGTTTCGTATATAATCATTTATCAATAATTACGCCTACGAAACATGAAATGTATGGACAAGATACTTGCCTCGGTAACACGAGCGACGAAACGACGAACGGGCACGATCGGGCAACCTTCGAACCTCCAAAAACGATCAAGACTTCGACAGCCCACGAATACTACGAAAATAGCATCACCACGAATCAATAACACTAATCGAAATCCGAAACGATCCTAAAAACGACAAGAATCTAAGTATTCTCAAAGAATTCAAGAATCGTTGATCCGGGCGATAAAAATCGATGAACGGTTAACAAAATCTGAAGATTACGGTGAATACAACCAAAAATACACAACTGATCGGATGAGATCGGTTAAGGATCACAAATCCAAGGAAAAACCCCAAATTCAAGAAACTAGGGTTCTAAGAAGAGATTACCTTGATCTGGACCAAGAAGATGATTAGATGTTGTTAAACTTCTACAAATCCGCTCATAGATGAAGCTATAAGAAAAAGATCGGCCCTAATCGCCTCTGGATCTCACTCCCGTCGGAAGGGATGAGGAAAAGTGGAAAATGACGACTTAATGCTGCTTGCCGGTATTTATCTCGATGCTTATTAGCGCGCTAAACACCCTGCATTAGCGTGCGCTAACGGGGTCAACGCTCCAGAGAAACCGCCTATAACACAGTTAGCGTGCGCTAGCCAAAAGCCGTAGCGTGCGCTAACGGGTCACAAAACCAGTCCAGTAGCCCCTGGACAGAACCGCACCTGTCGGGTAGCGTGCGCTAGAAAGAAGAGAGAGCGTGCGCTAAGCAGTCGATAGCGTGCGCTAGCTATCGGCCTTAGCGTGCGCTAACAAAGCTCCAGTCCCAGTCCAGTAGCTACTGGACTGCCTCTGGACTGCCAGTTAGCGTGCGCTACACATTCAGTAGCGTGCGCTAAACACCACGCAGTAGCGTGCGCTATGCCTAAAGCATTAGCGTGCGCTACACCACAAAAACTCAAAAACTCACATAGTGATCCGAAACGCCTCCAAACACGTGTCCCAACAAGACACATCCAAACATGGCACGAAATTCCAACGATGAAGACAATGACAATCCGCAAAACCCAGAAAACTCTATGATTCCGGAACAAAAATCTCGGGTATTACACAGTTAACATGTGCTACACAACCGTTAGGGTGCGCTAACAACAACACAGTAGCACGCGCTACACCAAAAGCGTTAGCGTACGCTACACCACAATAAACCAAAAACTCGTACAGTTATCCGAAACGCCTCAGAACACATTTCCCAACAAGGCACATCCAAAACATGGCACAAAATTCCAACAATGTGGACAATAACAATCCGATAAACCCCAGAAAACTCAACGATTTTGGAACAAAGATCTCGGGTATTAGATTCTACCCCTCTTAAAACAAGTTTCGTCCCCAAAACTTAAAACATAAAATGATCAACGCAAAGCAGTCTTAAATAACATATGTTATCCGTCGCGGACGACCTGTAATGAATCACATGCAGCACGTGGCTGCTACCATCCATATTGCTACGCCCAAATGATAACAAAACACAACGAACAAAAATAATATGATTGACTAACCCGAACAGTACATCAATCAAAACGCGACTTACTCATTGAACAAATATGAAGTTCCAACGACCCAAGGTTTAGAAGATCGAATATGAAGTTGATTTCCCGAACTTAAGGAAATTATGAAGTGATCTGAACGCTAAAAAAAATCATGATACGAGATCAACGAATACCAGACAACAAACGATCGAACAACAATGATCGAAACAACAACGGTCGAACAATCATATCCGAATCATAACGAATAACAGAAATCGAATAGCATCCCCGAAGTCCACAGCACGAATCAAGATAATATATGATCCGGTGAAAATGACAAGATATACATTTATATAAGATTCACAGGAGCTGAACCGAATTCGGAAAAAAAGTCACAACGACAAACAGATTAACCCGAAACAATACTGCAACTCGTTCGAACAACAAAAAGTGAAGAGTTGAACAAGTCCATAAAATATCAACGAACACAAACGAGTCGATAGAGTCGAACAAAACGAAAGCTAAAGAATATGGGTATTACACCATATCACCCTTAAAAGAGGTTTCGTCGCCGAAACCTAAACAACGAGAACGAAGTGCTAGAATAGCAACCTTCCCGAAAATCTTCTCTTGGTCCTGCAGCTGATCTCCATGACTATCTGTACCGCGGTCACGACCGCGCCCTTTGCCCCTCAGCATACTAAGCGGATACTCACTCAATACAATAACACAACATCGCAAAATAATATATCAAATTGCCAACTCGGCTTGACATATCACATAAGACGACTAATATCAACTCGATAAGAAGATCCACGAGGTATCCTTTTAAATGATATCATTTGAAAATCATTGGATTTGCATGTTTATTCAAAATAAAACTTTAAAAGTATTTTTGGTACCTTGGGCTTTTTATCAAAACTTGCAAACAACGGACTTTAACCGTCTCAGTTTGAAATTATTTGCAAAACAATAATTGCTTACAGGGCACTATCAAAAACACCATGCCTCTACACATCATCATTTTGGAGTGATTCAAGATCACGCACGATAACTGGCTCAGTACAGAAAACTTTTCTAAATCTAAATTGAAGTTTAAATCGAGTAAGATTCTTTATCTTTCACAATATATTTTTGAAAATAAAAATTGTATTGGTTTTTGAAAAAAAAAATTATGGTGTGAAAGATTTATAAAAATCATGTACTCGAATTATTTGAAAATACCACAATACATCAAAAATCATTTTCGAAAATCCTCTCAACACTACACAATAATCAACGACGGTAACATTTTACACAATGTTCAAAGGTACTTTAAAACAACTCTTTCAAACACTGTCGAGGTTTTATTTGAGAATCCTAGGTCGGCTCTCCGATTCCAAATAATTTTCAAAGTCCACACAAAGCCATCGATTAACCGAACCATCAAAACTTTATGAAATTTGATTTTCCACAACTTGCTCAAGTTTATAAAATTTTCAGGAAAATATTTTCGAATACACATACAATAGACATAATTTATCACTTTATCAAACACGACCCATTACCATCAAATCCAATCACACATCAACACCATCTGTCCACATAATTACAGTTTCACACAAGCAACTGTCAAAAGATAATTAACATCAAAAACTGAAATCCTACCCTCTCAGTAATGAGGGCTCTCACAACAAGTGCATTCAGAACAACTTAACGTTCACACCACCAACTTAATCACAAATTTTGAGTGGCCCGACAAGACAAGACAAGACAAGACAATACAAGACAAGACAATACAAGGCCCGACAACACACAACTTGACCCGACAGCCTAGGTTTCCGCAACCTAAGCTCTGATACCATATTCTGTAACACCCCCAAACCACTCAGGAATATTACAGCGCCGCAAACCCTCTCTGTGAAGATCTACCAGGCTAAATACATAAAACACCACGATACAGTACATGCCGACATGGCTAAATAACGAACTATTAGACCGATTTGGTCTTTTACCACAACATACACATCAACCATACATTACTCTTTCTCACAACTCATAGCCACGCAGGGGTTAGAATACATCAATATTTTTATAAAGCGGAAAATACTACAACGGAAAGACAACATAACAAGACTTCACCAAATACTCAACACCGGTCTTCATGTGATTAGTATCGTCGCCTTCCATCATTCTTCGTAACGATCCTGTGAATTGCTCCCCGGCAACCTGCAAGTACCTGGACGCAATACAAACATCCACCCCCCGAATACTCGAGGGTTAGCAAAACTCCGCTGTTTTGCTAGTGCAAGTATAAAACACACATACAAGCCATACACAACATACTCCGAGAACATAATTGTAATATCCGCAATTTTCGATTTTCGGTAAATTTCTTTTTTCGGCCGGAGTCCGTTTTGACGACTCGCTCATGACCTATTCATTATTTCGAGAATGATTAATTCTGCACTTTGTCATCCGAGTTCGTTTCGGTATCGTTTTGTTGAGTTCCGAGCTTTTTAGCGACTTTTCCGCACTTGAGTTCGATTCTTGCGAATCTCGTCCGAAACTGTTGTTTCGAGTTTCTCGTAAGTTCATTTAATGTTATTATTCATGTTGCGAGCTTTGGTTTGGTGTTTCGATCGCGTATCGTGATATTCGGACGTTTTGGGCCATTTTTGTAATTTCCCAAAGTTTTGGGTAATTACTTAGTTGAATTCGAGCCTTTGGGTGGTCGGAATTGTGTGTTCTCTTAGCTCTTAGATTCGTCTTTGCGAGTACGTCGTAACCGTATCATCGATTCGTATTCAGTTCGGATTTCGGGGACGTTCGGCCGTCGGAGTTGGCCGGCCGAGTCATGGCCGGGCAACACAGGCCAGGCCGGCCGAGTCACGACCGGTAGTGCTCGGAAGCTTCGGCCGAGTCACGGCCGGCGGTGCTCAGCGGTTCTGCCGAGCGATCCGTGGCCGCGACACATCTTTGGCGGGCGCGGCACACTCTGTGGCATTTTTCGCCAAATCGACCGTATCTGGTGCCGCGGCACACTCCGCCGAGCCTCGGCACACCGCCGACCACCGGGAGCCATTTTTGGGCTGTGCAAAGACACTCCCATTGGGCCGCGGCTGTGCGTACTTATTTATGGCCGTGCACACGGGTTTTTGGCCATTTTTCTCCTTCTTCTCCTTCTCTTCCGCGGCTGAGGGTTATCTTACCATGGAGCCATATTTTTTAACAACAAATCCATGAAGTTCTTGAGTTCATATCATCAATCAATCATCCGTTATCATCCTTTAATCCAGCGAATCAAGGTAACCTTCCTTAGAACCCTAATTTCGTGAATTTGGGGGTTTTTGCGTTTTTGTCCGATTCGTTCCGTATTATTGATTAATTCATGATGGGTATGATTAATCTTGGTAGTATTCTTGTGTTTAACATCATTTAATCCATTGTTCTTCGTCGAATCGAAGTATATTTCTTGATTTCTTTCGAATCGACTTTTTGGGGGATTTGTCCTCGATCTCGTTTTTCATCCATTTTTGATGGATCGATTATGGTTAAATGATGTTGTTAAACATATTCTATGGATTGTATATCCATATTTCAACTTGGAATTACGTTTTCGTGTTTTGTCGGGACGAATCGTGTTCTTGGCCGTTTTGGGGGAAACACTTGAACATTCGTCGTTCGTTCTTTGAATTCAACGGCTTTGAGTCGAGTTATGGAATTCATTTCATCGTTTTTATTGTCCTTCGTAGTTTATGAACGCGAGTTGGCGATCGGTGGAGTCGGCGGGTTCGTAGGCGGTTACTGTCAACCTACTTCGGTCGATTCTTCGCGTTATTCTTATTCGAGGCAAGTACCTTGCCCATACTTTTCTTATTTTGTGGATATGATGATCGGTGATCGTCTTAGTGTGTTTGTTTGGTTGTTTGAAACGAAGTTTCAAAAGATTTCGGTTTGGCCTCGTTTAAGGCTTTCTTTCAAATGCGTGTGTGTTTTGTGAACGGCGTGTTTTGGGAATTGATTATGATTTGATTATTTTGAACATTGAAGGATTTGATGATCCTAAATTATTTTCTATTAAAACTCTCGATGGCATTCTAAATCGTTTTATAAATTATTTCCATTGATTTATGATATTTTGATTTTTAAAGGTTTTCTCAAACTCTTGCCTCGAGAAGTACTTTTCGTTTCGTTTGGATCTTTGAGGATTCCGGGTTATTGTTATTCGTGGAATGTGAATTGTATGGCTCGTATTTGCACTTTGTTCTTGCACTAGCAAAACAGTGGACTTTTGCTAACCCCCGAGTATTCAGGGGGTGGATGTCTGTTTTTGCATTCAGGTTTTGGAGCATAACACAGGGTCGACACGAAGGATGATGAAAGATGATCGATACTAATCACATGAGGAACCGTACATCGTGTAGTGGTTCAGTTGTACCTTATTTTCCGCTGCTATATTTTTCCCGTTGTACGGGTGTGGTTGTTTTTTGACCCCCTGCCTGGGCATGAGTTGTAATCGAGTTGTATGTTTTTATCGAAAGGCCAAATCGGTCTACTGAGTCATTTTAGCCTTAAAGGCATTGTCGAGATGTTTCATGTTGTTACTAGCCTGGTAGATCCTTGAGGAAAGGTTCTACGGCGTGTAATATCCCTGAGCGGATTGGGGGTGTTACATAAATGGTATCAGAGATTAGGTTGTGGAAACCTAGGCTGTCGGGTCAGTGGTGTCTATTGAGTTTTGTCTCGTCAGATTTTGTCTGACTGAGTCGTGTCGCGACGCGTCGTTTGAGTTTGTTGGTCGTGATTAGTATCGTGGGGCGATCATCATCTTCGTGCGACCTGTGGAAGTAAGTCTCCCTTCTTTGTGTTGTGCCTCGTGTGACACGAGCTATTTTTATGATTATTTGTTAAGAGATGGAATCCTTATGTGGATTTTGATTTCACGATATGTATTTAGTCGACTCTCGTATTTGATTTATACGAGGAGTGTCGTCGCTTGTGATGTATTTTTATTGTTGTTTTTGTCTGTTGCTGATGATTTTCGAATCGATTTGCACGTTTTACAAGTTCTCTTGTGGAAGCTTTGTGCTTATACACGTTCGACTTGTTCACTAGCCAGTGCGGGAGGGTCTTTAGAGGCCTCGAATGGGGTCAGTGGTTTTGTTCTGAATGTGGTATTTTATCGTTTATTTCTGTTTAAAGACATGTATTGTCTTGGTTTTAAACGTTTTGATGCGTGTACTAGGAGTTGTTTTAGTGAACGTCGATATGTGTGAGTTTTGGGCATTCTGGCCTATTGGATTTTTGAAAACCTTGAGTATCTTAGAACAATAAATTTCGAGACGTACTTTTAAAACGAATTATTTTCTTGCGGTGTTTTCGAGGTGCTTTCTCGTGCCGCAATATATTTCAAAAAAATTTCCAATTGAGGACCAAAAGTATTTTGAGATATTTTCGATGTTTAGAAACACTTATACTTAGACCCGAGGGTCGAATATTTCTGAAAGTCTTTTGCTAAAAGAAGATGTCCTCATTTTTACCAAATGCATGATGGTTTTCAAAGTCTCGATAACGATGTTTCATGTTTGTACTTTTTGAAAAGTGATACTAAAGATCAACCGGTGTTCTTCTAAATTATTTTCAAAATGAGGTTTTCGTTTTTAAAACCTATCCATTCCCGTTTGAGGGCTGGGTATGTATGTATGATGTTCGCGTTGTCATTTTGATGTTTGCTCCCGAGTATGACCGAATTGGCGGTGTGAGCGTTGAGTCATTTTCCACACATTTGTTGTGTTAGCCCCTTGTGAGAGGCGGGATGTTGGTGTTGAATATTGCCATCTCGTGGTGATTTCTGCGTTATCGCGCATGTGCGAGCTGTTAGAGCTTGGTTTGGTATGACCGTGTGCATCGGTGATCGTTCCGTTATGTGTCGGTTGTTTAATGTCTTGTTACCTTGCTCCTGTTTATGTGAATTTCGTGGATGAGGTCGGAGGTAATACCCGTACTATTTTGACTTCTGTATTTTCTCTTTCTCCATTCTTTCGACTCGCTCGTATTCGTTGATACTTTCTGAACTTGTTCTGTATTTCGGTTTCATCGTCCGAACGAACTGTGATCTTGTTGTGGGTTGATCTGGTTATCGCTGTGATTTTTTTTGAGTTCGGTTCGATTCTTGTGAACCTTGTTCGGAAGTGAAATCATTTGGTTCTATTAGTTCTTTTTTTTCAAAGTGGATCGGATTTGGAACTCTTGTGTTTTCGACTTTGTCGACTCATTATGTTTGTTGGCATTTCTGAGCTTGTCCTGCCCCTTGCTTTTGTTGACCGAACAAGTGTGGTATTGTTTCGGAATAACTCGTTTGTCGTTGTGACTTTTCAATCGCTATTCCCTTTCCGGTGGATCTTATGGGAATGCATGTCTTGTAGTTCACACCAGATCATCCTGGGAGTTGTTGTTTGAATTTTATTATCCTTCGTGTTTCGGACATGATTGTTCGATTTTTGTTGTCTCGGTCGTTTGTTTGTTCGGTTTTTGTCCTCGTTTCGTGATTGTTGAGCATTCAGGCTCCTTCCTAATTTCCTTAAGTTCGGGAAATTAGTCTCGTTTTCGATCTTCCAACCCTTGGGTGGTGGAATTCCGTATTTGTTCAGCGATTGGCTCGCGTTTTGATTGATGTACCGTTGGGTCGGTCAATCATATTGATTTTCGTTCGTTGTCTTTTGTGATTGTTCGGATAATTGACTTGACTATATTATCCATTTGATGACGCTTGTCATTTGTTGGTTTTATTATATTCCTAACGGCAACGTTGTGTTGGTCGTCGCGGAGCGTGTTTTCACGCCGTATGTCTCCTTGCGTTTCTTGCAGCGTTTCGCCGTCGGGCGCGAGTTTTTGGTTTTTGCGTATCTCTTCGAGTTCTCCTAGCAGGGGATATTGCTTCTCCCTATTTATTTTGAGTTTCGGGACGAAACTTCTTTTAAGGAGGGTAGAATGTAATATCCGCAATTTTCGATTTTCGGTAAATTTCTTTTTTCGGCCGGAGTCCATTTTGACGACTCGCACATGACCGTTTCGTCATTTCGAGAATGATTAATTCTGCACTTTTTGTCATCCGAGTTCGTTTCGGTATCGTTTTGTTGAGTTCCGAGCTTTTTAGCGACTTTTCCGCACTTGAGTTCGATTCTTGCGAATCTCGTCCGAAACTATTGTTTCGAGTTTCTCGTAAGTTCATTTAATGTTATTATTCATGTTGCGAGCTTTGGTTTGGTGTTTCGATCACGTATCGTGATTTTCGGACGTTTTGGGCCATTTTCGTAATTTCCCAAAGTTTTGGGTAATTACTTCCATTGTTGAATTCCGAGCCTTCGGTTGGTCGGAATTGTGTGTTCTCTTAGCTCTTAGATTCGTCTTTGCGAGTACGTCGTAACCGTATCATCGATTCGTATTCAGGTTCGGATTTCGGGGTCGGAGTTAGCCGGCCGAGTCATGGCCGGCAACAGGCCAGGCCTTTGGCCGAGTCACGGCCGGTAGTGCTCGGCGGCTCCAGCCAAGTCACGGCAGCGGTGCTCGCTGGCCGAAAGCTGTGGTCCGCGGCACATCTGGCGGGGCCGCACACTCTGTGGCATTTTTCGGCCAAACCGATCTGACGGTGCCGCGGCACACTGGCCGAGCCGCGGCACACCGCCGACCACCGGGAGCCATTTTTGGGCTGTGCCGCGGCACATCACTGACTTATTTATGGCCATGCACACGGGTTTTGGCCATTTTTCTCCTTCTTCTCCTTCTCTTCCGGTGAGGTGATCTTACCATGGAGCCATGTTTTTTAACAACAAATCCATGAAGTTCTTGAGTTCATATCATCAATCAATCATCCGTTATCATCCTTTGATCCAGCGAATCAAGGTAACCTTCCTTAGAACCCTAATTTCGTGAATTTGGGGGTTTTTGCGTTTTTGTCCGATTCGTTCCGTATTATTGATTAATTCATGATGGGTATGATTAATCTTGGTAGTATTCTTGTGTTTAACATCATTTAATCCATTGTTCTTCGTCGAATCGAAGTATATTTCTTGATTTCCTTCGAATCGGCTTTTTGGGGGATTTGTCCTCGATCTCGTTTTTCATCCGTTTTTGATGGATCGATTATGGTTAAATGATGTTGTTAAACATATTCTATGGATTGTATATCCATATTTCAACTTGGAATTCCGTTTTCGTGTTTTGTCGGGACGAATCGTGTTCTTGGCCGTTTTGGGGGAAACGCTTGAACATTCGTCGTTCGTTCTTTGAATTCAATGGCTTTGAGTCGTGTTATGGAATTCATTTTATCGTTGTTATTGTCCTTCGTAGTTTATGAACGCGAGTTGGCGATCGGTGGAGTCGGCGGGTTCGTAGGCGGTTCGTGTCAACCTACTTCGGTCGATTCTTCGCGTTATTCTTATTCGAGGCAAGTACCTTGCCCATACTTTTCTTATTTTGTGGATATGATGATCGGTGATCGTCTTAGTGTGTTTGTTTGGTTGATTGAAACGAAGTTTCAAAAGATTTCGGTTTGGCCTCGTTAAAGGCTTTCTTTCAAATGCGTGTGTGTTTTGTGAACGGCGTGTTTTAGGAATTGATTATGATTTGATTATTTTAAACGTTGAAGGATTTGATGATGATACTCCTATTGTTTAAAGTTATGGAATCGTGTATTCCGTATTTAATCTTGTTATTGTGTTTTGAAGAGTTTGATAATGGTGTCGAGTTAATGGCCATCTCTAGTGAGTATTCTTAATGAACTTACATTCTTAGCATGTTAGTTTTGCATGAGTAATGTGTGTGTGTGTGTATTCTCACTACGGGTTAGATCCGACGGGGTCTCGGTAGGGGTCCACAAAGACGTGGATCGATGAGCTTGCTTTTAACCACTACGGGTTAGATCCGACGGGGTCTCGGTAGGGGTCCACAGAGACGTGGATCGACGGTTAATTGTGGTGCATTTTACAAATGTGACTTATTTATGGCATTTCCGGAAATGAGTGCTTTTGAACGGTTTTCATGATTGCATGCATTGACTAAGTGTGTAAGAGGTAAGTTGTTCGTTTGGCCTACTTGGCTAGGATAGCTCTAGAGTATTTTGTTGTTTATGTTAAATCCTTTAATTGTGGATTTTGACGTTGGAAGACGAACCTTGTGATCGTTCTTGTATACTGTGAGTTGATGAGATTTGGGGCTAAAATCCCAATGGTTTTGTAAAAGTCATTTTATGGATTTGGGGCTAAAATCCCAACGGTTTGGTAAATGTCATTTTTTCTGGAAAGTATACCTTTGGGGTGGTGACCCCTTTTGTCCTTTGGATTTTGAAAAGTAGGATTTGATAATCCTAAATTATTTTCTATTAAAACTCTCGATGGCATTCTAAACCATTTTATAAATTATTTCCATTGATTTATGATATTTCGATTTTTAAAGGTTTTCTCAAACTCTTGCCTCGAGAAGTACTTTTCGTTTCGTTTGGATCTTTGAGGATTCCTGGTTATTGTTATTCGTGGAATGTGAATTGTATGGCTCGTATTTGCACTTTGTTCTTGCACTAGCAAAATAGTGGAGGTTTGCTAACCCCCGAGTATTCGGGGGTTGAATGTCTGTTTTTGCATTCAGGTTTTGGAGCATAACACAGGTTCGGCACGAAGGATGATGAAAGATGATCGATACTAATCACATGAGGAACCGTACATCGTGTAGTGGTTCAGTTGTACCTTATTTTCCGCTGCTATATTTTTCTCGTTGTACGGGTGTGGTTGTGTTTTGACCCCCTGCGTGGGCATGAGTTGTAATCGAGTTGTATGTTTTTATCGAAAGGCCAAATCGGTCTACTGAGTCATTTTAGCCTTAAAGGCATTGTCGAGATGTTTCATGTTGTTACTAGCCTGGTAGATCCTTGAGGAAAGGTTCTACGGCGTGTAATATCCCTGAGCGGATTGGGGGTGTTACAATAATAATCGTGAATATACTTCCTGATATAATTCACTTGATCAAAATAGTTTGAATTATGAAAGGTAAGAATAAAACCATTATACATCTTGCAAAACATTTTACGATCTCGGGAGTTTTGAAAACATTTGGGATTTAAGATTTCTCAAGTCTTTCGTAACCACTTAGGGACACAGCCCAAAAATCATTTTAGTAAAGTACAATTCCGATAACAAAACACGGGTCCACGACCCAACCATAACATTCCAATCTCAAATACGGGGTCCACGCCCCAAATCATCCATATCACAAACTCGGAAGAATAACCCAACGAAAACTACACAGTGTCAAACATTACCATGACAACAGTCTCACAGAACAACATCGAAGAGCACAACCTTTCAACTTAACCATACGGTCGAACTCGACACACCATAAAGCTACAATGCACGGAGCAACCACAGGACTCACGTACCCATACCAAATTATCGCAACAAGAGACGAATCACACACAACACATTTTCTGGTGCCATTCCAGCCAAGTACAATACCATTTGAACTGCCATTCTAATCTGATGAAATATACGCCAAAATCAATAGTTCTCCAACATAACATTTCAAAGTTAACCGTTGGTACGAGACTCACGGCCACCGTACCCCGCAGAGGCCCCATCGGACCATCCCTGGGTGGTTAACCCTACCCTAGTTCGCGATATGCACACACACGGCAATACGTATCCCAAGAGGCCCCGTCAGACCATACTTGGGTGAACATACACAGACACATCCACAACGTCCACGGGAAGCCATAATCCAAATACTAGAATATGCAAACAAATGCAAAGTACTTGCTAGAATGGCCCCTTTATTCGACGTATACTCACAACTAATGTCACACAACAACAAATAAATACCAGAACCAAACAACACCAAGTGCCACAACTTCCTTGAAAAGGAGTAACAACTAATATCACACAATGTCACATAATCACCGAACAATAACACATATCAATACACAATCCTCGGCAAATAATTATGGTCTACTATATTCACTAAATATGTTCAACATCTTCCAACATAAGAAACTAATGCACATATTCCGAAAGTACATTAATCCACGAAGCATACGAGTTATCTTTTGAAAGACAATAATTATCGAGAACATACCGATTCTTTTTAAAGTTCATTTAAACATTCGGATAGCACATAAAATCATTCACCCAACAATTACGTCTACGAAATGAAACATATGGGCAAGATACTTGCCTCGATACCACGAGCAACGGAACCACGAACGGACACAGTCGAGTAGCTTCTGGACTGCCTCTGGACTGCCAGTTAGCGTGCGCTACACACCCGGTAGCGTGCGCTAACAACAACATAGTAGTGCACGCTACACCACAATAAACCAAAAACTCACACAGTGATCCGAAACACCTCCGAACACATGTCCCAACAAGGCACACCCAAAACATGGTACAAAATTCCAACGATGTGGAAAATAACAATCCGATAAACCCCAGAAAACCCAACGATTCCGGAACAAAGATCTCGGGTATTACATTCTACCCCTCTTAAAAGAAGTTTCGTCCCCGAAACTTAAAACATAAAACGATCAACGCAAAACAGTCTCAAATAACACACGCTATCCGTCGCGGACGACCTGCAACGAATCACATGCAGCACGTGGCTGCTACCATCCATATCTCTACGCCCGAATGATAACAAAACACAACGAACAAAAACAATATGGTTGACTAACCCGAACAGTACATCAATCAAAACGCGAGTTACTCGTTGAACAAATATGAAGTTCCAACGACCCAAGGTTTAGAAGATCGAATATGAACTTAATTTCCCGAACTTAAGGAAATTACGAAGTGTTTTGAATGCTAAAAAAATCATGATACGAGATCAATGAATACCAGACAACAAACGATCGAACAACAACGATCGAGACAACAACAGTAGAACAATCATTTCCGAATCATAACGAATAACATAAATCGAATAGCATCCCCGAAGTCCACAACACGAATTAAGACAATATATTATCCGGTGAAAATGACAAGATATATATTTACATAAGATTAATAGGAGCGGAACCGAATTCGAAAAAAAAGACACAACGACAAATGGATTAACCCGAAACAATACCGCAACTCGTTCGAACAACAAAAAGTGAAGAATTGAACAAGTCCAGAAAATATCAACGAACACAAATGAGTCGATAGAGTCGAACAAAACGAAAGCGAAAAAATATGTGTATTACACCATATCACCCTTAAAAGAGGTTTCGTCCCCGAAACCTAAACAACGAGAACGAAGTGCTAGAATAGCAACCTTCCCGAAAATATTCTCTTGGTCCCGCATCTGATCTCCATGACTATCTGTACCGCGGTCACGACCGCGCCCTTTGCCCCTCAGCATACTAAGCGGATACTCACTCAATACAATGGCACAATATCGCAAAATAATATACCAAATTGCCAACTCGGCTCGACATATCACATAAGACAACTAATATCAACTCGATAAAAAGATCCACGAGGTATCCTTTTAAATGATATCATTTGAAAATCATTGGATTTGCATGTTTATTCAAAATAAAACTTTAAAAGTATTTTTCGTATCTCGGGCTTTTTATCAAAACTTGCAAACAACGGACTTTGACCATCTCAGTTTGAAATTATTTGCAAAACAATAATTGCTTGCAGGGCACTATCAAAATCACCATGCCACTACACATCATCATTTTGGAGTGATTCAAGATCACGCACGATAACTGGCTCAGTACAAAAAACTTTTCTAAATCCGAGTTGAAGTTTAAATCGAGTAAGGTTCTTTATCTTTCACAATATATTTTTGAAAATAAAAATTGTATTGGTTTTTGAAAATAAAAAAAATTATGGTGTGAAAGATTTCTGAAAATCAAGTACTCGAATTACTTGAAAATACTACAATACGTCAAAAGTCATTTTCAAAAATCCTCTCAACACTACACAATAATCAACGACGGTAACATTTTACACAATGTTCAAAGGTACTTTAAAACAACTCTTTCAAACACCGTCGAGGTTTTATTTGAGAAGCCTAGGTCGGCTCTCCGATTCCAAATAATTTTCAAAGTCCACACGAAGCCGTCCATTAACCGAACCGTCATAACTTTATGAAATTTTATTTTCCACAACTTGCTCAAGTTTATAAAATTTTCAGGAAAGCGTTTTCGAATACACATACAACAGACATAATTTAACACTTTATCAAACACGATCCATTACCATCAAATCCAATCACACGTCAACACCATCTGTCCACATAATTACAGTATCACACAAGCAACCGTCAAAAGATAATTAACATCAAAAACTGAAATCCTACCTCTCAGTAATGAGGGCTCTCACAACAAGTGCATTCAGAACGACTTAACGTTCACACCACCAACTTAATCACGATTTTGAGCATTATTGTCCAAATAATAATGCCAACATCACCACATACCTCCGAACCGACGATCATGAATCAAAAAGTTGGAAGCAAGAGTCACATTTCGAGTAAATTTAATTTACGTGGCTCTTCAAAAATAATTAAAACTTTGAAATATTACATTGATAAACTTTCCTTGCAGAATCACACCAAAGCCGTTACTCCAGTAAAACAATTCATACAATATATATACACATTTATACACTGGTATCACTTTTTCATTCCAGCACAACACGAGAATCAATAAGTATGGATTACGTATTCACAATTCACATTTAAACTCCACATAATAACACAAAGTCACACAAGTTCGTATATCACGAGACACAACATGGTAGGGAGACTTACATTCACAGATCGCACGAAGATGATGGCTGCATCTTGATACCAATCACAACCGACATCTCAGACGACGCGTCGCGACACGACTTAGTCAGACAAAATCTGACAAGACAAGACAAGACAAGACAAGGACCGACAACACACAACTCGACCCGAAAACCTAGGTTTTCACAACCTAAGCTCCGATACCATATTCTATAACACCGCCAAACCACTCGGGAATATTACAGCGCCGCAGACCCTCTCTGTGAGGATCTACCAAACTAAATGCAGAAAACACCACGATACAGTACATGCCGACATGGCTAAATAACGAACTATTAAACCGATTTGGTCTTTTACCACAACATACACATCAACCATACATTACTCTTTCTCACAACTCATACCCACGTAGGGGTTAGAATACATCAATATTTCCATAAAGTGGAAAATACTACAACGGAAAGACAACACAACAAGACTTCACCAAATACACCGGTCTTCATGTGATTAGTATCGTCGTCTTCCATCATCCTTCATAACGATCCTGCGAATTGCTCTCCAGCAACCTGCAAGTACCTGGACACAATACATACATCCACCCCCCGAATACTCGGGGGTTTAGCAAAACTCCGCTGTTTTGCTAGTGCAAGTATAAAACACACATACAAGTCATACACAACATACTTCGAGAACATAATAATTGTGAATATACTTCCCGATATAATTCATTTGATCAAAACAGTTTGAATTATGAAAGGTAAGAATAAAACCATTATACATCTTGCAAAACATTTTACGATCTCGGGAGTTTTGAAAACATTTGGGATTAAAGAATTCTCAAGTCTTTCGAAACCACTTAGGGACACAGCCCAAAAATCATTTTAGTAAAGTACAATTCCGATAACAAAACACGGGTCCACGACCCACCCATCACATTCCAATCTCAAATACGGGGTCCACGCCCCAAATCATCCGTATCACAAACTCGAAAGAATAACCCGACGGAAACTACACAGTGTCAAACATTACCATGACAACAGTCTCACAGAACAACATCGGAGAGCACAACTTTTCAACTTAACCATACGGTCGAACTCGACACACCACAAAGCTATAATGCACAAAGCAACCACAAGACTCACGTACCCATACCAAATTATCGCAACAAGAGACAAATGACACACAACACATTTTCTGGTGCCATTCCAGCCAAGTACAATACCATTTGAACTGCCATTCTAATCAGATTAAATATGCGCCAAAATCAATAGTTCTCCAACAAAACATTTCAAAGTTAACCGTTGGTACGAGACTCACGGCCACCGTACCCCGCAGAGGCCCCGTCAAACCATCCCTGGGTGGCTAACCCTAGTTCGCGATATGCACACACACGGCAATACGTATCCCCAGAGGCCCCGTCGGACCATCCCTGGGTGAACATACACATACACATCCACAACGCCCACGGGAAGCCATAATCCAAATACTAGAATATGCAAGCAAATGCAAAGTACTTGCTAGAATGGCCCCTTTATTCGATGTATACTCACAACTATTGTCACACAACAACAAACAAATACCGGAACCAAACAACACCAAGCGCCACAACCTCCTTGCAAAGAAGTAACAACTAATATCACACAATATCACATAATCACCGAACAATTACACATATTAATACACAATCCTCGGCAAATAATTACGGTCTACTATATTCACTAAATATGTTTAATATCTTCCAACATACGAAACTAACACACATATTCCGAAAGTACATTAATCCACGAAGTATACGAGTTATCTTTTGAAAGACAACAACTATTGAGAACATACCGATTCCTTTTAAAGTTCATTTAAACATTCGGATAGCACATAAAATCATTCACCCAACAATTACGTCCACGAAACATGAAACGTATGGGCAAGATACTTGCCTCGATACCACGAGCAACGGAACCACGAACGGACACAGTAGGGTAGCCCTCGAACTTCAAAGAATGACCAAGAACCCTACAAATCTTACGAATACTACGAAAATAACATCACCACGAATCAATAACACTAATCGGAATCCGAATCGACACGAGAAACAACAAGGATTTGAGGGTTTCTTCAAGACAATCGTGAATAAAGTTCCGGGTGATAAAAATCGATAGATGGGTTACAAAATCCGAAGATCACGGCCAAGACAACAAGAATTCCATAAATAATTCATCAACCATGGATTAAATCAAAGAATCACGAAGAAACCCCCAAAAATTCCAGAAATTAGGGTTCAAGAGTAAAATACCTTGATTTGGACCAAGAGGATGATTAGATGATGTTAGTTATACATAAATCCACTCCAAGATGAAGTTTGAAGAAGAAGGTCGCTCGAAATCGCCTCAAGAGCTCACTCCCATTGGAAAAATATGAAGAATGGTGATAAATGACGAACTAAAGCTGCTGTCCAGTATTTATACTGGATAGTTATTATCGTGCGCTAAACATTCTCATTCGCGCGCGCTAATGGGGTCAACGCCTCAGAACACTTCGCCTGCAACACTATTAGCGTGCGCTAGCCAATATGCATGGCGTGTGCTAACGAGTCACGAATCCAGTCCAGTAGCTCCTGGACAGATCTGCACCTACCAGGTAGCGTGCGCTAGAAAGAGAAGTCAGCATGCTCTAAGCAGTCGATAGCGTGCGCTAGCTACTAACCTTAGCGTGCACTAATGAGACTCTAGTCCCAATCCAATAGCTCCTGGACTGCCTCTGGACTGCCAGTAAGCGTGCGCTACACACCCGGTAGCGTGCGCTAACAACAACACAGTAGCGCGCGCTACACCACAAGCGTTAGCGTGCGCTACGCCACAATAAACCAGAAACCCACACAGTGATCCAAAACGCCTCCGAACACATGTCCCAACAAGGCACACCCAAAACATGGCACAAAATTCCAACGATGTGGATAATAACAATCCGATAAACCCGAGAAAACTCAACGATTCCGGAACAAAGATCTCGGGTATTACATTCTACCCCTCTTAAAAGAAGTTTCGTCCCCGAAACTTAAAAAATAAAACGATCAACGCAAAACAGTCTCAAATAACATACGCTATCCGTCGCGGACGACCTGCAACGAATCACATGCAGCACGTGGCTGCTACCATCCATATCGCTATGCCCGAATGATAACAAAATGCAACGAACAAAAACAATATGGTTGACTAACCCGAACAGTACATCGATCAAAATGCGAGTTACTCGTTGAACAAATATGAAGTTCCAATGACCCAAGGTTTAGAAGATCGAATATGAAGTTAATTTCCCAAACTTAAGGAAATTACGAAGTGATCAGAATGCTAAAAAAATCATGATACGAGATCAACGAATACCATACAACAAACGATCGAACAACAATGATCGAGACAACAACGATCGAACAATCATATACGAATCATAACGAATAACAGAAATCGAATAGCATCCCCGAAGTCCATAGCACGAATCAAGACAATAGATGTTCCAGTGAAAATGACAAGATATACATTTACATAAGATTCACAGGAGCAGAACCGAATTCGGAAAAAAATTCACAACGACAAATGGATTAACCCGAAACAATACCGCAACTCGTTCGAACAACAAAAAGTGAAGAGTTGAGCAAGTCCATAAAATATCAACGAACACAAACGAGTCGATAGAGTCGAACAAAATGAAGGCAAAAAAATATGGGTATTACAATGTCCATATGTAAGTTCGTGAACCCGCTAACAAAAGGACACATATCTTTCCATGGTAACGGGCATACCATGGGGATGCTAACATCTCAAAAGAATTCTTCACCGTCAGTGACAATTGAAACATTATTAGCAGAACTGGAGCATTTTGCCGAATCCGCTCCACCTGGACAATTTCTTTTAACATGTCCAGATTTTCCACACTTCCAGCACGCCGGAGTCCTCAAGGGGTTTTTCTTCTTCTCGTCCCTACATATCAAACCGCACCTTCTAATGAAGTGTTGCTGCTACCTTCCAGACTTTTCTCCTCGGACAGGAGTTTGCTAGTAACATCTTCATGCTTCAGGGTCTCTTTCTCGTACATCAGAATAGGCTTCATACGTTCATAAGAAGATGGAAAAGATAATATAAGCCTTAGCTTTCTACAACCTTCACTCCAATAACCTCCAGTTCCGAAACAATATTATTAAGAACACTTAGATGATCTGAGATTTTTGTACCTCCATCCATACATAATGTATGAAATTGCTCCTTGAGATACAACCGATTTGAGATGCCCTTGCCTTGGTACAAATGTTCAAGCTTCTCCCAAAGCTCCTTGGCCGTTGATAACTCGTGCACATTAGCTAGCACATTCTTTGTAAGACACATCTCAGATCTAAATCTTCCTATTCTTTATCATCGTTTTTACTGGTCCGGCTTTTATCACCGCTAGAAATAGGGGCATGTTTCGCCTTTAACGCCTTGTGTAACCCTGATTGAATCAACACATCCTTGATTTGAACTTGCCACAAGCCAAAATTGATCCTTCCATCAAACTTCTCTACATTGAACCTCATGGGACTGAACTTTGACAACGTTTCTGTATCTTAACCTGAAATACCAAGACACCCAAGTACGACCAATAGAAATTCGTTTCTGGTGTGGAAGATCAGACAAAGCTGCAACCACAGAGCATAATACGAACCTCTAAGATCGAGACCTCCCCGAACTTGGCTCTGATACCACTTGTTGGGAAATGGCCTTAAAGATCCCCAACAACCCTTCCAAAGAACAATAATAGAGAAAAATAAATAACACAAGAATATACGTGGAAACTCCAAAACTGGAGAAAAAACCACGGCCCCCACCAGAGAAAATACTACTATGCGATAAATTTTTACAATCACACACATTCTCTCTCTCTCTCTCGTCCCCAAACCAACTTCCGCACTACTACAACAACTCTTTGACTAACTCACACCTTTCTCCCAACTCTCTACTAGAGAATACAAGAAAGGGATTTAAGAAGAATCAAATACAAAGAGAAATAGTGCATTTGATTTTGGTGCACTTGGAATAAAGACCCAAGGCCTCCTTATATAGCATTAGGAAGACTCCAACTCTTTTATTGTTTCCAATGTGGGATGGTTTCTTTTATTGGAGTATAAAGCCTCCCACTCTTTGTGCTCTTTCAATGTGGGATAAGACCCTCTTTTATTTTACAATGAAATCTCAACACATATCACATAATGTGGACTTTTATTAATAAAAATTGCAGACACTATAAGAATAAACGTCAAAGACTTCGGATAATATCTGAAGTAAAAATGTTATAATTACCGAAGTCTATGTTCGTGTAGTAAAAGGTATACTTTAGACATCGCTTTTTATACGAAGTCTAATATCCTAATAACCAAAGTCTATCTCGGTTTTTTTTCTAATTATGGTCCAAATGTGGGGGGTAAGTGAAGTAAACGAATGATTTTAACTTCGGTTATTTTATAATTGGCGTAGTAAATAAAGAACTTTTTACTTCAGTTATTGTATAAATATATATTAGTATTTTCTGCAGTAATATATATTAATATTTCACATTTCAATTTAAAATTCATTGCCAAAATCTACATTCAACTATAACTAACCATCAACCACAAGAGCTCAATAATATAAGAACCAACAATTTTATATCATCCCATCTTAAAAAAAATATGTGTTCCAACCAATTCAAAACCAGATGCATATCATAATAAAGACAAAGAATGTGTAATAAGATTCTATCTATTTCATCATGAACACCACAAATAGGACAAAAAGGATTAAAAAAGATCATATACTTCGAAACGACAAAATCTCTCTTCAGCACATCATTGATTTTCATTAGACGATCATACTTCTTGTTCATGAAATCATCTTCTCCTCAACTTTCTTCTTCAAATCTTCAACATCGGCACGCGAAGCAAACAAATCCACATAATCATTTTGTTGCTGGTTTAACAAATCTTCTTCCCCAATAAAGAAATTACAAGGTTTTGCCTGAAAGCCAAAATTATATTACCAACTAAAACATATTAGCATAATGTGTCGTAACATGCATACTACAAGTAAATTGCACAAATAGATGAAAATAAAAATCTAAAAAATAACATTGGAACTTTCTTCTGAGTAACAACACAAACTGAATTCGACCCGCGGACGCCAATTGATGTTATTCCGGCAGCCTTAACAGCCTTCAATTGCTGTTAACATAACTTATGGATGCACAAAAAATTTAAAATGATCCTCACAATTTCCTATATGCTTACTGATTTCTTCTACCATGGTAGGCATAACTGAAACACTCATGTCAACATAACATCTGTTCGGACAATGTAAATAACATAGAGATAAGCCTTGAACTTAGCATCAAATCAGTCAAGTCAGAGATTATTTAAAGCATCAGATCATCACAGAACACTTGGTTAAAAATAGTTTATCTTCTCGTTTAACTATATTTAGGGGGTGGATCAAATAGACACTTTCTACCCAAGATAACCACGGATCTCTTATGATCTACTCTAGAAATGAACTAGTCAATAACTAATAAAATTATTTCTAGAGTTTTCAGAGCTCTGAATGCAATGCAAGCTAACAAAAAAGTATGTATTTCTTATATAACAGATTGGTCACGTGAAACTGATATTAGACATATTTCAATAATATCACTTGATAACAAAAAGTCGGAAAAGAAATATATCTTACGAAACATACAATAGTAGATTCGGGACCATAAATGTTAAAAAGGAAGACACAACCAGGTATCTTATAGTGCTAAGAGTAAGTAAGCTTTTATTTATGTATGAACCTTCTTTTCTCCTTATCCCGGTTGTCTCTGTTTTCGAACTTTCAGATCCCGATAAGCCAATTAAATGCTATAAAAATAACTCAGTTTCCTGCCCCAATACTATAACAAATACATATGCAAGAAACTTAAGGATCATTACACACTCAAACAGCAAACTCGGATGAACTGAAAGAGGGAAAGTAGAAGAAAAGGTGGCAAGGAACAAAGGAAATTATGTGCATTGTTACGTACTGGATCTCAAATCTACTCATAGTCAATAAAAATACTAGGCAAAGTAACACAAACAGCAAATTCATATATTCCAGTTGTCATAATGTCAAAGTTAATGACCGAACCTCTGAGACACCGAGCTGGAGAAACACTTGGTACACTTACCCTAAATTAAGATGAATATCAAAGTTAATGACCAAAACACAACTCATATTGCAACGGCATATGACATTTACCAGGGCCCAGGAGTATTTAATAAAAAATACCAATGAAAGCCACAGGATGCCACAGTATTAAATAAAAAATACCAATCAAAGTTAATGACCAAAACCCAACTCACATTGAGCTGTTTTTTTTTTCTCAAGGTAGCGAATGCTGGAGCAAGTAGATATGCCGAAATATCTTAACATTCGGCTATAACAAGAGTCATAATAGTCTCCATAGATGCAAAAATGTTTTCAGCATGATAAGCTCTGAACATAGTAGGATATAAGCAAATCAAGCAGAAATGACCCATCGTCTCAAGCATAGATTATTAGAAACTATAAATATGAAAACACCAAACTTCTATGTAAAATATTATAACCTACTATTATTAAAATATAGATCTAACACTTGCCTCATTCCACAGAAAAAGTGTAATACCCGAGATTTCTGCTATGTATTTGGAACTTGTGATATTGTAATCGTTGTACTTGATCTGAGTATTATTCTCCGTATTCCATAATCCGATGTTGTCGAGCGTATGATTTCATGTATGTGATTTAAAAATTGTAATTCTGCGCATGTAGCGCACGCTATCGGCTATGTGTAGCGTACGCTAACATGGACTCAATAGCGCACGCTACAAAGGATTATTAGCGCGCGCTATGCGTGGTCAATTTGATTGAGACGTGCGGTAGGTGAGATCTGGCCGGGGGACCCCTGTCGGATCGTGTCGGGATGAACCTGGACGGCTTTCGGGAAAAGCCAAGTCAACGCCTTAGCGCACGCTACAGGTATATGCGTAGCGCATGCTAAGTGCTGAATACAGTTAAGTCAGTGAGCCGTTAGCGCACGCTACGAGCAGGGACTAGCGCGCGCTAATAGCCATTTCTTATAAATAGAACAGCATCCTATTCGTGATTTCAGTTCTTTTTTCTCCCATAACCCGAATTCTTACACTCAGAGCATAACTTCCTTCATCCTTAAACACTTCATATCAACATCCTAGCTCGTGATTGAAGATCGTATATCGTTGGAGATTGGTGTTCAAGCCTTCGGTGTTGGATTGCTTCGATTTCCTCCGTGTTCTTCACTACTTTGAGGTAGGTGATTCTTCACCGATGTTAGTAATGTTCTTAAGGACGTTTGATCATGTTTTGATAGCCAGTTATTTTGTTTATAATAGGTCATCACATGTTAGAAGGATACTTTTGACGTATCGGCACTATACATCGTATGAACCTTTGAACCATCTTAGTATATGGACTCCTAAGTATTTTCAAATCGATTTATGATCAGTAATCGGATATTACCTAGATTGTTACGTGTTACACATTGGAATCATGCGTTTTGGAACGTAGGACGAACGGAACTTAGAATATTTCTTGAAGATCCTAGATGAATTATGATGTTGAGATGATTATCCGTATATTTGTATCTCATAATCATAGAACTTCCACAAACCTTATTAGCATGATATGCTCGAGGATGACTTGTATTATCACCATAGAATTCATGAGTTCATCACCATTCAACCCAGTTTTCTGTTAGCAGTATTCTGCCATGCAAGATTAGCGCACGCTAACATATGTAAGTTAACGTGCGCTATCGGGGTTAAGTTAACGCACGATTACGTACGTAACGTACGTTATTGAGATCATCCGAGTCAAACTGTCAGTCCGTGGCTAGCGTACGCTAGGCTTATACGATAGCGTATGCTAACAGGCAGGCTTAGCGCACGTTACGTAGAGTACGTAGCGCACGCTAAGCAGTCCAGGCAGATTGTTTATTTTGAGCTTTTTGGCCGTAGACCGAATTGCTAGGCCATCGTTCGACTTGAGATGATTTGTATATCATTACTTTTGTTAAGGTTCGAGCTTGTTACGTTGATCGAAAGAGGCGGCCTTCGAGTGTGTTGAGATCATTGAAGTATTCCATTCTTGCCATTTTCGAGGCAAGTATCATATGTCGAGTTCGATTTATATTGAAACTTTGATCATGCTTGTGGTTTTGTTCATGTTGTTGAATATGAGATGTATTTCTGAAATTTCTCGTGGTATTCGTTGTTATTTGTTCGTATTGCTGAACATATTGAAATGCATATATGTATGCATAGTTGATTGATTTATGGTATAAATGATCCGAGGGGATCATGAGGATCTATGCTGAGGGCGCTGGATCGCTGGACGGGTTTTCCACCATGCGTTGGTCCGACGGGATCATCATGGGGATCTATACCAAGGGCGCTGGATCGCTGGATTACCCTGTACTGTGTTGATGGAATCGTGAGGATTCGCATCGTTGGATTCCGGTGGCGGAAGTCCGTTTTGCATGTTTTATGATGCATTGATGATTTATGTATTACGATACTTGTACTAGCATTGTTTTGCTAACCCCTTCGGGGGTGGACATTGTTTTGATGTTCAGGTAGCCGAGGAGCGGGGAAGCAACCACAGTACCGACAGGACGATGAAATGGCTCAGTGATGTGGTTGATGTTTATTGTTATTTTGATTTGTCTTCTTGGTCTATTTAGTACTCGAGTACGTCTGTTTTTAATAACATCTTTTCGATATGGTTGTATAAGTTAACTCATTTGATCGGTTGAATCAAATCTGTATTTGAATTTCGGTTGTACGATTGGATTATATTTACCTTTCTTTTAAATTAGCCTTGTAAACCCTTACTTAAAGGGTTTATGGCGCTGTAATTATTCCGAATATCTCGGGGTGTTACAGAATATGGTATCGGAGCTAAGATTCATGGATATCTTGGCATTCGGGTTAGTTGGGTCAGTTTACGTTATTTGATTATTGGTCGTTCGTAACATCACTGCTGAGCCAGCATCGTCGTGTGGACCGTGGTTGTAAGTTCCTAAATCTCAAATACTACCGTTTTATTTTATTCATGTTTTGTGAACATTGATGGATGTACTTTTAGAAAGTTTGCCCTGGATATTGAGTATTTATGTTTACAGTATGTTGAGAGGAGGTCGTGGACGCGGACGCGGTCGTGGACGCGGACGCGGTCGTGGACGCGGACGTGGAAATGCGAGACAAGAAGAGTCGGTATCTACCCCAGAGATAACCGCTAGTCGAACGGATTCCCATTCCGGGGACGAGGATCGACAAATAATATTGCGATCCTAACGTCTTGGGAGTGCTTCGAGTGGTTGCCAGATAAACCAGTTTGCTCAAGTTGTGGATCGCATGCAGACGGCGATGGGACGGCGGCATAACGTGGATAATCGAGGAGATAAATGGCTTACCAAGTGATCAAATTGCACCCTCCGAAATTTGACGGTTCTGTGAGACGCTTTCTTGGGATCATGGTGAAGGAATTAGAAAATATTTTTGCAGGGATTAACTGTCCCAACGATAGGAAGGTTCCGGTCGCGGTATCTTTTGACAGGGAGGCTTTCGGCGGTGGGAGGCCATTCGACCAGGAGGAGCACAATGTTGGTGGATGGAATTCAGATTGATGATGGAAGCCTTGATATTGTCCTCGCCCGATTAGAAGCCCGAGTTCGGGAGTTTTTCTCACCACAAAATTCAGAAGCATCTGTGACGGACGTGATTAAGACCTTTAATCACCAGCTGACTTATGTGCGCCACTTGGTCAGGACCGAGACGGAAAGGATTTTCCATTTTGACATGCGAATGAAGCCGAAAATTCAGCAATATATGTCCGGATTTGAGTGTACCACCTTGCGACAGTATCAGGACAAGGCGTTGGCCTATGATATGAAGGAGGCAGCAGTAGAGAAATCGACGGAAGCAAAGAAACAGAAGGTGTCTGGCAACTTCACGGAGAATAAGAGTTGCGGGCCTCGCAGGGGTCAGTCCTCTTTTCATTCATCCAGGAGACCTCCGCATCCTTCTCGAGGTGGAAAGAAGTTCCGGGCAGCACCAACTGTTTCAGACGCAAGGAAGAAGTGTTATAACTGTGGCAAAGCGGGACATGTTCGACGTGATTGTTTCGCGCCTGCTGTGACCTGTTTCGAGTGTGGACAGGAAGGACATCGCACAACATTTTGTGGGAATGCGACCCGATCTTTTGGTACTCGCACTCCTGTACCGGTTGTTGGATACCAAATCGGATATTTGCGCCGTTTTATGCGGAAGCGAAAATAAATTGCGGAAAATAAATCACACAAGGATTTATAGAGGTTCGGCTATTAACGAAGCCTACGTCCTCTCTCGATGTATCTTTTTCCTTAGGCTTAAGATCAAAACCTCTACGCCTCTCTTCTATCGGTCGAGGGATTACCGTTACAAGCTCGTCTTCTATCGGTCCGAGTAAAACCGTTTTTCCTTTTCTATTGGATAAGGAATCAACCACTCTAGCTTTCTATCGGTACTAGATAAACCTCACTAAGATAGCGATTGTGATTCTAACAATGCCGGATCCTTGATCCTAATAACACCGAATCAAATCGTATCTTTTCTTTTTATCGCTCGTGTATGATCTTGTGCATAACACTCAATCACTCTTAATTAAGCTCAAGAACAACAACTATAATGTTTACAATGATATAACACGTATGTATGCTTTGCTCAATGTTGTTGTATGGAATAATACCAACTCCTTGGTATTTATAGCCTTCTTCCTCCTTACTAGCCGTTCTTTGCCCGGTTGACTAGCTAGCGTGCGCTAGCCTTCCTTCTTAGCGTGCGCTATCGCACATTTTTGCTCTAGCGTACGTAAAGGCTTTCATGTAGCGTCGTTAATCACTTTATATTTCAGTCCGGTAGCTCGCCTTAACGATTAGCGTGCGCTACCACTTCCTTTGTAGCGTGCGCTAATCCATATATCCGTTGCATGGATTGTCAAAGTGACCGTTTGATATGCCGACTTTGACTGCTTTTCCCAACGTTCGGATTGACTAGATTCAAACATATTAGCGTGCGCAAATCATCCTTTGTAGCGTGCGCTAATGATGACTTCATTGCATACGTCATTACGTGTTTGAATATCTTCCACAACATAACATGGCTCGATAGCGTGCGTTAATAATAGAGGGTAGCGTGCGCTAATAATAGAGTGTAGCGTGCGCTATCCATCTGTGACTTCACTGCGGCTTACTTCGATACTAGGTGGAATGCGGTGACTCCTCGTTAGCGTGCGCTAACATATGTCCCTTAGCGTGCGCTAATGCGATCCAGTTGCAATTTTTGCGTCTTAAATGCCTTCGCCGTTTTGCTTCGCCTCGATGTTGTTTTGTAGTTTAGCAACTTTAATCATCAAAACATAAAATAAATAATGTGTTGAATAAATATTCCAACAATCTCCCCCTTTTTGATGATTACAAAACAACTCTTGAATTGGATAATCTGTAAAAAATAATATATATATTCCTACGAATCAAAGTTTTCGACTTTGATCGTTTCGTTAGTTTCTCCAATCCTTTTCTTTTTCGACTTCTTCAGTTTTCAATTTTTCAACTCCTTCCTTCGTTTTAACTCCCCCTTTTTGTATGCTTTCTTTTTCTTTTCGACTTCTTCGATTTTTCTCATTTTTATCTCAATTCATATCTTTCTCCCCCTTTTTGTTTTCATCAAAAAAATAACAAAAAAATATAAAGGATACCAAATGAAATAAATATGCATGATACCAATTTATGCATTAATAAGGGTATAAACTCCCCCTGAAAATATTATTTCCTTCTCCCCCTTTGTAAAATATCATTTGTCAAAATTTATTTTTGGGGATCCAACCGATAGTTGGTTTTTCTTTTGAAACATAGACGATGTTTGAAACGTTTGTTCCTTTAGGAACCCAAATCTTTTTAATTTTTATCGTCCGTTTTGGGCTTTTGCAATTTGAAATGTGATGCCCGATTTTTAAACACTTTTCGCAATGGGGTATATTGAAATTAACGGATTCGTTTTGAACGTGATTTGAATCCTAACCCCTCTTTATTTAGAGTATATTTTTGAACACATAACATTTGTTCAAATTTATCGTTGCCGCACGAGAATTTCTTTGTCAAAATTTTTAGTTCATCTTGAACTTTTAAAAGATCATTTTTCAAAATATTTTCATTTTCAAGGCATTTCGAATGATCAATTTCGACAAATTTCCTGTTTCAAGTATTTTGGAATTTTCAATTTCCAAAGTTTTATATTTAGACTTGAGGATTTAATTTCATTTAAAGCATTTTGATAGTCCGTATGTAATAATTCGAATGCTTCAAAAAGTTAAATCGTAAGAATTACTTACTTGGCTTTCGACGTCGCTATCGTCGAATGAACTCCGCCATGAGCGAGATTATTTTGTTCAAGAAAATCTTCATCGGGATCTTCGTCGCTCCATGTTGCGATTAGAACCTCCTTTTGCTTTACTCGACAGTTCTTAGCAAAGTGGCACAGTTTACCACATAATCGACAAGTGTTGTCGAATTTCTTAGGTTCGCCCGCTTGAATGTCCTTCTTTCTCCGGTTTAATAAGTGTTGGAACTTATTAATATTTTTGGCATAATATGCCATTTCTTCGTCACTTTCGTCCCACCGGTTTCTTCTTTCTTCTTGATATTTTAGCCTTGAAGGCTATCGACCTCTCCTTCGGTTTCGGTTTGGCATTCCGAGATTTTAGAACAATCTCGTAGTTGATAAGAGAACCAACGAGAGCACTAAAATCGAGTATTTAAATCTTTGGATTCCATTATTTCCGTAACCGTACCGTCCCATTCTCGAGGTAGTGATCGGAGGATTTTCTTTACTTTCTCACTACTCGAAAGTGGTTTTCCAAAACATGCTAATCCATTAGTGATGACCGAAAATCGGTCGAGCATAATCGAGATGGATTCGTCCTTCATTTGGAATAATTCATAATCGTGAAGGAGCATGTTTATCTTCGTCTCCTTGACTTGAGACGTACCTTCGTGTGTTACCTCAAGCATTTTCCAGATTTCTTTGGCACTATCACACGATGATATCCGGTTGCGTTCTTCCGGATTTAAGGCACAATAAAGAAGTTGAGTTGCCTTACAATTGAAATGGTCGTTTTTCCAATCGGAGTCGTCATATTCTTCAAAATTTTTAAGCGTACCGTTGGAATTCATTGGGATTTTTGGACCAAGACAAATCACTTTCCACAGTTCGATGTCGTAAGCTCGAATGAATATCGACATCTTCTTCTTCCAAGTCATGAAGTTCGCGCCATCAAAAAATGGTGGTCGGTTGAGAGCAAGGCCTTCGGCTGGAGAGATTTGAAACGCCATTTTGGATCTTCTCCTCGGATGTTAAGCCGCGTATTGGAGAACCGCTCCGATACCAATTGTTGGATACCAAATCGGATATTTGCGCCGTTTTATGCGGAAGCGAAAATAAATTGCGGAAAATAAATCACACAAGGATTTATAGAGGTTCGGCTATTAACGAAGCCTACGTCCTCTCTCGATGTATCTTTTTCCTTAGGCTTAAGATCAAAACCTCTACGCCTCTCTTCTATCGGTCGAGGGATTACCGTTACAAGCTCGTCTTCTATCGGTCCGAGTAAAACCGTTTTTCCTTTTCTATTGGATAAGGAATCAACCACTCTAGCTTTCTATCGGTACTAGATAAACCTCACTAAGATAGCGATTGTGATTCTAACAATGCCGGATCCTTGATCCTAATAACACCGAATCAAATCGTATCTTTTATTTTTATCGCTCGTGTATGATCTTGTGTATAACACTCAATCACTCTTAATTAAGCTCAAGAACAACAACTATAATGTTTACAATGATATAACACGTATGTATGCTTTGCTCAATGTTGTTGTATGGAATAATACCAACTCCTTGGTATTTATAGCCTTCTTCCTCCTTACTAGCCGTTCTTGCCCGGTTGACTAGCTAGCGTGCGCTAGCCTTCCTTCTTAGCGTGCGCTATCGCACATTTTTGCTCTAGCGTACGTAAAGGCTTTCATGTAGCGTCGTTAATCACTTTATATTTGATCCGGTAGCTCGCCATGATTAGCGTGCGCTACCACTTCCTTTGTTGGGTTCGCTAATCCAATATATCCGTTGCATGGATTGTCAAAGTGACCGTTTGATATGCTGACTTTGACCTGCTTTTCCCAACGTTCGGATTGACTAGATTCAAACATATTAGCGTGCGCAAATCATCCTTTGTAGCGTGCGCTAATGATGACTTCATTGCATACGTCATTCTGTGTTTGAATATCTTCCACAACAGTAACATGGCTCGATAGCGTGCGTTAATAATAGAGGGTAGCGTGCGCTAATAATAGAGTGTAGCGTGCGCTATCCATCTGCGACTTCACTGCGGCTTACTTGATACTAGGTGGAATGCGGTGACTCCTCGTTAGCGTGCGCTAACATATGTCCCTTAGCGTGCGCTAATGCGATCCAGTTGCAATTTTTGCGTCTTAAATGCCTTCGCCGTTTTGCTTCGCCTCGATGTTGTTTTGTAGTTTAGCAACTTTAATCATCAAAACATAAAATAAATAATGTGTTGAATAAATATTCCAACAATCTCCCCCTTTTTGATGATTACAAAACAACTCTTGAATTGGATAATCTGTAAAAAATAATATATATATTCCTACGAATCAAAGTTTTCGACTTTGATCGTTTAGCTAGTTTCTCCAATCCTTTTCTTTTCGACTTCTTGATTTTCAATTTTTCAACTCCTTCCTTCGTTTTAACTCCCCCTTTTTGTATGCTTTCTTTTTCTTTTCGACTTCTTCGATTTTTCTCATTTTTATCTCAATTCATATCTTTCTCCCCCTTTTTGTTTTCATCAAAAAATAACAAAAAAATATAAAGGATACCAAATGAAATAAATATGCATGATACCAATTTATGCATTAATAAGGGTATAAACTCCCCCTGAAAATATTATTTCCTTCTCCCCCTTTGTAAAATATCATTTGTCAAAATTTATTTTTGGGGATCCAACCGATAGTTGGTTTTTCTTTTGAAACATAGACGATGTTTGAAACGTTTGTTCCTTTAGGAACCCAAATCTTTTAATTTTTATCGTCCGTTTTGGGCTTTTGCAATTTGAAATGTGATGCCCGATTTTTAAACACTTTTCGCAATGGGGTATATTGAAATTAACGGATTCGTTTTGAACGTGATTTGAATCCTAACCCCTCTTTATTTAGAGTATATTTTTGAACACATAACATTTGTTCAAATTTATCGTTACCCACGAGAATTTCTTTGTCAAAATTTTTAGTTCATATTGAACTTTTAAAAGATCATTTTTCAAAATATTTTCATTTTCAAGGCATTTCGAATGATCAATTTCGACAAATTTCCCTTTTTCAAGTATTTTGGAATTTTCAATTTCCAAAGTTTTATATTTAGACTTGAGGGATTTAATTTCATTTAAAGCATTTTGAGAGTCCGTATGTAATAATTCGAATGCTTCAAAAAGTTCGTCGTAAGAATTACTTACTTGGCTTTCGACGTCGCTATCGTCGAATGAACTCCGGGCCATGAGCGCGAGATTATTTTGTTCAAGAAAATCTTCATCGGGATCTTCGTCGCTCCATGTTGCGATTAGAACCTCCTTTTGCTTTACTCGTGATTCTTAGCAAAGTGGCACAGTTTTACCACATAATCGACAAGTGTTGTCGAATTTCTTAGGTTCGCCCGCTTGAATGTCCTTCTTTCTCCGGTTTAATAAGTGTTGGAACTTATTAATATTTTTGGCATAATATGCCATTTCTTCGTCACTTTCGTCCACCGGGGTTTCTTCTTTCTTCTTCGATATTTTAGCCTTGAAGGCTATCGACCTCTCCTTCGGTTTCGGTTTGGCATTCCGAGATTTTAGAACAATCTCGTAGTTGATAAGAGAACCAACGAGAGCACTAAAATCGAGAGTATTTAAATCTTTGGATTCCATTATTTCCGTAACCGTACCGTCCCATTCTCGAGGTAGTGATCGGAGGATTTTCTTTACTTTCTCACTACTCGAAAGTGGTTTTCCAAAACATGCTAATCCATTAGTGATGACCGAAAATCGGTCGAGCATAATCGAGATGGATTCGTCGTCCTTCATTTGGAATAATTCATAATCGTGAAGGAGCATGTTTATCTTCGTCTCCTTGACTTGAGACGTACCTTCGTGTGTTACCTCAAGCATTTTCCAGATTTCTTTGGCACTATCACACGATGATATCCGGTTGCGTTCTTCCGGATTTAAGGCACAATAAAGAAGTTGAGTTGCCTTACAATTGAAATGGTCGTTTTTCCAATCGGAGTCGTCATATTCTTCAAAATTTTTAAGCGTACCGTTGGAATTCATTGGGATTTTTGGACCAAGACAAATCACTTTCCACAGTTCGATGTCGTAAGCTCGAATGAATATCGACATCTTCTTCTTCCAAGTCATGAAGTTCGCGCCATCAAAAAATGGTGGTCGGTTGAGAGCAAGGCCTTCGGCTGGAGAGATTTGAAACGCCATTTTGGATCTTCTCCTCGGATGTTAAGCCGCATATTGGAGAACCGCTCCGATACCAATTGTTGGATACCAAATCGGATATTTGCGCCTTTTTGTGCGGAAGCGAAAATAAATTGCGGAAAATAAATCACACAAGGATTTATAGAGGTTCGGCTATTAACGAAGCCTACGTCCTCTCTCGATGTATCTTTTTCCTTAGGCTTAAGATCAAAACCTCTACGCCTCTCTTCTATCGGTCGAGGGATTACCGTTACAAGCTCGTCTTCTATCGGTCCGAGTAAAACCGTTTTTCATTTTCTATTGGATAAGGAATCAACCACTCTAGCTTTCTATCGGTACTAGATAAACCTCACTAAGATAGCGATTGTGATTCTAACAATGCCGGATCCTTGATCCTAATAACACCGAATCAAATCGTATCTTTTCTTTTTATATCGTGTATGATCTTGTGTATAACACTCAATCACTCTTAATTAAGCTCAAGAACAACAACTATAATGTTTACAATGATATAACACGTATGTATGCTTTGCTCAATGTTGTTGTATGGAATAATACCAACTCCTTGGTATTTATAGCCTTCTTCCTCCTTACTAGCCGTTCTTTGCCAGTTGACTAGCTAGCGTGCGCTAGCCTTCCTTCTTAGCGTGCGCTATCGCACATTTTTGCTCTAGCGTACGTAAAGGCTTTCATGTAGCGTGCGTTAATCACTTTATATTTCAGACCAGTAGCTACTGCCCTTAACAGTTAGCGTGCGCTACCACTTCCTTTGTAGCGTGCGCTAATCCAATATATCCGTTGCATGGATTGTCAAAGTGACCGTTTGATATGCTGACTTTGACCTGCTTTTCCCAACGTTCGGATTGACTAGATTCAAACATCTTAGCGTGCGCAAATCATCCTTTGTAGCGTGCGCTAATGATGACTTCATTGCATACGTCATTCTGTGTTTGAATATCTTCCACAACAGTAACATGGCTCGATAGCGTGCGTTAATAATAGAGGGTAGCGTGCGCTAATACTAGAGTGTAGCGTGCGCTATCCATCTGCTGACTTCACTGCAGCTTACTTCGATACTAGGCTGGAATGCAGCTGACTCCTCGTTAGCGTGCGCTAACATATGTCCCTTAGCATGCGCTAATGCAGTCCAGATTGCAATTTTTGCGTCTTCGTCTGCTTCGCCGTTTTGCTTCGCCTCGATGTTGTTTTGTAGTTTAGCAACTTTAATCATCAAAACATAAAATAAATAATGTGTGGAATAAATATTCCAACACCGGTTCCGAAGGACACTAGTGCAAACCAGATGCAGCAGAGCGGTTTCCCGCAGCAGAATGTTGGGAAAAGAGAGGCATCCAGCGCTGGGTCCGTTCCTCCGCGTATTTACGAGATGAAGAAGGATGATCAGAACACAGCTGTTGCATCAGGTACGATTCAGATCCTTTTTGCAACCAGTTAGCGTCTTGTTCGATTCGGGAGCTACGCATTCTTTTATATCTTTGAACTGTGTTAATCGTTTGAAAATCTCGTGCTTGTATGATTGTGAACCTTATGTTGTGGGATTACCGAGCGGAGAGAAAATTGTGGGAACCCTAGAAGCTAGGGATTTTCCAATAACTATAGGAGGGAGAGATTGGCTATCGAACCTTATTGTGGTTGACATCTACGGTGACGATTTAATTCTCGGAGATGATTGGCTCAATCGTTATGGAGCTATTCTGAATTACCGAGAGAGAGTCATTTCTATCATTTATGATGACGGATCTGAACACTTATTCCGAGGATGGCGACCAGGAAGCTCGGGAAAATTGATCAAAGCAATGAAAGCCGTGAAATTACTGAAGCAAGGATGTCATGGACTTTGGTGCTACGCCATGAGGAAAGAGGAAGGAGTAGAGCTCTCGTCTATTTCGGTTGTGAATGAGTTCTCAGATGTATTTCCAGACGAACTACCTGGGTTACCTCCGCAGAGAGAAGTGGAATTCACTATCGAATTAGAGCCTGGAGCAGCTCCTATTTCCAGAGCACCATACCGCATGGCGCCAACCGAGATGTATGAACTCAAGAAGCAACTGGAGGAATTGTTACAGAAGGGCTATATTCAACCTAGCGTTTCTCCTTGGGGGCGCCCGTTCACTTTGTCTGGAAGAATGACGGATCCCTCCGACTGTGTATTGATTACAGGGACCTCAATAAGATGACGATCAAGAATAAGTACCCTATACCTCGGATCGACGACTTGTTTGATCAACTGCAAGGGGCGAGGGTATTCTCGAAGATTGACTTGCGATCAGGATACCACCAGTTGAGAATTAAGGAATCGGATATACCGAAGTCTGCTTTCAGGTCCCGGTACGGGCATTATGAATTCGTAGTGATGCCGTTTGGACTTACCAATGCTCCTGCAGTGTTCATGCAATTGATGAATCGGGTATTCTTGGAATACTTGGATAAATTTGTGGTCGTCTTCATTGATGACATCTTGATATATTCAAGGGACGCAGAGGAGCATGCCGAACATTTGCATGTGGTTTTGAGCACTTTGAGGAAGGAACAGCTGTATGCAAAGCTTTCAAAATGCATCGGCTTAATGAAGTAACTTTCCTTGGGCATGTGATATCAGCTGACGGAGTTCAGGTGGACCCGAAGAAAGTCGAAGCAATCTTGGAATGGGAAGCTCCTAATAATGTGAAAGAAGTTCGGAGTTTCTTAGGACTTGCTGGATATTATCGCCGCTTTGTAGAGGGATTTTCCAAGATCTCTCGTCCGCTCACTCAACTGTTACAGAAAACTCAAAAGTTTAAGTGGGATGAGAAATGCCAGGCTGGTTTTGATGAGCTTAAAAAGAGACTGACGACAGCACCTATTTTAGCATTGCCAGATGGAACTGATGGGTTCATGGTGTACAACGACGCTTCAAATCAGGGTCTGGGATGTGTGTTGATGCAAAGAGATAAGGTGATTGCCTATGCTTCTCGACAGTTGAAACCATACGAGGTTAACTACCCGACTCACGATCTGGAGCTAGCAGCTATGGTCTTTGCCTTGAAAATTTGGCGACATTATTTGTACGGCACTCATTGTCAGATCTTTACAGACCATAAGAGCCTCAAGTACATTTTCAGTCAGAAAGAATTAAACATGAGGCAGAGAAGGTGGCTGGAATTGATCAAGGATTACGACTTGGAGATTCTCTATCATCCGGGGAAAGCAAACGTAGTAGCCGATGCTTTGAGCCGTAAACCTGTTTCTCTTCGATTGTTGGAAGTACTTACATCCCAAACCAGCATTCAGCGGAAACTGATCCGTGAAGGGGTTGAAGTATGGGCACCGGGAATCCAAGGGCAACTTTATGTGATGGAACTGACTTCATCACTAGCCGAGGAGATCAAGTCTAAGTAGTTGGACGATTCTCTGATCCTTCGATTATGTGACGAAGTAAAGAAAGGAAAGGCCCCAGGATTCGTGTTACAAGACGATGGAGTTCTGAGATTTCAGAATCGACTTTGCGTTCCCGACGATGGAGTTCTGAGATTTGATTCGACTTTGATTTCTGAAGGAAGCTCACAGCGCGCCATATTCCATTCACCCGGGCAGCAGTAAGATGTATAAGGATTTAAAACAAAATTTCTGGTGGGGGAATATGAAGAAGGACGTAGCAGAGTACGTTTCGAAGTGCTTGACGTGTCAGCAGGTTAAGATTGAACATCAGCGACCTGCCGGAATGTTAAAGCCGCTTCCGATCCCTGAATGGAAGTGGGAGGACATCTCGATGGATTTCATCACCAGTATGCCAAGGTCTAGAACGGGAATGAACATGATTTGGGTTGTAGTTGATCGACTAACCAAGTCGGCTCATTTCCTAGGGATTAAAGATACATGGGGACCCGAGAGATTGGCGCGAGTATTTATTGCGGAAATAGTCAGATTGCATGGGACGCCGAAGACCATTATTTCGGATCGAGATGGTCGCTTCGTGTTGCACTTCTGGAAAGCAGTTCACAGGGCTTTGGGGACTGAGCTCAACTTTAGCATGGCTTATGATCCCCAAACGGACGGTCAGTCTGAAAGGACTATACAAACAGTAGAAGACATGCTTAGAGCTTGTGCATTAGATTGGTCAACTGATTGGGAAGTTCACTTGCCCTTGATTGAATTCACTTATAATAATAGTTGGCATGTTTCTATCAAAATGGCACCATTTGAAGCTTTGTACGGGAGAAGATGCCGATCACCCCTGTGTTGGGATGACTCTTCGGATTTGATCGGGATGGAACCGGAATTGATTATTCAGACTCAAGAGAAGATAGCTTTGATTCGAGCAAGACTGTTGACTGCCCAGAGTCGACAAAAGTCTTACGCAGACGTACGTCGTCGTCCTCTAGAGTTCGACGATGGGGACCATGTGCTATTGAAGGTGTCTCCTACTCGAGGGATTTTCCGTTTTGGGAGGAGAGGCAAGCTTAGTCCTAGATATATCGGACCATTCGAGATCCTCGAGAGGGTTGGAGATTTAGCATACAGGTTGGCCTTACCGCCATCTCTGAGTCACGTTCACAATGTGTTTCACGTATCCCAATTGCGGAAGTATGTACCGGACCCCAGTCACGTCATTGATTTCGACGAGATCGAAATAGCTAATGATGGCACCTTCGAAGAGAGACCAATCAAGATACTTGAGAGTCAGATCAAACAATTAAGGAATAAACCAATACACTTGGTTAAAGTACAATGGTCACGACACGGAGTCGAAGAGGCCACTTGGGAAACGGAGGACAGTATGAAGGCTAGATATCCAGAGTTGTTTTCATCTTAAGTTTCGGGACGAAACTTCTTTTTAGGGAGGAAGGATGTAATACCCGAGATTTCTGCTATGTATTTGGAACTTGTGATATTGTAATCGTTGTACTTGATCTGAGTATTATTCTCCGTATTTCATAATCCGATGTTGTCGAGCGTATGATTTCATGTATGTGATTTAAAAATTGTAATTCTGCGCATGTAGCGCACGCTATCGGCTATGTGTAGTGTATGCTAACATGGACTCAATAGCGCACGCTACAAAGGATTATTAGCGCACGCTATGCGTGGTCAATTTGATTGAGACGTGCGGTAGGTGAGATCTGGCCGGGGGACCCCTGTCGGATCGTGTCGGGATGAAGCTGGACGGCTTTCGGGAAAAGCCAAGTCAACGCCTTAGCGCACGCTACAGGTATATGCGTAGCGCACGCTAAGTGCTGAATACAGTTAAGTCAGTGAGCCGTTAGCGCACGCTACGAGCAGGGACTAGCGCGCGCTAATAGCCATTTCTTATAAATAGGACAACATCCTATTCGTGATTTCAGTTCTTTTTTCTCCCATAACCCGAAATCTTACACTTAGAGCATAACTTCCTTCATCCTTAAACACTTCATATCAACATCCTAGCTCGTAATTGAAGATCGTATATTGTTGGAGATTGGTGTTCAAGCCTTCGGTGTTGGATTGCTTCGATTTCCTCCGTGTTCTTCACTATTTTGAGGTAGGTGATTCTTCACCGATGTTAGTAATGTTCTTAAGGACGTTTGATCATGTTTTGATAGCCAGTTATTTCGTTTATAATCGGTCATCACATGTTAGAAGGATACTTTTGACGTATCGGCACTATACATCGTATGAACCTTTGAACCATCTTAGTATATGGACTCCTAAGCATTTTCAAATCGATTTATGATCAGTAATCGGATATTTCCTAGATTGTTACGTTTTACACATTGGAATCATGCGTTTTGGAACGTAGGACGAACGGAACTTAGAATATTTCTTGAAGATCCTAGATGAATTATGATGTTGAGATGATTATCCGTATATTTGTATCTCATAATCATAGAACTTCCACAAACCTTATTAGCATGATATGCTCGAGGATGACTTGTATTATCACCATAGAATTCATGAGTTCATCACCATTCAACCCAGTTTTCTGTTAGCAGTATTCTGCCATGCAAGATTAGCGCACGCTAACATATGTAAGTTAACGTGCGCTATGAGGGTTAAGTTAACGCACGATTACGTACGTAACGTACGTTATTGAGATCAGCCGAGTCAAACTGTCAGTCCGTGGCTAGCGTACGCTAGGCTTATACGATAGCGTACGCTAACAGGCAGGCTTAGCGCACGTTACGTAGAGTACGTAGCGCACGCTAAGCAGTCCAGGCAGATTGTTTATTTTGAGCTTTTTGGCCGTAGACCGAATTGCTAGGCCATCGTTCGACTTGAGATGATTTGTATATCATTCCTTTTGTTAAGTTTCGAGCTTGTTACGTTGATCGAAGGAGGCGGCCTTCGAGTGTGTTGAGATCATTGAAGTATTCCATTCTTGCCATTTTCGAGGCAAGTATCATATGTCGAGTTCGATTTATATTGAAACTTTGATCATGCTTGTGGTTTTGTTCATGTTGTTGAATATGAGATGTATTTCTGAAATTTCTCGTGGTATTCGTTGTTATTTGTTCGTATTGATGAACATATTGAAATGCATATATGTATGCATAGTTGATTGATTTATGGTATAAATGATCCGAGGGGATCATGAGGATCTATGCTGAGGGCGCTGGATCGAATGTCCACCATGCGTTGGTCCGACGGGATCACCATGGGGATCTATGCTGAGGGCGCTGGATCGCTGGACGGGTTTTCCACCATGCTTTGGTCCGACGGGATCATCATGGGGATCTATACCAAGGGCGCTGGATCGCTGGATTACCCTGTACTGTGTTGATGGAATCGTGAGGATTCGCATCGTTGGATTCCGGTGGCGGAAGTCCGTTTTGCATGTTTTATGATGCATTGATGATTTATGTATTACGATACTTGTACTAGCATTGTTTTGCTAACCCCTTCGGGGGTGGACATTGTTTTGATGTTCAGGTAGCCGAGGAGCGGGGAAGCAACCACAGTACCGACAGGACGATGAAATGGCTCAGTGATGTGGTTGATGTATATTGTTATTTTGATTTGTCTTCTTGGTCTATTTAGTACTCGAGTACGTCTGTTTTTAATAACGTCTTTTCGATATGGTTGTATAAGTTAACTCATTTGATCGGTTGAATCAAATCTGTATTTGAATTTCAGTTGTACGATTGGATTATATTTACCTTTCTTTTAAATTAGCCTTGTAAACCCTTACTTAAAGGGTTTACGGCGCTGTAATTATTCCGAATATCTCGGGGTGTTACAGAATATGGTATCGGAGCTAAGATTCATGGATATCTTGGCATTTGGGTTAGTTGGGTCAGTTTACGTTATTTGATTATTGGTCATTCGTAACATCACTGCTGAGCCAGCATCGTCGTGTGGACCGTGGTTGTAAGTTCCTAAATCTCAAATACTACCGTTTTATTTTATTCATGTTTTGTGAACATTGATGGATGTACTTTTAGAAAGTTTGCCCTGGATATTGAGTATTTATGTTTACAGTATGTTGAGAGGAGGTCGTGGACGCGGGCCGCGGTCGTGGACGCGACGTGGAAATGCGAGACAAGAAGAGTCGGTATCTACCCCATAGATAACCGCTAGTCGAACGGATTCCCATTACGGGGACAGCAGGATCGGCAAATAATATTGCATCCTAACGTCCGGGAGTGCTTCACAGTGGTTGCCCGATAAACCAGCTTTGCTCAAGTTGTGGATCGCATGCAGACGGCGATGGGACAGAAAGATAACGTGGATAATCGAGGAGATAAATGGCTTCTCAAGTGATCAAATTGCACCCTCCGAAATTTGACGGTTCTGTGAGACGCTTTCTTGGGATCATTGGTCAAGGAATTAGAAAATATTTTTGCAGGATTAACTGTCCCAACGATAGGAAGGTTCAGTCGCCAAGATCTTTTGACAGGGAGGCTGATCGGTGGGAGGCCATTCGACCGGAGGAGCACAATGTTGACTGACGGAATTGATTGATGATGGAAGCGCAGATTATCCTCGCCTGATTAGAGAAGCCCGAGTTCGGGATTTTTCTCACCACAAAATTGAAGCATACGTGACGGACGTGATTAAGACCTTTAATCACCAATGACTTATGTGCGCCACTTGGTCGACCGAGGCGGAAAGGATTTTCCATTTTGACATGCGAATGAAGCGGAAATTCAGCAATATATGTCCGGATTTGAGTGTACCACCTTGCGACAAGATTCGTGACAAGGCGTTGGCCTATGATATGAAGGAGGCGGCAGAGAGAAATCGTGAAGCAAAGAAACAGAAGGTGTCTGGCAACTTCACGGAGAATAAGAGTAGTGGGCCTCGCAGGGGTCAGTCCTCTTTTCATTCATCCAGGAGACCTCCGCATCCTTCTCGAGGTGGAAAGAAGTTCCGGACAGCACCAACTATTTCAGACGCAGGGAAGAAGTGTTATAACTGTGGCAAAGCGGGACATGTTCGACGTGATTGTTTCGCGCCTGCTGTGACCTGTTTCGAGTGTGGACAGGAAGGACATCGCGCAACATTTTGTGGGAATGCGACCCGATCTTTTGGTACTCGCACTCCTGTACCGGTTCCGAAGGACACTAGTGCAAACCAGATGCAGCAGAGCGGTTTCCCGCAGCAGAATGTTGGGAAAAGAGAGGCATCCAGCACTGGGTCCATTCCTCCGCGTATTTACGAGATGAAGAAGGATGATCAGAACACAGCTGTTGCATCAGGTACGATTCAGATCCTTTTTGCAACCAGTTAGCGTCTTGTTCGATTCGGGAGCTACGCATTCTTTTATATCTTTGAACTGTGTTAATCGTTTGAAAATCTCGTGCTTGTATGATTGTGAACCTTATGTTGTGGGATTACCGAGCGGAGAGAAAATTGTGGGAACCCTAGAAGCTAGGGATTTTCCAGTAACTATAGGAGGGAGAGATTGGCTATCAAACCTTATTGTGGTTGACATCTACGGTGACGATTTAATTCTCGGAGATGATTGGCTCAACCGTTATGGAGCTATTCTGAATTACCAAGAGAGAGTCATTTCTATCATTTCTGATGACGGATCTGAACACTTATTCCGAGGATGGCGACCAGGAAGCTCGGGAAAATTGATCAAAGCAATGAAAGCCGTGAAATTACTGAAGCAAGGATGTCATGGACTTTGGTGCTACGCCATGAGGAAAGAGGAAGGAGTAGAGCTCTCGTCTATTTCGGTTGTGAATGAGTTCTCAGATGTATTTCCGGACGAACTACCTGGGTTACCTCCGCAGAGAGAAGTGGAATTCACTATCAAATTAGAGCCTGGAGCAGCTCCTATTTCCAGAGCACCATACCGCATGGCGCCAACCGAGATGTATGAACTCAAGAAGCAACTGGAGGAATTGTTACAGAAGGGCTATATTCAACCTAGCGTTTCTCCTTAGGGAGCGCCCGTTCTCTTTGTCCGGAAGAAAGACGGATCCCTCCGACTGTGTATTGATTACAGGGAGCTCAATAAGATGACGATCAAGAATAAGTACCCTATACCTCGGATCGACGACTTGTTTGATCAACTGCAAGGGGCGAGGGTATTCTCGAAGATTGACTTGCGCTCAGGATACCACCAGTTGAGAATTAAGGAATCGGATATACCGAAGTCTGCTTTCAGGTCCCGGTACGGGCATTATGAATTCGCAGTGATGCCGTTTGGACTTACCAATGCTCCTGCAGTGTTCATGCAATTTATGAATCGGGTATTCTTGGAATACTTGGATAAATTTGTGGTCGTCTTCATTGATGACATCTTGATATATTCAAGGGACGCAGAGGAGCATGCCGAACATTTGCATGTGGTTTTGAGAACTTTGAGGAAGGAACAGCTGTATGCAAAGCTTTCAAAATGCGAATTCTGGCTTAATGAAGTAACTTTCCTTGGGCATGTGATATCAGCTGACGGAGTTCAGGTGGACCCGAAGAAAGTCGAAGCAATCTTGGAATGGGAAGATCCTAATAATGTGAAAGAAGTTCGGAGTTTCTTAGGACTTGCTGGATATTATCGCCGCTTTGTAGAGGGATTTTCCAAGATCTCTCGTCCGCTCACTCAACTGTTACAGAAAACTCAAAAGTTTAAGTGGGATGAGAAATGCCAGGCTGGTTTTGATGAGCTTAAAAAGAGACTGACGAAAGCACCTATTTTAGCATTGCCAGATGGAACTGATGGGTTCATGGTGTACAGCGACGCTTCAAATCAGGGTCTGGGATGTGTGTTGATGCAAAGAGATAAGGTGATTGCCTATGCTTCTCGACAGTTGAAACCATATGAGGTTAACTACCCGACTCACGATCTGGAGCTAGCAGCTGTGGTCTTTGCCTTGAAAATTTGGCGACATTATTTGTACAGCACTCATTGTCAGATCTTTACACACCATAAGAGCCTCAAGTACATTTTCAGTCAGAAAGAATTAAACATGAGGCAGAGAAGGTGGCTAGAATTGATCAAGGATTACGACTTGGAGATTCTCTATCATCCGGGGAAAGCAAACGTAGTAGCCGATGCTTTGAGCTGTAAACCTGTTTCTCTTCGAGTGCTGGAAGTACTTACATCCCAAACCAGCATCCAGCGGAAACTGATCCGTGAAGGGGTTGAAGTATGGGCACCAGGAATCCAAGGGCAACTTTATGTGATGGAACTGACTTCATCACTAGCCGAGGAGATCAAGTCTAAGCAGTTGGACGATTCTCTGATCCTTCGATTATGTGACGAAGTAAAGAAAGGAAAAGCCCCAGGATTCGTGTTACAAGACGATGGAGTTCTGAGATTTCAGAATCGACTTTGCGTTCCCGATGATGGTGATTTGAGACGGACTATTCTGAAGGAAGCTCACAGCGCGCCATATTCCATTCACCCGGGCAGCAGTAAGATGTATAAGGATTTAAAACAAAATTTTTGGTGGGGGAATATGAAGAAGGACGTAGCAGAGTACGTTTCGAAGTGCTTGACGTGTCAGCAGGTTAAGATTGAACATCAGCGACCTGCCGGAATGTTAAAGCCGCTTCCGATCCCTGAATGGAAGTGGGAGGACATCTCGATGGATTTCATCACCAGTATGCCAAGGTCTAGAACGGGAATGAACATGATTTGGGTTGTAGTTGATCGACTAACCAAGTCGGCTCATTTCCTAGGGATTAAAGATACATGGGGACCCGAGAGATTGGCGCGAGTATTTATTGCGGAGATAGTCAGATTGCATGGGACGCCGAAGACCATTATTTCGGATCGAGATGGTCGCTTCGTGTCGCACTTCGAAAGCATTCACGGGGCTTTGGGATCGAGCTCAACTTTAGCACGGCTTATGATCCCCAAACGGACGGTCAGTCTGAAAGGACTATACAAACAGTAGAAGACATGCTTAGAGCTTGTGCATTAGATTGGTCAACTGATTGGGAAGTTCACTTGCCCTTGATTGAATTCACTTATAATAATAGTTGGCATGCTTCTATCAAAATGGCACCATTTGAAGCTTTGTACGGGAGAAGATGCCGATCACCCCTGTGTTGGGATGACTATTCGGATTTGATCGGGACGGAACCGGAATTGATTATTCAGACTCAAGAGAAGATAGCTTTGATTCGAGCAAGACTGTTGACTGCCCAGAGTCGACAAAAGTCTTACGCAGACGTACGTCGTCGTCCTCTAGAGTTCGACGATGGGGACCATGTGCTATTGAAGGTGTCTCCTAATCGAGGGATTTTCCGTTTTGGGAGGAGAGGCAAGCTTAGTCCAAGATATATCGGACCATTCGAGATCCTCGAGAGGGTTGGAGATTTAGCATACAGGTTGGCCTTACCGCCATCGCTGAGTCACGTTCACAATGTGTTTCACGTATCCCAATTGCGGAAGTATGTACCGGACCCCAGTCACGTCATTGATTTCGACGAGATCGCAATAGCTAATGATGGCACCTTCGAAGAGAGACCAATCAAGATACTTGAGAGTCAGATCAAACTATTAAGGAATAAACCAATACACTTGGTTAAAGTACAATGGTCACGACACGGAGTCGAAGAGGCCACTTGGGAAATGGAGGACACTATGAAGGCTAGATATCCAGAGTTGTTTTCATCTTAAGTTTCGGGACGAAACTTCTTTTTAGGGAGGAAGGATGTAATACCCGAGATTTCTGCTATGTATTTGGAACTTGTGATATTTTAATCGTTGTACTTGATCTGAGTATTATTCTCCGTATTTCATAATCCGATGTTGTCGAGCGTATGATTTCATGTATGTGATTTAAAAATTATAATTCTGCGCATGTAGCGCACGCTATCGGCTATGTGTAGTGTACGCTAACATGGACTCAATAGCGCACGCTACAAAGGATTATTAGCGCACGCTATGCGTGGTCAATTTGATTGAGACGTGCGGTAGGTGAGATCTGGCCGGGGGACCCCTGTCGGATCGTGTTGGGATGAACCTGGACGGCTTTCGGGAAAAGCCAAGTCAACGCCTTAGCGCACGCTACAGGTATATGCGTAGCGCACGCTAAGTGCTGAATACAGTTAAGTCAGTGAGCCGTTAGCGCACGCTACGAGCAGGGACTAGCGCGCGCTAATAGCCATTTCTTATAAATAGGACAACATCCTATTCGTGATTTCAGTTCTTTTTTCTCCCATAACCCGAATTCTTACACTTAGAGCATAACTTCCTTCATCCTTAAACACTTCATATCAACATCTTAGCTCGTGATTGAAGATCGTATATCGTTGGAGATTGGTGTTCAAGCCTTCGGTGTTGGATTGCTTCGATTTCCTCCGTGTTCTTCACTACTTTGAGGTAGGTGATTCTTCACCGATGTTAGTAATGTTCTTAAGGACGTTTGATCATGTTTTGATAGCCAGTTATTTCGTTTATAATCGGTCATCACATGTTAGAAGGATACTTTTGACGTATCGGCACTATACATCGTATGAACCTTTGAACCATCTTAGTATATGGACTCCTAAGCATTTTCAAATCGATTTATGACCAGTAATCGGATATTACCTAGATTGTTACGTTTTACACATTGGAATCATGCGTTTTGGAACGTAGGACGAACGGAACTTAGAATATTTCTTGAAGATCCTAGATGAATTATGATGTTGAGATGATTATCCGTATATTTGTATCTCATAATCATAGAACTTTCACAAACCTTATTAGCATGATATGCTCGAGGATGACTTGTATTATCACCATAGAATTCATGAGTTCATCACCATTCAACCCAGTTTTCATAGCGATTCGCCATGCAAGATTAGCGCACGCTAACATATGTAAGTTAACGTGCGCTATCGGGGTTAAGTTAACGCACGATTACGTACGTAACGTACGTTATTGAGATCAGCCGAGTCAAACTGTCAGTCCGTGGCTAGCGTACGCTAGGCTTATACGATAGCGTACGCTAACAGGCAGGCTTAGCGCACGTTACGTAGAGTACGTAGCGCACGCTAAGCAGTCCAGGCAGATTGTTTATTTTGAGCTTTTTGGCCGTAGACCGAATTGCTAGGCCATCGTTCGACTTGAGATGATTTGTATATCATTCCTTTTGTTAAGTTTCGAGCTTGTTACGTTGATCGAAGGAGGCGGCCTTCGAGTGTGTTGAGATCATTGAAGTATTCCATTCTTGCCATTTTCGAGGCAAGTATCATATGTCGAGTTCGATTTATATTGAAACTTTGATCATGCTTGTGGTTTTGTTCATGTTGTTGAATATGAGATGTATTTGAAATTTCGTGGTATTCGTAGTTATTTGTTCGTATTGATGAACATATTGAAATGCATATATAAATGCATAGTTGAATGATTTATGGTATAAATGATCAGGGGATCATGAGGATCTATCTTGAGGCGCTGGATCGAATGTCCACCATGCGTTGGTCCGACGGGATCATCATGGGGATCTATCTTGAGGCGCCTGGATCGCTGGACGGGTTTTCCACCATGCGTTGGTCCGTCGGGATAATCTTGGGGTTCTATACCAAGGGCGCTGGATCACTGGATTACCCTGTACTGTGTTGATGGAATCGTGAGGATTCGCATCGTTGGATTCCGGTGGCGGAAGTCCGTTTTGCATGTTTTATGATGCATTGATGATTTATGTATTACGATACTTGTACTAGCATTGTTTTGCTAACCCCTTCGGGGGTGGACATTGTTTTGATGTTCAGGTAGCCGAGGAGCGGGAAGCAACCACGATCTGCAAACGGAGACGATGAAATGGCTCAGTGATGTGGTTGATGTTTATTGTTATTGTGATTTGTCTTCTTGGTATATTTAGTACTCGAGTACGTCTGTTTTTAATAACGTCTTTTCGATATGGTTGTATAAGTTAACTCATTTGATCGGTTGTATCAAATCTGTATTTGAATTTCAGTTGTACGATTGGATTATATTTACCTTTCTTTTAAATTAGCCTTGTAAACCCTTACTTAAAGGATTTACGGCGCTGTAATTATTCCGAATATCTCGGGGTGTTACAAAAAGGAAGTAAAACAACAAACGATCAAAAAGGAGATAGCAGCAGTTGATTGGCACGTGATACAGAAATTACCTAATAGCTTTCATCTGATCGCATTCTAAATCCAACATACTTGGGACACAGTTTCAGTTTCTAGTATGGTGGCCCTCTTTTCATGATATCTGCTGGAGACGTATGAAAACAAACCAGACCACATATATTATTCTACAGAAGCAAGCTCCAATAGCTGATGATTATTATATGACAAACAGATAGCAAATAGGAATACATGCATAATTCGAAAGAATATATATATCTCTTAAGCCAACCTCTTAGTGTGTCTTCCACCTCTGGTCCAAAATTCCATCCAAGATCAGACTCATGCACAAGGCAATTGTCAGACAATAAGAAAGTTGATTTAAGGTAAGTATGCGCTAATCTAAATATTACGATTTGAACCGTTTTTTCTGCCCGAGCTCGAGTGGAACTCCATCAGCAACTCCCTTTAGTACAAAGTATGATAAAACAGCTAAAAGCTTTTTCTAGAGCAAAGGAAAAGGTTCCAAAGCAGAAATATAGCAATTTGAATATTGTTGCATAGTTCACAAGTGTGAATGCACGTGGGGTTTCAATACTTGATCAAGATCCATTTCTCAAGTCGGGATTCGAGCAAGGGGAGATTTTTGGCCTTATTTTCAAATTATGCATTAATGAGATGATTGTTATCTACAATGATGAGAATAGTAGTACCTTATATAGGGACTACATGGTGATGATGAAACAGTATTACAAGAAGGTAATAAACGCCATCTGTTGATGTGGCTACAATTGAATGATATTGGATAATTCATGACAAGAGTGGTTGTTTATCCCTAGCTAGGTCATCCACCAAATGCAACAAGCTTTTGACAACATTAGGTGCCAAGGCTGCCTTCTGGGCTAGTAAACTCACAATCATTAGAGCCCTAGCCTGCATATGAATAAAGATAATCTCATTCTCTAAGAATGCAAATCTTAATAGAGTAAAAAAAAGGCACGAAATTGGCATATTCAGATTTGACCTTCTTTTTCAAGGGCAGTCTGAAGTTGTTCAACCTTCTGAAAAGTCAAAACACAAGGGTCATTCAAAACTCTCCCCCTTGATCTGAGGGGCTAAAGAAGGGTGTAAAGAATTGCCATTTTATCTCTAGAAGTGCGATGAGTGTCCCCCCAAAAGTAGCCCTTTCAGAAACTTCATTTCATTGATAATGAAATGACACAAGGTAACAAGATCAAGAATACATGCAGTCACTAAAAAATTGTTCAAAGATAAATAAATAATAACAAAAAATAATTAAATAAAAGGAGAAAAGAAATGATTCCAAAGAAAAATATACTGGAGCCCATCATTATTTTGTATACAACCAAGTTTTTTGCTAATCAATTCTATATAACAACAACTGCTCTTAAATGCTAATCGAGTTTATACAAAGTCAACATTATACCACTCAAAAATATGGATGAACAAAACATCTTTAACTACTCTAAAAACAAGACATATGAACAGCTGAAAAGTGTAGAAAACAAGCTATTCTAAAATTCAGTGCAATCCAACAGAACCAGATTGGACAAATAAAAAGAACCAACAATATTCATAACAGTGAGATACCTCAAATGGCCAACCATCAACAACAAAGACATCTAAAGAATAGCCATCCACAGTGGAAAACACATGTGCTTCCTGGATGTTTAGGACAACTTCAGCTAATAAAGAGGTCAACTGCAAGTTGACCCATCATATATTTCAGTCAAGAGTTAAAACCTAAAACACCCTCCTTTGAAGTATGTCAAACAATCATTGCAATTACTGAACATATTCAGGCATCTTCAAATAAGGCAATAACCCTTTAATGATCTTCATAGACTGGTGCATCAGAAAAATAAGCAACACTGATACCTGGTTGAGAAGCTTCGGCTTGTCAATGGTTGAGAACGTAATCTCGTGCATTGGCCTGCATTCTCAATTATAAAAGGATACATAAAAAAGAGAAACTCGACATTACATACTTAAATGTATGACAAGTATGCTTTCATGAAACAGTAAACGTCAACAAAATTTATACCTCGATGCATTGTATATTGATTGCACATACAAAATTTGTGTCATTGTCACACGTCAAGTACCTCAATAATATCCTCAGGCAATAAGAATATGGAGCATCCAATCTTCCGGGCTACACTAATTATGTTTGTTGCATTTAACTTCTTATCCTCATCTGCAGAGACAAGTTTTATTTAATGGATAAAAAGCCAAGGTATAACTCATTCTCAGTGAAATTAAGCCTAATTCGATTGTTACCAGTTTCACCCTTTGTCACAAGGCTCCAGTTAACCACCCTTGGCTCCACGACACTCAGTAGTTCAAGAAAGAATGACCGGCTCGAAAGCGTTTTATCCTAACAAGGCCTAGAAAACAATTACAAGAGCTTTAATAGCAAAAAACAAAAAAAAAATAGACTGATGCCATGATTGAGGTTTTGCACATTATTACCTTGAATCTTTCCATTTGCGATGTCCTACCGGATTCCTTAACTTTGTTGTTTGCCCAATTTAGTATGTCCGCATCCGTTCTCTCCTTTCCCTGTGAATGTGATCTCAAGTTCTTCAACAATTGGAGCATACTAAATCTCATTAACTGCCACAAAAAAACTGGAAAAAAATGAAGTCACAACAGATATACTTGTAAAACAAAAAAAAAGGCATTCTCGGAAATCTCTCTCTTTTTTAATGTTGGTTGAAATAAACATCGGATGCGGATAACGTATAGCCTTATCCGTGGATTAAAACCCCCAGTCACATTCGTTTCTCCAAAGAAGATCGTTCTTCACGGTATGGTTCATTCGCTGTTGCAATAGCCCAATTTTCAAAACCTATGGCCGAAATACAGCACCGGCCCGAAACCAAATCGCGAACACAGTTCAGCTTCGGCACGAACCCACTACTATCGAGCCTGAACCCTTCGGCCTTCCAAATCCATCGAGCCTGGCGAAACAACAATAGAATCACACCTTCCTCACCTTGGATATGATCTGTCGCCGATTCGGGCCGCGCCATAGCGTGTTGCCACCCCGTCGCTTCCCGAGCCGTCCAGTTCACGGCGGTTCTATGTGCAAAAATTTCTTAAGTGTGTGTGTGTGAGTTCTGTGTTCGTGTGTGTGTGAATTTTGTGAGTGTGTATGTGTGCGGACGAGAAGGATTCTTGAGGAAGAGAATAAGAGTGAAGAATGGAGAAATGAATGATGTCCGCCGAACAGTGTAATAGGGGTTAATTCAATCTAGCTCTAAAGTTCTAGAATTGATGATTTTTAACCCCATTCAGTGAACCTCAAAATATTAATTCTCGGTCTCAAGACATACACTTCGCTATTGTAATTTCCTTTTAGTAAAAAACAAAATTTCACATTTTTTACTTCAGTAATTATCAAATTAGCGAAGTCTCTGTAACTTAAAATTTCTAACTAGCTCCTGTTTTTTGTTTGGTACCATTTACTGAAGTATATGTGGGCTTTTTACTTCAGTAAATTAAAAAGTGAAGTTGTTGTTTGTTTTTACTTTGCTAATATACATTACCGAAGTGAGACGTACTGAAGTCTTTGATGTTTATTCTACTAGTGATAATAATGGAAGAATGTAGATGGAATTTATATTTAGTAAAACTAAGTGCACATTTACTAAAACTTCATACATTAAAAAACGGACATTTACTAAAACTTCATACATTGTGCAAAACACTTACACATTAGAGATGGAATTGTCAACTACAGAACCTAAGGAGAGGACCCAATTCTTACCGTAGATAGTTCCATCAAGAGGACCCAAGTTTATCCACTACATCACGGAGACAGAGAAATGCATAATTATCAATGAAGTATATTTTCTTCTTTTCAAACCATCTGGCCTTCTGCTACAAGTTTTTTTTTCGGACACAATTTATATTTCTATGTAAAATCAAACCAAAAATGCACAACAATTAAAAATATTATTCATTATAATTCATCTATAACTGCCTCAATCAGAGATAATTTATGCCCAAAATTTTAAATTGGAGAGTAAATGCCTACCAACTCTTATATCTTATTTTATATGCATAAAGTCAGCTATCTTTTGCTCTATTATTGGTGCATAAATTACAACATCCCACTTCACCTTCAAAATTCAAACTCACTCCTCACACTTTGTTTTCACTCTTCATGAAAAACAAAAAAAACCCATCTCTTTCATTTTCCAATATGGCAAATATGGCAAAAATCTTCGACATTAACAACTTGCCATTTCTATTGGAAATGTTGGAAATAAAGAGGAAGTGGGCTGATTTGAGCAGTCCACTTGAGAGGCAATTTTGAGTGGGCTCGACTATGAGTTAAAGTCGGGACTTAATGGACACGTAGCACTCGCATTTGCCCAAAACATGTAAGAACACTCAAAATGATTGAGGTATGAATGAGATATAATGTTCCAAAGTAAACCCTTTAGAAATAGGTATTGGGATGTTATCCCACATTAGAAAAAGAAGGGAAAAATTGTGAGTATATAAGGAGATGTGGACAAACTCTTGTTCAAAACTGAGACATGAGTGGATGTATGACTAGGCGCCCCTCGCGTACACACACACACATGTGCGCGCGCTGCCACCGCCGTCGTCCGACCGGCCGGCCGACTCGGTTCGGCTCGGCTCGAAGGGCGATTTGGGCGAAATGTCTCGGCGTCTCGAAGTTATCTTTTTACTGCAATTTTATTTGGCAAAAATTCATTTTGCTAAACCGCCTCAATAATAAAATCTGAATTTTCGGATTAGGATAAATATCACGTTAATTGATAATTATCAAATTAATATATTAGAATAACTATCAAGTTATTTGATAATTATCGAACTAATATATTAATAGATTAGGATAAGTGGTGAGGAGACCAATCCTAATTAGAGTTCCTCCAGCACATGTCTCTCTCACATCTTCACCTATAAATACAGATGTGAGGGTCTGATTTTTTAAGAGAAGAAATAAATTTCGTTCATTTTTCCAGCCAAAATTCCGAGTTCATTTTTTTTTTCGAAATAATTTTTCTTTATATTTTCGGTCGCGTTGGTGGTAGTTCAGATTTTATTCTAGTTCACTGAGGGTGTGATGATCGATTTATCAACGCATCAGATATTGTGTTATCCTGGGAGACAGACGCTATACACTGTGATGGGGGCGAATTTACTTTAAGGAGACAGATTTCCTGGACTCAACATCGCCCATCTTCGGATTTATTTCCTTGAATTACTTTTATATATATATATATATATATATATATATTATTTGTTGATTGCTTCACTAACGAATCTGTCTCCTACTTTGTTCTTTTCAAATTTGCAGCTCATGCAGTAGATTCAAAGCATGGTAAATATTCCAACAATCTTAAAGCAAATTGATTATTTTGTAGCATAAATTTTGAAATCATTAATATCGGATCTCTGCAAAATTTTCCACCTATGGGAAAAATGGTTAATTATTTTCGAAATTCATTTTTAAAGATGTTTGGAGCTGTCATGAGGAACGTTCTATAATTCGATTTGCCCTATGGTTAATTTATGACTGCGCAATTTGGTTTGTTTCACTTCATTCGTTCTTTTACGCTTTGAGGAATTACATTTTATCCAATAACACCAAATGGGAGAAAGTCATTTCTTTGCAGATTTATCATACTAGTTGTTATGTATCATTGAACATGGTAGTCCATAAGTTAATATTAGAGAAACAGATGCGGATACATGCACTATTTTCTAGTACCTTTTGTTTGTCGCTACAATTGAAACAATCGTGTATTTGTCTATTCAGACATGATGATTTTTTATTTTCAAAAGACATGGTACGTGGTCTTAAGTTTGAGTTATTGGCGATACTCGGATATCATATCGTTTTATTCCAATAGAAACATCATGTAAAGACATGGTTTAATCAGTCCGCACGCAAGACCAGGAGAATAAATACACGACAGGATAAGGACATCAAATTTTTTCCCAGGCCCACTGCTGGACAACTTCGTCCAGTTTTCCGTGGTCAGACTCTAAAATACAACATGAAGGAATAGTTTATAGTATTATCATCAGCTCATTGTTGGGGAAAACACAGTTACATGTTTTGTTAATTATTCGATTAACATATTCAGATTATTTAGTTTAATTAAGATATTAACTAAATATGATTTGTTGATTGATTTTTTTGTGTGATGGAATATCAATCTTGGTCGGATGCTCGAACGTTAAAGACCCTAACGGTCCTGGTACCTAGTGAGTACATATTATGGGTCGGCATGAGAATTATAATATATCTTGTTGGATTTGTTTCTCCAATTAATGTATTATTTCTCGTGTTCGTGTCGGTCTGCTGCGGCAGTGACACACGAGCCTATTATGGCGATCCATGTGATACGTAATATGGCAAATATTGATATTAGCTCTATACGCGGAAAATTCAGAGAAATTTGAGGAGTTGTTAACCCCAACGCATCGGTTGGCCGAGGATCACTGAATGTGGGTTTATTGGAAGCTTATGTTTTTCCATGGGCACTATATCATTCTATATGGCTTGATGAAGATGGTGTATCAGCGTTTGTGCTAGAAATTTTGGTTCTCTTTGAAACCATGCTGAATTTCAGAGAAATTCAATAATTGAATTTTACTGCTAAGAACATAAAAGTTCTTTAATCGAATATTAAAACCAGAGAGGTTTTAAATGATTATGAAACCTACTCTTATGAGAGGTTGTAAGAAGAAATGTGATTACTCTATAAAGATAGTGATACATTTATTATGTGTACTCGATAATGAGTAAAGCTAAAAAGAGAAATTTACGCTCTAAAAGCTCGAGATAGAAAACCAACTTAATCCGGAAATTAAGATGGTTGAATACAGACGAAAATACTCAAAAATGATGTTAATCAGTTCAAACTATCACTGAATATGAGGATATTAGTAATGTAATGTCCGAATAATTGTTGAGTATTTTCTTCTGTATTTGAGTCTTATATTATTCAACTATGTGATATCAATAATCGAAGTATGATATTTCTCGTATTCGTATCAACATGCATGATCGTATGAACCTTGTAAATTCAGGCATGCAACTACATAATAATGTACGCTAGCTGGTAAGATTAACGTACGTTATGAGCTGTGGATAGCGTACGTATGGGCGAAGCATAGCGTACGTAAGGCAGTCAACGATGGATAAGTCTGGCGAGCACATGGGCCAGTTGGTGGTGGGACCGGATAAGATTCCCGCGGCGTGAACCTGGACAACCTTTTTATAAAGAGGGTCAACGAGGTTTAACGTGCGCTAGAGACTGGTGATAGCGCACGCTATGTACAGATAATTACGTACGTAAAGGTGTTGGTATAGCATACGTGAGAGAAAACCAGGAATGGGACAGTAGGCTATTATTGGACGTTAACGTATGCTAAGGATTACTAATAGCGTACGCTAAGATGATTACGTACGTAAAGCGTTGAGGCTAACGTACATAATGTTCAGAGCATTATAAAATAGACCACACCCCATTTCATTTCACCTCGTTTCCTTTCACCCCTTATCTGATTTCTGCGAGTCCCAAGAGCCTTCCCCCATATTATAATCATTGCTTAGACTTTCTACTTGGTGATTGAAGTTGGGAAACATCTTGGTTTGGTGTTCAAGCTTCGGGTGCTGAGTTCCGCCGAAGTGTTCCATCTTTCTCTTCCGAAATAAGGTATGTGGAGCTATCCCAGCCTAGAATTCGTGTTCTTTTACTGCTTAGGAGCATGCTACTGGAGTTATTAAGATTTATTTGACAACTTAGCGAATCGCATATCATGCTTTAGGAGAATTGAGGGAATTTATACGAGAATTTTCATGGTTAAGTAGAATTGGAGTTGAGCCTTGATTTTGTTAAATATCGTGATGGAGTTTTCTGAAGATTGTAGCATGCCTTGTCCAGTGAATTCGAAACACTCTTTTGATGAATAATGTTGTTAAGATTATCACATATGTTGGATGAATGTAGAGGGTGTTCTTCAAATAAATTCATGACTTTTAGGGATTTCTTAACCTTCATATTGAAGATTAGAATGTATTGATTAGGTTAGTGTTAATGGTTTTGAACTTAATACCTTAGCAAGAAGAATTACTTGCGGAAGAACGAAACCGTGGAGATGAACTAAGTTAGAACTCAATTGAAATATGTTTTATAACCGAACCAAGTATTGGAATTGATAATCATAAATCGAAGTGTGAATTTATGATGATTTGAATATCCTTGAACTCGTAGATGTCGACTTTTCATCTCCGTTGTGGTCATTTAATTCGGCTAAAGTATGTCATTAGTCCGACCGATCGTTCGTCGAATATTTGAGCCGTGAACCGGCTAACTTAGAATGTAACTCAGCTGTAGTAGACATTAGATGTTCGTACGTTAGGATTTTTATGTATGTTGAGTTGTCGTTATTTTCCTATTGTTTAAGGTTGGAGCGTTGCGAACGGTTGATCGAAGGGGGCGGCCCTCGAGTTTGTTAGTGTCTTTGGAGTAATTATCTCTTGCCACCTTTTTAAGGCAAGTACCTTAATTATATTTATTCGTATTGATGTCGGTTATGTTGTTGTGTGTTGTTTATATGTGTTGTGATTGTTTTTTCCACCATGCGTTGGTCCGACGGGATCATCATGGGAATCTATATGTTGTGTGCGCTGGATCGTTGGACAGGTACTTCCACTATGCGTTGGTCCGACGAGATCATTATGGGAATCTATAGTTGTGTGCGCTAGATTGTTGGAATACTACGAGTATGTCGAGATCGACGTGATGTGTTGTACATTGTTACTGTTTCTTGTTGGAGAGACTTGTTATGATTATTGTTGATATTATTGACGTTATTGTTCAGGAATTGTTGAATAAATCATTGTTGTATAATTATCGTACTTGTACAAGCATTGTTGTGCTAACCCCTTCGGGGGTGAACATTAGTTTTATGTTCAGGATCCAGGAGAGCAGGAAAACAACCACTAGAGCTGCATGACGACGAGTGTGCAGAGTGATGTTACGGGCAGAATAATTTGTCGGATGTTTATGTTATTTTAATAAAGTACTCGAGTACATTGTTGTTTTGTAGTCTTTGAAGTTTGTATTCGAATGTGGATTGATTTATATGTTTTAGACTGGTGATGTAATAATTATTTCTATGTTTGGTATTTAATAAATGTCGTTTTTAAATTCTTAGCCTTGTAAATCCTTATGTAGAGGATTTACGGTGCTATAATAATCCTGAATATCTCGGGGTGTTATATAATATGGTATCGGAGCTAAGATTATGGATATCTTGGCCTTTGGGTTAAAATAAGGGTTGTATATGTATTTTGAGGTAACCGGCCACATATAACATCACTGTACAGCCTAGTCTTCGTGTCAGCGGTAGTTGTAAGTTTCCTAAACTCTATCTTGTCCTTTACATGTTATACCTTTTTATACTTGAATGTTAGGACGATATTGTTCTCTGTATATTGAGTGTTTATGCTTATAGTATGTTGAGGGGAGGACATCGACGTGGTCGCGGTCGTGGACGGGGACGTAGGAATGCTGAGAGAGAAGCTTCACCTTCTGTCCCTGATTCCCTGTCAAATCAGGATAGCTACAACTTAGGCGAGCAACAAGAATCTGTTAACAACGAATGAGAGCAGATGGTGGAGACCAATGTCGAACCTGCTGTTCCCTACATCCTTCGTCAGGTGGTCAACCAGATAACTCAATTTGCTCAAGTTGTGGACAGGATGCAAGTGGCGGTAGGATTACATCCAGGGGATAGACAGCAAGGCATCAAAAGGGGTGTTCACCTCCTTGAACTTTAAATGTTTGAACTTGTCAAGCACTTTTTCAACATAGTGTGATTGACTAAGTTCATAACCCCCACTGGTTATACGAACCTTGATACCAAAAATAGTATCAACTTGCCCAAGATCTTTCATTTTGAAAGTGGAAGATAGAAACCTCTTCGTTTCTAATATTCCTTCCATCTCATTGCTAATGATCAGCATATCATCAACATAGAGACATAGGAAGATCACAAGGTTACCACGCACTTTTGTGTACAAACACTTGTCACAAACATTAGGAATAAATCCATTCGAAAATATGACCGAGTCAAACTATTGATGCCATTGTTTGGGTGCTTGTTTTAATCCATATAAGGATTTGGCAGGTTTGCAAACTTTTTGTTCATTACCCGGAAGCACATAGCCTTCCGGCTGCTCCATGTAAATCTCCTCATCGAGATCTCCATTTAGAAATGCCGTCTTGACATCTATTTGATGAATATTTAGGTTATACAAAGAAGCCAAGGCGAACAACACTCTAATTATTGTTGTTCTTGATACTGGTGCATATGTGTCAAAATAATTAATTCCTTCCCGTTGTCGAAATCCTTTGGCTACCAATCTAGCCTTGAAAGCGTTAAGAGTACCATCTCTGTATTTCTTTTGAAACACCCACTTACATCCAATGGGTCTCGACCCTTTGGGTAGATCGACAATCTCCCAAGTGTGATTTGCCATAATAGAATCCATTTCATCTTGGATAGCATCCTTCCAGAAAGCGGAGTCCCGAGAAGCCACCGCTTCATTATAAGTATTAAGATCATCTTCAACAAGAAGAATAATCGGAATCTTTTGGGCAAAATGCTCTCTATTTCCTTCTACTAGGTAAAAGGAAATAAGTTGAGAATCTATTTCATCAGGTCCCAAATCCTTAGTCTTACGGACTCTCTTGCTAATCCAAAGTTCTGGTTGTTCTACAACAACCCTAGAAGAACACTCATCTCGAGGTTCTTCATTTGTGGAATTTTGAGATTCCTTTTCCTTAGAATTAGAGTTCTCAAAGAATTCCACATCTAGGGATTCTACTATGACATTAGATTTTAAATTTATAAGTGTATATGCCTTGCTATTCGTAGCATAGCCAATAAAAGCACTTAGGATCCCTCGAGGACCTAACTTGGTCCTTTTAGGATCCATGTTTTTGTAGTAGGCTAGGCACCCCCACACTTTGAAATACCCAATATTCGGATTTCGCCCTTTCCATACCTCGTACGGAGAAATTTGGGTTTTCTTTAAAGGTATACAGTTTAAAATATGACATGCAGAAAGTAAAGCTTCACCCCATAAACTAAAAGGTAATTCAGAATGCATTAACATGGCATTTATCATCTCTTGAAGTGTTCTATATTTTCGTTCGGCTAAACCGTTTTGCTGTGGTGTACGTGGTGCAGAACATTCATGAACAATACCATTTTCTTCACAAAAGGGATTAAAATCACTAGAAAAATATTCTCCATCTCTATCACTTCTAAGAACTTTAATTTTAGTTCCTAATTGATTTTCAACTTCAGCCTTATATATCTTGAAAGCATTAAAAGCATCATCTTTATGTTTTAATAAATACACATATGTAAATCTAGAGCAATCATCAACAAAGGTAATAAAATATTTATTTTTCCCACAGGTTAACATCCCATTGAATTCACATAAATCAAAATGTATAAGATCTAACAATTTAGAATTTCTCTCTACACTATAAAAGGGTTTCTTTATCATTTTAGATTTTACATATATTTTACATTTATCTAATTTATCAGATTTGCACGAAATTAAACCATATTTAATTAATCTTTTCATAGTGCTAAATCCTATATGTGCTAATCTACTATGCCATAAAGAAATGGAATCAATCATATAAGCAGAAGGAGAAATTTTATTAATAACATTATCAATAATACATAATTTGACCATCCCTTCACTGGAGTAACCCTTTCCAGCAAATACACCATTATGGGTCAAGATAAGCTTGCCCGAATCATACACAGATTTGATCCCCGATTTACCTAGGAGATCACCACTAACAAGGTTCCTATTCATTTTCGGAACATGGAGAACATTGGTCGAAGTGACCTTCTTCCCGGATGTGAAATTGAGTTCCACGTTTCTGATGCCGACGACCTTTGAGCATTGCTCGTTTCCCATCTAAACTTCTTGTCCTCCGTCGACTTCAGAATAGGTGTTGAAAGCAGTCCTATCGTAGGATACATGGACGGTAGCACAAGTGTCGTACCACCACCCTTGAGCCTTTCCCTTGACCGCAATAATTTCGCTCACCGTAGCGATTATGTTCCCATCGGTCATAGTGGCATCGACTTCTTTTTCTGTCGTCTTACGGAGTCGACAATATCGAGCATAGTGACCGGGTTTGCCACACACATAGCAGCCCCCGTTGGACCCATTGGACACGGACTTGTTGCCAGACTTGACTTTGCCGGAATTATTGAATTTCTTTGAATCCTTTTTGGGACCCGAAGAACTTCCTTTTTCATTCTACTTCCTCTTGCCTTTCATGCTCACCGCGTTAGCCTTGAAAGTACCGGCATCTGTTGTCTTCTCTCTCAGCCTCTATTCCTCCTCGATTCGAAGATGTTTCTGGATTTTCTCCAAAGAGAAGTCCGGTATTGTGAAGAAGTTTCTTCCGATACCTTTTCCAGGAATTGGGAAACTTTGCAATAACTGCACCAACCTGGATCGTCTCCAGAATATCAATCTTCACAGCCCTCAATTTGTTGACAATAACTTGCAATTCATGTACTTGAGCAAGTATGGGCTTATCGTCAAACATTTTAAAATCAAAATAACTAGAAATAAGGAACTTTTTGGTACCTTCTTCTTCGGCCTTGAATTTGTATTCGAGTGCCTTTCAAATCTCCATCATCGATGGATTTTTGATGTAGAGATCGTAGAGACGATCGGAGAGAGTGTTCAAAATATGGCCACGGCACAGCAACTCATTCTCTTGACGCTTCTTCCGTTCTGCCTTCAGTTCTTCAGAATCCTTCTCCGTTGGTTGCGAGATAGGCTCCAATTTCGGGTCTAGAACGTAGAAGATCCTCATGACAGTGAGGAAGAAATGCATCTTGTCCTGCCAACGAGTGTAGTTAGTTCCATCGAAGCGGTCCAACTTGACGAAGTCTTGGTTCATCACCTTAAAACTTGAAACAGTAGCCTCGATCGCCATTGCAACAAATACTATAAGATTATTAGAAAATTCTTCAAAATTAAAGACGTCGAGGTTTGAATCATGCATGGAAATGCTTTCCTTATAGTATTTCTTGCACCCCGAAATGTGTCTAAAGGTCACAAACAAGAATACTGCAGGATACAACAAGCCTAAATTCCGGACTGCACTAAGACAGAGTGAAATCCGAAAAGTAGACAAGAACGATTTTCTGGATATAGAGTTTAAGGAAATGAGAATAGTTGATTCCAAAATCTGTTTTGATTTCTGAAACCGAACTCAGTTTTATAAAAAAATCATACCTATTCGTGAAAAAAAGCACCATTTCGTTCAAATGACACGACCGTTGGCCAAAAAACTGTTCGAAATGACATGAATTTTCATTCAAACAGCCAAAATAACCACCAATTGAAGAGGCGCAACCGTTGGCAAGAATCGCCACGAGAAGCCCGCGGACTGCGCCGTTTCGTCGGACTCGCCATGAGCCCATGTGACCGGCGTGCCGAAGTGTGGCTACGAAGCGCCACTAAAACCTCTAAGCCCATGCCCGTGCCTGAGCCCGTACCCGAGCCCGTGCCCGAGCCGGACGCCGGTGGCGACACCGGCGAGCGGCAATGTGAGAGTGAAAAATGGCATAGATTTGCCACCTCACCTCCACCTCACATCCACATGGCATAGTCTCTCCACTACCACATGTTTATTAATGGTTATTAAATACTTACACTTATAAGATGCTCAATTCATTTGTGTTTGTTCCATGTGTGATTCTTTTCCATTCACAAAACACAATATTTTGTCTTTTAATGAACAATCAAATAAAAGCTTTACAAAATCAAATCCCTTATTTGATTTTCTAGCTTTTCCAACGAACACTACAATGAACATATACTGAATATGAAAAAATGGCCGCTGGACATCTCCTGTTCATGGAAGACTTCGTGTATCACTCATAAACTGCTTTTTTTTTTGTGACGAGGGTTTTCTATTCCTCAAAATATCTAATGTTTTCTAATGAGGTCCTTACCTAGATTTTATTTTTGAATGTAATCTTGAACTTGTTTAATATATCTATCGCAATCAGGATCTCCACTAAGAAGCTAAAGTTCGTGTTAATATTTGGCCCAACAGGCCTAGAAATATATCTCCTCCTTTTTATTTCTCTGGCCCATACCATTTAATGAGCCGGCCCAGTCCATCGGCAGCCTTATTGAATGGGAGCCGTCCGATCCAGATTTATTTCCTACTCCTAATCTGGACCATACGATCTCCCTTATATAAACCTAACCCTACCCCTCACTCTCTCATTTTCACTCCGCCTCCACCCGTCGCGCCCTTTCTCTTCTTCTCTCTCCCGTGAGTTCTACTTTCTCGGTCAATCTTCGATTTTGCTCCCGATTCTTCCGACCTCCTCTCCCCCGTGAGCTCTTGAATATCACATTGGAATCCCGTGACATCGGATTCCCTCCTTGTGTGTATATATGTCATGGCCGGGGTTGCAGTTTGGTACACCGAGAAGAAAACGATTTGTGCCTTGAGAATCCGAGTGAAAACGAGAGTGATATCTGTGTTGTGATATCTGTGAGTGAGATTGGGATTGTTTCCTGAGTTTTCTGAGGTTTTTGGGTTGGTGAAGGTGCTACCGGGCTGTGTGCCGTCCGGCGGTGGTTCGGCGTTCGTCCTATGTGGAAACGAACTTTCTTGGTGTCAAATTGCAAAGGGTTCGGAAGATCTGAGCCTACATATCTCTTTCAACAAATGGGGTTTTCTTGATTTTATTTATCTCCGTTTATATTTCTATTCTTGGTGAATTTTTGTGCAATATATTACATATATATATATATTTCAGTATTATTCCATATATATATACAAATATATATATATACTGCATCTTTGTTACCTTAATTGCTTGGTGTCTTTCCGATTGTTATTATCGTTATCACGCTAACTTAATCGGATCTTTGTGATTTGCAGATTTGTTCTAGACGATAGTACTCTTTTTCGTCAGCTTGGTTTTTTGGGGTTTATTTCTATAATTATATTGGTTATAATTATAGGTTCGTGAGTTAGCCTGTAATCCTTAATCCCTATCCCGTAGAATATAATTGTAATAGTTATATTCGTTTAATCCGCGTGTATAATTGATCATGTCTTTAGCCATTATACGACCCGATGCCCAACAGTGGTATCAGAGCCGTTTTGTCGGGTGTCGGGTTCTTTGGCTTCGTGGTGATACGAAATAACCAATCCGGGTTTCCGCTCAGGTATATCGGCTTGAACCTCGTCTTTAATTATTGCTGCTAGCTTCGGTTCTATTGTCGCATTAGTTGTCGTTGAACTGTTTATAGTTACTCGTTGTTTCTCTTGCCGCGGACATTTTTTGTGTTAACTGGTTGGATTCATTTTTTTCGGGTGACTCTTGCTTCCTTATTAATTAAAACTCAAACAAATTAAAATCTTAAAATCCAAAACAGCACTAATCTTGCGCTGCCAGGACCGGAAGTGTCCCTCGGATCTTTGTCAAGAGCTTGAGGATCCCGATTTTAATTTAAACGTGTTTTAATCTCAAAATTCAATCGAGTCCCTGAATTTGAGTCTCATCAGCTGTGTGCTCCCTTTCCTGATCTTTGTGATTTTCGGGTTTTCTTTGTGATTATCATATATTATGTGTTACAATGGCTTCTTTCTCGGTTTTTAATATTGCACCTTTTGATGGTAAAGGAGATTTCCAAATTTGGCAACAGAAGATGAATGGCATTTTAATTCATCAGTTTTTAAAGCTATTGATCAAACCTTTTCTGACAATACTGCTGTCGATAAAAAGGCTGAGGTAGATGAGTTTGCATATTCATCAATTATTCTAAATCTGTCCGATTCTGTAATTCGGAAAATTGGTAAACATGATACGGCTAAGGCACTGTGGGGAAAATTGGAAGAGACTTACACTAAAACTTCCCTGCCTAACAAATTGTTTTTACTTGAAAAATTTTTCCGGTACAAACTTGATCTTTCAAAAGATATAAATGATAACCTGGACACTTTTACAAAATTAATCCAGGATATAAAACAAACCGGTGATAAAAATATTGATGAATACACCCCTATTGTTCTTGTAAATGCCATCCCTGATTCATACAGTGATGTTAAATCTGCTATTAAGTACGGCAGAGATAAAGTAACTCTTGATACTGTTATAAACGGTTTGAAAAGTAAAGAATTAGATTTGAAAAACAATAAGGGGAATAAATCTCTAGGTGAGGTTAATTTTGTGAGGGGAAGGCCTCAAAACCGCTTTCAAAAACAGAAACCTTCCTCAAGCCAAAGCCATCAGAGTAATTTCTCTGAAAAGAAGAAGGGCAAATGGAAGAGTAGGTCAAAGTCTCGACCTAAGAACCGTAAGTGCTATAATTGTGGTGAATCTGGTCATTACATTCATGAGTGCACTAAAACTAAGAAAAATTATCAAAATAATAATGCCAACCTTGTGGCAGAAAGTGGCCGTGTAGATGATGTTTTCATGGTGTCTGAAATTTGTGAACAAGAGAATACTGTGCATACTCTTACTTTGTGTGAAAATGAGTGGCTTATTGATTCCACTTGTACGTTTCATATGTCGCCTTTCAAAAGGCTATTTTCTAAATATAGAGAAGTGACAAATTGGTCTGTCTCTATGGCTAATGAGAAAAAGTGTAAAGTTCATGGTTTAGGAGATATTAAGATAATGTGTGACTCCGATTATTTGTTAACTTTAAAGAACGTGAGGCATGTTCCTGATTTGTGTCACAATCTTGTCTCTTGTGGTATCCTTGATGATGAGGGGTATGAAGGTAAGTAGGGTAATGGGATAATGAAAATCTTTAAAGGAAACTTATGTGTTTTCAAAGCAATAAAACGGAATAACCTTTATGTGAAAACTGCAAAATATGATTCTTTTGTGAATGCTGTCCAAGGTGACTCAACAGATCTGTGGCATAAACATCTAGGCCATATTAGTGACAAGGGTCTGGAAATTTTGCAAAAACATGGGGTTTTGGGGAAATATAAATTGTCCTCTGTGCCGTTTTGCGACTCCAGTGTGGTAGGTAAACAATATTGTGTTAAGTTTCCTAATCTTCATTCCCCTAGATCTCCTACTACTTATGACACTTTGTATTATTTGCATGCTGATGTGTGGGGGCCATCTAGTGAACCCACACACGGTGGAAATAGATATTTTCTATCTGTGATTGATGATTACTCTCGAAAGGTCTTTATGTTCCTTCTGAAGAACAAATCTCATGTCTTTGAGAAGTTCAAAAATTGGAAATTTTTGATTGAAAATCAAACTGGGAAAAAAATTAAAATCTTAAGGATCGACAATGGCCTTGAGTTTTGCAATCAAATGTTGATGAGCTTTGTGCTCAATCTGGTATTCTGAGACATAAGTCTGTCCCTTATTCGCCCCAACAGAATGGGGTGGCTGAACATATGAATAGAACCTTGCTAGAAAGGGTCAGAAGCATGTTGGCTATGTCTGGGCTCTCAAAAAGGTTCTGGGGTGAGGCGTTACTAACTGCTGCTTATCTGATAAATAGATCTCCCTTTGTGCCGTTGAATAGTAATTATCCTGAATGTGTTTGGTCTGGTCGATCTATTGATTTTTCTAATCTTCGTGTATTTGGCTGCTCTGCTTATGTGCATCAGAAAAATGATAAGCTTGAGCCTCGTTCTGTGAGATGTGTGTTTCTGGGATACCCGGAAGGGGTAAAAGGCTATAGGGTTTGGCTAAAGGGCCAAACCGGTTTCAAAACTATTATTAGTCGAGATATTATTTTCAACGAAAATGAATTTCCTTGCCTTTTACCTGATCCGGAAAACCCCCTGCTCCAAATGAGGTGGAGCTGCACATTTCTTTAGATAAAATGGATAATGTGCAAACAGAAACTAATCTTGATGATCATGATAATGCTGATGTGCATGATGAAACAGAAGAAGTACCTGAAGAGAATTTGCATGATTATCAAATCGCTCGAGATAGGCCTAGGAGAGAAATTAGAAGGCCTTCTCACTTAAATGATTATCATATGGCATCGTATGCATTCAATATGTTTGAATCCATTGATAATTGTGAACCCAAAACATATGATGAAGCTTTGAAATCTGAACACTCAGAACAGTGGCTTAATGCAATGAATGAAGAAATGACTTCATTGCACTCAAATGAAACTTGGGCTCTTGTGCCCCGACCGCCCAACTGTTCGGTGGTTGACTGTAAATGGATTTTCAAAGTTAAGGAAGAAAATGAGTCGGTCAGATTCAAAGCTAGACTCGTTGCTAAGGGTTTCACCTAGAAAGAAGGTATTGACTACACTGAAATCTTTGCTTCTGTGGTTAAGTTCACTACTGTGCGTATCATGCTTGCTCTAGTTGCCCAATTTGATTTGGAATTAAAACAATTAGATGTCAAAACTGCTTTTTTGCATGGTGAACTTGAAGAAAAACTTTATATGAGTCAACCTAAAGGCTTTATTGATCCCAAGTTCCCTAATCATATTTGCTTTCTTAAAAAATCGATCTATGGTTTAAAACAATCACCTAGGCAATGGAATAAAAAGTTTGATGAATACATGCTTTCTCTCAAATTTTCAAGAAGTAATTATGATCACTGCTTGTATTTCAAAACAGATTCCAAAAATCCTGTTTTCCTACTCATATATGTTGATGATATGCTCTTAGTGAGCCCTTGTGTGAAAACTGTTGATCATGTCATTAAATGCTTAAGTGCGAAGTTTGACATGAAACACTTAGGTGATGCTAAGCGCATTCTTGGGATGAATATCTTTCGTGATAGGAAAAATTCCACCATTGTTTTAAACCAAGATTCCTATGTGCATAAAATTATATCTAAATTTTCCATGAGTCAGTCTAAATCAACCAATGTGCCTCTAGCTGGTCATTTCTTGTTAAGTAAAGAGCAATCCCCGAAAACTGAAGATGATATCAATTATATGAAAAATGTACCCTACACAAATGCCATTAGCTCGGTCATGTATCTAATGGTCAGCACAAGACCTGACAAAGATTATGTTGTGAGTTGTCTTAGTCGATACATGGCTAACCCAGGGGTTTATCATTGGCAAGTCGTCAAATGGTTGTTAAGGTACTTGAAGGGCTCAACCAGGTATGGTCTCAAATTCTCTCGACACCCGCAAGGTGTTAAATTGGTTGGATATGTGGATTCAAACTATGCTACTAATCGTGATAACCGTAAGTCTAGTACTTCCTATGTGTTTACTTTGTGTGGCGCACCGATTAGTTGAAAGTCTCAATTACAACCTATAGTTGCTTTTTCCACTACAGAATCCGAGTATGTTGCTATAACAGAAGCATTAAAAGAAGCAATATGGTTAAAAGGATTCTTATCAGAAATCGGTTTTATAAAGGATAAAGTCAAAGTTTTTTCGGATAGTCAATCCGGTATTCAACTCTGCAAGAATCCAGTTTTTCATGATAGAACTAAACATATTGATGTGCGTTTCCATTTTATACGAGATGTTGTTGCAAAACGTATAATCTATCTTGAAATAATACCCGCCCAATTTAATCCTTCATATATGGGTACTAAGTGTTTATCTGTCGAGAAAATTTAAATCTTGTTTTAAAAAGACTGAATTTCGATTCAGTCGAATAAATTTTCTGAACTTGGTGTTTTTTAGGGGATCTCTTTATGAGTTAGTCTTCTTTGTGAATTCTTTATCTTATTTACTATGTGTAAGTGCAGGTAACCCCGGAGTTAGGCGATGATGAGTTTTCTCCGAAACCCGAAAATGCAATTTGACTGGTTGGACCAAAAGGTGGAGAAATGTTAATATTTGGCCCAACAGGCCTAGAAATATATCTCCTCCTTTTTATTTCTCTGGCCCATACCATTTAATAATCTGGCCCAGCCCATTGGCAGCCCTGTTGAATGGGAGCCGTCCGATCCAGATTTATTTCCTACTCCTAATCTGGACCGTCCGATCTCCCTTATATAAACCTAACCCTACCCCTCACTCTCTCATTTTCACTCCGCCTCCACCCATCGCCCCCTTTCTCTTCTTCTCTCTCCCGTGAGTTCTTCTTTCTCGGTCAATCTTTGATTTTGTTCCCGATTCTTCCTACCTCCTCTCCCCCGTGAGCTCTTGAATATCACATTGGAATCCCATGACATCGGATTCCATCCTTGTGTGTATATATGTCATGGTCGGGGTTGGAGTTTGGTACACCGAGAAGAAAACGATTTGTGCCTTGAGAATCCGAGTGAAAATGAGAGTGATATCTGTGTTGTGATATCTGTGAGTGAGATCGGGATTGTTTCCTGAGTTTTCTGAGGTTTCTGGGTTGGTGAAGGTGCTACCGGGCTGTGTGCCAGCCGGCGGTGGTTCGGCGTTCGTCCTCTGTGGAAACAAACTTTCTTGGTGTCAAATTGCAAAGGGTTCGGAAGATCTGAGCCTACATATCTCTTTTAACAAAGGGGGTTTTCTTGATTTTATTTATCTCCGTTTATATTGCTATTCTTGGTGAATTTTTGTGCAATATATATTATATATATATATATATTTCGGTATTATTCCATATATATATTATATATATCTGTTATATATATATATATATACTGCAACTTTGTTACCTTAATTGCTTGGTGTATTTCCGATCGTTATTATCGTTATTACGGCTAACTTAATCGGATCTTTGTGATTTGCAGATTTGTTCTGGACGATAGTACTCTTTTTCGTCAGTTTGGTTTTTTGGGGTTTATTTCTATAATTATATTGGTTATAATTATAGGTTCATTAGTTGGCCTGTAATCCTTAATCCCTATCCTGTAGAATATAATTGTAATAGTGATATTCGTTTAATCCGCGTGTATAATTGATCCTGTCTTTAGCCATTATACGACTCAATACCCAACAGTTCGAAAATTTCGATTGTTCTTTTGTTAATTTTGGCGATATTTCATTCTCTTGCTGTCTTTAGTTTATCTCTGTTGAGGAATATGAATAACCAAATGGAATGAATTTAGGCTTAAGCCTCTATATATTTGTTATGTGGATTACTGTTGTAGGCAACCCCCGAGCTGCTTATTTGATGAAATAAAATTTATGTTTACCAACCAGTCTTTTGAGGCAATTTTATGTCTGTTTTAAAGACGAATAGGTTTTACCTACTCTGTAATTATTGGTCAATGTTTCCTACGGTGCTTATATTTTTTATGGGAACTAATGGATGAGAAGGACTGTTTAAAATGCCGATCAAATGAATATAAGTATTTTAAACAGTCCTTCTAGTTAGGGGAACTAATGGATGAGAAGGAATAATACTCATGGTGAAGGAATAATACTCATTGTGTGGAGAACATAAATTTCGTAAATTTCACAATAATTTCTTCCCAGAAATTCCTAAAATAAATAACAGCAACACAATATTGATAAACCACTCTCAACTCAACATCAAAATGCGGGAGAACATAAATTTCATAATTTAAGAACCTCACAGATTTATTATAATCCATATATTACAGCACACATACACATAGCACACATACACATAGAACACATACAGACAATATATATATATAATAAGACAGTAATCTTTCTTGTATTTGTGTCTATCAATATTTTACAAAATTACATCAATTTCTCTCGAGAAAGAAGGAGCCACATCAGATTTTCAACCAAACTATATGCATAACATGACAGCACACATACAGACATAAAGAACCATATACACAAATAAAGAACCTATAAATTAGAAAATACAAAATGATGCAGCCCAGACCTCGAAAATACCTAAAAATGTAGTAAAGAGAAGGAAAATACACATCAATGCATAGTATTAAAACCACAAATTATACAATCAACACTGAAAAAGAAGCATGAAACATAACAGCACATTAAGAACCTCGTTCTGAAGCCCTGGAGACCTGAAAGGAAGCAAACACAAGATGAACAACCAAAAAAGAGGTCCGAAAAAAAGAGGGCGAGGAAGTAGATCTAACCCCCATATCGATAAAAACAACAAAGAAGAAATCGATAAAAACAACAAAGAAGAGGTCGGATACCAGAAAAGCAAGCAAGAGGCGAAAAAAGAAATAAGAGAAAAGCACAAATGTAAGAGGGACGACCCCTTTTGATAAGCAGATAAAATCAAAGTCATCCGATGCGAGAAGCTCCATCAGCAGAGGCAAGCACCTCCGAGGGTGACCTTGACAAAGAGAGAAAGAGAAAAAAAATAGCAATTTGTCGACTTTACAAATAAACTTAGATAAAGTTGAAGGTTGTGAATATGAATTGCAAGATAAAATATTTAGAAGAGGTGGTACAAGTGTAATTAAAGCATGTACAATATCATCCTTGAGGTTATACTTGTCCTATAACTTAAAGAAATAAAAATTCCATCTAAGCAGCACAGATAACATGTTATCCAAGAAATTCCACGAACATCCAAATAATTGGAACTGCCCAACCAAAAACAGGGACTAACATTCACAAACACTACACATTACCTGAATTACAACGAGAAAAACGAAAATACAGCAAATAAAACAAGACATACAAAAGCTTGGAAAAAAAATTACAACAGAAGATCTCTTAGGTCTCTTCCAAGGATGAAAGGGAGAATACATCATGTAAAAGAAGAAAAAACGAAACCCTAAATAGATTCTCCAAAAATAAGAACCCCAATCATCCAAATCAAAAAACGAAATTGAAGAAAAGGAAGAGGCCAACTTTTGTAAAGTTGAAAGGCAGAAGACATAATGTAAGAAAACCGTAATCATCAAAATAAAGAAACGAAATTGAAGAGAAGGAAGAAACTACCTCCCATTAAATATCCAAAAGTACGAGAGAATAAGAAGGCCTCGAGATAGGCTGCTCAACATCACAGCAACAGGAGATGAAAACCCTTGGACGAAGGAGCTAAGGTCCGAAGCGCAGCAAACGAATGAAGAAGAAGATACTGAGATAGTGGATGGGCACGAGGGGGAGATTTGGAAAGAAATGAGGAGGAGGTGTCAATCGAGGAGCAGCCACAAGGAAAAACGAATGAAGCAAGCAGGTGAAAGAAAATGGGCGGTGGCTGGTGCACATGAGGAAGTAGGAGCCAGACGACGAAACATATCACCCAAAACGAAAACAACACAACTATTACAAACACTCAAACACACACATATACTAGTAATACACACACTCCCAGCAGTAAACACACACACAACACACACATTACATATATGCACACACACTCCCAGCAGTAAACACACACAACACACACATTATATATATAAACACACATATACCTAAACACACACATATGAAACACTTAAACACACACATATGAAACACTTAAACACACATAGACACCACATACACACACACACACACACACTCACAGCACACACACACACACACACACAACAATCAAAGTAAAAGGCCTTGAAAAAAAACAGAGTGTCTAAAAATTGCAGATCTCAAAATAATCTTTGCCTAATTTTTCAGATAATAAAGAAAGAGTAAGACCAATGCTGATGAGCTAAACCTAGAAACATAATCAAACCTTCAATTCGTATTCAAAAAAAATTACATTTTGTTAACAAAATCTGAGCATTGATGGGTGATAGATAATAAAAAAAATTACCCAACTCTCAGGAAAACCCTAAATCCATATAGAAGCATCCCCAAGGACGCCGGAAATCAGAAATTTGAGATCTCAAAAAGCAGCGAGGCACAAAATAAGTAAAAGCATATAGAAGAACATCTGACCAAACACACACACACACGCGCGCACACACTACACAAACAATAAACACACACACATACACACACACACACACACACACACACACACACACACACACTGCACACACACACACACTACACACACACAACACAGAAAAAAAAAACACCAACACAAACACAGTACACACACAAACATAAAAACACACAGTACACACACACACACTGCACAAACAGTAAACACACACACACACACACACTGCATATACATACACACACTGCACAAATAGTAAAAACACACACACACTGCACACACACAACACAGAAAAAAACACCAACACAAACACACAGTACACACACAAACATAAACACAGACAGTACACACAGCACACACACACATTGCACACAAACAAACAAACAAACACACACACACACACACACACACAGCACACGCACACTGCGCACACACAACAGAGAAAAAAAACACCAACACAAACACAAAATACACACACAAACATAAAAACACACAGTACACATAACACACACATACACACAGTAAAAACACATATTGCACACAAACAAACATACACAAACACAGACACACACATCACACACACACAGTCCACACAACACACACACACTGCACACAAACACACACAAACACAAACACACACACATGATAAGTGGTAATTTTACCACTTATTTCTAGGATTTTATACTAGGTTTTTATCTCGTTTCGTGATTAATGTGCTCGTATTTGGCTTATTTATGATTAGTCGAGCCGTATTACGCGTTTGGGTTGGTTTTAGTGCGTGTGCAGGTTTTTAGAGCCAAAAGGACCCAAAACGAGACAAAGGACCGAGAGTCGAGTCAAACGGACGAAGAAACGGATTTTTGCGAAAGACAGAAAAACCTATCGGCTGGCCTATCGGCCGATAGGCCCGTCCGGAATGAGTCCCTGCCCTATCGAGTGAAGAGAACGACGAAGCAACTATCGGCCAGCCTATCGGCCGATAGGCCAGGCCGAAAGGCTTCCCAGCGGGCTCTCGTTTTTGGACGGATTTTGACTCTTTTGGATATTATTTATTTCCTAGATTAGGGCTAATCGGGATTTTAACCCCCTTAGGCTATATAAACCTCATTCTAGACCTAGTTTGAGTATTCTCTATCATCTTTTATCAGCCCTTATCATTCTTTTTCATCTTTCACAATTTTTTAGATCTGTTTAGCAAGATTTAGTCCTTTGATGCAAGAACTTTTTGGAGGAGAATTATTATTGTTTTTGGGAGATTGAAGACTCGGAGTTCATCCATAAGGGTTGTAATCTCTCTTCTCATATTAATAATATGCATTCTTCATCTATTTCTTGTCTAATTTCAATTATGTCTGGCTAATTCCTTTGATTGATTCTAGGGTTAGTAATTTTAATTGATGATCACATGATATTCCTTTGATTACCTTTTGACCTTTCATCCTAGGCTTGTGTTCAAGTTGTGTTAAATCTCATGTTAGATTAAAGGGCCCTTAATCGATGCATGTTAGCTAATTGATTTCATCCGGAAGGAGTAATTGATTAGTGGAAATACTTGACACAATATGATTTTATCTTGAGACCTAGCGGAGAAAGATAAATCATAGATAAATAAGTTGGTGCTTTTAAGTGATTTCAATTCTTTGAGCCAAGGGGAAAAGGGTTTTAATTAACTATCTTTCTAGGTTGCCTTGACAGGAATTCTAGATCGACCGAGTGATTATTTCTAGGATTGAATTAAATTTTGGGGAGAAGGAATCAAGTGAATGGATTGTGTGAACTCAATTAGATGATACTACCCTAGGATCAATTACCTTTCGACTTGTGATTTTATCTTGTTAATTTGCTTTATTTGCTTAATTTAGATTATTCATCTTTTATTCAATTTTTGTTCTTCGATTTTTTAAGTTAGATAATTAGAATCAAAACAATTTTTCGGACTCCTAAATAGCAGTCAAATTTTGAGTAGAGTTAATTCCTTTATTTTCGACACATCAATTCCCTTGGGTTCGACACCTTGGAAATACTCCGAGGTTTTACAAATTTTAAAATTGATCGGATTTGAAAACCATACTACACGAATCCAAGCGATCAATTTTTGGCGCCGTTGCCGGGGAATTGATAGAAAATTTAAGGGAATAATTCGAAAAAGAAGAGATTGTTACTTTAGGTAGTTTACTTTTATTATTAATATTCGATCTCGTTTCCTCACATCTTGTTTTCTTTTCCTTGTAGGCGGTGCATGATCACGAGATCCCAAGGAAAGAACTTATTTCCTTTGGACCCGGAAATCGAGAAGTCTTTGAGGAGGAAGAAGCAAGAAGCGAGAACCGAGACTATTACTATACCTTTCGTTGATACCATGGCCGGCATTGTTGACCAACCACGAGAACTCGCTCGTCCCGAGAAGATCCCTTTGAATGCCCGCTTTCGACCTAAGCTGGACGATTATCAAGAAGGAGGTTGGGAAAAGATTGATGCCAACAACTTCGAGCTTAAGCCGTCCCTCATTGCTACAGTGAAGTCTCAAACATATGGAGGAGTGAATGAAGATCCAAACGCTCATCTTGAGTCGTTTTTGGACATATGTGCCACCATCAAGCAAAACGGAGTGCCTCCAGATGTCATTAAGCTCCGCCTATTCCGGTTTTCTTTAGAAGACGATGCGCTAGATTGGTACAAGAGCCTAGATCGGAAGGAAATTGGTACTTGGAGAGAGATGACCCGGTTGTTCTTAGCACAGTTCTATCCTCACTCGAAGGTGCAAAAACAAATCAACGATTTCTTGCAATTCGAGCAATATGAGGATGAATACTTATACGAGGCATGGATCCGATTTAAGTAGCTACTTCGCAAATGCGCACAGCATTTAATTGATAAGGAGGAGATGTACATTCGGTATTATCGGGGTTTGACGATGAAGTCTAGAAGAGAATTGGACTATTCATCGAAAGGGGGATTTCTAGCTAACGATTATGAAGAGGCCAAGAATCTCATTGGTGGCAATAACAATGATTATGAGGAGGTGACCGATAGGAAGATGACCAGAAGAAAGGTTCCCTCCGGTGACGAGGACGCCTACGGTGATTTGAAGGCAAAATTTGAAAAACAACAAAGAGAACTTGAGATGCTAAGAAAGAATACTCTGGGAGTCAATTCGGTTTTTGAAGAGTTAAACGAGCCTATTGCGGTTAAGGAGGATGTGAACTACATGCAAGGAGGAAACTTCCGGCAAGGGGGAAATTGGGGGAACTCTTATCCGAACAATCGAAACCACCCTAATTTCTCCTATGCCAATCCGAACAATGCTCTCCAGCCACCACCGGGATTTAACGTGAAAAATGGGGTTATTCAAGAGCCGATTGCTAAGACACCTATGGAAGAGATCTTTGGAACGGTTGGAGGCGAGCCAAAAGATTTTATTTATAAAGTAGACAAGAGGTTCGGAGCTCTCGAGCATAGTGTGACATCTATTGGAAACTCGGTGATAGCCTTGACAAAGCAGATGTCGATGGTGGAGACCCAAATGAGTCAAATGGCGAACGCCTGCCGGATTTCATAAGCCGGGCCATTTTCCGAGCAAAGACGAGACCAACCCGAAGACTCAACAATGCAACGCAATCGAGCTTCGAGTGGGACAAAGTACGATAATCATGGGGCTGGAGTTAAGGAATCGGAAACGAGGAGGTATTAGAAACGGAGCGTAAAACGAAAGAAGATGGAATACAAGAGAACCTATCGGCCACCCTATCGGCCGATAGGCCCAACCGATACCCATACAAAGATGCCGGCGGTGAAGCCTATCGACCCACCTATCGGCCGAAAGGCTCCTGGAAGTTCGAATATGAAAGATTTTGAGGAAAAAGCTCCATTTCCACAGCGATTGGCCAAGTCGAGATATGATGAAAAGCTTCAACAATTTATCGATATGTTTCAAAAGGTGAATATCAACATTCCACTTCTAGACGCTTTGAGAGACATGCCGGGTTACGTAAAATTCTTGAAAGACGATGTGGCAAGCAAGAGGAAATTGAGGAAGTTTGAAACAATAAATATGACAGAGGAGTGTAGCGCTATCATTCAAAACAAACTCCCACTCAAGCAGAAGGATCCGGGACGTTTTACTTTGACATGCATGATTGGCGACCAAACGTTCCGTAATGGGTTGTGTGATCTCGGGGCAAGCATCAATCTTACGCCTCTATCCATCTTTAAGAGGTTGAAGATTGGGGAGATGAAGCCGACTACCATTTCTCTACTCATGGCGGACCGGTCGATCACTTATCCGAGGGGAATTGTGGAGGATGTGCTCGTTAGAGTCCAACACTTGGTCTTCCCGGCCGATTTCGTAGTTCTTGATATGCCCGAGGACGAGAATCAACCACTGATCTTTGGGAGACCGTTTCTAGCGACGGGGAGAGCACTTATCGACGTCCAGGAGGGTGATCTTACTTTCCGGGTTAATGATCAAAATCTGAAAATTTCCATCTATGACGCGATGAAGAAGCCCGACGATGCGCCCGAGGAATGTTTTGAAATTGAGTCTATTATGCCGCCCCCGACCGACTTGTTGGAGCATTGTATTGCACACTCCATTTACTCACATTCCGATGTTGATGAAATTTCCGAGGATTTGCCAAAGTATGTTCGAATGTTGGAGGCGAACGAGTCTCGACTTAATGAGAGGAGCGTATGCTATCATGATATCAACAAACCCGTTCAAGGGGGAGTTGTCACTGAAGATCCGGGATGAATGAGGTATCGTCTAGCTAAAGACGTTAAACGTAGCACTTGTTGGGAGGTAACCCAACGTATGTATATTAGTTCGTTTTATTCGTTTATTTTCGATTTTTCGTTTGCGTGATTTTTGTAGTTTCTAGTTTCGTAGTAGCTTTGCTAGTTTTTGTTAAGTTCTAATCCATGCACGCCGAGTTTTGAATACTTGCAGGTCTTTAATCGCCATATCCTAGCAAAAACGGGACCAATTATGCGAAAGAGAAAAAGTTGGAAATTTTTTTGAGACAAGATCCTATCGGCGAGCATATCGGCCGATAGGCCGCCGATAAGTGAGGAAAATTAGAAAAATTTTTATGTTACAAGCGGTGGTCGACAGAATTCCACATCGACCGATATCCCGCCCGATATGAGCATGGTAAGAGACGAAGTTCCTATCGTCCCGACTATCGGCCGATAGGCATGGCCGATAGGACATACCCGGCACAGTATACACTACGAGATCGCCGACAAACCAGCCATTTCAGCCACCGTGATCATGTACTCAATTAACAAAGACACTCCTTTCTCTTTTCAAACTTATTCCTCCGTTTGGGATGCGAAATAAGTTTGGGGGGGGGGAGAAGTGCGGCTTTGTTAATTTCTTTACGTGTGAGTACCTTGTTTGCCTTGTATCATTATATGCTTGTGTTGGTGCCCGTTGTTTTTATTTGTGCTTATCTTATTGGTGTTGCGTGGATTTAGCTTTTGTTGCTTAGTTTTTCGATTTTTATATTCATTTTATTTGGGTGTGTTTGCTAGTTTCTATTTTCTATTTTTTTAGGTAGTAGTGGTTTTTTTAGATTTCGTGTTTGCTTTTATTTGCTTTTCGTTGTTTGCTTTAGATAGCCTTGCTTGTCTTTAGTTTTTCCTTATTAGTGAATTTTTCGTGCTTCTATTTGTGTGATACCGATGTTACGACACTTTGTTTTCTCTCTGAAGAAACGGTCGAGTTTTAGTCGAGTTGTAGTCGATAATTTACATTTTGCATAGTATTCATTTAGGTCCAGAATTTTTCGTGATTGTAGAGGTCTTGGCAGATAAGAGACGATACATACTTGTTTTAAAATCACCGTCAATACGTTTGGTTACATCTTCCGGATAGTGAGTCGTACTGTTCTTTAGTCGTGTTGGCACTTACATTGAGTTTAGAGTTGGTCAGTTTTTCCCAAAAGTTGAGATAATGTTGTTCAATGAAGGGAAGTCTAGTAACCGGGGGCATTCGCGTGACCCGTTGTTTACCCTCGCGTAAAACGACGACTCTGATTAGACTAGTGATTTAGATATTTCACATGTGCCAATGATAGGGAACTTAGTAACCGGGGGTATTCGCGTGACCCGCTGTTTACTCTCGCGTAAAACAGCGACCTTGAATCGGACATGCGGAAATTATATATTCGAGTTGTTTCTCCGCTGTAGACGGGAACTTAGTAACTAGAAGCATCCATGTGCCCCATGAGTGTCTTTTACGTCAAACGGTTTCCTAATACATGAGAATGGAAGTTACACCCTAGGATTACCCCGATGAAACATCCCGAGATCCTAACCTAGTGGTCAACTCGAATTAAATTCTTGAACATATTTATAAGGGAATACTGACCGAGGTTTATTTGTTATGAAACTCATTAAAATTGTGCCACTAGACTGTGTAACGGGACGAACTAGCTTGTTTATTTTAGCCTTTCATATTGACGGTCGATTTGACTCACGTTTTGTTAATCTTTGAGCTGGATTTTCTTCATGAACGAATGATTAGGACTGAACTTGACTACTTTGCGGAATCATTATTCCGAGTGCAGCTCGCTTTTACGACACTCGGATTATTTAGAGAAAATTACAGGATAGTATTGATTAGGTTGAACACTATGAGTTGCACGATGATTCACGACTTTCTTTTTCTTTTCTTTTTGTTGTTCGGGACGAACAAGGCTTAAGTTTGGGGGGGTTTGATAAGTGGTAATTTTACCACTTATTTCTAGGATTTTATACTAGGTTTTTTTCTCGTTTCGTGATTAATGTGCTCGTATTTGGCTTATTTATGATTAGTCGAGCCGTATTACGCGTTTGGGTTGGTTTTAGTGCGTGTGCAGGTTTTTAGAGCCAAAAGGACCCAAAACGAGACAAAGGACCGAGAGTCGAGTCAAACGGACGAAGAAACAGATTTTTGCGAAAGACAGACAAACCTATCGGCTGGCCTATCGGCCGATAGGCCCGTCCGGAATGAGTCCCTGCCCTATCGAGTGAAGAGAACGACGAAGCAACTATCGGCCAGCCTATCGGCCGATAGGCCAGGCCGAAAGGCTTCCCAGCGGGCTCTCGTTTTTGGACGGATTTTGACTCTTTTGGATATTATTTATTTCCTAGATTAGGGCTAATCGGGATTTTAACCCCCTTAGGCTATATAAACCTCATTCTAGACCTAGTTTGAGTATTCTCTATCATCTTTTATCAGCCCTTATCATTCTTTTTCATCTTTCACAATTTTTTAGATCTGTTTAGCAAGATTTAGTCCTTTGATGCAAGAACTTTTTGGAGGAGAATTATTATTGTTTTTGGGAGATTGAAGACTCGGAGTTCATCCATAAGGGTTGTAATCTCTCTTCTCATATTAATAATATGCATTCTTCATCTATTTCTTGTCTAATTTCAATTATGTCTGGCTAATTCCTTTGATTGATTCTAGGGTTAGTAATTTTAATTGATGATCACATGATATTCCTTTGATTACCTTTTGACCTTTCATCCTAGGCTTGTGTTCAAGTTGTGTTAAATCTCATGTTAGATTAAAGGGCCCTTAATCGATGCATGTTAGCTAATTGATTTCATCCGGAAGGAGTAATTGATTAGTGGAAATACTTGACACACAATATGATTTTATCTTGAGACCTAGCGGAGAAAGATAAATCATAGATAAATAAGTTGGTGCTTTTTAAGTGATTTCAATTCTTTGAGCCACAGCGAAAAGGGTTTTAATTAACTATCTTTCTAGGTTGCCTTGACAGGAATTCTAGATCGACCGAGTGATTATTTCTAGGATTGAATTAAATTTTGGGGAGAAGGAATCAAGTGAATGGATTGTGTGAACTCAATTAGATGATACTACCCTAGGATCAATTACCTTCGACTTGTGATTTTATCTTGTTAATTTGCTTTATTTGCTTAATTTAGATTATTCATCTTTTATTCAATTTTTGTTCTTCGATTTTTTAAGTTAGATAATTAGAATCAAAACAATTTTCGGACTCCTAAATAGCGATCAAATTTTGAGTAGAGTTAATTCCTTTATTTTCACACATCAATTCCCTTGGGTTCGACACCTTGGAAATACTCCGAGGTTTTACAAATTTTAAAATTGATCGGATTTGAAAACCATACTACACGAATCCAAGCGATCAATTTTTGGCGCCGTTCTGGGAATTGATAGAAAATTTAAGGGAATAATTCGAAAAAGAAGAGATTGTTACTTTAGGTAGTTTACTTTTATTATTAATATTCGATCTCGTTTCCTCACATCTTGTTTTCTTTTCCTTGTAGGCGGTGCATGATCACGAGATCCCAAGGAAAGAACTTATTTCCTTTGGACCCGGAAATCGAGAAGTCTTTGAGGAGGAAGAAGCAAGAAGCGAGAACCGAGACTATTACTATACCTTTCGTTGATACCATGGCCGGCATTGTTGACCAACCACGAGAACTCGCTCGTCCCGAGAAGATCCCTTTGAATGCCCGCTTTCGACCTAAGCTGGACGATTATCAAGAAGGAGGTTGGGAAAAGATTGATGCCAACAACTTCGAGCTTAAGCCGTCCCTCATTGCTACAGTGAAGTCTCAAACATATGGAGGGGGAGTGAATGAAGATCCAAACGCTCATCTTGAGTCGTTTTTGGACATATGTGCCACCATCAAGCAAAACGGAGTGCCTCCAGATGTCATTAAGCTCCGCCTATTCCGGTTTTCTTTAGAAGACGATGCGCTAGATTGGTACAAGAGCCTAGATCGGAAGGAAATTGGTACTTGGAGAGAGATGACCCGGTTGTTCTTAGCAGTTCTATCCTCCTCGAAGGTGCAAAAACAAATCAACGATATCTTGCAATTCGAGCAATATGAGGATGAATACTTATACGAGGCATGGATCCGATTTAAGAAGCTACTTCGCAAATGCCCACAGCATGGAATTGACAAAGAGGAGATCTATATTCGGTTTTATCGGGGTTTGACGAGGAAGGCTAGAAGAGAATTGGACTATTCATCGAAAGGGGGATTTCTAGCTAACGATTATGAAGAGGCCAAGAATCTCATTGAGCTGGCAGTCAACAATGATTATGAGGAGGTGACCGATAGGAAGATGACCAGAAGATAATTAGAATCAAAACAATTTTTCGGACTCCTAAATAGCAGTCAAATTTTGAGTAGAGTTAATTCCTTTATTTTCGACACATCAATTCCCTTGGGTTCGACACCTTGGAAATACTCCGAGGTTTTACAAATTTTAAAATTGATCGGATTTGAAAACCATACTACACGAATCCAAGCGATCAACACACAACACACACACACACACAACACACACACACACACAGCACACAAACACACACGCACAACACACACGCACTGCCACTGCACACACACACACTGCACAAAAAAACACACAAACAAACGGACACTTCATACACGATATGTTGGGAGAAGATCCTTAAGACAAAAGTTAACATCTATCCCAAAGGGAGAAGATCCTTACGACGTTAACCACGTCTATCCCAAAATATTTCGTGTTTCCAAAAACAATGTTGTCGTACACACTCAAATATTTACACACAAACACACATATTTACACTCATGTAATTAAATGTATTACCTTGGGATATATCCAACTAACCGCCTGCTTCGATTTACTTCTATGCATACCATCCATGGTCTTGAATGCGGTCACGGCACTGCTTAAAAGTAACAATATATATTGAGTCGTTGATATAAAATTTTCAAGCAAATATGTTATAAATAAAATCTTACTTTTGGAGTATGGCCTTAATGCGAGAGTCGGGCCTACTATGTAATGAGCAAAACCATATAATAGTTCCTCTTGCTGGCACAATGACCAGAAGTTGCCAATGAAGCCTACATTGATAAATGCATTTGAAAGAAAAAACATATTACTAAACTATGTTGTAAAAAAATAAAGAAATAGTTTTGTTAAAAAGAAAATATTTTGAAATTTACAATCTTTAACTTACTTATGATGGTAAGCTCCCATGTATATTTGCTTCTTCGACTCAAGCATACGCGTAGATATATATCTCGAGATCTCCTCTCCCCTCTGTCCCATATTTTTTATTGAGGATCAAAGTATCAGTACAAATCCTCGTCCATCGTGCCCACATTCATATTAGACAAATACCTAATTTGTTAAGTAAAATATGAATATAAAAAAAATCACTCCACACACTACACACACACACACACTGCACACACACACACTGCCACACAGTATAAACACACACAGTGCACACAAACACACACACTGCACATACACACACATACACACTGCACGCACAAACACACATTACACACACTGCACGCAGTAAAAAAACACACACTGCCACACAGTCAAAACACACACACACACACTACACACACTGCACATACACACACACAAACACACTGCACACACACACACACTGCATGCAGTAGAAAAAAACACACACTGCCACACAGTCACACACACACACACACAATATACACACAAACACACACATACTACGAATGTAAAAAAATTTCCATAAAGGAAATTACTCACATAGTCCAAAGCTATACAACTGATAAACTAAGCCACTTGTTTCCTTGAACGATCTCTAAAATATCAGTGTGAGCGATGTACAATAGAACATCATCACCACCACAGCCAAAGATAGCTGCATCCCACGGCACTAATAACGGATTATTGTAAAGACTCGACGCAACACTAAGTAAGTCTTTCGTGATGTCATCTTTGGTCCTCGACCCGTCATTGTGACGAGCCTGCTTCCTAGGTCGCTGAATATCCTATTTCATATAGAGAGTGTAAAATACAAGTACATTTGAAATAATTTATTTTGTTTGAGTAACTAAAAAGAAAAAGAAATTATTTACCTTTGAAAAATCGGAGAAAACAAAATCTCGTGGCCATGCAATAAATCCACCTAAAGCTTCCCCCATGACTCTCACATCATCAGTCGCCACAGGGACTTTAGCGATGGCATCTACGACCTCCTCAACCACTACCCTAACCAAATGAGTTGGTAAAGGAGCACAATGTAGGGTCGAATCGCCCTGAATAACCATACCGATATCAACTAGACGGGGAGGATGCTTGTCCACATAAAATCCAACTCGATGAGTGTCTCCAGTCGCAGGCCTCTCTCCTGAAGGGCCAGAAATAGCATCAGCACAACTCCCTTCGTGCTAACACGAGTAACCTCATTCGGTGTATGAATATCAACAGGCGCTGGGAACTAGCACCCATTGTCTGGCCGAACTCTTTCATCAAAGTCTGTGTGACATCAAGGGTGATCTTCTTCCTTAACTGCTCCAACACATCTTCACTTACGGAAGACGTCGGTCCACATGAACGTTCAAAGTAATCGCGAATACCCACACCAAAACCAATGCCACGAACACGACCAGGGTGCTCGGGTCTCCCAATGGTAGCCGCCAATATATCTTGTCGTCCCTCAGGAATGAAGGTACCTTGTGTATACTGCTTCTCCAAATCATCCTACAAAAATTTAATTTGGCACCATATTACAAAATTTTGAAATATGCAAACAACTAATACAAGTTGATGAAGGAGAAAAAACAATACAAGAATGTAGATAAAAATAATTGGGTAGAAAAGTAGTTATTTATATTTAATAAAGCAAATATTTTTTCTCAAATTTTTAGTATTTGCTAACACTTAGCAACAAAAAAGTGGAGCTTTTTATTTTTCATACAATAAAAAATAATTCTTAAAAAAGAACTTACAATCCTCTCGACAATCTCCCGTGCATCATCGGATGACGTACCCCCCTTCCCCGTCTTTTTGTATGACCAAGCCTCCACCTTTGATGACGCGTAGGTGGAGATGGGGGATCAATAACAATATCTTCTTCAGATTTAGATACTTCTCGACGCTCCTTCATCTTTCTCTCCATCTCCCGTATATCAACCAAGTCGTATCCTCCTCGAGCCATATAATGCGGAATGTTCATTTTTGCTAATTCTTGTTTCTTACTTCTTTGTTTCTGTTACAAGTATCAAATAATCCATAAATAATTTTATAAATATTTTCAAATTCAAAACATTTTTTTTCAAATTTTATGTTCTTAATTAGAAATAGGTTCTTAATTAGAAATTGTTTTATTTGATTCTTGTAAAACTATTTTCAGATTATTGTACAATCCTTTTATGAATATTGTAATATATATATATATATATATTTTCAAATTTAAAACATTTATTTCATATTTTATGTTATTAATTAGAAACGATTTTATTTGATTGTGTGTTCATTATTTTCAGCATTGAACTTTAAAAAAAAACTTAAAACATTTTTTTTGGTTATACCTCCCAAGCGGAGTCCTCATGAATCTTTTTGACGTCTCTCCAGTCCTCCTCGGAGATACCATACTTGTCACAAGGAGATTTTCCTTTGCTTGGACCATATATGTACTCACCGGTCAAATCAGACTTAAATTCTCTCCATTTTACGCCAATTGACTGTAAAGACTTCTTCTGAAAATGACCAAGATTGCTAATCTGGCTAACATCAAAATTGGCCTACATATTGACAATTAAAACTAGAGTTAACCACACATACACAAACTAGAGTTAAACACACACACTGCCACACAAACACACACAACACACAAACAAACACACACACACAGCACAAAAACACACACAGTACACACTGAAACACGCACACACAGTACACACACACAGCACACACACACACACACACACAGACACACACCACAAACACATACACATTACACAAACACACACACAGTACACACACTACCACACAAACAAACACACACAGCACAAAAACACACACACATAGTACACACACACGCTGCCACACACACACACACAAAAACACACACACAGCAAACAAACAAACACACACACATCACACACACAGAGCACAAAAACACACACACACACAGTACACACATTGCCACACACACAAACACACACACACACAGAGCACAAAAACACACACACACTTCCACACACACACAGCACACAAACAAACACACACGCACACAGCACAAACACACACACAGTACACACACTGCCACACAAACAAACACATACACAAACAAACACACACACAAAGCACAAAAACACACACACAAAGTACACACACTGCCACACACATAAAAACACACACACACACAACACACAAACAAACACACACACAGCACACACACACACAGTACACACACCGCCACACACACAAAAAAATACACACACACACACATACAGTACACACACACACTGCCACACACACACACAACACACAAACAAACACGCATACAGCACAAAAACATACACACACAGTACATACACACACACACACACTGCCACGCACACACAAACACACATAAACAAACATATACACACACATCTCAAAAACACACACACACACACACACAGCACAAAAACACACACACAAACACACACACACACATACACACTGCCGCACACACACAAACACACAGTACAGCACACACACAGTACACACACAAACAAAAAATGCACACATCACACAAACACACACAGCACACAAAAACACACACACACACACAGTACACACATAATTCTTAATACAAAAAGAGAGTCATGTACCAATATATCCTGCCACAACATTTCTTTATCCGGCTTGTCGAGTACTTGCTTCCAACTCTTCCACAGTATCGAGACATGATCTTTGGCAAGTTTTCCCAAGTACGTACTTAACTTCAATTTGTGTTCGTATTTGATCTTTCCCCGTACTGGATCAATGTCAAGAGGTAATTTTTTCCATCAATGGCGTTTCGACATACTTCTACATCGCGTGGGATTTCTCGATGTAGAAGTACTACGTATATGAGCATCGGGAGACCAGGAGGAATGAGGAGAACGAGAGGGAGGAGGAGTGTGAGGGGAATGAGAAGGAGACGCCATGTGCCTGCATTAACAAATAAATTTAATCATCAACCACAATATACACTGCACACATAAAACATACACACTGCACACATAAAACACACAAACACTGCGCGCACACACACACACACACACACACACACACACACTGCACACACTCACACTCACACTCACTGCACACACACATATGCTACACACACTGCACTCTGCACTCTCACACACAGACTGCACACACTCACACACACTGCACACACACACACTACACACACTGCACTCTTTCACACACACACATTGCACTCTGCACTCTCACACACACTGCACACACACACATACATACTACAAAACACTGCACTTTCACACACACACACACTGCACTCTGTACTCTCACACACTGCACACACACACACACACACTACACACACATACTGCACTCTGCACCCTCACACACACTGTGCACACACTCACACACACTGCACACACACACACTATACACATTGCACACACTGCATATACACATACACACACAGATTTTTTAATAACAAATAATGAAATAAATCTTAAATACTAAAATAAAAACTTGATTCTTCAGAACACAACGTTCAACATTAATACTAAAATTCAACAAAACCAACTTTATCATTAACAATGTCACAAAATTGAACATTAGTACTACAATTCAACATAATCGACTGTGCCTTCATCATCAACTATCTAACTTGACTCTAGATAACAACGTTTCCCATATGCCTTCATCATGATCATCTCGAATGGCAAGTATGTCGTCTGCTACATTCTTCAACGATAGTGGGCATCCGTGTTGATAAAGGAATAAACTCACAAATGTCAAAACTTGACTCTTCAGTTTCATTAATATCCACACTTCTACCCGGAATAACCACTGACAATATTTCATTGCATGGATCCTTCACATAAAACACCTGTTTAGCTTGATATGCCATGATAAAAGACTCGTCAGTGTAAGCTATCTTATGAAGATCTACCAATGTAAAGCCCATTTAATCGATTACCACACCCGTGTTATTATCAACCCACTTACACTTAAAAATAGGCACTCTAAACTTAACATAATTAAGTTCTCATATATCATCAATAACTCCATAGTAACTTGTCGATGCCATATTGTATTTTTATCTTTCGAGCTTGAAAAGTGCATGGACTCGGCTTGAAGAGTAACTCCGCTATTTTGAACCGAACTTTTGTCATCTTGTGACTTTTATATAATGAGTACTTATTAATATCATATCCATTCCAAGTTACGACATCGGACTTCGGCCCGTAAGCTAGCCATTTTAACATTTCAGATATGCTATCACTTTCGGATATTTGTACCTTAAACCACCTCAAGAAAGTCTTATTATGTTCAATCAACAACCATTTCTAGCTCATTCGGAGATTCTTTGTCTTCAAAAGATTCTTGTGAGCAGACAAGTATGGAAGAACCTCATCAGTCACAACGTACAAATGTGCTTGAAGCACCTCATCACGATTCTTGGTTAATATTTTAACACCCCGTGTACCCTTTTCATTAAGTTTCCCATCATGTTGAGACTTCGGAAGCCCTACAGATGGTGTTTGTGACATGTAATCTATGCAAAACTCGATTGCTTCTTCTGCAATATATCTCTCAACAATAGATGCTTCTAGACGAGATGAGTTTTTACTATACCCTTTAAAAATCTTCATGTATCGCTCAATCGGAAACATCCATCGCAAATAAACGGGGCCACACTCTTTAATCTCTCTAACTACATGGACAAGTAAGTGAACCATAATATCAAAAAAAAGGAGGAAAATACATCTCCAATTGGCACATGATAACAACAGCCTCGTTTTTCCACTCATCCAAAACCAAAGGATCAATCACTTTGCTACATATATACTTGAAGAAAAAACACAAGCGAGTTATGGTATTTCTCACTTTTTTAGGCAAGACGTCACGTATAGCCACAACTAGAAGTTGTTGCATCAAGACATGACAGTCATGAGACTTTAAGCCAACCAATGTCAGATTTTGCATTGATACAAGAGTCTTAATATTCGACGAATAACCTTGTGTCACTTTAATGCCTTGTAAACAATTACAAAAGCTGATTTTCTCTCTTTTGGATAAAGTATAACAAGCCGGGAGAAGATAAGTTCGTTTACCGACTACTTGTAGATGCAACTGAGGACGTATACCCATTTCCTCTAAGTCTTGACGAGCCTGGACACCATCCTTTGTTTTGTGTTTAACATTGAGAAGCGTGCCAATCACACTATCGCATATATTTTTTTCGACATGCATAACATCTATGCAATGTCTAACATCTAGATGTCTCCAGTAAGGAAGATAAAAAAATATTGACCTCTTATTCCAAATGTTTGTCGTAGAAGCCTCCTTTTTAGTTTTTCCAAATATAGTATTTATGTTCTTCACATGATCGTACACTTGCTCACCTGTTAAGGGCATCGGCGCAAGTTCATTTTCTGGGAATCCATTAAAAGCTTTTCGTAATCTACGATATGGGTGATCGCGACTGAGAAACCTCCGATGTTGAGTGTAAACTGTTTTATTTCCATGTTTCAACTAGATGTAGCTTGTGTTTTCTTCACATATAGGACATGCATGATGTCCATTCACACTATATCCACTCAAGTTTCCATATGCAGGAAAGTCATTAATCGTACAAAATTACATTGCACGTAACTTGAAACTTTGCTGGCGGTAACCGTCAAATACATAAATCTCTTCATTCCACATCATTCTCAAGTCATTAATCAACGGACTTAGATAAACATCTATGTCATTTCCTGGTTTTTTTGGTCCTGAAATCATCATTGACAACATAACGTACTTCCGTTTCATACATAACCAATGAGGTAGATTATATATCACAAGTAAAACAGGCCAAGAGCTATGCTTGGTGCTTAAGTTACCGAACGGATTCATTACATCTGTGGAAAGTCCAAGCCTAAGGTTTCTTGCGTCACTCCCGAAATCTGGAAATAAATGATCTATTTTCTTCCATTATGCAGCATCAGCTGGATGACGAATTAGCCCATCGCATTTTCTCTCATTTGCGTGCCATGTGAGATTCTTTGCATCATGTCTATTAGCAAACAATCGCTTGAACCTTGGAACAATCGGAAGATACCATAACACCTTCGCGGGAGGTCCTTGTTGTGTGTTCTCTCCATCATTCTTCACTTTGTATCGTGATACCCCACACCTAGGACACTTATGCAATTCTTCAAACTCTTTTCTGTACAGTATGCAATCATTGGGACAAGCGTGTATTTTTATACTCAATACCCATCGGACACAAAACCTTCTTTGCCTCATAGGTACGCTTAGGCAATGTATTGCCTTTTGGTAGCATCTCATTCATCAAATGTGTAACACCCCCAAACTAGGCGGATATTACATTGCCATGAATCCCCGACTTGGACCCACCAGGCAAATGAAAATGATGAATTAAATAATATAATTGTAGTACCGAACCACATTATATTACCAAGTACTCCGATGAGGAGTTTAAGTACAACACACCAGGACAATACCGAATACTAGTATATTTTATATGGAGATAAAATACACCACCCTGAACAAATAAACATTTCAAACGGAATTTGCAGCGGAAATACAACTGTAGAGAAATAAACAGGACTGAAATAAACGGAAGGACTAGGGCCCCCTACTAGTATCACTGGGATTCCTCGCCGTCAACATGCTCTTCCCGTGCCTTTGCCTTGCCGTGACCTGAAAACAAAATCCCCCAACGGCCGATTACGTAACAACAATCCTCAAGGGTTGAAATTACACAATCATGATATATCTGAAGTTATGAAATATCCTTAGTTATGAATTACGCTGAAGAGGAGTATCATAGTACGCCCGTAGTGTTCTGTGCAAGTGTACAAGATGGATGACCGGACACACCCGTCCTTGTACCTAATTAGTCTCACGGAGGTAATCATTACCGTGTGCACAGTCCAATGTATCACTCCCAATACATGGCCATCATGTGCCCGACTAAAAATTCCACACATCCGCACCCGGCCACGCAATATGAACCCAGAAGGTCATATGAACGAGAATGACCATAATGAATATCAATGAATAATAATAATCTGACAAAGTCAAGAATGACTCACCGATATGAAAGTGATAATGAAGTGATTGATAGTTTCAATGAAATGATTGGAACCGCCGTTCCTCCCTAATGAAGTGATTTTTCGACAATTACAAGTCTCAATATGATTAATACAATGATGAATGAGTTATGATTATGAATGATCAACAACAAAAGGAATGAATATCCTTTTAACCGAGTAAGAATCAACTTACTCAATACCGATGACAATGTCCTTCCACGAACAACGTCCTAATCGAGATACTGGTCGCTCGAACAACCTTGAATAACAATAATTACCAACAACCGTTCAATACACGTATCAAGCAACAAAACACGACTAACCCAAAGGTCGATACAACGATAATCAAACTCGTAGGGACATTCTAACGAATACGTAACCAACCACACAACTTCGAAAATATCCAATCCCGAATATATCAAACCCAACACCAAAATGAGTATTTCGAACTATCAAAACACTTCAATGATATCAATAATCCAATAGGAATCTACAATTCAAGATTACAACAACATCAATTGGAAAACCCCCAATTAACCGAAGTCAACCCCAAGGGTTCTTGAAATAATTCCGAAAATAGTCATTAAATCCATAGGAATATATTTATCCAAGGTAGATAATCCATATCTAACATATTCCAATGATAATCCAAGCTTACACGAAGAAATCGGAAGGAAAAACCCAAAAATCCGAAATTCTAGATCCAAGAGATTAATACCTTAGATTTGATGTTAAGGAGTGATGAAGTGATGATTAATCCAACTCAAAGGCTTGAAAATGATGATAGATGATAGCAGCTCGAAGAGAACACTCCAAATCACCCGAAGTCACCCGAAGTCGCTCAAAAACGAAGAGAAGTGAGAAAATGATGAAACTCAGGCTAACTGTCCAATTTATACTGCTCCAGATTAGCGCACGCTATGACCTGCTACTTAGCGTGCGCTAACGAGTTGTATGAACATTCCAGTGAACCCTGGCTGACCCGTTAGCGTACGCTACGACCTGGTAGCGTGCGCTAACTCTATCCCAATAGCGTGCGTTAACTCCAATTGTTAACGTGCGCTAGCTAAATATCTGTTGTCCAGTACTGAAGTCGTGAACCTTCTGTCCTCTGATCTGATCTCGGTAGCGTGCGCTACAACCAAGAAGTAGCGTGCGCTACTACACCATTTGCGTACGCTAAAAATCACTCATAGCGTGCGCTACGAATTAATCCAGTGCAGTCCAGTAGCCACTGGACTCAACCTAATCCGTCCTTAGCGCGCGCTACAGCAATTATTAGCGTGCGCTACTACAACCCACTAGCGTGCACTACTTACCACTCGTAGCGTGCGCTACTTATAACTCACCTGCAGTCCAGTACCTTCTGGACTGCAGCCAGGGTAACATTAGCATGCGCTAATGCTGAGTGGTAGCGTGCGCTACCTGTACTCAATTAGCGCGCGCTAGAAAGAGTACGTAGCGTGCGCTACTCCTCACGCACATCCCACAATGAAAATGACAATGATGATAAACACGGCACGGAACTCCAATTATATTAGTGATGAACGACGATTGATACACGATACAATTACTCTGAACGGTAAATACCATGATTGAATATGAGTGACAAAAGATCATTAATGAGTGAAATTACTGATTGATAAATACTGAATGATAATTACTAAATTACAACCGGGTATTACATACACCCCCCTTAAAAGAGTTTCGTCCCCGAAACTAAGGGTCAAACAACTCGGGATAACTCTCCCGCATATTATCCTCGGTTTCCCAAGTAGCGTCTTCGACTCCGTGCCTAGACCACTGAATCTTAACCAAAGGAATCGTCTTATTCCTCAACTGTTTGATTCGCCGCTCTAAAACTCGCATAGGACGCTCCTCATATGAATGATCGTTGGCGATCTCGATTTCATCGAACTGGAGTATGTAACTCGGGTCGGCAACATACTTCCGCAACTCAGAGACATGAAACACATTATGAATTCGGCTCAACGCCGAAGGTAAAGCCAGTCGATAAGCTAACTCGCCTACTCGATCCAAAATATCAAACGGTCCAATGAATCTCGGACTCAACTTCCCCCTCTTCCTGAAACGGAAGATACCACGACTCGGGGATACCTTGACCAAAACATGGTCACCTGATTCGAACTCTTAAGGTCGACGACGGTTATCTGCATATGATTTCTGTCGACTCTCAGCGGTCAACAAACGACTCCTGATCAAAGTTACCTTCTCACGGGCGGCTATAAGCATATCGGGCTCGGTGCCGATTGATTCTGATAGGTCATCCCAACACAAAGGAGATCGACAATGACGACCATACAAGGCCTCGTAAGGTGCCATCTTAATCGAAGCATGCCAACTATTATTATACGTGAACTCGATCAATGGTAGTTGGGCTTCCCAATCGTCTTTCCAATCGAGGACGCATGCCCTCAACATGTCCTCTAATGTCTGAATAGTCCTCTCGATTGCCGTCTGACCGAGGATGAAAGGCGGTACTGAGATTAAGCTGAGTTCCCATAGCACGATGAACTGATTTCCAAAAATGAGACACAAACCGTCCGTCACGATCGGAAACGATACTTTTAGGAGTACCGTGTAGTCTCACTATCTCTTTGATGAACAGCTGGGCAAGTCTCTCGGGACCCCACGTATCCTTGATCTCAAGGAAATGAGCTGATTTGGTTAAGCGGTCCACGATCACCCAGATCGTATTCATGCCACGACTACTCATCGGCAAACTCGTGATGAAATCCATAGAAATGTCTTCCCACTTCCATTCGGGAATAGGAAGAGGTTTCAGCATACCCGCCGGTCGCTGATGTTCAATCTTAACTTGTTGATAGGTTAAGCATCTCGAAACAAATTCTGCGACTTCTCGTTTCATATTACTCCACCAGTAATTTTGTTTCAAGTCCTTGTACATCTTGCTAGACCCCGGATGAACAGAATAAGGGGTAGCATGAGCTTCATTCAAAATCGAGTTTTTCAACTCGTCATTCGCCGGTACGCACAACCGATTCTTAAACCTCAAAAGTCCATCCTCGTGGACCACAAATCCAGGGGCTTTCCCCTGAACCACATCCTCACGGATGCGTAACAAAGATGGGTCTGAACCCTGATTCTCTCTGATTGCCTCCTCAAGTGACGATGAGATCTCCAACATACAAAGCTATCCCTGAATTCGCTGAAGCTAGACCTCGATCTCGGGTCTAAGGAATTCCTGCTGAAGCTCCTTCTGGACTGTTAAACGAGCAAGCATCTGCTCCTGAACGGACTTACGACTCAAGGCGTCGGCGACAACGTTCGCCTTGCCCGGGTGGTAAAGGATCTCAATATCATAATCTTTGATTAATTCCAACCACCGTCTCTGTCGCATATTTAACTCCTTCTGAGTAAATATATACTTTAAACTCTTATGATCGGTGAATATCGGACAGGTAACGCCATAAAGATAATGACGCCAAATCTTCAAAGCGAACACCACGGCTGCTAGCTCTAGGTCGTGTGTCGGATAATTAACCTTGTAAGGTCTCAATTGCCGTGAAGCATAGGCAATAACCTTTCCATTCTGCATGAGCACACATCCGAGAACCTGTCCGGATGCATCACTATAAACCACAAATCCTTCCGTCCCCTGCGGCAAGAAAAGTACAGGTGCTGACATTAACCGTCTCTTGAGTTCCTCAAAACTCCGTTGACACGCGTCGGACCACGTGTATTTCTTATCCTTTCGCAAAAGGTTCGTCAAGGGTTGAGCGATTCTAGAAAATCCGTCCACAAATCGCCGATAATAACCCGCTAATCCGAGGAAACTTCGGATTTCCTTAACATTCTTCGGAGGTAGCCAATCTCGAATAGCCTCCGTCTTCTGAGGATCGACACGAACTCCGTCTGATGAAATTACGTGTTCGAGAAACGTCACTTCGGACATCCAGAACTCACATTTGGAAAACTTCCCATAAAGTTGTTCTCGTCTCAACACGTCGAGCACTTGATGAAGGTGAAACTCGTGTTCCTCTCGGTCACGAGAATAAATCAAAATGTCATCGATGAAGACAACAACAAACTGATCCAAAAAGTCGATGAAAACCCGATTCATTAACTCCATGAATACCGCAGGTGCGTTAGTTAGTCCGAACAGCATAACTACGAACTCATAATGACCATAGCGCGTACGAAACGCTGTCCTTGCGATATCCAACTCTCGAATTCGCAACTGATGATATCCAGATCTTAAGTCGATCTTGGAAAATACTGAAGCTCCCTAAAGTTGATCCAAAAGATCATCGATACGGGGTAAAGGATACTTATTCTTGATCGTCACCCTGTTCAACTCCCGATAATCAATACATAAGCGAAATGAACCATCCTTCTTCTTGACAAACAACACTGGTGCTCCCCATGGGGACGCACTCGGTCGGATATAACCTTTCTCGAATAACTCCTCAAGTTGATTCTTCAATTCCCGTATTTCGGTCGGGGCCATCCGGTACGGTGCCTTCGATATCGGGGACGTACCGGGCTCCAACTCAATTGTGAATTCCACATCTCTCTGTGGAGCGGACTGGTAACTCGTCTGGAAAAACATCGGCATATTCCTTCACTACCGGAATATCCGTCAACATTACTGATGATTTCTCGGTTTTGGTCATAAAGCACCAATAACCAACACACCCCTGATTGAGTAATCTCACTGCTTTCATCAAATTAATGACCTTACCAGAACAGCCGGGATTACCTCCCTAAAACACACATTCAACCCCATCGTCTGAAATGATAGTGATCATACGCTTACGGACACTAATGATGGCATCATGACGATCCATCCAATCAATACCCAAGATGACGTCGTCTCTCGGAAAATCTACCATGATTAGGTCCGCTAGCCATACACGACCATGAAGCTGAATCGGACAGTTCTGAATCTCACGATTTCCGATAATTCGTCTACCATCAGGTAGACCAATGACATAAGGCTCACAACTAGTAGCACTACCTAGACGTAGTCTACTCAAACATGACTCGGAAATGAATGAATGCGATGCACCAGTATCAAAAAGGGTACACACAGGTTGAGATAGAATATCGAGTGTACCTGAGATCATTCGGGCCTCTGGATCATTGGTCTTCTTCATCTCATAAATCCGGGGCTTGTTAGTCCCGGCACCGGACGCTCCCGTCTGCTGGCTGTAGGCTCCACCTTTAGTCGCTCCTGTCATTTTAAACGACGCTGATTGAGTGGCCTAATTCTGAACGGCTGACTGCTTAGGGGCCTGAGATGACGTCTGAGCAGGTTTGGAGTCCCTACGGCAAAAACGGGCCTTATGCCCAACAATTCCACAGTTATGACACGTGACAGACTGTCTCGGACACTTGGTGCTGACATGACCAAGATCCCCACAGTTATAACAGGTGATGGCCGAACTGGCCGCTCGTGACTGAGATTCTGCGGGTTTAGACGTCACAGGAGGTCGCTCAGAAAAAGCAGAGCCCGCACGAGGTTTCTTGAAAGTGGCCTGACTGCCGTCAGACTGATTACGGTTCTTGGACTTCTTGCTAGCAGATGAAGATTGCTGCTTAGCAATCTCCTTAGCAGTAAGCTCATAGGTAAGAGCTTTCTCAATGAATTTAGCCAACGTGGTGCAATTATGATTAAGCAACTGTAGTCTCATACGGGGTTTGACCTCTTCTTTGAAATACTTAATCTTATCTCGCCTCGGAATGAATGATAGATGAGGCGAACGGAAGAAGTTCTGAAATTTCTCGGCAATGGCGAGAACATCCTTGTCTGGCCGAGGAGTCGGGGTGAGTAATTCGACAGTTTGGCCTCTCTCGAGCGGGCCGGATAATACCTCTCCATCATGAGAGTTTTGAACGATCCCAAGTACATGATCCTTCGGTGGGCTTCAACGACAACCACCAAGAATGTGCGCTCTTACCTGTAGTAAGCCGCAATGAAACTTTGTGTCCTTCGGGACACTCTACCATAGCAAACAACTTCTCGAAATGCTCGAGCTAATGAATAATATCCGCCGGCTCAGACGAGCCCTCAAAAGTAGGTGGCCTCTGGTGAGAGATGTCGCCGATGATATTGCTCACATTCCTCTCTTGCCTCTGAGGTGGCGGCGGAGGAGCCTGTTGATTTTGATTGACGGAGTTATGCATCGTCTCCATCAGCTGTGCCATCTGGGTCATTTGGGCCATCATGCCCTGCATAAAAGCGAGTGGGTCAACCTGGACACCTTCTGACTGAGCCGTGTCCCGGGTACGACTCCCCGTAAATGAATGATCGCATCCAGGTGAATGAGTGGCAGTGTCGCTGCTCGATGAATTAGCATTATTTCTCGCGTTTGCACGTGTATTCACACGAGCTCTCGGGATTCGGCCCGCTCCACGGCCTCGTCCTCCACGTCCTCTTCTTGCCCTCTCCATACTGAAGTAGGAAAGTCACATGATGATTATATTTCCCGCATGAATATCACGTTATGATTATGACATGTGATGATGAAAATGAGCATACGCGCTCTAACACAGTGATTACATGAATGATTAACTGAGGTGACATGATTATCTTGAACAAGTTAACATGATTAATGATTTGATCTTCCTGATCAACAACTGAATAATGAAATGAATTGAGTGATTAACGAGTTAACATGACCGTCCTGGTCAAATGAAAATGATGGTTGAGGATTGTTAACTGATGAATTATGAATGAATGATTCTTGCCAGAAATTATACCATGGCGTTAGAAATCTTACAGTTCTTGGTCTGATTGGCTCGGCATTTGCACAGGTCATACGTGACACGAAAGTCCAATGATACTAGTCCGATGACGATGATTTCAAATGAGACATGACTTGGAGGGTAGTATTCAAAACCACGCTCCGATACCAACTCTGTAACACCCCCAAACTAGGCGGATATTACAGTGCCATGAATCCCCGACTGGGACCCACCAGGCAAATGAAAATGATGAATTAAATAATATAATTGTAGTACCGAACCACATACCAAGTACTCCAATGAGGAGTTTAAGTACAACACACCAGGACAATACCGAATACTAGTATATATTTTATATGGAGATAAAATACACCACCCTGAACAAATAAACATTTCAAACGGAATTTGCAGCGGAAATACAACTGTAGAGAAATAAGCAGGACTGAAATAAACGGAATGACTGGGGCCCCCTACTAGTATCACTGGGATTCCTCGCCGTCAACATGCTCTTCCCGTGCCTTTGCCTTGCCGTGACCTGAAAACAAAATCCCCCAACGGTCGATTACATGAACAACAATCCTCAAGGGTTGAAATTACACAATCATGATATATCCGAAGTTATGAAATATCCTTAGTTATGAATTATGTCAAGAGGAGTATCATAGTACGCCCGTAGTGTTCTGTGCAAGTGTACAAGACGGATGACCGGACACACCCGTCCTTGTACCTAATTAGTCTCACGGAGGTAATCGTTACGTGCAGTGTACCCAATGTATCACTCCCAATACATGGCCATCATGTGCCCGACTAAAAATTCCACACATCCGCACCCAGCCACGCAATATGAACCCAGAAGGTCATATGAACGAGAATGACCATAATGAATATCAATGAATAATAATAATCTGACAAAGTCAAGAATGACTCACCGATATGAAAGTGATAATGAAGTGATTGATAGTTTCAATGAAATGATTGGAACCGCCGTTCCTCGCTAATGAAGTGATTATTCGACAATTACAAGTCTCAATATGATTAATACAATGATGAATGAGTTATGATTATGAATTATCAACAACAAAAGGAATGAATATCCTTTTAACCGAGTAAGAATCAACTTACTCAATACCGATGACAATGTCCTTCCACGAACAACGTCCTAATCGAGATACCGGTCGCTCGAACAACCTTGAATAACAATAATTACCAACAACCGTTCAATACACGTATCAAGCAACAAAACACGACTAACCCAAAGGTCGATACAACGATAATCAAACTCGTAGGGACATTCTAACGAATACGTAACCAACCACACAACTTCGAAAATATCCAATCCCGAATATATCGAACCCAACACCAAAATGAGTATTTCGAACTATCAAAACACTTCAATGATATCAATAATCCAATAGGAATCCACAATTCAAGATTACAACAACATCAATCGGAAAACCCCCAATTAACCGAAGTCAACCCCAAGGGTTCTTGAAATAATTCCGAAAATAGTCATTAAATCCATAGGAATATATTTATCCAAGGTAGATAATCCATATCTAATATATTCCAATGATAATACAAGCTTACACGAAGAAATCGGAAGGAAAAACCCAAAAATCCGAAATTCTAGATCCAATAGATTAATACCTTAGATTTGATGTTAAGGAGTGATGAAGTGATGATTAATCCAACTCAAAGGCTTGAAAATGATGATAGATGATAGCAGCTCGAAGAGAACACTCCAAATCGCCCGAAGTCGCCCGAAGTCGCTCAAAAACGAAGAGAAGTGAGAAAATGATTAAACTCAGGCTAACTGTCCAATTTATACTGCTCCAGATTAGCGCACGCTATGACCTGCTACTTAGCGTGCGCTAACGAGTTGTATGAACATTCCAGTGAACCCTGGCTGACCTGTTAGCGTACGCTACGACCTGGTAGCGTGCGCTAACTCTATCCCAATAGCGTGCATTAACTCCAATTGTTAGCGTGCGCTAGCTAAATATCTGTTGTCCAGTACTGAAGTCCTGAACCTTCTGTCCTCTGATCTGATCTCGGTAGCGTGCGCTACAACCAAGAAGTAGCTGCAACAGTCCAGGGAGTGGAAATCTGTATCAATCGCGATCTACTCCAGAGAATCTACAGGCTACCCGCCGATGGCCTGACCATGGACCAACTTGAGACGTTCGGGTCTCAAGAGCTCATTACCAAGTTTTATGGACTATTTACAGGGTCCAAAGTGGTTGATATGGTGACAACTACTTGTCACAAGAAAAACTTTCTTCTTCATTTTGTGTATCTTCATGACTTTTGCTCTAGGATCATTGAAAACCGAACCGGTGCGTTCGAGATGTGCACAAACTTACGGTTCAGGATGATGGTTGCTATTTTGACCTGTGAAAAGGTCAATTGGTGCCAAATAATTCTGAAACGCTTACAAGAGGAGGTGTGCAAACCTGCCACCCAAAAGAAATCCTTCGGTTTGATGCTGAATTATATCCTGACGAAGTGCGGACTGACGCAATCCGCCGATGCGAAGAAGAACAGCTCGAGGATATACTTAGGAGGCATCAAGCCCACTGCGTATAACCAGAGCACCATGCATTGCAACCACCTGAGAACCAGGCACATGCCAATTTCTGACAACCCAAGAGATGAATCCGTGAAGGTCCCAGAAATGGAATCTTCAAAGAAGCAAAAAAGATCTCACAGCAAGAAACACTCTGCTGGTGAGAAGCCCAAGAAGAGACTCAGGAGGCTTTCAAAAATCAAATCTGCCAAGCACTCCAAGGTAGTCTTCCCCGTGGCGCAACCCACTGATGAAGAACCCCAGGGCCCAACCCCTGTGGAAGAGGTGTCTCCTCAGTATCGACAATAGATCCCGAGCCTTTGGCGGCTACGACGGATATAGAGACATCCGCCAACGCTCAAGACTTTAGCGAGTCGGTGCCCATTCGGAGCCAAAAGCTACTTCTCCTCTGCGGGATCCCACACCCGCACAGGATCCATCTTCCTTCAGGGCACCATCCCCGTAAAGAGTCCCTCTTCCGCATGTGATCCCATACCTGTCTGGAATCCTCAAACAGCGTCTCAGCACGTTATTCGAAGTCCCTCCCCGACTCGATCATTAATCGACTCTTCTTTCGGTTCGATTGAACATGCCTACGAAAGATTTCGCAATGGAAAGGCTACAGTGCTAGCTCCGCATTTATACACTGCATAACCGGGAGCGATTGGAGCCACGAAGAGAGATTCGTCTCGAAGTATGCATACAACTGAAATTGAGGCCCTGCTTCGATGGGACAACGCCTCTTGCAAAGATCTAATTGAAAGCCACCTGCTGCACAAATCTGACGCCAGGAGGAAAGGAAAGAATAAGTCAGAGGATTCTCCCCCCAATCCAAAAGATGACGAAGATCATGACTCAGACGACGACAACGACGCTTTACAAGCAGGTCTGAGAATGAGTCGTGAAGAGGCTGAAGCTTGAGACGCCTCTCCACCCAGAAATGACGAAGGGCCTTCTACCCAAGCTAATCCCCCTTCGCCACAGCCTGAGAACATTCCCGACCAAGAGGAATCAGTTCCTCCAGTCGAGGAAGTTCAAGAAATTTTGGAACAGGCACCTGAGCCTGCTGCGACCGAAGAAGAAGCCATTCCTGAAAGCCAACAGGAGGATTCAGTCCCTCCCACATTCATGATTGCTGAAGAACCTTCGCCACAGGACGCTTCTCAACCCACTGTCGCCGAACCACAGGAAGCTGCTCCCGCCCCTTCAACCGTGGAATCCGAGGACGGTGTCGAACCTGAGGATGTCCAACTTACTTCACGCCCATCCGTGAATGTAAGAAGGTTGAAAAGCGCTGCAGACCTTGCCCAACCAGATTCTCCGATCTCTGCCGCACGAAAAGAGCGCCTGCGAGCTCTTGGCCTTCAGACTGTATTTATCCAAGATGCAGTCAATGCTCTATCTTCCGTTGAAAAAGCATTGAATTGGATGCACACCTCTGCCGTCGAAGAAATGACCACTCTTCAACACGAAGTATCTCGAGTTGTCGACGCATTCATTCTTTTGCCAGAAGTTTTCAAGCAAGCCTTGAAGATCATGGAAGATAAGCAGGAGCAACTGCTGAAGGAAGAAGCTACAAAGACAAGGATAGCTGAAGCCAAGACCGCTTGTGCAATGATTGAGAACAACTCTCAACTGCGTGCTCACGACAAATGCATTCAGGAAATGTCGCAGACTCTTTCCTCCCTTGTAGAAAGAATGACCAGCATCGAGACCAAACAGGACGCTGCTCTAGAAATCCTGCAAAGTCTTGATGAAGCCAAAAAGGGGGAAGAGGCACGAGAAGCTGCTAGGAGAATAAGGCTGCAACAAGAAAGGGAATTTGAGGTCGAGCAATATCACTGCCGAATTGAACAAGCTAGCACCTCCATCCCAAAGTTTTAAAATTTCAGGCTCCAGACCGGAATTTCATGATCCCAATGTCCCTTGGCAAACTCTTACTCAGAGACCTTCGGATATTCGTCTGTCGACCAACCGCAACCCAACTGCCGACGAAGTGAAGCACTGGAGGAAGAACGAACTGATGAGATACTTTGTCAGACTCATTAGGGAATCCGCCATCTTCAAGAACTATAAAACGTTAGCGGAGGCCGCAGATAAATTTACGAAGATGCTAGAAGAAGGTAAACTCCCTCTCCAAATCGAAATGAAATCCAAACATAGAAGAGGAGATCGGGTCACCCATCCAGAAGATTGGATACTTGCCTTTGATCGATCATATGAAGGAAGAGCGATATACCAGGATCGAGGCAATGATTCTCTTCAAAACTGGTGGCGTGGCACCGAGAATGAACCAGGGAAAAGACCATGGAGGCATGCGGATTATAGATAAGGAGATGAAATCTATGTATTTTTTTGTAATTTCTATTCGAAACAGCAAACTCTGTACTCAATTCATTTTGAATATCAATAAAACGTTTGTTTGTCTTGAAAGATTACAACTCGTAATCTACTGTGTTAATGTATGATTACTTAAAATTTTTTGGAATCTCAAGTTAGATAAACTTGATTGAAAAATAAGTCTGCATTTAACTAGTCTACGAACAGGTTCATAATTTGATTGTAAGCTTAGAATACATTGTAAGATTGTGCCTGCGCGCCAATCATAAGCTTAAGTTGTAAACTGTATCGAACGAGCCTGCGAGCAGTTCATTATTGTAGACTAAGTCACTAAGTCAGACCTTTGACAAAAGACCAAGAAATCTGCCAGAAGTCATCAAAGAAGAATGCTTCATGAAGAAGGTTTTGGCATCATCAAGAAGACTCGAATAGTTAAGTAAAAAGGTCTTGGCAAATTGTCAAAAAGGGGGAAATTGTTGGGAAAACAAATACCCTATATCGAATCAGCCGGGATACCCGATCCCTGTATCGAAAGATATTTGATAAAGAGGTTTTGACACATATGCCAATCCGAATACAGTAAAGGAAACTGTATCGAAGCTTTTAGGCTTTATCCTGTATCAAAGACCTGCCTCGAATCAGCATATAGTGAAGCTCGTCAGTACAGCAAGTAGTCTTGTAAAAAGACCAAGTATGGAAACTGTCTCGATACTCGAAATACAGTTATCTTCCATACAGCTCACAACAGGACAAAGAAGGAACAGAAGTCAAGTCCCGTTGAATAAAGAAGTATTTAAATACTCAAGGATAAAGTATTTAAATACTGCCAGTCTTCAGATCTTCAGAATCCCGCGAAATCCGGATCGTGTCATAATCCCGTTGGAACGAAATCTTATTGAAACGGATACATCACAATGGATACTTTCTTCAGAGACTATATATATCCTATGAAGACATTGAAGATCAGTTACACCAAGTAACCTAACACTCAAGATATCAAAAGTTATCATCAGAGCAAACATATCTCCAAAGCATACTGCAATTAAGAACAAAAGAGATATACAGTGCTCAACATCAAGAACAACCATCATCAGCTCAAGAACTTCATATTCAAAAGCTGTTGTTCTTACCTGGTTACCTACCTTTTACCTCTGTGTAAAAACTGAGCTCTATGTGAACTCAACAAGTTATTCTGACCTGTGTGGGACGAATAAGGACGAAGCTTTGGAACTGTGTGTGAAGAAGCTAGTCAAGAAGGAAGCTTTAACCAATCTGTGTAAACGGTTGAAAGTGATATTCTTTGTATCAATCTGTGTGAACGATACAAGGATAGGTTTGTTTATAATTACGTAGTTGTGTACGCAGTAATTATAATAAACTTTTTACTCCTGTGTGGAGGACCAGTGGACGTAGAGGGGTTTACCTCGAACCACTTTAATTACTGTGTTATTTACCTTCACTTTTCTTGTTTAAATTCCGTGATATATTAAGTATACACTATACACTTAGTTGTTGTATCCACAAAGAACCTCGTATCCAAGACTTCCGCTACGCACTCGATTTAGAATCAAATACGGTTTGTCGTTCAAACTATTTTCCAAATCGTATCCAAGATACTTAGTGGCCAACAAGTGGTATCAGAGCGGTTGATTCTAAAAAGAATCAGTCGTATTTCTTTTTAACCGAATCAGATTCAAATCACTTATTTTTAAAACAGTCTCTTTCATTCCTATATTATCAGTATGGATACTTCTATGATTAACAAAGTCCCTATGTTCTCTATTAACGAATTTGACGACTGGAGAATTAGAATGGAAGCTCATCTTGCAGCAATGCACGAAGAGATGATCTTTGTTATACAGGATGGTCCTATCAAGATCATGAAGGTCAATCCGGCCGCAAGGATTGAGGGCCAAGCCCATGCTGAAATGCTCGAGAAGGAACGCGAGCAATGGACAACAGATGAAAGGAAGCGAGCCAATCTCGACAACATGGCTAAGAACGCGTTATTTGTCACTCTTTACAAAGGCACGTTCTCAAAGGTAAAGAGCTGCAAAACAGCCAAAGAAATCTGGGATAAACTCAAGTTAATTTGTGAGGGAACTGAGCTCTCAAAAGAAAACAAGATTTCAAAACTTACTCAGCAATTTGAATCTTTTGAAATGAAACCAACGGAAACACTTGAGGAACTTGACCTCAGATTCACTGGTATTGTTGGTGAACTTGAAGCGTTGGGCAAAATTTACACCCAAAAGGAGAAGAACTTAAAAATTTTCAGATCTCTCCCAGCCCGATGGGACATTAAGATCACAGCTATGCATGTATCTTGTAATCTTAATGAAATATCCACTTTTGATCTCTTCTCTGACCTTAAAGCTTTTGAGTATGACATTGTGAGAGAGAAAGTCAAGAATCTCCTTCAAAGGTCATGACTCTGGCAGTATCGAACTCGACACGGCATGCCTAGCTCGTCGGCCCGGTCACAAGAATGCCGATGATGGACGACATCCCGTCCCAAGATGAAATGGCGCTTCTAATGCATAAATTCAAAAAGTTCATCAAACACTGGAAAGACTCCTACGTGCCCAAACACATCAACAAGGTAAGCACCGAAACATCATCAGTGATGCTAACTCGTGCTATAAGCTGCAGGAAACTGTGCCATTATGCAAACAAATGTCCTCATCCCAAAGTCCAAAGATTGCCCGAGGCCAAGCAACAAGAGAGAGATGAAAGAAGACGTGCTTGGAAAGACAAGCTCAAGGCCCCGATTGAGAATCGAAGCCTCCCCACACCATCCAAATCAGTAATGTCTTCAGGTGGTCACTGAAAGTGATTCATCTGACGATGAGTTCGATGATAAAGCATACATGTGCTTTATGGCCAAAGATGTTCCAGAAGGTGAAGACAGCGACGATGAGGTAAGTTCAACCTCTACTATTCCATCTAATGCATCTCATACTTTCGAAAATATGATGAATGAGTTTAAAAACATTCAAAAGGCCCATGAGACTCTAAAAACTGAGAATATACAGCTTCAATTAACAAATTTAGAGCTGAAAGATGAGAATGACTTGCTGAAAATAAACTATGAAAATATGTCTCTTGATTGTGAAACCAGCAAGGTCGATTTTGAAAAACTCATGGAGAGCAATCATCAACTTGCTCATGAACTAAATGAGGTTAAAACCCACAATGAGAGCAAGACAAATGATTTGGTTCTATTACAAACCAAAATCACAACTCTCAAAAAGCGAGAAACTGAACTTGAGACCATTCTGAAGTCTTTTGAAAGATCATCCAAAAGAATGGAAGAAATTCTGAGCACTGGGCAACATGCTCATGATAAAAGTGGCTTAGGATACAGCTCAGGTTCGAACAAAGGGAAAACTAGTACAGTGTTCGTCAAGAGTGTGGAACACTTTCCAGAATCGGAAGATACTCCTAGTCCCATAAAGGAACCTGCTGTACCGAGAAAACCAAAGGCTGCAATTCCGCCCCCGCAACTCTACTATTCGAGACAGTGGAACCAACAGCCACTCAGAAGGCGTAATCAACAGCATGCTCCACAAGCATATCATAAACGCCGGCAGTCATTCAGAAAGAAGACGGTATCCAACCACCAAAGACCCGCACAGCAGTACTCTCAGTACAGCGCGCCGAGGTATTGGATACAGGAGCCCCGTTATCCCTCAAGACAGCAGATGCCAGTTCAGTATCAACAACAGCATTGGGAATCCAACCGAGACCCAAGACAAGTCGTTAGGCCTAGGAAAATGGCTCCACCTCCTAGACGGCACTCGTCGGAATAATAATAATAACCCCGAATTTTACATGCATAGTAATTATCATGATTATAACAACTACGGATATGCCCCGTAGATATCGCAACACCGCACCGAGTACGTCCTACAAGAAACCAATTCTGTCAGAAAGTCCGGGTACCTAAAGGAACTAACATATATGGACCCAAAAATCAAAGGGGACCTAAATCTACCTAATTTCTTTGTTACAGGACATTCTAGAGGAGGATACCTGGTACTTCGATAGTGGATGCTCTCGGCACATGACCGGAGATAGGAGCAAGCTATCTGATTTTATAGAAGGTCGCGGTCCAAAAGTTCGCTTCGGTGTCTAAAGGAAGAACAAGAGGGAAAGGAAACCTACTTGTCAGGAAATTCAAAGTCACCGATGTTGCATATGTTGAAGGCTTACAGTATAATCTACTTAGTATTAGCCAGTTCTGTGATAAATAGTTCTCGGTGAAGTTCTATATAGATCGTTGTAGAGTCAAGAACACCCAAACCAAGGAAGTTGTGCTTACAGGAAGCAGATCAGGTAATATGTACATTGCTGACTGGAAGCCTATGAGCTCCTTAATTCCATGTTTTGTTGCCAAAGGCACTGCATATATTAGCTGGTTATGGCACAAGAGGATGTCTCACGTCAACTTCAAGACGATCAACAAGCTTTCAAGACAGGGTATGGTTACAGGTTTGCCAGATGTGTCATTCAAGAAGGACAGCGTCTGCGGACCATGCCAGAAAGGCAAGCAAATCAAGTCAACCCTGAAAAGCAAATCCTACCTTTCAACCCAAAGAGTGTTGGAAATGCTACACATGGATCTCTACGGTCCTGTAGACCCAGTAAGTTTGGGAGGTAAGAAATATTGCATGGTTGTTGTTGATGATTATTCCAGGTATGCTTGGACGATCTTTCTTAGCAAGAAGAAGGAAACAACATCAAGGTCGCCCGAGCTCCCGAGAAAGTTGCGAGAATGAAAAAGCATCGAGTATCGTGTGCATTCGTTAAACAGGTACTAAATTTACTAACCGCTTTATAGAGCAATACTGTTCGGAGAATGGAATACAAAGACGAATACTCACCGCCCGTACACCTCAACAAAATGGTGTTGCCGAGCGAAAGAATAGGACGTTGAAAGAAGCAACAAGGACAATGATTGCCGCAAGCAAATTGCCACAGCGTTTAAGGGTGAAGCAACCAATACAGCGTGCTACACTCAAAACCGCTGTATCGTCAACAAGCACCACAACAAAACAGCATATGAGGTATGGAATAACAAAACTCCATTAGTTTCGTATTTTCACATTTTTGGATGCAGGTGTTATGTTTTGAACAATGGGAAGGACCAACTTAGAACCTTTGATGAAAAATCAGATGAAGGAATATTCGTAGGATACTCCTCCGTCAGCAAAGCTTTCAGAATATTCAATAAAAGGAAGCAGACGATCGAGGAATCAGTTCATGTAGTGTTCGACGAACTACACCATGACCCTACAGGAGTAGATGATATCACTCAGGACATTCACCATCTATCTATCTTGGAGTCACCTACACCCATAGAACCTGTCGTTGATTTAGAAATCAACCCCGCAGCTGTAAGAATCGATGTGGATGAAGCCGACGCTGTACAAGCTGAAGCTGTAACCACAGAAACTTTAGATACAGTACGGGATCCTGAACTAGAACCCGACCGAAGATGGTTGAGAGATCACCCGCAAGAGCTGATCATTGGAAACATTAATGCCGGTGTTTCTACTCGTAGGAGAATACAGAGTACACAAGGAAATGTACTTTGTGCACAAGAAGAATCTAATGTCAAGTTTCACGCTTCTCGAATGGAAATCTCAATCCGAACTTAGAGACTAAATATGTGCACTATCGCATTATTCTTAGCCCAAATTCAACTGCTTTCACCATAGACGCTCTTAACAATTCTCATTGATAACATCTATGGAAGAAGAGCTTAACGGTTTCAAAGAAACAATGTATGGTATCTTGTACCTGCATCGACACACCAATCGGTCATAGGAACCAAATGGGTATTTCAAACAAAAAGGATCGAAATGGACTTATCATAAGGAACAAATCCAGACTAGTAGCACAAGGCTATTGTCGAAGAAGGAATCGACTATGATGAAACCTTCGCACCAGAAGTAGACTAGAATCCATTAGGATATTCTTAGCCTTTGACGCCCATAAGAGTTTTATCGTATACCAAATGGACGTCAAGAGTGCTTTCCTAAATGGAGAACTTGCAGAAGAAGTTTATGTTGAACAACCACCAGGGTTTGCCAACACAGACGGTATCGATCTAGTTTACAGGCTAAGGAAAGCCCCAGACGGACTTAAACAAGCCCCTAGAGCACGGTACGAAACCCCGTCCCAAAGATTCAACCAACAACGGATTTGAGAAAGGTGTCAGAGACAAAACCTTGTTCAAGATACAGGAAGGTGATGACCTTCTAATGGTACAAATCTATGTCGATGATATTATTTTTGGTTCAACTAACCTTGCTCTATGTCAAAGGTTCTCTCATCTCATGCAAAGTAAATTTGAAATGAGTATGATGGGGGAACTTAGTTATTTCCTAGGTTTGCAGGTAAAACAGTTGCCTACAGGTATATTCATCAACCAGGAGAAATACAGCAAGGAGCTTCTCAACAAATTTGGATGAACAATTCCAAATCCTCGCCAACCCCTATGAGCACTTCCGTGCAAATTAGTGCTGATGAAGCCGGAAAGCCGTTTGACCAATCAATCTACAGGAAGCTCATTGGTTCGCTCCTGTACCTAACGGCTAGCAGGCCCGATATCCAGTTTGCTGTTGGAGTGTGTGCGAGATACCAAGTTGCACCTAAGGAATCACACTTCAATACAGCTAAACGAATCCTGAAGTACATTAAAGGAACAGTCGATGCAGGACTATGGTATCCTAAGGAAGGCGGATTCGATTTAGTTGGATACAGCGACTCGGATCTCGGAGGCTGTAAGCTAGATAGGAAGAGTACAAGTGGAACTTGTCACTTTCTCGGACCTAGACTCGTGTCTTGGTTCAGTAAGAAGCAATTGGCTAACTCTCTTTCCACGGCTGAATCAGAGTACTATGTCGCCGTAGTCGCCGTATGCAGATCCTTCGATGCAAAGAACAACTATCAAACTATGGAATCGATGCTAGAGAGACTCCAATCATGTGTGATAGCACGAGTGCAATTGAAATCACGCACAATCCTGTTCTGCACTCGCGCACAAAGCATATCAACATGAAGCATCATTTTATCAGGAATCATGTCGAGAACAAGGATGTTCGCCTGGAAAAAGTTCATACAGACGTTCAGCTGGCCGACATCTTCACCAAGCCTCTCGACACAGCAAGATTCAACATGCTCAGACAAGAATTGGGAATGCTACAGCCAGATGTTGGGATTCGGTGCCTAAAACGAAGGCCCAGCGGAAGCGGTAAAACGAAAATTAATTCGATCCGAATCCCTACGAGGATCGATCGAGCTACGTATATACGAATATATAAACGAAAAGCAAGAGTCATAAGAAACTAACCCTCGAAGTCCGTTGATTAAATGGAAACCTTCTCTTGAACTATTCCCCAAGCTCTTGAACGATCCAACGCCGAAAGTACCGCGTCTCTACTTGCCACGCGCCGGAGAAACGACCGGAACGACGATCACCTTGCTATCCTCCGAGGATACGGCTAGAGCTAAGTGATGAAGCTTCCAATATGAGATTATCACACTCTAAGTGTATAACTCACAACTCTCATTTATTTCTTGATTTTTCTCCAAGAATCACCAAGAATAAGTTGAAGAAGAAGATGAAGATAAGTGTTTGAACTCAAAGTCTCACTTTCTCTCTCTCTCAATGTATCTCACGGTTGGCACAATGATCATTTTAGAGAGTGACAAGTCTTCTCTTCTTATTCAATTCCTTTCCACATGAGAACAACTCATGTTTAACCCCACCTTGAAAAAGATATCAAATATCTATTCATTAAACACCTAATCAAGATTCCAATTGATTTAAAAATCAAAGTCTTGTCAAGGTGTGGGGAAGGGGGGCGGCTATGATGAAGAAATACGACGAGTTCGGTTCGCTTCGACTCCCGTGAGTCCAAACAGATAAACTCCGATTCTGCTCCGATGTATTTATATCGATCAATTAATCCAATTAATTAATCATATCAAATACATAATAACATAATTAATTTCTCCAAGAAATAATTATATCCATGAATTAAATTAATCACCCAAAGGATATATTTAATTCATTAAGCCGTAAATCAATTTATCCGATAAATCGATTTAAATATCCAATGTCCCAAATTAGATATCCAATATCTAATATTCATAATGAGAGAATTAGCTTAATTCATTCCATCGTCAATCCTCATGCGCGACTCGGTAGGTCCGTCTCAGTCAGCAATGGGAGGAACCAAAGAGTAGTAGCACCACCTAGCCAGCCTGGTGGCCTACACTGCACTTAACCGAGAACGAATGATTGGGATCATTCAAGAACCATTCTGTAGTGAATACCAAGATACGTATAAACCCTTCTTTCAAATGTCCCGATCAAGTTATAGGTCACACTACCAAACCCTATCTCGTACTTGACGCTATGCATGCGTTAATGCAAATCGAGATCATCGAGTGCCGTGTATCTAATACAACTAGCTCCAATGCTTTGGCCAAAGACTTATGATCTCATCCGCCAATAACCGCATAGGACATATAACCCGCTCACTAACGGGAGAAAGAATTCTATCTTGGTATTCGTAGGACTCGCTACTTGCCCGTCAAGATGCACGTCGAGGTTAACCCCGCCTTCCGGTTTAAGGTGGTCGAACTACTCTAATGAAAATCTTGACGTCACAAGCACATCCCTACTAAATCCTCAAGTCTAAGGTTCACGAATACCTATCACAACCTTTCGATTCCGTCATTGACTGTCCCGGAGTGAAATCCATGTGACGAATCGAGGGTGAGTCGGTTCGAGTATACTAATCCAATTAGCATACCTATAACGTGTGCTCCCACTAACCATTAGTGTTCGACAGCACTCTCCATGTCAAAGAACACGTCATACAAGTCTTCACATAAACTTAACGCCTACCAAGTTTCATCGACTTGCGAACGATTAAGTATTTGAGCTATAACCTTTCCAAAGGCCGACTCCTTATCCAATAAGGAGTGGAACGCTTTGCTCTCAAATACACGGACTAGTTTCTATATGTTTATTTACGAGTTAGGAATGCCAAGAACTACCAAGAAATAAAGAAACATTCATTTGCCTTATATAATTGGTTTACATAATTACAAGTACAATGCCCTCACTCAACAACCTCCGAGTGGCATTCGAGGGCATACTCCTAACAATCTCCCACTTGCACTCAATGCCACACACTATGGTATCTAATACCCATGTTCTCTAGATGACGCTCCAAGCTAGTCCGAGAAAGTGGCTTGGTCTGGATCGGCGACGTTGTCGGCCGAGTCTACTCAGGCAAGACAATGTATCCCTTGCGAACAAATTCTCTTACGAGATGATACTTCCTCTCAATATGTTTGGTCTTGTTGTGAAACTCGACTTGGCTGCGCTACACTCCGTCGTTGTCGCAAAGATAGCGGAACAGCAAATTTCAAAGACATGGTATCATTTGAAGTTCTCCCGAAACTTCTTAATCCGTAACCCTTCCTTGAAGCCTCCGAGGCCGCTTGATACTCACCGACAGTGGAATCGCTAGCCGCGCTTGCTTGGCACTACGCCAAGATACTGCTCCTCCATTAAGAGTAAATATATAGCAAGTGGACATCGAGTCGCCCTTCGGTCCTTGGAAGTCCGAATCGGTGAATCCCACCACATCTAAATCTCCACCGCCATACATAAGAACCATATCTCTGCTCTTCTCAAGTACTTGAGAACGTTCTTTACAGCAGTCCAATGTTCCCTACCTGGGTTTGCCTGAAACCTACTCACCACGCTTACAGCATGCGCGATGTCAGGTCTTGTACACAACATAGCATACATAAGGCTACCCACGGCCGAAGCATATGGTATATTACTCATTTCCTTGCATTGTTCCTCACTTTGAGGACACATCTTCAAGGTGAGTTTTATTCCATGTTGCATCGGTAGGAACCCTCTTTTAGAATCATCCATCTTAAATCGCTTTAAGATCTTATCTATATAGAGGGCTTGGGAAAGGCCTATTGTTCTCTTCGATCTATCCCGGTAGAGCCGAATACCAAGAATATAGGTTGCTTCTCCCAAGTCTTTCATGGAGAAATTACTCGAAAGCCAAGCTTTCACAGAAGTGAGCATTCCCACATCATTTCGTATTAGTAGAATGTCATCTACATATAGTACTAAGAATGCGATCTTGCTCCCACTAACCTTCTTGTATACATAAGGTTCCTCTTCATTTTGCACGAAGTCAAACTCTTTGACCGCCTCGTCAAAACGAAGGTTCCAACTACGCGACGCTTGCTTCAGTCCATAAATGGAACGCTGAAGCTTGCACACTTTCTGAATATCGACTTCGGACACAAAGCCTTTAGGCTGCTCCATATAGATTTCCTCCTCGAGGAATCCATTAAGGAAAGCCGTCTTTACGTCCATTTGCCATATCTCATAATCGTGGTAGGCAGCTATAGCAAGCATCATGCGAATAGACTTGATCATGGCTACGGGCGAGAAGGTATTGTGGTAATCGATCCCTTCCTTTTGGGTATAACCCTTTGCCACAAGCCTGGCCTTATAGGCGTCAACCTTGCCATCACCATCGCCTTTCTCTTGTAGATCCACTTATTCCCAATGGGCACTATGCCCTGGGGCGGTCTACTAGAGTCCAGACTGATTTACATGCATCGAGTCTATCTCGGCCTTCCATAGCTTCACGCCATTTCGCGGAGTCTACATCCACCATCGCTTGGTCATAGGTCGTCGGGTCGGTCTCTTGGCTATCACTTGGAACCTCATGGAGACCCGGCTCCTCCAAGTGCACAAGCCCATACCTCTCGAGTAAATGAGACACCCTACTAGACCTACGAGGTGGTTGTACTTGTGTTTGAAAGTTCGGTTCCAGTTTCTTGCACAGGTGTCTCTCGAGGAGTTTCATTGTATTCTTCTAAAGAAATACTTCTACCTGCTCCGCCTTCCTGAATGAACTCATCTTCCAGGAAGTGTGCTTGTAAAGCAACAATGATCCTTCGATCTTCGGGCATGTAGAATAGATATCCCATCGTCCCAGACGGGAATCCAATGAAACGTCCCTTCGCAGACCTAGCTTCCAACTTTTCCACCTTAGTCTTCTTGACATAAGCGGGACATCCCCAAATCCTAATATGATTAAGACTTGGTTTCCTTCCTTCCCACATCTCATGTGGAGTTTTAGGAACGGATTTGGAAGGACATCTGTTCAAGATATACGCGGCAGTCAGGAGTGCATACCCCCACAGGTAAATCGGCAAGTCAGTATAGCCTAGCATGGAACGGACCATGTTCAACAGGGTCCGGTTCCTTCTTTCTGACACACCATTTAACTGAGGAGTACCTGGAGGTGTTAGTTGTGAAACTATTCCATGTTTCTTAAGGAACTCGTCAAACTCCGTACTCATATACTCGCCACCTCGGTCCGACCGAAGTGCTTTGATATGATTACCAGTTTGTTTCTCGACTAGGGCCTTGAATTCCTGGAATTTCTCAAAGGCCTCGGATTTATGTTTCATTAGGTATACATAACCATACCTAGTATGATCATCTGTAAACGTAATGAAATATTGATATCCGTCACGTGCTGCTTCCAAAGCACCACAAACGTTAGTATGGATTAATCCTAGTTTATCAGCGGCTCTTTCAAAAGTCCCTGTGAAGGGGGACTTAGTCATTTTGCCTTTAAGGCAAGATTCACAAGTAGGAAAGGGATCCGATCCCAATGGACCCATAAGTCCATCTTTTTCCATCTTGTAAACCTTGGTCTGACCAACATGACCAAGTCTAAGATGCCATTTCAAAACTTGGTTGGTTTCATCCCTACCACGTTTTCTAGTCATAGTATTCACAACTACTTTGTTCTTGAGATTTAGATGATACGATCCATTCAACAATGTAGCAGATCCACTAGTTTATTTCTAAAATAAATTTTGGCAGAACCATCACGAATGAAAAATGAAAAGCCTTTCCGGTCCATGACCGAATGGATACAATGTTTTGTGCCCCTTGGGCAAAACAAGTACATCTTCTAAAGTCAAAACAAAACCGGATTCTAAACCCAAAAGAAGTGATCCTATGTCGGTTGCCTCGACACTATGCCCGCTTCCGACAGTGATCATAACTTCTCCAGATCCAAGCTTCCTACTTTGTTCCAGATCCCGATTCACGGTACAAATATGAGAACTAGCACCGTAATCCGATTCAGAAGTAGAAAATACAAGAGCGTAACAATTTGTTTCCAAAACTAAAAGTTACAGACCAAGTGCAATGAAGAATCGGACAGCCTCTAGCCCAAAGGGCCCACTCACCGCACTTGAGACAAGCATCCTTCTTCTTCTTGTTCTTTGGAACCATCGGGGCCTTGCCCTTTCCCTTAAGGTCCTTAGCTTGTGGTCCATCCGCTTCTTGGTCTTTTTCTTCTTATTCTTAGACTTCCAAGTCCGTAAGAAATCACAAGTGCAGACTCCTTCATCCGCGGAGTCTTCATCCGAGACCGAGCGGTCACTAGTTTGTTCATTAGCCCAGCTAAGTTACATGCAATTTCGTTGCAGTTGAAGTTCATAACAAACTGTGAGAAGAAATCAGGGAGAGACTGTAGGATAAGGTCGGTTTGGAGAGAAGCATCCATTTTAAAATCAAGAGCCTCCAATCTCTCGATCATGGATATCATTTTGAGGACGTGTTCCCAACCTTCTCACCTTCCTTCATCCTAGCACCGAACAGCTTGCTTGGATATCTCATATCTAGCGATTCACTTGTGCTCACCATAAAGCTCGGTTAAGTGAGATAGAATCGCCAGCGAAGTCATTTTCTCATGAGCTCTCTGAAGCTCATTAGACATGGAAGCCATCATATAAGCACGGACTTTCACGTCATCCTTAACCCACTTTTCGTGGTTTTCAATCTCTTCCCGATTGGCTGGTCCGCACAGAGGCGCCGAATGTCCGTCTCCAAGACATATCCCAAAGGCTCTATACCGAGGACAATCATCGACATGGAGCCAATCCACAAAGTTAGGTCCCATTAAGGTGTTCTTTTCGAGTAGAATTGCGAGTGGATTCATTGTCATATTGAGATTTGTCTCGCATTAAGTATAACAGACATTAGTGACTCATTCAATTATATTCTGATTATAGAATTTTATTTCTTGTCTATTCTTTTTACCGAGCTCCCTCTATTTTTATCGTAATAACACACCCCCATGTGATATCCTAAGTATCGTCGCTCTACTTCATAGTGGTGATCGAGTTCTTTATAAATCTTAATAGAGGGCAACCGAAGGTTTCTAGTCTATTAATTTTCATAAAGTGGTGTCCAACACCAACCCATCTAATGGATGATTCGATCTTCTTTTTCCCCTTGTTCACTCCCCTCAACCTATACGATTTCTATGGTTCGTGAACAAGTTAAGTTTATACCATCGACGCAAATCAGTTTCACAATTGAATCTTATCCGCAACCTATCGGGTTTCTAGGGATAAAATTTGCTCCAACCGAAGGCATCCAATGCGCTCTCGTAATTTATCCGTCCTCCCGAACGACTACCCCGATAACTCGGAAGCATAGCACATCCGGTTTGGATTTCAATTTCCCGAAAACTCGATGGAGGGAAGGAAAACCTTGAAACCTTATAAACTTAATTATTTATAGTGGGAGAATTTTCGCGATTAACATTACACTTTGCACATTAATCATATTAGCGCGTTTGAGGCATTCATACAATATGAAACAACCATTCACAACCTAGTTGCTACCAACATGTGGTTCATGGACCGCCTTAGAAAACAAAAACTTCGTAATCTAATTACAAGTCTTCGTCTTGAATCTTCGTCTTCTCGAAATGGATCTTCCTCCGCCTTCGTCATTACATATAAATTTTACATCGAAAATTGCATCCTAGATACAAACATTTCTAGTAAAATAAATAGGCTCAAAACGGCCTTTACAACCCAATCGAATAAAACGAACGATTCAAATCTAAGTCCACGAACCACATCCCCATTCAAAAAGCATTCATCCAATAAATACTATATAAATGGAAAGCGTAGAGATACATTGATCCAATCAACAATACGAACCGATCCAATCGATTCACACAATCGGTAATTTGATAACGTTCAAAATAATTCGGTCGACCATAAATATTCCAATTAATCAAATTTCCCTTATAAAATGAAATACCATAAATCATTTTAATCATATTAAATCCAATTTAACATGCGGGAGATTAATTTTCAAGAATACACGAAAAATCGAGCCGGGGTGAAAACGGGCCAGCATGACCGAGTCACCCTCGGCAGCGTACCGGCAGTATCGCGTGGCTTGGCCGAGTCACTCTCGGATGTATCCGGCCAGGACACGACGGAGTCCTAGGACACGGTCGGCCGCCTGGCGATGACTTGGTAGATCGTTGACACGACCGTGTCATCCAGGACACGGCCGAGTCACTCGGCCAGACACGCCCGTGTCTCGACACGGTCGGGTTCTGTGCAGCTGCCACATCGCCGGACACGACCGTGTCACCCAGACACGGTCGAGTCATTCTCGGCCAAAATACCCTTTTTGTCCAAAAAGTCGTCCGACGACGATTCGGGGCTAGATTTTCGACCGGATATCCAATATCAATATTTTACGACTTTCATATCTTCAATATAAATCATATTTCCCATAAATTTAAGATTTATATTTAGACATAAACTTACGAAAAATATAATTATTACGAACGAAAAACATATACCACGATTATGACTAAAATGATTCCAAATCATTCACCATCTAATCGAGCATTCCAAATGCCAATATCGTATATACGATCGCAAGACCTACGCTCCGATACCACTGTTGGGATTCGGTGCCTAGAACGAAGGCCCAGCGGAAGCGGTAAAACGAAAATTAATTCGATCTGAATCCCTACGAGGATCGATCGAGCTACGTATATACGAATATATAAACGAAAAGCAAGAGTCATAAGAAACTAACCCTCGAAGTCCGTTGATTAAATGGAAACCTTCTCTTGAGCTATTCCCCAAGCTCTTGAACGATCCAACGCCGAAAGTACCGCGTCTCTACTTGCCACGCCACGAGAAACGACCGAACGACGATCACCTTGCTATCCTCCGAGGATACGGCTAGAGCTAAGTGATGAAGCTTCCAATATGAGATTATCACACTCTAAGTGTATAACTCACAACTCTCATTTATTTCTTGATTTTTCTCCAAGAATCACCAAGAACAAGTTGAAGAAGAAGATGAAGATAAGTCTTAGAACTCAAAGTCACACTTTATATCTCTCAATGTATCTCACTGGCACAATGATCATTTTAGAGAGTGACAAGTCTTCTCTTATTATTCAATTCCTTTCCAAATGATAACAACTCATGTTTATACCCACCTTGAAAAATATATAAAATATCTATTCATTAAACACCTAATCAAGATTACAATTGATTTAAAAATCAAAGTCGTGTCAAGGTGGGGGGAAAAGCGGGCGGCAATGATGAAGAAATACGACGAGTTCGGTTCGCTTTGACTCCGTGAGTCCAAACAGATAAACTCCGATTCCGTTCCGATGTATTTATATCGATCAATTAATCCAATTAATTAATCATATCAAATACATAATAACATAATTAATTTCTCCAAGAAATAATTATATCCATTAATTAAATTAATCACCCAAAGGATATATTTAATTCATTAAGCCGTAAATCAATTTATCCGATAAATCGATTTAAATATCCAATGTCCCAAATTAGATATCCAATATCTAATATTCATAATGAGAGAATTAGCTTAATTCATTCCGTGCCAATCCTCATGCGCGACTCGAGGTCCGTCTCGACAAGAATGGGAGGAACCAAAGAGTAGTAGCACCACCTAGCCACTGGTGGCCTACACTGCACTTAATCGAGAACGAATGATTGGGATCATTCAAGAACCATTCCGTAGTGAATACCAAGATACGTATAAACCCTTCTTTCAAATGTCCCGATCAAGTTATAGGGTCACGGTCACTCAAACCCTATCTCGTACTTGACGCTATGCATGCGTTAATGCAAATCGAGATCATCGAGTAAGCCGTGTATCTAATACAACTAGCTCCAATGCTTTGGCCAAAGACTTATGATCTCATCCGCCACTCACCGCATAGGACATACAACCCGCTCACTAATGGGAGAAAGAATTCTATCTTGGTATTCAGTAGGACTTGCTACTTGCCCATCAAGATGCACGTCGAGGTTGACCCCCGCCTTCCGGTTTACAGGGTCGAACTACTCTAATGAAAATCTTGACGTCACAAGCACATCCCTACTAAATCCTCAAGTCTAAGGTTCACGAATACCTATCACAACCTTTCGATTCCGTCATTGATCGTCCGGAGTGAAATCCATGTGACGAATCGAGGTGAGTCGGTTCGAGTATACTAATCCAATTAGCATACCTATAACGTGTGCTCCCACTAACCATTAGTGTTCGATGTGCACTCTCCATGTCAAAGAACACGTCATACAAGTCTTCACATAAACTTAACGCCTACCAAGTTTCATCGACTTGCGAACGATTAAGTATTTGAGCTATAACCTTCCAAAGGCCGACTCCCTTATCCAATAAGGAGTGGAACGTTTTGCTCTCAAATACACGGACTAGTTTCTATATGTTTATTTACGAGTTAGGAATGCCAGTAACTACCAGTAAATAAAGAAACATTCATTTGCCTTATATAATTGGTTTACATAATTACAAGTACAATGCCCTCACTCAACAACCTCTGAGTGGCATTCGAGGGCATACTCCTAACACCAGACTCCCTGTAAGTAAATTTACTGTTTTGACTCAACAATTGAGGGGGAATGCTGTAAGACCCATGAATACAGTATCGAACATTAATTATCTGTACACTCAGAATCATCAATACAGTACTGTAGCGAGCGAACGCATATGAATCCTACAGCTGGTGTGTGCAATAATTAAGGGGGAATACTGTAGGACCCATGAATACAGCATTAATCCAAATATTGCTGTATGGAATTCAAAACCTATAAGTACCTTTTTAAGGGGGAACGCTGTATCGACGCGGAAAACAGCACATGCTATAGGATTTCGATTCAGTATATAATATAATATTATTACCTTTTAAAATAATTTTTGTCCACGTGCCCTGTGTTTATATCAAACGTCATGTTCATTAAATGCCTTACACGACATCTGGACAACTGAATCTCAAAATCCGCGATGTTTTTAAATTGTTTATTAGTTTTAAACCACCGTTTTAGGCATTTAGGGTATCAACCTATGTCAGAAGTGGGACCCGCTCTATTTTTAAACTTTTTAATGGATTAGCGTATCAGTTACACTCAATCCATCTTAACCGTTGATTTCAAAACCGGTTCCCATCCCTTAAAATCTGACCATTCGTACTCTGCAAAACCCTATCTCACCGCCTGACTATAAAAGGACTGAATCTGCCATTAGAGACTCTTTACGCTTTCTGCAATTACAAGAGTTCTCAAGCAAACAGCCTACATATTTTTCTGCATTTCACTGCGCATTTCGATTGTTTTCTTGCACCCTATTTCTTAAGAAAACATCAATGGCTGGTCAATCTTCTTCCCCTATTCTGAAGAAATCCTCCAACATCATTGATGGTCGGATCTTCTCCAAACCTGTCATCATCGAGCGTATTCTCTCAGAAACCAACGACGAAGAACCTATGGAATATATCATTACTCGTCTTCAACAACAAGGCCTCTATCGCCTTGGGAGCAAGACCGCCGACAAATTCGACCCCCATCTGGTTGAGGAATTCTACCTCAACGCCGCCGTCCGTTTCTCACATCGGCCTGTGGAGGTCACGTTGCTGACATCACTGCAACAGTCCAGGGAGTGGAAATCTGTATCAATCGCGATCTACTCCAGAGAATCTACAGGCTACCCACTGATGGCCTGACCATGGACCAACTTGAGACGTTCTGGTCTCAAGAGCTCATTACCAAGTTTTATGGACTATTTACAGGGTCCAAAGTGGTTGATATGGTGGCAACTACTTGTCACAAGAAAAACTTTCTTCTTCATTTTGTGTATCTTAATGACTTTTGCTCCAGGATCATTGAAAACCGAACCGGTGCGTTCGAGATGTGCACAAACTTACGGTTCAGGATGATGGTTGCTATTTTGCCCTGTGAAAAGGTCAATTGGTGCCAAATAATTCTGAAACGCTTACAAGAGGAGGTGTGCAAACCTGCCACCCAAAAGAAATCCTTCGGTTTGATGCTGAATTATATCCTGACGAAGTGCGGACTGACGCAATCCGCCGATGCGAAGAAGAACAGCTCGAGGATATACTTAGGAGGCGTCAAGCCCACTGCGTATAACCAGAGCACCATGCATTGCAACCACCCGAGAACCAGGCACATGCCAATTTCTGACAACCCAATAGATGAATCCGTGAAGGTCCCAGAAATGGAATCTTCAAAGAAGCGAAAAAGATCTCACAGCAAGAAACACTCTGCTAGTGAGAAGCCCAAGAAGAGACTCAGGAGGCTTTCAAAAATCAAATCTGCCAAGCACTCCAAGGAAGTCTTCCCCGTGGCGCAACCCACTGATGAAGAACCCAGGGCCCAACCCCTGTGGAAGAGGTGTCTCCTATCAGATCGACGGTAGATCCCGAGCCTTTGGCGCTACGACGGATATAGAGACATCCGCCAACGCTCAAGACTTTAGCGAGCCTACGCCCATTCGAGCCAAAAGCTACTTCTCCTCTGCGGATCCCACACCCGCACAGATCCATCTTCCTTGAGGCACCATCCCCTCGTAAGGAGTCCCTCTTCCGCATGGATCCCATACTGCACTCTAATCCTCAAACAAGATTCCAGACGTTATTCAAGTCCTCCCCTAACTCGATCATTAATCGACTCTTCTTTCGGTTGACAACATGCCTACGAAAGATTTACGCAATGGAAAGGCTACGTGCCAGCTCCGCACGATACACTGCATAACCGGAGCGATTGGAGTCACGAAGAGAGATTCGTCTCCAAGTAACAGACTCAATCGAAATTGAGGCCCCGTCGATGGGACAACGCCTCTTGCAAGGATCTAATTGAAAGCCACTGCGCACAAATCGACGCCAGAGGAAAGGAAAGAATAAGTCGAGGATTCTCCCCCAATCCAAAAGATGACGAAGATCATGACTCAGACGATTTACGACGATGCTTTACAAGGTGTCCGAGAATGAGTCGTGAAGAGGTCAAGCTCGAGACGCCTCTCCACCTGCAAATGACGAAGGGCCTTCTACCCAAGCTAATCCCCTTCACATACTGAGAACATTCCCGACCAAGAGGAATCGGTTCTCCAATCGAGGAAGTTCAAGAAATTTTGGAACAGCACTGAGCTCTTGCGATCAAGAAGAAGCCATTCCTGAAAGCCAACAGGAGGATTCAGTCCCTCCCGCATCCATGATTGCTGAAAAACCTTCGCCACAGGACGCTTCTCAACCCACTGTCGCCGAACCACAGGAAGCTGCTCCCGCCCCTTCAACCGTGGAATCCGAGGACGATATCGAACCTGAGGATGTCCAACTTACTTCACGCCCATCCGTGAATGTAAGAAGGTTGAACAGCGCTGCAGACCTTGCCCAACCAGATTCTCCGATCTCTGCCGCACGAAAAGAGCGCCTGCGAGCTCTTGGCCTTCAGACTGTATTTATCCAAGATGCAGTCAATGCTCTATCTTCCGTTGAAAAAGCATTGAATTGGATGCACACCTCTGCCGTCGAATAAATGACCACTCTTCAACACGAAGTATCTCGAGTTGTCGACGCATTCATTCTTTTGCCAGAAGTTTTCAAGCAAGCCTTGAAGATCATGAAAGATAAGCAGGAGCAACTGCTGAAGGAGGAAGCTACAAAGACGAGGATAGCTGAAGCCAAGACCGCTTGTGCAATGATTGAGAACAGCTCTCAACTGCGTGCTCACGACAAATGCATTCAGGAAATGTCGCAGACTCTTTCCTCCCTTGTAGAAAGAATGACCAGCATCGAGACCAAACAGGACGCTGCTCTAGAAATCCTGCAAAGTCTTGATGAAGCCAAAAAGGGGGAAGAGGCACGAGAAGCTGCTAGGAGAATAAGGCTGCAACAAGAAAGGGAATTTGAGGCTGCTCAGAACAGTATCACTGCCGAATTGAACAAGCTAGCACCTCCATCCCAAAGTTTTAAAATTTCAGGCTCCAGACCGGAATTTCATGATCCCAATGTCCCTTGGCAAACTCTTATTCAGAGACCTTCGGAAATTCGTCTGCCGACCAACCGCAACCCAACTGCCGACGAAGTGAAGCACTGGAGGAAGAACGAACTGATGAGATACTTTGTCAGACTCATCAGGGAATCCGTCATCTTCAAGAACTATAAAACGTTAGCGGAGGCCGCAGATAAATTTACGAAGATGCTAGAAGAAGGTAAACTCCCTCTCCAAATCGAAATGAAATCCAAACATAGAAGAGGAGATCGGGTCACCCATCCAGAAGATTGGATACTTGCCTTTGATAGATCATATGAAGGAAGAGCGATATACCAGGATCGAGGCAATGATTCTCTTCAAAACTGGTGGCGTGGCACCGAGAATGAACCAGGGAAAAGACCATGGAGGCATGCGGATTATAGATAAGGAGATGAAATCTATGTATTTTTTTGTAATTTCTATTCGAAACTGCAAACTCTGTACTCAATTCATTTTGAATATCAATAAAACGTTTGTTTGTCTTGAAAGATTACAACTCGTAATCTACTGTGTTAATGTATGATTACTTAAAATTTTTTGGAATCTCAAGTTAGATAAACTTGATTGAAAAATAAGCTGTACGAACTAGTCTACGAACAGTTCATAATTTCAGTTGTAAGCTTAGAATACATTGTAAGATTGTGCCTGCGCGCCAATCATAAGCTTAAGTTGTAAACTGTATCGAACGAGCCTGCGAGCAGTTCATTATTGTAGACTAAGTCACTAAGTCAGACCTTTGACAAAAGACCAAGAAATCTGCCAGAAGTCATCAAAGAAGAATGCTTCATGAAGAAGGTTTTGGCATCATCAAGAAGACTCGAAGAGTTAAGTAAAAAGGTCTTGGCAAATTGTCAAAAAGGGGGAAATTGTTGGGAAAACAAATACCCTATATCGAATCAGCCGGGATACCCGATCCCTGTATCGAAAGATATTTGATAAAGAGGTTTTGACACATATGCCAATCCGAATACAGTAAAGGAAATCAGACGGCTTTTAGGCTTTATCCTGTATCAAAGACCTGCCTCGAATCAGCATATAGTGAAGCTCCTCAGTACAGCAAGTAGTCTTGTAAAAAGACCAAGTATGGAAACTGTCTCGATACTCGAAATACAGTTATCTTACATACAGCTCACAACAGGACAAAGAAGGAACAGAAGTCAAGTCCCGTTGAATAAAGAAGTATTTAAATACTCAAGGATAAAGTACTGCCAGTCTTCAGATCTTCAGAATCCCGCGAAATCCGGATCGTGTCATAATCCCGTTGGAACAAAATCTTATTCAAACGGATACATCACAACGGATACTTTCTTCAGAGACTATATATATCCTATGAAGACATTGAAGATCAGTTACACCAAGTAACCTAACACTCAAGCTATCAAAAGTTATCATCAGAGCAAACATATCTCCAAAGCATACTGCAATTAAGAACAAAAGAGATATACAGTGCTCAACATCAAGAACAGCCATCATTAGCTCAAGAACTTCATATTCAAAAGCTGTTGTTCTTACCTGGTTACCTACCTTTTACCTCTGTGTAAAAACTGAGCTCTATGTGAACTCAACAAGTTATTCTGACCTGTGTGGGACGAATAAGGACGAAGCTTTGGAACTGTGTGTGAAGAAGCTAGTCAAGAAGGAAGCTTTAACCAATCTGTGTGAACGGTTGAAAGTGATATTCTTTGTATCAATCTGTGTGAACGACACAAGGATAGGTTTGTTTATAATTACGTAGTTGTGTACGCAGTAATTATAATAAACTTTTTACTCCTGTGTGGAGGACGAGTGGACGTAGAGGGGTTTACCTCGAACCACTTTAATTACTGTGTTATTTACCTTCAGCTTTTACTGTTTTAAATTACTGTGATATATTAAGTATACAATATACACTTAGTTGCTGTATCCACAGCAACCTACTGTATCCAAGACTTCCGCTACGCACTCAGATTTAGAATCCGTACAGTTTGTCGTTCAAACTATTTTCCAAACTGTATCCAGTATACTTAGTGGCCAACAATTTACGTACGCTAAAAATCACTCATAGCGTGCGCTATGAATTAATCCAGTGCAGTCCAGTAGCCACTGGACTCAACCTGATCCGTCCTTAGCGCGCGCTACAGCAATTATTAGCGTGCGCTACTACAACCCACTAGCGCGCGCTACTTACCACTCGTAGCGTGCGCTACTTATAACTCACCTACAGTCCAGTACCTTCTGAACTGCAGCCAGGGTAACATTAGCCTGCGCTAATGCTGAGTGGTAGCGTGCGCTACCTGTACTCAATTAGCGCGCGCTAGAAAGAGTACGTAGCGTGCGCTACTCCTCACGCACAGCCCATAATGAAAATGACAATGATGATAAACACGGCACGGGACTCTAATTATATTAGTGATGAACGACGATTGATACACGATACAATTACTCTGAATGGTGAATACCATGATTGAATATGAGTGACAAAAGATCATTAATGAGTGAAATTACTGATTGATAAATACTGAATGATAATTACTGAATTACAACCGGGTATTACAAAATGAGGCAATTCGGTGAAACTTTTGTCACTCCACACATTTATTGCCTTCAAATTAACCAGCTTCAACACGGCAGATAGTCGTGTGAAATTATCACACCCCAGATACAATAGAGTCTGTGAATCACTTTTCAACGCATCATAAACATGAGTTCTTTGAAATGATTCTTGTCCGACATCACGAATCATTTCTTCAAATTGATCACCATATATATCTACATGAGTGTTTCCAGTTGGAACATCTACTATTTCGTCATCCAGACCGTATAGTTGGTGTTTATCCCCTCACAAACAAGATGTTCACGAATTGTGTCAGCCTCATGTCGTCTCCCATTCATACACTTCACACAAGGGCAAAAGTATCTTTCATCGGGTTCCGAGAGATGTTGTCGAGCAAATTTAAGAAATTGCTCAATTCAATTGTCATACTCCGCACTCGCAAGACTTGCATTCATCTAACTTCGATCCATTTCTTCTTTTATGTTACACGTACTATGAAATTCAATTTGCTATTGTTTTGTATAAGGGAAAGAATTTCATTTCTATATGATTACTAAATTTTTGAAAGTTGTTTTGATAGAGAATGACAAAGGTATGGTTGTCCTATAACTGTTGTTTAAAATAGAAACATGAACGATGGTTGTCAAAATAGAATTAACTGTATACTACGTCAACTTATTGCTTTGCTAAGATTGCTAACTCTATCTACATGAATTGTTGGAAGAAGATCCTTAAGACAAAAGTTAACATCTATCCCAAAGGAAGAAGATCCTTAAGAAGTTAACCAAATCTATCCCAAAATAATTCGTATTTCACAAAATAGTGTTGTCAAAAGTAACACACATAATTAAACACACACATACTCAACTAAATCGATTAAATTATATGACAAACAAGAAGAAAATAACACATAAAACTACATTACTCATACTGCCACATAAACAATCAAAAATGCTATATGTACACACTTTTGTATACATAAGTGTACACACTAACTAATTAGGGATGGAAAAGTAAAATTAATGGATGGAAAAGCAAAATTCTATGTACACAAGTTTTACAAGATGCACTTTTCCATCTATATTAGTTAGTGTGTATACAAATGGGTAAAAATGAGTAAATGTAGCATTGTTGCACAAACAATACACACACACTCACACATACAACACACACTCACACATACAACACACAACACATACTGCCACACAACAGCACACACACACACACACACAACACACAACACACACTACCACACACACAATACACAAACACACACATACTGCCACACAAAAATACACACACACTCACACACGCAACATATACAGCACACACACAGCACACAACACACACTGTACACACACAGTGCCACATAAACAATACACACACACACAACACACACGTAGCACACAACACAACACGACACAACACATAAGAACAAAGAAGAGAATTCGGAATAGTACTTGATTTCAATGTAGAGGACCGCGGTCAATTGCAAAGCATCGGGGAGGTTGTAGGGGTCACGGAGCTCGGGAGGTCACCGGAGGTTGTGGGTTAATTATGAAGCGTTGGGGGAGTCAGAAGCGTCGGGGAAGAAAGAGAGGGAAGAAAGAAGAAAGAAAGAAGAAAGAAAGGAGACTGGGTAGAAATAAAAGGATCATTAACAACGGTTTTGCAAAAAACCGCTGTTGAAATTAAGATAATAAATATTTAACAGCAGTTATGAGTACAACCGCCGTTAATTGTTGGTATTTAACAGTGGTTATGAAAACAACCGCTATTAAAAGATGGATTCTGACTGCGGTTTCTACAAAACCGCCATTAATTGTTGGTGTTTAACAGCGGTTGTTGCTATAACCGCTGTTAACTTTTCATGATATTTACATAGTATGCCATCGCACAAATTTAACAGCGGTTTTTGCATAACCTTTGTTAAATGGTTATTTTGTAGTAGTGACTGTATGTGTTTTTGTTTGCTTTGTACTGTCCATGATAGTGAATGGAGGTAGTAGTGAGAAGTAGGTAGTTTGGTTTCATGATAGTGTAATTTATGTTTGCTTCTGTATGTGACGTATTAACAATGGCTGTTCTAGTTATGTTTACAATATTCAATAAAATTGTGTTGTCTAAACAAGTACTTGAAATCATCTTGCATTGAAAATACCATAGTCTTCACAATTCAAGGTTTTTACACAATACAAGTCTGCACCTAATCATACCAATGTTCATAAACACTATAGTCATCAACATTGCACCTAATATTACAAAGGTACATAAAAGACCATAGCCATAATACAAAAGGACTTAATTCAGTAGCAAAAGAAGTTTAATGCAGTAAACAGGTGCAAGACAACAACATCAAAATAATTTACACCAAATTGGCTTTTGTTTAAGCCTACTTCTCTTTTCTTTGCAGCTAGCTCCAAGTTCCTCAAACTTGTAACCGTGTTCTTGTTCTTAGTTCTAAAGCCCATAGGTTGCAAACCAAGAGGAGTGTTGGTTGCTTGAGAAGTGTTGGAGTTGGTAAAGACCCTCCCTTAGCTTCCTTTTCCAACTATTGTGCATTTGCTTGCAGTTCTAATATGGGCTTGATCTGGATTTGTAGAATTCCCTTGTGTTCCAGTATCATCTTTTTTTTACCATTTTTATCCTGGTCTTGACCCGCTTCTCACATCCATTAGCCCTATCATGTGCCTGTCAACACATATACATATAGATCTAATAAGTAGCTACAACCAAGTAAAAAGTAGTGCAAGCAAAAAATACAACCATACCCTAGCTGGACAAGTCCTTGTGTTATGGGAATATTCAGTGCAATAATTTCACTTCACTTTGGTGTTCTGCATTTTTAGTCTAGTTACACCAGGTGTTGTTGCATCATTGGTCTTATTTCTTGATTTTTTTTGGTCTTCCTGTCTGCACCTTCACTGCTGGAGGTAGTGGCTTGGGATATTCAGTCTCAACCCATTCTTCTTCACCATATATGGGTTCAAGGGTGTGGCTGTAGCAAGAAATAAAAGTATCATATGAATAGCATTCATGAAAGAACTCTTCATAGTTCCTCTTTGACATTGCAATGCAAGCACATGCATGGTAGCAGGGTATTACACTCAACTCCCACTTCTTGCATGCACACTTTTTAGCCTCTAGGTCCACTACCGTCTTGACCGCACTGTCGTGACGCATCAAAATTAGTTATTTATATTTTTTCTTGGCTTACTTCTACTAACTAGTAGTATCGGCAAGTAAGGGTCGATCCCACGGAGAACGGTAAATCAATTAAACTAATTAAGAATTAAATACTTTTAGCAATTAAAATAAAATAAAAACGAGAGGGGAGAATTTCAGTTTCTAATCTTAATTAAAATAAATTGCGTAAAATAAATTAAATTAAAATAAACAAAGGAAATAAAAATCGAAAATATCAATTAAAGGAATAATCTAGTCCTTAGTTCCGTTATCCACCATTCGAATTAATTCAAGTTTCAATGCAGCGCTTATCTCTTTTCTAATCTCATGAACTCCTATTCCGAAGCCAACAACAAGCTCTGTTGACCCCAATTATTTCTTAAGTTTATTCAATTAAAACAAGCTCTTTAATCGAACCTATCAATACGGTGGATTCAAAACAAGCTCTTCAAATCTCGCTCGCTAGATGCATTAAAAACCAAAATAATGGAATAGGCAAGATATTAAGTTCATAAGCTCGACTTAAGGGATCTCGATTTTGTGTTACCCAATTGGGAAAAATCAATTGTTTGCTACTTGTGAAATTAAAATTGCAATAATTAATGATTACAACTCAATTTCTAGCATGAGACATAAAAACTCCTAATCTAGTTGGCCAAACTAAATCAAGAAATTAAATGGCATAATCGTGAATTCAATAACACAAAAATAATTTAAGAGAATTCAAGTTGAGAATACGCTACGAAATTAAAACATGAATAATTCGAATACGGTTTCAAACTTCACTAAGAACTAGAAATTAGCTGGACATATTGGCTTTAGAAAACAGCAAATTAATAATAAACATGAGAAGAAATAAATTCAAACGGTATAATCTTCTTCGCACGTCGGAATTTTCTCGGTTGCTCCGGCGGAAATCGGTTCGGTCGTCCTTATGAATTTTTCTGCTCCAGCCATGAAAAGTAGTGCTTCATCCGTGAGTTTTCTGTTCCAGAAGTGAATTTTATTCCAGCCCTCCTCCCCTTTTATAATTATTCCTTATCTCATAGTTTCCTTCTTTAATTAGGACTCTTTCCTTCTTGAGTTTTAATTTCCTTGGAGTCTTTCTTCCCAAATCTATTCCAATTCCTTTTTCCAGCATATGGACCGATTTATTGCCTTGTGGAACTGATTGGGCGATTTTTGGTTCGTTTCTTGAGCCCCAAGTAAGGTTATTTTCGTAACAGGACTGGCACTGGGTCAGCGAACTGACACTGGGCCACCCAGTGTCGCGCGACATTTTCTTTATTTAAGCGCAAATCACCTTGGCTTGGTCCGTTTGATGATCCAAAGTACTCCTTAAGCTTAAAAACTCCATCAAACACCTAAATTAAACAACAAATTGCCAAGTGAAGTAAATTGCACCCAAAATATAAATATATGGAAAATAACCAAGTGTGCCAACATAAAATTCATTAAAACCTTATAATTAACAATGATTTTAGCACACCATTTTTGTCCTATCAAATCTCCCCAAACTTAAACCAATGCTTGTCCTCAAGCATAATTCGAGTGAAAGAATTTCAAGAAGCATGTATTGAAAAATCCAAGATGATAGCCATATTCAAGGGAGAATAAATAATCATGAACAAGTAAGAAGAAAATTAAAGTACCTCAACCAATCTCAACATCTTCATTGGCATCAAGTGAGAGAAGATTCGATGGCCTTACAAGGGATCACTCTCGCTCAAGTAGATATAGGGATTATTAAACAATCACTCACGCCAAAACATGGTGTGTCATTACCACATACTCGCACAAAAATAAAATCTCCACTACTTAGATGAACTCATGCATATAATCAAAAGGGCTTTTATGGTTGTAACGGGGCTTTAGGTATGGGTAGGATAAAACGGATAAATAAAGGATTCGTTGGCCGAGACTAATTATAAAATTAAATGCATAACAAATCCTACAATGAATCACTATCCTTTCCTTGAGCACCCTTTTTGGCACATGTAATCGCAAATCCACGAAAGATTAGTTGAGGTCAGTGGCTTAACAACATTCGAGGGGGGTATTTTTACGGCCGCCCCCCTATTTTATTTTTTTTTTGTTTCGGCCTTTATTTTTCATCTTAATTTCAGCACTTTTTTTCTTTTCACTTTACCACCCACTTTTTGATAATTCCTCGTCCTTCCCTCGACTTGTTATATACCTAATTCACAACCAAATCTTGACCAAGGGTTCAAACGGATGAATTTTCACCAAAAAATAGATAATGGCTAATAAAATGTGCTGGATCAAAGAATAAGGCTTAGGTTCAAATGAGCTTCTAATGATGAATCTGTCGAGGTGGGAAAATATAGGCCAAGTGGGTTATTCCTAATTTACCTTTATCACTTTACTGCATGAGAACACTGACATAGTCTTGACATGAATAGTTGATTAAGTTCTAGTATGAACACAACACGTTCGACCCCACAAGAAGAAATAGTGAGCATGTATATGTATAATTATTTATATATGTGTGTATTTTGCTCTACGGCTCAAAACTCACGAATAAAAAGGCTTGTGCCATGAATCCCTCACACTTGTATCCAAATCCAAAATCAAGACTAGTGAACTACCCTAATTAAAATCAAACTAGCCAATCATATTCATTTCCTATGTCAAGCCACACTCAAATCCCCTATACACGCACTTGAATCAATCACACAAATTTAGCGAAGGACGCAAAATTAAATTCATCACAATTTTCAATTTCAACCAAACGTTCCAAGTCCAACTTCCCCAAACTTAAAATTAAGTACATATTCCAAATAAACGAAGGAAAAGAAAAAGGAAAATAAAGCATAGTAAAAGAAAGTCTAGAATAGGAAGCACCGGGCTAATGAGGACGACGGGCCTCCAACTGCTCAGTCAAACGATCCACCCTGGCTTGAAGTGCGCGATGTCCCTCCTCAAGCCGCTCGATCCGAAGTCTCAGCTCGGCCTCTGTAGCCGACTCTCCTGTTCGGCTTGCGCTCGCACCGGCTGTCTGAGCCCTTGCCTCCGGGCTGTCTGAAGGAATGGGAGGAAGGCTCCTTTCGTTCCGTGAGTTTGCGGTAGCGTGTAATCTGTCCGGGGGAGCCGAAGGCGACATTATAACGGTTCGGTAGGCCGAGGAGACTCTTGCGCCTTTCTCTTACTGGAGGTGGAGCTGGGTTCCCGGTTTGCGTAGAGTCGTGCTGCTGGTCGGCCTCCTTTTCATTTCCTCTTTTGTTTGTCGGTCGCGGCTCGTTTTTAGAATTTCGTTCGGGTTGGGATGGATGTTCCACACCATTCCCCTCGACTGTTGTGGAGCTCGATGTCTCGGCACCATACCATGTAAGTAGCAACGGGGGCGGTGGTAGTAATTGATAGATTACATCAGGGGTCGTATCGTCCTCGGTGACTGGTGGTGCGACCAAAGAGGGCGGAGAGGGTGGCGGTGTGGGCTCGTCTCTCAAACCACGGCTCGGTGATGTCTGGATTTGTTTCCCCCTTTTTGAAGTTTGACCCGGCGCCCGTCGCTTCGGTTTTTTTGTGAGTGGTTCGTCGGTCGCTGGTCGGCCTACCCTTCGTTTTCCGGCGGTGGAGGGTTTTGTCGCGGGTGCTTCGGGCTCGGTGCGGTCGTAGAAGGTCGGCGCCCTAGGGTTATTCCTCCAGCCTCCGCTCCGAGTGATTCGATTCAGCGGCCGATTGACGTTTCTTGTCCCTTTTCCGGTCATGTTGGTCGCGACGGGGTTTGCTGCAGAAAAGAGAGAGAGGGGAGGTTAGTCAGGTGGGAAGACCGAGCGGGGGGGGGGTAATCGACTACTGGGTCACTCTATGAGGGAGAAGGGGTTGTTTTTTAGGAAAAAGAAATTAATAAGTAATAAGGAGTAAAAAAAGAAGACTTTAAAAGAAGGAAATAAGTAGAAAAGGAAATAAGCAGGTAAAGGATTTTCTAAAAAATAAAAAAAACTGACGACAAAAAAAAATTGCGGAAAAATTAAATAAAAAAAATTAAAAAAAATAAATTGGGTTGCCTCCCAATAAGCGCCTTTTTTTACGTCGTTGGCTCGACGAACTCCCTGTTTTATATTTTGGATGGGTCCTCGAGTTTGTATTCTTCCATATTAGCCGTCGTAAATCCTTCGCGATAGGGTTTTAGGAGATGGCCGTTGACTTTGAAAATTTTTTGTGTCTTTAGACTTTGAACTTCAATCGCTCCATGAGGAAAAATATTAATAATTATAAATGGACCAATCCAGCGGGATCGCAACTTGCCCAGAAATAATTTGAGTCGAGAGTGGTAGAGTAGCACTTTTTCACCTACGACGAAGTCTTTCCTTATTATTTTTGAATCGTGGAACGCCCTTGTCTTTTCTTTGTAAATTGCTGCATTTTCGAACGCGTCGTTTCGTATCTCTTCCAATTCTTGCAATTGCAACTTGCGGTGGGTGCCTGATTCGTCAAAATTCATATTGCACTTCTTGATTGCCCAAAAGGCACGATGCTCGAGCTCGACGGGAAGGTGGCACGGTTTGCCATAGACCAAGCGGTACGGTGACATGCCAATTGGTGTTTTATATGCCGTTCTATAGGCCCAAAGCGCGTCGTCGAGTCGTAAGCTCCAATCCTTCCGATTTGGTTGAACTGTTTTCTCCCAGATTACTTTTATCTCCTTATTGGATGTTTCGGCTTTCCCATTTGATTGCGGGTGATAAGAAGTGGACACCTTGTGCAGGACTCGATATTTCCTTAGGAGTGCCTCAATCACCCGATTTTTGAAATGCTTCCCCCGATCGCTTATTATAGCCCTTGGAATTCCAAATCTAGCGAAGATATTAGTTTTGATAAATTGGGCCACTACTTTAGAATCATTGGTTCGTGAGGCGGTCGCCTCCACCCATTTGGATACATAATCCACGAAGAGTAAAATATAGAGATTCCCATATGAGAAGGGAAAAGGTCCCATGAAGTCCATGCCCCAGACGTCGAAGATTTCACAAATCAAGATAGGATTTTGAGGCATTTGATTGTGTCGAGAAATATTACCCGTTCTTTGACAATTATCACACGTCTTGCAAAAATCATAAGCATCTCTAAATAGCGAAGGCCAATAAAAACCACTTTCCAAAACCTTATGTGCTGTCCTTCTTGAACCGAAGTGTCCTCCGCATGCATACGAGTGACAAAAAGCGAGAATTGAATGAAATTCAGCCTCTGGTACACATCTTCGAATCATTTGATCTGAACAATGCTTCCATAGATAAGGATCATCCCACACGTAGTATTTGGCATCACTTCTGAGTTTATCCCTCCTGGCCCGTGTCATTCCAGCAGGAAAAATATTGGCTACGAGAAAATTCACTAAATCGGCATACCATGGTGCTGCAGAGTCTGACACTGGGTCACCCAGTGTTGAGCAGTTCTCCCAGTGTTGAGCGGCTGAATATAATTGTTCGTCGGGGAAACTGTCACACATAGATTTCCCATCATTTTCTAAGACTAACCGGCTCAGGTGATCGGCCACAGAATTTTCGGACCCCTTCTTGTCCTTGATCTCCACGTTGAATTCTTGAAGAAGTAGGATCCATCGAATAAGTCTCGGCTTCGCCTCCTTTTTGGTTAACAAATATCGTAGGGCAGCGTGATCTGAAAAAATAATGACCTTGGTCCCAAGTAGGTAGGAACGGAATTTTTCTAGTGCAAAGACCACGGCCAGAAACTCCTTCTCAGTTGTAGAATAATTCGCTTGGGTCGGGTCCAGTGTTTTTGAGGCGTAATAAATTACATGGGGTGCTCTCCCCACTCTTTGGCCCAAGACAGCTCCTACCGCGTAGTCGCTTGCATCGCACATCAATTCGAATGGCAAATCCCAATTTCGCGGTTGAATTATGGGTGTTGTTGTCAGCAATTGCTTCAACTTGTCAAAGGCGGCCTTGCGTTCGTCATTCATGTTAAACTCCACTTCCTTCTGGAGAAGCTTGCATAAGGGCGCCGCTATTCTTGAAAAATCCTTGATGAACCTCCTATAAAAACCTGCATGGCCAAGAAAAGAACGTACTTCCCGCACCGTGGTGGGGTAAGGCAAAGCGGCAATAATATCAATTTTGGCTTTATCAACTTCAATTCCTTTTTCCGAGACTACATGCCCTAAAACTATTCCTTGTTTTACCATAAAATGGCATTTTTCCCAATTAAGTACGAGATTAGTTTCTACACAATGTTTTAAAATAAGGGTGAGATTTTCTAGGCATATATCGAATGAATCCCCATACACACTAAAATCATCCATGAATATTTCAATGATATTACCTACGTACTCAGTAAAAATGCTTACCATACACCTTTGGAAAGTAGCGGGTGCGTTACATAGTCCAAAGGGCATCCGTCGATAGGCGAATGTGCCGAAGGGGAAAGTGAATGTCATATTTTCTTGGTCTTCGGGTGCGATTGCAATTTGAAAGTATCCCGAAAACCCATCCAAGAAACAATAGTACGCATGTCCGGCAAGCCTTCAATCATTTGATCTATAAATGGCAAGGGAAAATGATCTTTTCGGGTCATTGAATTCAGCTTGCGGAAATCGATGCAAACCCTCCATCCAGTTTGTATACGACTAGGAACAAGTTCTCCTTCTTGATTCTCGACCACGGTAATTCCGTATTTCTTTGGGACGACTTGCGTTGGGCTTATCCATTTGCTATCGGATATTGGAAAGATCAGCCCTACGTCGAGGAGCTTAAGAATTTCCTTTTTCACTACCTCCATCATTGGTGGATTCAACCTTCGTTGCTTCTCGTGTGTGCTTGGCGTCCTCCGTTAATAGAATTCGATGCATGCATAGGGCTGGACTAATTCCCTTAATGTCGGCTATAGTCCACCCAATGGCTTCCTTATATTCTTTGAGAACTTTTAGCAATGCCTTCTCTTGATTAGGATTCAGCTCGGCCGAGATAATGACGGGTAAGGTTTCGTCGGCTCCTAGATGTGCATATTTTGAGTGTTGTGGCAAAGGTTTTAGTTCCAGCTCGGGTGCGTGTGTAACACCCCAAACTAGGCGGATATTATAGTGCCATGGACCCCCGACTGGGACCCACTAGGCGAATGAAAACTGATGAAGTACACAGGGTAAATGTAGTACCAAACCACATTACAACAATAATTACTCCGATGAGGAGTTTCATACAACACATCCAGGGTATTTCAGAATACATGTATATTTTATATGGAGATAAAATATACAACACTAAGTGAAATGAGTATTCAAACGGAATGTCTGCAGCGGAATAAATGAAAGAAACATAAATGACTGAAAAGACTGGGGCCCCCTTCTAGTATCATTGGGACTCGTCGCCGTCAACGTGCTCTCCCTGTGCCTTTGCCTTGCCATGACCTGAAAAACAATATCCCCAAACGGGGTCAGTTATACAGAACAATAATCCTCAAGATTTGAATAAACACAATCATATATATGTAGTATAAACCACAAGTTCGATCAAAATGAATCGGTTAGATTATAATTCAATCTTGTTGAAAACATACGCAATCAAACATGCTGTATGAATCAACTAACAGTACGGCTCAAAGGGTGGCGCCACACTACGCCCGGGATGGAAATGTGTCTGTGCACAAGCCACCAACGAGTATCGATCGAATACACGTGTGGTCTTGTACCTAATCAGTCTCACGAAGCAATCGACTCGTGTGCACAGTCCAATGTGAGGCCAACAACCAACACACGACATAAATGTGCCCGACATGAAAATCCTACACATACCAACCGGCACGCCAGTATGACCCGGAATGCCACGATATAACAAAAGTGACATCGGAAACGAATAATGACTCACCGAGATGAAATTATAGTGAAATGAATGATAGCTCAATGAAATGATTGGAACCGTCGTTCCTTGTGACTGAAGTGATTAATTGAAAATGACAAGTTTTGATACGGTTAACACAATGATGAATGAGTTATGATTATGAATGAACAACAACAAAAGGAAATGAGTATCCTTTTAACTGAGTAAGAATCAACTTACACAACACCGGTGACAATTATTCTTCAACGAACAACGTCCTAATTGAGATATGGGTCGCTCGAACAACCTTGAATTATACAATATCCAACAACCCATTTAATATACGAATCAAACACGAATATAACGAACTCAAAACATCGATACGATTAAACCAAGTTCATTGGGGCATTATATCGAATACGTTGTGGCCAAACTCCGATTGTTTACAATCAAATCTCAATATGCCATTATCAAATCCCCCAAGAAGTGTTTCAAACCAACAAACATCTTCCAAATGATCAATAATCCAAAATGAATATCCGAAAACGTGATTATAACGACAATTAATCGAAAACCCCCAATTTCAACTCGATATTCAAAGTGTTCTTGAATAATCCCTCAATAATCCAATGAATCCTTATACAAACTCATAATCATATACATATCCCTTCATATAACATGATTATAACGTCCAACACATCATATCTCAACACAAAATCGAAATCCAAGATGTTGAAGAAATTACCTCTTGAAGATCCAACCACTTCGATCCGATGAACACGAGTTAAAACGAGTATCCAAGCTTCCCAAATGAATGAAGATGATGATAATTACACACTCAAATGATTGATGATGGCAAAATCTCTCCCTCAACCCTCTCTCTCGGATAAAAGTTGGAGAAATGAAGAAATGAGGAAGAATTTCCCGGCCAAATCCTTATATACTGCCGGAAGTTACGGCCGTAACTCGGCCCTCTTACGGCCGTAACATTCCAGGTCAACGGCCTTACGTCCGTAACCGGCCAACTCGTACGGCCGTAACTCGGATTCGTCCAAAAGCCTGCCGACAGACTTACGGCCGTAACCGCTCCTGAGTTACGGCGTAACTCGCCTTCGTCAAAAACATCTGCCGACATCCTTACGGCCGTACCCGCACACCTTACGGGCGTAACTCGGATGATACGGCCGTATCCGGCCAAACTTACGGGCGTAAGCCCCCTTCGTCGAAAATGACCAGACACCTTGCCTGCAGCGTACGGCCGTATCCAGCCAAGCCTTACGGCCGTACCTTCCTCGACTTACGGCCGTATGCCGCAACCCTTACGGCCGTAAGTCCCCCCTTGCCCAACAACACCTGAAATTTACGAAGAACACTTATGGCCGTATCCAACCCTTCTTACGGCCGTAACTCGCCTTCGGCCAAAATGCCTGGGCAGCCTGCTGGACCACGTACGGCCGTAACCGGCCAAGCCTTATGGCCGTACATGCTCTACTTATGGCCGTATTCCGAAACCTTACGGCCGTAAGTCCCGTTCGTCCAAAATGGCCTGAAATCAACGAACCCTTGTTACGGCCGTAACCCAAAGTCTTACGGCCGTAACTCAATGCTGGCCAAGGTGAAAAATCCGATAACTCCGATTCCTCGCTACGACTGATGAATGATCCGACATATCATACGAATGTGAAAGTGAACAAGTCTAACACAAGCCAAAGATGATACTCCCAGTACAAGGCTATCAATCACAATGAAAATGATAATACTCCCGTCTCGATCTATAAACGGAGATGAAATGATGATCGGTAACTGATATACGATTACAACATGCCAACAGTGAACGCAAATGAATGAATCATGAATGATGAGTGATTATTAATGAGTGAAAATTACTGAGTGACAATTACAGACTGATAATTACTGAATGAAAATGAATGAATTACAACCGGGTATTACATACTCCCGCCTTAAAAAGAGTTTCGTCCCCGAAACTAAGGGTCAAACAACTCGGGATAACTCTCCCGCATACTCTCCTCGGTTTCCCAAGTGGCCTCTTCGACTCCGTGTCTAGACCACTGAATCTTGACCAAAGGGATCGTCTTGTTCCTCAACTATTTGATTCGCCGCTCCAACACTCGTACAGGACGCTCCTCGTACGAATGATCATCCGCGATCTCGATTTTGTCGAACTGAAGTATGTGACTCGGGTCGGCAACATACTTCCACAACTGAGAGACGGGAAACACATTATGAATTCAGCTCAATGCCGGAGGTAAAGCCAATCGATAAGCTAATTCACCTACTCGATCCAAAATTTCAAACGGTCCAATGAATCTCGGACTCAACTTCCCCCATTTTCCGAAACGGAAAATACCTCGACTCGGGGATACCTTGACCAAAACGTGGTCACCCGTCTCGAACTCTAGTGGTCGACGATGATTATCTGCATATGATTGGCCGACTCGAAACATCAACATACGACTCTTGATCAAAGCTACCTTCTCCCGGGCGGCTATAAGCATATCGGGCTCGGTGCCGATTGATTCTGACAAGTCATCCCAACACAAAGGAGATCGACAAAGACGACCGTACAAGGCCTCGTAAGGTGCCATCTTAATGGAAGCATGCCAACTATTATTATACGTGAACTCGATCAATGGTAGTTGGGCTTCCCAATCGTCCTTCCAATCGAGGACGCATGCCCTCAACATGTCCTCTAATGTCTGTATAGTCCTCTCTGATTTTCCGTCGGACTGAGGATGAAAGGCGGTACTGAGATTGAGCTGAGTTCCCATAGCACGATGAACTGATTTCCAAAAATGAGACACAAATCATCCGTCACGATCGGAAACGATACTTTTAGGAGTACCATACAGTCTCACTATCTCCTTGATGAACAACTGGGCCAGTCTCTCGGGACCCCACGTATCCTTGATCTCAAGGAAATGAGCTGATTTAGTTAAGCGGTCCACAATCACCCAGATCGTATTCATGCCACGACGACTCGTCGGCAAACTCGTGATGAAATCCATAGAAATGTCTTCCCACTTCCACTCTGGAATAGGGAGAGGTTTCAGCATACCCGCCGGTCGTTGATGTTCAATCTTGACTTGTTGACAGGTTAAGCATCTCGAAACAAATTCTGCGACTTCTCGCTTCATATTACTCCACCAGTAATTTTGTTTCAAGTCCTTGTACATCTTGCTAGACCCCGGATGAACAGAATAAGGGGTAGCATGAGCTTCTCTCAAAATCGAGTTTTTCAACTCGTCATTCGCCGGTACGCACAACCGATTCTTAAATCTCAAAAGTCCATCATCGTGGACCACGAATCCAGGGGCTTTTCCCTGAGCCACATCCTCACGGATGCGCGACAATGCTGGGTCTGAACCCTGATTCTCCCTGATTTTCTCCTCAAGTGACGATGAAAACTCTAACATACAAAGCTGTCCCTGAATTCTCTGAAGCCAGACCTCGATCTAGGGTCTAAGAAATTCCTGCTGAAGCTCCTTCTGAACTGTTAAACGAGCAAGCATCTGCTCCTTGACGGACTTACGACTCAAGGCGTCGGCGACAACGTTCGCCTTGCCCGGGTGGTAAAGGATCTAGATATCATAATCTTTGATTAGTTCTAACCACCGCCTCTGTCGCATATTTAACTCCTTCTGAGTAAATATATACTTTAAACTCTTATGATCGGTGAATATCTGACAGGTAACGCCATAAAGATAATGACGCCAAATTTTCAAAGCGAACACCACGACTGCTAGCTCCAGGTCGTGGGTCGGATAATTAACTTCGTAAGGTCTCAATTGCCGTGAGGCATAGGCAATAACCTTTCCATTCTGCATGAGTACACATCTGAGACCCTGTCCAGACGCATCACTATAAACCACAAATCCCTCCGTCCCCTGCGGCAAGGAAAGTACAGGTGCTGACATTAACCGGCTCTTGAGTTCCTCGAAACTCCGTTGACACATGTCGGACCACGTGTATTTCTTCTCCTTTCACAAAAGGTTCGTCAAGGGTTGAGCGATTTTAGAAAATCCTTCCACAAACTGCCGATAATAACCCGCTAATCCGAGAAAACTTCGGATTTCCTTAACATTCTTCGGAGGTAACCAATCTCGGATAGCCTCCGTCTTCTGAGGGTCGACACGAACTCCGTCTGATGAAATTACATGTCCGAGAAAAGTCACTTCGGACATCCAGAACTCACATTTGGAAAACTTTCCATAAAGCTGTTCTCGTCTCAACACGTCGAGAACATGATGAAGGTGAACCTTGTGTTCCTCTCGGTTACGAGAGTAAATCAAAATGTCGTCGATGAAGACAACAACAAGCTGATCCAAAAATTCGATGAAAACCCGATTCATTAACTCCATGAATACCGCAGGTGCATTAGTCAATCCAAACGGCATAACCACAAACTCATAATGACCATAGCGTGTTCGAAACGCCGTCTTCGCGATATCCAACTCTCGAATCCGTAACTGATGATAGCCAGATCTTAAGTCGATCTTGGAAAATACTGAAGCTCCCTGAAGTTGATCTAAGAGATCATCAATACGGGGTAAAGGATACTTATTCTTGATCGTCACCCGGTTCAATTCCCGATAATCAATACACAAGCGGAACGAACCATCCTTCTTCTTGACAAACAACACTGGTGCTCCCCACGGGGACGCACTCGGACGGATATAACCTTTCTCGAACAACTCCTCAAGTTGGTTCTTTAATTCCTGCATTTCGGTTGGGGCCATCCGGTACGGTGCCTTCGATATCGGGGACGTACCGGGATCCAACTCAATCGTGAATTCCACATCTCTCTGTGGAGGCAAACCAGGTAGCTCGTCTGGAAAAACGTCGGCATATTCCCTTACTACCGGAATATCCGACAACATTACTGATGATTCCTCGGTTTTGGTCATATAGCACCAATAACCAACACATCCCTGACTGAGTAATATCACTGCTTTAATCAAATTAATAACTCTTCCCGAACAGCTGATTACCTCCCTGAAACACACATTCAACCCCATCGTCTGGAATGATAGTGATCATATGCTTACGGACACTAATGATGGCATCATGACGATCCATCCAATCAATACCCAAGATGACGTCGTCCCTCGGCAAATCTACTACGATTAGGTCCGCTGGCCATAGACGACCATAAAACTGAATCGGACAATTCTGAATCTCACGATTACCGATAATTCATTTACCATCAGGTAGGCCAATGACATAAGGCTCACAACTAGTAGCACTACCCAGACGTAGTCTACTCAAACATGACTCGGAAATGAATGAATGCGATGCACCAGTATCAAAAAGGGTACACACAGGCTGGGATAGAATATCGAGTATACCTGAGATCATTCGGGCCTCTGGATCATCGGTCTTCTTCATCTCGTAAATTCGGGGCTTGCCGGCCCCCGAACCAGACGCTCCCGTCTGATAGCTCTTGACTCCGCCTTTGTTAGATCCTGTCGTCTTAAACGACGCTGACTGAGTGGCCTGATTCTGCACCTTTGAATATCCTGGGGCCTGAGATGACGCCGGAGTGGGTTTGGAGTCCCTTCGGCAAAAACGGGCCCTATGCCCAGCAATTCCACAATTATGGCACGTGACAGTCTGTTTCGGACATTTGGTGCTGAAATGACCCTGTTCTTCACAGTTGAAACAGGTGACGGCCGAACTGGCCACTCGAGACTGAGATTCCGTGGGTTTAGGCGCCATAGGAGGTCGCTCAGAAAAGGTAGAGCCCGCCCGTGGTTTCTTGAAAGTGGCCTGACTGCCGTCAGACTGATTACGGTTCTTAGACTTCTTGCTAGCAGATGAAGGTTGTTGCTTAGCAATCTCCTTAGCAGTAAGCTCGTAAGTAAGAGCTTTCTCAATGAATTCGGCCAACGTGGTGCAATTATGATTAAGCAACTGTAGCTGCATACGAGGTTTCAGCCTCTTGCTAAAATAATTGATCTTGTCCGCCTCAGAGTGAATGATAGATGAGGCGAACGGAAGAAGTTCTTGAAATTTTTCGGCGATGACAAGAACATCGTCGTCCGCTGAGTGGTCGGGAGTGAGTAATTCCGACAATTTAGCCTCCCTGAGCGGGGCCGGATAATACCTCTCCATCCTGAGAGTTTTGAACTTATCCCAAGTACATGATCCTTCGGTGGGCTTCAACGACAACCACCAAGAATGTGCGCTTTTACCCAGATAGTAAGCCGCAACTGAAACTTTATGCCCCTCAGGGCAATCCACCATAGCAAATAACTTTTCGAAATGTTCGAGCCAATGAACAATATCCGCCAGCTCAGATGAGCCTTCAAAAGTAGGTGGCCTTTGGCGAGAGATGTCGCCGATGATACTGCTCACATTCCTCTCTTGCCTCTGAGGTGGCGGCGGAGGAGCCTGTTGATTTTGAGTGGTGGAGTTATGCATCGTCTCCATTAGTTGTGCCTGGGCCATCATGCCCTGCATAAAAGCGAGTGGGTCAACCCGAACACCTTCTGACTGAGCCGTGTCCCGGGTACGACTCCCCGATAGTGAATGATCACGTCCAGGTGAATGAGTAGCAGCATCGCTGCTCGATGAATTAGCATTATTTCTTGCATTCGCACGTGTATTCACACGAGCTCTCGGGATTCGGCCCGCGCCACGGCCTCGTCCTCCGCGTCCTCTTCTTGCTCTCTCCATACTGAAGTAGGAAAGTCACATGATGATTATATTCCCCGCATGAATATCACGTTATGATTATGACATGAGATGATGAAAATGAGCATACACGCTCTAACACAGTGATCACATGAATGATTAGCTGAGGTGACATGATTATCTGATGAAATTATTGAAATGATTATCTGATGAAATTATTGAAATGATTATCTTGAACAAGCTAACAAGATTAATTATATGACCTTCCAGATCAACAACTGAGTAATGAAATGAATTGAGTGATTAATGAGTTAAAATGACCGTCCTGGTCAAAATGAAAATGATATTTGAGGATTGTTAACTGGTGAATTATGAATGAATGATTATTGCCAAAAATTATACCATGGCATTAGAAATCTTACAGTTCTTGGTCTGATTGGCTCGGCATTTGCACAGGTCACACGCGACGCGAAAGTCCAATGATACTAGTCTGATGACGATGATTTCAAATGAGACATGACTCGGAAGGTAGTATTCAAACCACGCTCCGATACCAACTCTGTAACACCCCAAACTAGGCGGATATTACAGTGCCATGGACCCCCGACTGGGACCCACTAGGCGAATGAAAACTGATGAATTACACAGGGTAAATGTAGTACCAAACCACATTACAACAATAATTACTCCGATGAGGAGTTTCATATAACACATCCAGGGTATTTCAGAATACATGTATATTTTATATGGAGATAAAATATACAACACTAAGTGAAATGAGTATTCAAACGGAATGTCTGCAGCGGAATAAATGAAAGAAACATAAATGACTGAAAAGACTGGGGGCCCCTTCTAGTATCATTGGGACTCCTCGCCGTCAACGTGCTCTCCATGTGCCTTGGCCTTGCCATGACCTGAAAAACAATATCCCCAAACGGGGTCAGTTATACAGAACAACAATCCTCAAGAGTTGAATAAACACAATCATATATATATGTAGTATAAACCACAAGTTCGATCAAAATGAATCGGTTAGATTATAACCCAATCTTGTTGAAAACATACGCAATCAAACATGATGTATGAATCAACTAACAGTACGGCTCAAAGGGTGGCGCCACACTACGCCCGGGATGGAAATGTGTCCGTGCACAAGCCACCAACGAGTATCGATCGAATACACGTGTGGTCTTATACCTAATCAGTCTCACCAAGCAATCGACTCGTGTGCACAGTCCAATGTGAGGCCAACAACCAACACACGACATAAATGTGCCCGACATGAAAATTCTACACATACCAACCGGCACGCCAGTATGACCCGGAATGCCACGATATAACAAAAGTGACATCGGAAACGAATAATGACTCACCGAGATGAAATGATAGTGAAATGAATGATAGCTCAATGAAATGATTGGAACCGTCGTTCCTTGTGACTGAAGTGATTAATTGAAAATGACAAGTTTTGATACGGTTAACACAATGATGAATGAGTTATGATTATGAATGAACAACAACAAAAGGAAATGAATATCCTTTTAACTGAGTAAGAATCAACTTACACAACACCGGTGACAATTATTCCACGAACAACGTCCTAATTGAGATATCGGTCGCTCGAACAACCTTGAATTATACAATATCCAACAACCCGTTCAATATACGAATCAAACACGAATATAACGAACTCAAAACGTCGATACGATTAAACCAAGTTCATTGGGGCATTATATCGAATACGTTGTGGCCAAACTCCGATTGTTTACACTCAAATCTCAATATGCCATTATCAAATCCCCCAAGAAGTGTTTCAAACCAACAAACATCTTCCAAATGATCAATAATCCAAAATGAATATCCGAAAACGTGATTATAACGAAAATTAATCGAAAACCCCCAATTTCAACTCGATATTCAAAGTGTTCTTGAATAATCCCTCAATAATCCAATGAATCCTTATACAAACTCATAATCATATACATATCCCTTCATATAACATGATTATAACGTCCAAAACATCATATCTCAACACACAATCGAAATCCAAGATGTTGAAGAAATTACCTCTTGAAGATCCAACCACTTCGATCCGATGAACACGACTTAAAACGAGTATCCAAGCTTCCCAAATGAATGAAGATGATGATAATTACACACTCAAATGATTGATGATGGCAAAATCTCTCCCTCAACTCTCTCTCTCGGATAAAAGTTGGAGAAATGAAGAAATGAGGAAAAATGCCCCGGCCAAATCCTTATATACTGCCGGAAGTTACGGCCGTAACTCGGCCCTCTTACGGCCGTAACATTCCAGGTCAACGGCCAACTCGTACGGCCGTAACTCGGATTCGTCCAAAAGCCTGTCGACAGACTTACGGCCGTAACCGCTCTTGAGTTACGAGCGTAACTCGCCTTCGTCAAAAACATCTGCCGACATCCTTACGGCCGTACCCGCACACCTTACGGGCGTAACTCGGATGATACGGCCGTATCCGGCCGAACTTACGGGCGTAAGCCCCCTTCGTCGAAAATGACTTGGCACCTTACCTGCAGCGTACGGCCGTATCCGGCCAAGCCTTACGGCCGTACCTTCCTCGACTTACGGCCGTATGCCGCAACCCTTACGGTCGTAAGTCCCCCCTTGCCCGACAACACCTACGAAGACCACTTACGGCCGTATCCAACCCTTCTTACGGCCGTAACTCACCTTTGGCCAAAATGCCTGGGCAGCCTACTGGACCACGTACGGCCGTAACCGGCCAAGCCTTACGGCCGTACCTGCTCAACTTACGGTCGTATTCCGAAACCTTACGGCCGTAAGTCCCGTTCGTCCAAAATAGCCTGAAATCAACGAACCCTTGTTACGGCCGTAACCCAAAGTCCTTACGGCCGTAACTCAATGCTGGCCAAGGTGAAAAATCCGATAACTCCGATTCCTCGCTACGACTGATGAATGATTCGACATATCATACGAATGTGAAAGTGAACAAGTCTAACACAAGCCAAAGATGATACTCCCAGTACAAGGCTATCAATCACAATGAAAATGATAATACTCCCGTCTCGATCTATAAACAGAGATGAAATGACGATCGGTAACTGATATACGGTTACAACATGCCAACAGTGAACGCAAATGAACGAATCATGAATGATGAGTGATTATTAATGAGTGAAAATTACTGAGTGATAATTACAGACTGATAATTACTGAATGAAAATGAATGAATTACAACCGGGTATTACAACGTGCGCAATCGAAGGCTCGATCTTCCGGCGTTCCTCATTAAGTCGAATGAAGTTTGCTTCCCTTTTTGTTCTGATCGGTCCCGCCCCCTTCAAGGCACCTACGATTTCGAGCAACTCTCTTGAAATTTCAAATGCTTCCTCATCGTTGGTTCCTACGCCCCTTGTCAGTGCTACTTCGAGTACATCCCTGAAATTCAAATCAAACACTTCCTCGAGAAGAGGGTCAATCACGCTTAATGCAAAAACAGAGCAATCTTCCTCAGGAAATTTCATAGCATCATAAATTTTAAACCGTACGATTTGGTCATCAAATTCCATCGTGAGGGATCCCTCACGAACATCTATTTTGGTATTGGCCGTATTTAAAAATGGCCTTCCTAACAAAATAGGTGTTGAATTTGATGACTCATGTTGCATGTCGAGAACATAGAAGTCGGCTGGAAATACGAGCTTGTTGACTTGGACAAAAATGTCCTCAATTACCCCTTCGGGATACACAAGGCTACGATCCGCCAATTGTATAATTATTCTTGTTTCCCGAAGAGGTCCTAGATTTAAGGAGGGGTATATAGAGCGTGGCATAATATTTATTGATGCTCCTAAATCTAGCATAGCTCGTTCAAAACCCGTATTTCCAATTCGACATGGAATAGCGAACATACCAGGATCTTCCCATTTTGGTGGCAATTTCTTTTGGAATACAGCGGACACATTTTCTCCCATCATCACCTTTTCGTTCCCTTTTAACCTCCGTTTGCTGGTGCATAAGTCCTTAAGGAATTTTGCGTATTTTGGAATTTGTTGAACTGCGTCGAGTAAGGGAATATTGATCTCAACCTTTCGGAATACGTCGAGGATTTGCTTCTCTTTATTCACGATCGCTGCCTTTTTGACCCTGGATGGAAAAGGTAACTCGTTAGTCTCAAAAGGCGCAGTTTTGAATGATTTTACCTTGCTGTCCGGCAGCTTCGCACTGGTGTCGGTTACGCACTGGGTGTCCCAGTGTTGATCTGTTCAGTGGATTTTTGCTCCTCGTTTTCAGCTTCCTTCACCTTCTTAGGCTCCTTAAGCTTCTTCCCACTTCTTAGAATTATAGCACTCACGTTCCTTGGGTTCAGCTCAGGTTGTGATGGCAATTTTCCACTATTTTGGCTCTCCATGCGGCTCACCGTGGTGGCTAGTTGACTCACTTGATTTTCGAGAATTTTGATATTCGACTTAGTGTCATGCTGGAAATGATTCATGCCCTGCTGGAACTGATTCATGCCCTGTTGTAGCTGCATAGTATTTGCCGTAAGGTTCTTCATCATATCCTCCAAAGATTGTGTCGGATTTTCAGTGGGCTGCTTGTAGAATTGTCCTTTATTTTGTAGGGCCGCCTCTTGCTGGTTCTTCCATCAAAAATTAGGGTGATCCCTCCATCCTAGGTTGTATGTGTTTGAGTACGGATCGTTCTTTCGCCCATAGAAATTCTTGGTTCCAATTGCATTGGCGTGTGCCTCGATTTCATCAAGCAAAATCCGACAATTCCCCATTGTATGCTCCGTGGTTTTGCAAAGACGACAGGGTACGACTGGAGTGATATTCCCTACAGCAAGTTTTCTAACAAAAGTGGTTAGCTCATTCATTTTTTCCTCAAGGGACGAGTCATGGATCTCCTTCACCATCCTGATTGGTGCATCGCGACATCCAAATTGTTGTGAATTAGCCGCCATGTTGGATATGAGAGCCCTTGCGGCCGAAGGAGTTTTGTCCACTAGAGCTCCTCCACTTGCCGCATCTATCGTGTTCCGCTCCATCGGATTAAGTCCTTCGTAAAAATATTGAATAAGGAGCTGCTCGCTAATTTGATGTTGCGGGCATCGAGATACCAATTGTTTGAATCGTTCCCAATATTCATGCAATGTTTCTCCGGTCATTTGCCTTGCACCACATATTTCTTTCTTGAGATTGGCCGCTCGAGAGGCTGGAAAATATTTTTGTAGAAATAAGATCTCCATCTCGTTCCACGTTGTGATGGTGGTCGATGGTAAATAAAATAACCAATCCTTAACCGAATCTTTCAAAGAGAACGGAAAGGCCCTAAGCTTGTTTTGTTCTTCGGTGACACCGTTTGTGTAACACCCCCAATCCACTCAGGGATATTACATGTCGTAGACCCTCTCCTCGAGGATCTACCAGGCTGGTAACTAAAATCAAACATCTAAACATCGCCTTTAAGGCTAAAATGACTCAGTAGACCGACTTGGTCTTTCAATAATAACATACAACTCAAATCCAAACACATACCCACGCAGGGGTCAAAATACAATAAACTCCCGTACAACGGGGAAAGATACTGCAGCGGAAAAGAAAATACAACTAGACCAATACGATATCAACGGATCCTCGTGTGATTAGTATCGTTCATCTTTCATCATCCTTCATGCCGGCCCTGTGTTATGCTCCCAAACCTGAATGCAAAAACAAACATCCACCCCCCGAATACTCGGGGGTTAGCAAAACTCCACTGTTTTGCTAGTGCAAGTACAAGTGCAAAAATACGAGCCATATAATACAAGTTCCAAGAACAATAATAATCAGGAATCCTCAAAGTTCCAAACATAACGAAAAGCACTTCCCGAGGCATGAGTTTGGTAAAACATTCCAAAAACCGAAAGATCACAAATCAAGGGAAACAATTTATAAAACAGTTTAAAATGCCATCAAGAGTTTTAATAGAAAACAATTTAGGACTTCCGAATCCTTCTCTTTCCAAAAATCAACAGGGTCAAAGCCCAAAGGTTTTGTTTTCGCAAATAGAAAACCGACAACAGTTCACAGGGCCAAAACCCAAGTCACGTGTCCTCGACGGACATAAAATCAATAAAGTTTTTACTCGTGAATCCCGGACTCACCCATTGGGATTCCCGTCGTGGCCCCTTCGAACCAACCCACGGTGAGTAAAATACATTCACTAAATAAACACCAACATGTGAAGTTTTTACTCGTGAATCCCGGACTCACCCATTGGGATTCCCGTCGTGGCCCCGTCGAACCAACCCACGGTGAGTAAAATACATTTACTAAATAACATATCACACCAAGCATCGCCTTGGGAACAGAGTAATATCATGATCCCGCCCGAGGCCTCGAAGGACCCTCACGAGCTGGCTAGCTAAACAAATCACAACACATGCATCGCCTTGGGAACAGAGTAATATCATGATCCCGCCCGAGGCCTCGAAGGACCCTCCCGAGCTGGCTAGCTAAACAAATCACAACACATGCATCGCCTTGGGAACAGAGTAATATCATGATCCCGCCCGAGGCCTCGAAAGACCCTCCCAAGCTGGCTAGCTAAACAAATCACAACACATGCATCGCCTTGGGAACAGAGTAATATCATGATCCCGCCCGAGGCCTCGAAGGACCCTCCCGAGCTGGCTAGCTAAAAAAATCACAACACATGCATCGCCTTGGGAACAGAGTAATATCGTGATCCCGCCCGAGGCCTCGAAGGACCCTCCCGAGCTGGCTAGCTAAACAAATCACACACATAGCACCATGCAACAAAGATATCCAAATAATTCATTCAGAGGTATCCAACACTTAGCAAAACACCTCGTCAAACCACAACACACCGAAATGAAATAATATACGTCCACACGCAATACCAAGTGCAACATCAACACCAAACATATCCATAGAAACCCCATAGTCATTTATAAACTACACCATTCACAAAACACACGTGTTTTGAAAGTGAGCCTTTAACGAGGCTAGCCGAATATTTTGAAAGTTCGAAACAAACGATCAAATAAACACATAAAGACGATCACCATTTATCATATCCATGAAACAAGAATTATATGGACAAGGTACTTGCCTCGAATAAGAACAACGCGAAGAATCGACCGAAGTAGGTTGACACGAACCGACTACGAACCCGCCGACTCCACCGATCGCCAACTCGCGTTCATAAACTACGAAGGACAATAACAATAATGAAATGAATTCCCTAACACGACTTATGTAACACCCCAAACTAGGCGGATATTACAGTGCCGTGGACCCCCGACTGGGACCCACCAGGCGAATGAAAACGAATGAATTACACAGGGTGAGTGTAGTACCAAACCACATTACAACATTAATTACTCCGATGAGGAGTTTCATACAACACACCCAGGATAATACAGAATACATGTATATTTTATATGAAGATAAAATACACAACACTGAATGAAATGGAATAACCAAGTGAAAATCTGCAGCGGAAAATAAATGACAACAATAGGAATGACTGAAAGGATTAGGGCCCCCTACTAGTATCACTGGGACTCCTCGCCGTCAATATGCTATTCCCATAATTTTGCCTTGCCATGACCTGAAAAACAAAATCCCCAAACGGGGTCAGTTACACAGAACAACTATCCTCAAGAGTTGAATAAACACAATCATATATATATGCCACCAGTTCGATAAAAAAGAATCGGTTAGATTATAACCCAATCTTGTTGAAAACATATGCAATCAAGCATGCTGTATGAATCAACTAACAGTACGGCTCAAAGGGTGGCGCCACACTACGCCCGGGATGGAAATGTGTCCGTGTACAAGCCACCAACGAGTATCGATCGAATACACGTGTGGTCTTGTACCTAATCAGTCTCACGAGGCACATGAATCGTGTGCACAGTCCAATGTGAGGCCAACAACCAACACACGACTTAAATGTGCCCGACATGAAAATCCTATACATACCAACCGGCACGCCAGTATGACCCGAAATGCCACGATATAACAAAAGTGACATCGGAAATGAATAATGACTCACCGAGACGAAATGATAGTGAAATGAATGATAGCTCAATGAAATGATTGGAACCGTCGTTCCTTGTGACTGAATTGATTAATTGACAATAACAAGTTTTGATACGGTTAATACAATGATGAATGAGTTATGATTATGAATGAACAACAACAAAAGGAATGAATATCCTTTTAACCGAATAAGAATTAACTTAGATAACACCGATGAAGAATGTCCTTCCACGAACAAACGTCCTAAATGAAATGTCGGTCGCTCGAACAACCTTGAATAACACAATATCGAACAATCCGTTCAACATACGAATCAAACACGATGATAACCAACTCAAAACGTCGATACGACTAAACTAAGTTCATTGAGGCCTTATATCGAATACGTTGTGGCCAAACTCCGATTGTTTACAACCAAACCTCAATAATACCAATATCAAATCCCCAAGAAGTGTTTCAAACCAACAAAACATCTTCAATACGATCAATAATCCAAAATGAATATCCAAAAACGTGATTATAACGATAATTCATCAAAAACCCCCAATTCCAACTCGATATTCAAAGTGTTCTTGAATAATCCCTCAATAATCCAATGAATCCTTATACAAACTCATAATCATATACATATCCCTTCATATAACATGATTATAACGTCCAAAACATCATATCTCAACGCAAAATCGAAATCCAAGATGTTGAGGAAATTACCTCTTGAAGATCCAACCACTTCGATCCGATGAACACGAGTTAAAACGAGTATCCAAGCTTCCCAAATGAATGAAGATGGTGAAAATCTAATACTCAAGTGATTGAGGATGGAAAAATCCCTCCCTCAAGTCTCTCTCTCGGAATAAAGTGAAGAAAAGAATGAAAATGATGAACAAGTCCCGGCCGGATCCTTATATACTGCCGGAAGTTACGGCCGTAACTCGGCCTTCATACGGCCGTAACATCCCAGGTCAACGGCCTTACGGCCGTAACCGGCCAACTCGTACGGCCATAACTCGGCTTCGTCCAAAAACATGCCGACAGCTTTACGGCCGTATCCGCCTTGACTTTCGGGCGTAACTCGGACAATACGGCCGTATCCGTCCAATCTTACGGGCATAAGCCCCCTTCGTCGAAAATGACCAGGTACCCAGTCAGTAACGTACGGCCGTATTTGGCCAAGCCTTACGGCCGTATCTCCCTCGCCTTACGGCCGTATGCCGCAACCCTTACGGTCGTAACTCGTCTTCGGCCAAAAATACCTGGGCACCCTGCTCAACACATATGGCCGTATCCGGCCAAGCCTTACGGCCGTACTGCCTAACTTACGGCCGTGTGCCGAAATCCTTACGGCCGCAAGTCCCGCTCGTCCAAAATGGCCTGAAAACAACGAACGTCTATTACGGCCGTATCCGACACTCCTTACGGCCGTAACTCGTTGCTGGACAAGATAAAAATCCGAAAACTCCGATTTCTTGCTACGATTGATGAATGATTCGACATACCATACGTATGAGAAAGTGAACAAGTCCAACACATGCAAAAAATGATACTTCCAGCACAAGACTACCAAGCACGATGATAATGACAATACTCCCGTTCCGACACTCAGACGGAGATGAAATGACGATCGGTAACTGATACACGGTTACAACATGCCAAATGAACGCAAATGAATGAATCATGAATGATGAGTGATTATTAATGAGTGAAAATTATTGAGTGACAATTACAGACTGATAATTACTGAATGTAAATGAATGAATTACAACTGGGTATTACATACTCCCCCCCTTAAAAGGAGTTTCATCCCCGAAACTAAGGGTCAAACAACTCGGGATAATTCTCCCGCATTATCTCCTCCGTTTACCAAGTAGCCTCTTCGACTCCGTGCCTAGCCCACTGAATCTTGACCAAAGGAATCGTCTTGTTCCTCAACTGTTTGATTCGCCGCTCTAAAACTCGTATAGGATGCTCCTCATACGAATGATCATCCGTGATCTCGATTTCGTCGAACTGAAGTATGTGACTCGGGTCGGCAACATACTTCCGCAACTGAGAGACGTGAAACACATTATAAATTCGGCTCAATGCCGGAGGTAGAGCCAATCGATAAGCTAACTCGCCTACTCGATCCACAATCTCAAATGGTCCAATGAATCTCGGACCCAACTTCCCCCGTTTTCCGAAACAGAAAATACCTCGACTCGGGGATACTTTGACCAACACGTGGTCACCCGTCTCGAACTCTAGTGGTCGACGACGATTGTCTGCATAAGATTTCTGTCGACTCTGAGCGGTCAACAAACGACTCCTGATCAAAGCTACCTCCTCACGGGCGGCTATAAGCATATCGGGCTCGGTGCCGATTGATTCTGATAAGTCGTCCCAACACCAAGGAGATCGAAAACAACGACCGTACAAGGCCTCGTAAGGTGCCATCTTAATCGAAGCATGCCAACTATTATTATACGTGAACTCGATTAAAGGTAGTTGGGCTTCCCAATCGTCTTTCCAATTCAGGACACATGCCCTCAACATGTCCTCCAAATTCTGAATAGTCCTCTCTGATTGTCCGTCGGACTGAGGGTGAAAAGATGTGCTGAAATTAAGCTGAGTTCCCATGGCACGATGAACTGATTTCCAAAAAGGAGACACAAACCGTCCATCACGATCAGAAACGATACTTTTAGGAGTACCGTGCAGTCTCACTATCTCTTTGATGAATAACTGGGCCAGACTCTTGGGACCCCACGTATCCTTAATCTCAAGGAAATGAGCCGATTTAGTCAAACGGTCCACAATTACCCAGATTGTATTCATGCCACGATGACTCGTCGGCAAACTCGTGATGAAATCCATCGAAATGTCTTCCCACTTCCATTCTGGAATAGGGAGAGGGTTTCAGCATACCCGCCGGTCGCTGATGTTCAATCTCGACTTGCTGACAGGTTAAGCATCTCGAAAGAAATTCCGCGACTTCTCGCTTCATATTACTCCACCAGTAATTTTGTTTCAAGTCCTTGTACATCTTGCTAGACCCCGGATGAACCGAATAAGGGTAGCATGAGCTTCTCTCAAAATCGAGTTTTCCAACTCGTCATTCGCCGGTACGCACAACCGATTCTTAAATCTCGAAAGTCCATCCTTGTGGATCACGAATCCAGGGGCTTTCCCCTGAGCCACATCCTCACGGATGCGCAACAATGCTAGGTCTGAACCCTGATTCACTCTGATCGCCTCCTCAAGTGATGATGTAATTTCTAACGTACAAAGTTGCCCTTGTACTCGCTGTAACCAGACCTTGATCTCGGTTCTCAGAAATTTCACTTGAAGTTCCTTCAATCTAAACGAGCAAGCATCTGCTTCTGAACGGACTTACGACTCAAGGCGTCGGCGACAACGTTCGCCTTGCCCGGGTGGCAAAGGATCTCGATATCGTAATCTTTGATTAGTTCCAACCACCATCTCGGTCGCATATTTAACTCCTTCTGAGTAAGTATATACTTCAACTCTTGTGATTGGTGAATAACCGACAGGTAATGCTATAAAGGTAATGACGCCAAACTTCCAACGCGAAAACCATGGTTGCGAGCTCCAGGTCGTGGGTCAGATAATTAACCAGCTAATCCGAGGAAACTTCGGATTTCCTTAACATTCTTCGGAGGTTGCCCATCTCGGATAGCCTCCATCTTCTGAGGGTCGACACGAACTCCGTCTGATGAAATTACATGCCCGATAAAAGTCACTTCGGACATCCAGAACTCACATTTAGAAAACTTTCCATAAAGTTGCTCGCGTCTTAACACGTCGAGAACCTGATGAAGATGTACCTCGTGTTCCTCTTGATCACGACAATAAATCAAAATGTCATCGATGAAGACAACAACAAACTGATCCAAAAAGTCGATGAAAACCCGATTTATTAACTCCATGAACACCGCAGGTGCATTAGTTAGCCCGAACGGCATCACTACGAACTCATAACGACCATAGCGTGTTCGAAACGCCGTCCTCGCGATATCCAACTCTCGAAAACGCAACTGATGATATCCAGATCTTAAGTCGATCTTGGAAAATACTGAAGCTCCTTGAATTTGATCCAAAACATCATCGATACGGGGTAAAGGATACTTATTCTTGATCGTCACCCGGTTCAATTCCCGGTAATCAATACACAAGCGGAACGAACCATCCTTCTTCTTGATAAACAACACTGGTGCTCCCCACGGGGACGCACTCGGTCGGATGTAATTTTTTCTCGTACAACTACTCTAGCTGATTCTTCAACTCCTGCATTACGGTCGGGGCCATCCGGTACGGTGCCTTCGATAACAGGGACGTACCGGGCTCCAACTCACTCATGAATTCCACAACTCTATGTGAAGGCAACCAGGTAACTCGTCTGGGAATACATCGTCAATCGATGACAATGATACCATGAATGATTGAACATTTCGATTACCCTAGCACGGTCAATCGATGAAAATGATACAATGAATGATTGAACAACTCGATTGCCTTAAAACGGCCAATCGATGAAAATGATACAATGAATGATTGAACAACTCGATTGCCTTAGAACGGCCAACCGATGAAAATGATACAATGAATGATTGAACAACTCGATTGAGGAATTTCTCTGCTTCCATCATAATAATAATTCTTCTGGAACAACGGGGATTACCTCCCTAAAGCACACATTCGACAACCAACGACGGAATGATATTGACCAAACGCCTACAGCACTAAGGATAGTATCATGACGATCCATCCAACTAATACCCAATATTACATTGAACTTAAATAAATTCACCACGATTAGGTCCATTAACCAATCGCGGTCAAAAGCTTACTTCGGTATGATTTCCGAAAATTCTTCCATCGTCAGGTAGACCGATGGTAAGAGGTCCACAAGCGATAGGACTATCCCAAAATAAGTCTATTCAAACATGATTCGAAAATGAATGAATGTGGTGTACCAGTATCAAAAGGTACACACAGGTTGAAATAAAATTACGAGTATACCTGAGATCATTTGGGTCACCGGATCGTCGATCCTCTTCATCACATGAATCCGGGACTTGCCGGCCCCCGAACCAGACGCTCCCATCTGATACATATGAGCTCCGCCTTTGTTAGCTCCTGTCGTTTTAAACGACGCGGACTGAGTGGCCTGATTCGGAACTGCTGATTTGTTGGGGTCTGAGATGTCGCCGGAGTGGGTTTGGAGTCCCTTCGGCAAAAACGGGCCCTATGCCCCGCAATTCCACAGTTATGGCATGTGACAGTCTGCCTCGGACACTTAGCACTGAAATGACCCTGTTCTTCATAGTTGAAACAGGTGATGGCCGAACTGGACGCTCGGGATTGAGATCCCGCACGATTATGCGCCGTAGGAGGTCGCTCAGAAACGATAGGACCCGCACGAGGCTTCTTGAAGGTTGACTGAATGCCTTCGGATTGATTACGCTTCACTGATTTCTTGCTGACAGATGAAAGTTGCTGCTCAGCAATTTCCTTAGCAGCAGGCTCATACGGGAGAGTTCTCTCGACTAATCCGGTCAGAGTGGCGCAATGATGGTTAAGCAATTGCATATGGGTCATCATGACTTGCATAAAAGTGAGTGGATCAACCCGAACATCTTCCGATCGAGCTGAGTCCTGGGTACGACTTCCTGACGGTGAGTGATTATTCCCCGGGTTCCGGCCCGCACCACGGCCTCTCTCCGTGCATCCCGTGACAGCTCTCTCCATACTGAAGTAGGAAGGTCGCATGATAATCATAGATCCCGTATAAGTACCGCATTATGATTTATGTCATGAAATGATGAAAATGAGCATATGCGCTATAACACAGTGATTACATGAATGATTAACTAAGGTGCCATCATTATCTGATGAAATTCTTGAAATGAGTATCTTGAACAAGTTAACAAGATTAATGATATGATCTTACAGATTAACAACTGAGTAATGAAATGAATTGAGTAATTAATGAGTTAACATGATCGTCCTAATCATAATGAATGATGATGTTTGAGGATTGTTTATTGATGAATGATGAATGAATGATTATTGCCAGAAATTATACCATGGCGTTAGAAATCTTACAGTTCTTTCGGTCTGATTGGCTCGGCATTTGCACAGGTCACATGTGACGCGAAAGTCCAATGATACTAGTCTGATGACGATGATCTCAAATGAGGCATGACTCGGAAGGTAGTATTCAAAACCACGCTCCGATACCAACTCTGTAACACCCCAAACTAGGCGGATATTACAGTGTCGTGGACCCCCGACTGGGACCCACCAGGCGAATGAAAATGAATGAATTACACAGGGTGAATGTAGTACCAAACCACATTACAACATTAATTACTCCGATGAGGAGTTTCATACAACACACCCAGGATAATACAGAATACATGTATATTTTATATGAAGATAAAATACACAACACTGAATGAAACGGAGTAACCAAGTGAAAATCTGCAGCGGAAAATAAATGACAACAATAGGAATGACTGAAAGGATTGGGGCCCCCTACTAGTATCACTGGGACTCCTCGCCGTCAATATGCTATTCCCGTGCTTTTGCCTTGCCATGACCTGAAAAACAAAATCCCCAAACGGGGTCAGTAACACAGAACAATAATCCTCAAGAGTTGAATAAACACAATCATATATATATGCCACCAGTTCGATCAAAAAGAATCGGTTAGATTATAACCCAATCTTGTTGAAAACATATGCAATCAAACATGCTGTATGAATCAACTAACAGTACAAATCAAAGGGTGACGCCACACTACGCCCGGGATGGAAATGTGTCCGTGCACAAGCCACCAACGAGTATCGATCGAATACACGTGTGGTCTTGTACCTAATCAGTCTCACGAGGCATATGACTCGTGTGCATAGTCCAATGTGAGGCCAACAACCAACACACGACTAAAATGTGCCCGACATGAAAATCCTACACATACCAACCGGCACGCCAGTATGACCCGGAATGCCACGATATAACAAAAGTGACATCGGAAACGAATAATGACTCACCGAGACGAAATGATAGTGAAATGAATGATAGCTCAATGAAATGATTGGAACCGTCATTCCTTGTGACTGAAGTGATTAATTGACAATAACAAGTTTTGATACGGTTAATACAATGATGAATGAGTTATGATTATGAATGAACAACAACAAAAGGAATGAATATCCTTTTAACCGAGTAAGAATTAACTTACACAACACCGATGAAGAATGTCCTTCCACGAACAAACGTCCTAAATGAAATGTCGGTCGCTCGAACAACCTTGAATAACACAATATCGAACAATCCGTTCAACATACGAATCAAACACGATGATAACCAACTCAAAACGTCGATACGACTAAATTAAGTTCATTGAGGCATTATATCGAATACGTTGTGGCCAAACTCCGATTGTTTACAACCAAACCTCAATAATACCAACATCAAATCCCCAAGAAGTGTTTCAAACCAACAAAACATCTTCAATACGATCAATAATCCAAAATGAATATCCAAAAACGTGATTATAACGATAATTCATCAAAAACCCCCAATTCCAACTCGATATTCAAAGTGTTCTTGAATAATCCCTCAATAATCCAATGAATCCTTATACAAACTCATAATCATATACATATCCCTTCATATAACATGATTATAACGTCCAAAACATCATATCTCAACGCAAAATCGAAATCCAAGATGTTGAGGAAATTACCTCTTGAAGATCCAACCACTTCGATCCGATGAACACGAGTTAAAACGAGTATCCAAGGTTCCCAAATGAATGAAGATGATGAAAATCTAATACTCAAGTGATTGAGGATGGAAAAATCCCTCCCTCAAGTCTCTCTCTCGGAACAAAGTGAAGAAAAGGATGAAAATGATGAAAAAGTCCCGGCCGGATCCTTAAATACTGCCGGAAGTTACGGCCGTAACTCGGCCTTCATACGGCCGTAACATCCCAGGTCAACGGCCTTACGGCCGTAACCGGCCAACTCGTACGGCCGTAACTCGGCTTCGTCCAAAAACCTGCCGACAGCCTTACGGCCGTATCCGCCCTGACTTACGGGCGTAACTCGGACAATACGGCCGTATCCGGCCAATCTTACGGGCGTAAGCCCCCTTCGTCGAAAATGACCAGGTACCCAATCGGTAACGTACGGTCGTATTCAGCCAAGCCTTACGGCCGTATCTCCCTCGCCTTATGGTCGTATGCCGCAACCCTTACGGCCGTAACTCGCCTTCGGCCAAAAATGCCTGGGCACCCTGCTCGACACGTACGGCGGTATCCGGCCAAGCCTTACGGCCGTACTGCCTAACTTACGGCCGTAAGTCCCGCTCGTCCAAAATGGCCTGAAAACAACGAACGTCTATTATGGCCGTATCTGACACTCCTTACGGCCGTAACTCATTGCTGGACAATATAAAAATCCGACAACTCCGATTTCTTGCTACGATTGATGAATGATTCGACATACCATACGTATGAGAAAGTGAACAAGTCCAACACATGCCAAAAATGATACTTCCAGCACAAAACTACCAATCACGATGATAATGACAATACTCCCGTTCCGACACTCAAATGGAGATGAAATGACGATCGGTAACTGATACACGGTTACAACATGCCAAATGAACGCAAATGAATGAATCATGAATGATGAGTGATTATTAATGAGTGAAAATTATTGAGTGACAATTACAGACTGATAATTACTGAATGTAAATGAATGAATTACAACCGGGTATTACAACTTAAAGCCGTTGAATTCAAAGAACGAATGACGAAAGTTCAAGCGTTTCCCCCAAAACGGCCAAGAACACGATTCGTTCCGTCAAAACTCGAAAACAGAATTCCAAGTTGAAATATGGATATAAAATCCATAGAATATGTTTAACAACATTATTTAACCACAATTGATCCATCAAAAACGGATGAAAAACGAGATCGAGAACAAATCCCCCAAAAAGTCAATTTGAAGGAAATCAAGAAATATACTTCGATTCGACGAAGAACAATGGATTAAATGATGTTAAACACAATAATACTACCAAGATTAATCATACCCATCATGAATTAATCAACAACACGGAACGAATCGGACAAAAATGCAAAAACCCCCAAATTCACGAAATTAGGGTTCTAAGGAAGATTACCTTGATTCGCTGGATCAAAGGATGATAACGGATGATTGATTGATGATATGAACTCAAGAACTTCATGTATTTGTTGTTAAACAACATGGCTCCATGGTGAGATCACCCTCAGCCGCGGAAGAGAATGAGAAGAAGGAGAAAAATGGCCAAAAACCCGTGTGCAGGACCATAAATAGGCTGCACAGTGTGCCGCGGCCCAATGGGAGTGTGCCGCGGCCCGGCCGGCGTGTGCCGCGGCACCCGGTACAGTCGGTTTGGACGAAAAATGCCACAGAGTGTGCCGCGGCCCTGCCGGCATGTGCCGCGGCCCACGGTACGGCCTGCTCGGCCAGAAGCTGCCGAGCACTACCGGCCGTGACTCGGCCAGAAGCTGCCGAGCACTACCGGCCGTGACTCGGCCAATGCCGGCCTGGGCCCAGATTGCCTGGCCATGACTCGGCCGGGGCCAACTCCGACGGCCCGAACGACCCCGAAACCCGAACCTGAATACGAATCGATGATACGGTTACGACGTACTCGCAAAGACGAATCTAAGAGCTAAGAGAACACACAATTCCGACCACCCGAAGGCTCAGAATTCGACAACGGAAGTAATTACCCAAAACTTTGGGAAATTACGAAAATGGCCCAAAACGTCAGAAAATCACGATACGCGATCGAAACACAAAACCAAAGCTCGCAACATGAATAATAACATTAAATGAACTTACGAGAAACTCGAAACAACAACTTCGGACGAGATTCGCAAGAATCGAACTCAAGTGCGGAAAAGTCGCTAAAAAGCTCGGAACTCAACAAAACGATACCGAAACGAACTCGGATGACAAAAAGTGCAGAATTAATAATTCTCGAAATGACGAAACGGTCATGAGCGAGTTGTCAAAACGGACTCCGGCCGAAAAAGAAATTTACCGAAAATCGAAAATTGCGGATATTACATTCTACCCTCCTTAAAAGAAGTTTCGTCCCGAAACTTAAAACAAGTAGGGAGAAACAATATCCCACCAGGAAAACTTAACGAGATACGCAAGGAAACGCGTAACTTATGCCCATCGGAGAAACGTTACAAGCAACGCAAGGAATATACGGCGTGAAAACACGCTCCACGACGACCAACACAACGTCGCCGTTAGGGATATAATAAAACCAAAAAGTGACAAGCATCATCAAATGGATAATACAATCAAGTCAATTATCCGAACAATCACAAGACACAACGAACGAAAATCAATACGATTGACCAACCCAACGGTACATCAACCAAAACGCGAGCCAATTGCTGGACAAATACGGAATTCCATCGCCCAAGGGTTGGAAGATCGAAAACGAGACTAATTTCCCGAACTTAAGGGAATTAGGAAGGAGCCTGAATGCTCAATAATCACGAAACGAGGACAAAAACCGAACAAGCAAATGACCGAGACAATAAAAATCGAACAATCATGTCCTAAACACGAAGGATAATAAAATTCAAACAACAACTCCCAGGATGATCTGGTGAGAACTACAAGACATGCATTCCCATAAGATCCACCGGAAAGGGAGTAGCGATTGAAAAGTCACAACGACAAACGAGTTATCTCGAAACAATACCACCCTCGTTCGATCAATAAAAGCAAGGGATATGGAAAGTTCAGAAAATGTCAACGAACATAAACGAGTTGACAGAGTCGAAAATACAGAAATTCAAAATTCGATCTATGTCGAATAGAAGAGTTAATAGAACCAAATGATGTCACTTCCGAACAAGGTTCACAAGAATCGAACTGAACTCGAAAAAGTCACAGCGATAACTAGATCGACCCACAACAAGATCACAGTTCGTTCGGACGATGAAACCGAAATACAGAACAAGTTCATAAAGTATCAACGAACACGAGCGAGTCGATGGAATGGAGAAAGAGAAAATACCGAGGTCAAAATAGTACGGGTATTACCTCCAACCTTGTCCACGAAATTCACAAAAACGGGAGCAAGGTAATAAGACATTAAACAACCGACACATAATAGAATAATCACCGATGCACACGGTCGTACCAAACAAGCCTAACAGTTCGCACACGAGCGATAACTCAGAAATCACTACGGGGCGACAATATTCAACACCAACATCCCACCTCTCACAGGGGGCTAACACAACAAATGTGTGGAAAACGACTCAACGCTCACACCACCAATTCGATCATACTCAGGAGCAAACATCAAAATGACAACGCGAACATCACACATACATACCCAGCCCTCAAACGGGAATGGATAGGTTTTAAAAACGAAAACCTCATTTTGAAAATAATTTAGAAGAATACCGGTTGATCTTGAGTATCACCTTTCAAAAAGTACAAACGTGAAACATTGTTATCGAGACTTTGGAGAACCATTTCGCATTTGATAAAAATGAGGACACTTTCTCTTAGTGGAAACTTTCAGAATATTCGACCCTCGAGTCTAAATAAAAGTATTTCTAAAACATTGAAAATATCTCAAAGCATTTTGGTCCTCGAGGTAGAAGAATTTTGAAACATGTTGTGGCACCTTGTATGTACCACGAGAAAATAATTCATTTTAAAAGTACGTCTCGAAATTTATTTTTCTAAGATACTCAAGGTTTTTAAAGATAATTCAATGGGCTAGAATGCCCAAAAAAATTTCGGGTAATTATACGGAACATTATAGCGCCGTGGGTCCCGTGCCGGAACCCACCAGGCTAAAAACCAATTACAAAAATGCCCAAAAAGACTGATGACGGTAATATTTCAAAACTCACAAAAGCCATTTATAAAATACTAAATACCGTCAAAAGAATTTCACCAAAACGATCAAGGCCATAATGCCTAAAACTCGGTTAAGGGAATCGATTTTCGAAATAAAACTCAGTCGGTAAAATACCGAAAGTCATTACAAAAGAACTCACGCAGCGGATAAAAGAAATACAGTTTAACATGCACAATCCAGCAACACTACTCCTCATATGAACGAAGTATGAGAGTCAAATAACCACATATCACGAAATCAAAATCCATAAAAGGATTCCGTCACTTAACAAATAATCATAAAAATAGCTCGTGTCACACGAGGCACAACACAAAGAAGGGAGACTTACTTCCACAGGTCGCACGAAGATGATGATCGCCCCACGATACTAATCACGACCAACAAACTCAAACGACGCATCGCGACACGACTCAGTCACACAAAATCCGACGAGACAAAACTCAATAGACACCACTGACCCGACAGCCTAGGTTTCCACAACCTTGGCTCCGATACCATTTATGTAACACCCCCAATCCACTCAGGGATATTACACGCCGTAGACCCTCTCCTCGAGGATCTACCAGGCTGGTAACTAAAATCAAACATCTAAACATCGCCTTTAAGGCTAAAATGAATCAGTAGACCGACTTGGTCTTTCAATAATAACATACAACTCAAATCCAAACACATACCCACGCAGGGGTCAAAATACAATAAACTCTCGTACAACGGGGAAAAGATACTGCAGCATAAAAGAAAATACAACTAGACCAATACGATATCAACGGATCTTCGTGTGATTAGTATCGTTCATCTTTCATCATCCTTCATGTCGGCCCTGTGTTATGCTCCCAAACCTGAATGCAAAAACAGACATCCACCCCCCGAATACTCGGGGGTTAGCAAAACTCCACTGTTTTGCTAGTGCAAGTACAAGTGCAAAAATACGAGCCATATAATACAAGTTCCAAGAACAATAATAATCAGGAATCCTCAAAGTTCCAAACATAACGAAAAGCACTTCCCGAGGCATGAGTTTGGTAAAACATTCCAAAAACCGAAAGATCACAAATCAAGGGAAACAATTTATAAAACAGTTTAAAATGCCATCGAGAGTTTTAATAGAAAACAATTTAGGACTTCCGAATCCTTCTCTTTCCAAAAATCAACAGGGTCACAGCCCAAAGGTTTTGTTTTCGCAAATAGAAAATCGACAACAGTTCACAGGGCCAAAACCCAAGTCACGTGTCCTCGACGGACATAAAATCAATAAAGTTTTTACTCGTGAATCCCGGACTCACCCATTGGGATTCCCGTCGTGGCCCCTTCGAACCAACCCACGGTGAGTAAAATACATTCACTAAATAAACACCAACATGTGAAGTTTTTACTCGTGAATCCCGGACTCACCCATTGGGATTCCCGTCGTGGCCCCGTCGAACCAACCCACGGTGAGTAAAATACATTTACTAAATAACATATCACACCAAGCATCGCCTTGGGAACAGAGTAATATCATGATCCCGCCCGAGGCCTCGAAGGACCCTCCCGAGCTGGCTAGCTAAACAAATCACAACACATGCATCGCCTTGGGAACAGAGTAATATCATGATCCTGCCCGAGGCCTCGAAGGACCCTCCCGAGCTGGCTAGCTAAACAAATCACAACACATGCATCGCCTTGGGAACAGAGTAATATCATGATCCCGCCCGAGGCCTCGAAAGACCCTCCCGAGCTGGCTAGCTAAACAAATCACAACACATGCATCGCCTTGGGAACAGAGTAATATCATGATCCTGCCCGAGGCCTTGAAGGACCCTCCCGAGCTGGCTAGCTAAACAAATCACACACATAGCACCATGCAACAAAGATATCCAAATAATTCATTCAGAGGTATCCAACACTTAGCAAAACACCTCGTCAAACCACAACGCACCGAAATGAAATAATATACGTCCACACGCAATACCAAGTGCAACATAAACACCAAACATATCCATAGAAACCACATAGTCATTTATAAACTACACCATTCACAAAACACACGTGTTTTGAAAGTGAGCCTTTAACGAGGCTAGCCGAATCTTTTGAAAGTTTGAAACAAACGATCAAATAAACACATAAAGATGATCACCAATTATCATATCCATGAAACAAGAATTATATGGACAAGGTACTTGCCTCGAATAAGAACAACGCGAAGAATCGACTGAAGTAGGTTGACACGAACCGACTACGAACCCGCCGACTCCACCGATCGCCAACTCGCGTTCGTAAACTACGAAGGACAATAACAATAATGAAATGAATTCCCTAACACGACTTAAAGCCGTTGAATTCAAAGAACGAATGACGAAAGTTCAAGCGTTTCCCCCAAAACGGCCAAGAACACGATTCGTTCCGTCAAAACCCGAAAATGGAATTCCAAGTTGAAATATGGATATACAATCTATAGAATATGTTTAACAACATCATTTAACCACAATCGATCCATCAAAAACGGATGAAAAACGAGATCGAGAACAAATCCCCCAAAAAGTCAATTTGAAGGAAATCAAGAAATATACTTCGATTCGACGAAGAAAAATGGATTAAATGATGTTAAACAAAATAATACTACCAAGATTAATCATACCCATCATGAATTAATCAACAACACGGAACGAATCGGACAAAAATGCAAAAACCCCCAAATTCACGAAATTAGGGTTCTAAGGAAGATTACCTTGATTCGCTGGATCAAAGGATGATAACGGATGATTGATTGATGATATGAACTCAAGAACTTCATGTATTTGTTGTTAAACAACATGGCTCCATGGTGAGATCACCCTCAGCCGCGGAAGAGAATGAGAAGAAGGAGAAAAATGGCCAAAAACCCGTGTGCAGGACCATAAATAGGCTGCACAGTGTGCCGCGGCCCAGCGGGAGTGTGCCGCGGCACAGGCCCAAAAATGGCTCCCAGTGGTCGGCAGTGTGCCGCGGCCCGGCCGGCGTGTGCCGCAAAGACCGGCATGGTTTGGCCGAAAAATGCCACAGTGTGCCGCGGCCCCGCCGGCATGTGCCGCGGCCCACACGCACGGCTCGCCGGCTTAAGCCGCGAGCACTACCGGCCGTGACTCGGCCAGTGCCGGCCTGGGCCCAGATTGCCCGGCCATGACTCGGCCGGGGCCAACTCCGACGGCCCGAACGACCCCGAAACCCGAACCTGAATACGAATCGATGATACGGTTACGACGTACTCGCAAAGACGAATCTAAGAGCTAAGAGAACACACGATTCCGACCACCCGAAGGCTCGGAATTCGACAACGGAAGTAATTACCCAAAACTTTGGGAAATTACGAAAATGGCCCAAAACGTCCGAAAATCACGATACGCGATCGAAACACCAAACCAAAGCTCGCAACATGAATAATAACATTAAATGAACTTACGAGAAACTCGAAACAACAACTTCTGACGAGATTCGCAAGAATCGAACTCAAGTGCGGAAAAGTCGCTAAAAAGCTCGGAACTCAACAAAACGATACCGAAACGAACTCGGATGACAAAAAGTGCAGAATTAATCATTCTCGAAATGACGAAACGGTCATGAGAGAGTCGTCAAAACGGACTCCGGCCAAAAAAGAAATTTACCAAAAATCGAAAATTGCGGATATTACAGTTTGGCTTCATGCTTGAACATACGACATGTAATTCCTTGAGATGTTTGTGCGGGTCCTCTCCCGATAGACCATGAAATGCAGGTAGCAAGTGAATCAATCCCGACTTTATTTCGAAGGTGTTGTTGTTGTCAATAGTCGGGATCGTGATGCACAGGGGTTGTTGAGGTAGTTCCGGGTTGGCTAATTGCTTCAGCGTCTTTTCAGCGTTATTTGCCATGACTCCAACTTCATCCTCCGACTCACTCGGTGATGTTTCGAGGGGAAATGGTAAAGTCCTAAGTGCTTCTCTGACTTCTTTTGCTTTCTGCCGGAAAACACGATCTCGCTTGGTGATTTCTGGAAAATATTGTAAATTCTTATCTCCACGCGACCTTGTGTTCATGCAAAACTAAAACAAAATGGATTAGTGCACAACTGACAATTAAAATAGATTTTCAGAACTACCACTGGGTGACCCAGTGTCGAAATTGCAGAAAATTTTTAACCCAAAATAAATAAAATTAATTTAACACCGTTCCCCGGCAACGGCGCCAAAATTTTGACCGCGCTGTCGTGACGCGTCAAAATTAGTTATTTATATTTTTCCTTGGCTTACTTCTACTAACTAGTAGTATCGGCAAGTAAGGGTCGATCCCACGGAGAACGGTAAATCAATTAAACTAATTAAGGATTAAATACTTTTAGCAATTAAAATAAAATAAAAACGAGAGGGGAGAATTTCAGTTTCTAATCTTAATTAAAATAAATTGCGTAAAATAAATTAAATTAAAATAAACAAAGGAAATAAAAATCGAAAATATCAATTAAAGGAATAATCTAGTCCTTAGTTCCGTTATCCACCGTTCGAATTAATTCAAGTTTCAATGCAGCGCTTATCTCTTCTCTAATCTCATGAACTCCTATTCCGAAGCCAACAACAAGCTTTGTTGACCTCAATTATTTCTTAAGTTTATTCAATTAAAACAAGCTCTTTAATCGAACCTATCTATACGGTGGATTCAAAACAAGCTCTTCAAATCTCGCTCGCTAGATGCATTAAAAACCAAAATAATGGAATAGGCAAGATATTAAGTTCATAAGCTCGACTTAAGGGATCTCGATTTTGTGTTACCCAATTGGGAAAAATCAATCGTTTGCTACTTGTGAAATTAAAATTGCAACAATTACGGATTACAACTCAATTTCTAGCATGAGACATAAAAACTCCTAATCTAGTTGGCCAAACCAAATCAAGAAATTAAATGGCATAATCGTGAATTCAATAACACAAAAATAATTCAAGAGAATTCGAGTTGAGAATACGCTACGGAATTAAAACATGAATAATTCGAATACGGTTTCAAACTTCACTAAGAACTAGAATAGAAAATTAGCCGGACATATTGGCTTTAGAAAACAGCAAATTAATAATAAACATGAGAAGAAAGAAATTCAAACGGTATAATCTTCTTCTTCACACGTCGGAATTTTCTCGGTTGCTCCGGCGGAAATCGGTTCGGTCGTCCTTATGAATTTTTCTGCTCCAGCCGTGAAAAGTAGTGCTTCAACCGTGAGTTTTCTGTTCCAGAAGTGAATTTTATTCCAGCCCTCCTCCCCTTTTATAATTATTCCTTATCTCATAGTTTCCTTCTTTAATTAGGACTCTTTCCTTCTTGAGTTTTAATTTCCTTGGAGTCTTTCTTCCCAAATCTATTCCAATTCCTTTTTCCAGCATATGGACCGATTTATTGCCTTGTGGAACTGATTGGACGATTTTTGGTTCGTTTCTTGAGCGCCAAGTAAGGTTATTTTCGTAACAGGACTGGCACTGGGTCAGCGAACTGACACTGGGCCACCCAGTGTCGCGCGACATTTTCTTTATTTAAGCCCAAATCACCTTAGCTTGGTCCGTTTGATGATCCAAAGTATTCCTTAAGCTTAAAAACTCCATCAAACACCTAAATTAAACAACAAATTGCCAAGTGAAGTAAATTGGACATAAAATATAAATATATGGAAAATAACCAAGTGTGCCAACATAAAATTCATTAAAACCTTATAATTAACAATGATTTTAGCACACTATTTTTGTCCTATCACGTCTCATACCCCCAGCTGTTATAGTCACCAAGTACTTTGCACCCCCAGACCAGATGACATTGCAACCCTTAGTTTATGCAACAACCCTAACAGACAACATAAACAAATTAACAGTCATCTAATGATTATACTATGAAAAATATAGACATGACATAGATTCTAAAAAAAACTTACTTATTTAATCTTCTCATTGCATAAACAGATACGGTTTAGAGAATAACTATTAATCATCTTGTCCCTTCTTTTTTGGATTCTTGTCATGACATCAATGTGAATGGCTTTCAACATAGAAAGTATAGGAAGATCTCTATATTTACCAATACTGCTGTTGAATACCTCACACTGATTATTGACAAACTGGTCATATTTTGGTGTCCTCCTAAATGTACTTCTACTCCATTGAGTTCTTGGTTTCTCATTCAACCAATCATGGTACTTCTTGGACAATTAATAAAAAGGTTGTGTTAGTAAACACAAAATGTAAGAGGAATAACTGAAAAAGTAAATGTTCCTCCATGTGCTTCTTGAATGTTTAGTCAGTGGCCCTAGCTGCTTTCCATAAGCACATCCTCACACCAATCCCTTTATGGTGTTTCCACATGTTTCTGCACAAGTTCATGACACAGAACGTATGTTCTGAATTAGGCACTATGTTTTCAAGAGCACTGATTAAGCCTTTCTATCTGTCAGAAATGAATGTCTAACTACTATCATTAACAATATGCAAATCTTTAACTACCTTCTTTAAAAACCAATTCCAGCTCTGTAAATTTTCTACTTCTACAACTGCCCAGTACAAAAGGTACATCCCATCATTAGCATATGTCCCAATTGTTAGGAATATGCCCTCGTATGCCATTCAGATGATGAGAGAGTGAGAGCATTGTATTGTTTTTATGAATATTATATTAAATAAAGTATTTATTATTTCTATATTATTGTATATCACAGGCATTGTGATTTGGTATATAAAATAATAGTCCTTGCATTTGAGAGCAAACGTTCCACTTCTAATGGAGATAAGGAGATAGGCACTCGAAGTGTTTAGGACTCAAATGCTTAACTGGTTCGCAGGTCGATAAAACTTAACTGGGTAGTAAGTTTAGACAACTTGTATACTGTGTAATTTGACATGTAGAGTGCCTGTCTTCACTAAGGGTTCGTGGGAGCACACATTATAGGTATGCTAATGGGATTATATACTTGAACACGACTCAACTCGATTCGGTCACATGGATATCACTCAGGGATTTTCAATAACTGAATCGAAGATTGTGATAGGTATATGTGGCCTACTTGTGACATTAAGTTAGTCATTAGAGTAGTTTGATCCAATCGCCGGTTGGTGGGGTCAACCTCGAAATGCAACTTAGTGGGCAAGTAGCAGTCTCTACTGAATACCAAGATAGGATTCTTTCTCCTATTGGTGAGCAGGTAAATGTCCTATGTGGTTAATGGCAAATGAGATCATAAGTCTTTGGCTAAAGCAGTTAGAGATAGTTGTATTTGATACACGAGAGCTCGGTGATCTCGGTTTGTATTAAAAAATACATAGAGTCAAGATATAATAGGTTTTGACTTTACCGTGACCCTAATACTTGACCGGGACATATGATTGAATGGTTTATACGTATACGATATTCATGATATAATGGTTTTGGAATGATCCGTTCATTCGTTCTTAGTTGGGTTACGGTACGAAGTACTAGACTGGCTAAGTGTTACCCGTACTCCTTGGTTCCTCCCATTGCCGACTAAGACGTACCTATAGAGTCGCGCATAAGGATATTTGATGGATAAAATATGTATTTATTATCTCTTCATTAATATTGGATATTGGATATCTAATTTAATTTATTTGATAAATCAAGCGGCCTTGTGAATTGAAAGTAATTACCGGGTTATTAATTTAATTCATAAATAATTATTTCTTGGTAAATTATTATAATTTTTTATTTGATAAAACTAATTAATTATATTAATTAATTAAGTATAAATATATTTGAGATAAAACAAAGTGTATTAGACGTGCGGACGTCCGGTACACGAACGGAGTGGCTCAGTTCGTTTTCTCACCAACCGTAGTAGGCCGCCCTCATCTTTCCTCCTCACCTTTCATGTTGCTTAATTTTTATGTGGGGTGTGTTTAGTTTTATATAATGAGATGAGGATAAATGGATGAGATACCATATCTCATCATTTTAATCTCTTTTGTTATATGAAATGAACAAGTCTTTCATTTGATGATTGAACTTGAAAACACACACACAAAAAAAACATTAGTTCGGCCGTGAGCAAAGGTTGGGAGGAAGAAAAATTTTATTTTCTTTTCCTCTTCATTTTTTAGAGAAAGAAAAGGAAGAAGAGAAGAGAAGAAAAAATAATATATCAATTCCTACCCGTGTTCTTCGAGCACGAATTGATATATAATTTTTTCAATCAATATCCGATGCGCGATAACATAGAGACACTCGGCATATTCGGTGTTTGATCATTCATCAATCTAGAATGAATTGGATTCATGTTCGTGTTGGTGACCCAAAAAAGCTTGGCTCAGATTTTTCTTTCAAGAAGATATTATCAAAGGTCTACGAGGGTATGACTGCTAAATTTTATCTTCGTCATTTTTATATTCGTTTGCGATGCTTGATCGATCCATTTTTGGAGTTTGGTTTATCCGGTTGGACCGGTTTATTTTCCGCTGCGTATCTCGATTTTATCACCGAATCCCAACAATGGTATTGGAGAGAGGTCCATGCTAGGGGTGGACTCGGTTCTATTCGGTTCGGTTTTTGACCTAAACCAATAACCGAACCAAATATTCGGTTTCGGTTTGGTTCGGTTCGGTTCTTTTTGAAGTTCGGTTTGGTTAAATTCGGTTTTATAAATATTCGGTTCGGTTTTGGTTTGATTTGATATTTTTTTGGTTCTTCACAATATAAATTCAAATATTATACTCAATAGAATAAATTATATATAACAACAAGTCAACAAAAGTTATATATATATATATATATATATAGGTTTGGGTTATTCTAAAAAGGGTCTTATAATAAAAAGTGTAGGAAGGATTGTGGGAGTCACATGTGTCATCCCCATTCCACATCATATGACCTGTGTCACCCCCATGAAAATTTTTTTCCTGCCAAAATTTTTTTTTTGGGGGGCAGAAAAAATTTTTTTTTCCCGCCAAAATCTATAAGTGCATCACATTTATAAAGTTACTGCATCACAATTATGATTTTAGTGCATTAAGGTTATAAGTTACTGCATCATAGTTGATGCACTTAAGTATAAACTATGATGCAGTAACTTATAATAAAGACGCACCAAAACTTATTAGTGTGATGCACTAATGATATAAAAAAAGTGTAGTACTTGTATAAAAAAGAATCATATTTAATTTTGAAGCAATTACATACATATATGATGCAGAGAAACTTAGGATGATGCCGTTTTCTATAACTATAATGCAGTTACATACATGATTCACTTACTTATAACTATAATGCAGTTACATACATATATGATGCAGAGAAACTTAGGATGATGCAGTTTCTTATAACTATAATGCAGTTACATACATGATGCAATTACTTATAACTTATAACTATAATGCAGTTACATACATATATGATGCAAAAAACTTAGGATGATGCAGTTTCTTATAACTATAATGCAGTTACATACATGATGCAGTTACTTATAACTTATAACTATACTGCAGTTACATATATATATATGATGCAGAAAACTTAGGATGATGCAGTTTCTTATAACTATAATGCAGTAAACTTATAACTATGATGCATTAAAACCCAGGTGCATCACCGTTATGAAATTTGGTGCATCATAGTTATAAGTAATTTTTATAACTATGATGCATCAAAATAAAATGGTGCATCATAGTTATAAAATTTTGGCGGGAAAAAAAAGTTTGGCCCAAAAAAAAAAATTGGCAAGAAAAAAAAAATCGGGGTGGAGGGTGGGGTGGGGTGGGGTGGGGGGTGGGGTGGGGTGGGGTAGGGATGGGGGTGGGGTGGGGGGTGACACATGTCATATGATGTGTCATATGATGTGGAATGTGGATGACACATGTCACTCCCACAATCCTTCCTACACTTTTTATTATAAGACCCTTTTTAGAATAACCCCACCATATATATATATACTCAAGATAAGAGGTAGACTTGCATAGCAATTTACAAATATCTCAAAAGATATAACAATCACAATAGATCATTCTCTAAACCTAAATTAGTTGAATCACAAATTACACGAGCATATTATCGGTCCTCCTTGGATCCACGAAGGTCTTAAAAAAGAAAAACAAATTACATTAAAATCTCAAACACATAAAACTAGGGGTGGGCACGGTCCGGGATGGTTCGGGATTGGGTCCATCCCGGTCCCGGTCCCGATTAATATAAGTGGTCCGGGACTGGTCCGGCTTCCCATTTTGTTCCGGTATTTTCGGGACCGGAACGGTTTCGGGAGGGTCCGGGACAAAACGGGACATTTTTTGGTAAATATAAATAATAAAAAATATATTTAGAAAATATTTTCTTGTATTTTTTGATATTTATTTGCAAATTTATTATCAAAATTTTATAAATTTTGCATTATTTATCAATAATTTAGTAAGTTTAGGTATGTTTGGCTAATTAATTTATGGGAAAAAAATTAATTTACAAATTAAAATCTCATAAATCTAATATTAATTTTAAAAAATCTATATTTCGGGACAAACGGGACGGGACGGGACAAAAATCACCGGTCCCGCTCCTGTCCCATTTTCGATCGGTCCGGGACCGGTTCGGGACAAAATTTGTCCGTCCCAAATGGTTCGGGACTCTTTTAGAACGGGACCGGAATGGTCCGGTTCAGCCAAACGGGAACAGGGATTTGTGCCCACCCCTACATAAAACTCACAAAAAGATGTCATTTTAGTGTGTGACTTTGACTTCGGTCCATTTCGGTTCGGTTCGGCTCTGTCCGACCCCGAACCGAGAACCGAACCAAACCAATTCGGTTCGGTTCTGTTTTTCTATTTTTTGCACTACGCCATAGATGGCTTTCTACAACACTTAAGGGGGGGTGTTACCTTCTTGGATGTTACCATAGCTATGAAATTTTGGACCTACCACAAGGCTCGGGTTATGGTGTTACCAAATCCTGAAATATATGTTACTCTAGCTATAAAAGGTGTAACTCTCAGTAACACCATGAGATGTGTTACCTTAGAGTACTAATAAATAAAATTTTGAATTTTATATAAAATTAAGTATTTAATAAATTTTTAACTTTAAAAATAATTAATTTTAATAAAACATTGAATCTATTTTTATAAAAAATTATTCTATCAAATAATGAATTTTATATATATTTTATAAATAATAAAATATTTTTAATAAATTTAAATTGAAAAGGTTTTAAAATAAAGTAGTATTTAAAAATTAATAAATTTTGATTTAAATAATTAAAAATTATTAAAAAATCAAAGCTTGTAATAACTATGAATAATTTACTGAAGTAATATACCCACATAGACTTCAGTAAATGGTACCAAATAAAAAAGCAGGAGCTAGTTAGAAATTTTAAGTTAAAAAGACTTGATTTGGAGTAACAGTAAAAAAAAGACTTGAATTGTTTTTGGTTAAAAATATTTGGAGTTGAAGAAGATATTGGACCAAATACAGATATTAACCGGCCAACACCCTGCAAAATCGGCTTGTTCCCATTTCTCTCTCTCCTGCATCTCCTACCCCGATCCCCCTCCCCATTTTCAACCCTAACCCCCGACGCCGTATTTTTCCTTTTCATATTGCCGCGTGGGAATAACCACTCCGATTAAGCAATCGATGAGTTCCTCAAAATCTTGGTTCGTCCATCTGCTGAAACACCCATCAAAGAAAAGCCCTTTTAGTTTTCCTTAGCTTCGGATTAGCGTTCGGGTTACGTGGCGTGTTGATAATAGAGAGAGATGGTTGGATCGGATAGTTCAAATTCATCTACGTCCCCCTCTCTTCCACCGGAGAAAAAATCGCCGCCGAAGCATTGGGGTGTGACGAGACCTTTATCGCATGCGGTCCCCACCGATGTGGATATTCAGAGAAATAGGGCTTCGGAGAAGGTTGGCCTCTTATTTTTTATCGATATTTTCTATTTTTGTTTCTATTTTTAAATCGTGATTGCTAATTTTATATCGGCATTCTTATGTGATTGAGCTTTGCTTTTGCTGGGATTTAGGTTTTGGTGGAAGATGCCAACGCCGTTATTTTTACTTTTGGTTCCTACAGACTCGGAGTAAGGATATTATACATATGCGTTGATGTTTTCTTCATTTCCAGTTACATTTTCTTTTCAGAGTTCAACTTGGAAATCGAAATTGAGTTTTATATTGATTAATCACATCGAATACTTTGTATTGTACAGATTTTATGGCTTTTTATTGATTATGAGAAATATATGCAATATTAATCTGATGTTGTCCACTGGAACTTTTGAAGGCTTTGTACCTCAACTTCGGTGCCAAAAGTAGTAAGATGTTTTTATTGATCTTCAATCAATACTACTTGCTGAGAATGATGTGATTGCAGAAGCATATTTAATTATATCTCCATTAAATTGAGGAAAGTTAGTAAATCATGCTTAGTTTCACTTTACTGCTTTACCTCAAAATCCATTCCCACACTTGTGTATATTATCAACCCCTAATATGTCCGCCTTCTAATATTCCATCCAGCCTCTGAAGAAATGGATACGTATTATATCGGAGCCATAATCCCACTTGTGTTCACCCTCATCATTCGTAATGTAAAAGTCGAAAAAACGAGGTTTGCCCATAGATGTTGGTGGAGAGGCCGGCTATGCAATTCGAAACGCGAGATTTGATTCACCTGGGGAATCAGGATGGGAAGGAATCACAACTCTTGCTGAACTATTCGAGCGGTCGTGCAAAAAATATTCGAACTTGAGGCTGCTGGGGACTCGAAAATTAATTGCTAGAGAAAATGTAACGATTGATGGAAGGTCCTTTGAGAAGCTCCATTTGGGTGATTACGAGTGGCTGAGCTATGGTCAAGTTTTTGAGGCCGTGTGCAATTTTTCTTCTGGTTTGGTGCAGCTAGGACATCAAAAGGGCGAACGTGTGGTGATATTTGCTGATACACGTGAAGAATGGTTCGTTGCTTTGCAGGTAAATATCTTGTCCTGCTCTGTTAGAGTTCAATTTTAGTTCTTTAATGGAAACTTTATAGTGTTAACTAATTTTAGACAATTAATTGACATTATAATCTTCATATCACCGACCCCAACGTAGTTGGGATTAAGCTGTAGTTGATGATGATGATGATGATGATGATGATGATGATGATGATGATGATGAATGAGAACTTTTGCGGAATTTCTCTTGAAGTTTGGCATAAAACTACCCATCCATCTTTCAAAATTATGTATACCCCCTTATGGTGCCTCTTGAGCTTTGCATTTTCTTGACAAGTATTCCATATTGAGGATTGAATTTTTAAAAAAATCGAAACTAAAATCTATAGGTAGTTGGATTTTGAGAGATTACTTTTTCCCCCTTAATTCGGTTAAATCTGAGGAAGTTTTTTTTTTTTTGGTAACTATCCCTTATTCTAGCTCCTTTCCCCTCATTTTCATGTTGAAAAGCAGTGATGTCTAATTGTTCATTTGACCAGGCTTGTTTCAGGCGCAATGTGACTGTCCTGACCATTTATGCATCTCTAGGTGAAGAAGCTCTATGCCACTCATTCAATGAGGTCTCTCTCTCTCTCTCTTTCTCTCTCTCTCTCTCACACACACACACACATACGCGCGCGCGACACCCACAAGCATGGATTAGAAATATCTCAGTTTCAAAGGTTTATATTCTCAAGATATCATTTATTTTATAATGCATTTCATATAAATATATATGTTTTTTTATTGGGTACCATTAACGACTATGTAATGTTTTTTTTTTAGTTTCTTTTTTCTTAGTAGACAATACCATGGATCGAAGGGAAGATAACTTCATGATGACATGCATGTTTGAACGGGCTATAAGTTAAAAGATTCGGCCGGCTTTAAGTTTGTGTTTATTGGTTTCCAACTTCGTACGACTAACTAAAATCTGCACATGGTGTTTTCATATATGTATAGATACGCTGCGTGAGAAAAATGTGTATTTTTTCTGCATGTGCTTATACGTTCGTGTTTTGATTTCTGAAATCACTCTCTGCCCCTCCTCAGTTACCTGGTTTGTTATTCGTTTTATTTTGTTCATATTTTTATCTGCTGCTTTATGAGTTTATGTGCTCTAATTACGCTTCCACTCGTTCTTAGCTCATGCAAAGCCTCTTTTGTTAGGTTGGTCAGTTTTTAACTTTTATCTATGTTTCGTTTAATTATTTTGATTTTTGCTTCCTTTGCTAATGTGTCCTTATGTAATTGTTTATACCTGATATTCATTTTGATCTTCTCACTCATGTTCTGATATGCTTTGTTATTATTTTATGCTTCAAGTTGTTCTTAGTTGTAGGTTTCAAGGTTATCTCAGAAATCAACTTCTTTTATTTATGTTTTTTTTCGGCAATATAATCAACTTCCCGGGTTCTTCTTTTTGGCCTTGTTATCTATTTTGGTATTGAAATTTAACTTTTGACTCCTTAACGGTGCAGCCACTCCGTCAAATCCTCTCAAAGTGAAAGATAGCACAAATAACGCAAAGAAGGTAAGAGTACCCAGACGATCTTAAAAAATATTCTGAAGCTTTCCTTGGAAAGCCGAATGAAGAGTAGTGTGCTTGGATTTTAAACCTAGAGAAATAGTAAGGTAGGTGTTCTTTTATATACTTTAGTTTATTCTTGAAAAGTATCAGAATTCAATAAATGATCCTTCAAATTTGGTCAAGATAAATAAACTTGGCAAATTATTTCTTTAGAACAACTAGTTTGTAGACCTTATTTTTCTAATAGTGGTTAACAGGCTGCCTATTTGGAAGCTTAGTAACCATCACTAATTATTGGCTCTTCTTTCTTGTTTCATTCTGCAGCTCTCTCGTTCAAAGAAGGTGAAGTTTGTGAATTGGCACCAACTCAGGCAAATTGGCTAATCATTGGCTAATTGAATAAATGTTCCGCATAATAGTTTCTTAGAGTCTATTTGTATATCAGTCTTAGAGATCCAATGATGTAATTGGTTAAAAATGACCATGTTATTTTCTTCTAGTACTTGTATATATGTATTTGGTGATGTAGTTGATTGGTTTTGTGATTAGATATAGTTGTTTTTTTATGATGGGATTATGTGATGTAGTTGGTTTCTCTTAATTGGTTTGTTGGATTTTTTAATGGGAAATGCTAAATATAAAATTATATTTTTATTTTGTTAAAATGGAGTTGTTACCTTAGGTACTATATATATATATATATATATATATATATATTGCAAATGTCTTTCATTGGTAACACCCGTAACACCTAATGTGTTGCCATTGGTAATATAGGTGTTGCAATAGACTAAAAATTGTTGCACATTTATGGCCCCACCCGTGGGCCCCACAAAGTAGACCCACTAACAGGCCCAAGAAAAGTGGGTCCCACATAAGGGCCCCACCAACGGACCCTATTAAGTGGGTCCCACCGGTGGGCCCGGCCTGTGGGACCCACAAAATGGGCCCCACATATGGAACCCACTAAATTGGCTATATATTTTACAAAATTATAAAGTCTATTGCAACACGAATATGATGTTGCGGTAGAGTCCTTAGGATGTTGTTGTAGGGTCCTTAGGTAACAAATAATCCTATGTTAGCTTAGGATGATCCACATGTTGCGTTTGAGTCCAAAGGCTACTGCTCACAGAGCAACTTAGCTGAAATGTTACCTTTGCCCATTTTGGGTCTGTGGCAACAGAAAATTGGGTCTAAGGTAACACAGTTATGTGGTTGCCGAAGGCCATTTATGGCGTAGTGTTGGTTCGGTCTTCTTTGGTTTCGGTTCTTCGGTTCTTTTTTCGGATTTTTTCGGTTTGGTTTTGAATTTTCGGTTCCGAAATGCCACCCCTAGTCTATGCGATCGTATATGCAATATTTGCATTAGGAATGCTTGGTTATTTTTATGATTTAGAATCATAATTATTTTAATTGTTAATGTTTAATTATTTATCTAAATTTTTTTCATGATTTATGTTACAATATAAATCTTTTTTTCTTATGAAAAACTGATTTAATTGTGTAATGTAAAAAATTAGAAAAAAAATTATTTTTGGATTCGGGACGAAAAGACGAGCCAGAAAAATGCATTTGGACCGTGACTCGGGCTGCCGGATTGCCCGGCGACAAGTGCTGCTATGAGGAGCGAGGCGGCGCACAGCTGCTCTGGGCTCTTTGGGGTGGCCGGGCCCCACTGTCGGCCGCGGCTTGGCAGCCTTGTGTTTTCCCACTCCGATTTTATATTTCGATAAATTAATTTCTCGCAAATTAAATTGGATTTAATATGACTAAAATATAATTATGGTAACTTTATTTTTAATGGAATTAATTTAATGAAATATTTATTTTCTCCGGAACAAATTAAAATTAACGGTTATGTGAATTAATTGGATTAATTCTAATAGTTGGATTATTTTTTGTGGATTAGATCAATATTTAGATTAATCAATATTGCCATTTTAATGTAATGGTTGCATTATTTTTGAATGGTGATATAGTTCATGGACTTAGTATTTTGAATCTTTATTCGATGGGGTTGTAATGGCCGTTTTGAGCCAATTTTTTTAGTAAATTTGTATAAGATACAAATTTTATAAATGTAGTAAATTAGCTATGATGAAGAGCCGAGGACGAATCGCCATAAAGTCGAAGATTCAAGACTTGTAATTAGATTACTTGTATTTTTTATCGAGTCAATGAAGACTCGGTACTTAGGAACGGTCCATGAACTGCATTGTAATACCCGATTGTAAATTCATTCATTCTCATTCAGTAAACCGTTCCTCTGTAATTTTTCACTTATTAATAATCATTCATCATTCACATTCATTCATTCGTGTTCACCGTTCGGAGTAACTTTGTGTCGTGTATTGATATTGTTCATTGTTTCAACCTTGCTTGAGAATCGAGGCAAGAATATTATCTTGATTGTTGTAATTGCTTCGTTAGTCGATGTTGATATCGGAGTTCATACCATTTCAAAATTTACTCCTTGTTCGAATCGTGCTATTGTTGGAAAAACCCTTGTAATCATTGCTCGGAACCACCGTTTTGGGGTTTCCGCACTTCCATTTCGTGTTATTGTTTCCAAGTATTGAATCTTATTGCCTTTATTCTCTTCCTAGGTCGTTTTTCATCATTTTTGGGTCCGAATAGTGTGCGCCGCGGCACACACCTTGTGCATTTTGGGCTAGAACCGCCTGTACCACGGGCCATGGCCCCCTGCTGGCCGGGTCGCGGCACTAAGCCGAAGTGCTGGGCAGTTTTTGGCTGCGGGCCGCGGCACACTCAGGCCGTGCCGCGGAACGCGATGCAGAATTGCTTTTTTCAGCGGGTTTTGTGAGGAATAAGCTCATTTCATCATCTTCCTTCTTCCTCCCCTCTTTGGGCGATTTGTGGGCAATATTTTGGGCGATTTAGCATCATCAAACTCAGAGAATTTCATCTTCTTCAAGTTGTGGTGTGGATTAACAACATATTTGTGGTTTTTTCATCCTAATTCAAGGTAACTTCTTCAACCCTAGATTCGATTTGAGATTGGAGCATGATGTTTTGGTTGATATAATCATGATTTGTGATAGATATGCGTTCGATTATGAGTTTTATGAGTTATCATCGGATTGTTGGAAGTTTTATTCAAGAACACTTTGAAGGTTGACTTGGAATTGGGATTTGCAATTTAATGTTATCGCAAACTCGATTTGATTATTCCTATTATATTATCGATTGTATTGATGGTGTTTTGGTGGATTGGAACATTCATTAGAGATTGGTTTTTGATACAATTGGGATTAGTTGTAAATAATGGGAGATTGTTTACAAAGTGTTTGTCGAAATGTCCCAATGAGTTTGGATTTGTTGTATCGACCTCTTGAATTGGTTATGATCGCTATTGATACGTATATTAAGCGAATTGTTGGTAATTGTGTTATTCAAGGTTGTTCGAGCGACTGATATCTCTATTAAGGACGTTTGTTCGTGAAAGGACAATTCATCACCGGTATTGAGTAAGTTAATTCTTACTCGGTTAAAAGAATATTCATTCCTTTCGTTGTTGTTCATTCATATTCATAATTCATTCATGATATATTATTCATGTTGAGACTTGTAACTATCAAATTAATCATTCAATTCACGAGGATCATCGGTTCCAATCATTTCAGTGAGCGGTCATTCATTTCATTATTATTTCACCTCGGTGAGTCATTCTTGATCTTGTCGTTGTTATTCATTAATGTTCATCATGGTCACTTTTTTTCTTGTGACCTTTTGGGTTCATATTGCGTGGCCGGGTGTTTATGTGTGGAAGTTTTAGTCGGGCACACGATAGTCATGTGGAAGGTTCACTGTTGTGAGGAAATCCCTCACACTATGCCGCAAGTGCACGGTGTCAACAAGTAATAAAGTGATAAGTAAGATATCGTTCCCTCAAGAACTGTTTTCACTAAGTACCAAAATATAATCGACTCGTAATTTTATTTGAAGAACAATTAATTAGAATATATATCTAAACTAATTGCAGAAAAATAAATAATAATAGTAATAATAATAATAATAATACTAATAAGGGCGTAGGATTATGATTTTCACCTCAAACAATCAGGAATGATATTTATTCAATTCAATTCACTTTTATTCAATTGATTGTAAGCCAGGAATTCCTAAATTATTCTAAAGTCTTTCTCAAGGTCGATAGAAAATACTACGAATTATTAACTCGATATATCCCTATTCGAATTAGATAATTAATAGCTAAAACAGTTCAAGAATTCCCACAATAAATAGGCTTCACAATTCCCATAAGTATATCCCTATCTCACGAAAATTATGATTCGTCTCACAAGAACTATGCCTAAATTTCATCTCCCGAATCCATAAAAACATTCAAAACAATTCAACTGTTGGCCAGACAATTAAAAAGCATTAAGAGCGGTAAGAACAATCCAATTCAATAGAATAACGAATGAAGTGAAATAATAATAAATAAATCAAACCGACATGTAATCGGCTACAATCAAAATCCTACTCGAATAGATCTAGAAACTAAGATGCGGAAAAACTAAGAAAAAACGTAGGGATCCGTGGTCTTGTCGTCGCCCCACAAATCTCCTCCTTGTGTTATTCGATCCCCCGATGTCTTTCCCTCTTTTCTTCAGCCCTTCAATGCTTATTTATAGCAGTCCTAAGCCTCCAAAACGCGTCCATGTGATTAGGTCGAGAACAGGCTCCAAAATGGCCCAGAAACGCGGAGTATTCAGCAAAACCGCCCGGTGGGCCGCGGCTCACTTAATCTGTGCCGCGGCTCACCCTGTCTTCAGTGCATACCTGGGCGCTGCATTTTTCTCCTGGGCCGCGGCTCACTTAGGCTGTGTCGCGGATCACGGTACAGTGTGCTCAGCGCTCTCTGTACATCTTCGTGTGCCGCGGCTCACTTGGTTCGTGCCGTGGCCCCCGGCCAAAAATTGCCATTTTCGCCTGTTTTTCGTCGTTCGAGCTTCCGGACTCCAATTTCCTGCAAAACATATAAGAATAGTGCATTAAAAGCTCATTTATGCATTTTTAGGCTCAAAATGGATATAAACTAATGATATAAAAGCGCATAAAAATACGCCTAACAAATACCCCCAAACTTGAGCCTTTGCTTGTCCTAAAGCAAAAATTATCAATTTTAAACAAAATGCATCGTGAATAATCATGCAAGTCCATAGTGCTCAACTTAATCAATACTACCCTGAAAATCTCAAAGAATATTACAAGTATCGTAATAGCGAGTCACATCCAGGACACTGATTCCACTAAGTAACCAATTTCAGTCATAATCAATCGTTCATGAAGCAAATCAAGCTCAAAGATTAACAAGCATGAATTTAACCGACCATCAATATGAAGGGTTAGATTAAACAAGCTAATTCGCCCAGTCCCACAGTTTAGTGGCAAAATTCAAGAGTTTCATTATCGACATTACTCCTCAGACAGCATTTCCTTATGTATGATCAATAATATAGATTCGAGTTAACCACTAGGTTTCGGCTCTCGGGATATTTCATCGGGATGGTCCTAGGGTGGAATTCCATTCTCATGTCTTGGGGCACCGTTTGACGTAAAAGACACTCATGGGGCAAATGGATGCTTATAGTTACTAAGTTCCCCTCCACAGCGGAGAAACAACTCAAATAGCAAGTCTCGCATGTCCGATTGAAGGTCGCTGTTTTACGCGAGAGTAAACAACGGGTCACGCGAATACCCCCCTTACTAGGCTCCCCATCATCGGCGCATGCGAAATCTATAAACCACTAGTCTAATCAGGGTCGTCGTTTTACGCGAGAGTAAACAACGGGTCACGTGAATACCCCCGGTTACTAGACTTCCCATCATAGAACAAATAATATCTCACTAATTCTTGAGAAAAACTGTCCGACTCTAAACTCAAATTAAGTGCCAACACGACTCATGTTACTGGACGACTAGCTACGCGAAAAGTATAACCAAACATATAGACAGTGATTTGAAAACACGTATGTCTCCTTTCTTATCTGCTAAGATTTCTACAAAAACGATAAAATTTCGGACCTAAATGACTACTCAACGGAAACAGAAATCGCTGACTGCAACTCGACTAAAAGGCAATCATTTCTTCCAAGAGACATCAGTATCGTAACATCAGTTTTACACACGGAAGCATGAAAAGTTCACGAAAAATTTCATGTTTGCACAAACCATCAACAGTATGCAGGAAAAATAACGCACTAATGAAATCTCAATTAAGGAAATATCACATGCTTCAATTTATTCCACTACACATAAAATCATCAACAGTAAAACTCATGTAAAAATAAAAGAGATAAGGAAAAGTGAAACTTATTCCAAATGTCTTCTTGAACTCCAGCACATGTCTGAGTGGAATCATCTGAAATACTTCAAGTAATGCCCAACATCACCAGGAACCCCCAAACTTAGTCTCTAGTCATGAAATAACTGTAGACATTAAGTCGAGAAAGACTAGAATATGAAGGATGATAACTCATTGGGGTTAGAAATAAAAATATTAGAGAAATCAGGGCCACAAGAATACACGAATCCAAATGAAATAACAAAACAAAGAAAAAAATTATAAACGAAAAATCAAATAAAAAAACAACTAACTAGAAAGCAAGTAAAAATGATGGGTTGCCTCCCATCAAGCGCTCTATTTTACGTCTTGAGCACGACGTGGCAAACAAAATTTAACGTGGCTTCTTTCTAGGGAGATTGCTAAATGCCCCCTTCTTATAATCTATAAGCCTCTTATTCCATAAGGGAGGCTTTGGTTCATGCCCGGTTGCCAAAAATAATGAGTAAGAATAATTATGCGGACAACCAAAAAATGATGGAAGAATATAATAATGATAAGGCATGAAAAAATAAGCAGAGTTCGAATGGGTAAATAATAAAGACTTATCATGAACCACCTCATTAGAACTCAAGGAATCAGCCTCAACAAAATCAAGAGTAATGGGGTCAATCTCTCCTATTATAGATTTAAGAACAATTATGCGCGGCCCCGTTAATAAAATTTTAGGCACATAAGTGTTCACCTAACTAGTCGGAGTTTGATGACAATTTAATGAAATTTCTTTGGAAACATCATCAATGGTAACTTCTTCTACAAGCTCATCACACTTTATGTAATTTTCAGGTGTTGGGGGATCGACCCTAAAACTCAACATGTCTATCTTTTCAACCTCCCCCTCAACTTCACTACTAAATATATGTGTTGGAAAATAACCATAGTGAATCTCAAGACCACGACGTGCACATTCTCGCTCAAGAGAGGTACTATCTGGATTTTCGAGAGCGTCTACACATTGTTCAAGCATGGTCTTTTGTTTTGGGGGAGGGGGCTAACTGACCCTATTAGGCAAATTATTAAGAACATCGAAATTTATGAAATGCCAAGGGTCACGATAATCAAAGGAAAACATAATGAAAAAAAATAAAAATATAGAGACTAAAAAAAGAAAAAAAACTTCAAATTAAAATTAGAGTCGCTTGATATTGATATTAGCGAAAAAATCAGTCCCCGGCAACGGCGCCAAAAACTTGTTGTGAGGAAATCCCTCACACTATGCCGCAAGTGCATGATGTCAACAAGTAATAAAGTGATAAGTAAGATATCGTTCCCTCGAGGACTGTTTTCACTAAGTACCAAAATATAGTCGACTCGTAATTTTATTTGAAGAACAATTAATTAGAATATATATCTAAACTAATTGCAGAAAAATAAATAATAATAGTAATAATAATAATAATAAGGGCGTAGGATTATGATTTTCACCTCAAACAATCAGGAATGATATTTATTCAATTCAATTCACTTTTATTCAATTGATTGTAATCCATGAATTCCTAAATTATTCTAAAGTCTTTCCCAAGGTCGATAGAAAATACTACGAATTATTAACTCGATATATCCCTATTCGAATTAGATAATTAATAACTAAAACAGTTCAAGAATTCCCACAATAAATAGGCTTCACAATTCCCATAAGTATATCCCTATCTCACCAAACTTATGATTCGTCTCACAAGAACTATGCCTAAATTTCATCTCCCGAATCCATAAAGACATTCAAAACAATTCAACTGTTGGCCAGACAATTAAAAAGCATTCAGAGTAGTAAGAAGAATCCAATTCAATAGAATAACGAATGAAGTGAAATAATAATAAATAAATCAAACCGACATGTAATCGGCTACAATCAAAATCCTACTCGAATAGATCTAGAAACTAAGATGCGGAAAAACTAAGAAAAACCGTAGGGATCCGTGGTCTTGTCGTCGCCCCACAAATCTCCTCCTTGTGTTCTTCGATCCCCCGATGTCTTCCCCTCTTTTCTTCAACCTTTTAATGCTTATTTATAGCAGTGCTAAGCCTACAAAATGCGTCCGTGTGATTAGGTCGAGAACAGGCTCCAAAACGGCCCAGGAACGCGAAGTATTCAGCAAAACCGCCCGATGGGCCGCGGCTCACTTAATCTGTGCCGCGGCTCACCCTGTCTTCAGCGCATACCTGGGCGCTGCTTTTTCCTCCTGGGCCGCGGCTCACTTAGGCTGTGCCGCGGCTCATGGTACAGTGTGCTCAGCGCTCTCTGGACATCTTCGTGTGCCGCGGCTCACTTGGTTCGTGCCGCGGCCCCCGGCCAAAAATTGCCATTTTCGCCCGTTTTTCGTCATTCGAGCTTCCGGACTCCAATTTCCTGCAAAACATATAAGAATAGTGCATTAAAAGCTCATTTATGCATTTTTAGGCTCAAAATGGATATAAACTAATGATATAAAAGCACATAAAAATACGCCTAACATTCACCGACATAATGGACTGTGCACACGGTAACATGCCTTCGTGAGACTAATTAGATACAAGGACGGGTGTGTCCGGAGACTAGTCTTGTACACTTGCACGTCCCATTACGGGCGTACTATGATGCCCCTCTTCAGCTTGATTTCAAGTCATATATATTTAATGATTGTGCTTGTTTAACTCTTGAGGATTGTTGTTCTGTGTAACTGACCCCGTTGGGGGATAATGTTTTCAGGTCATGGCAAGGCAAAGGCACGCGAAGAGAATGTTGACGGCGAGAAGTCCCAGTGATACTAGTAGGAGGCCCCAGTCCAATTATTTGTTCATGCTTTCTTGTTATGTATTTTTCCACTGCACTTCCGTTTGGATTGTCATTTATTGAGTGTTGTATATTTTATCTTCACATGAAATATACATGAAATATTCTGTTCTCCTGGGAGTGTTGTACTGGAAACTCCTCATCGGAGTAATTGATGATCTAATGTGATTCGGTACTACATTTGCACTGTGTAATTCATTAATTTTCACTCGCCTGGTGGGTCCCAGTCGGGGGTCCACGGCAGTGTAATATCCATCTAGTTTGGGGTGTTATAGAGTTGGTATCGGAGCGTGGTTTTGGCTACTACCTTCCGAGTCATGTCTCATTTGAAATCATCGTTCATCAGACTAGTATCATTAGACTTTCGCGACACTTGTGACCTGTGCAAGCGCCAAGCCCCTCAGACCTAAAGAACAGTAAAATTTCTGATGCCATGGTATAATTTATGGCAATAAGAATCACTCATTCATCATTCATCAGTCAACAATCCTCAATCATCATTATCATTTTTGGTCATGTCGATTATATTAATTCATTAATCACTCAGTTAATTTCATTTCTCAGTTGTTAATCTTGTGAATCGTATCATCAATCTTGTTAACTTGTTTAAGATAATCATTTTAATAATTTCATCGGATAATCATTGCCTCCTCAGTTGATCCTTCATGCAATCATTGTGTTAGAGTGCGTATGCTCATTATATTCATTTCATCACATAATCATAATGCGATATTCATGCGAGGCCTATAATTATCATGTGTTTCCTACCTTCAGTCGAGCTGGCAGAGGACGCAGGGGAAGAGGCCGCGGTACGGGCCGAAACCCGAGAGCTCGAGTGAACACCCGTGCGAATGCGAGGAAGAATGCTAATTCATCGAGCAGCGACGCTGCCACCCACTCACCTGGAAATAATCATTCACCGTCAGGAAGCCATACCCGATATACAGCTCAATCAGAAGGTGTTCGGGTTGATCCACTCGCTTTTATGCAGGGCATGATAGCCCAAATGACCCATATGGCACATCTGATGGAGCCGATGTAGAACTCAGCCACTCAGACTCAACAGGCTCCTCTGCCGCCACCTCAGAGACAAGAGAGGAGTGTGAGCTGTATCATAAATGACATCTCTCGCCAGAGGCCACCTACCTTCGAGGGATCTTCTGAGCCGGCGAACATTATTCACTGGCTGGAGCATTTTGAGAAGTTGTTTGCTATGGTGGAGTGTCCTGAAGGGCACAAGGTTCCAGTCGCGGCTTACTATCTGGGTAAGAGCGCTCACTCTTGGTGGCTATCTCTGAAGCACACCGATGGATCTTGCAGGTGGGACCAGTTCAAGACTCTCATGATGGAAAGATATTATCCGGCCCCACTCAGGGTGGCCACATTGTCAGAATTACTCAGTCCCGACCCCTCAATAGAAGATGATGTTCTCGCTATTGCCGAGAAGTTTCAGGAGATACTTCCCTTCGCCTCATCCATTATCCAATCCGAGGCGGACAAGATCAAGTACTTCAGCAAGAGGTTGAAACCTCATATGCGGCTACAATTGCTTAATCATCATTGCACCACTCTGGCCGAATTCATCGAGAAAGCTCTTGCTTATGAGCTTATGATGTGACCCCCACATGACACGCTATGGTAACTGATACCGCTAGATGAATTTGTTCCCATGATGTTTTCAAAATAAGCAAAATGGGGCTTTACTTCCAAACCTCTACGTGACACGCCGTAGCAACTCGGAAGGGGTGGAATATAAATACTAACAAGATTGTACTTGATAAGTATATAAATCACATAAGGGATGTTTTGGAGACATACTCAATAAAACAAGAAAGCACTCACAAAGGTTTGTTGATACAAACACTCTCAAATTTCATAAAATTTTTGGTGCGCTCTTACAATGAAACTTCAAGGCTATTTATAGCCAAAATCTTACACCTAACTCTAGTATGAACAAGGAAATAACTAACAAACCTACAAAATAGAAAAATCAACATTCAAAAATCCTAAAATCTAATACAAAGTCAGTCAACACATGTTTAGGGGACAAAATATCAAAGACCAAGATTTTAAGGTGTGAAAACAAGGACAACAAGTCATCATAAATCCGATGCTGTCTGTTTTGTCATTTCTGAGCTCCAATGGGTCCGAATTTGGTCCTATGGTCTTAACAAGATTTGTATCTCTATTTTTTAGCTTTGCATAGACACCTTAATCACCTAAACAGGATTTCGGACGAGTAAGTTATGGCCAAACTACGAGACTGTTGCGTGTCAGTCTTACGCGCGGGAATTTGCATCCTTGTTTGTTTGTTCATCTTTTTCAATCGTCTTCGACTTTAATATTACACGACTCGATTATATACAACTCAAAATATAAAAATACAACTCAAGAAATACAATTCAAATTAAAATACACCAAGATAAAATAAACGAAAAACTTATTGTTCGACAACTTCGACACTACTCACGAATTTGTTGTCTTTGATAACATAGTTATTTTTAAACATATAAATGACGAGTGTCGATAAATTATTTTTGAACTTCTTTGATCGAGACCTCGTTATTGGTCCAGTCGGCATGCTCAAGTCCTCATCCGGGTTCTTCATAATATCTCGATTCACATCATTCACCCGTTCCTAAAAATGATTCGTCCTCGAATCTGAATTTCAAAAGGACTTAAGTCAGCGACATTGAAAGTAGTGGAAACATTATACTCACCAGTTATATCTACTTTATAGGCATTGTCGTTATCTGCTCTAAGATCTGGAACGGTCCATCTCCCCTTGGCATTAGCTTCGATTTTCTTTGAATGGGAAATCGTTTTTTCCTCAAATGAACCCAAAACCGATCACCTGGTTCAAAGCGTACTTGTTTGCGTCCCTTGTTCTTCATTCTTTAATTGTGTTCATTGCGCTTCTCAATTTGTTCACGAACTTTGGCATGTAATTGCTTCACCATCCCCGCCTTTTTCTTGCCATCAAGGTTACTCATGTCATCTATTGGAATAGGCAACAAGTCTAAAGGAGTTATTGGATTAAAACCATGCATGATTTCAAATGGCGAAAATGTCGTAGTAGAATGTATGATTAGATTATAGGCAAACTCGATAAATGGTAAAGATGTTTCCCAATTTTTCAAATTTTTGTTAACAATAGTTCTCAACAATTGATCAAGTGTTCGGTTAACAACCTCAGTTTGATCATCAGTTTGGGGATGACATGTTGTAGAATAAAGCAATTTCGTCCCTAATTTTGCCCATAAGACTCTCCAAAAATGACTCAAAAATTTGGTATCTCTATCGGATACAATGCTTTTAGGTATACCATGCAAACGAACAATTTCTTTGAAAAATAGATTAGCAATATATGTGGCGTCGTCCGTTTTATGACATGCAATGAAGTGTGCCATTTTGCTAAATCTATCAACTACAAAAAAAATGGAGTCACAACCGGATTTCGCACTGGGTAATCCTAATACAAAGTCCATAGAAAGATCGACCCAAGGTTCGGAAGGTACCGGAAGTGGCATATACAAACCATGCCGTAACACTCGTGATTTTGCTTTCCTACAAACAATGTATGAATTTACAACTTTAAAAACATCATATTTTATTTTTGGCCAAAAGAAATATTTATGCAATATTTTGTAAGTTTTAGCAATCCCAAAATGTCCCATTAGACCTCCACTATGTGCTTCTTTTACCAATAATTCCCGTGTTGAACAAAAAAGAATGCAAAGTTTATTTTCACGGAACAAGAATCCATTATCCCGATAAAATTTTTCTACTCCTTTTTTCTCGCAAGCGACATAAATATCATGAAAATCTTTATCCCCCTCATATGCTTCTTTCAATAAATCAAATCCCAACAGTTTACAAGAAAGTGTATTGAGTAATACATACCTTCTTGACAAAGCATCGGTTACAATGTTTTCCTTACCTTGTTTGTATTTGATGATGTAAGGAAAGGATTTAATTTGTTCTAACCACTTGGCATGTCTCTTGCTCAATTTACCCTGTCCTTTGAGATGCTTTAAGGATTCATGATCAATATGAATCATGAACTTTGTAGGCCATAGGTAGTGTTGCCACGTACGTAGGGCTCGAACCAAAGCATATAATTCTTTGTCATAGGTCGGGTAATTCAATGTAGCTCCTCCAAGTTTCTCACTAAAATAAGCTATCAGCCTTTTTCCCTGCATTAATACTGCTCCTATTCCTACTCCTGAAGCATCACACTCAATTTCAAAAGTGTTAGAAAAATCAGGTAATGCTAAGACAGGTGCGGTGCACAATTTATCTTTCAGATTGTTAAATGCTTTTCTTGTTCATTTCCCCAATTAAACTTAGCATGTTTTTTGACAAGTTCATTTAATGGGGCTGCAATTGTGCTATAATCTTTTATGAAGATCGGTAAAACCCTGCTAGGCCATGAAAACTTCTTACCTCGGATGCGTTCGTAGGTCTAGGCCATTCTAGAATAGCCTTAACATTTTCTTCATCAACATTTATACCGTCAGCACTAACGACATATCCAAGAAAAATAACTTCATTCATGTAAAAAGTACATTTCTTAAGACTAGCATATAATTGTTCCCTTCTCAAGGTAATTAAAGCTAATCTTAAATGCTCAACATGTTCTTCAACATTTTTGCTGTAAATGAGCATATCATCAAAGTATACAACAACGAATTTTCCGATGTATGAACCTAAAACATGATTCATTAATCTCATAAAAGTACTTGGTGCGTTCGTTAGTCCAAAGGGCATTACCAACCATTCGTATAATCCGTTTTAGTTTTGAAAGCCGTTTTCCATTCATCTCCTTCTTTCATACGAATTTGGTGATTTCCTTTCATTAGGTCAATTTTAGTGAAAACATATTAACCATGTAATTCATCTAACATATCATCTAACCTTATGCTGACCTCATCCATATGTTCGGCTCCGAAGCTAGATGCGAGTTTGGCCAAAGAGTCGGCTTGGATGTTCTCAGTTCTGGGAATATGTTGTATTGTTCCCCGAAAATCTTGCAGCCGGGCCCGTGCCAGGCTGAGGTACTTAACCAGATTGGGCTCTTTAGCTTCGTATTCACCGTTGATCTGGTTTATCACTAATTGAGAATCAATCAAGATAATGAGGCGGGCAAGGCCGAGGGAAGTCGCCATTTCTAGACCGGCCAAGAGAGCTTCATATTCTGCCTCATTGTTGGTGGTCGGGAAACCCAAGCGAATAGCCGAGCAGAACAGACGTTGGTCGGGACTGACGAGGACTATCCCTGCACCTGATCGGTCGGCGGTTAAGGACCCATCTACATAGAGTGACCACTCTTCTGATCAGTCGTCCTCTTGTGCGATTGCTGGTGTGAACTCTGCAATGAAGTCCGCTAGGGCTTGTCTCTTTATGGCAGTGCGCGATTCATAAGTTATGTCAAACTGTCCGATTTCGACGGCCCATTTGACCATCCGGCCGGAAACGTCAGGTCGGTGCATTACTTGATTTAAAGGGTAGTTTGTTAAGACGACTACCTGATGTTCCAAAAAGTAGGGTCTTAACTTCCGGGATGCCATTATGAGCGCATAGGCCAGTTTTTCCATTGGGGCATATCTGATCTCGGCATCGTGAAGGGCCTGACTAACATAGTAGACCGGATGTTTCACTGCGTTCTCCGTTCGAATCAGAGCGGCGCTGATCGCCGAGTTGGAGACCGCGAGATATAAGCTGAGAAGTTCCCCTCGGGTTGGTTGCTGCAAGGTCGGGGCTTCTGCCAGGACTTTCTTGATAGCTTCGAAGGCTCTTTGGCAAGGTTCTGTCCACTGAAAATCCTTGTTCTTTTTTATCGCCTCAAAGAAAGGTTTGCATTTATCAGTTGAGCGAGAGATAAAGCGACTTAGCGCGGCTAGTCGGCTAGTTAGGCTTTGCACCTTTTTAACCGAATTCGGAGGAACAAGTTCGGTTACTGCCGTAATTTTATCGGGGTTGGATTCAATCCCTCTTTGGCTCACCATGTAGCCGAGGAATTTTCCAGAACCTACCCCAAATGAACATTTATTCGGATTTAACTTCATCTTATACTCTCGCAAAATAGCAAATATTTTCTTGAGGTCATGTACATGATCGGCCGAGCGCAAAGATTTTACTAACATATCATCTACATATACCTCCATTGTATGGCCTATCAAGCTATTGAACATTTTATTTACCAGGCATTGATATGTCGCGCCGGCATTCTTGAGCCCGAAAGGCATCATCCGGTAACAGTATAGGCCGCGGGCCGAGTAGAAGGAGGTGTTTTCTTCATCATCGAGATGCATTGGGATCTGGTTGTATCCGGAATATGCATCCATAAAGCTCATTAGCTCGTGCCCGGCCGTTGCATCCACCATGTAGTCGATATGGGGGAGGGGGTAGCTATCTTTCGGGTAGGCTTTGTTCAGGTTGAAGAAGTCAATGCAGAGCCTCCAAAGCCCGGTCGGCTTTTTTACCAAGAGCAGGTTGGCTACCCAGGTCGGGTATTGGGCTTCCCGAATAAACCCGTTATCGATTAGCTTTTCTACCTCCTCTTCCAGCCCCTTCTATCGTTCCGGCCCCATTTTCCTTCTTTTCTGAATAACCGGCTTTGAACTGGGGTCGATATTTAGCCGGTGGCATGCAAGTTCCGGGTCAATCCCCGACATATCCGAATGGGTCCAGGCAAAGACATCCAAATTTTGCCTCAGATGGAAGATTAGCTCGGAGCGGATCGGCTCTTGGAGGTTGTGGCCGATCTTTAGTCGCCGGGTTAGATTAGATGGGTCCATGTCAACCTGGTCCAACTCTTCTGTTGGCTCAGCATGGTGAATTTTTCCTTTCGGATTTTGGTATCACGGGTCGACAGGATCTTCTTCTAGGATCGGCTCCTTCCCGGGCCTGCGGCCCCGGTCCGCTTCCTGTTCGGTTTCCATTTCGGAGGTTTGCGCGGCCCCGGGACCTTCGGTCTCCTTTTCAAGTAGGGTGTTTCCTGCCAGCTGCTCGGAGTTGGTGGCCCCTATTTCTTCCGACAAATTTTCCGGGATGCCCTCTGCGGCGTTGATTTCTCGAGCCCGGATGCTGAGGTTGCATTCCCGGGCGGCCCTTTGATCCCCTCTATGTACCCCGACGCCATCCGGGGTAGGAAATTTCATGCACATGTGATACGTGGACTGAGTGGCCCTCAGCCTGGACATCACAGGTCGTCCTATGATGGCATTGTAGTCACTGTGCACATCGATGATCTTGAAGGTAGTGATCATCGTCCTTCGGATCGGCCCCTGACCAAATTCCAAGGTGAGGTCGATTTCCCCTAGGGGTGAGGTGCGGCAGTTGGCAAATCCCCTAATGTCCTCGTTGCAGGGCCGGACATAAGATTGGTCTACCTTCATCCTGCGAAGGGTGTGAAGGTAGATGATGCTAGCATAGGCCCTGGAGTCCACCAACACCCAGTGGACCGGGATCCCCATTATGGGCAGGGTGATGATAAGGGCGTCTGAATGGGGATGGTCCAGGCTGTCTGCATCGGACTCTTCAAAAGTAACTGCCAGCGGGGGGTTTTGGGGGGCTTCTTCGGCCACTGATAGGAACCCCTCTGCTCGGCGTTCGGTCCGTTGATAGGAGGTGGTGGCTTCTCGGATGGATGCCTTTTTCTGGCGCTTTGATCGATGATCATCGACCTCGGCGGTTCCCATAATGGTTAGAATTTCCCGGGGGGATTTGGGGGCTGGAGGCACCCGATCATTCTTGGCTCTTGTCGGGTCAGCCCGATCCTGGCGATCCCGGGGCGGGTTCTGGGTAAATCGCCTTAAGCCTGTATCGTCGCATACTGCGATCAAGGCGGCGACGAGGTCTCGGCACTGTTCGGTGTTGTGACCCACTGATTCATGATATTTACAAAAGCGGGTCTGGTCCATGTCTTTTTTATCTTTATAGATCGGCCGAGGAACTGGGAGCAGATTTTTGTCCTTAATTTGATCCAATATGGTCGCGGCTCCGACGGAATATATTTAAGTGAAATTAGCCATGAGCTCGGGCCTACGCTCCCGATAACTCTGAGTTGTTGGGACTGTCGAGGAAGAGGCGGGAGTCTTATTTTCCCGGTGGGATTCTTGACGGGCCTCTTTGTAGTCGCGCCTATCATCTTTCTTTTTATATGATCCTTTCTGATCGGAGGGCATGACTAACACTGGTGCCGGCATAGCTTCCTATGTGGGAGCTGGCGCGCTCCAAGAATTCCTGGTAGGTGTGCGGGACATTCTGGCACACCGTCCAGCGAAAAAAGAATTTTTGAGGAGGCCGGCCTGGGCAATGATGGCCAGCGCATCGTCCGACATGGGTTCCGTCTCTAATATTCGTTTATTGAAACGAGATATATAATCTTTAAGGGACTCGTTCGGCCCCTGGACGATGGAAGTGATGGATGAGCGCGGGGCGACTCTCACAAGGGACCCCATGAAATGAGATCGGAACGTCGCTGAGAGCTGGGCCCATGTTTGAATAGAATGATGGGGCAGCGTCCGATACCATCTCTGGGCCCTCTCCCCCAGAGTCAGGGAGAACATTCGGCATCAGAACGCATCCTGAGACCCGTGCAGGTCCATCCAGAAATTATAATGTCCAAGATGGGCATTGGGGTCTGTCTCCCCGTTGTACGGCGGAATTTGAGGAATCTTGAACTTCTCCGGGAGGGGTTCCACCAGAACACTGGGGGCCATGGGACTCTCCTGGCTGTTAAGCCATTCCGAATTTTGGGATGGCTGGAGTTGTTTATTTTCGAGCTCCGTAAGGCGTTTTTAAGAAACTCGATCTCACTCGAGTTATCGCCGGGAGTTGGAGGTAATACTTGTGTCAGATTTAGGGATTGGTGTGGAGCTTTCTCTTCCTTACGGCTCTGACTTTGGATAGTGGGAGCCGGCGCTGCTTTTTTGATTTTCTTCCCCGCCCCAAGGCGATCAAAAACGGATGTGGGGCGCGAAAGCTTAGTTTTTCGAGAGGAATGTGAGCTTTCGCCGTGGCTTTCCGCCCTTTCTCCGGCGACCCCAGAGGCTGTCCTCTTTTTGTTTCGTCCTGAGGCAGCTGGGCGGGTCGTTTGAGATTCCGCCTCGACATGGTCTTCGGGTTTTTGAAGGGTCCCGCCCCCTGTAACCCTCGCCATAAGGGCCGCCATGCCCTGGATGAAGGCTGGGTGTTTAAAGCACTCTGCCACCTTACAGAGGTTCTCTTCCTCCGTCTCGGGCTGAGGGTTTTTCGAACTGTCGTGAGACATCTCCGGTGAGCAGTACATATCTTTTTTTATTGGAGGTTCAGCCCCCTTCTTCTAGCGCCAATCTATTGACGTCTGGTTTGGTCAACGTGACGTGTGCTGATCTGGATGAATGGATCGAAGACACGTAGAAAATAATAAACAGGATGAAAGGTGTTTGATCACTAAATTTTATTAATGACCTTAATATAGAGTAGATCCGAGCAGGATATTTTATGCCGGTCTATCTTTTTGCTTGCTAATTACAAGTCTTATCTTTTTTTTCTCAGTCAATTTGAATTCTCTCTTTTTTCTCTCTATGTCATAAATGCTAAAAATCCAAAGATCTTCTTTCACTGTACATTCCTTCTATATATAGACAGTCTGGAACAGTCGAGAGATGACAGCTGGCGAATGTTTGGGGAATATACCCAAAACACTTGTCAGTCTGCAAATATGCCTTGGACACGTGGCGGCCTCTAAGGAGTGCCTTGGGAAGGGGCATGACTGCATGTGTTAATTGGCATGCGGGCCTGTCTCGCATGCTTCTGGCGGTGCTTATCCGCTGGGGTCGGTCCTCGGGTCTCCCGCCATTCAGGTCGGCCTTGTTGTAATCTTGAATCGGAGCATTTTAATCTTCTCTCTGCTCAGTCCTCCCGGATCGAATATCGGGTCAGCTCTGATGTCTCTGCCCGATCCGGTTCTAACGAGCCCAGGAGAAAATCGGGTTTGTGCCCGGTCCGGCTTCAGGCTCTGCTCTGCCGGTTCAGCTGCCTTGAGTGCCTACGTCGATTCCAAGGTGGATGGGCTGCCAACACTATGATTCTTGTGTATTTTGCTACACAACCTACATTACTTGATATAATATGCTAATTATTTTCGTTCTTGAAAACATTCACAAAATTTCATCTGAACACCGTAAATATCCAGTGAGATCAAGTATTTATTTCTTCCGAACCTATTCCATTTCATTCATACTCATCTGCAATTAGTTTTACAGCATCTTCTTTTTGTAAACAAATATTTGATCATCTCTCTCTTCTCAGCTAAGAAACAGAAATAAGAAATATCGCCCAGCAGAGAACTTCTACTTCCCCAAATTAAGAGCGACACTTACAATTGGACAGCTAGAGTGACTGTCGCTGAAAAAAGCACACCCAATAACTTCCAATATTATGGGGACAAGATATCAAAGCATCCTGCTTATGGATATGGCGGTTAAATATTCTACAAATACTAATATCTCCCCTTGACCTCCCAGTATCAACTGCCTAACCTTTTTTTCACATCAGAAAAACATTGTGCGTGCTATGATCTATGACCATAATATCAACGCTTTCCACCAACATCTGCTGGTAGGGAAAACATACCTAATCCCAAAGGCCATGGTAAAACTCACCCCTGAAAAAACAAGCATCGAATGCCAAGAACAAGACCACCAAGATCTGCTATTTTTAGCACTTAATTTGTGCAAGTTCTTAGACCTCTTGTCACATGTCAACACTCCCGACAAAATCGGTATGCTCTTAAAACTCCTACTACAAGAACTCCTGCCTTTATGTTCAATAATTCCAACTCAACAACATATGTATTTAATACCTCCTCAGAAACTTTGAGTAGGATTGTTGATAAACATTGAGCCATCTAGAATTCGATCTACCAAATTAGGCGAGGAAATTCTGCTCCAGGACATTATCATGACAAACAAAAGGTATAATATCTATCGATTACACATAATTACACATGCAATCTAAAATACTACCAATTCCAGGTTCGAAACTACCACTTTCACTATATTCGGGGACTTCGTCAAAAATGAAGGTATCACACCAATGAAAACTATGTCAACACAACCCATCATAGTAGCGACTTATCTCACCATAACATCATACAACGGTAAAATCTAAAATTATCTAAATTTTTTGACCAACTACAATTCATCTCTACTGTTTTGCTCTTATCTATAACTTCTTTCAGTAACCTTACTGTTCCATACTCTCAAATTTTTCTTATTTTATCAATTGTTAAAATCCTATTTTACCTTACTGATTTGATTTCTTAAATGTGTCCATCTGATGTAGACGAACTGATATTTGAAAGTTATGTAACAATAATTATCATCTTCCTTTAGGCATCTCCCTGTCATCAACAAGAAACACATATATATATATATATCAACCTCCCTGCTCTCAAGTGACCGAATTCCGCAACTGGTACATACTAACAATATACAACAATCAATTACATTACATTTCAACTACCAATTCTACCTCCTTAATCTAATACACAGGAGCAACGAATATACCACTGAAATCCGGCACCTCAGAGCAACCTACACCGACAACCCTCCCAAACAAATCCATGCAACTACAGCTACTGAATACACAAGTATTGAAGAGGCATGCAACACAAACTACACAGTAAGCCTCAGCACCTATTACTTTATACCATATAAATCATCAATAAATCTTCACATCTTGTCATTTCCAACCACATACCAGAACCCCACGACATATTATGGATCAAAGGACTCACAGCCACAGGTGCACAAATCGCAGCTCTCTGGTACATGGCATGCAACTTATGCAAACGCTCATCCACCACTGACATGCAGGCGAGTCTTACTTTTCCCGTTCATGTGGCAATACTACTGCTACTCCTAGGTATCAACATATATACATACATATTTATACATACATATTTATACATATATATATATATATATATATATATATATATAACAAAAATTATATAATTTCTCCAATTTCCTAACTCTTAAAAAACACCAGTACTTCTCGTACCTATTACCTTCTAACCTATTTCCCCATTCATCACATCTAAAGCAAAAAAATATTTACGTTTCGGAGCACGTGGAGAGATCACAATTAGCGACTCCACCAGTGAACTAAAAGCAACAATTATGGGCGATAGCTGAAGATTTTTACAGCTGCAAAGCCAACGACCTAATGACATACTCCGACATATATATATATATATATATATATATATATATATATATCTGCTTGTGTTTGTGTCTAGAGTAAAACTTGGTCACTCCCATTCTCCAAGAAAATTTTGTTTCTCAATTGCAGATCTGGTGTATATTGTTGTTGAGTAATATTGTTTATTTGGAATTGAGAATGCAATGTTCTATATGTTTAGAGGTATATAGACCGGCAACCGACTGAAAGGCCTCTTTGGAGGACAATAATGACTCCTTAGATGGACCGGTCTGATAGGTATAACAACGCCATGTACCTCTAAATGTTTGTCCAGGTGTATGTGTTTGTGTATCTGCATTTGTATGTGTTTAGAGTAAAACTTGGTCACTCCCCTTCTCCAAAATAATTGTTTCTCAATTGCAGCTTTGGTGTATATTGTTGTCCATTGTTGTTGTTGTTTTGTTTCAAATTTAGTTCAATTTGGCCTCTTTAGGATATTTAATGTAATGTATGTAGGCTGGCATCCATGTGACTGAAAAACCTCTTTGGGGACGATTACGACTCCCTAGATCTGATAGGTATAACGTCATGTACCTTTAAATATTTGTGCATGTGTATGTGTTTGTATATCTGCTTGTGTATGTGTTTAGATGTAGTTGTGTATGTACGTGGTTATGTTAAATTTGGTCAATCCCCTTCTACAAAAAAATTTTCTTAGTGAATTGCAAATCGGGTATATATTGTTGTTGACTGATATTGCTGTTTTGTTTCAAATTTGGTTAAATTTTGCCTGTTTAGGATATTATTGATTTATTAGATCTATTTCTTATGGCATGTGTTGTATTTTCCTGGGCATGTTTGTTTTTTAGTGTTTTAATCATACTAGATGTCCTCCTGTGCGATGCACGACATAAAATGTTAAATATTTTATTATAGTAGTAATATGTGATTGAATTTTAATAATATTATAAAATTATTAAAAAATATACATGAGTCAATATGAACACATACACATAAACTATTATTTGATTTGCTTTAATTTATAAATCTAAGGCCACATGATAGGAAATGATAATTTAATTAAGCATAGATATTTTATTTTCCATATAGGACAATATGAGTCTTATATCTAATTTTATAAATAATAAATTAAATTATATTTATTATTATCAACTTTCATTAAAAGTATCCAACCCATATTCTTACTACATAATTTTTTTTATATGATTTGACATTATTATAATTATTTTATTATTTTACAATCAAAACAAAATAATTCTGAAAAATCAAATAACTGTTGAAGTACAAAAGTATGAAAAAAAACTAAATATATATATTTTTTCAATATTCTTATATTTTTATATGGTAATATTATAATCATCTAATATATTATTATTATATTTAAATTACTTTAAATATATACTATATGGATGTCAAATTAAAGAGTACGAAGTAAGAATTAATTTGATATATTTTTTATCAAAAATAAAATTGATACGAAAAAGTTATAATTGTTTAAACAATTAAGTTAAAAATAAAAGGAATAAATGAGAGGAAATTTTTAATGGGTAGATATTATATATATGTAATTACCCTCTCACTTCCCTTCCAAACTAAATATCTATCTTTTTTTAAGATTTTTAAAAAGAGAAATAATATGGTGATACACGTGTCCTTTAAATTTTTTTGCGACTCTCTTTTAATATTAAGTATGGATGTTTTATGTAGGTGTGCTCTTTTTATTCAGGTGGTCCCCTTTTCATTTTTTTTTTTAATTTCACACTATCACATTCCCTATACTAATAGAAACTCTTACAGAAGGAAGCAGAGAAGAAAATCCGCCTACAAATACACAGCCCACATGCATTTTACATCAAAAAGAAAACCCCGCGAACAGAGGCCAACAACAAAACATATTCGAAGTCATGGCACTGGAGTCGTACCCAACAACTCTCGAAGCCAGACCAAACAGAAGGCGCAAAATGCTGAGTGCTGAATAACTTACGCACTGAGATCAAAAACAATCTTTGCTATGTAAATCACTGTCTGCTATGTAAATAGAAATAACACAAATGTCTTTCACTTTTGACAGCATGTCGCCTGTAAAGTTAATAAAGTCAAGTCTACTGTAAACAATAACTATTTTCTCCACTGCACTCTTCTCCCCACACATTCATTCACCATGGAGATAAACACAGAAAAACAATGTTCAACGTGCGGTGCACATCGCCCCTTCACTAGTTTACTAAAATCACAAAATAATTTTTTAATATATTATATTTTAGAAATGTTGAAAATGACCTCAACTTGTTTAATTGAAATTAATTTTCAAAATGTTTGGAACTAGATAAACATATGAACTCTTCATAGGATACTACAAAAAAATACTCACTTTCACCATGTCCAGATATTGATCGACCATGAATATGAAGAGGTATGTATTGATTTATAGTGTACTTTTATTTATATAATTGGGAATGTTTATCTGTTTGCTTTAGTACATTAAAATATGGATCTAATTAATACCTGGAATATCAATGAAATTAAAAAAATGTCAAATCGCTTTTATTAATATGACATTATTTTGGGGCCACAGAGATTTGTCAGATCGCGCCAAATTTCATTTTTTGGTTTTTCCTATCTTATTCTTTGGGGTAGTATTATCTCATAATTGTTGTTAACATTGTTTGTACGTTTTGATATGCCAGCGTAATCCGTTTGTTGATCCAGATAGATACCCTACGGATGAAGATGAAGAAGATTGTACTCCTTGTGATGCGCCACATTATTTTATTTCCTCACTGGAATATGATTATGGCGATGATCGTGTTTTTGGATCCGGTTATGATGATCAGGATGATGAGAATGAGTATGGGGATCAAAATCACTTATTTCAACACATGGGTTCATTTGCAAGTAGAGAAGTCGCACACGAAGAAATATAACGCGTATTGTGAGGGAAAACATGTTCTTTACGGTGACGACCTCGAAGAAAAACCGTGTTTACGATGGTTGTGAAGAAGTGGTGTTATTATTTTGGCCCAAACATTGGCCCAGAATTAATTATCTCTATTGGTAGGTTATCTTGGCCCAGTGATCGCTTTAATTAGGCCCGTCCGATCCAAACTTAATATCTCCTTTTAATCTGGACCGTCCGGACTCCCCTATTTAATCCTAACCCTAAAACCCACTCCCTCATTTCTCACCTCTCTGCGCCGTCACCCCCCCTTTTCTCTCTTCTCTCCCGTGACCTTCCTTCTCTGGTCAAACTCCTCCTCCCGCCGCAATTTTGCTCCCGATTCTCACTACCTCCTCTCCCCCGTGAGCGGTTGAATATCACAATGAAATCCAGTGACCGATTCCATCCTTGTGAGTATTTAAATCGCGGCTGGGGAAGGAGTTTTATACACCGAGAGAAAGAAATCGTCTTGTGTCTTGAGAATCCGAAGTGAAAAGAGTGATATTCTTGTTGTGATATCATTGAGGGTGACCGGGATTTGTTCCTGAGGTTTCTGAGGGTTTTTTCTGGATTAGAAAGGTGCTACGGGAGGTGTCTTGGCCGGCGGTGGATCGGCGTTCGTCGCCGTGGATCGGACATTTTTGGTGTCAAATTGCATAGGGTTCGGAAGATCTGAGCCTAATCGCCACTTTCTCAAAGGGGGTTTCTTGTCCCTTTTATTTCTTCCGTTTTTCTTGTAATTTATATATATATTATATATATATTTGTTATATATATATTTATATATATATTCTGCATTTACGGTATTTATATATATATATTATATATATTTGTTATATATATATTTATATATATTCTGTTCTTTGGGTTTTTTATCTATATATATATATTATATATATTTGTTATATATATATTTATATATATACCCTGCAGATTAGTATTTATATATATATATATATATACTGCTTTATATATATATTAGTTATATATATAATTTATATATATAAATACGACAGTTTCAGTTTATTCTATACACATATATAGTATATATATATCAGTTATATATATACCTATATATTTATACTGCATTCGTATTACTTGGTATATTTCGATCGGTATTATCATATCTCGGCTAACTTGAACGTATCATTGTGTTTTTCAGATCTGTTCTGACGATTGAATTCCATGTTCTGGGGTCTGCTTGTTCTCGGGTTGATTTATATAAGTATTGGTTACTATAGGTTCATTAGTTGGCATGTAATCATTAATCCCTTTCCCGTTAAATATAATTGTAATAGTTATATTCGTTTTAATCCGCTTGTATTAACGATCCTGTCTTTAGCCATTGGTAGACCCAATACCCAACAGTGGTATCAGAGCTCGTTTTGTCGGGTGTCGGGTTCTTTGGCTTCGTGGTGATACGGAATAACCCATCCGGGTTTCCGCTCAGGTATATCGGCTTGAACCTCTCTTTTATTAGCGTTTCTTGTTTCGGTTCTATTGTCAAATTGTTGTCCTTACTATTTTTCGGTATTGCTTGCCGCTGCCTATATCTCTGTGTTATTTGGTTGGATTCAGTTTTCGGGCGACTCTTGTTTTCTTTATTAATTAAAACTCAAACGAATTAAAACCTTAAAATCCAAAACGGCACTAATCTTGTGCTGTCTGGACCGAAAGTGTTCCTCGGATCTTTGTCAAGAGCTTGAGGATCCCGGTTTTAATTTAAACGGGTTTTAATCTCAAAAATCAAATCGAGTCCCTGAATTCTGATTCTCATCAGCTGTGTGCTTTCATTTCTGTGTGATTTGCGGTTGTCTTTGTGATTACCTTATACTGTGTGTATCAATGGGCTCTTTCTCTGTTTTTAACATTGCACCTTTCGATGGAAAAGGAGATTTTCAAATTTGGCAACAAAAAATGAAGGGCATTTTGATTCAACAAAAAGTTTTCAAAGCAATTGATCAATCTTTTTAACAACAACTGCTTTGCCGATAAAAGTAGAGCGAGATGAGTTTGCGTATTCATCAATTATTCTAAATCATCAGATTCTGTAATTCGGAAAATCGGTAAACATGATCTGACTCGGGCTTTATGGGAAAAATTGGAAGAGACTTATACTGAAACTTTCTTGCCTAGCAAACTGTTTTTACTTGAAAAAATTTTCCGGTTCAAACTTGATATTTCAAAGGATATAAATGATAACCTGGACACTTTTACAAAATTAATCCAGGATATCAAACAAACCGGTGATAAAAATATTGATGAATACACCCCTATTGTTCTTTTAAATGCCATCCCTGATTCTTACAGTGATGTTAAGTCTGCTATTAAGTACGGCAGAGACAAAGTAACTCTTGATACTGTTATAAACGGTTTGAAAAGTAAAGAATTGGATTTGAAAAACAATAAGGGGAATAAATCTCTAGGTGAGGTTAATTTTGTGAGGGGAAGACCTCAAAACCGCTTTCGAAAACTAAAACTTTCATCAAGTCAAAATCTTCAGAGTAATTTTTCTGAAAAGAAGCAGGGCAAATGGAAGAGTAGGTCAAAGTTTCGACCTAAGAATCGTAAGTGCTATAATTGTGGTGAATCTGGTCATTACATTCATGAGTGCACTAAACCTAAGAAAAATTATCAAAATGATAATGCCAACCTTGTGGCTGAAAATGGTCGTGAAGATGAAGTTTTCATGGTTTCTGAAATTTGTGAACAAGCTAATACTGTGCATACTCTCACTTTGTGTGAAAATGAGTGGCTTGTTGATTCTCGCATGCGTTTCATATGTCGCCTTTCAAAGGCTATTTTACGAATATAGAGAAGTGACAAATTGGTCTCTATGGCTAATGAGAAAAAGTGTCAAGTTCGGGGTTTAGGAGATATTCGGATAAGATGTGACTCTGGTTATTTGTTAACTTTAAAGAACGTGAGGCATGTTCTGATTTGTGTCACAATCTTATTTCTTGTGGTACCCTTGATGATGAGGGGTATGAAGGTAAGTGGGGTAATGGGATTATGAAAATCTTTAAAGGAAATTTGTGTGTTTTCAAAGCTATAAACGGAATAACCTCTATGTAAAAATTGCAAAATATGATTCTTTTGTGAATCTTGTCGAGGTGACTCAACGGATCCGTGGCATAAACGTCTAGGCCACATCGGTGATAAAGTGCGGAAATTTTGCAAAAACAAGGGGTGTTTGGGAAAGATAAATTGTCCCCTGTGCCGTTTTGTGACTCCTGTGTGGTAGGTAAACAACACCGTGTTAAATTTCCAAATCCCCATCCCCCTAGAACTCCTACAACTTATGACACTTTGCATTATTTGCATGCTGATGTGTGGGGGCCATCTAGTGAACCCACACATGGTGGAAATAGATATTTCCTATCTGTGATTGATGATTATTCCCGTAAGGTCTTTGTGTTCCTTCTGAAAAACAAGTCTGATGTTTTTGAGAAATTCAAAAATTGGAAAACGTTAATTGAAAATCAAACTGGGAAGAAAATTAAAATCTTAAGGACCGACAATGGCCTTGAGTTTTGCAATCAAATGTTTGATGAGATTTGTGCTCAATCTGGTATTCAGAGACATAAGTCTGTCCCTTACTCACCCCAACAGAATGGGGTGGCTGAACGCATGAATAGAACTTTGCTAGAAAGGGTCAGAAGCATGTTGGCTATGTCTGGGCTCTCGAAAAAGTTCTGGGGTGAGGCTTTACTTACTGCTGCTTATTTGATAAATAGATTTCCCTCTGTACCATTGAATGGTAATTATCCTGAATGTGTTTGGTCTGGTCGATCTATTGATTTTTCAAATCTTCGTGTATTTGTTTGCTCAGCTTATGTTCATCAGAAAAATGATAAGCTTGAGCCTCGTTCTGTGAGATGTGTGTTTCTGGGATAGCCGGAAGGGGTAAAAGGCTATAGGGTTTGGTTGGAAGGTCAACCCGGTTTCAAAACCATTACTAGTCGTGATATTATTTTCAATGAAAATAAATTTCCTTGCCTTTTACCGGATCCGGAAAACCCACCTGCTCCTAATGAGGTGGAGCTGCACATTTCTTTGGATAATATGGATAATGTGCAAACCGAAACTATTCTTGATAATCTTGATAATGCTGATGTGCATGATGAAACAGAAGAAGTTCTTGAAGATAATTTGCATGATTATAAACTTACTCGAGATAGGTCTAGGAGAGAAATTAGAAGACCTTCTCACTTGAATGATTATCATATGGCATCATATGCATTCAATATGTTTGAATCTATTGATAACTGTGAACCCAAAACATATGATGAAGCTTTGAAATCTGAACACTCAGAACAGTGGCTTTTTGCAATGAATGAAGAAATGACTTCATTGCACTCAAATGAAACTTGGGCTCTTGTGCCCCGGCCACCTAACTGTTCGGTGGTTGACTGTAAATGGCTTTTCAAAGTTAAGGAAGAAAATGAGTCGGTCAGATTCAAAGCTAGACTCGTTGCTAAGGGTTTCACCCAGAAAGAAGGTATTGACTACACTGAAATCTTTGCTCCAGTTGTTAAGTTTACTACTGTGCGTATCATGCTTGTTCTTGTTGCTCAATTCGATTGGGAACTTAAACAATTAGATGTCAAAACCGCCTTTTTACATGGTGAACTTGAAGAAAAGCTTTATATGAGTCAACCTAAAGGCTTTATTGATCCCAAGCTCCCTAATCATGTTTGCTTGCTTAAGAAATCGATTTATGGTTTAAAATAATCACCTAGGCAATGGAATAAGAAGTTCGATGAGTACATGCTCTCACTTAAATTTTCAAGGAGCAATTATGACCATTGCTTGTATTTCAAAACTGATTCCCAAAAATCCTGTTTTCTTACTCATATATGTTGATATGCTCTTAGTGAGTCCTTGTGTGAAAACAGTGGATCATGTCATTAAATGCTTAAGTTCGAAATTTGACATGAAGCACCTTGGTGATGCTAAGCGTATTCTTGGGATGAATATCTTCCGTGATAGAAAAAATTCCACCATTGTTTTAAACCAAGATTCCTATGTGCAGAAAATTATATCCAAATTTTCTATGAGTCGGTCTAAATCAACCTCTGTGCCCCTAGCTGGTCATTTCTTATTAAGTAAGGATCAATCCCCGAAAACTGAGGATGATATCAATTATATGAAAAAAGTACCTTATTCAAATGCCATTGGTTCGGTCATGTACCTAATGATCAGCACAAGACCTGACATAGCTTATGCTGTGAGTTGTCTTAGTCGTTATATGGCTAACCCAGGGGTTTACCATTGGCAAGCCGTTAAGTGGCTCTTAAGGTATTTGAAGGGCTCAACCAGGTATGGTCTTAAATTTTCTCGACACCCACAAGGTGTAAAATTGGTTGGATACGTGGATTCTAATTACGCTGCTAATCTTGATAACCGTAAGTCTACTACTTCATATGTGTTTACTTTGTGTGGCACACCTATCAGTTGGAAGTCTCAATTACAACCTATAGTTGCTCTATCCACTACAGAATCTGAGTATGTTGCTATAACAGAAGCATTAAAAGAAGCTATATGGTTAAAAGGTCTATTATCAGAAATCAGTTTTCTAAAAGATAAAGTCGAAGTTTTTTCGGATAGTCAATCCGGTATTCAACTGTGCAAGAATCCAGTTTTTCATGATAGAACAAAACATATTGATGTTCGTTTCCATTTCATACGAGATGTTGTTGCTAAACGTATAATCTATCTTGAAAAAATACCCTCCCAATTTAATCCTTCAGATATAGGTACTAAGTTTTTAACAGTCGAAAAATTTAAATCTTGTTTAAAAGACTGAATTTTGATTCAGTCGAATAAATTTTCTGAACTTTGTGTTCTTTAGGGGATCTCTTTGTGAGTTAGTCTTCTTTGTGAATTCTTTTACCTTATTTACTTTGTGTATGTGCAGGTAACCCCGAAGATAGGCGATGATGAATCTTCTCCGTAACCCGAAAATGCAATTTGACTGGTTAGCCCAAAAAGGTGGAGAAATGTTATTATTTTGGCCCAAACATTGGCCCAGAATTAATTATCTCTATTGGTCCAGTTGTGCTGGCCCGGCCCATGGCAGCCCTTTAATTAGGAGCCGTCCGATCCAGACTTAATATCTCCTTTTAATCTGGACCGTCCGGACTCCCCTATTTAATCCTAACCCTAAAACCCACTCCCTCATTTCTCACCTCTCTGCGCCGTCACCCCCCCTTTTCTCTCTTCTCTCCCGTGAACTTCCTTCCCTGGTCAAACTCCTCCTCCCGCCGCGATTTTGCTCCCGATTCTCACTACCTCCTCTCCCCCGTGAGCGGTTGAATATCACAATGGAATCCCGTGACCGATTCCATCCTTGTGAGTATTTAAATCGCGGCTGGGGAAGGAGTTTTATACACCGAGAGAAAGAAATCGTCTTGTGCCTTGAGAATCCGAAGTGAAAAGAGTGATATTCTTGTTGTGATATCATTGAGGGTGACCGGGATTTGTTCCTGAGGTTTACGGGTTTTACGGATTAGAAAGGTGCTCAGGCGTGTGCCGTAGGCGGTGGATCGGCGTTCGTCCTTCGTGGATCGGACATTTTTGGTGTCAAATTGCATAGGGTTCGGAAGATCTGAGCCTAATCGCCACTTTCTCAAAGGGGGTTTCTTGTCCCTTTTATTTCTTCCGTTTTTCTTGTAATTTATATATATATTATATATATATTTGTTATATATATTTATATATATTCTGCATTTACGGTATTTATATATATATATATATATTATATATATATTTGTTATATATATATTTATATATATATTCTGTTCTTTGGGTTTTTTATCTATATATATATATATATTATATATATTTGTTATATATATTTATATATATACCCTGCAGATTAGTATTTATATATATATATACTGCTTTATATATATATTAGTTATATATATAATTTATATATATAAATACTACAGTTTCAGTTTATTCTATACACATATATAGTATATATATATCAGTTATATATATACCTATATATTTATACTGCATTCGTATTACTTGGTGTATTTCGATCGGTATTATCATATCTCGGCTAACTTGAACGTATCATTGTGTTTTTCAGATCTGTTCTGACGATTGAATTCCATGTTCTGGGGTCTGCTTGTTCTCGGGTTGATTTATATAAGTATTGGTTATTATAGGTTCATTAGTTGGCCTGTAATCCTTAATCCATTTCCCGTTAAATATAATTGTAATAGTTATATTCGTTTTAATCCGCTTGTATTAACGATCCTGTCTTTAGCCATTGGTAGACCCGATACCCAACAAGTGGGAAGTACAGAGAGACGTCTAGTGATAAAGTTGATGTTGTACATCGAAGATCAAGTGGGACAAAGAACAACGAATATTTTTTTCTCGTTGGACGAACCAGTATTTGAATCTTGAAGCTCTAACAACTAACAGGTACATATTGTAGTTTTATCTTTTTGCAACATATTTATGATGTTATAGATTGAATTTTACTGAATAACAATCATGTTCGATATGATAAACTTTTGAATTTTAAGGGTTGAAAGTGCACATAATCAACTCAAGTCATGGATCAAGAGTCCGAGGAGCGACTTTCCTACACTTCTCAAAAAAAGATCCATAGAAATTGTTGAACAGGATTTGAACGGGATTAGAGTAGATTTTCAGCTGAACAGAATGAAACAACCCCAACACTGCAGAAACCACATGTTGTTTCGGAGGCTTGGAGGGGTTGTTTCGCACAAATGCATAAAGTTGTTGGTTGAGAGTTAACACAAACACCTGATCCGAGGAGCTGCACTTGTGAATTTTGCACTACACTGAATGTGCCATGATGAGCCCTACAGACAACTGGATACCCATCGATACAATTGATATTCATCCATTTTGGAAGGCTCTTAATTTAGATGTAAAATGTGATTGGAGTGAATCACGAAGAGCTAGTGTCGATGATGTGGCACTCGAATTTAGGCTCGAGCTCGACACGAGCTGCATAATTCCCAAACAAGAAGAAACTTTGACATGATTGCGATGATACTGTAGGTTATTCTTGCATGTATGATCAAAATACTAGGCACTTATCCTTGGAAATCTTGGTTCTTAAGTTCTCCATATTCTTAATATGACCGACTTGATTCGCTTGATCTCCAACTAGTAAATACAAAGAGCATTGTTTACAACAACACAATTCCACAGTTCATTGTATCTACCTTCTGTAATCAGTCCTGATTAGAAGTTAGGATTTTATCGATTGAGACTTGACAAAATAGGATATTGATGGGCTTTATGATTTATTTCATACACATGGGCATATGGCTGGTGTCATGTTGTGGGAAATTTGGTGTGGTGTGCCTGCTAGTGTGGTGGCTCGGGTTCATGCACTTCATAACTTCAATGTGCGCGCTTTCACTACTAACAGCGCTAGAACCAGTTCAGTTGCTCCAAGGGAGGTTAGGTTTTCTAAATCACCTGCTGGCTTTGTTTCTTTGCATGTTGATGGCAGCTGTCTTGGTAACCTCGGTATGACGGGCTTTGGTGGACTAATTCGCGATGATATTGGACACTATATTCGAGGATTCTATGGCTCTATTGGTGTTGCTGTGGCTATTGTCTCAGAAGGGCTTGGGAGATGGGTATTCGCAAAGTGAAATGCTATACAGATGGTCTGCTTGCTTTGCACCTTATTGAGGGCCGTTGAACGGTTTGGTTCCGGTTAATCGGAACCATTTTAGCTCCAAAGTTGGAACTGCAAACCGAACCGCTTTATATATTCGGTTAGCCGGAACGCACCGAATTAATTTGGTTCCGATTCGGTTAACCCGTAAAAACTATTTTTTTTATATTTTAAACCTGTTTGATTATAATACAATGGGAATAACAAATAATATTATTTAATCAAAAATAATATTATTATAATACAATTCGGTTTAGGTGTTAGGACTGAGGGTTCAAAAATAAAAAATAGGAATAAAAGACAAAGTATTATTTAATAAAATAATAATTAATATAATAATATTTATTAATTATATGTGGTTCTCGGTTTGGAACTGTCCGGTTCTTGATTTAACTGAGAACCGCGTAACCTCCTACAATGCTAACCGGAAACCGCCCCGAGAATCGTTAGTGTGGTTCTCGGCGGTTCCGGTTCGATTCCGGTTTTAATCGAGAACCGATAACTATTTAGACAGTCCTACCTTATTCAACATGCGGATGTCGAGTTCCACCACTTTGGGAATGAAATAGCTTGGATTCACCTCTTATTGTGTATAGATTTGGACGTTGGGATTGAACACACTCTCCGTGAAGGCGATCAATGTGCATACTTTTTGGCTAGGATGGGCTCCTTTCAGTTAGAGCGTCTTATTCTTCTAGATTCCAGCCTCCCTAGTTTGGAGAATTTGTTGTTAGCTGATACCTTATGGGTAGTTTTTATTGGAGCTAATACAATCAAATAGCCACTTTGACTAGGTGGACTATAATATTTGTCAAAGAATTTTATATAGATAAATTCTAGCTAATTTGAGTGTTTTTGAATCATTTTACCCTTATTTTTCACTTTTCCCCTATTGTCTCTTTATTTTTTCCCATTCTTTTTTCTTCATTTCTTTTCCATCTTCTCTTTTCTCTTTTTGTCTCTCTCTTTTTCTCTCTCTCTCTTTCTCGACAAATATTCTCTCCACTTTTCATTTCTTTATTTTTCTCTCTTCTCTCTCTTTCTTCTTCACTTTTTTTCCTTCTTTTTTCTTCTTCATTTTTTTTCTTTTCCTTTTTCTGATTTCGCGACTTGAAGTCGATTTTGAGGTATTGTTTTGTATTTTGTAGATTTTTAAGTTTAAAAATATGTACATCGCACTGATATGAAATATTGAATTCGTAACATGAAATTATGACAAAATGATACGAATTCATAAAATCGTAACATGGAATTATGACAAAGTGATATGAAATCATAAATTCGTAACAGAGAAACAAGGCATATTTATATGAACTGTAAAATTCGTAACATAGAATAATGACAAACTGATACGAAATCGTAAATTCGTAATAGAGAAACAAGTCATGTTGATACGAAATAAAAAAAATTATAATTCGTAATAGAGAAATAAGTCATGATGTAATGGAGCGCTTTTTCGGATCTTGAGACGATGTCGGGGAGTTTCATGAAGGCTCTAAGTGGTGATTTCAGCGTGTTGTTACCCAAAATATTATCCGGAGATAGTATTGCTGGAATGATCGAGTAACAAACAAATGCGAGAACACCTCCGTGGGAAAATAGATAACACAAGATTTGCCGGGGTTGTTAATCCCGGGCTTGAATGCTCTCGCGAGATGTTATTAATAAATATACTTGTCGAGTACAAATATTAATGTTAGAATCTAATACAAGGAGTGTAAAAGCTTCTAGTTATCTAGGCTTTAGAGCGCGTAGATTGCCGGAAGAACCAGATGGATGAATCTGTGAGTTCTTGCTTAGGATATATGATGAATGTGTATGAATATCACTATGAATGCGTAAGTGTTTGGCAAAAGAGCCTTTGATTCTCTCTTTGGTGTGTATTTTGCACTTAATTCGTAGTAGAATTCGCCTTTCCCCTGGACGCAACAGTGAGTCCTCTATTTATATGGGACAAGGTAGTTGGGATCCCTCAAGCGATCGCGGGCGATCGCCGTTTTCTATATTAAAATAAACGGCCGATCGTCCCGTCACGTGGGCCTGTTCCCTTGAGGTCCGAGGTTGCAGTTGGAGGCCGGTGGGTGAACGATGGGAAGCCGGCCAGCGTTGCGAATCGGCTCGAGGAGGGCCCACTTCGTACCTTTCGGCGGCCTTGTCGGTAGGTGTGGTAGGTGACAGGTTGGGGTCAATGATCCTATTGTCGGTATCCTTTGAAGATCCGCGGGTGGGCCATCGTCCAATTCGGTCTTCGACGACTTTGACGGATCTGGATCCCCACGTGGCATGAGACGATCGCCTGCAGTCCGTTCTTCAAAGACGATCGCTTGATTACCAAAAGACGATCATTTGGTTATCAAAAGCCGTCATTTGGTTACCAAAAGCGATCGGCTGGTTACCAAAATACGATCATTTGGTTACCAAAAGGCGATCATGCATTATCTTAGAACTCTAGGCGTTCGTCAGGAGTTTGTCTTCTATGGTTGACTTTTACGGGAGGTCGCCGATCGCCTATTATGGCGAATAAATCGCCGCACAACAATTGCCCCACTCGCCTCGATGTTGAAAACACGGGGTGAGGTGGCACCGTTAGCGATCGCCGATGTTTTAAGCGACAGTAGGCACGAATTCAAATATGGACGACCTTCTTTCGCGTCGGGAAGCGGCGGGAAAAGAAGGCGGGCCTTCCAAAGTGGGCAGGACACGCGTCGTGCCGCTGTTGGGGGAATCCGACGGTTTGTCAGACCTGTCGGCTGGCATGCCCTCGAAAAGACGCGTACGCGGGATTCGAGGGCCGCATTTAATGCGTCCCCACGTGACGGTTGTGATTCGGCCCCCGAGGTTTCTCCTATTTGCACTTAGGCCCTCGTCCCCCTCTATAAAAAGGGGAGGGTTTCTTCTCCTTCACTTTTTACGCGCCCTTAATATCCATAGCCGAATTTCTGCAGAAATTTCCGGAGCTTTTGTGCCGACCTCCTTCTCTTGTCTAGGTAAGAAAAAATTAACCTTCTCCCTCTCTTTACTTTCTATTATGTCGGGAGGATCGAAAACCTTCGAGACCGGAAGCTCTTCCGCTGCCGCCGCGTCGCCTGAACGGGAGGAGGCTCCCGTTAGAGTGGATATGGAGACGGCCGCTGAAGCTATTCGAGCGGGGATTGCACCCGAAGAACTCGAAAAACTTTTCAACGAGGCCGAGGTGGCGAGGACGGCGGCGACGGTGGAGCAGGGGGGCTCGCCGGTGGATGAGGACGATTTGGTGCGGGAGGCCTGGGAAAGAGAAAGCAGATTCGGCCCCGCCTATGTGGCTTTTGCTCAAATGATGGAAACGATCGTTGGACCCTGTCCGGAATTCGATTTCAAGGCCTACACCGCCGCTCACCCTTACGAACATGTGAATCGGACGGTCTTTCAGGCTGCCGTCCCATCTCCGTGGACTCTCGGACAGATCCGGAGTACGGCGACCAAGAAGGACCTGAGCCGCTGGAGGGCCAAATATCACATCCCCTCTGACGTTTCCCTTCACGTGCCTTTGGAGAATGAGCGCGCCGACCAACCGCCCCAGGATATGGTCGCCGTCAACGAGATGATTATGGAGGCGGGTCTGCGATTCCCGTTGCCATTCGCCGTCTCCTATTTGCTGATCGCCTGGAATTTGGCGCCTCTTCAACTGACGCCGAACGCTTGGCTGCAGATCATCTGCACATTGACCTTGTTTGGCGGTCACCGGTTATTCCGTCACCTTACTGCGCTGGAGATGAATTATTTGTTTAAATTGGTTGCGCAGAAAGGGTCGATCGGCGGTCATCATATCCAGGGCCGACTCGGGAGAGTGGTCCTCGGCGTGCCGAATAAGACCAAAGGCGACCTGGCTAAATGGTGTTGGGTCGGCGGGGCATGGCGATCGGCGTCGAGTGACATGCCGAATGAGGAGTTGGAGATTCCCACCATTTTCCGGGAGAGGAATCCGAGTAAGGATTTAAACTCTCCCCTTGATTGAGCTTATCTTGGACTGATCTAATTTTGTTTTCTTTTTGCAGGACCTCTCGTTCCAGCGATCGGCGATCTTCCATTCGATTTCTTGATCGTTTGGGAGCGGATCCGTGCTTTGCCGAACTCCTTTATTGACGTTCGATCGCTTGGTACCGAAGCTCATCGGTTGGGGGCTCGTTTGTTTTCTACCCCCGTCACTTGAAAGTTCAAGGTATGAGTTTAATTGGTGCTTCCTTTCTTTGACGATCGTCTCCAAGAGGTCGTTTTGTTTCGTCTAACTTGTTTGTATCTTTTCTTTGTGAGGCTTATTTTCCCGAATTGCCGAACCTCCGCGAGAGATAGCTATGTCGGACACAGGAGTTCTTGGTCGCCTTAAGTTGGGCAAGCGGTGAGTCGCGTTCTGCGACGACGTCTCACCTGCCCGGTGACGAGACCCGCCGAGGCGCCGGTCGCCAAGCCGGTGGTCGAGGAGAGGAGACTCAAACGCCGCAAGAGGCGGAGGTCGAGTCCCCGACGATCTCGAGGCGGATGTATCGATTCTTGAGCCTCCGTCGCTGCGGCTCCTATCTCCGCCATCCCGATGATGGAGCGATCATCCCCAAGCCCACGGTCTCGGCCCCGGTCATCCGGCTCGGCGAAGAAGATGGCGATCGCCGATGCGGAAACATCCGGGCAAGCCTTTTTGGACGCGATCCAGTGGTAAATAGGTAAGAGTGGGTCAAAAATTTTACGAGTTAGGCATTCAGGCATGGTATGGGCTAACTCCTTGGTTTCCTTGGTTTTGCGCTGCAGGTTCGTCTCGCCGACCGGACGTCGCCTATAGTCTTGGACTTTACGCCGAGCAAGGCTCGCAAGGTTCCTCGAAGTCCACCTTACGTTCGCGGCAATCACTTCTCTGCCCAAGGCTTGGGCGGCCGACCTTGATGCGATCGCTCGTCGGCGATCTGGAGACGCCATGCGGCGGCCGTTGCCACAGCTCTTGAGGCGGCGATGGCCGTCAGTGCCGGGATTTTGAGGCGACCCTCACCTTGCTCATCTCCATCGCGAACTCGAGACCTTGGAATAGAAATATCGAGGATGCCAACCGGATCCGGTCATGGAGAAAGAGTATGAGGAGACCGCCAAGCAGGCTAAGCGAGGATGTGGACCGATTGAAGGCGAGGCCGAGCCGATCTAAGGAGGCTGCCGATCGGTCATGTAATAAGGAGAAGGAAACTCGCCAGAAGCTCGAGGCTTCGCAGGAGGAGGCGACCGGGCTGAAGGCTGCGGTGGATCGGCTCAGTGGTGAGCTGGAGGCGGCGAAGAGAGAGCTGGAGAAGGCCAGGGGCGAGAATGTTGCCAAGGCGGCGGCCGGCGGAGTCGAGAGGTCGAAGACGGCGGATCTGAAGGGCGGTGAAGGCGATCGAGGTCGATCCCTACCTTAACGTCGGGCACGTTGGCGAGTTCGCTTACTACTTGGCCTATGCTGACGCTGTTCGAGCCGCTAAAAAGGCAGGGGTCGAGATCGGTCCCCTGATGGAAAACTTCAGATCCTATATCCTCAAGCATCCTCTGCATCCAGAATTCTCTCTGCCGATCCTTGACTTTGTCGACCTCGGGATCGACTTGAGTTGGTATACCGGCAAACTCATTCATCCCGAGGCCGATGGGGGTGCCAAAGCCGATCCGCAACCCGAGGGCGAAGACCAGCAGGCGGGGCCTTGAGAGGCATTTTTGATTTTTCCTCCGTAACTTGTACTTTTTGTTGTAATGCCTTCGGGCCTTGAAATGTATGAGGCTTGTGTTATGAATAAAATACTCCTTTTTTCATTCTGTGTAATGTATTACATGCGATCGCCTTTGACTGTTTGCGCGCAATTTTTACGAGTACGTGTATGTTTGCTTTCGACTTTTTGTTCGTTTGGCCGATCGTCTGAGTGTTGAGAGTGTTGGCATGTTTTGAATTGGAATTCTTACTTGTAATTTTCGTCGGACGACCTTGATCGCCCTGCATGTTTTTGAACGAAGCCGATCGAGTATGGTTCCTCTTTGTTCGATCGTATTTGAGAGTAGCTCGACCTATCCCTGCCCCCTTGTTTTTGTTCACTTATTGTAAGTAAGGAAACAAAGACTAGTCTGTCTGGCGAGCTATCTTCATTTCGCCGATTCTGAAGAGTCATGTGTGGTTGGGGTGTTCGATGGACCGATCTCCCCAATCGTGTCTTCGTGTGCGAGGGATATCGTGTATCCTGCGACTTACTTTTCGTGAGGGTCCTCCGTTAGGCTACGCCTGCCTTGTGTTAAAACGAAAGGCGGGCGATCTCGGTCTGGATGAGTCCTTGCGCGGAGTGTTTGTCGGCTTATTCGACACCACGTCCGCGGCTTGTCAGCTCTGCTTCCACCTCGGCCCGCCATGAAGATGGCGATCCTCGACGGTGTACGTTGAGACGGGGGTAACGGCACGTCGCATTGTTCGGGTTCACCATGTTAGATGATGTACCTTGAGAACGTGCGATCGCGCTGCGATTATTTTGGAGGGTCCTTGGCTACGTCGACCTCGTATTTAAACGAAGGGTGGGCGATCTCACCAAAGGAACCTTGCATGGGCGAAGCTGTCGGTTCCATCGACCTCCAGGACCATGGCTGCATTAATTTTACCTAGGATCGTCGTGATCAGCGATCGTCGGTGATATGCGATGCCTGGTGGGGCGATCGCCATAATAGATGGGATAACAAAAAATCTCATTATATTCCTTGTACATCATTGAAATCGAGTACAAATTTATTACTGATAGTATTTTTTCAGATGCACGGCGTTCCAGGGATATTGGTCCGGAGTACCGTCAGGATGTTCCAGTTCGTAGGCTCCTTTGGTTAGCCATCTGGACACTCTGAAAGGCCCCTCCCAGTTCGGACCAAAAACGCCCGTGTGGGCTTGGATCTTCTTAAGGACGAGATCGCCTACTTGAAATCTTCTTTCTCTGACCTTTGAATTGAAGAACTTCTCGGCTCTCCTTTTGTGGATTGCGTTCTTCATTTCTGAGGTCATCCGTCTTTCTTCGAGCATGTCTAGGTCGATTCGTCGGGCTACATCGTTGTCGGTCGTCATCTCCTGTTCGGTTCGATGGCTGAGGACGGCGATCTCGAAGGAATCACCGCATTAGAAGGTAAGGGCGACGGGGTTTCGCCGGTTGAATTGCGGGTCGTCGTCGGTAGGACCACAAGCGTCTGGGAGCTCGCCGCCCACCGTCCTTGCACGGATTCGAGTCGTGCTTTGATCGTGTGTTTGAGGATATTATTCACCGCCTCTACCCGCCGTTCGTCCGAGGGTGATAGGGCGCGAGAATAACCTTTTGATTCCCCACTTTTCACGAGTGCATGACTTCTAAGCCGTCAAGCTGTTTCCGTTGTCGGAGATGATGGCACAGGGCAAACCGAATCGGCATATGACGTTTTTCCATATAAACTTGATCACTGCTCTTGGCGATCTTGTTGAGCGGTTCGGCCTCGGCCCATTTGGTGAAATAGTCGACCCCAACGATGGCGAATTCTGACCTCCTGGAGCCGTCGGCAAGGGACCTATTAGGTCGATGCCCCATTGCGCAAATGGCCAAGGGCTATACATGGAGGTGAGCTGTTCGGGTGATAGTTTAATGTTGGGGCCCATTATTTGACACCTATGACACGATCTGGCATAGGCGATCGCATCTTTCCGAAGTGATGGCCAGAAAAAACCCTTGTCTGGTTGTCTTATGGATGAGGGCTCGCCCGCCCGCGTGGTTTCCACAAATTCCATCATGGATCTCAGCTAAAGCAGGTGACCTTCCTCGGTGTAATACACTTGAGGAGGAAGGTGAAGGCTCGCTTGTAAAGCCGATCGTCGATAGGGTATACACAGTCGCACGAAGGCTGGAGTTGGCGAGCTTTAACACGGTCGTCGAGGACCGTTCCGTCCTTTAAGTATTTGATGAACGGAGTCATCCATTCTCTTTGGCGATGGCGATCGTGGTAACCAAATTCTGTCGATCGCCGGCCTTGTGACTTTGTGATTTGGATGTTGGAGAAGTGGTGCCCCATCCGATGATGCTAGCTTGGAAAGAGCATCGGCACGGGAGTTGTGCTCTCTCGGGACTTGTTCGATTAGTACTTCTTCAAATTTTGTGCACATTTCGGCGACCGGCTCTTGGTATTTGACCATCTCATTCGCGCGTGCCTCATATTCTCCCTTGACTTGGTTTACGACCAAAAGGGAGTCCATGAAGATATGGAGGCGTCGAACATCTAGGGCGAGGCTAGATCAAGCCCGCCTACGAGCTTCGTATTCGGCTTCATTGTTGGTCGCACGAAAACCAAACGCACATCATTTGTGAAACTCGACCGTCGGGGCTAATGAGGACAATCCACCTTTGCTCTCGCATTGGTCGCCGAGCCATCTACGTATAATTTCAGGCGGAGTCGGCCGACTGAGTCGGACCGTGAGGGAACGTTAATTCCACCACGAAGTCCGCGAGCTTGGCCTTTGATCGCCGTGCGAGGAGCGTAAGTGATACCGTATTGGGCGATCTCCAGCGACCACTTGAGGAGTCGCCCGTTGGTGTCCGGTCGGTGCAGGACTTGTCTTAGAGGTAGAGTGGTTAGGACCTCCACTTGGTGATCGAAGAAGTAAGCCCTCAGCTTTCGTACACTCATGACAAGGGCGTAGGCGATCTTCTCCAATGGTGTGTAACGTGTCTCAGCGTCGTGGAGCGCCTGGCTAACATAGTAGATCGGCAAGTGGGTTTGCCCCTCTGCTCGCACTGTAACGGCACTCGGCGACCTCCGAGGCCGCCAAGTAAAGGAATAACTTTTCACCGGGGATCGGCTTTGCCAGGATCTGGGGGTTAGATAGATATTCCTTTATCTTGGTGAATGCTATCTGGCTTTCTTTCGTCCATGCGAACTTCTTGTTCTTGATGGTCGCGAAGAAAGGCTTGCTTTTATCGCCGAGCCGTGATATGAAACGGTTGAGGCGGCTAGACAACTGTGAGGCGTTGCACCCGCTTGATGTTTCGCGGTTCCTGCATGTCAAGGATCGCTTTGTATCTTGGTGGGGTTCGCCTCGATCCCCTTTGGCTCACTATGTGCCCAGAACTTCCGGAGCCCACCCCGAAGTTGCATTTCTTGGGGTTCAGCTTCATGTTAAACTTCTCAAGGATGGCGAACGTCTCGGCGAGATCGTTGAGGTGATCTTCCTTCTTGAGGCTTTTGACTACGATATCGTCAATGTAGACCTCCATGGTCTTGCCGATCTGATCGGCGAACATCCTGTTGACTAATCGCTGGTAGGTCGCCCCTGCGTTTTTCAAGCCGAACGGCATTCTGACCCAAAAGTATATGTCTTTTTCTGTGTGGAAAGATGTGTGTTTTATGTCTTCCTCCGCCATTGGGCTCTGATGATATCCGGCGAAGGCGTCCATAAACGACATCATTTCACAACCTGCCGTGCTATCGACCAGGTGATCGATATGAGGCATCGGGAAGTGATCCTTTGGACATGCCGCATTGAGGTCAGTGAAGTCAATGCATAATCTCCAGGAGCCAGTTGGCTTTTTGACGAGCACTGCGTTGGCGACCCACTCTGGTTCGTCTGTGGCTACTCCGATCAATTTGTTGTTGAGTAACTTCTGGACTTCTATGTCGAGCGCCGCGTATTTCTCGGGACCGAACTTCCTACGCTTCTGGTGAACAGGCTTCATCGCCCGGTCGATCTTCAGATAATGGCAAGCGTGTTCGGGACTTATGCCAACCATATCTTGATGCGACCAGGCAAAGACTCCGATGTTCCTACGTAGCAGGTTGATCAGATCCCCCTTTAATTCGTGGTCGATGCTCGCGCCGATCTGTACTTCTCGTTCTGGATGATCCGGATCCATCGTAATACTTTCCAACTCTTCGACAGGAACGGTCGCCTCTCGTTTGGTACGATCTCCGGACTCGGTCCTAGGATCGATGTCGAGGCTTGGCTCGAAACCGATCCTTGGCTCGATGTCGTCCGTTAATTGATGAGAGACGGCGTCCCCTGAGTCGGGTTGGTACGAAGTGTTAGGCTCGTCGATCTCCATGGGTTGATCGTCGGTCGCATCAATGTTACATATAGTATGGGAAGTATTGAAAGAAGTAACAACATAGGAGTAACTCAAACATCTCTTTGCCATTAGCTGATCTCCTTTTACAGTACCGACCGTCCCATCGGCAGTGGGGAATTTGATACAGTAAAAGAAAGATGAGGCGACCGCCTCAAAGGTTTCTAAAAAGGGGCGACCTAGGAACCCATTATAGATGCTGGGCCTATCTATGATTACAAAGCTCAGGTTCCTAGTAATCCTAACCTTGGGATCATAAAAGCATACTAGTTCAACGGAGAGCTTGATCCTCCCGTAGGCTTGGACTGTGTTGTCGCCGAACCCTTGGAGCACGGTGTCGAAAGGCTTGATGAATTTGATTAGGTTGCCGAGTTGGTCTAGGGCGGATTTGAATATGATGTTGCAAAAACTCCCATTGTCGACCAACACGCGATCGACCGTCTTCCCAAGGATGCACGCGGAGATTACTAGTGCATCTTCTTTGGGACATTGCACTCCCTCCCTGTCCTTGTTGGAGAAGGTGATGAGCGCGTCTCTAGAGATGGTCGGTTCCGGAGGTACAACGACGTGGACCCCGGCGAATGCCCTCAGCTCGGCCTTTCCTTTCCTGTTCGACATGGTGGAAACCGGGGAAAGACCCCCGAGGTTTCCACCTCCCGCTTGAAGCATGTTGACCCGGCCGCCAGAGTTGATCGGTGGGACCGAATCATCAGAGTATTCCGGCTCATGCTCGATTCTGGCGACCGGATTCGGAGGAGTTCTCTCGTGTTGCCGGCGTTCGCGCCCTCCGGTCCTTTCCGTCCTTGGTTCCGGCTTGGTGACCAAGTTGTCCAGTTTGCCTTCCTCAAACAGTCGCCAGAGTCATGCGAGGAGGTCGCGGCATTGGCTAGTGTTGTGGCCGGGACTCTTATGATAGGCACAGAATTTGCTACGGTCTAGGTGACCGTGGTCCATTATTGGCTTTGGCTTGGAAAGCCACTCGCGACCCTTGATCGCGTTGAAGATGTGGGCCGGAGATAAGTTGAGGTTGTGAAGAAGGTGGACTTCTACATCCTCGAAGGCTTTGAACTCGCCAGGCGGCTTGGCGATCGCCTTTCTGGGCTTGGCGACCGCCTTCTTCTGGACATGGGAGGGTGCTTTTCCTTCTTCGGATGGTCCCTCTTCTAAGCGGAGTGAGAGCATCCTCTGTCCGGCCGGCGGCTTTGTTGCGGAAGATCGAGTAGGTCGGGATATCTTTTGTGAGGTGCACGAACATGGGCGGCGTCAGTGGAATCCGCTCATAATCGAGTTGAGAGCGATCTCGTCGGACGGGCTCACCGGTGAGGACAATCTCGTCTACCGGCCGATGTAATCCTCATCCGATTCATCCTTCCCCGCCCGATTTTCATCATGCGGTGAGGAACTTAAGGCGGCGACTTTGGCGGCGAAGTATGACGTGAAGTCGTTCGCTAGCTTCTCAAAGCAATTGATTGAGCGAGATGGTAGTGAGGTGTACCATCCGTGGCGAGATCGCCCGAGTTAACGGGAACATACGACATTTTGTCGCATCTCAAGCTCCGCATCCGGTCATGTAGATCCGGAATTTGCTTAAGTGGGTTTCGGATCCGATTTCCTCGTATAAAGGTGTTTGTGGGGATTGATCGTTGGTTGGGTGGGCGAGCTCGATGCGAGTCGTGAGTGGTTCGCTTGATCCAATGATCGATCTCTGGCGCTTGCCCCATTTTCCATGAGCGCCCTCATCTCATCGAGTGGCGTTGTATGGCGGCTATCGCGCCGCCCGATCGCTCGCCGATTGACTCTCGAGCGCGAACCAAGGCGATCGTGTGCGATCCCAGCCCCGTGGTGAGCACGATCTCCCGCCGGAGGGTTCCTTTCTTGGGCGGCAGGGGCTCGTTGACGATCTGTCTCTTGGGAGTCGGATATGCCGAACTCACAGTAAAGGATTCGGATACCGATGTCTCATTTGGGGCTCGAGTGCCTGTCGCCATGAGGATCGCTCCCAGGCGGCCGAAGACGGAATCGTCCCGCCTCACGAGAGCCTTCCCTGCGGCTCGGGGCTTTGTCGATTTCTCGGCATAGATCCCCTTGAGCTTAGTTTGCTTGCCGGCGGTTAGCGGGGTGATGGTGGGCGTATCATGGGCCTCTGCCGTTCCTCGAGGATGGCTATAGCCTCCTCAACTGCTCCGGATGTCCGAATCGAGTGAGAGGCTAGAACCGTCCCTCGGGGGCGGGAGTGAGAGCCTAGCGTCGCCACGGTCGCCTTCTGCCGTGGGCTGGGATTCGGTCCTCGCCAGAATAAGATTTCCGGCAGATCTCAGGGTGGCCCTCTTGGAGGTTGTTGCTGATGTCATTTTCTGAAGGTTTTTCTATTGAAGAACAGTGAGTGTTTCTTCAAGTATATGTCCGGAGAACAGTGAGTGTTCTTCGAGACGGTAGGAATAAAAATGAAGGTTTATATTTGCCCTCCTTCTAGCGCCAATTGTTGTTACCCAAAATATTATCCGGAGATAGTATTGCTGGAATGATCGAGTAACAAACAAATGCGAGAACACCTCCGTGGGAAAATAGATAACACAAGATTTGCCGGGGTTGTTAATCTCGGGCTTGAATGCTCTCGCGAGATGTTATTAATAAATATACTTGTCGAGTACAAATAATAATGTTAGAATCTAATACAAGGAGTGTAAAAGCTTCTAGTTATCTAGGCTTTAGAGCGCGTAGATTGCCGGAAGAACCAGATGGATGAATCTGTGAGTTCTTGCTTAGGATATATGATGAATGTGTATGAATATCACTATGAATGCGTAAGTGTTTGCCAAAAGAGCCTTTGATTCTCTCTTTGGTGTGTATTTTGCACTTAATTCGTAGTAGAATTCGCCTCTCCCCTGGCCGCAACAGTGAGTCCTCTATTTATAGGGGACAAGGTAGTTGGGATCCCTCAGGCGATCGCGGGCGATCGCCGTTTTCTATATTAAAATAAACGGCCGATCGTCCCGTCACGTGGGCCTGTTCCCTTGAGGTCCGAGGTTGCAGTTGGAGGCCAACTGGGTGAACCAATGGGAAGCCAGCACGCGTTGCGAATCGCTGTCTGAGGAGGGGCCACTTCGTACCTTTCGGCGGCCTTGTCGGTAGGTGTGGTAGGTGACAGGTTGGGGTCAATGATCCTATTTGTCGGTATCCTTTGAAGATCCGCGGGTGGGCCATCGTCCAAGATTCGGTCTTCGACGACTTTGACGGATGCTGGATCCCCACGTGGCATGAGACGATCGCCTCTGGTCCGTTCTTCAAAGACAATCGCCAGTTACCAAAAGACGATCGCTGGTTATCAAAAGCCGATCGCTGGTTACCAAAAGGCGATCGCTGGTTACCAAAAGACGATCGCTGGTTACCAAAAGGCGATCGCTGCATTATGCCGAACTCTAGGCGTTCGTCCGGAGTTTGTCTTCTATGGTTGACTTTTCTGGGAGGTCGCCGATCGCCTATTATGGCGAATAAATCGCCGCACAACACAGCGGATATCCTTTACTGTGTTCTCCCCACCAGTTAGCATAATCCGGTGGTCTTCTGATGCCAGATTCTTTCGACTAAAAGTTCATTTGTTCTACAATAAACAAACAATAAAATCAAATCAATAATTCGGAACATGTAAATAATCTTACGAAATAGCAAATTATGTTACAAAATTATAATTCGTAACACAGTTACAAAACACATGTTACGATTTTACAATTTCGTAACTGATCAGAATTAGTTACGGCGTAACAAGAATTCACAACAAAAGCAAAGGAGTACAATGTTACGAAATTCGTATCAACAATAAGTGTTACGAAATTATACTTCTTAACCGGGTTAAAAAAAGGACAAAAATATGTACATCGCACAAATGTGTTACGAAATTTAAATTTCGTAACTTCGTAACAACATCTCACACGGCAGAATTAGTTATGAATTTTGAAATTCGTAACATATGTTAGGAAATTGATAAACATTTGTTACGAAATACGAAATTAAATAAAGATAATTAATGGTGTTACTAAATCTCACAAAAAACTCAATAAGCTTAAAAATGACCATACGAATTACGAAATTCTTAACAGGATACAAAATATCCAATACGAAATTCTAAATTCGTAACAAAGTTATAACCTTATTATGAAAATCACATTTCGTATTACTTATTCTTGCTTTTCGTATCATTACCCCAAATGTGTTACGAAATTTAAATTTCGTAACTTCGTAATCAGATCTCACTCAACAGAATTAGTTACGAATTTCGAAATTCGTAACATCTATTACGAAATTGGTAACAGTTGTTACGAAATACGAATTTCATAACAACATAATTAACAGTGTTACTAAATCGCACACAAAACCCAATAAGCATAAAAATGACGATACCAAATACGAATTTCGTAACAGGGATACAAAATATCCAATACGAAATTCTAAATTCGTAACAGAGTTATAACCTTATTATGAAAATCACATTTCGTATCATTTATTCTTACTTTTCGTACCATTACTTCAATACGAAAATGTAAAATCGTATCAGAATATTCAATACGAAATTGAATTTTTCGTAACATATGTAACAGATCTAAGAAAAACAGGCGATAATGACAAGATTCATATGAATTCACCTATCAGTTCAACCACAAATCGTATCAATCACCAATCGTAACAGTTACGAATTCGTAACATGTATACCAAATCTCCAATACGAAAATTTCAAATCGGCACAAATGTGTTATGAAATTCGAATTTCGTAACTTCATACTGATACGAAATGATAAAATCTTAACAGTAAATCAAGGCATAGTGATACGAAATGACAATATTGTAATATGGTAACCCAGTACGAAATTAATAAATCGTAACAACTGTAAATTCGTAACCACATATGTAAACATGCGAAAAACTAGATCTAAAACACCAATACATATAAATCGGTCGAAAATCACCCCAAATATACCACGAATCACCAGGATTCATATGAAAACTTGTAAATCATGAAAAATAAATACGAAAATAATATTATTTCAAGCTAGGTCTAGGATTTTTCTAGAGAGAGAAAGATGGAGAAAGAGAAATAAAATCGAAAGAGAGAGTAGGGAAGATCCTGAACCTTGAATTCTGTCGAGAATATTACGAGCTCCATGGTGGTTTGTGGGGTAGCAGCGGCGGCGATGGTTTCCGGCGAGATTTTGAATATTTTTAGATAGAGAAAGAGAAAGAAATGGAGAGAGGAAGATGAGAGGAGAGGAGAAAGTGAAGGGTGGAATGAAAAGAGGAAAAGAGAGGGGAGAGAGAAAAAGGATGAGATAGAAAATAGAGAGGAGAAATGTGAAAAGAGAGGAGAGAGAAAAATAATAAATAAAAAGAAAAGAATGAGATAAAGGTGGGTGGGTTGAAGGGTAAAATCGTCCACAAGTTGTAAAATTAGCTAGAATTTGACAATATTAAGTTGCATGACATAATTTGTAGTCTAAGAGGTCCATATGGCTACATTCATACTTCTCTCTTTTTATTAGGTATTAGTCTTGTCTTTTCTCTTTTTTCTCTTACTGTAACCTAAAAGAAAAAAAAATGTTGATGTGATATATAAAGAGAGAACGGAACAATTGACCTCAAGAAAATCTGAAACCAGTTTCTCAGAAATATTAAAGCGACAGTAGATTTATCAATAATATAGTAAGACCATATTGTCAATTGTAATTGTACAGTTGAAGAGAATAAGGTTAAATACAATGTTTATACGATGCAAGGGTAACCCCTGAACTTTAAGCCAAGTGAGTCTCTCATTGAGCTACTTCTGCCCCTCCCATATCTCTAATTTAGAAAATCTTCCCAGTATCGTTCTTGCCACCTCCAACGCATCCATAGCCACTTTATTATCCGCGAAAGTTATTAGGATTGACAGGCCGCCTAAGTACCGCACGGTTCCTCCTGTCGATCCCATCTCCTTCAATATATAATTAATGATCTCCAGTGAGTCAAAGTCGATCATTCTGGCAATAATAGATCTTCCAAGCAAGTGGGGAAACGCCTTCACATCCTGGTCGATAGATATGAGTTTAATGAGTTTTTGGAGGAGGTTGGGTTGTATGAATATGGTTTGAGAGGTCGCAAATTCACTTTTATTGCAGGTGACAAGCTCAGCCGGATTGATCATATATTCGTATGTTGGTCGTTTTTCAATGCTTGGCCTAATACGGAGTATAGAGCTTTGGATCGGGATAAATCCGACCACTGCCCGCTGCTTTTGAAAATAGAGTCGCGGAATTTTGGTCCCAAGCCTTTTAGATTCTATAATTCATGGTTATATAGACAAGGTCTTGATAAGGTGGTTGAAGATACTTTGTCGGGTATTCATCTATCGGGTGTTCCGGATGTGAAGCGTTTATCCAAGTTTAAAAGGCTTAGATCGGCAATTCAGATGTGGAGCAAAGAAGTGGTAGCCGCTGAGGTTGAGGAGGAAACGTGCCTCAAGAATGAAGTGGTTGTTCTTGAGTTGGTTATGGAAAATCGCGATTTAACAGAAGAAGAATGTTGGGTGTATGAGGAGGCTATGAAAAGACTGAAAGAATTGAATGCTTTTAAATTAAAGGATCTCAAACAGAAAGCTCGAGTGAAGTGGGCGAAAGAGGGCGATGAAAACTGTCGCTATTTTCATGGTTCGATTAACAGCAGGAGAGCTTCTAATTCGATCCCTGGGTTGAATATCAACGGGGGTTGGGTTACGAAGCCCAAAGAAATTAAAAAGGAGGTGCATCGTTTCTTTAAAAATAAGTTTGTCGAAGAGATCAAAAATCGCCCTACTCTTCAATGTTACGGTTTGAAGAGCCTTGATTCGGAAGCTGCGGATGGTCTTGTGGGTCCGTTTTTAGAGAAAGAAATAAAAGATGCGGTATTCGAATGTGGGAGTGACAAAGCCCCGGGCCCAGACGGTTTCAATTTCTGTTTTATTAAGAAGTTTTGGTCGTTGTTTTCAGATGATTTTACTGATATCTTTCAAAACTTTGCTGAGACGGGGGTTATAAGTCGGGGGGTAGGGTCTTCGTTTATCACTTTGGTTCCTAAAGTGAATGATCCAGTTGACCTGGGGGAGTATCGTCCGATCAATTTGATTGGTGTTGTGAGCAAGGTTATTTCGAAAGTCCTAGCAAACAGGTTGAAGAAGGTGATTGAAAGCCTAATCACTGAGACCCAATCGGCTTTTGTCGCGGGCAGATATATCTTGGACGGGCCTCTTATCATTAACGAAGGTCTCTCATGGGCAAGAAGGAGTGGGAAAGAGTTATTTATGTTCAAAATTGACTTCGAAAAAGCCTATGATAATGTCAATTGGGCCTTTCTAATTTCGGTTATGCGACAGATGAATTTCCTGGCTCTTTGGTGTAAATGGATTGAAGGAGTTTTGGCTTCGGCTACATCGTCTGTCTTAGTAAACGGTTCCCCGACGTTTGAGTTTAGTTGTGAGAAGGGTATGAGACAAGGTGATCCTATTTCGCCGTTCCTTTTCATAATTGTTATGGAGGCGCTATCGGGTCTTATAAGGAAGGCGTGTGATATTGGGTCCTTTTCTGGTATTGGTCTTCCGAATGGGGGACCTATCCTTTCTCATTTATTATACGCGGATGATGCGATGGTTATGGGTGAATGGTCGGAAAACAACTTTATTACTCTTAGAAGATTGCTGCGGGTCTTTCATATATGTTCGGGGCTCCGGATTAATATTCATAAATCTACTCTTTTTGGTGTTGGAAAGACGATAGAAGAGGTTAGTGATAAGGCGATTGAGATGGGATGCCGGTCGGGTGCGACTCCATTTACGTATTTAGGGATCCAAGTTGGTGCCAATATGAGTAGAATAAATAATTGGGATCCAGTGTTGAAAGTCTTTAATAATAGACTCTCCAAGTGGAAATCGAAAGTTCTATCCATTGGTGGTAGGTTGACCCTTATCAAGTCGGTGTTGGAAAGCTTGCCATCCTATTACTTTTCGTTGTTTAAGGCGCCTGTGGCGGTTATAAATAATCTTGAGTCTTTGATTAAGAAATTTCTTTGGGGAGAAAATATGGATGTTAAAAAAGTTCATTAGATAGGATGGGACACAGTTTCTAGATCGAAGAAACAAGGTGGGTTGGGTCTAAGTAAGCTTGGAGATTGTAATAACGCCTTTTTGGTAAAATGGCTTTGGCGGTATCGACAGGAAGGTAGATCTATGTGGAGAAAAGTCATTGATGCAATACATGGGTCTAGGAGGAGGTGGGAAACTTATCCTCACAGCTCTAAGTTCTCGGGGACGTGGACTAAGCTGGTTACTAGTGGCTGACGTTTAAAGGTGGGAGGTACGAACAGTGTCAGCATGATCCGCGGACATGTGGGTAACGGGTCTGACATCAAATTCTAGATCGACCCTTGGATTAATCGGCTTCCCTTGAAGACCCTGTTCCCTGAATTAATTTCGGTTAGAGCGAGACAAGTGGTGTGTTGTCGCGGATAGAATCGGTGTTGATAGTATGGCTGGGGCACTTTTGTGGAAGTGGAAGAGACATCCGAGTTCACAGCAGGAGGTTCAAGAGCTAACTGAATGTCATCGATTATTAGCGAACAAGAGGATGGTTAATAAAAGTGATTCTTGGGCCTGGGACACTGGTGGGCCGAATGGGTTCTCGGTTCAAGAGGTTAACAAATGGCTGTACAGTGAACGGTTGGTAGGGGATTATCAAGAGTTTCAATGGTGTAAGTGGTTACCAATAAAGTGTAATGTTTTATGTGGAGGGCGATTTTGGATAGGATTCCTACCAAAGTTGCTCTGCGAAGAAGAAACATAATCAGTGGGGAGTGTTTGTGTACGTTCTGTGACGAGTTTGATGAAAGTGTTGAGCATATCTATACGGTTTGTAGAGTGGCGGATGGAGTTTGGAATGGTATTGCGCGCTAGGTGCATTTACCACCAATCTTTTTATTTTCGGTTAAAGATATTTTGGATGTGGCTACGAACTCAGGATGGTCGAAGGGTAAAAAGGATATTTTACACGGCATTGTTATGTTGACTTGCTGGCGTCTTTGGAAGGCTAGAAACGAGAAGGTGTTTAGGAATATTAGTAGGAATGTTGTCGAGATTGTTTCAGATGTTAAAGCGTTGGGGTATATCTGGTATACTAATAGGGGTAGAACTAGCGTAGCGGATTGAAAGGCTTAGCAGTCGTTTGATTTTGATGTGATGTAAGTGTTTTGTGTGTGGGGCTCTCCGTCTTGGAGATTTCCCATTTTTTGGTGTTTAACGAAGTTTGCCTTTCAAAAAAAAAAAAAAACAATGTTTATACGAGCTATAGAACAGTTTACCTTTCTAGATGCACCAATTGCCTGGCCTTGGGCCATTTTAGACATGACCGTTGAATAGTAATATAATACAAGTACTAAGGGTATTCTAGTTTTTTTTATCTAAAATATATCTTATTTTTAATGTTTAGTCATTTTTTTAAGTAAAGGTTATTTTTGTATTTTTAATTGTCAGATTTTTATTTTAATTTAACTTTTTTTTACTACAATCTAATTATCTACGTGAACATATGTATACTATGTTTCCTACCTACGAATAGGAAGATCTAACTTTCTTTTATGTTTTTTTTTTGCACTTTTAAACAATTTATTTAAATATATTATTTAATAAAAATATTAATTTAAATAATTACTAATTTTTTTAGTAGCTTGTTAATGATTTAATATTTTTATTAGGCCTGTCGAACGGTTCGGTTCCGGTTAACCGGACCGAAAAAATCGGTTAACCGGAACCATTTTAGCCAAAAAAGTGGAACCGTAAACCGAACCGTTTTACACTTTCGGTTAATCGGAACCGCACCGAATTAGTTCGGTTCCGGTTCGGGTAACCCGTAAGAACCGTTTTTTTTCCCTGTTAATTCTATGTTGCCTGCAGCAACACTCACAAGTCACAACACAGGCACAACACAGCAACCAGGGAGACGGGGAGAGAGAGTAGGGCTGGAATGGAAAAACCAAACCAAACCAAATCAAACATACCCAGTATATCCCGCTCAGAGCAGGGTCTGGGGAGGGTAAGATGTACGCATACCATGCCCCTACTTATTACGGTAGGTAGGCTGTTTCCGTGAAGACCCCCAGCTTAGTGCACAGCAGAATCTTGTGTGATAAATACAAAAGAAAACATATGATTCGAAAAAGCTCGAGACCATACCTGAGCCCATGGCTTGATCCACATGGGACTTACCTAAGCGAAAATTGGCTACTTCACTCCCGATGAATGCTGCTCTAACAAAAGAGAGGTTGACTCTGCGCACAGCTCCCTGTCAAAAATACACCACATGCAAAGACAATATGATAAAATATACAATAAAAGTAAAAATGCAATGCTTTAGGTCAAAGCTAACCGAGACAACCCAACCCTGAGGCTCTCAACTACAGCACCGCTCCCTACAAAAGAATCCACAACTCTGATATGGCGCCTCCAAGCGCACCTATCAACAGTCATGGTCTCAGAAAGGTTTAAGGTCTTCAAATCTAATCTCAGTTGCTCCTCCCACGTCCTCCTCGGTCTGCCTCTCCTCCTCTCCCCGACAACCATTAAACTCTCGACCCTCCTCATCGGAGCAGATTCCTGCCTCCTGCGGACGTGGCCAAACCATCTCAATCTCCCTTCCCTAACTTTCGCTGAAATGGGCGCCACTTCCAGCGCATTCCTGAAAACCCCGTTCGCAATTCTATCTAACATTGTGCGACCACACGACCAACGTAACATTCTCATTTCAGCCACTTCCAGCTTGCTCTCAAGCGACTTCTTCATCGCCCAACATTCGGAGCCATACAACATTGCAAGTCGGATTGCCGCTCTATAGAATTTACCCTTCAACTTTAGAGGGACTTTCTTGTCGCATAGGACCCCTGTCGCTGCTCTCCACCTTAGCCACCCCGCCTTGATGCGATGCGTGACATCATCTTCACACTCACCTTCCTTCTGAATGATCGAACCCAAATACTTGAACTTATCCGTCCGGGGTACGATCTGATCCGCAATCATTACCTCAACATCTTCCTCGTTGGCCTCACCACTAAAGTTACAACAGAGATACTCGGTCTTAGACCGGCTCACACGCAAGCCCTGGGATTATAATTTAGCCCTCCAAAGCTCCAACTTCGAGTTCACATCCCTCCTCGACTCCGCCACTAACACAATGTCGTCAGCAAAAAGCATGCACCACGGGATGCCATCTTGAATCCCTCACGCAATGACGTCAAGGATTAGAGCGAATAGAAGAGGACTTAGCGCGGACCCCTGGTGTAGCCCTATCTCAACCGGAAAATACTGAGTGTCACCAACTGGGGTCCTAACGCACGTCCTAGCTTGGGAGTACATGTCTTGGATCGCCCTAACGAACGGCAACGACACCCTCCTCTCTACTAGGCTCCTCCAAATAACATCGCGCGGAATGCTATCATAAGCCTTCTCTAGATCTATGAACACCATATGGAGGTCCTTACGCCGCTCTCTAAACTTCTCCATAAGGCGTCTGACGAGATGAATGGCCTCAGTCGTGGACCTCCCCGGCATGAAGCCAAATTGGTTCTCTGAGATCTCCACTTCTCTTCTAACCCTGCATTCCACCACTCTTTCCCAAAGTTTCATAGTATGACTGAGGAGTTTAATACCCCTATAGTTACTACAACTCTGAGCATCGCCTTTGTTCTTGGAAAAAGGCACGAAAATACTATGCCTCCACTCTGTCGGCATCTTAGAGCCTTTGAGGAGGATGTTGAACAGTTCTGCTAGCCACTGAACGCCGACTTACCCCAGACAAAGTCACACCTCAATAGGGATCTGATCCGGGACTACAGCCTTAGCTCTGCCCATTTTCATTAGGGCACCCTTTACTTCCTCCTTGCTGATGCTCTCACAGGAACTAAACGAACGAGCAGAAGATAGACTAACTCCTTGCACCATCGAGTCACTACCTCTAGTCTCATTGAAAAGTTCGAAAAAATACCTATTCCACCGCTCCTTAATAGCCACATCGTTTACTAACACTTAACCCAAATCATCCTTAATAAACTTAACGGGACCCAGGTCGCGCCGCCCTCTTTCCCTAGCTTTCGCTAGTTTAAAAATAGCATTCGCTCCTTCTTTGGTGTCTAGGGCTGGAATGGAAATGTTGTCAAATGTGGGTGGCAGTGGCAGATTAGGGACTGGCTGGGGGAGTAGACTGGGCCGAAAAAAAAATAGTAGAATTATTATTTAATAAATAATAATTAATAAATAATAGTTATTAATTTTATACGGTTCTCGGTTCCGAACCGATCGCTTCTCGGTTAAATCGAAACCGTTTTATCCATGAATTCCCTAACCGAAAACCGAACCGAGAACCGTACTAACGGTTCTCGGTTAACCGAAACCATTCGGTTTCGGTTCGGTTCCGGTTCTAACCGAGAACCGAGAACCATTTAGACAGCCCTAATTTTTATAATATTTATTTTGTATGGTATATTTGTTTTGCTAAAATTATAAACGAATTGTTTAATGAGATATAAGTTGATTTTTTTTCTTTTTAATATGGAATCCATGGAACTTATACAAAAATAAGTTTATAAAAATTTATGAATATTATAGTTTTGTGATTGTAAAAGCTGGATTTAGGTTCTGGCGATATGAAACCCATTGAGAATACAAATGGTCTCACAATATAACATACCGGAGAATATTGTTGGAATTTATCATGCTTTGAATCTACTACATGAGCTTCAACAGCACATATCAGGCACGGAGTTTGACTTGGTGATAGTTAGACCCTGTTCTTTTGGGCTTATTTTTCAGTTCAATTCAGGTCCATTCAGTTTAGTTCAGATCAGTTCTTCTTCTTATTATTATTATTATTAATCTTAATTATTATTATTAATCTTAATTATTATTGTTATTATTACTAATAATATTTACTATTATCGTTGTTGTTATTGATTACTATTATTATTATTATTATTTACCATTATTATCAGTGTTATTATTATTAATCTTAATTATTATTATTGTTATTATTACTAATAATATTTACTATTATTATTAATAATATTTATTATTATCGTTGTTGATTACTATTATTATTGTTTACCATTATTATCAGTGTTATTATTATTATAGTTATTATCGTTATTGTTATTAATATCATTAATATTATTATAATTTACCCTTATCAAATAGATCTCAACTTATCATTTATATTTTATTATATTATTATTTTTTATATTATTTCTTATATTTATTATTTCTATTATTATTATTATTTACCCTTAATATATATTTGATTCGATTGACTCAACTCGATTCGATTCGAGTCCATTGATTCGATTCGATTCAATTGAATCCATTCGATTCGATTGATTGATTCAATTCAAAAGAGCAGAGCCTTACTGCGGTTAGTCATTACATAGGATAGATAGAGTATGCTCTTTGAACCTTCCCTCAAAAATATATATTCTCCTTACTGGCTAGACAGTGTGACTTGATGCCTTTGAAATGTCCGACCGTTTGTGTCTGTAACACCCCAACTAGGCGGATATTACAGTGTCGTGGACCCCCAACTGGGACCCACCAGGCGGATGAATATTAATGAATTAAATAATATAATTGTAGTACCGAACCACATTATATCATCAATTACTCAGATGAGGGGTTTCAAGTACAAAACACCCAGGAAATACAGAATACATGTATATTTCATATGAAGATAAAATATACAACACTGAATAAAATGAAATCCAAATGGAATTGCAGCGGAGAATACACATCAAGAAAACATGAGCAAATGGACAGACTGGGGCCCCTACTAGTATCACTGGGACTCCTCGCCGTCAACGTTCTCTTCCCGTGCCTTTGCCTTGCCATGACTGGAAAACAACATCCCCCAACGGGGTCAGTTACACAGAACAACAATCCTCAAGAGTTGAACAAAATACAATAGTCACATGAATGAGTTATGAAATCAAGTTGAATGATGGGCATCATAGTACGCCACGAATGAGATGTGCAAGTGCACAAGCCTGCCGAGTGCCCGGTGTCCCGCATAAACACCCGCAAATCTTGGCCTAATTAGTCTCACGGAGGCACGTTACCGTGTGCATAGTCCAATGTGTCTGGATCCCTACAAACACAATGACCTTAGTGTGCCCGACTAAAAATTCCACACATATACCACCCGGAACGCAATACAATCCCGGAAGGTCACACGAACAAAAGCGACCATGATGAAGAATAATGAATAGAAATCCGACAAGGGTCAAGAATGACTCACCGATGTGAAATAATGACGCAATGAGTGATAGCTTCTAATGAAATGATTGGAACAGTTGTTCCTCGTGAATTGAATGATTAGTTTGATAATTACAAGTCTCAACATGATTGATATACTATGAATGAATTATATGTATGAATGAACAACAACGAAAGGAATGAGTATCCTTTTAACCGAGTAAGAATTAACTTACTCAAATACCGGTGAAGAAAAGTCCTTCCTCGAACAAACGTCCGTAAAGGAATTATCGGCCGCTCGAACAACCTTGAATAACACAATTACCAATAATCCGCTTAATATACGAATCAAGCATGATCACAACCAACTCAAAAGTCGATATAACAATATCCAAACTCATTGGGGCATTCTAACGAATACGTTGTAAACAACCCCCAATTGTTTACAACTAATCTCAATTATAACTAACACCAACCTCCCAACGAGTGATTCAATCCAACAAAACGTCATTAATACAATCAATAATCCAATAGGAATACTCCATTCGAGATTACGACAACATCTAGTCGAAACCCCCAAATTCCAAAGTCAACCCTTAAGGTGTTCTTGAATAATTTTCCAAGTACTCAACAAATCCGAAAATACACCAATAAATCCGTAAGAACACATGTATCCAAGGTAGATCATCCATATTCAACATGTTCCAACATAATAGCAAGCTAACTTGAAGAGATCGGAAGGAAAACACTCAAATCCCGAAATTCTAGATTCAAGAAATGTTTACCTTGATTTGGTGTGTGGGAGAGGATTAAATGTTGATTAATCTGAACTAGGAGCTTGAAGATGATGCTAGATTATTGCAGCTCGAAAAGATCTTCCCAAATCGTCCAAAATCGCCCAAAAATGCCCAAGGAAGGAGATGAGATGTGAAAATGACGAAGGAGGGCTGAACTGTCCTATTTATACCTGAGCCATCTTAGCGTGCGCTAGCTCCTGTGATTAGCGTGCGCTAGCGGGTTCACCGGGTATTCCAGTACCCACTGCTTGCATCGTTAGCGTGCGCTACGTACCTTGGTAGCTTGCGCTAACGCCTTCCTCTTAGCGTACGTTAACCTTGTGTTAGCGTGTGGTACCTGATAGTTGGCGTCCAGAATATTGGAGTCCAGAACCTACTGACCTCTGCTTGTTCGCCTTAGCGCGTGCTACACCTATAACTTAGTGTGCGCTACTAGCACCATTAGCGTACGCTAATCTCCACTCATAGTGTACGCTAAGAATTTCCCCCTTACAGTCTAGTACCTACTGGACTCAGTCTGATCGAGCCTTAGCGCGCGCTAAACTGATGCTTAGCGAGCGCTATCAATATTCCATTTCAGTCCAGTACCTATTGGACTGTCTGCCTCCACCACACTAGCGTGCGCTAATGCTGAGAGGTAGCGTGCGCTACCAGTACTCAATTAGCGCACGCTAGAAAGAGTACGTAGCGTGCGCTACTCCTCACACACAGCCCACTACAAAGATGACAATGATGATATACTCGGCTCAATTCTCCAACCGGGTTGACAGGCGAATGATAACTAATATACGATTCAAAAATACGCCGAATGGTGGACACATTGGATGAATATGAAGGATGGATGATTATTAATGAGTGAAAATTACTGAGTGCCAAATACTGAATGATAATAATAAATGAATTTACAGCCGGGTATTACATACTCCCCCCCTTAAAAAGAGTTTCGTCCTCGAAACTAAGGGTCAAAGAATTCAGGATAACTCTCTCGCATACTATCCTCGGTTTCCCAAGTAGCCTATTCGACTCCGTGTCTAGACCACTGAATCTTAACCAAAGGAATCATCTTGTTCCGCAACTATTTGATCCGCCGCTCTAAGACTTGTACAGGATGCTCCTCATACGTATGATCATCCGCTATCTCGATTTCATCGAACTGAAGTATGTGACTAGGATCGGCAACATACTTCCGCAACTGAGATAAATGAAACACGTTATGAATTAAGCTCAAGTCTGGAGGTAAAGTCAATCGATAAGCCAGATTGCCTATTCGATCCAAAATCTCAAATGGTCCAATAAATATCGGACTCAACTTTCCTCTCTTTCCGAAATGGAAAGTACCTCGGCTCGGGGATACCTTGACCAAAACGTGGTCACCTGCCTCGAACTCTAATGGTCGACGACGATTATCTTCATATGATTTTTGTCGACTCTGAGCGGTCAACAAACGACTCCTGATCAAAGCTACCTTCTCGCGGGCGGTTATAAGCATATCGGGCTCAGTGCCGATTGATTCTGATAAGTCATCCCAGCATAAGGTAGATCGACAACGACGACCGTATAAGGCCTCGTAAGGTGCCATCCTAATAGAAGCATGCCAACTGTTATTGTACGTGAACTCAATCAATGGTAGTTGGTCTTCCCAATCATCTTTCCAATCGAGGACACATGCCCTCAACATGTCCTCTAACGTCTCAATAGTTCACTCTATTTAACCGTCTGACTGAGGATGAAAAGCGGTGCTGAGATTAAGCTGAGTTCCCATGGCACGATGAACGGATTTCCAAAAATGTGACACGAACCGTCCGTCACGATCAAAAACGATACTCTTAGGGGTACCGAGCAATCTCACAATCTCTCTAATGAATAACTGGGCAAGTCTCTCAGGACCCCACGTATCCTTAATATCAAGGAAATGAGCTGACTTAGTTAAACGGTCAACAATTACCCCAATTTATTTATGTCACGACGACTCGTCGGCAAACTCGTGATGAAGTCCATTGAAATACCCTACCACTTCAACTCTAGAATAGGGAGCGGTTTCAGCATACCCGCCGGTCGTTGGTGTTCTATCTTGACTTGCTGACAGGTCAGACATCTCGAAACAAATTCTGTGACTTCTCACTTCATATTACTCCACGAGTAATTTTGTTTCAAGTCCTTGTATATCTTGCTAGACCCCGGATAAATAGAATAAGGGATAGCATGGGCCTCTCTCAAAATCGAGTTTTTCAACTCGTCATCCGCCGGAACGCATAACAGGTTCTTAAATCGCAAAATTCCATCCTCGTGGCCACGAATCCAGGGACTTTCCCCTGAGCCACATCATCTCGAATGTGCAACAAAAATGGGTCTGAACCTTGTTTCACTCTGATCGCCTCCTCAAGTGGCGATGAAATCTCCACCATACAAAGCTGCCCTTGTACATGCTGTAACCAAACCTCGATCTCATGCCTTAGGAATTCCTGCTGAAGTTCTTTCTGAACAGTTAAACGAGCAAGCATTTGCTCCTGAACAGACTTACGGCTCAAGGCATCGGCGACAACATTTGCCTTACCCGGGTGATATTATATCTCAATTTCGTAATCTTTAATCAGTTCTAACCACCGTCTCTATCGCATATTTAACTCCTGCTAAGTAAATATATACTTCAAACTCTTATGATCGGTGAAAATCTAACAGGTGACGCCATAAAGATAATGACGTCAAATCTTCAACACGAATACCACGGCCGCTAGCTCCAGGTCATGGGTCGGATAGTTGAACTCATAAGGTCTCAATTGCCGCAAATCATAAGCAATCACCTTCCCGTTCTGCATTAATACACATTCAAGATCGTGCCTGGACACGTCGCTATAAACCACGAATCCTTCCATCCCTTGCGGTAAAGAAAGGACAGGCGCTGAAATTAAACGGCTCTTGAGTTCCTCAAAACTCTACTGACACGCGTCAGACCACATGTATTTCTTATCCTTCCGCAAAAGGTTCGTCATAAGTTGAGCGATTTTAGAAAATCCTTCAACAAATCACCGGTAATAGCCTGCTAATCCGAGAAAGCTTCAGATTTCCTTAACATTCTTCGGAGGTTGCCAATATCGGATAGCCTCTGTCTTCTGAGGGTCGACACGCACTCCGTATGATGAAATCACATTGTTGCGCGGCGATTAATACGCCTCGATTACAATCGGCATCACGATCAGAGAATCCAACCATAGAAGACATACTCTGGGTAAACGCCCAAAGATCGGCACATACGGCGATCGTCTTTTGGTACCCAGCGATCGTCTTTTGATGTCTGGCGATCGTCTTTGATGTCTAAACCAGAGGCGATCGTCTCGTGCCACGTATGGATCCAACATCCGTCAAAGTCTTCGAAGACCGAATCTTGGACGGTGGCCCACGTACAGATCCACAGAGGGAGCCGACAGATAGGACCTTTGACCCCAGCCTGTCACCTACCTCACCTACCGACAGGGCCGCCGAAAGGTACAAAGTGGGTCCTCCCCGGACAGCGACTCAGGACGCGTGCTGGCTTCCCATTGGCTCGCACAGCTGGCCACCAGCAGCAGCCCCAGACTTTAAGGGAACAGCCCCACATGACGGGACGATCGGCCATCTTATTATAATATAGAAAACGGCGGTCGCCCGCGATCGCCGAAGGGGTCCCTACTACCTTGTCTCCTATAAATAGGGAACTCACTATAGTGGCAAAGAGAGGCGAATTTACACACGATTACAGACGAGATTATCAACGTGGATACAGTGCAAAATACACACAGAGAGAGAATCAAAGACTCATCTGGAAAATACTTACACTTTCATAGTGATATTCATACACATTTACAGTTCCTCCCAAGCAAGAACTCACAAACATCTCGCGAGAGCATTCAAGCCCGGGATTAACAACCCCGGCAAATCTTGCGTTGTTTATTTTCTCACGGAAGTGTTCTCGCATTTGTTTGTTACTCGATCATTCCAGCAATACTATCTCCAGATAATATTTTGGGTAACAACAATTGTCACTAGAAGGAGGGCATCTAAACCTTCATTTTTATTCCGTCCGTCTCGAAGAAAACTCACTGTTCTCCGGACATATACTTGAAGAAACACTCATGTTCTTCAATAAAAAAGCCTTCAGAAAAATGACATCTGCAACGACCTCCAAGAGAGCCGCCTTACGATCTGCCGGAAATCTCATTCCGTCCCGAACCGAATCCCAGTCCATGGCGGAAGGCGACCGTGGCGACCCTAGGCTCTCACTCCCACCCCCGAGGGACGGTTCTAGCCTCTCACTCGATCAGTTCCAGACAGCGGAACAGATTGACGAGGCTATAGCCATCCTCAGGGAGCGACGGAGGGCCTGCGATTCGCCCACTATCACTCCGTCATCCATCCGCCGGGCAGGCAAACGGGAGCTCAAGGGGATCTATGTTGAGAAATCGACAGAAAGCCCCGAGCCGCAAGAGAAGGCTCTCGTGAGGCGGGACGATTCCATCTTCAGCCGCCTAGGGAGCGATCCCTCATGGCGACCCGGGCACTCAGGCCCCAGTCGGGAGACATCGGAGTCCGAATCCTTTACCAGGAGTTCGGCATATACGACTCCTAGGAGACAAGCCGGTCAGCGAGCCCCTGCTCGCCTAAGAAATGAACCCACTGGCAGGGAGCTCGTCATTCACCACGGGGCCAGGGGATCAGTACACGATCGCCTTGGCTCGCGCTCTGGGAGCCAATCGGTGAGCAGTCAGGCGACGGCGATGGCTGCCATGCAGCGCCAGCTCGACGAGATGAAGGCGCTCCTGGAAAATGGGGCAGGTGCCAGGAGATCGATCGTTGGGCCAAGTGAACCACTTGCGGTTCAGATCGAGCTCGCCCCAGTCCAACCAAAGATCGCACCCCCACAAACACCTCTATATGAGGGGAGATCGGATCCAGAAACCCACTTGAGCAAATTCCGGATCTATATGACCGGATACGGAGCATCAGATGCGACCAAGTGTCGAATGTTCCCATTAACCCTGGGCGACCTCGCCCACCGGTGGTACATCTCACTACTGCCTCGCTCAATCAACTGCTTTGAGAAGCTGGTGAACGACTTCACGTCGTACTTCACCGCCAAAGTCGCTCGCCCTGAAGGCCCCCACCGCATGATGAAAATCAGGCAGGGGAAGGACAAATCAGATGAGGATTACATCGACCGGGTAGACGAGATAGTCCTCACCGGCGAGCCCATCAGCGACGAGCTCGCCCTCTACTCAGTCCTGGGGGGATTCTGCGGGCACTCACCCATGTTCAGGCACCTCACAAAGGACATCCCCACGACCTACTCGGTCCTCCGCGTCAGAGCCGCCGATATCTTGGCCAGGCAAAGGATGCTCTCCCTCCGCTTAGGCAAGGGATCTGCCGGAGAAGGAAAGGCACCATCCCATGTCCAGAAGAAGGCGGTCGCCAAGCCCAGAAAGGCGGTCACCAAGCCGCCTGGTGAGTTCAAAGCCTTCGAAGATGTGGAGGTTCACCTTCTCCACAACCTCAACTTATCTCAGGCCCACATCTTCAACGCGATCAAGGGGCGCGAGTGGATTTCCAAGCCAAAGCCGATAAGGGACCACGGTCATCTAGACCGCAGCAAATTCTGTGCATACCACAAGAGTCCCGACCACAACACCAGCCAATGCCGTGACCTCCTCAGACAACTCTGGCGACTATTTGAGGACGGCAAATTGGACAACTTGGTCACCAAGCCAGAACCTAGGACGGAGAGATCCGGGGGGCGCGAACGCCGACCAAACGAAAGAACTCCTCCCAATCCGGTCGCCAGAATCGAGCATGAACCGGAGTACTCTGATGAGTCGATCCCTCCGATCAACCCTGGCGGTCGGATGAACATGCTTCAAGCAGGAGGTAGAAACCTCGGGGGCCTTTCCCGGGTTTCCACCATGTCAAACAGGAAGCGAAAGGCCGAGCTGAGGGCGTTCGCCGGGGTCCATGTCGTGGTACCTCCGGAGCCGACCATCTCTAAAGACGTGCTCATCATCTTCTCCAACAAGGACAGGGAGGGAGTGCAATGCCCCAAAGAGGATGCACTGGTGATCTCTGCTTGTATCCTTGGGAAGATGGTCGATCGCATACTGGTCGACAATGGGAGTTTCTGCAATATCATATTCAAATCCGCCCTGGACCAGCTCGGCAACTTGACCAAGTTCATTAAGCCGTTCGACACCGTGCTTCAGGGGTTCGGCGAAAGCACAGTCCAAGACTACGGAAGGATCAAGCTCTCTCTCGAGCTAATATGCTTTTACGATCCCAAGGTTAGGATTACTAGGAACCTAAATTTTGTAATCATAGATAGGCCCAGCATCTATAATGGGTTCCTAGGTCGCCCCTTTCTAGAAACCTTTGAGGCGCTCGCCTCATCTTTCTTTTACTGTATCAAATTCCCCACCGCCGATGGGACGGTCGGTACTGTAAAAGGAGATCAGCTAATGGCAAAGAAATGTTTGAACTGCTCCTATGTCGTAACTTCTTTCAATACTTCCCATGCTATGTGTAACATTGAAACGATCGACGATCAACCCATGGAGATCGACGAGCCAAGCACATCGTACCAACCCGACTCAAGGGACGCCATCTCTCATCAATTGACGGACGACATCGAGCCAAGGATCGGTTTCGAGCCAAGTCTCGACATCCATCCAAGGATCGAGTCCGGAGATCGTTCCAAACGAGAGGCAACCGTCCCCGTCGAAGAGTTGGAAAGCATTATGATGGATCCGGCTCATCCAGAACGGGAAGTAAAGATCGGCGCAAGAATCGACTGTGAACTAAAAGGGGACCTGATCAATTTGCTACGAAAGAACATCGGAGTCTTTGCCTGGTCGCATCAAGATATGGTTGGCATAAGTCCTGAGCACGCTTGCCACTATCTAAAGATCGACCCGACAATGAAGCCTGTTCACCAAAAACGTAGGAAATTCGGTCCTGAGAAATACGCGGCGCTCGACATAGAAGTACAAAAGTTACTCAACAACAAATTAATCGGGGTAGCTACAGACGAACCACAGTGGGTCGCCAACGCGGTGCTCGTCAAAAAGCCGACTGGTTCCTGGAGATTATGCATCGACTTCACCGATCTCAACGCAGCATGTCCAAAAGATCACTTTCCGATACCTCATATTGATCACTTGGTCGATAGTACAACAGGTTGCGAAATGATGTCGTTTATGGATGCCTTCGCCGGATATCATCAAATCCCAATGGCGGATAAAGACATAAAACACACATCTTTCCACACGGAAAAAGACATAGACTTTTGGGTCCGAATGCCGTTCGGCTTGAAGAATGCGGGGGCAACCTACGAGCGTCTGGTCAACAGAATGTTCGCTAATCAGATCGGCAAGACCATGGAGGTCTACATTGATGACATCGTGGTCAAAAGCCTCAAGAAGGAAGATCACCTCAATGATCTCGCCGAGACGTTCGCCATACTCGAAAAAATTAACATGAAGCTGAACCCCAAGAAATGCAACTTCGGGGTGGGCTCCGGGAAATTCCTGGGGCACATCGTGAGCCAAAGGGGGATCGAGGCGAACCCCACCAAAATTCAGGCGATCCTCGACATGCAGGAGCCGCGGAACATCAAGCAGGTGCAATGCCTCACAGGTTGTCTAGCTGCCCTCAACCGTTTCATATCTCGGCTCGGCGATAAAAGTAAGTCATTCTTCGTGACCATAAAGAACAAGAAGTTCGCATGGACGAAGGAGATTCAGGTAACGTTTGCCAAAATAAAGGAATATCTATCTAACCCCCAGATCCTGGCAAAGCCGATCCCCGGTGAGAAACTATTCCTTTACCTGGCAGCCTCGGAGGTCGCACTGAGTGCCGTTTTGGTTCGAGCGGAGGGACAAGTCCACTTGCCGATCTACTATGTTAGTCAAGCGCTCCACGACGCTGAAACACGCTATACACCATTGGAGAAGATCGCCTATGCCCTTGTCATGAGTGTTCGTAAGCTAAGGGCTTACTTCTTCGAACACCAAGTGGAAGTCCTGACAACTCTATCTCTAAGGCAAGTCTTACACCGACCGGACACCAACGGGCGACTCCTCAAGTGGTCACTGGAGATCGCCCAATACGGTATCACATACGCTCCTCGCACGGCGATCAAAGGCCAAGCTCTGGCGGACTTCGTGGTGGAATTAACTTTCCATCACAGTCCGACCCAGATCGGCCGACCTGCCTGGAAGTTATATGTGGATGGCTCGGCGACTAATTCGCGAGCAGGGGCAGGGATTGTCCTCATCAGTCCCGACGCACAAAGTTTCACAAATGCTGTGCATTTTGGTTTTCGTGCGACCAACAATGAAGCCGAATACGAAGCCTTGGTAGGTGGGCTCGATCTAGCCCTCGCCCTAGATGTTCGTCGCCTCCATATCTTCATGGACTCCCTCCTGGTCGTGAACCAGGTCAAGGGAGAATATGAGGCGCGCGGCGAACAGATGGTCAAATACCAAGAGCTGGTCGCCGAAATGTGCACAAAATTTGAAGAAGTGCTAATCGAACAAGTCCCGAGAGAGCACAACTCCCAGGCCGATGCCCTTTCCAAGCTAGCATCATCAGATGGAGCAGCCGACTTCTCTAATATCCAAATCACAAAGTCGGCAAGGCCGGCGATCGACAGAAGCCTGGTTACCACGATTGATGTTGCCGAGGAGAACTGGATGACTTCATTCATCAAATACTTAAAGGACGGAACGGTCCCTGACGACCGTATCAAACCTCGCCAACTCCAGCTCCGGGCGACCAGATATACCCTATTGGACGACCGGCTTTACAAGCGAGCTTTCAGCCTTCCCCTCCTCAAGTGTATTACACCGGAGGAAGGTCGGCTCGTTTTAGGCGAGATCCATAATGGGATTTGCGGAAACCATGCGGGCGGGCGAGCTCTCATCCATAAGACAACCAGGCAAGGTTTTTTCTGGCCATCGCTTCAGAAGGACGCGATCGCCTACGCCAGATCGTGTCACAGGTGTCAAATAATGGGCCCAAACATTAAACTCTCCCCCGAACAGCTCACCTCCATGTACAGCCCTTGGCCATTCGCGCAATGGGGCATCGACCTTATAGGTCCCTTGCCGACGGCTCCAGGGGGCTGTAAGTTTGCTATCGTAGGGGTCGACTATTTCACCAAATGGGCTGAGGCCGAGCCACTCAACAAGATCGGCCAAGAACAGGTGATCAAGTTTATCTGGAAAAACATCATATGCCGATTCGGTCTGCCCCAGGCCATCATCTCCGACAATGGAAAGCAATTCGACGGCCTAGAAGTCATGCAATTCTGTGAGAAGTGGGGAATCAAAAGGTTGTTCTCAGCGCCCTATCACCCTCAGACGAACGGGCAGGTAGAGGCAGTAAACAAGATCCTTAAACACACAATTAAAGCGCGACTTGAATCCAGGCAAGGACGATGGGCGAGCGAGCTCCCAGACGTTTTGTGGTCCTACCGAACGACAACCCCTAATTCAATCGGCGAAACCCCATTCACCCTCGCCTTTGGAACAGAAGCGGTGATTCCCTCGGAGATCACCGTCCTCAGCCATCGAACCGAGCAAGAGATGACGACCGACAATGATGTGGCCCGACGGATCGACCTCGACATGCTCGAAGAACGACGACTGACCTCAAAAATGAAGAACACAATCCATAAAAGGAGATCCGAGAAGTTCTTCAATTCAAAGGTCAAAGAAAGAAGGTTTCAAGTGGGCGATCTCGTCCTCAAGAAGATCCAAACCCATAGAGGTGTCTTTGGTCCAAACTGGGAAGGCCCCTTCAGGATATCTAAATGGCTAACTAAGGGAGCCTACGAACTTGAGCATCCTGACGGTACTCCGGATCAATATCCCTGGAACGCCGTGCATCTGAAGAAATACTACCAGTGAAAATTTTGTATTCAGTCTCAACTACCCAATGTACAAGGAACATAATGAGATTTTTTCCTATCCCATCTATTCTGGCGACCGCCCCACCAGGCATATCGCATACCGCCGACGATCGTCGTTTCATGGAGATCCGAGGTAGAATCAATGCAGCCATGGTCCTGGAGGTCGATGGAACCGACAGCTTCGCCCATGAAAGGTTCCTTCGGGCTGAGATCGCCCGCCCTTCGTTTAAATACGAGGCCGGCGTAGCCAAAGGACCCTCCAAAACTAATCAGTGGACACGATCGCCCGCCCTCAAAGGTCCATCATCTAAACATGGTGAACCCGGACAATGCGACGTGCCACTACCCCCGTCTCAACGTACACCTTCGAGGTTCGCCATCTTCATAGCGGGCCGAGGTGGAAGCAGAGCTAACAAGCCACGGACGTGGAGTCGAATAAACCGACGACGCCCCGTGCAAGGACTCCTCCAGACCAAGATCGCCCGCCTTTCGTTTAAATACAAGGCAGGCGCAGCCTAATGGAGGACCCTCACAATAAAGTGAGTCGCGGGATAGGCAATGTCCCTCGTACACAAAGACACGGTTGTGGAGGTCGGTCCATCGAACTCCGCGACCGTGCACGATTCCTCAAAGTCGGCAAAACTGAGGATAGCTCACCAAACATACTATTTTTGCTCCCTTACTTACAATAAGTAAACAAAAACATGGGGCAGAGAATGGGAGCTAGTCTTAAATGCGATCGAACGGAAGGAACCGCACCCGATCGGCTTCGCTCAAACACACGCAGGACGATCGAAATTGTTCAACAACATTTACAAGTAAGAATTTCGATTCGAAACATGTCAATACATTCAACACTCAGACAATCGGTCGGATAAGCAAGACTTTGGAAGGAATCATTCAAAAGGCGATCGTACATGTAAAGACAGAAATGCGAAAAAAGGAATATTTTATTCATAACAAAGGGTTCATACATTACGGAGCCCGAAGGCATTACAAAGAGAAAGCAGGAAATTACAAGATACAAGGAAAACAAAAACATCTCTCAAGGTCCCGCCGGCTGGTCTTCGCCCTCAGGTGGCGGATCGGCATGCACCCCCCATCGGCCTCAGGATAGATGAGTTTACCCGGGAAGGGATACCAACTCAAATCGATCCCCAAGTCGGCGAGGTCAAGGATCGGCAAGGAGAACTCCGGGTGCAGAGGGTGCTCGAGTGCATAGGCTTTGAATCTCTCCATCAAGAGACCGATCTCGATCCCTACCTTTTTGGCGGCTCGAATGGCGGCGTCGTAGGCCACATAATAGGCGAACTCACCGACGAGCGCAACATTGAGGTAGGGATCAGTCTCGATCGCCTTGAGCTGCCCTCTCAGCTCCACGATTGTCTTCTCAGCCTCCGCCAGCTCGACCGCCTTGGCGGCATTTTCTCCTTTAGCCTTCTCCAGCTCCTTTTTTGCCGCCTCCAGCTCGCTGCTGAGCCGATCCACCGTCGCCTTCAGCCCGGCCGCCTCTTCCTGCGAATCCGCATGCTTCCGGCGAGCCTCTTTCTCTTGATCGCGGAACCGATCGGCAGCCTCCTTGGAACGGTTCAGATCTTGCTTCAGTCGGTCGGTGTCTTGCTTAGCTCGTTTGGCCGCCTCCACATGCTCCTTCTCCATGGACTGGATCCGGTTGGCGAACTCGATGTTTGTGTTCCGAGCGGCCTCGAGATCGGAATGAAGGCGAGCAGTGGAGGGTCGCCCCTCAAAATCCTTGGCAGCTTGGACGGCCATCGTCGCCGTCTGGAGATCCAGGGCAATGGTCGCCTGCATGGTATCTCCGGATCGCCGACGAGCGATCGCATCAAGATCGATCGTCCAAGCCTTGGGCAGTGAGGTGATGGCCTTCTGAACATAAGTAGGGACGTCGAGGGACTTTTGTAGAGCCTTACTCGACAAGAAATCGAGCACCATTGGAGCGACGTCCGGGTCAGCAAGACGGACCCTCCAGCACAAACAAAAAAAATGACAAGGGAGTTAGTCTATATCTCACTCAAAATGCCTAACTCGGAGAGTTCGATCCAATCTTACCTGTTGACCAGCTCAGGATCACGGCCAAAATAAGGCTTGCCCCGAGAAGTTCCGCCTCAGCGATCGCCACCTTCTTCGAGAAGCCGCCCGATGACCTGGAGCCGGACGCCGAGGGCCTAGAGCCTGATCCTTCCACCATCGGAACGGCGGAGATAGGAGCCGCAGCAACCGAAGGCTCCAGAATAGACACGTCCGCCTCAGTGGTTGGTAGGGACTCCTCCGGCCTCCGCCTCTTGCGGCGCTGAAGTTGTTCCTCATCTTGAATTTCCGGCTCGGCGACCGGCACCACTGCAGGCCTCACCACCGGAACAGGGCGAGACGTCGTCGCAGGGATGCGACCAGTCTTCTTACTGAGGTGAAGGCGACCGATGTGTCCCGGGTTAGACATGGCGATCTCTGGTGGTGGCTCGGAAAAAAGGGGAAAGTGAATCTCTGTCAAAGAAGAAGTACAAAAAAGTTAGACAAACTACTTAGACGTTGCGACCTCCTGGAGAAGATCGCCAAGCAAGGGAGAAGAAATAAAGTTTATACCTGGAACTCTCAGGTGTCGAGAGAAGCGAAACAATCGAGCCCCCAACCGATGAAGTTCGTCACCGAGCGAGCGAACGTCAATAAAAGAATCCGGCAAGGCGCGAATCCGCTCCCAAACGATCAATAAATCGAAGGGGAGATCGCCGATCACTGGAACGAGAGGTCCTGCAAAAAGAAAACGAAATTAGATCAGTCCAAGACAAGCTCGATCAAAGGGAGAGTTAAAATCCTTACTCGGATTCCTCTCCCGAAAATTGGTAGGAATATCCACCTCCTCCGGCCTGTCACTCGATGCCGATCGCCACGCTCCGCCGACCCAGCACCATTTCGCCAGGTCGCCCCGGGTCTTGTTCGGCACATCGAGGACCACTCTTCCCATTCGGCCTTGGATATGATTACCGCCGATCGACCCTTTCTGCACAGCCAGTTTAAACAGATAGTTCATCTCCATCGCAGAAAGGAGGCGGAACAACCGGTGACCGCCAAACAGTGTCAAAGTGCAGATGACCTGTAGCCAAGCATTCGGCGTCAGTTGGAGCGGCGCCAAATTCCAGGCGATCAGTAAGTAGGAGACGGCGAACGGCAGAGGGAATCGCAGACCGGCCTCCATAATCATCTCACTAACGGCGACCAGACCCTCGGGCGGTTGATCGGCACGCTCATTCTCCGAGGGCACGTGCAGGGAAACGTCAGAGGGAATGTGATATTTTGCCCTCCAGTGGCTCAAGTCTTTCCGGGTCGCCGAACTCCGGATATTTCCAAGGGTCCACTAAGACGGGTCAGCGGCCCGAAACACCGTCCGCTTCACATGTTCGTAAGGATGAGCGACGGAGTAGGCTTCAAAGTCAAATTCCGGACAGGGTCCGGCGATCCCCTCCATAATCCTGGTGAAAGCCATATAGGCGGGGCCGAATAGACTTTCCCGTTCCCAAGTCATCCGCACCAGTTCGTCCTCATCCACCGGCGAGCCCCCCTGCTCCGCCGTCGCCGCCGTTCTCGCCACTTCGGCCTCGTTGAAGAGCTCTTCGATTTCTGCGGGTGCAATCCCCGCACGAATGGCCTCAACGGTCGTTTCCATATCAACTCCAACGGGAATCTCCTCCCGATCAGGCGAAGCCGCGGCGGCGGAAGAACTTCCGGTCTCGAAGGTCTTGGATCCTCCCGACATATTATAAAAAGTAAAGGGAGAAAGAAGATTGATTTTTCTTACCTAAAGAAAGGAAGACGATCGGCACAAGAAGCTCCAGAAATTTCTGCAGAGTTTCGGCTAAAAATGCAAGGATGCGTGAAGAGTGAAAATGAAGAAGACCTAGCCCCTTTTATAGGCGGGAGCAGGGGTCTCTGTGCAAATAGGCGAAATTCCGAGGGCTGGAGCGCAACCGTCGGAGAGGGGACACATTAAATGCTACCCTCGAATCCCGCGTACGCCTCTTTTCGAGGGCACGCCAGGCGACAAGTCTGACAAACCGACGGACTCCCCCAACAGTAACGCGACGCGTGTCCTTGCAACGTTTCGAGAGCCCGCCTTCATTTCCCGCTGCTCCCAGCGCAAAATGAGATCGTCTAGATTTGAATTCAGATCGGCTGATCGTCTAAACATCGGCGATCACCAACAGTGCCACCTCACCCCGTGTTTTCAACATCGAAGCGAGCTGGGGGGCAATTATTGTGCGGCGATTAATACGCCTCGATGGTGATCGGAATCACGATCAGAGAAGCCAACCATAGAAGACATACTCTGGGTAAACGCCCAGAGATCGGCACATACGGCGATCGTCTTTTGGTACCCAGCGATCGTCTTTTGATGTCTGGCGATCGTCTTTGATGTCTAAACCAGAGGCGATCGTCTCGTGCCACGTATGGATCCAACATCCGTCAAAGTCGTCGAAGGCCGAATCTTGGACGGTGGACCACGTGCAAATCCACAAAGGGCGCCGACAGATAGGACCTTTAACCCCAGCCTGTCACCTACCTCACCTACCGACAGGTCCGCCGAAAGGTACAAAGTGGGTCCTCCTGACGGCAACTCGGGGCGCGTCGCTTCCCATTAGCTCGCCTGGTGGCCACCAGCAGCAGCCCCAGACTTTAAGGGAACAGCCCCACGTGACGGGACGATCGGCCATCTTATTATAATATAGAAAACGGCGGTCGCCCGCGATCGCCGAAGGGGTCCCTACTACCTTGTCTCCTATAAATAGGGAACTCACTACAGTGGCAAAGAGAGGCGAATTTACACATGATTACAGACGAGATTATCAACGTGGATACAGTGCAAAATACACACAGAGAGAGAATCAAAGACTCATCTCGCAAACACTTACACATTCATAGTGATATTCATACACATTTACAGTTCCTCCCAAGCAAGAACTCCAGATCTACATATCTGGTTCTTCCGGTAATCTACACGCTCTACAGCTTAGATAACTAGAAGTCTTTACACTCATTGTAATAGATTCTAACATTAATATTTGTACTTGACAGTATATTTATTAATAACATCTCGCGGGAGCATTCAAGCCCGGGATTAACAACCCCGGCAAATCTTGCGTTGTTTATTTTCTCACGGAAGTGTTCTCGCATTTGTTTGTTACTCGATCATTCCAGCAATACTATCTCCGGATAATATTTTGGGTAACAACACACATGTCCGAGAAACGTCATCTCGGACATCCAAAACTCACATTTGGAAAATTTTCATAGAGTTGTTCTCGTCTCAACACGTCAAGAACCTGATGAAGGTGAAGTTCGTGCTCCTCTCGGTCACGAGAATAAATCAAAATGTCATCTATGATACAACCACGAACCGATCTAAATAGTCGATGAAAAACTCCATGAATACAATAGGCGCCTTATTTAACCCAAACGGCATCACCACAAACTCGTAATGTCCATAACGTGTTCGAAACGTCATTCTAGCGATATCCGACTCTCGAATTCGCAACTGATGATACCCAGATCTCAAATCGATCTTGGAAAATACTGAAGCTCCCTGAAGTTGATCCAAGAGATCATCGATGTGGGTAGGGGATATTTATTCTTGATCGTCACCTTGTTCAGCTCTCGATAATCAATGCACAAGTGAAAAGAGCCATCCTTCTTCTTGACAAATAATACTGGTGCCCCCCACGGGGACGCACTCGGTCGGATATAACCTTTCTCGGTCAATTCCTCCAGCTGATTCTTCAATTCCTGCATTTCGGTCAGGGCCATACGATACGGTGCCTTCGATATAGGGGATGTACCAGGCTCCAACTCTATCGTGAATTCCACATCTCTCTGTGGAGGTAAACCAGGTAACTCGTCTGGAAATACATCGCATATTCTCTCACTATACGAATATCCGCCAACATCACTGATGATTTCTCGGTCTTGGTCATATAGCACCAATAACCTACACACCCCTGATTGAGTAACTTCACTGCCTTCATCATATTAATAACTTTTCTGGAATGGCTGGGGTTACCCCCCTGAAATACACACTCGACTCCATCGTCTGAAATGATAGTGACCATATGCTTACGAACACTGAGGATGTCATCATGACGATCCATCCAATCAATACCCAAAATAACATCATCTCTAGGTAAATCTGCCATGATCAGGTCCGCCAACCAAACACGGCCATTAAGCTGAATCGGACAATTCTTAACTTCACGATCTCCTATAATTCTTCCACCATCAGGTAGTCCAATGATCTAAGGTTCAGAACTAGTAGCACTATCCAGGTGAAGTCTACTCAAGCATGACTCGGAAATGAATGAATGTGATGCGCCAGTATCAAAAAGGGTACATACAGGTTGAGATAAAATTTTGAGTGTACCTAAGATCATTCGGGCCTCCGGATCGTCGGCTCTCCTCATCTCATAAATTCGGGTCTTGCCAGTCCCTGAACTGGATGCTCATGTCTGATAGTTGTGGGCTCCGCCTTTGTTGGCTCCCGTCGTCTTAAACGCCACGGACTGAGTGGTCTGATTCTGAAACACAGACTGCTTCGGGGCCTGAGATGTCGCCGGAGTAGGTTTGGAGTCTCTTCGGCAGAAACGAACCTTATGCCCGGCAATCCCACAGTTGACCCTGCTCACCACAGTTGAAACAGTTGATGGCCGAACTGGCCGCTCGGGACTGAGATTCCGCAGGTTTAGGCGCCGTAGGAGGTCTCTCAGAAAAAGTAGAGCCCGCACGAGGCTTCTTGAAGGTTTCCTGAATGCCTTCAGACTGATTACGATTCTTAGATTTCTTGCTAGAGGATGAAGTTTGATGCTTAGCAATTTCCTTCGCAATAAGCTTATAAGGAAGAGCTTTCTCGATGAATTCGACTAGGGTGGTGCAATGATGATTAAGCAATTGTAGCCGCATACGAGGTTTCAACCTCTTACTGAAATACTTGATATTATCTGCCTCAGAGTGGATAATAGATGAGGCGAATGGAAGCAGCTCCTGAAACTTCTCGGCGATGGTAAGTACATCTTCTTCCGCTGAGGGGTCGGGACTGAGTAACTCCGATAGCTTGGCCTCCCTGAGTGGGTCCGGGTAATACCTTTCCATCATGGGAGTTTTGAATTGGTCCCACATGCAAGATCTATCGGTGGGCTTCAAAGATAGCCACCAAGAGTGAGCGCTCTTACCCAGATAGTAAGCCGCAATTGAAACTTTGTGCCCTTTGGGATACTCCACCATAGCAAATAATTTCTCGAAATGTTCAAGCCAGTGAATAATATCCGCCGACTCAGATGAGCCCTCGAAATTAGGTGGCCTCTGGCGAGAGATATCGCGAGAGATAGGTGAGCCTGAGTGGCTGAGTTCTGCATCGTCTCCATCAGACGTGCCATCTAAGTCATTTGGGCAATCATGCCCTGCATAAAAGCGAGTGGATCAACCCGAACACCTTCTGATTGAGCTGTATCTCGGGTACGGCTTCCTGACGGTGACTGATTATTTCTAGGTGAATGAGTGGCAGCGTCGCTGCTAGTTGAATTGACATTATTCCTCGCGTTCGCACGGGTATTCACTCAGGCTCCCGGGTTTCGGCCCGCACCGCGGCCTCTTCCCCTGCGTTCTCTGACAGCTCGATCCATACTGAAGGTAGGAACACATGATAATTATAGATCTCGCATGAATATTGCATTATGATTAAGTTATGAAATAATGAGCATACACGCTCTAACGCAATGAACGCATTAATAATGCAGTAAAATGATCATCGACATTTATCCGGAATATGATAAGATCGCATGAAATATCAACTGAGGTGACATGATGATCCGATGAAATTATTGAAATGATTATCTTGAACAAGTTAACAAGATTGATGATATGATTCACAAGATTAGCAACTAAGCAATGAAATCAACTGAGTGATTAATGAGTTGACATGATCGACAAGATCCAAGAAAATGATGACTGAGGATTGTTGACTGATGAATGATGAATGAGTGATTCTTATTGCCAGAAATTATACCATGACGTCAGAAATCATACCGTTATTTGGTCTGAGGGGCTTAGCGCTTGCACAGGTCACACGTGATGCGAAAGTCCAATGACACATGACGAATGATGATTTTCAATGAGACGTGACTCGGAAGGTAGTATTCAAAACCACGCTCAGATACCAACTCTATAACACCCCAACTAGGCGGATATTACAGTGTTGTGGACCCCCAACTGGGACCCACTAGGTGGATGAATATTAATGAATTAAATAATATAATTGCAGTACCGAACCACATTATATCATCAATTACTCCGATGAGGAGTTTTAAGTACAACACACCCAGGAAATACAGAATACATATATATTTCATATGAAGATAAAATATACAACACTGAATAAAATGAAATCCAAACGGAAGTGCAGTGGAGAATACACATCAAGGAAACATGAGCAAATGGACAGACTGAGGCCCCCTACTAGTATCACTGGGACTCCTCGCCGTCAACATTCTCTTCCCGTGCCTTTGCCTTGCCATGACCTGAAAACAACATCCCCCAACGGGGTCATTTACACAGAACAACAATCCTCAAGAGTTGAACAAAATATAATAGTCACATGAATGAGTTATGAAATCAAGTTGAATGATGGGCATCATAGTACGCCACGAATGAGATGTGAAAGTGCACAAGCCTGCCGAGTGCCCAGCGTCCCGCATAAACACCCGCAAAACTTGGCCTAATTAGTCTCACGGAGACACGTTACTGTGTGCACAGTCCAATGTGTCCGGATCCCTACAAACACAATGACCTTAGTGTGCCCGACTAAAAATTCTACACATATACCACCCGGAATGCAATACAATACCGGAAGGTCACACGAACAAAAGCGACCATGATGAAGAATAATGAATAGAAATCCGACAAGGGTAAAAAATGACTCACCGATGTGAAATAATGACGCAATGAGTGATAGCTTCTAATAAAATGATTGGAACCGTTGTTCCTCGTGAATTGAATGATTAGTTTGATAATTACAAATCTCAACATGATTGATATACTATGAATGAATTATATGTATGAATGAACAACAACGAAAGGAATGAGCATCCTTTTAACCGAGTAAGAATTAACTTACTCAAATACCGGTGAAGAAAAGTCCTTCCTCGAACAAACGTCCTTAAAGGAATTATCGGCCGCTCGAACAACCTTGTGTTGGAATATTTATTCCACACATTATTTAATTTGTGTTTTGATGATTAAAGTTGCTAAACAACAAAACAACATCGAGGCGAAGCAAAACGACGAAGCAGACGAAGATGCAAAAAGTTGCAATCTGGACTGCATTAGCGCACGCTAAAGCATATATGTTAGCGCACGCTAACGGGAAGTCATCTGCATATCAGCCAAGTTCAAAGTAAGCTGAAGTGAAGTCAGCTGATGAGATAGTGCACGCTACACGGTATCATTAACGCACGCTATCGAAGTCTTGTTACCGTTGTGAAGAAATTCAAACACAGAATGTCGTATGCAATGAAGTCAGCATTAGCGCACGCTACAAAGTATGATTAGCGCACGCTAAGAAGTTTGAATCAAGTCAATCAGAACGTTGGTAAAAGTAGGTCAAAGTCAGCATATCAAACGGATACTTTGACAAGTCATGCAACGGATATATTGGATTAGCGCACGCTACAAAGGAAGTGGTAGCGCACGCTAACTGTCAAGGGCAGTAGCTACTGGACTGAAACATAAAGTGATTAACGCACGCTACATGAAAGCCTTTACGCACGCTAAAGCAAAAATGTGCGATAGCGCACGCTAAGAAGGAAGAGCTAGCGCACGCTAGCTAGTCAACTGGCAGCAACGGCTAGTAAGGAGGAAGAAGGCTATAAATACCAAGGAGTTGGTATTATTTCAGACAACAACATTGAGCAAAGCATACATACGTGTTATATCATTGTAAACATTATAGTTGTTGTTCTTGAGCTTAATTAAGAGTGATTGAGTGTTATACACAAGATCATACACGAGCGAGAAAAAGAAAAGATACGATTTGATTCGGTGTTATTAGGATCAAGGATCCGGCATTGTTAGAATCACAATCGCTATCTTAGTGAGGTTTATCTAGTACCGATAGAAAGCTAGAGTGGTTGATTCCTTATCAATAGAAAAGGAAAAATGGTTTTACTCGGACCGATAGAAGACGAGCTTGTAACGGTAATCCCTCGACCGATAGAAGAGAGGCGTAGAGGTTTTGATCTTAAGCCTAAGGAAAAAGATACATCAAGAGAGGACGTAGGCTTCGTTAATAGCCGAACCTCTATAAATCCTTGTGTGATTTATTTTCCGCAAATTATTTTCGCTTCCGCATAAAACGGCGCAAATATCCGATTCTATACCAACAATTGGTATCGGAGAGGTACTCCAATAAGCGGCTTAACATCCGAGGAGAAGATCCAAAATGGCGTTTCAAGTGGCTCCCGTCGAAGGCCTTGCTTTCAACCGACCACCATTTTTTGATGGCTCAAACTTCATGACGTGGAAGAAAAAGATGTCTATATTCATCCGATCATATGACATCGAGCTTTGGAAGGTGATTTGTCTTGGTCCGAAAATTCTGACAAATTCCAATGGTACGCTCAAAACTTTCAAAGAATATGACGATTCCGATTGGAAAAACGACCACTACAATTGTAAGGCAACTCAACTCCTTTATTGTGCTTTAAATCCGGAAGAACATAACCGGATATCATCGTGTGATAGCGCCAAAGAAATTTGGAAAATGCTTGAGGTAACACACGAAGGTACGTCTCAAGTCAAGGAGACGAAGATAAACATGCTCCTTCACGATTATGAATTATTCCAAATGAAGGACGACGGATCCATCTCGATTATGCTTGACCGATTTTCGGTTATCACTAATGGATTAGCATGTTACGGAAAACCACTATCGAGTAGTGAGAAAGTAAAGAAAATTCTCCGATCACTACCTCGAGAATGGGACGGTACGGTTACGGCAATAATGGAATCAAAAGATTTAAATACTCTCGATTTTAGTGCTCTCGTTGGTTCTCTTATCAACTACGAGATTGTTCTAAAATCTCGGAACGCCAAACCGAAACCGAAGGAAAGATCGATAGCCTTCAAGGCTAAGGTTCCGAAAAGGAAAGAAGAAATTCCGGTGGACGAAAGTGATGAAGAAATGGCATATTATGCCAAAAATATTAATAAGTTCCAACACTTATTAAACCGGAGGAAGAAGGACATTCAAGCGGGCGAACCTAAGAAATTCGACAACACCTGTCGATTATGTGGTAAACCAGGCCACTTTGCTAAGAACTGTCGTGTAAAGCAAAAGGAGGTTCTAATCGCAACATGGAGCGACGAAGATTCCGATGAAGATTTTCTTGAACAAAATAATCTCGCGCTCATAGCCCGGAGTTCATTCGACGATAGTGACGTCGAAAGCTAAGTAAGTAGTTCTTACGACGAACTTTTTGAAGCATTCGAGTTATTACATACGGATTATCAGAATGCTTTAAATAAAATTAAATCCCTCAAGTCTAAATATAAAACTTTGGAAATTGAAAATTCCAAAATACTTGAAAAAGGGAAATTTGTTGAAATCGATCATTCGAAATGCCTTGAAAATGAAAATATTTTGAAAAATGATCTTTTAAAAGTTCAAGATGAACTAAAAATTTTGACAAAGAAATTTTCGTGCGGCAACGATAAATTTGAACAAATGTTATGCGTTCAAAAATATACTCTAAATAAAGAGGGGTTACGATTCAAATCACGTTCGAAAAACGAATCCGTCAATTTCAAAATACCCCGATGTGAAAAATGTTTGAAAATTGGGCATCATATTTCAAATTGCAAAAGCCCTCGCCGGACGATAAAAATTAAGAAAATTTGGGTTCCTAAAGGAACAAACGTTTCAAACATCGTCTATGTTTCAAAAGAAAAACCAACTATCGGTTGGATCCCCAAAAATAAATTTTAACAAATGATATATTTCAAAGGGGGAGAAGGAATATTTTTGAGGGAAAATAATATTTTCAGGGGAAGTTTATTAATGCATAAATTGGTATCATGCATATTTACATTTCATTTGATATACTCAATTTTTTTTTACTTTTTGATGAAGACAAAAAGGGGGAGAAAAACATGAATTGAGATAAAAAGGAGAAGGAGATGAATTGAGATAAAAATGAGAAAAATCGAAGAAGTCGAAAAGAAAAGAAAACATACAAATAGGGGGAGTTGAAAAATTGAAAAATGAGAAACGGCGGAGTCGAAAAATAAAGGAGATGTAGAAAAGAAATGAGGATTGGAGAAACTAACGAAACGATCAAAGCCGAAAACTTTGATTCGTAGAAATATACATATATTATTTTTTTCAGGTATTATCCAATTCAAGAGTTGTTTTGTAATCATCAAAAAGGGGGAGATTGTTGGAATATTTATTCCACACATTATTTAATTTGTGTTTTGATGATGAAAGTTGTTAAACAACAAAACAACATCGAGGCGAAGCAAAATGACGAAGCAGACGAAGACGCAAAAAGTTGCAATCTGGACTGCATTAGCGCACGCTAAAGCATATATGTTAGCGCACGCTAACGGGAAGTCATCTGCATATTAGCCAAGTTCAAAGTAAGCTGAAGTGAAGTCAGCTGATGAGATAGCGCACGCTACACGGTATCATTAACGCACGCTATCGAAGTCTTGTTACCGTTGTGAAGAAATTCAAACACAGAATGTCGTATGCAATGAAGTCAGCATTAGCGCACGCTACAAAGTATGATTAGCGCACGCTAAGAAGTTTGAATCAAGTCAATCAGAACGTTGGGAAAAGCAGGTCAAAGTCAGCATATCAAACGGATACTTTGACAAGTCATGCAACAGATATATTGGATTAGCGCACGCTACAAAGGAAGTGGTAGCGCACGCTAACTGTCAAGGGCAGTAGCTACTGGACTGAAACATAAAGTGATTAACGCACGCTACATGAAAGCCTTTACGCACGCTAAAGCAAAAATGTGCGATAGCGCACGCTAAGAAGGAAGAGCTAGCGCACGCTAGCTAGTCAACTGGCAGCAACGGCTAGTAAGGAGGAAGAAGGCTATAAATACCAAGGAGTTGGTATTATTTCAGACAACAACATTGAGCAAAGCATACATACGTGTTATATCATTGTAAACATTATAGTTGTTGTTCTTGAGCTTAATTAAGAGTGATTGAGTGTTATACACAAGATCATACACGAGCGAGAAAAAGAAAAGATACGATTTGATTCGGTGTTATTAGGATCAAGGATCCGGCATTGTTAGAATCACAATTGCTATCTTAGTGAGGTTTATCTAGTACCGATAGAAAGCTAGAGTGGTTGATTCCTTATCGATAGAAAAGGAAGCGGTTTTACTCGACCGATAGAGACGAGCTTGTAACGTAATCCCTCGACCGATAGAAGAGAGGCGTAGAGGTTTTGATCTTAAGCCTAAGGAAAAAGATACATCAAGAGAGGACGTAGGCTTCGTTAATAGCCGAACCTCTATAAATCCTTGTGTGATTTATTTTCCGCAAATTATTTTCGCTTCCGCACAAAACGGCGCAAATATCCGATTCTATACCAACAATTGGTATCGGAGATGTACTCCAATACGCGGATTAACATCCGAGGAGAAGATCCAAAATGGCTTTTCAAATGGCTCCCGTCGAAGGCCTTGCTCTCAACCGACCACCATTTTTTGATGGCTCAAACTTCATGACGTGGAAGAAAAAGATGTCTATATTCATCCGAGCATATGACATCGAGCTTTGGAAGGTGATTTGTCTTGGTCCGAAAATTCCGACAAATTCCAACGGTACGCTCAAAACTTTCGAAGAATATGACGATTCCGATTGGAAAAACGACCACTACAATTCTAAGGCAACTCAACTCCTTTATTGTGCTTTAAATCCGGAAGAACACAACCGAATATCATCGTGTGATAGTGCCAAAGAAATTTGGAAAATGCTTGAGGTAACACACGAAGGTACGTCTCAAGTCAAGGAGACGAAGATAAACATGCTCCTTCACGATTATGAATTATTCTAGATGAAGGACGACGAATCCCTCTCGATTATGCTTGACCGATTTTCGGTTATCACTAATGGATTAGCATGTTACGGAAAACCACTATCGAGTATTGAGAAAGTAAAGAAAATTCTCCGATCATGTAACACCCCCAATCCACTCAGGGATATTACACGCCGTAGACCCTCTCCTCGAGGATCTACCAGGCTCGTAACAACATTTAACATCTCGACAATGCCTTCAAGGCAAAATGACTCAGCAGACCGATTTGGTCTTTCAATAAATACATACAACTCGAATACAACTCAATTCCAAACACATACCCACGCAGGGGTCAAAATACAATAAACTCCCGTACAACGGGGAAAAGATACCGCAGCGGAAAAGAAAATACAACTGGACCAATACGACATCAACGGAACCTCGTGTGATTAGTATCGTTCATCTTTCATCATCCTTCATGCCGACCCTGTGCTCTGCTCCAAAACCTGAATGCAATACAGACATCCACCCCCCGAATACTCGGGGGTTAGCAAAACTCCACTGTTTTGCTAGTGCAAGTATAAAATACGAAAACGAGCCATACATATCATACTCCACGGAACATGTTAATCATAAACATACTTCCCGAGGTAAATCACTTAATCAAAACGGTTAAATCGAAAGATAGGGGTAAACCCGATATACATCTTGTGAAAACATTTTACGATCTCGGAGTTTTGAAAACACTTGGGATTTTAAGAATTCTCAAACCTTTCAAAACATTTAGGGACACGGCAAAAGTCATTCTCCAAAATTCAAGTTCCAGAATAATACGCAGGGTCCATAACCCATTTCACAAAACACGGGGTCCGTGACCCAAATCACAAATCACATGTTCTAAGGATTATTCGTGTCCCGTGCTAACAAGCCACGAACCTCGGATGCTCCCGAAGAACAAACCCGAGTGAATAACCCAATAGGAAAAACATATCAAATCACATGTCACCGTAACCGCGATCACGTGACTACAAGCACATATACGTACATAATCAAACCACAACCATAAGTTATCCCGGCATCGCGCTAACAAGCCACGAACCTCGAGTCCTCGCAAGACATACCCGATGATAACCCCACAAGTTATCTCGGCATCGGGCTAACAAGCCACGAACCTCGGAGTCCCCGCAAGACATACCCAGATTGGATAACCTTACGGTTTCGCCCGACCCATACTAGCAAGTATGGATCCGGAGATTCAACAATCCTACCGGAGGCACATCACATACATCAAGCACACAACAATAATCACTTGTCAAGCCAAACAACATTAAGTATCACAACCTCCTTTCAAGGAGTAACAACTAATATCACACACATTACGTTCTTACCGAACAAGTACACAATAACAATACGTAATCCCGCAAAGGATTACGGTCTATCAAACTCACTCAAGTGACCATATTATCTTTAAACATACAAAACCAACACACATATTCCGAGAACACATATTCACGAAGTATACGAATTATCGTTGAAAGAGAACATTTATCGAGAACATACCAATCCCTTTTACGTTCATTAAATATTGGATTTCGCATAAAATCATTATTCGAGAATTATATCAACGAAATATGAAATGTATGGGCAAGATACTTGCCTCAAAATCGACGCAAGTATTCCGACGAACACGGCTCAGCGGAAAGCTTCAAACGCCCAATGCTATCGAAGCGGAAGACGGCTTACGAGCGAAAGGGTTCAACACGGTTTCTTCGCAAGAAACACGACCCTAACATCATACAATCAATAAATCATCGACCATACGAGGAAGAATAATCGTAGAACGCCCGAAAACCCCTCTAAGACATTTTACGGACACCTTCAAGGCGTCGGTCAAGAACTCGACTCAAACAACGAATCGATACGATCCAACCATGGAATAACAAGGAAAATGATATAATACATCTAAATAATCATCAATCCATCACAATCCTAAGTTAAAACGGATTAAACGACGAAATCGAACAAAATACCCAAAATCCCCAAAATTAGATTTTAGGAAAACTTGCCTTGATTCGGTCGATCGGAGCAAGTTATAGGACGGATGATTGACGATATGAACCTCCAAACTTCATGGATTTAAAGAACAACATCATGTCTCCATGATGTATACACCCACAAATGCGAACGGAAGAAAAGGAATGAGAAACTGGGTGAAGAAAAGGGAAAATGAGTGAAATGCCGAGAAAACGCATTTATAGGCGGGACAGACTCGGCCGTGTCCGACATGACACGGTCGTGGCGCGCAATCGGCAGCGAGGACTCGACCGTGTCCGGCTAGACACGGTCGCGGCGCTTGAGGGGCCTTCCAAGCGATGGCCGTCAAAGCGACTTCAAGACTCGGCCGTGTCTGGAACACGGCCGGGCGTGTCAGCGGTCGTCTCGAGCTTATCCGGAAGAGTTCGCACGGCCGTGTCGACGACACGGTCGGGCCACGAGACGAAACTTCCGGCTTATCCGGACGAGTACGGCACGGCCGTGTCGACGACACGGCCGAGTTCGGCCGGCAGTGATCGGCCAATAACGAGCGGGTGAGCTAAAACGACCATAACTCTCTCGTCCGGACTCCGATTGACTCACCGTTCGAACCATTGGAAAGCTAACTCGATGCTCTATAATATTGCAAAGATTCAGAATTTTTGGAGTTACCAAAAATTAATGGTGATCTAACAAAGTCGAACTCATATTTAGAAAAGTCGTTAAAAAGCACGGAACTCAACAAAACGACACCGAAACGAACTCGGATGACAAAAAGTGCAGAATTAATCATTCTCGAAATGACGAAAGGTCATGAGCGAGTCGTCAAAACGAACTTCCTCCGAAAAAATAAAATTACCGAAATTCGAAATTGCGGATATTACATTCTACCCTCCTTAAAAGAAGTTTCGTCCCGAAACTTAAAACAAGTAGGGGGGAGCAATATACCCGCTAGGAAAACTCGACGAGATACACAAAAATGGAAAACTCGCGCCCAACGGTGAAACGCTGCAAGAAACGCAAAGAGACATACGGCGTGAAAACACGCTCCACGACGACCAACACAATGTCGCCGTTAGGGATACAATAAAACCAACAAATGACAAGCGTCATCAAACGGATAATATAGCCAAGTCAATTATCCGAAAATCACAAAACACAACGAACGAAAGTCAATACGATTGACCAGCCCAACGGTACATCAATCAAAACGCGAGCCAACCGAACAAATACGAATTCCACCGCCAAGGGTTGGAAGATTGAAAACGAGACTAACTTCCCGAACTTAAGGGAATTAGGAAGGAGCACGAACGCTCAACAATCACGAAGCGAGAACAAACCGAACAAACAAACGATCGAGACAACAAAAATCGAACGATCATGTTCGGATCACGAAGAACAATAAGGTTCAACCGACAACTCCGAGGTTCACATCTCGACTCGAAACAAAACAAGATCCGGTGAAAACAACAACGTATGCATTCACATAAGATCCACATGAAAGGGAATAGAAATTGAAAAGTCACAACGACAAACGAGTTATTAGAAATGATGCCACACTCGTTCGATAAACAAAAACACGGCAGACAAGCTCGAAATGTCAACGAACATAAATGAGTCGACAAAGTAGAATATACGAAGTTCAAAATCTGATCCACTTCGAATAAAAGAACTAGTAGAACCAAAAATGTTACATCCGAACAAGGTTCACAAGTATCGAACCGAACTCGGAAAAGTCACAATGATAAGCAAAAACAAGATCACACTGCTCGAACGATGAAACCGAAATACGAGAACAAGTTCGAAAGTGTCAACGAACACGAGCGAGTCGATAGACTGAGAAAGAGGAAATGCAGAGTCCAAAATAATACGGGTATTATATTCGACCCTTCTAAAAGAAGTGTCGTTTCGAAACTCACAACACGACATCAAGGTGACAACACAACAAGCAAGCCGAAAACATCTTTCAAAGGCCTCTCAAGGCCGATTCCGATGATCGTGGCCAAGCGCGAACTCCAAAAGTCTCGGTAGACACCCGCAAAATCAATTCGGTGTCCTCGAGTCCACACTTGAAATGTGTTACCGACGAGAAGGACAATTTACACGTGTATGCCGGAACATCACGGTTGAAATGCCCGGCTCGGCACACCGAAAATACAAATGCTAGATACAATGGGTCATAACGTCGCAAAACAACATAGCGGAGATGCCAACTCAAAGACAACAAGGAATCATAATACATATCATATACAACGATTACCATCGTAAAGTAATACACACACAAACACTACATAGCGACGCGGTATCGTTCGGCGACCTCAACGGCCCGAACGATAACCAGACATAATTACAACCATTATGAAACGATCACACATGTACACAAACGTACAAACTCAAGCTTCAATAGCTCACACCCGTGCGACAACACGCAAATCACCACGAGGCGACAAACAAGAAATACTACCACACCTCTCACAGAGGGCTAGTACAACAAATGCGTGGCAACGCCTCGACGTTCATGCCACCAATTCGATCATACTCGGGAGCAAACACCGTAACGAAAGTTCAAAACCATACACGCATTTCCGGTCCGCAAACAGAATGATAGGTTTTAAAAACAAAAACCACCTTTTGAAAACAGCTTTGGAAACAACGGTTGATCTTGAGTATCATTTTACAAAAAGTAGTACAAACACCATTATCGAGACTTTGAAAGTCATCTTGCGTTTGAACAAAAATGAGGACACCTTTCTTTTAGTGAAAAACTTTCAAAAATATTCGACCCTTGGGTCTAAGCAAATGCATGTGAAAATATCTCAAAATATTTTGGTCCTCAACCGGAAAATTTTTGAAATGTATTGCGGCATTAGAAAACACCTTGAAAACACCGCAAGAAAATAATTCGTTTTAAAAGTACGTCTCGAATTTTAATTTTCTAAGATACTCAAGGTTTTCAAAAATAATTCAATGGGCTAGGATGCCCAAAAATTTCACGTAATTACAAGGAACAATATAGCGCCGTGGGTCCCGCGCCGGAACTCACCAGGCTAAAAACAATTTACAAAAACGCCAAAAAGGCCGATGACGGTAATATTTCAATAACTCACGAAAGCCATTTACAAAATACTAAATACCGTCATAAGAATTTCGCCAAAGCGATCAAGGCCATAATGCCAAAAACTCGGTTAAAGGAATCGGTTTTCGAAATCAAACTCAATTGGCAAAAGGCCGAAAGCCATTTGAAAGAACTCACGCAGCGGATAAAAGAAATACAGTTCAACATGCACAATCCAGCAACATTACTCCTCATATGAACGAAATATGAGAGTCAAATAACCGCATATCACGAAATCAAAATCCATAAGAGGATTCCGTCACTTAACAAATAATCATAAAAATAGCTCGTTTCACACGAGGCACAACACCAAGAAGGGAGACTTACATTCACAGGTCGCACGAAGATGATGATCGCCCCACGATACTAATCACGACCAACCAACTCAGACGACGCGTCGCGACACGACTTAGTCAGACAAAATCCGACGAGACAAAAACTCAATAGACACCACTAACCCGACAGCCTAGGTTTCCACAACCTAAAGCGCTCCGATACCATTTATGTAACACCCCCAATCCACTCAGGGATATTACACGCCGTAGACCCTCTCCTCGAGGATCTACCAGGCTCGTAACAACATTTAACATCTCGACAATGCCTTCAAGGCAAAATGACTCAGCAGACCGATTTGGTCTTTCAATAAATACATACAACTCGAATACAACTCAATTCCAAACACATACCCACGCAGGGGTCAAAATACAATAAACTCCCGTACAACGGGGAAAAGATACCGCAGCGGAAAAGAAAATACAACTGGACCAATACGACATCAACGGAACCTCGTGTGATTAGTATCGTTCATCTTTCATCATCCTTCATGCCGACCCTGTGCTCTGCTCCAAAACCTGAATGCAATACAGACATCCACCCCCCGAATACTCGGGGGTTAGCAAACTCCACCTGTTTTGCTAGTGCAAGTATAAAATACGAAAACGAGCCATACATATCATACTCCACGGAACATGTTAATCATAAACATACTTCGAGGTAAATCACTTAATCAAAAGTTAAATCGAAAGATAGGGGTAAACCCGATATACATCTTGTGAAAACATTTTACGATCTCGGGAGTTTTGAAAACACTTGGGATTTTAAGAATTCTCAAACCTTTCAAAACATTTAGGACACACCAAAAGTCATTCTCCAAAATTCAAGTTCCTAGAACAATACGCAGGTCCATAACCCATTTCACAAAACACGGGTCCGTGACCCAAATCACAAATCACATGTTCCTAAGGATTATTCGTGTCCCGTGCTAACAAGCCACGAACCTCGGATGCTCCCAAGAACAAACCCAAGTGAATAACCCAATAGGAAAAACATATCAAATCACATGTCACCGTAATCGCGATCACGTGACTACAAGCACATATACGTACATAATCAAACCACAACCATAAGTTATCCGGCATCGCGCTAACAAGCCACGAACCTGAGTCCCCGCAAGACATACCCGATGATAACCCCACAAGTTATCTCGGCATCGGCTAACAAGCCACGAACCTCGGAGTCCCCGCAAGACATACCGTATTGGATAACCTTACGGTTTCGCCCGACCCATACTAGCAAGTATGGATCCGGAGATTCAACAATCCTACCCGGAGGCACATCACATACATCAAGCACACAACAATAATCACTTGTCAAGCCAAACAACATTAAGTATCACAACCTCCTTTCAAGGAGTAACAACTAATATCACACACATTACGTTCTTACCGAACAAGTACACAATAACAATACGTAATCCCCAAAGGATTACGGTCTATCAAACTCACTCAAGTGACCATATTATCTTTAAACATACAAAACCAACACACATATTCCGAGAACACATATTCACGAAGTATACGAATTATCGTTGAAAGAGAACATTTATCGAGAACATACCAATCCCTTTTTACGTTCATTAAATATTGGATTTCGCATAAAATCATTATTCGAGAATTATATCAACGAAATATGAAATGTATGGGCAAGATACTTGCCTCAAAATCGCACGCAAGTATTAGACGAACACGGCTCAATAAAGCTTCAAACGCCCAATGCTATCGAAACGGAAGACGATTTACGAACGAAAGGGTTCAACACGGTTTCTTCGCAAGAAACACGACCCTAACATCATACAATCAATAAATCATCGACCATACGAGGAAGAATAATCGTAGAACGCCGAAAACCCCTCTAAGACATTTTAGGACACCTTCAAGGCGTCGGTCAAGAACTCGACTCAAACAACGAATCGATACGATCCAACCATGGAATAACAAGGAAAATGATATAATACATCTAAATAATCATCAATCCATCACAATCCTAAGTTAAAACGGATTAAACGGATGAAATCGAACAAAATACCCAAAATCCCCAAAATTAGATTTTAGGAAAACTTGCCTTGATTCGGTCGATCGGAGCAAGTTATAGGACGGATGATTGACGATATGAACCTCCAAACTTCATGGATTTAAAGAACAACATCATGTCTCCATGATGTATACACCCACACCGCGAACGGAAGAAAAGGAATGAGAAACTGGGTGAAGAAAAGGGGAAAATGAGTGAAATGCCGAGAAACGGCATTTATAGTGGCGGACAGACCGTGTCCGACATGACACGGCCGTGGCGCGCAATCGGCGGGCAGGACTCGACCGTGTCCGGCTAGACACGGTCGCGCGGCGCGGAGGGGCCTTCCGGCGATGGCCGTCAAAGCGACTCGGCACGACTCGGCCGTGTCCCGGAACACGGCAGGCGTGTCGGCGTCGTCTCGAGCTTATCCGGAAGAGTTCGCACGGCCGTGTCGGGCGACACGGTCGGGCCCCGAGACGAAACTTCCGGCTTATCCGGACGAGTGCACGGGCCGTGTCGGACGACACGGCCGAGTTCCGGCAGTGATCGCCAATAACGAGCGGGTGAGCTAAAACGACCATAACTCTCGTCAGGACTCGATTGACTCACCGTTCGAACCATTGGAAAGCTAACTCGATGCTCTATAATATTGCAAAGATTCAGAATTTTTGGAGTTACCAAAAATTAATGGTGATCTAACAAAGTCGAACTCATATTTAGAAAAGTCGTTAAAAAGCACGGAACTCAACAAAACGACACCGAAACGAACTCGGATGACAAAAAGTGCAGAATTAATCATTCTCGAAATGACGAAAGGTCATGAGCGAGTCGTCAAAACGAACTTCCGCCGAAAAAATAAAATTACCGAAATTCGAAATTGCGGATATTACAGATCACTACCTCGAGAATGGGACGGTACGGTTACGGCAATAATGGAATCAAAAGATTTAAATACTCTCGATTTTAGTGCTCTCGTTGGTTCTCTTATCAACTACGAGATTGTTCTAAAATCTCGGAACGCCAAACCGAAACCGAAGGAAAGATCGATAGCCTTCAAGGCTAAGGTGCCGAAAAGGAAAGAAGAAATTCCGGTGGACGAAAGTGATGAAGAAATGGCATATTATGCCAAAAATATTAATAAGTTCCAACACTTATTAAACCGGAGGAAGAAGGACATTCAAGCGGGCGAACCTAAGAAATTCGACAACACTGCCGATTATGTGGTAAACTGTGCCACTTTGCTAAGAAGCGCCGTAAAGCAAAAGGAGGTTCTAATCGCAACATGGAGCGGCGAAGATTCCGATGAAGATTTTCTTGAACAAAATAATCTCGCTCATAGCGGAGTTCATTCGACGATAGTGACGTCGAAAGCCAAGTAAGTAATTCTACGACGAACTTTTTGAAGCATTCGAGTTATTACATACGGATTATCGAATGCTTTAAATAAAATTAAATCCTCAAGTCTAAATATAAAACTTTGGAAATTGAAAATTCCAAAATACTTTAAAAGGGAAATTTGTTGAAATCGATCATTGAAATGCCTTGAAAATGAAAATATTTTGAAAAATGATCTTTTAAAAGTTCAAGATGAACTAAAAATTTTGACAAAGAAATTTTAGATGCGGCAACGATAAATTTGAACAAATGTTATGCGTTCAAAATATACTCTAAATAAAGAGGGGTTACGATTCAAATCACGTTCAAAAACGAATCCACAATTTCAAAATACCCCGATGTGAAAAATGTTTGAAAATTGGGCATCATATTTCAAATTGCAAAAGCCCTCACGGACGATAAAAATTAAGAAAATTTGGGTTCCTAAAGGAACAAACGCGTTTCAAACATCGTCTATGTTTCAAAAGAAAACCAACTATCGGTTGGATCCCCAAAATAAATTTTAACAAATGATATATTTCAAAGGGGAGAAGGAATATTTTGAGGGAAAATAATATTTTCGGGAAGTTTATTAATGCATAAATTGGTATCATGCATATTTACATTTCATTTGATATACTCAATTTTTTTACTTTTGATGAAGACAAAAGGGGAGAAAAACATGAATTGAGATAAAAAGGAGAAGGAGATGAATTGAGATAAAAATGAGAAAAATCGAAGAAGTCGAAAAGAAAAGAAAACATACAAATAGGGGGAGTTGAAAAATTGAAAAATGAGAAACGGCGGAGTCGAAAAATAAAGGAGATGTAGAAAAGAAATGAGGATTGGAGAAACTAACGAAACGATCAAAGCCGAAAACTTTGATTCGTAGAAATATACATATATTATTTTTTTCAGGTATTATCCAATTCAAGAGTTGTTTTGTAATCATCAAAAAGGGGGAGATTGTTGGAATATTTATTCCACACATTATTTAATTTGTGTTTTGATGATGAAAGTTGTTAAACAACAAAACAACATCGAGGCGAAGCAAAACGACGAAGCAGACGAAGACGCAAAAAGTTGCAATCTGGACTGCATTAGCGCACGCTAAAGCATATATGTTAGCGCACGCTAACGGGAAGTCATCTGCATATTAGCCAAGTTCAAAGTAAGCTGAAGTGAAGTCAGCTGATGAGATAGCGCACGCTACACGGTATCATTAACGCACGCTATCGAAGTCTTGTTACCGTTGTGAAGAAATTCAAACACAGAATGTCGTATGCAATGAAGTCAGCATTAGCGCACGCTACAAAGTATGATTAGCGCACGCTAAGAAGTTTGAATCAAGTCAATCAGAACGTTGGGAAAAGCAGGTCAAAGTCAGCATATCAAACGGATACTTTGACAAGTCATGCAACAGATATATTGGATTAGCGCACGCTACAAAGGAAGTGGTAGCGCACGCTAATCACAAGGCGAGCTACCGGTGAAACATAAAGTGATTAACGCACGCTACATGAAAGCCTTTACGCACGCTAAAGCAAAAATGTGCGATAGCGCACGCTAAGAAGGAAGAGCTAGCGCACGCTAGCTAGTCAACTGGCAGCAACGGCTAGTAAGGAGGAAGAAGGCTATAAATACCAAGGAGTTGGTATTATTTCAGACAACAACATTGAGCAAAGCATACATACGTGTTATATCATTGTAAACATTATAGTTGTTGTTCTTGAGCTTAATTAAGAGTGATTGAGTGTTATACACAAGATCATACACGAGCGAGAAAAAGAAAAGATACGATTTGATTCGGTGTTATTAGGATCAAGGATCCGGCATTGTTAGAATCACAATTGCTATCTTAGTGAGGTTTATCTAGTACCGATAGAAAGCTAGAGTGGTTGATTCCTTATCCAATAGAAAAGGAAAAACGGTTTTACTCGGACCGATAGAAGACGAGCTTGTAACGGTAATCCCTCGACCGATAGAAGAGAGGCGTAGAGGTTTTGATCTTAAGCCTAAGGAAAAAGATACATCAAGAGAGGACGTAGGCTTCGTTAATAGCCGAACCTCTATAAATCCTTGTGTGATTTATTTTCCGCAAATTATTTTCGCTTCCGCACAAAACGGCGCAAATATCCGATTCTATACCAACAATTGGTATCGGAGATGTACTCCAATACGCGGATTAACATCCGAGGAGAAGATCCAAAATGGCTTTTCAAATGGCTCCCGTCGAAGGCCTTGCTCTCAACCGACCACCATTTTTTGATGGCTCAAACTTCATGACGTGGAAGAAAAAGATGTCTATATTCATCCGAGCATATGACATCGAGCTTTGGAAGGTGATTTGTCTTGGTCCGAAAATTCCGACAAATTCCAACGGTACGCTCAAAACTTTCGAAGAATATGACGATTCCGATTGGAAAAACGACCACTACAATTCTAAGGCAACTCAACTCCTTTATTGTGCTTTAAATCCGGAAGAACACAACCGAATATCATCGTGTGATAGTGCCAAAGAAATTTGGAAAATGCTTGAGGTAACACACGAAGGTACGTCTCAAGTCAAGGAGACGAAGATAAACATGCTCCTTCACGATTATGAATTATTCCAGATGAAGGACGACGAATCCCTCTCGATTATGCTTGACCGATTTTCGGTTATCACTAATGGATTAGCATGTTACGGAAAACCACTATCGAGTAGTGAGAAAGTAAAGAAAATTCTCCGATCACTACCTCGAGAATGGGACGGTACGGTTACGGCAATAATGGAATCAAAAGATTTAAATACTCTCGATTTTAGTGCTCTCGTTGGTTCTCTTATCAACTACGAGATTGTTCTAAAATCTCGGAACGCCAAACCGAAACCGAAGGAAAGATCGATAGCCTTCAAGGCTAAGGTGCCGAAAAGGAAAGAAGAAATTCCGGTGGACGAAAGTGATGAAGAAATGGCATATTATGCCAAAAATATTAATAAGTTCCAACACTTATTAAACCGGAGGAAGAAGGACATTCAAGCGGGCGAACCTAAGAAATTCGACAACACCTGTCGATTATGTGGTAAACCAGGCCACTTTGCTAAGAACTGTCGTGTAAAGCAAAAGGAGGTTCTAATCGCAACATGGAGCGACGAAGATTCCGATGAAGATTTTCTTGAACAAAATAATCTCGCGCTCATAGCCCGGAGTTCATTCGACGATAGTGACGTCGAAAGCCAAGTAAGTAATTCTTACGATGAACTTTTTGAAGCATTCGAGTTATTACATACGGATTATCAGAATGCTTTAAATAAAATTAAATCCCTCAAGTCTAAATATAAAACTTTGGAAATTGAAAATTCCAAAATACTTGAAAAAGGGAAATTTGTTGAAATCGATCATTCGAAATGCCTTGAAAATGAAAATATTTTGAAAAATGATCTTTTAAAAGTTCAAGATGAACTAAAAATTTTGACAAAGAAATTTTCGTGCGGCAACGATAAATTTGAACAAATGTTATGCGTTCAAAAATATACTCTAAATAAAGAGGGGTTACGATTCAAATCACGTTCGAAAAACGAATCCGTCAATTTCAAAATACCCCAATGTGAAAAATGTTTGAAAATTGGGCATCATATTTCAAATTGCAAAAGCCCTCGCCGGACGATAAAAATTAAGAAAATTTGGGTTCCTAAAGGAACAAACGTTTCAAACATCGTCTATGTTTCAAAAGAAAAACCAACTATCGGTTGGATCCCCAAAAATAAATTTTAACAAATGATATATTTCAAAGGGGGAGAAGGAATATTTTTGAGGGAAAATAATATTTTCAGGGGAAGTTTATTAATGCATAAATTGGTATCATGCATATTTACATTTCATTTGATATACTCAATTTTTTTTTACTTTTTGATGAAGACAAAAAGGGGGAGAAAAACATGAATTGAGATAAAAAGGAGAAGGAGATGAATTGAGATAAAAATGAGAAAAATCGAAGAAGTCGAAAAGAAAAGAAAACATACAAATAGGGGGAGTTGAAAAATTGAAAAATGAGAAACGGCGGAGTCGAAAAATAAAGGAGATGTAGAAAAGAAATGAGGATTGGAGAAACTAACGAAACGATCAAAGCCGAAAACTTTGATTCGTAGAAATATACATATATTATTTTTTTCAGGTATTATCCAATTCAAGAGTTGTTTTGTAATCATCAAAAAGGGGGAGATTGTTGGAATATTTATTCCACACATTATTTAATTTGTGTTTTGATGATGAAAGTTGTTAAACAACAAAACAACATCGAGGCGAAGCAAAACGAAAGGCATTTAAGACGCAAAAAGTTGCAACTGGATCGCATTAGCGCACGCTAAAGCATATATGTTAGCGCACGCTAACGGAAGTCATCTGCATATTAGCCAAGTTCAAAGTAAGTCAAGTGAAGTCACCGATGAGATAGCGCACGCTACACGGTATCATTAACGCACGCTATCGAAGTCTTGTTACCGTTGTGAAGAAATTCAAACACGTAATGTCGTATGCAATGAAGTCGCATTAGCGCACGCTACAAAGTATGATTAGCGACGCTAAGAAGTTTGAATCAAGTCAATCGAACGTTGGGAAAAGCGGTGTCAAAGTCGGCATATCAAGCGGATACTTTGACAAGTCATGCAACAGATATATTGGATTAGCGCACGCTACAAAGGAAGTGGTAGCGCACGCTAATCGTCAAGGGCGTGAGCTACCGGATCAAACATAAAGTGATTAACGACGCTACATGAAAGCCTTTACGCACGCTAAAGCAAAATGTGCGATAGCGCACGCTAAGAAGGAAGAGCTAGCGCGCTAGCTAGTCAACTCGGCAAAGAACGGCTAGTAAGGAGGAAGAAGGCTATAAATACCAAGGAGTTGGTATTATTTGGCACAACAACATTGAGCAAAGCATACATACGTGTTATATCATTGTAAACATTATAGTTGTTGTTCTTGAGCTTAATTAAGAGTGATTGAGTGTTATACACAAGATCATACACGAGCGAGAAAAAGAAAAGATACGATTTGATTCGGTGTTATTAGGATCAAGGATCCGGCATTGTTAGAATCACAATTGCTATCTTAGTGAGGTTTATCTAGTACCGATAGAAAGCTAGAGTGGTTGATTCCTTATCCAATAGAAAAGGAAAAACGGTTTTACTCGGACCGATAGAGACGAGCTTGTAGCAGTAATCCTCGACCGATAGAAGAGAGGCGTAGAGGTTTTGATCTTAAGCCTAAGGAAAAGATACATCAAGAGAGGACGTAGGCCGTTAATAGCCGAACCTCTATAAATCCTTGTGTGATTTATTTTCCGCAAATTATTTTCGCTTCCGCACAAAACGGCGCAAATATCCGATTCTATACCAACAATTGGTATCGGAGATGTACTCAATACGCGGATTAACATCCGAGGAGAAGATCCAAAATGGCTTTTCAAATGGCTCCCGAAGGCCTTGCTCTCAACCGACCACCATTTTTGATGGCTCAAACTTCATGACGTGGAAGAAAAAGATGTCTATATTCATCCGAGCATATGACATCGAGCTTTGGAAGGTGATTTGTCTTGGTCCAAAATTAGACAAATTCCAACGGTACGCTCAAAACTTTCGAAGAATATGACGATTCCGATTGGAAAAACGACCACTACAATTCTAAGGCAACTCAACTCCTTTATTGTGCTTTAAATCCGGAAGAACACAACCGGATATCATCGTGTGATAGTGCCAAAGAAATTTGGAAAATGCTTGAGGTAACACACGAAGGTACGTCTCAAGTCAAGGAGACGAAGATAAACATGCTCCTTCACGATTATAAATTATTCCAGATGAAGGACGACGAATCCCTCTCGATTATGCTTGACCGATTTTCGGTTATCACTAATGGATTAGCATGTTACGGAAAACCACTATCGAGTAGTGAGAAAGTAAAGAAAATTCTCCGATCACTACCTCGAGAATGGGACGGTACGGTTACGGCAATAATGGAATCAAAAGATTTAAATACTCCCGATTTTAGTGCTCTCGTTGGTTCTTTTATCAACTACGAGATTGTTCTAAAATCTCGGAACGCCAAACCGAAACCGAAGGAAAGATCGATAGCCTTCTAGGCTTAGGTGCGAAAAGGAAAGAAGAAATTCCGGTGGACGAAAGTGATGAAGAAATGGCATATTATGCCAAAAATATTAATAAGTTCCAACACTTATTAAACCGGAGGAAGAAGGACATTCAAGCGGGCGAACCTAAGAAATTCGACAACACCTGTCGATTATGTGGTAAACCAGGCCACTTTGCTAAGAACTGTCGTGTAAAGCAAAAGGAGGTTCTAATCGCAACATGGAGCGACGAAGATTCCGATGAAGATTTTCTTGAACAAAATAATCTCGCGCTCATAGCCCGGAGTTCATTCGACGATAGTGACGTCGAAAGCCAAGTAAGTAATTCTTACGACGAACTTTTTGAAGCATTCGAGTTATTACATACGGATTATCAGAATGCTTTAAATAAAATTAAATCCCTCAAGTCTAAATATAAAACTTTGGAAATTGAAAATTCCAAAATACTTTAAAAAGGGAAATTTGTTGAAATCGATCATTCGAAATGCCTTGAAAATGAAAATATTTTGAAAAATGATCTTTTAAAAGTTCAAGATGAACTAAAAATTTTGACAAAGAAATTTTCGTGCGGCAACGATAAATTTGAACAAATGTTATGCGTTCAAAAATATACTCTAAATAAAGAGGGGTTAGGATTCAAATCTCGTCAAAACGAATCCGTCAATTTCAAAATACCCCGATGTGAAAAGGGTTTGAAAATTGGGCATCATATTTCAAATTGCAAAAGCCCTCGCCGGACGATAAAAATTAAGAAAATTTGAGTTCCTAAAGGAACAAACGTTTCAAACATCGTCTATGTTTCAAAAGAAAAACCAACTATCGGTTGGATCCCCAAAAATAAATTTTAACAAATGATATATTTCAAAGGGGGAGAAGGAATATTTTTGGGGGAAAATAATATTTTCAGGGGAAGTTTATTAATGTATAAATTGGTATCATGCATATTTACATTTCATTTGATATACTCAATTTTTTTTTACTTTTTGATGAAGACAAAAAGGGGGAGAAAAACATGAATTGAGATAAAAAGGAGAAGGAGATGAATTGAGAAAAATGAGAAAAATCGAAGAAGTCGAAAAGAAAAGAAAACATACAAATAGGGGGAGTTGAAAAATTGAAAAATGAGAAACGACGGAGTCGAAAAATAAAGGAGATGTAGAAAAGAAATGAGGATTGGAGAAACTAACGAAACGATCAAAGCCGAAAACTTTGATTCGTAGAAATATACATATATTATTTTTTTCAGGTATTATCCAATTCAAGAGTTGTTTTGTAATCATCAAAAAGGGGGAGATTGTTGGAATATTTATTCCACACATTATTTAATTTGTGTTTTGATGATTAAAGTTGCTAAACAACAAAACAACATCGAGGCGAAGCAAAACGACGAAGCAGACGAAGACGCAAAAAGTTGCAATCTGGACTGCATTAGCGCACGCTAAAGCATATATGTTAGCACACGCTAACGGGAAGTCATCTGCATATTAGCCAAGTTCAAAGTAAGCTGAAGTGAAGTCAGCTGATGAGATAGCGCACGCTACACGGTATCATTAATGCACGCTATCGAAGTCTTGTTACCGTTGTGAAGAAATTCAAACACAGAATGTCGTATGCAATGAAGTCAGCATTAGCGCACGCTACAAAGTATGATTAGCGCGCGCTAAGAAGTTTGAATCAAGTCAATCAGAACGTTGGGAAAAGCAGGTCAAAGTCAGCATATCAAACGGATACTTTGACAAGTCATGCAACGGATATATTGGATTAGCGCACGCTACAAAGGAAGTGGTAGCGCACGCTAATCACCAAGGCGAGCTATCGGATCAAACATAAAGTGATTAACGACGCTACATGAAAGCCTTTACGCACGCTAAAGCAAAATGTGCGATAGCGCACGCTAAGAAGGAAGAGCTAGCGCACGCTAGCTAGTCAACCGGCAAAGAACGGCTAGTAAGGAGAAAGAAGGCTATAAATACCAAGGAGTTGGTATTATTTCGCATAACAACATTGAGCAAAGCATACATACGTGTTATATCATTGTAAACATTATAGTTGTTGTTCTTGAGCTTAATTAAGAGTGATTGAGTGTTATACACAAGATCATACACGAGCGAGAAAAAGAAAAGATACGATTTGATTCGGTGTTATTAGGATCAAGGATCCGCATTGTTAGAATCACAATTGCTATCTTAGTGAGGTTTATCTAGTACCGATAGAAAGCTAGAGTGGTTGATTCCTTATCCAATAGAAAAGGAAAACGGTTTTACTCGGACCGATAGAAGACGAGCTTGTAACGTAATCCTCGACCGATAGAAGAGAGGCGTAGAGGTTTTGATCTTAAGCCTAAGGAAAAGATACATCAAGAGAGGACGTAGGCTTCGTTAATAGCCGAACCTCTATAAATCCTTGTGTGATTTATTTTCCGCAAATTATTTTCGCTTCCGCACAAAACGGCGCAAATATCCGATTCTATACCAACAATTGGTATCGGAGATGTACTCCAATACGCGGATTAACATCCGAGGAGAAGATCCAAAATGGCTTTTCAAATGGCTCCCGTCGAAGGCCTTGCTCTCAACCGACCACCATTTTTTGATGGCTCAAACTTCATGACGTGGAAGAAAAAGATGTCTATATTCATCCGAGCATATGACATCGAGCTTTGGAAGGTGATTTGTCTTGGTCCGAAAATTCCGACAAATTCCAACGGTACGCTCAAAACTTTCGAAGAATATGACGATTCCGATTGGAAAAACGACCACTACAATTCTAAGGCAACTCAACTCCTTTATTGTGCTTTAAATCCGGAAGAACACAACCGGATATCATCGTGTGATAGTGCCAAAGAAATTTGGAAAATGCTTGAGGTAACACACGAAGGTACGTCTCAAGTCAAGGAGACGAAGATAAACATGCTCCTTCACGATTATAAATTATTCCAGATGAAGGACGACGAATCCATCTCGATTATGCTTGACCGATTTTCGGTTATCACTAATGGATTAGCATGTTACGGAAAACCACTATCGAGTAGTGAGAAAGTAAAGAAAATTCTCCGATCACTACCTCGAGAATGGGACGGTACGGTTACGGCAATAATGGAATCAAAAGATTTAAATACTCCCGATTTTAGTGCTCTCGTTGGTTCTTTTATCAACTACGAGATTGTTCTAAAATCTCGGAACGCCAAACCGAAACCGAAGGAAAGATCGATAGCCTTCAAGGCTAAGGTGCCGAAAAGGAAAGAAGAAATTCTGGTGGACGAAAGTGATGAAGAAATGGCATATTATGCCAAAAATATTAATAAGTTCCAACACTTATTAAACCGGAGAAAGAAGGACATTCAAGCGGGCGAACCTAAGAAATTCGACAACACCTGTCGATTATGTGGTAAACCAGGCCACTTTGCTAAGAACTGTCGTGTAAAGCAAAAGGAGGTTCTAATCGCAACATGGAGCGACGAAGATTCCGATGAAGATTTTCTTGAACAAAATAATCTCGCGCTCATGGCCCGGAGTTCATTCGACGATAGTGACGTCGAAAGCCAAGTAAGTAATTCTTACGACGAACTTTTTGAAGCATTCGAGTTATTACATACGGATTATCAAAATGCTTTAAATAAAATTAAATCCCTCAAGTCTAAATATAAAACTTTGGAAATTGAAAATTCCAAAATACTTGAAAAAGGGAAATTTGTTGAAATCGATCATTCGAAATGCCTTGAAAATGAAAATATTTTGAAAAATGATCTTTTAAAAGTTCAAGATGAACTAAAAATTTTGACAAAGAAATTTTCGTGCGGCAACGATAAATTTGAACAAATGTTATGCGTTCAAAAATATACTCTAAATAAAGAGGGGTTAGGATTCAAATCACGTTCGAAAAACGAATCCGTCAATTTCAAAATACCCCGATGTGAAAAGGGTTTGAAAATTGGGCATCATATTTCAAATTGCAAAAGCCCTCGCCGGACGATAAAAATTAAGAAAATTTGAGTTCCTAAAGGAACAAACGTTTCAAACATCGTCTATGTTTCAAAAGAAAAACCAACTATCGGTTGGATCCCCAAAAATAAATTTTAACAAATGATATATTTCAAAGGGGGAGAAGGAATATTTTTGAGGGAAAATAATATTTTCAGGGGAAGTTTATTAATGTATAAATTGGTATCATGCATATTTACATTTCATTTGATATACTCAATTTTTTTTTACTTTTTGATGAAGACAAAAAGGGGGAGAAAAACATGAATTGAGATAAAAAGGAGAAGGAGATGAATTGAGAAAAATGAGAAAAATCGAAGAAGTCGAAAAGAAAAGAAAACATACAAATAGGGGGAGTTGAAAAATTGAAAAATGAGAAACGACGGAGTCGAAAAATAAAGGAGATGTAGAAAAGAAATGAGGATTGGAGAAACTAACGAAACGATCAAAGCCGAAAACTTTGATTCGTAGAAATATACATATATTATTTTTTTCAGGTATTATCCAATTCAAGAGTTGTTTTGTAATCATCAAAAAGGGGGAGATTGTTGGAATATTTATTCCACACATTATTTAATTTGTGTTTTGATGATTAAAGTTGCTAAACAACAAAACAACATCGAGGCGAAGCAAAACGACGAAGGCATTTAAGACGCAAAAGTTGCAACTGGATCGCATTAGCGCACGCTAAAGCATATATGTTAGCACACGCTAACGGGAAGTCATCTGCATATTAGCCAAGTTCAAAGTAAGTGAAGTGAAGTCAGCTGATGAGATAGCGCACGCTACACGGTATCATTAATGCACGCTATCGAAGTCTTGTTACCGTTGTGAAGAAATTCAAACACAGAATGTCGTATGCAATGAAGTCAGCATTAGCGCACGCTACAAAGTATGATTAGCGCGCGCTAAGAAGTTTGAATCAAGTCAATCAGAACGTTGGGAAAAGCAGGTCAAAGTCAGCATATCAAACGGATACTTTGACAAGTCATGCAACGGATATATTGGATTAGCGCACGCTACAAAGGAAGTGGTAGCGCACGCTAACTGTCAAGGCGAGCTACCGGATGAAACATAAAGTGATTAACGCACGCTACATGAAAGCCTTTACGCACGCTAAAGCAAAAATGTGCGATAGCGCACGCTAAGAAGGAAGAGCTAGCGCACGCTAGCTAGTCAACTGGCAGCAACGGCTAGTAAGGAGAAAGAAGGCTATAAATACCAAGGAGTTGGTATTATTTCAGACAACAACATTGAGCAAAGCATACATACGTGTTATATCATTGTAAACATTATAGTTGTTCTTGAAAGAAAAGAAAAGATTTGATTCGGTGTTATTAGGATCAAGGATCCGGCATTGTTAGAATCACAATCGCTATCTTAGTGAGGTTTATCTAGTACCGATAGAAAGCTAGAGTGGTTGATTCCTTATCCAATAGAAAAGGAAAAATGGTTTTACTCGGACCGATAGAAGACGAGCTTGTAACGGTAATCCCTCGACCGATAGACGAGAGGCGTAGAGGTTTTGATCTTAAGCCTAAGAAAAAAGATACATCAAGAGAGGACGTAGGCTTCGTTAATAGCCGAACCTCTATAAATCCTTGTGTGATTTATTTTCCGCAAATTATTTTCGCTTCCGCACAAAACGGCGCAAATATCCGATTCTATACCAACACCTTGAATAACATAATTACCAATAATCCGCTTAATATACAAATCAAGCATGATCACAACCAACTCAAAAGTCGATACAACAATATCCAAACTCATTGGGGCATTCTAACGAATACGTTGTAAACAACCCCCAATTATTTACGACTAATCTCAATTATATCTAACACCAACCTCCCAACGAGTGATTCAATCCAACAAAACATCATTAATACAATCAACAATACAATAAGAATACTCCATTCGATATTACGACAACATCTAGTCGAAACCCCAAAATTCCAAAGTCAACCCTTAAGGTGTTCTTGAATAATTTTCCAAGTACTCAACAAATGCGAAAATACACCAATAAATCCGTAGGAACACATGTATCCAAGGTAGATAATCCATATTCAACATATTCCAACATAATAGCAAGGTAACCTGAAGAGATCGGAAGGAAAACACTCAAATCCCGAAATTCTAGATTCAAAAAATGTTTACCTTGATTTTGTGTGTGGGAGAGGATTAAATGTTGATTAATCTGAACTAGGAGCTTGAAGATGATGCTAGATGATTGCAGCTCGAAAAGATCTTCCCAAATCGTCCAAAAACACCCAAGGAAGGAGGTGAGATGTGAGAATGACGAAGGAGGGCTAAACTGTCCTATTTATACCTGAGCTAGCTTAGCGTGCGCTAGCTCCTGTGATTAGTGTGCGCTAGCGGGTTCGCCAGGTAGTCCAGTACCCAGTGCCTGCATCATTAGCGTGCGCTAACGCCTTCCTCTTAGCGTACGTTAACCTTGTGTTAGAATGCGCTACCTGATTGTTGGCGTCCAAAATATTGGAGTCCAGAACCTACTAACCTCTGCCTGTTCGCCTTAGCGCGTGCTACACCTATAACTTAGCGTGCGCTACTAGCACCATTAGCGTACGCTAATCTCCACTCATAGCATACGCTAAGAATTTCCCCCTTACAGTCCAGTACCTACTGGACTCGGTCTGATCGAGCCTTAGCACGCGCTACACTGATGCTTAGCGTGCTATCAATATTCCATTTCAGTCCAGTACCTACTGTATTGTCTGCCTCCACCACACTAGCGTGCGCTACCAGTACTCAATTAGAGAGCACTAGAAAGAGTATGTAACGTGCGCTACTCCTCACACACAGACCACTACAAAGATGACAATGATGATATACTCGGCTCGATTCTCCAACCGTGTTGACAGGTGAATGATAACTGATATACGATTCAAAAATACATTGAACGGTGAACACATTGGATGAATATGAAGGATAAATGATTATTAATGAGTGAAAATTACTGAGTGCCAAATACTGAATGATAATAATAAATGAATTTACAACCGGGTATTACATAAGTGATGGTATATCCCTCACAAGGCCCTCCCTGATTTATTCTGTTCTCATTATTGTGTCTGTTTTAGCCATGGATACCGTCCTGGTTCTGCGAGAGTTTCTAAAGAATTGTGTCTTGCAATTCTCCTTTGAAGCGGCCCCTATTCACTCCAACATAGGTGATTTCTTTAAGTGTTTTTGAGTAAACCCATATTTTACTCCACCCTACTATACGTTGTCGACTTAAGAATCATTAAAAGCATAAGCTTAACCTCTTCCTACGGGTATCACTGTACTCATCCTAGGAATAGGTATGTATAAGGTGACCCACACAGTGATCGTGCCCAGTTTTATAAATTGGTTGTCCCATTGAACCTAGATCTTGGGATCTCCATTCAGCATAGGTTGGGTATCCTCCATAAAACCATTAGCTCATGGCAATAAGACCCATTCCTCTTGATGATTTATCAACAAGGTCTTTTGATAACCCTTTGGTTAGTGGATCCGCGATGTTATCTCTTGACGAATCATAGTCAATAGTGATAACCCATATTGATATCAAAAATGGTATTATGTCTCTGCCTCATATGATGAGACTTACCATTATACTTTTGCTCTGTGCCCTGCCAATCGTAGATTGACTATCACAATATATACATATTGCGGTCACAACTTTACCCATTTTAGAATATCTTCTAGAAATTGGTATTACATTATGCCTCTTAAGGTTGTGATCTCCGATTCCATTGTAAATCGGACTATAACCATCTATTTTAAGGATTTCCATTCCACTGTTGCACTAAGTAGTGTGACATTGTATTCATAATGTCAGATATCCAATTTGCATTACTTATCATGTTACTATTTTTGAATATCTCATATCATGCAGCATATACACACAAGTAATTTGATATATATTTATATCATTGTAATCACTAAGTGATGATTAGTTTTGTTAGAGCACTTTTGGTCGGAATCGCCGTTTGGAGATAGAGTTGTAAAACTCTTTCGTGTTGCGGAAGAGATTTAAATAAAGATGCAGAAATAAATCGACACACAGATTTATAGAGGTTCGGCCAAACGTGCCTACGTCCTCTCTCGGTGTCTTTTTATATAGGCTAAAGATAAACCTCTGCACCTCACTTCTACGGTCGAGGGATAATCGGTACAAGCTCATCTTCTATCAGTCCGAGTAAATTGTTCTAACACTTGTCTTTATGTCGGTCCAAGTTAAACCGTTTTCCTTTTTTATTGGACAAGGAATCAACCACTCTAGCTTTCTATGTGTACTAGATAAACCTCACTTAGATATCGATTGTGATTCTAACAATGTCGGATCCTTGATCCTAATAACACCGAATCTAATCGTATCTTTTCTTTTACCTCTCGTGTATGTATTGAATGTATAAACACTCAAACTATCAATATAAGCACAATTACAACAACGAGAATATCAATATGAATATCTGATCAATGAGTCGTTTGCTTTGCGTTGTTGTAAGATGAATACCATTAGAAGTGGTATTTATAGGCATTTCTCTTCCAACTAGCCGTTAGCCTTCTGTGCCTTCTTTACGTACGTTACCAGCCCTCTCTTACGTACGTTAGCTTCCTTACGTACGTTAACACCAATATGTTACGTACGTTATACTCTTCACAAAACAGTCCAGTAGCATTCGTTTTATGTGTTACGTACGTTAGCAAATTACCCATTACGTACGTTAACATTTGTCAACATATCCGTTGCTTGCTGACCTATGCCATGACGTCATCTCCAACATTCTTCTTGTTTGAATACTGAAACACTTCGTTACGTACGTTGTCTTTCATACTTTACGAAAGTTAACTTAGTAACATTACCTACGTTAAGATCACATAGTTACGTACGGTACGCTTGTTCTGACCAGCTTTTTTCAACCTCAATTCCTTCGATGTTTTGCTTCGACTTTTTGTTGTTTTGTTTTGTTTATAAACTTAATCATCAAAAATATATTAATGAATGTATGGAACAAAATGTTCAAACAATCTCCCCCTTTTTGATGATTATAAAACAACGTCTCTGAATGGATAAATACCTGCAAAAATAAAATATATGTATATTTCTACGAATCAAAGTTTTCGGCTTTGATCGTTTCGTTAGTTTCACCCACATTTTTCTTTTTTTTTATCCTTTTCGACTTCTTCGGTTTTATTTTTCAAGTTTTTCATTTCTTTTTTATTTTTCGACTTCTCTCTCCCCTTTTTGCATTTTATTTTTTCCATCATTCTTCCATGACGCTTTTTATCTCATTCATCGCTTTTCTCCCCCTTTTTGTCATCAGCAAAAAGTGTAAATAATATAAACGAATAAAAATACCAATTAATGTATAAAAATATGCATGATACGGGTATAACTCCCCCTGACAAAAATATCCATTTTTAAAAAAATTACTCCCCCTAAGTAAAATACCAATTTGATAAAATTCAATTTTTGGGGATCCAACCGAGAGTTGGTTTTTGTTTTGAAATATGGACGATGTTAGGAATAACAGTTCCTTTTGGAATCTAAATTTTTTTTATTTTCGTCCGTCTTGGGCTTTTACAATTAGAAATATGATGCCCAATTTTCAAACATTTTTCGCATCGGGGTACCTTTAAATCTAAGGATTCGTTTTTCAAATTTGATTTGAATCCCAGCCCCTGTTTATTCAGAGTATATTTTTGAACACGAAATATTTGTTCAAATTTATCATTTCCGCATGAAAATTTCTTCGTCAAAATTTTTAGTTCATCTTGAACTTTTAAAAGATCATTCTTTAAAATATTTTCATTTTCAACACAGTTTGAATGATCGGTCTCGACAAATTTTCCCTTTTCGAGAATTATGGAATTTTCAATTTCCAATGTTTTATTTTTAGATTTAAGGGATTTACTCTCGGATAAAGCATTTTGAATCAGTATGCAATAATTCAAATGCTTCAAATAACTCGTCGTGAGAGGATGGACTAACCTAACTTTCGACGTCGCTATCTTCGAATGTACTTCGGGCCATAAGAGCGACATTATTTTGATTGATAAAATCATCATCTTCATCTTCATCGCTCCAAGTTGCAACGAGAACTTCCTTCTTTAGATTTGCTCAGCAATTCTTTGCGAAGTGGCCTGGTTTGCCACAGACTCGACAATTGTTGTCGAATTTTTTCATTCCGCCCGAGATATCTTTCTTTCTCCGGTTTAATAAGGTTTGAAACTTATTAATATTCTTGGCATAATATACCGATTCTTCGTCGCTTTCATCAACCAGGATTTCTTCTCTTTTTGACATATTAGCATTCATGGCTATTGATCTTTCCTTCGGATTTGGTTTAGCGTTCCGAGATTTTAGGACAATCTCGTAGTTTATAAGTGAACCAACGAGAGCACTAAAATCAAGATTGTTTAAATCTTTAGATTCTATTATCGCCGTAACCGTGCCGTCCCATTCAACAGGTAGTGATCTTAAGATTTTTTTGACTTTCTCACTACTTGATAATGGTTTACCGAACGAAGCAAGTCCATTGGTGATGACCACAAATCGGTCGAGCATGTTGGTGATGGACTCGTCACCCTTCATCATGAATAACTCGTAGTCATGGAGAAGCATATTGATCTTCATCTCCTTGACTTGAGTTGTCCCTTCGTGTGTGATTTCAAGAATTTTCCATATCTCTTTAGCACTTTCACATGATGAGACACGATTGACCTCTTCTGGATTTAAGGCACAATATAGAAGTTGAGTGGCCTTACAATTTAGATGGTCCTTCTTCCAATCCTCGTCATTATATTCTTCGAAACTCTTAAGAGATCCATCGGTTTTGATTGGAACTTTCGGGCCTAGACAAATGATCTTCCAAATCTCTATATCATAGGCATGAATAAAGATCGACATCTTTTTCTTCCATGTCATATAATTTGATCCATCAAAGAATGGTGGTCGGTTCAAAGCAAGACCTTCGACCGGAGCAAATTGGAACGCCATTTAGATCTTCTCCTCGGATGTTTAGTCGCTTCTAGGAGGTACCGCTCTGATACCAATTGTTGGAGCACTTTTGGTCGGAATCACCGTTTGGATATAGAGTTGTAAAACTCTTTCGCGTTGCGGAAGCAATTTAAATAAAGATGCGGAAATAAATCGACACACAGATTTATAGAGGTTTGGACAAACGTGCCTACGTCCTCTCTCGGTATCTTTTTCTCTAGGCTAAAGATAAACCTCTGCACCTCTCTTCTATCGGTCGAGGGATAACCGTTACAAGCTCGTCTTCTATCGGTCCGAGTAAACCGTTCTAACACTTGTCTTTATGTCGGTCCAAGTTAAACTATTTTCCTTTTCTATTGGACAAGGAATCAACCACTATAGCTTTCTATGGGTACTTGATAAACCTCACTTAGATATCGATTGTGATCCTAACAATGCTGGATTCTTGATCCTAATAATATCGAATCCAATCGTATCTTTTCTTTTACCTCTCGTGTATGTGTTGAATGTATAAACACTCAAACTATCAATATAAGCACAATTACAACAACAAGAATATCAATATGAATATCTGATCAATGAGTCGTTTGCTTTGCGTTGTTGTAAGATGAATACCATTAGAAGTGGTATTTATAGGCATTTCTCTTCCAACTAGCCGTTAGCCTTCTTTGCCTTCTTTATGTACATTACCATCCCTCTCTTACGTACGTTAGGTCCCTTACGTACGTTAACACCAATATGTTACGTACGTTATACTCTTCACAAAACAGTCCAGTAGCATTCGTTTTTTGTGTTACGTACGTTAGCAAATTACCCATTACGTACGTTAACATTTGTCAATATATCCATTGCTTGATGACCTATGCCATGACGTCATCTCCAACGTTCTTCTTGTTTGAATACTGAAATACTTCATTACGTACGTTGTCTTCCATGCTTCATGTACGTTAACTTAGTAACATTACGTACGTTAAGATCACATAGTTACGTATGTTATGCTTGTTCTGACCTGCTTTTTGCAACTTCGATTCCTTCGATGTTTTGCTTCGCCTTTTTGTTGTTTTGTTTTGTTTATCAACTTAATCATCAAAACTCTATTAATGAATGTATGGAACAAAATGTTCCAACAAGTTTCTTGATTACTTGTGTATCCACATAATCTATTCACGGTATAGGCTGTGTTAAGTCTTGTACAATTCACTTAGTATATTAGACTTTCAGTTACTCTTGAATGATCAGTTACCTTTGTGTTTGGATAGATGCACCATATCTATAGGCATTCCAGCTATAGTAGAATTGATTCTGTCGATCCTTCCAAGATTCATGTCATCATAGTATGACTGATCTTGTATGAGACATTGTGAAGGACTTGAGATTTTACATTTTAAAATCATCTCTTTAGTCTCATATATTTATCTTTTCGGACTTTGTTGAATTGATTCTCTTGTCATTACTGTCAACAATGACTCGATCATTCAGGTTCATTCTTAAAATGACAATCATCATGTGTATTTAACATATACACGCTTGACGTATTCATTTACTTGAATCTTTTTTACTAATGCTTTGAAGTTATGTTACCAACTATTAACCGAGACTTTAATTTCTCATAGATCAAATTACTAATTTTAAGCGTCCCCTAAATTAGAAATTTTTCATTAACTACATTACCAGATTTGAGCGTCCCCAAGTTGGTACTTTTTAGTCATTTAATCACCATATTTGAACGTTGTCAAATTAGAGATTTTACCACATCCTTTGAAGTCATTGCTTTCCATCACAATATCAAAGATTTTATGCCATTGTTTTAGTGTTAGTTTAGATTCATAATAAATTCACTAAGTTGCAGACTTTCAATCATTGAACTAGGCACATATGCCTCTGGTTCTTTCAAGTTGTTTTTTCTCAAAATCGCCATTTAAAAAGATTACATGTATGTTCATTTGATATACTTCCACATTCTGCAAAGCAGCAATAATATATATCATAATAATGAATTTCGTTCTCGTTACTAGAGAATATATCTCAAAGTATTTTATGCTCTCACGTTACTACAACCTCAGTTAGTATTTTCGCCTCTTATTTATCCATGGATCCATTATGAGTTTACTTTGGATCCTAGTGGTATCCATTCCAGATGAGGATCCACCGAACAAAATTCTGTACAACAGAATTATTCTTTCTCTCTTATATGACCACATAAATAGTGTATGTTTTTCACATAGCATTGTAAATTATCTTCTAGCACGCGTGTTAGAAAATTCAGATGTGGTGTTTTTTCAAGTTCAAGCCTTTGCTTCAACTTTTAAAAATTACTTGGTGATTCATTTCACATTAACAAATCCACAATATCCCATAATTGGTTTAGATTTTTAATCATTTACGCATTTGATACGCTCTTTTTTCTTAACTCGGTTTCTACATACTGATGTGTCATAATATCAGATTTAAGGATTTATACGCATCATGCATCATGTGCTTATCTAGTGAAGAAGCATTCGACCGTCTAAGGTCATACCTTCACCTGCTTTGGCTTAGGAATTTTAGACTTAGCCAGACACCCCACATTTTGTGGTAACCCTGAAGGCGTTCATCATGTCTTTCAAGATTTTATCTTTTGCATTCAGCAACGTCATTCGACTGAGGCACGCATGGTGTAGTGGTTTGATGAATTATGCCTTTTGCAGCACCAAATTCTTCAAATGGAGCATCATACTCTCCTCCTCGGTCACTTCGCATTGCTTTTATCCGAACATTAAGTTGATTATTCAACTTCACTTTTGAAGATCTTAAAACTTAAAATCTTCATCTTTGCTATTAAGCAAGAATACGTCACAGGTTCTGGTGCAATTATCAATTACAACTTGGAGTGAATCTATAGCAGTTTTTGAGTCAACTATCATAACTCCAAATCTCCCAACAATAACTGTTGGCGTCCTCAACCTTGTACTTTCATTCCAAGGATGTCCACAAATTCTTTGTGGTCCTTTTTTATTAATGCATACATCCCATACGGCGCATTGCCGAATCTATTAAGGATGTAACACCTGCATATATAGTCCCTTTGACCCAATATACATCAAAACCAGTTTTTCGATACCATACTAGTATCGTTCTAGGGTACAATAGGGGATGATGCCAATTTACATCTACCCAAACAACATCTATGGTTGTTAAATTCCAGCTTTTCCTAAATTTTGAAACAGTCAACCAGACCTAGGTCCAATTTTCAACTTTTTCAAAATTTCAGGTTTGCCAAACAAGGCCTTAGCATTTTCCAAAATTTTTCGAAAGTCAAGCTTCGCAATCAAGGCCTTAGCTTTCCAAAATTATGGGAAAATCGTACTTGGCCAAATCAATCAATTTTTCAGAATTTATAAATTAGATACATGAATTCAATTTATCAAAATTGTCGATAACCCTGTTATCTCACGAGGGCTACATCCAATAGGTTTATGAATTTTCAAAAACATCCATTTACATAATCAAATTCTCAAAATTGAGCCCATAATCAAAATCAGTTTTATGGTTTTTGAAAACTAGGTCACTATCTTATGTGGTCGAGCGACTCACTGCCCAATCGTCGTCTCCGTCATTTCGTTGCCCGTTTCTAATTTCAAAAAACCTATCTAGTGTCACATCATCAAAATTTACGAGTATTACATACTTATTTTTGCAAAATAAAAAAACATCACAACACGTTGAATGTGACAATACAAAGAGCATGCAGAATGACCAAAGTGGCCACATTGTTCAAAGCATGCATCATTAATAGTATATATATTAGCATAAGCTTCAAACTGAATCACACATCGTCAATCATGCATGGTGGACAATTAATATAGGCATTTATCACAGTAAGGTTGTTGCTTAGATTTCTCGCAGCAACCCAAATCTACCGAGTCCAAAAGGTTTTCACAATTCACGATAGCATAGCAAACTCAGGATTTTGGAGTTGCAAATCTCGCCTCTCACATATTGTGGAGTCCGCCCACTGGAGCATCATATCCGACATCACCGACGTCCATGAGTAGATCCAAACATCATTTAAAAATTAATTTCAAAAATAATAAATCTGTATTGAAGACCTTGAGTAGATTCAAACATGTTTAAAAATTAATTTTCAGTATAAAACTAATTTTCCATGGGTTGGAAAATAAAGCACAGATCCGATATTAATGATTTCGAAATTAATAATACAAAGTAATCAAATTTACTTTAAGATTGTTGGAATTTACCATGCTTTGAATATACTACATGAGCTGCAAATCTGAAAAGATCAAAGTAAGAGACAGATTCGTTAATAAAGCAAGCAGCAAATAATATATATATATATATATTGAAGATGGGCGATGTTGAGTCCAGAAAATCTGTCTCCTTAAAGCAAATTCGCCCCCACCGCAGTGTATAGCATTTGCCTCCCATGATAAAACAACATCTCGATGCGTTTATAAATCGATCATCGTACCCTCAGCGAACTAGAATAACATCTGAACTATCACCGATGCGACCGAAAATATGAAGAGAAAATTTTTTTGGCTGAAAAGTACTCGAAATTTGGATATATGGCTGAAAAACAAACGAAAAATAATGTCCAAAATCGGACCCCCTCACATGTGTATTTATAGGTGAAGATGAGAGAGGAGCATGTGCCGGAGGAACTCTAACTCGATTAAGATTGGTCTCTTTGATACTTATCTTAATCTATTAATATATTAGTCCGATAGTTATCAATTAACTTGATAGTTATCCTAATATATTAATTCGATAATTATCAATTAATTTGATATTTATCCTAATCCAAAAATTCGGATTTTGTGATTGAGGTGGTTTAGCAAAATGAATTTTTGCCAAATAAAATTATAGTAAAAAGATAACTTCGAGACGCCGAGACATTTGTGCCCAAATCGCCCTCCGACCCGACCCGATTCGGTCAGACGCACGGACGGCGCCGGCGCGTGTGTGTGTGTGCGCGCGCGCGAGGGGCGTCCAGTCACATGTCCGCTCATGTCTCACTTGTTGTTGTGAATAATAGTTTGTTCACATCACCTTATATACTGACAATTTTTTTTATAATTTTCCAATGTTGAATAGCATCACAAAACCACTTCCAAATAACTCACTTTGAAACATTATATCTCATTCATACTTCAACCATTTTGAGTGCTCTTACATGTTTTGAAAACCTCTTACGGAGTACTACGTATTTCAACCAACTCCCGATATTAACTCAAAGTCGGGCACACTCAAAATTGCCTCTCAAGTGGGCTGCTCAAAAGAGCCATATTTTCCTCTTTTTCCAACAAATATATACTCCTTCCGTCCACTTTTTAAAGTCTCATTTGCTCTCAAATATTTTTCCACATTTTAAAGTCCCATTCTGTTTTTGTACCATATTATTCTCTCTTCTTTATTTAATTACTATCTTTTTCACTAATGGACCCACATTCCACTCATAACACCTACTTTTACCAGTATCTTTTTCTCCAAACCACTACTCTTTTTCTCCAAACCACTACTATTTTCTCCAAACCACTACCTTTTTCTTCCACTCACTTTACCTTTATCAATTTTTTTTAACCTTTGCATTCAATATTAAATGTGACTTTAAAAAGTGGATGGAGGGAGTAATTAATAGTTAAGAGTTAAAGTATAAAAAGCATGGCAGCCCCAGTAGGCAGGCGGCAGAGGCTGTGAGAGACCACTTGCTTCTCGACACGTCCCAATCATTCTTAAATACTACGTACGCTCTCCCCCTTTTGGTTATCTCTCTTTCATCTTCTCAACCCTGGCCTCCTCACGAAGACGTGTACAACTAAATATTTTCGAATATCTTCAAAATAATTAACTCTTTCTGATTTGTATATACTAGCTCGGAAAAAGAAGAAGAAGAGGTAGAAGAAGAAGAAAGAACATGGCGGACGAAGGGCAAGTACAGAGCAGAGGCAGTAGTGGGGGCGAGCAAGCAGTTTATGGGCCAATTCGAAGAGTGCTCTTCATATCTGCCGGTGGTAGTCACTCTGTTGCTCTCCTCTGTAAGTTTTCGGATATTGTATAAACTGCCTGTATACCTATATATTTATACGTATCGAAGAGTACGATTTGCTTATACTTCTGAATCTTGATCATTACTGTGACATTTTTCATTTTTTCGGTTGGGGTTTGTGTTTACTTTGTTTCTTTTTTTCTCTACAAAAATTGGGTTGATCCATTTTAATTGGGGTGTAAATGAACCACGTCGTTAATAGATTATTTGGATCTCAAGTAAAAAAAAAAGTTGATTAAATTATTTTAATTTAAATAAGGGTGTTTATAATATGTAAAAATATTTATATTTATTTAAATATATTAGAATATATTAAAAATATTTGATATTATTCTCGTAATAAATTAAGACTGAATTAATTGACAGACCAAGCTCGTTTAAATTCAATTAAATTTGAATAAAATCGTTAATATATTTAAAATTATATTAAAGTTTGAGTTCAACTTCATAATAAATACTACCTCCGTTCTTTTATAACTACAACATTTGAACTTTCACGCTTGTCAATGCACAACTTTGATTATTAATATCTTCAATTCTTTATTTTTAAAAATTATAAGCCGTTGATATTTTGAAAGTATATTTGGAGATGAATCTAACAAGATCTCACATGACTATATTTTTTCATATGTATAAATCACAAAAGATGGTTAAAAGGGAGTATGTGAACGGTGTAATAGTCAACATGTTGTAATAATAAAGTAATGGAGGAAGTAAATGATTTTGTTTCTCTTACCTATTTTTATTGCATGGACTACAATTCTCCCCGCATGCAGTTAGGTATTTTTGAATTGACAAAAATAGCTCTATTAGGGATTGAAGTTTATCATTTTTATCACTTAAGGGACTAAAGTTTTAAATATTTCAAACAAGGAACTAAAGTTTAATTCGTTTACGTTAGTTTGGTCCCGTTAAGTTTTAACGGATTGATGACATGGCTGTTAAGTGCCACGTGTCAGCATTTTATTGGTCGGTAATAATAAAATAATAATAAAAATTTCAGATTTTTGTAATAATAATAAAATAATAACAAAAAATATAAAAGTCTAAAAAAATAAAAAAAATCTGTATTTTTTAGAAAAATTGAAACTTTATTTTTTTTTAAAATCTGGAATATTAATATTAAAAATCTAATGCTTTTATTTAAAGTTAAAAAATAAAAATTAAAAATTAAAAATATTTGGATTTGATTTATAATTAACCTTTAGTTTATTTTTTTAGATTTTTAGATTTTTTTTGTAAAATAATATTTATTTATTAAGATTATGAAAAATTAGATCCAGTTTTCTATTTATTTATGAAAAATAATATCTCAATTTAAAAAAAAAATAAGTTTATAAATTAGATCCAAATATTTTAATTTTTTATTTTTTATTTTCAAATTTAAAAAAAAAAAAAACATCCGATTTTAAGTACTAATATTCTAGATTTTTTTTAAAAATAATTGAGAAAAAATAACGTTTCATTTTTTTTAAAAAAATCCAGATTTTTTTATTTTTTATATTTTTAGACTTTTATATTTTTATTATTATTTTATTATTATTACAAAAAATCTAAAATTTTTTATTGTATTTTTAATTTTTATTTTTAACTTTAAATAAAAGCATTAGATTTTTTATATTAACATTCCAGATTTTTTTAAAAAGAATAAAGTTTCAATTTTTCTAAAAAATACAGTTTTTTTTTATTTTTTATATTTTTTAGACTTTTATATTTTTTGTTATTATTTTATTATTATTACAAAAATCTGAAATTTTTTTTTATTATTTTATTATTACCGACCAATAAAATACTGACACGTGGCACTTAACGGCCATGTCATCAATCCGTTAAAACTTAACGGGACCAAACTAACGGAGTCCCTAACGGGTGAAATGGATTAAACATTTGTCCCTTGTTTGAAACACTTAAAACTTTAGTTCCTTAAATGATAAAAATGGCAAACTTCAGTCCCTAGTAGAGCTATTTTGCCTTTTGAATTTAACAAAGGCCATTGAAATAAGTTTAACATGATGCTTTTTTTAACTATACTAGTGTAAGAATTTTTTTTCTTTGGAAAACACGTCCACATCGGACGGGTTAAGTCGGACCCACCAACCTGTGAGATAAAGAAGAAATTGAGAAATACAAATGATCCATTCAGACTATGACCAAGAATGGGTCATAGCCTGAGGTCTAAAAACAAAAACTAAAACACCTACCGCCTGATAAGAATACAAAGTGCACCACTAAAGTTGTGGGGCTAAAGTACAGGCCAATAAGCGATCAATCAACTACAAATCACAAATGCTATCTAAATCTAAAAGAAGGATAATCGAGTTGATCCATCCATAGGAGGGAGAGAAGTTACAGAGGAGCAGTATCAATAGTGTAAGTCTGAATGTCGAGGGACGATAAACCAAGCTTTGAGAGATAGTCAGCTGGCTTGTTGCCCTTCCGGAATATGTGAGCGACTCTGAACTGTATATTTCTGAAAATGTACGGATACGCATAAGTGTGTGGCGAACCTGCCATGAGCCGCGATGGACAAAAGTAAGCAGGGTCACCACAGCAGCAATATCAAGCTCAATCCAAATATATCTCGAGCACTGGGAAGCCAAAATCAATCCAATCACTAGAGCCCGCATCTTTGCATCAAAACTATGTGAAACCCAAAAAGAGTAGTCGAAAGCAAGAATGAGATGATCTCTAATCAGACCTCCACCAACGACAATCTGATTATCTATGTCAAAGGAACCATCAGTGTTCAGCTTGATCCAAGGAGTCTCGGGTCGAAGCCAAACAACAGGAGCAGGGCGATGTGCCTGGGCGGGGGAAGAAGAGGCTCGCTAAAAACGATTGGGAGGCGAGCACCCCGCCCAGAACTCCTGAGTGATATGCCCCGTAGCAGCAAGTAATATAACATGACGCTCCACCTGCATAATATTATGACAAGCAAGAAAAGAAAAGATCCTATGCTTTACACTATTTATCTCTGTCCAGATGAACCAAAGGATTAGACAAGGAATAATAAAAGTTGCATGCCTAAAGAGTGTGCCATGTGAAAAAACTCAGAAACTCAAACATATTTTCTGTATGGGGTAGGGATAGATGAGTCTACGCGCCAAAATACTCCCACACGTCATGAGCCACGTCACTCTCCAGGAAATGGTGGGCTACAGTCTCGGTATGATAGGTATGGAACGAGGTAACAAGAATATCTGGATGCCAGTGAAACGCCCCTGGTCTGCAGAATGGTATCAATGGATAGCCGCCGCAGAAGAAGCCGCTAAATAAACACCGACATGGTAGGTGTAAGAAAGTTAGTCCAAATGGCCCCAAAGATAAGATGAGCCTGATCCCTCAACTTGATGTGAGACCAAGCTGAAGTCAAAGAAAACGCACCAGAAGAAGTGAGCGTCCACATGCTATCTGTATCCTCCTCAGCGTTGGGAATCGCAAGGATATCCTGTATGAAGTGGGGGGTAAAACCTAGCTCCTCACCAACTATAGACTCGAGCTTACCCCTATCCCAACTCCAACGGTCCCATAAATCTCTAATACGAAGGTAGGGTCTACCAGTAACCTCAGTATAATACGAAATTGGCTCATCCCCAATCCAGGTATCATCCACAAAACTAATCTCCCTACATAAGGTCCAGAATATAAAATCATGAGCCTAAATACCAACGCGGAGTAAGCGGTGCCAAGGGCGGCTGACATGAGCTTTAAGAGCAGTACGTATAGGTGTATAAAGGCCAGTAGAGTAGTATTTGTGGAGCATGAACTGAGCCCACAAAGACGAGCCTGCGCAGAGGCGCCACCATAGATTATAACTAGAAGCTCTCGCCATGTCCGAGAGGTTCCGAATCCTGAGCCCTCCCTCCCCCAGAGATCGGGCAACAAATCTTCCGCCAACAAACCAAATGCGTCTTCCTCGTAGGACCGACAACATCCCAGAAGTATCTCGTAATGATCTGCTCAAGCTCCCGAATAACGTTCTTGGGTGGATCCATCACCTGAAGAAGGTGAAGATGAATCGTACAGAGAGAGCTCTTAATAAGAGCCAGGTAACCCCCAAAAGTAAGGTGACGGTGGGACCATCCAGAGATCAGATTCAACATCCTTTTGTTTCACCCTAGAAAAGAGCTCTCTTCTCATAAAGCCTTTGTAAAGAGGTGCACCCAGATAGGTGATGGAGAGATCACCCTGGCGGAAGCCAGTGAGATCATGAACTCTCTGATGCCACTGAGGCGCATGCTCAGGAGCAAGAATAAAGGTGCTCTTCTGAATACTAACCATCTAGCCAGAGACCATAGAGTAGTGATCCAAGAGATGCACAAGATAAATGAGACCATCATCCACATCCCATGTGAATATAATGATGTCATCGACATAGGAGAGATGCATAACAGGAAAATGATGTCCGACAGTCCTGTACCTCATCAAAGGATGATTCCGAATAAAGCGATGCAAGCAACGCAATAGGTTATTAGCAGCAAGAACAAAGAGCGATGGAGTAATAAGATCGTCCTGACGCAAATCGTGGCTAGAGGCAAAATAACTAGCTAGGCTGCCGTTCACCAAAATGGAGAATGTACAACTCTCGACATAATGACGGATAAAAGGAACCCATTTAGTTGGTAATCCCATCTTAACCAGGACCTCGGGCAAAAAATGTCAGTAAACCCTATCATACGCCTTAGCCATATCAAGCTTCAGCGCAAGATTCGGGACACCCTTCACGTCAGCAACCAGTTGGTCATGGATAAGTTCCTGGGTCAAGAGGATATTATCAGTAATAATCCGCCCCTGAATGAAACCACTCTGGTTTGGAGAGATGATAAGAGGGAGGACAGAAGCGAGCTGAGCTTTGAGAATTTTCGAAATAATTTTATTGATCACATTACATAGGCTAGTGGGCTGGTAATCTGACCAACCGCTCGGAACAGACTTCTTCGGATCAAGACAATAGTAGTCGCAGTGAAAGCTGGAGGCATGGAATGGCCCTTAAAAAACTCAATAACAGCCACCTCGACGTCACTACGTACGAATTCCCAACAAAACTGAAAGAAAATTGAAGAAAAACCGCCAGGTCCAGAGATGCTGTTAGGATCAATATCGAAAACAGCAGAACGAATCTCCTGAGGAGGTGGTGGAACACACAGACTGTCAGAATCAAAAGAAGGGGGAGAGAAGGAAAGCAAGTGTCATCCGGGTGAGCCAGGCCATTATGATCGGATGAAAGCACAGTCTTAAAGAAATTCACAACGGATGAGCGGATGTTAGACTCCTCAGACAGGGTCCTACCGCCATCATCAATGTTGTGAATATAAGACTGACAATGCTATTGCTTCGACCCTGGAAAACCTGGTGTTGCGCTCACCCTCACAGACCACCGAACTGCAACTTTCTACTTCCAGAAATATTCTTCCATTCGAAGGCGAAGTTGGTACTCAGCACGGCAACGGTGCATTACGGTTCTATTTTCCAGAGTAGGTTTCCAATCATACAACCACTCTGCATTGTCTGTAGCCCTCAAGGCTTCATCCAACTTCTGATGAAGATTACCGAAAACATCCCAGTTCCACTGTTACAGCCTACACTTGACCCTAAGGAGCTTTGCTTGCAAGTTACACATGCCAATAATCTAGTCGGAGTAAGCCAAACATCCCGACTAATGTCCAGAAATGTATGGTGATGGATCCGCATACTCCGGAAGTGGAAAGATGACTTGCGAGGAGTCGAGGAGAAACGACTCAATATAAGGAGAGGAGCATGGTCAGAGCGAAGTTGAGACAAATGAGTAACAGTAGAAATTGCAAACACGTTCGGCCATGCCTCATTAAATAAATCACGATCTAGTCTTTCCTTTAGGCCATTTCACTCCCAAGTAAAAGTAACGCCCTCACAACCAGCATTAATCAAATCACAGTCAACAATAGTATGTGCGAAGTCGGGAATCTCAGGAAATCGGTCTGTGGAACTATCCTCGCGTTCATGTGAATGCAGGAAGATATTGAAGTTACCACTGACAAGCCATGATAACCCCTCAACTTCCGACGCAATCTCACGGAGGGTTTCCCAAAGGGCGTAATGACTAACACGACTTATGCTGGCATAAACATACGTAATAAAAATAGACTGAGGGAGAAAAGGAGAAGAAATAGAAAGGTGAAGGACCTGGTAGGTATTTGCCAATATTTGGTACAGAAAATTAGATGAAGAAAATAACCAAATTTTGTTAGACCGATTAGATACTCCCAAAGAAAAACCAAGAGAACGAGTATAAAAATCAAAATTCGCATTGGAATCCATAGGCTCCATAATGCCAATAAAAGAAATTCTACAGGTCCGGTGGAGATGACTAATACGTCGTGATCCATGGTTAGCCAGACTTGGGACGTTCCATGTGAACATGGGTATCGACATAACTAATAGACCAACTCGGACGTAGGATGGGGACGCTGACTGTAGCACCCCCATCTTCGGAGTAGGCCTTGTTGAGCAGATGTCCCCCATTGCAAGGGCGATAATGATCGCACCTTGGTAGTAGGCGGTGATAATCCACGAGTAGCTGCTCATCCACGAGTGGACGTCGAAGAATCACTAGCAGCTCTATCCTTGTCCGTCACATCGGGGGCTATGGTGGATGAGATAAGTCTTCTCTTGATCGGAGCCTTAGGTGCCTTACGAAGAGGCACCATGGCTGAGAAGAGAGTGGAATTAGAAATCTCGAACTGTGTGTGATTAAGAGATACGCAGTTTGAGAGAGGGATGGGGGCTCAAAAGAGGAGGGTGAGGAACAAAAACAACCATGGAAAGAGGATTAGGATCCTCAAAGGTGGGATCATCACGTGATCCCACCTTCGTAGAAAGAGAGGGTTCGATATCTAGGAGTCGGGACTAAGGATGAGCAGTCAAATACTCATTATCACAATCAATGAACAACTCATCTACACTAGAATCATCGTCACTACCTAAGAAATTTCCCTTATCTCATATACTCACAAGGTTATCTAGACCCGCTAAATCTTCCTCCTGTCTGCTAGAGGAGGTCAAGGATGCGAAGTACGAGTGCTGTCCAGTAGGGACAATGCCTTCTGGGTTGAGACCCGTCTCATTCGGTCCTTTTTTCGTGACCACCTGCCATTTGGTCGAGTCTTTGGACTGAGGTGCCCTCGAAAATGGTGGCATGAGAGTGGCCTTGGGGGCCTTAGGAGCTGCCTGCTGCTGCTTCTACTTAATAGTAGAAGCAGGAATCTTCTTATGCTGAGGTGAGGGCGGCCTTTCTTTGTTGCCCGCAATGTAAGGCTCGTCCCCCACGTGGGAACAGAGAGAACAGAATAATGAAATTCTCTCATAAAATAACACTGTTGCGTGAGAATGAAGTCAGCAGGCTCGATCTCGATCTCTGCCACTATCGGGGCAAGGAGATCGATCTCAACACAGACCCGTGCCACTGATAAACGGGAATGTGTGGCAATAGGAGCATCCACTAAGATACGCGTGCCAATAGCTTTAGCAAACTTGTAAAGTGCACTTGGATGAAATAAGTGAATAGGGAGACCCGGTAAACGGATTCAATGTAACACCCCCCAATCCGCTCAGGGATATTACACGTCGTAGAACCTTTCCTCAAGGATCTACCAGGCTGGTAACAACATCAAACATCTCAACAATGCCTTTAAGGCTAAAATGACTCAGTAGACCGATTTGGTCTTTCAATAAAAACATACAACTCGATCTCAATACTTGTCCACGCAGGGATCAAATACAAAATACTCCCGTACAATAGGGAAAATACTGCAGCGAAAATAACGTACAACTGAACCAATACAACAACATACGGGTCCTCATGTGATTAGTATCGATCATCTTTCATCATCCTTCATGTCGACCCTGTGCTATGCTCCCCAAAACCTGAATGCAATACAGACATCCACCCCCCGATTACTCGTGGGTTAGCAAAATTCCACTATTTTGCTAGTGCAAGTACAAAGTGCAAAATACGAGTCATACAATTCAAATTCCAAGAATAACAATAATCAGGAATCCTCAAAGATTCGAACACAATAAAAATACTTCCCGAAGCAAGAGTTTGGGTAAAACATTCCAAAATCGAAAGATCACAATTCAAGAGAAACAATTTACAAAATGGTTTAATAAGCCATCGGGAGTTTTAATAGAAAATAATTTAGGATTATCGAATCCTTCTCTTTTCAAAATCAACAGGGGTCATAACCCAAAGGTTTTGGTTTTCGCAAATAGATAACCAACAACAATTCACAGGGTCAAAACCCACGTCACGTGTCCTCGACGGATATAAAAATCGACACGACATAATCACCCAAGATACGCAAATCTTGTTCACATAAATACAACACCAACTCGTGAATCCAGAGCTATACCATTGGATTCCCTCGAGGCCTCGCAGGACCCTCCCGAGGTGAGCAAAATACATTCACAATCATACACATAACACCGTGAACACATGCCACGTCATCTCACGGTTGGATCAATCACCTGTTGTCTCCTGGCCATATGATCGCATGCCATATGTCACTGCAGGTCTTATCATCTCACGGTTGGATCAATCACTTGTTGCATCCTGACCACATGATCACAAGCCATGTGTCACCGTAGATTGTCTTAGGCTCTCACGGTTGGATCAATCACTTGTTGCATCCCGACCACATGATCACATGCCATGTGTCACCGTAGACCTTCGACCATATCCACACATTCACACAAATAATATATCACACCAAAGATATCCAAACAATTCACCCAAAGGCAACAAACACAAAGCACGACACCATCGTCAAATCACAAAGTACCAAAATGAAATAATATATGCATATATATTATCAAAGCACAACAACAACACCAAGCATATTCATAGGGTTCATTTAACCATTCACGAGACGCAACATTCACAAAACACACGCGTTTTGAAAGTGAGCCTTTAACGAGGCTAAATCAAATCTTTTGAAAGTTCATCTCAAACAATCAAATAAACATACCAAGAAAATCACCGATCATCATATCCACAAAACGAGAGATTTATGGACAAGGTACTTGCCTCAAAACCACGATCGCAACGAGACGACAGATGGGATGCAGTCGAACAGCCCCGAATCCCCGAACACTATGAGAATAACACCACACGAAATATCAATCACCAAACGATAGCACCGCGAAACTACGAGAATAACACCACACGAAATATCAATCACCAAACGAGATTCAACTCGGAATCCTCGAGCACCTATAATGCTTCGGTAGGAACAACAAAACATGATTACGACGAGGATCAAGACCAAAAACAACGGAGATTACAACAAACTATCGAAGGAAAAAATCATTCGAACATTTGATCGAACATCAAATGTTCACTACAGCTCAAGAACACCGAAATCACCCTTCGGTTTGAACGAACCGAAGATATGGATATACAATCCATAAAACATGTTTAACAACATCATTTAACAACAATCGGTTCATCAAAATCGGATAAAAAAACCAAATCAACAACAAAACTCCCAAAAAGTCAATTCTAGAGATTCAAAAAAAATACCTTGATTCGACGAAGAATAATGGATTATATGATGTTATAATCACCTAGGATGCTCCAAAACACCTTTGGATTCAGCAAAATCGGCCAAGATCGCGATCCCTAGTCGCCTTTGGCTCAACCCCGCGGAAATGAGGAGAAATGAGGTGGAAATGATGTATTACGACTGTTGTCCAGTTTATATACACTGGACAGCTTAGCGTGCGCTAATCTTTACGATTAGCGTGCGCTAATCTTTACGATTAGCGTGCGCTAACGTGACCTTCAGACCCAGTCCAGTAGCCCCTGAACTGCCCTGAACTACCCGGTAGCGCGCGCTATCCTCACCCTAGCGTGCGCTACTAATGCACTCTAGCGCGCGCTATGATACTAAATAGCGTGCGCTGGTCAACGTCTGAACCCAGTCCAGTAGCCTCTCGACTGTTTCTGCACCACCAGTTAGCGTGCGCTACCACACCTGTAGCGTGCGCTAACAACCGCACCATATCACGCTAACCAATAAGTGTAGCGTGCGCTAACGACTCTGAAGGACGGAAATAGTGCTCTCAAAGCTGGTTACAAAAACGGATTCCTCCGATCGGAACACCAAGTTCAGGATACGCACGAAAAGCTCCAGAATAAGATCATACTAAGAGCTTGAGCTACCATCAAGCCCACACGCGACCATGAAAAGGGTCAAGACAACAATTACGAATGCAAATACCCACAACTTTAGGTAAATTACAAAATGGCCCAAAATGCCGGAAAATCACGATACGTGATCGAATAACCAAACCGAAGTTATCAACACGTCTAACAAGGTTAAACGGACTTATGGGTAATTCGAAACAGCAGTTTCGAACGAGATTCTCAAGAACCGAACTCAAGTGCGGAAAAGCTGCTAAGAAGCACGGAACTCGACAAAACGATACCGAAACGAACTCGGACGTCAAAAAGTGTAGAATTAATCATTCTCTAAATAACGAAACGGTCACAAGCGAGTCGTCAAAACATACTCCCGCCAAAAAATTTTTTTTACCGAAAATCAAAATTGCGAATATTACATTCAAAATGGGGATAACGAGGTCTCAATCTTAACTGAGAACTTCGGGGTCCACTTAAAAACTCGAAGTGGACATCCTTATCGTAACTATCGAACTTAACGGCTACGTGGCAATAAATAACCCAACTCGAGCTTTATCTACCCTGTAACTTCATATTATTCAAACCTAATGTCACATCACGAGGAGAAGGGGTATCATGTGAGAGTTTAAAAATTAAAGTATGTTCCCATGATCCAACTAAAGTATTCACATCAGAAGTCGAGAAAGAAACACGCAATTTATCATTAGAAGAGGATAATAAGCCAAGTGGACATACCTACGCTCCGTCAAAATTAAACGACTGTGGACCCGAGTCGGCTGGACCGAGCCGGTCTGCACGTTCGAACCGATAGGGTTTTTCATGATCTGGGCGTAACTGGCGGGTCAGACTGTTGGATTTAGGTCGGGATGTTGCTTTTCGGTAGGGGTGGGCATGGGACGGGATGAGACGGGCCTGGGATCATCCCACGTCCCGTCCCGTATAATAACAAGCGGGACAGGACAGTATTGGTGATCTCATAATTTCATCCCGCACGGGCCTTATACCGGTTGGGACGGGACGGAACGGGACGGGACGGAACGGGACGGGACGGAACGGGCCGGGACCGGGACGGAATCGGAATTTTTTGTGCCCACACCTACTTTTCGGTACCGGGTCGGATTTGGGTAACTAGGCCCTCGGCCCGTATCATTGCAGCTGGGTAAGCTGGTTGCTTATCGGTCTGGGTTGGATGTATGATTTTGTTGGGTTGGGTTAAGGTTGGTGTGGGGTGGGGTATGATTGGATTGGTGGGCTGAGATGAGGATATATTGGGTGTTGGATGGTTAATGGTTTGGGCTAGGGAATCGGAAGCAGGCTTAAGAGGGACCGGCTGTTTATTAGGTTGGGTGCGTTTAATTGGGTTGGTATTATTATGAGGTTGGGCTGGGGGTTGAGAGGCCAGCCGAATATTGGTTTGCGTAGGCTTATTTGGGCTGGACTTATTATCAAGTTGGGCCGATGGGCCTCCTATATACTGGTTTGATTGGGGAAGTGAGCCGAAGGTTGAGCAGGAACCGGCCCAATGGTGGCATTTATTCATAAAGCCAGAAGCTTTATTAGACTTGGGATTTCATTGAAGGTTCGGTCAAGCAACTTCCGGGCCTTTAATGGATCCAACTGATTTAATTCTGCCCAAGTTTTCGGAGAGGCCCAAATCGGGTGCAGGCCCTTATAACGTGTTGCCCGCGAGCAAACCCATCTCCTTCTTACGTGAATTCTGGGCGATGAAGTCGTCGAACGACGACAGTATGGATGTTGATGGAGCTTTGTGCATGGGCGTTCGTCAGAGGACTATTAACAATGACTGTAGGATTAGAATCACCCTTGCAAACCAGAGTTACAGCGAGACTTTTTGGTGGAGGCGGATAGCCATTGATGGCAGCAGACTTTTCCGAGTTTTTTCCGCATGCTGTGATCTCGAACATGATGATTAGATCTTGTTGATCTTGCGGGTAACTTTGACGCCCGTTTATGTCGCGTCATGAAAGCAAAACAACCCTACTCGCCCCGGATACGGCGACGGGCATGTATGAACTACACTGTTGTGCACGACTTATGTTGGCAGTAATAGATCTGTGCAGATGGTTGTTCAGACGTCGGAGATGAACTAGGAGACCGCGCGACGTAAAAAGCGATTTTCACACTTAGTATGTGAAAACGGCGGCCGTCGCGAGAGGTTATTCCGGCGTAGGTTGCGGATGTGTTTTTGGGCGAAAGGTCAATGAAGCATGGCGAGTCGGATGGTGGTGGTGGTTGTCGGGGAAGATGGCCGGAAGAGGGCTCGATTGAAGGGCGGGGTGGTGATGTGTGTGTGAGGAGATATGGCATGACGAGGTGTGTGTGTGTGTGATGAGATATTTTCGACTCCGATTGTGTCGATCCAGTTCGGTCTCTGTACTAGTGTAACATAGTCAAACTAATTTTAATTAATAATTGAAGTTTTACAAAAGTATTTCGTTCGTTCAAAAATTTATATTTCTCTCAAAAAATTATTCTTTTAACAAGTCATATATATATATATATATATATATCAAATCAAACAATCATTTTTCTTCCTTTTAATCTTCATCACATAGTCATCATCAATACTTTCTATTTTTTAATCTCCATCATATGTTTGTCATTATTATTTATATAAATCACGAGGGTTGGCCCGAAGCTTTTTGATACCCTGGGTGGTGACACTTAAAATGCCCCAATTAAAAAAATACATAAAATATTTTGGGTGTTTCTAACAATGTAAAAATGATGTTAGACCGCCTTCAATCATTTACATAATTTTTGTACTAAAATAGTGTAGTAATCTATGTAAATAATAATTAATTTGCGACCCGTACCCTCATTTTTAACATTAAATAAAATATCTCAAGTATATTTCTTATTCTCAATTTATATACATTTTCAACAATTATTTTTATATTTATTAGTTCTTTTACAAATTTGACCCATAAAATTTTGTTAGATAACTTTATAAAATATACAATTGTAAGCAAAATAAATTATTAATACATAATTAAATTAGAATGTGTTGTTATTGTATTAAAAAAGTTATATTATAATGCATATCTAAAAAACGATATACATGTATCTAAATTTATATTATGTGTTGTCAGATTTAAATAATGTGTTATTTAAATTTGTTATTCAAGTATACAATTGTAAGCAAAATAAATTATTAATACATAATTAAATTAGAATTTATTATTATTGTATTAAAAAGTAATATTATAATGCATATCTAAAAAACGATATACATGTATCTAAATTTATATTATGTGTTGTCAGATTTAAATAATGTGTTATTTAAATTTGTTATTCAAGTATGTATCTTTCTTTCTTTTTTGAATAAATTTGTATGTGTGAAAACAAGACAAAAAAAAAGTCTTGATCAATAAAAAAAGTCAAATAAAAGGAAACAATAAAGAAATTAATATAAGCGAAATGGGGATAAAAAAATATCAAAATTGTTAATGACATATTGGTAAAGATTAAAATTTTCGTTATTATACTCGAGAGACACATTCGAGTCTTTGTTGCTACAATTTTCTTAAAGTTTTAGTAATAATAATAAATAGTCTTTGACCAGTTGATGCTCTTGGGCTTGTGATGTTCTGGGCCGTCGCCAGAGCTATCCAGTACTAGCGTTTTGACCTGTCGATCATTACTTAAAATACATTATATACAATATCTGTCAATTTTTGATTGGAACAGAAGAAATACCAGATAAATTTGAATTCAAACAGTGACAGGGCCTTGCCCTCTAAGAATACATAGGCCCTGTTTGGCAATTAGCTGTTAGTTGATTGAGTTAGCTGTTTTGACTAGCAGGTTCAATTAGCTGTTTTATATGAAACTGTTTGGTAATTAGCTGTTTAAGTAGCTTTTTGTATATCAAATAGACATGTCACAATCCTCTAATTGAAAAAGCTCCTCTAAGTAGCTTTTTGAAAATTAGCTTTTTGGGTCCAAAAATCTATTTCAATCCGCTCACTACCAAACACTAATATTAGAAATTTCATCCGATCAAATCTATAACTTGACTCAAATTTCTAATTTTTTCTCAAATCTCTAACTTCCAAACGCCCCCATACTTTGACAAACAAAAACATACTTTGACAAAGAAAAACACATGCTTCGTAAGGTTCTTATTATAAATCTATTTTACAAGTTGGGGATGTCCAAATTATAAGTCGTTTACATAGTTTTATGCATTTTTTTAAGATATCTTTTATTTTAGCTCTAAAAAATTAATAATATGATATTTAAATTCCAACGTATATATCTCCGTGCCCTTTCTCTCTTAACTAGCTTATCTTGATACTAATGATTTGATGAATATAATTATTTCAAATAATTTATTACTCCACATTCTAGCCAAGCTCTTTATACGAAAGTTCATGATATGTTCTCCTGTAGTATTAGAAACGGAAAATCGCAAATAGGGCAAATTTTACCTCACACCACAAAAGCTCTTAATATGATGTTTTTATTGTCATATTTAGACTAATGTAGTATATATGAAATTTTGTATGTAGTATAAATATGGTAAGTATAGTATAAATATAATAATTATATATGTATATAGCATGATTTAGAACTTTGTGGAAAAAAGAAAATTGGGAAAGTTGTTTGGGTAATATCACCTAATATTTCCAAATGTGGGAGGATTGTTATATATGAAAATGAACGTCATATTCTTAATATACATTTCAAGTGGATTGACATGAAATATTCGTTTTATCGATCTATTTCATAGAAGTAAAAAACTATTGCACAAAACTGAAAATTGGAAAGAAAAGTGTATACAACGCTTTTGTAAACCAAGGAGTGATACTTCCCAAATGGAGTGGGAAAATGTAGAAAGCTAGAAAAAAAAAAAAAAAAAAAAAAAACAATTTTAGTTTATGGTAAGAGAACCCCCCCCCCCCCCCCAACCCCCCAACCCCCCACATGCACCTACATATCCTTGACACTTAATAATTTCTTTTATTTTTTATTTTTATTTAGGGGATGGCAAAATAAGAATTATTAACTTTTCGGACTGGTAATACAAGAACAACTAATTTTTTGAATTCGCATTCTAATTTGACTTGAACTCGCGAATTTAAGACGTTGCAGTTCTTATATCGCCAGTGTAACACCCCTACTAGGCGGATATTACAGTGTCGTGGACCCCCGACTGGGACCCACTAGACGAATGAAAATTAATAAATTAAATAATATAATTGTAGTACTGAACCACATTATATCATCAATTACTCCGATGAGGAGTTTTATTTCAACACACCCAAGATAATACCGAATACATGTATTTTTATATGAAGATAAAATACACAACACTGAATGAAACACCCGTCCTTGAACCTAATTAGTCTCACGGAGGTAAACGTTACCGTGTGCACAATCCAATGTATCGGTGATCCCAACACATGACTATCGTGTGCCTGACTAAAAATTCCACACATCCGCACCCGGCCACGCAATATGAACCCAGAAGGTCACACTATCGAAAGTGACCATAATGAATATCAATGAATAATAATCCGACAAGGTCAAGAATGACTCACCGAGAGGAAAATAATAGTGAAGTGAATGATAGCTCAATGAAATAATTTGGAACCATCGTTCCTCGTGAATGAAGTGATTATTCGACGATTACAAGTCTCAATATGGTTAATACATTATGAATAAGTTATGATTATGGATGAACAACAACAAAAGGAATGAATATCCTTTTAACCGAGTAACAATTAACTTACTCAACACCGTGAACAATGTCCTTCCACGAACAAACTGTTGGGATTCGGTGCCTAAAACGAAGGCCCAGCGGAAGCGGTAAAACGAAAATTAATTCGATCCGAATCCCTACGAGGATCGATCGAGCTACGTATATATGAATATATAAACGAAAAGCAAGAGTCGTAAGAAACTAACCCTCGAAGTCGGTGATTAAATGGTAACCTTCTCTTGAGCTATTCCCCAAGCTTTTGTTTGATCTCTACGAGTCCAATCCGCTCCAAGCTCTTGAACGATCCAACGCCGAAAGCACCACGTTTCTAGTTGCCACGCGCCGGAAAAATGATCGGAACAACAACACTCGATTAACCTCTAAAGTTACGGCTAGAATCAAGTGATGAAGCTATTATTATTACACTCTAAGTGTATAATATCTCTCTCTCAATGTATCTTGAATTTTCTCCAAGAAAACTCAAGAACAAAAGTGAAGAATATGATGGAGACTTGAAAAATGATTTTTCTCTCTCACTTGTGCAAAGCTCACGGCTGGAATTGCTGATGAAGTGAGAGTTTGTCTCCACTTATATTCTTCAAAAATCAAGATCAAACTATGACCAAATCACCACCTTTATCCTCAAGAGATTATGTTCCCTTCATAAGTCTTTGTCTTCCAATTATAAAATTGGAGATAAAGACCAAGGATGAGGTTGGTGAGATAAGGCAGCCATCTAGAAGAACCGGGATGAGTTCGGTCCGTTTCGGACTCCCGTGAGTCCAAACAGATAAACTCAGATTCCGTTCCGATGTATTTATATCAATTAATTAATCCAATTAATTAATCATATGAAATACATTATAACATAATTAATTTCTCCAAGAAATAATTATATTCATGAATTAAATTAATCACCCAGTAATATATTTAATTCATCAGGCCGTAAATTAATTTATCCAATAAATCAATTTAGACATCCAATGTCCCAAATTAAATATCCAATATCTAATATTCATAATGAGAGATTAAGCTCGATTCATTCCGTCGTCAATCCTAATGCGCGACTCGGTAGGTCCGTCTCAGTCAGCAATGGGAGGAACCAAAGAGTAGTAGCACCACCTAGCCAGCCTGGTGGCCTACACTGTACCCCGACTGAGAACGAATGATTGGGATCATTCAAGAACCATTCTGTCGTGAATACCAGTAAACGTATAAACCCTTCTTTCTAATGTCCCGATCAAGTTATAGGGTCACGGTCAGTCAAACCCCATACGTACTTGACGCTATGCATGCGTTAATGCAAATCGAGATCATCGAGCTCTAGTGTATCTAATACAGCTAGCTCCAATGCTTTGGCCAAAGACTTATGATCTCATCTGCCAATAACCGCATAGGACATATAACCCGTTCACTAACAGGAAAAAGAATTCTATCTTGGTATTCAGTAGGACCTGCTACTTGCCCATCAAGATGCACGTCGAGGTTGACCCCCGCCTTCCGGTTTATAGGGTCGAACTACTCTAATGAAAATCTTGACGTCACAAGCACATCCCTACTAAATCCTCAAGTCGAAGGTTCACGAATACCTATCACAACCTTTTGATTCCGTCATTGACTGTCCCGGAGTGAAATCCATGTGACGAATCGAGGGTGAGTCGGTTCGAGTATACTAATCCAATTAACATACCTATAGCGTGTGCTCCCACTAACCAATAGCGTTCGACAGGCACTCTCCATGTCAAAGAACACGTCATACAAGTCTTCACATAAACTTAACGCCCAATCAAGTTTCATTGACTTGCGAACGATTAAGTATTTGAGCTATAAACCTTTCCAGTGCCGACCCCCTTATCCAATAAGGAGTGGAACGTTTTGCTCTCAAATACACGGACTAGTTTCTATACGTATATTTATGAGTTAGGAATGCCAGTAACTTCCACTAAATAAAGAAACATTCATTGCCTTATATAATTGATTTACATAATTTACAAGTGCAATGCCCTCACTCAACATCCTCTGAGTGGCATTCGAGGGCATACTCCTAACAATCTCCCACTTGCACTCAATGCCACACACTATGGTATCTAATACCCATGTTCTCCAGATGACACTCCAAGCTAGTCTGAGAAAGTGGCTTGGTCAGTGGATCGGCGACGTTGTCGGCCGAGTCTACTCTGTGCAGCACAATGTATCCCTTGCGAACAAATTTTCTTACAAGATGATACTTCCTCTCAATATGTTTGGTGCTGTTGTGAAACCTCGTCTCCTTGGCCTGCGCTACAGCTCCATCGTTGTCGCAGCAGATGCAGTAGACAGGCAAGACCACATGGTATCACTTGAAGTTCTCCCGAAACTTCTTAATCCGTAACCCTTCCTTGGAAGCCTCCGAGGCTTGATACTCGGCTGACAGTGGAATCGTGATCGCGCTTTGCTTGGCACTACGCCAAGATACTGCTCCTTTATTAAGAGTAAATATGTAGCCAGAAGTGGACATCGAGTCGTCCTTCAGTCCTTGGAAGTCCGAATCAGTGAATCCCACCACATCCAATTCTCAACCGCCATACATAAGAACCATATCTCTAGTCCTTCTTAAGTACTTGAGAACGTTCTTTACAGCAGTCCAATGTTCCCTACCTGGGTTTGCCTGAAACCTACTCACCACGCTTACAGCATGCGCGATGTCAGGTCTTGTACACAACATAGCATACATAAGGCTACCCACGGCCGAAGCATATGGTATATTACTCATTTCCTTTGTTGTTCCTCACTTTGAGAACACATCTTCAAGGTGAGTTTTATTCCATGTCGCATCGGTAGGAACCCTCTTTTAGAATCATCCATCTTAAATCGCTTTAAGATTTTATCTATATAGAGGGCTTGGGAAAGACCTATTGTTCTCTTCGCTCTATCCCCGTAGAGTCGAATACCAAGAATATAGGTAGCTTCTCCCAAGTCTTTCATGGATAAATTACTCGAAAGTCAAGCTTTCACAAAACTAAGCATTCCCACATCATTTTCTATTAGTAGAATGTCATCTACATATAGTACTAAGAATGCGATCTTGCTCCCACTAACCTTCTTGTATACACAAGGTTCCTCTTCATTTTGCACGAAGTCAAACTCTTTGACTGCTTCATCAAAACGAAGGTTCCAACTACGCGACGCTTGCTTTAGTCCATAAATAGAACGCTGAAGCTTGCACACTTTCTGAATATCGACTTCGGACACAAAGCCTTTAGGCTGCTCCATATAGATTTCCTTCTCGAGGAATCCGTTAAGGAAAGCCGTCTTTACGTCCATTTGCCATATCTCATAATCGTGGTAGGCAGCTATAGCAAGCATCATGCGAATAGACTTGATCATGGCTACGGGCGAGAAGGTATCGTTGTAATCGATCCCTTCCTTCTGTGTATAACCCTTTGCCACTAGCCTGGCCTTATAGGCGTCAACCTTGCCATCACCATCAGTCTTTCTCTTGTAGATCCACTTGTTCCCAATAGGCACTATGCCCTTGGGGCGGTCTACTAGAGTCCAGACCTGATTGACATGCATCGAGTCTATCTCAGCTTCCATAGCTTCACGCCATTTCGCGGAGTCTACATCCACCATCGCTTGGTCATAGGTCGTCGGGTCGGTCTCTTGGCTATCACTTGGAACCTCATGGAGACCCAGCTCCTCCAAGTGCACAAGCCCATACCTCTCAGGTAAATGAGACACCCTACTAGACCTACGAGGTATTTGTACTTGTGTTTCACAAGGTTCGGTTCCAGTTTCTTGCACAGGTGTCTCCCGAGGAGTTTCATTGTACTCTTCTAAAGAAATACTTCTACCTGCTCCGCCTTCCTGAATGAACTCATCTTCCAGGAAGTGTGCTTGTAAAGCAACAACGATCTTTCGATCTTCGGGCATGTAGAATAGATATCCCATCGTCCCAGACGGGAATCCAATGAAACGTCCCTTCGCAGACCTAGCTTCCAACTTTTCCACCTTAGTCTTCTTAACATAGGCGGGACATCCCCAAATCCTAATATGATTAAGACTTGGTTTCCTTCCCTCCCACATCTCATGTGGAGTTTTAGGAATGGATTTGGAAGGACATCTGTTCAAGATGTAAGCAGCAGTCAGGAGTGCATACCCCCACAGGTAAATCGGTAAGTCAGTATAGCCCAGCATGGAACGGACCATGTTCAACAAGGTCCGGTTCCCTCTTTCTGACACACCATTTAGCTGAGGAGTACCTGGAGGTGTAAGTTGTGAAACTATTCCATGTTCTTTAAGGAACTCATCAAACTCCGTACTCATATACTCGCCACCTCGGTCCGATCGAAGTGCTTTGATATGATTACCAGTTTGTTTCTCGACTAGGGCCTTGAATTCCTGGAATTTTTCAAAGGCCTCGGATTTATGTTTCATTAAGTATACATAACCATACCTAGTATGATCATGTGTAAACGTAATGAAATATTGATATCCGTCATGTACTGCTTCCAAAGCACCACATACGTCGGTATGGATTAATCCCAGTTTATCAGCGGCTCTTTCAAAAGTCCCTGTGAAGGGGGACTTAGTCATTTTGCCTTTAAGGCAAGATTCACAAGTAGGAAAGGGATCCGATCCCAATGGACCCATAAGTCCATCCTTTTCCATCTTGTAAACCTTGGTCTGGCCAACATGACCAAGTCTAAGATGCCATTTCAAAACTTGATTGGTTTCATCCCTACCACGTTTTCTAGTCATAGTATTCACAACTACTTTGTTGCTGAGATTTAGATGATACAATCCATTTAACAATGTAGCAGTACCCACTAGTTTATTTCTAAAATAAATTTTGCAGGAACCATCACCAATGAAAAATGAAAAGCCTTTTCGATCCATGACCGGAATGGATACAATGTTTTTGTGCCCCTTAGGCAAAACAAGTACATCTTCTAAAGTCAAAACAAAGCCGGTTCTAAACCCAAAAGAAGTGATCCTATGTCGGTCGCCTCGACACTATGCCCGCTTCCGACTGTGATCATAACTTCTCCAGCTCCAAGCTTTCTACTTTGTTCCAGATCCTGATTCACGGTACAAATATGAGAACTAGCACCAGAATCCAGTATCAGGAAGTAGAAAATACAGTAGCAGGACAATTTGTTTCCAAAACTAAAAGTTCTGTACCTGAAGTGCCATGAAGAATCGGACAGTCTCTAGCCCAGTGGCCCAGCTCACCGCACTTGAGACAAGCATCCTTCTTCTTCTTGTTCTTTGGAACCATTGGGGCCTTGCCCTTACCCTTAAGGTCCTTAACTTGTGGTCCAGTTTGCTTCTTGGTCTTTTTCTTCTTGTTCTTAGACCTCCGAGGTCCAGAAGAAATCACAAGAGCAGACTCCTTCATCCATGATTCTTCATCCGAGGCGAGCGGTCACAAGTTTGTTCATTAGCCCACTAAGTTACATGCAATCTCATTGCGGTTGAAGTTCATAACAAGCGTGAGAAGGAATCGGGGAGAGGCTAGGATAAGGTCGGTTTGGAGAGAAGTATCCATTTTAAAATCAAGAGCCTCCAATCTCTCGATCATGGATATCATTTTGAGGACGTGTTCCCAACCTTCTCACCTTCCTTCATCCTTGCCTTTGAGCAGATTGCTTGGATATCTCATATCTAGCGATTCTGCTGTGCTCACCATAAAGCTCGGTTAAGTGAGATAGAATCGCCTAGCGAAGTCATTTTCTCATGAGCTCTCGAAGCTCATTAGACATGGAAGCCATCATATAAGCACGGACTTTCACGTCATCCTTAACCCACTTTTCGTGGTTTTCAATCTCTTCTGATTGGCTCGGGTCCGCACAGAGGCTGGAATGTCCGTCTCCAAGACGTATCCCAGTGCCTCTATACTGAGGACAATCATCAGATTGCGGAGCCAATCCACAAAGTTAGGTCCCATTAAGGTGTTCTTTTCGAGTAGAATTGCGAGTGGATTCATTGTCATATTGAGATTTGTTAATGCATAACAGATTAATTAGTGACTCATTCAATTATGATTTGAGTATAGAATTAAGGTCTTTTCTATTCTTGTTACCCAGCTCCCACTATTTTTATCGGAATAACACACTCCCATGTGAAATCCGGAAATATCGTCGCTCTACTTCATAGTGGTGATCGAGTTCTTTATAAATCTTAATAGAGGGCAACCGAACAGGTTTCTAGTCTATTAATTTTCATAAAGTGGTGTCCAACACCAACCCATCTAATGGATGATTCGATCTTCTTTTTCCCCTTGTCCACTCCCCTAAACCTATACGGTTTCTATGGTTCGTGAACAAGTTAAGTTTATACCATCGACGCAAATCAGTTTCACAATTGAATCTTATCCGGCAACCTATCAGGTTTCTAGGGATAAAATTTGCTCCAACCGAAGGCATCCAATGCGCTCCCGGTAATTTATCCGTCCTCCCCGAACGACTACCCCGATAACTCGGAAGCATAGCACATCCGGTTTGGATTTGAATTTCCCGAAAACTCGATGGAGGGAAGGAAAACCTTGAAACCTTATAAACTTAATAATTTATCGTGGGAGAATTTTCGCGATTAACGTTACACTTTGCACATTAATCATTTAAGCGCGTTTGTGGCATTCATACAATATGAAACAACCATTCACAACCTAGTTGCTACCAACATGTGGTTCATGGACCGTTCCTAGAAAACAAAAACTTCGTAATCTAATTACAAGTCTTCGTCTTGAATCTTCGTCTTCCCGAAATGGATCTTCCTCCGGTCTTCGTCATTACATATAAATTTTACATCGAAAATTGCATCCTAGATACAAACATTTCTAGTAAAATAAATAGGCTCAAAACGGCCTTTACAACCCAATCGAATAAAACGAACGATTCAAATCTAAGTCCACGAACCACATCCCCATTCAAAAGTATTCATCCAATAAATACTATATAAATGGAAAGCGTAGAGATATATTGATCCAATCAACAATACGAACCGATCCAATCGATTCACACAATCGGTAATATGATAACGTTCAAAATAATTCGGTCGACCATAAATATTCCAATTAATCAAATTTCCCTTATAAAATGAAATATCATAAATCATTTTAATCATATTAAATCTAATTTAACATGCAGGAGATTAATTTTTAAGAATACACGGAAAAATCGAGCCGGAGTGAAAACTGGCCTGCATGACCGAGTCACCTCGGCGACTACCGTGACAGGCAGCACGGCCGAGTCATGCTCGGAAGATGCCGGCCAGACACGACCAGTCACCAGACACGGTCGGAGTGCACTGGCGATGACTTGGCGGTGCCGAGACACGGCCAAGTCACCAGACACGGTCGAGTCACTGGCGATGACAGCCACACTGCCGGACACGACCGTGTCACCCAGGACACGGTTGAGTCACTCTTGGCCATATTACCCTTTTTGTCTAAAAAGTCATCCGACGACGATTCAGGGCTAGATTTTCGACCTGATATCCAATATCAATATTTTCCGACTTTCATATCTTCAATATAAATCATATTTCCCAGAAATTTAAGATTTATATTTAGACATAAACTTACGAAAAATACAATTATTACGAACGAAAAACATATACCACGATTATGACTAAAATGATTCCAAATCATTCACCATCTAATCGAGCATTCCAAATGTCAATATCATATATATGATCGCAAGACCTACGCTCCGATACCACTGTTGGGATTCGGTGCCTAAAACGAAGGCCCAGCGGAAGCAGTAAAACGAAAATTAATTCGATCCGAATCCCTACGAGGATCGATCGAGCTACGTATATACGAATATATAAACGAAAAGCAAGAGTCGTAAGAAACTAACCCTCGAAGTCCGTTAATTAAATGGTAACCTTCTCTTGAGCTATTCCCCAAGCTTTTGTTTGATCTCTACGAGTCCAATCCGCTCCAAGCTCTTGAACGATCTAACGCCGAAAGCACCGCGTCTCTACTTGCCACGCGCCGGAAAAATGATCGGAACAACAACACTCGATTAACCTCTAAAGTTACGGCTAGAATCAACTGATGAAGCTATTATTATTATTACACTCTAAGTGTATAATATCTCTCTCTCAATGTATCTTGAATTTTCTCCAAGAAAACTCAAGAACAAAAGTGAAGAATATGATGGAGACTTGAAAAATGATTTTTCTCTCTCACTTGTGCAAAGCTCACGAATGGAATTGCTGATGAAGTGAGAGTTTGTCTCCACTTATATTCTTCAAAAATCAAGATCAAACTATGACCAAATCACCACCTTTATCCTCAAGAGATTATGTTCCCTTCATAAGTCTTTGTCTTCCAATTATAAAATTGGAGATAAAGACCAAGGATGAGGTTGGTGAGATAAGGCAGCCATCTAGAAGAACCGGGATGAGTTCGGTCCGTTTCGGACTCCCGTGAGTCCAAACAGATAAACTCAGATTCCGTTCCGATGTATTTATATCAATTAATTAATCCAATTAATTAATCATATGAAATACATTATAACATAATTAATTTCTCCAAGAAATAATTATATTCATGAATTAAATTAATCACCCAGTAATATATTTAATTCATCAGGTCGTAAATTAATTTATCCAATAAATCAATTTAGACATCCAATGTCCCAAATTAGATATCCAATATCTAATATTCATAATGAGAGATTAAGCTCGATTCATTCCGTCGTCAATCCTAATGCGCGACTCGGTAGGTCCGTCTCAGTCAGCAATGGGAGGAACCAAAGAGTAGTAGCACCACCTAGCCAGCCTGGTGGCCTACACTGCACTCGACCGAGAACGAATGATTGGGATCATTCAAGAACCATTACATCGTGAATACCGATGGCGTATAAACCCTTCTTTCTAATGTCCCGATCAAGTTATAGGGTCACGGTCGATCACCCCATACGTACTTGACGCTATGCATGCGTTAATGCAAATCGAGATCATCGAGCTCTAGTGTATCTAATACGGCTAGCTCGATGCTTTGGCAGACTTATGATCTCATCGCGATAACCGCATAGGACATATAACCCGTTCACTAACAGGAGAAAGAATTCTATCTTGGTATTCAGTAGGACCTGCTACTTGCCTATCAAGATGCACGTCGAGGTTGACCCCCGCCTTCCGGTTTATAGGGTCGAACTATTCTAATGAAAATATTGACGTCACAAGCACATCCCTACTAAATCCTCAAGTCGAAGGTTCACGAATACCTATCACAACCTTTCGATTCTGTCATTGACTGTCCCGGAGTGAAATCCGTGTGACGAATCGAGGGTGAGTCGGTTCGAGTATACTAATCCAATTAGCATACCTATAGCGTGTGCTCCCACTAACTAATAGCGTTCGACAGGCACTCTCCATGTCAAAGAACACGTCATACAAGTCTTCACATAAACTTAACGCCCAGTCAAGTTTCATTGACTTGCGAACAATTAAGTATTTGAGCTATAAACCTTTCCAGTGCCGACCCCCTTATCCAATAAGGAGTGGAACGTTTTGCTCTCAAATACACGGACTAGTTTCTATACGTATATTTATGAGTTAGGAATGCCAGTAACTTCCACTAAATAAAGAAACATTCATTGCCTTATATAATTGATTTACATAATTTACAAGTGCAATGCCCTCACTCAACATCCTCTGAGTGGCATTCGAGGGCATACTCATAACACAAACGTCCTAAATGAGATGTCGGTCGCTCGAACAACCTTGAATAACACAATTACCAACAATCCATTCAACATACGAATCAAACACGAATATAACCAACACAAAACGTCGATACGACTAAACCAAGTTCATTGGGGCATTATATCGAACAAGTTGTAACCAATCTTCGATTGTTTACAATCAACCCTCGATTATACCAATATCAAATCCCCAAGGAGTGTTTCAAACCAACAAAACATCTTCAATACAATCAAAGATCCAATATGAATATCCAATTCGTGATTTCAACAACAACTAATCTAAAACCCCCAAATCCAACTCAATATTCAAAGTGTTCTTGAATAACCTTTCAATAATCCAATGAATATTCATACACACTCGTAATCATACGTACATCTCTTCATACAACATGATTATAACGTCTAAAACATCATATCTCAACACAAAATCGAAATCCAAGATGTTTGAAGAATATTACCTTTGAAGATCCAAGCACTTTGATCCGTTGAACACGCGTTAGATCGACTATCCGAGCTTCACAACTGAATGAAGATGATGAAAACCGAGTACTCAAGTGATAGATGATGGAAAATCTCTCCCTCAAGCTCTCTCTCTCTCTCGGAACAAGGTGAAGAAAATGAGAAAAATGACCTCAAAAACCCGTCCAAGTCCTTATAAACTGCCGAATGTTACGGCCGTAACTTGGCCTACTTACGGACGTAACATCCCAAGTCAACGGCCTTACGGCCGTAACCAGCCATCTCGTACGGCCGTAACTCGGCTTCGTCGAAGACCGCCGATGGCCGTACACTTTGTCTTACGGGCGTAACTCGCCCTCGTCAAGCACTGCCCAAGCGGCCGTACGTACCCGCACACCTTACGGGCGTAACTCGACCGATACGGCCGTACTCGGCCAAACTTGCGGGCGTACGACCCCTTCGTCGAAACTAACCAGACACCCTGCCTGCAACGTACGGCCTGTTGAAAAATTTATAAATGATTACTTGAAAAGAACAGACTAGAAATATATATATATATATTGAATATATATATTATATAAATCCTGCAGAAAATTGTTAGCAAAACGAAATTCGCCGATCCCGTACGTGAAGCGAAAGTTTCGCTGTTGAGTCCAGATAATCTGTCTCCTTAAAGCAAATTCGTCCTCACCACGGTGTATGACGTCTGCCTCCCAGGGATAAAACAACATCTCGATGTAACGAATCTTTGATCCGCTGCACCCTCAACGAACTAGAACAAAATCTGTGTGTGCTGGAGGAACTCTATACCGATCGAAATTGGTATCTGGAGGAACTCTAAACCGATCGAAATACTTATCCAGATTCGATTTTATCCGGATCCCAAAAATTCGGAATTTATTAATTGAGGTATTTTTGGTAAAATAAAATTTTACCGAATAAAATTGCAGTAAAAAGATAACTTCGAGACGCCGAGACATTTCGCCCAAATCGCCCTTCGACCGAGACCGAGCCGACCCGACCCGAACCGAGCCGAGCCGAGCCGGACGGACGGACTGACAGACAGACGGCGGCGGCGGCGCACGCGTGTGTGTGTGTGCGTGCGCGAGGGGCGCCTAGTCACACATCCACACATGTCTCATTTTGAACATGCCTTTGTCCACATCTCCTTATATACTCACAATTTCTCCCTTCTTTTTCCAATGTGGGATAGCATCCCAAATTCATTTTTAAAAGGTTCACATTGGAACATTATATCTCATTCATACCTCAATCATTTTGAGTGTTCTTACATGTTTTGGAAACCTCGTACGGATTACTACGTATTCCAACTAAGTCTCGACTTTAACTCGTAGTCGAGCCCACTCAAAATTTCCTCTCAAATGGGCTGCTCAAAATAGCCCATTTACTCCATTTTATCTTACATTTCCAACACGGCCGTATCCGGCCAAGCCTTACGGCCGTACCTGCCTCATATTACGGCCGTATGCCGCAACCCTTACGGCCGTAAGTCCTCGTCCGACAAATCCTGAAAACACGAACACCCCTTACGGCCATAGCCTGCCCACCTTACGACCGTATCTCGCCTTCGGCCAAAACAACCTTGATCCGACGAAAGCATGTTATGGCCGTAATGTATGATTAGTTACGGCCGTAACTCGTTGCTGGACATGAAAAAAATCCGCAACTCCGATTTCTCGCTACGATTGATGAATGATCCGACATACCATACATATGTGAAAGTAAACAAGTCCAACACATGCCATAGATGATACTTCCAACACAAGACTACCAATCACGATGATAATGATAATACTCTCGTCTCGACACTCAAACGGAGATGAATTGACGATCGGTAACTGATACACGGTTACAAAATGCCAACGATGAATACAAATGAATGAATCATGAATGATGAGTGATTATTAATGAGTGAAAATTACCGAGTGACAATTACTGACTGATAGTTACTGAATGATAATCAATGAATTACAACCGGGTATTACATACTCCCCCCTTAAAAAGAGTTTCGTCCTCGAAACTAAGGGTCAAACAACTCGGGATAACTCTCCCGCATACTATCCTCGATTTCCCAAGTAGCCTCTTCGACTGTGTGTCTAGACCACTGAATCTTGACCAAAGGAATCGTCTTGTTCCTCAACTGTTTGATTCGCCGCTCTAAAACTCGTATAGGATGCTTCTCATACGAATGATCATCCGCGATCTCTATTTCGTCGAACTGAAGTATGTGGATCGGGTCGGAAACATACTTCCGCAACTGAGAGACGTGAAACACATTATGAATTCGGCTCAACGCCATAGGTAAAGCCAATCGATAAGCTAAGTCGCCTACTCGATCCAAAATCTCAAACGGTCCAATGAATCTCGGACTCAACTTTCCCCGTTTTCCGAATCGGAAAATACCTCGACTCGGGGATACCTTTACCAACACGTGGTCACCTGTCTTGAACTCTAGTGGTCGACGACGATTATCTGCATATGATTTATGTCGACTCTGAGCTGTCAACAAATGACTCCTGATCAAAGCTACCTTCTCACGGGCGGCTAAAGCATATCGGCCTCGGTGCCGATTGATTCTGATAAGTCGTCCCAACACAAGGGAGATCGGCAACGAAGACCGTACAAGGCCTCGTATGGTGCCATCTTAATCGAAGCATGCCAACTATTATTGTACGTGAACTCAATCAACGGTAGTTGGGCTTCCCAATCGTCTTTCCAATCGAGGATGCATGCCCTCAACATGTCCTCCAATGTCTGAATAGTCCTCTCTGATTGTCCGTCGGACTGAGGATGAAAAGCGGTACTAAGATTAAGCTAAGTTCCCATAGCACGATGAACTGATTTCCAAAAATGTGACACGAAGCATCCGTCATGATCGGAAACTATACTCTTAGGAGTACTATGCAATCTCACTATCTCTTTGATGAATAACTGGGCAAGTCTCTCGGGACCCCACGTATCCTTAATCTCAAGGAAATGAGCTGACTTAGTTAAATGGTCCACAACTACCCAAATTGTATTCATGCCACGACGACTCGTCGGCAAACTCGTGATGAAATCCATAGAAATATCTTCCCACTTCCACTCTGGAATAGGGAGCGGTTTCAGCATACACGCGGTCGATGTTCTATCTTGACTTGCTGACAGGTTAAACATCTCGAAACAAATTCTGCGACTTCTCGCTTCATATTACTCCACCAGTAATTTTGTTTCAAGTCCTTGTACATCTTGCTAGACCCCGGATGAATGGAGTAAGGGGTAGCATGAGCTTCTCTCAAAATCGAGTTTTTCAACTCGTCATTCGCCGGTACGCATAACCGATTCTTCAATCGCAAAAGTCCATCTTCGTGGACCACAAATCCAGGGGCTTTCCCCTGAGCCACATCCTCACAGATGCGCAACAATGATGGGTCTGAACCCTGATTCACTCTGATTGCCTCCTCAAGTGGAGATGAAATCTCTAACATGCAAAGTTGCCCTTGCACTCGCTGAAGCCAGACCTCGATCTCGGGTCTGATAAATTCGTGTTGAAGCTCCTTCTGAACTGTTAAACGAGCAAGCATTTGCTCCTGAACGGACTTACGACTCAAGGCATCGGCAACCACGTTTGCCTTACCCGGGTGGTACAGGATCTCGATATCATAATATTTGATTAGTTCCAACCACCGTCTCTGTCGCATATTTAACTCCTTCTGAGTAAATATATACTTCAAACTCTTATGATCAGTGAATATCTGACAGGTAACGCCATAAAGGTAATGACGCCAAATCTTCAACGCGAAAACCACGGCTGCTAGCTCTAGGTCGTGGGTCGGATAATTAACCTCGTAAGGTCTCAATTGCCGTGAATCATAGGCAATAACCTTCCCATTCTGCATCAATACACAGCCTAGACCGTGTCCAGACGCGTCACTATAAACCACAAATCCTTCCATCCCTTGTGGCAAGGAAAGGGCAGGTGTTGAAATTAACCGGCTCCTGAGTTCCTCAAAACTCCGCTGACACGCGTCGGACCACGTGTATTTCTTATCCTTTCGCAAATGGTTCGTCATTGGTTGAGCGATTTTAGAAAATCCTTCCACAAACCGCCGATAATAACCGGCTAATCCGAGAAAGCTCCGGATTTCCTTAACATTCTTCGGAGGTAACTAATCTCGGATAGCCTACGTCTTCTGAGGATCAACACGCACACCGTCTGATGAAATTACATGCCCGAGAAATGTCACTTCGGACATCCAGAACTCACACTTGGAAAACTTTCCATAAAGTTGCTCTCGTCTCAACACGTCGAGCACCTGATGAAGGTGAAACTCGTGCTCCTCCCGGTCACGAGAATAAATTAAAATGTCATCAATGAAGACAACTACAAACTGATCCAAAAAGTCGATGAAAACCCGATTCATTAACTCCATGAATACTGCAGGTGCATTAGTTAACCCAAACGGCATTACCACGAACTCATAATGACCATAGCGTGTTCGAAACGCCGTCCTCGCGATATCTGACTCTCGAATTCGCAACTGATAATATCCAGATCTTAAGTCGATCTTGGAAAATAATGAAGCTCCCTGAAGTTGATCTAAGAGATCATCAATACGGGGTAGAGGATACTTATTCTTGATCGTCACCCTGTTCAACTCCCGATAATCAATACACAAGCGAAACGAACCATCTTTCTTCTTGACAAACAACACTGGTGCTCCCCACGGGGACGCACTCGGTCGGATATAACCTTTCTCGAACAACTCTTCAAGTTGATTCTTCAACTCCTGCATGTCGGTCGGGGCCATCCGGTACGGTGTCTTTGATATCGGGGACGTACCGGGCTCCAACTCAATCGTGAATTCCACATCTCTCTGTGGAGGCAAACCAAGTAACTCGTTTGGAAATACATCGGCATATTCTCTCACTATCGGAATATCCGCCAATATTATTGGTGATTTCTCGGTTTTGGTCATATAGCACCAATAACCAATACACCCCTGACTGAGTAATTTCGCTATTCTCATCAAATTAATGACCTTACCAGAACAACTGGGATTACCTCCCTGAAAGACACATTCGACCCCATCGTCTGAAATGATAGTGACCATATGCTTACGGACACTAATGATGGCATCGTGACGATCCATCCAATCAATACCCAAGATGACGTCGTCTCTCGGTAAATCCAGCACACTTTAGGTCTGCTAGCCATACACGGCCATGAAGTTGAACAATTCTGAATCTCACGATTTCCGATAATTCTTCTACCGTCAGGTAGACCAATGACATAAGGCTCACAACTAGTAGCACTACCCAGACGTAGTCTACTCAAACATGACTCGGAAATGAATGAATGCGATGCACCAGTATCAAAAAGGGTACACACAGGTTGAGATAGAATATCGAGTGTACCTGAGATCATTCGGGCCTCCGGATCGTCAGTCTTCTTCATCTCATAAATTCGGGGCTTGCCGGCCCCCGAACCGGACGCTCCCGTCTGATAGCTCTTAGCTCCGCCTTTATTTGCTCCCGTAGTCTTGAACGACGCAGACTGAGTGGCCTGATTATGAACAGCTAACTGCTTCGGGGCCTGAGATGATACCAGAGTAGGTTTGGAGTCCCTTCGGCAAAAACGGGCCTTATGCCCAGCAATCCCACAGTTATGGCACATGACAGTCTGCCTCGGACACTTGGTGCTGATATGACCAAGCTCCCCACAGTTGAAATAGGTGATGGCCGAACTGGCCGCTCGGGACTGCGATTTCGCCGGTCTGGGTGCCATAGGAGGTCGCTCATAGAAAGTAGAGCCCACACGAGGCTTCTTGAAGGTTGCCTGACCGCCTTCAGACTGATTACGATTCTTTGACTTCTTGCTAGCAGATGAAGGTTGCTGCTTAGCAATCTCCTTAGCAGTAAGTTCATAAGTAAGAGCTTTCTCGATGAATTCGGCTAGAGTGGTGCAATTATGATTAAGCAACTTCATCCGCATACAGGGTTTCAGCCTCTTGCTGAAATACTTAATCTTATCCGCCTCGGAGTGAATGATAGATGAGGCGAACGAAAGAAGTTCCTGAAATTTCTCGGCGATGGCGAGAACATCCTCGTCTGCTGAGGGGCCGGATAATACCTCTCTGAGTGGGGCCGGATAATACCTCTCCATCATGAGTCTTGAATTGATCCCAAGTACATGATCCGTCGGTGGGCTTCAACGACAACCACCATGAATGAGCGCTCTTACCCAGATAGTAAGCCGCAACTGAAACTTTGTGTCCTTCGGGACACTCTACCATAGCAAATAACTTCTCGGAATGTTCGAGCCAATGAACTATATTCGTCGGTTCAGATGAACCCTTAAAAGTAGGTGGCCTTTGGCGAGAGATGTCGACAATAATACTGCTTACACCCCTCTCTTGTCCCTGAGGTGGCGGCGGAGGAGCCTGCTGATTCTGAGCTGTTGAGTTCTGCATCGTCTCCATGAGGCGTGCCATTTGAGTCATCTGGGCCATCATGCCCTGCATAAAAGCGACTGGATCAACCCGAACACCTTTTGACTGAGCTGTGTCCCGGGTACGACTCCGTGATAGTGAATGAGTACGTCCAGGTGAATGAGTGGCAGCGTCGCTGCTCGATGAGTTAGCATTATTCCTAGCGTTCGCACGTGTATTCACACGAACTCTCGGGTTTCGGCCCGCACCGCGTCCTCGTCCCCCGGGTCCTCTGCCTGCTCTCTCCATACTGAAGTAGGAAAGTCACATGATAATTATATCTCTCGCATGAAAATCACGTTATGATTACGTCATGAAATGATGAAAATGAGCATACGCGCTCTAACACGGTGATTACATGAATGATTAGGTGAGGTGACATGATTATCTGATGAAATTCTTCAAATGATTATCTTGAACAAGTTAACAAGATTAATGATATGATCCTCAAGATCAACAACTGAACTGTGAAATGAACTGAGTGATTAATGAGTTAACATGATCGTCCTGATCAAAATGAATGATGATGTGGATTGTTGACTAATGAATGATGAATGAATGATTCTTATTGCCAGAAGTTATACCATGGCGTTAGAAATCTTACAGTTCTTGGTCTGAGGGGCTCGGCATTTGCACAGGTCACATGTGATGCGAAAGTCCAATGATACTAGTCCGATGACGATGATTTCAAATGAGACATGACTCGGAAGGTAGTATTCAAAACCACGCTCCGATACCAACTCTGTAACACCCCAACTAGGCGGATATTACGGTCTGAGTGGACCCCATTTGGGACCCACTGTGCGAATGAAAATTAATGAATTAAATAATATAATTATAGTACCGAACCACATTATATCATCAATTACTCCGATGAAGAGTTTCATTTCAACACACCCAAGATAATACCGAATACATGTATTTTTATATGAAGATAAAATACACAACACTGAATGAAACGAAATATCCAAATGGAAAAACTGCAGCGGAATAATAAAATGACAACAACATGAATGACTGAGAAGGATTGTGGCCCCCTACTAGTATCATTGGGACTCCTCGCCGTAAACGTTCTCTTCCCGTGCTTTTGCCTTGCCATGACCTGAAAACAATATCCCCAACGGGGTCAGTTACACAGAACAACAATCCTCAAGGGTTGAATATACACAATCATGATATATCTCAATTATGAATTATCCTTAGTTATGAATTTAAGCTGAAGAGGAGCATCATAGTACGCCCATAATGTTCTGTGCAAGTGTACAAGACGAGTTCTCGGACACACCCGTCCTTGTACCTAATTAGTCTCACGGAGGTAAATGTTACCGTGTCCACAGTCCAATGTATCGGTGAACCCAACACATGACTATCGCGTGCCCGACTAAAAATTCCACACATCCGCACCCGGCCACGCAATATGAACCCAGAAGGTCACACTATCGAAAGTGACCATAATGAATATCAATGAATAATAATCCGACAAGGTCAAGAATGACTCACCGAGAGGAAAATAATAGTGAAGTGAATGATAGCTCAATGAAATGATTTGGAACCATCGTTCCGCGTAAATGAAGTGATTATTCGACAATTACAAGTCTCAATATGGTTAATACATTATGAATGAGTTATGATTATGGATGAACAACAACAAAAGGAATGAATATCCTTTTAACCGAGTAAGAATTAACTTATTCAACACCGGTGAACAATGTCCTTCCACGAACAAACGTCCTAAATGAGATGTTGGTCGCTCGAACAACCTTGAATAACACAATTACCAACAATCCGTTCAGCATACGAATCAAACACGAATATAACGAACTTAAAACGTCGATACGACTAAACCAAGTTCATTGGGGTATTATATCGAACACGTTGTAACCAATCTTCGATTGTTTACAATCAACCCTCGATTATACCAATATCAAATCCCCAAGGAGTGTTTCAAACCAACAAAACATCTTCAATACAATCAAAGATTCAATATGAATATCCAATTCGTGATTTCAACAACAACTAATCGAAAACCCTCAAATCCAACTCAATATTCAAAGTGTTCTTGAATAACCTTTCAATAATCCAATGAATATTCATACACACTCATAATCATACGTACATCTCTTCATACAACATGATTATAACGTCCAAAACATCATATCTCAACACAAAATCGAAATCCAAGATGTTTGAAGAAAATTACCTTTGAAGATCCAAGCACTTTGATCCGATGAACACGCGTTAAATCGACTATCCGAGCTTCCCAACTGAATGAAGATGATGAAAACCGAGTACTCAAGTGATAGATGATGGAAAATCTCTCCCTCAAGCTCTCTCTCGGAACAAGGTGAAGAAAATCAAAAACCCGTCTAGGTCCTTATAAACTGTCGAATGTTACGGCCGTAACTTGGCCTACTTACGGTCGTAACATCCCAGGTCAACGGCCTTACGGCCGTAACCAGCCATCTCGTACGGCCGTAACTCGGTTTCGTCCAGAAACTGCCGACAGCCATACGGCCGTACCCGCACCTGTCTTACGGGCGTAACTCGCCCTCGTCCAAAGCACCTGCCGACAGCCATACGGCCGTACCCGCACACCTTATGGGCGTAACTCGACCGATACGGCCGTACTCGGCCAAACTTACGGGCGTACGACCCCTTCGTCGAAACTGACCAGACACCCTGCCTACAACGTACGGCCGTATTCGGCCAAGCCTTACGGCCGTACCTGCCTCATCTTATGGCCGTATGCCGCAACCTTTACGGCCGTAAGTCCTTCTCGTCCGACAAATCCTGAAAATCACGAACACCCCTTACGGCCGTAGCCTGCCCCCCTTACGGCCGTATCTCGCCTTCGGCCAAAACAACCTTGATCCGACGAAAGCATGTTACGGCCGTAATGTATGATTAGTTACGGCCGTAACTCGTTGCTGGACATGAAGAAAATCCGACAACTCCGATTTCTCGCTACGATTGATGAATGATCCGACATACCATACGTATGTGAAAGTAAACAAGTCCAACACATGCCATAGATGATACTTCCAACACAAGACTACCAATCACGATGATAATGATAATACTCTCGTCTCGACACTCAAACGGAGGTGAATTGACGATCGGTAACTGATACACGGTTACAAAATGCCAATGATGAATACAAATGAATGAATCATGAATGATGAGTGATTATTAATGAGTGAAAATTACCGAGTGACAATTACTGACTGATAATTACTGAATGTCATAATGAATGAATTACAACTGGGTATTACATCCAGTCCTAAAAGGTATTGTTTTTACCCATTTAATAAGTTAGGTATTTTCATTCCGTAAGTTACACTCGCTAAAAACAAATATTTTTACCCAAAAAAATGGACATCTAGCTACAAGCAATGAATATTGACAGCGATATATAAGTAGGTATATCTAGGTGTACCTAATAATTTTCCGCCGGACCCTTTCATGGTCCAACATGTATACTTTTCAGTTTTCACTATTATAAACTATATATTTTTCAACATGAGAAATGATGTGTTGCAATTCTGTCGTTGCAAATTATTAATGTGATACCAAGTATCATTTTAAATAATGAAAAGTACTACTATCTCTGTCTCACGAAGATATACATGATTCGACTTTCACATAATTTAAGAATTTGTAATTAATATTGTTGGAAAGGTAGAATTTCGGTTGTACCTTTTAAAATACTCTTGCATTAGATAAAGTTAGTGCATAATAATGTATATTAAATAAGGGTAAAATTAAAAAATAAGAGAAATTAAATGCTAATAGAATAAAAAATAGGCGCTCTTTTGTGGCTCGCAGCCCGTGTCAGGTTGGGCGTCCTCCTCGGCCTTAAATTTGGGCTGCTGACTAAATAACTCCTTCGATATAATTAAACTTTTGGATCTTTCTGGAATGTTTGCAAAATTCGTTGGTCGGTAGGTTATTGTGTCTTGAACAGCATGAAAGATCCTCTATATTTTTAAAATGATATTAAATCTTTAGTTCTAATATCATTAGGTAGAAGAAAAACACAAAAAACAACCACAAAAGTTGGAAAATTCAGAAAAAATAAAAGAACCTATTCTGGAACATTATAACAGGCCTAGCTTTATACTAGTTGGATGAAGCCCAATAGCCTGTAGACGAAGGTACACACTGTGTATTTACTTTAACAAAGAAATACTTCCTCCTTCCAATTTAATTAGGATGTTTCTATTTTTTTCAGTTATTAAGGATTCCTCTTTTCCAATCTAAGTGAAAGGTTTCACTTTTTTCAATTTCTAAAATAAGTTTCTCATTTAGCTATCGTGTATCTTTATACCCAAATTATATACATTTCAGTAAATCATTATACCAAACAAAAAACATCATATTATTGTTATTCTCGACCGTTTTCACCCGAGACGTCATTTCCAACCCGCTTCAACCCCATACGCAATTTACGACTCATTTCACTTAGGCGCGTTATTTTCGACCTATTTTATCTCGGGATGTAATTTTCAACTTTTTTAAGCTCGCGACATCATTTTTGAATGTTTTGACTGGGATGTAATTTTCAACCCACTCCGCCCTGGGGCGTCAATTTCGACCTACTCCGCCCGGAGACGTAATTTTCGACCCGCTTCTCCCGAAGACATCAATTTATGTCTGTTGCTCCATGAAATGTTATTTTTGTTCCATTTCATCATGGGATGTTCTTTTCGACTGTTTTCGCGACAAGTTTTTTTTCCGACTCGTTCGGCGCCGGACACAATTTTTGGATTATCTTCGCCCTAAGCGAAACAGGTCGAAAATAATGTCTCATGCGAATGGGTCGACAATAACATTCCATGACAGAACGAGTCTAAAATAAGGCCTTGAGACTAAACAAGTCGAAAATGTCATCTCTGGACGAAATGGATCGAAACTAACATCCCGAGACGAAAGCATTCGAATTTACGTTCCGTGCGGAACGAGCCGAAAATGATGTCACATTGTGCAAACTGTCGAAAATGGCACTCCGTGATGAAACATGTTGAAAATGACATTCCGATTCGAAACATCTCGAAACTAACGTCTTGTAAGGAAACGATCGACAATAACGTCCCGGGATGAAATAAGTCGAAAATAATATTCTAGGATAGAAACAATAAAAATAACATCACAGTGCAAAATGGTCGAAAATTATCGAACAGGATAAGCCCCAACATAGAGACACCTAGGCTTAGGTCCAGAGCCCAAATTTGGTAAAGGACACTTTTTCCCTGAACTCCACATATATTATATATATAAATATATTTAGGCTAAAATGCTCTCGGCGTCTCTTAACTTAATTTCAGATAACGATTTAGTCCTTTATCTTTTTTTGGTCCCAACTAAGTCCTTTATCTTTTCAATTTTAAGCAAAGTTAGCCTTTTCCGTTGGTCTCCGTTAACTGTTGTCCAGGTGGATGTTAAGTTGCTGACTATCACCTACGTGGCTATAAACATTCCTACGTGTCAAATCCCTAACTTATGTGTCAATTTCCTAAACAAGAGTCATCATCTGTTCTCTCTTCCTGGAACCCTTTAAGCTCAATTCCATGTTCATGGCAGGGAATAACATGCTCACCACAAGAAAGAGTTATTTCCATTTCTATCCCCAACACATTTCTCAATCTCTCTTCGTTACCCTCAGAACTCTCTTCTCTCTCTTCATTACAGCTTCTTAATCTCTCATCCACCAACATTTCCGGCTCGATCCCACCCTCGTTTGGCTCGTTTTCTCAACTCAGTCTCCTAGACATTTCGTCGAACAGTTTAAGCGGTCCTATCCCTTCACAACCAAGAAAACTCACAGCCCTTTAGTTCCTTTTCGTGAACTCAAACAGATTAACCGGTTCAATCCCATAAGAACTCTCCACTCTATCTTCACTTCAAGTCCTTTGTCTTCAAGATAACCTCTTAAACGGCACAATCCCTTCTCAACTGGGCTCGTTAATATCCCTCCAGCAGCTTAGGATCGGCGGGAATCCTTATCTAAATGGCAAAATTCCTTCCCAATCAGGCCTCTTAACAGATCTCACAACATTTGGAGCTGCTCCAACTGGATTCACAAGTGTTATCCCATCCACATTTGGTAATTTGATCAATCTACAAACATTAGCGCTTTATGACACCGATGTTTTTGGGCCGATACCGCCTGAGTTGGGCTTGTGTTATGAGTTGAGAAACTTGTATTTACATATGAACAAGCTCACGGGCCCAATCCCACCTCAGCTTGGCAAGCTGCAGAAGCTAACCAGCCTGAGGGAATTCATTATCTACTCAATCCAACTGGTATCTCTCTCCGTTTGACTTCGATCTGCTTCCTGAAATTTTGCGTTCCAATATGCTAAGCTCCTTGCTGAATTTTAATCGGAAATAACTCTTTCTTGTGGTGAGCATGTTATTCCCTGCCATGAACATGGAGTTGAGCTTAAAGGGTTCCAGGAAGAGAGAACAGATGATGACTCTTGGTTAGGAAATTGACACAAAGGTTAGGGATTTGACACGTAGAAGTGTTTATAGCCACGTAGGTGATAGTCAGCAACTTAACATCCATCTGGACAACAATTAACGGAGACCAACGAAAAAGGCCAACTTTGCCTAAAATTGAAAAGATAAAGGACTTAGTTGGGACAAAAAAAAGATAAAGGACTAAATCATTATCTGAAATTAAGTTAAGTGACCCCAGGATCATTTTAGCCATATATTTATAATAGTATTTTTTTGGTAGTGTACCCGTGAAAAGATCATTCTATCTCTCTCATCTCCTTTCTTCCTCTTTGTGTTGAATTTATAATAATGATAATAATATCGTTCAATAACAATAAGTTCTAAAAAAATACCCTTAGAATATTAATTAATTTAAAGAGACAACTAATCTACAATTTTTTTTACGGAGATCTCCTACGGACCTCCGGCCGATCAGTTTTTCCGATAGGGCCGCCGTCTGACACCCGCAAGACGACATTTTTTTTTCGCCAGGCCCGCTGGCCTGCCTTCCAGCTGGCGGACCTTCGACGTCCGGTCCACTTTTTTTTTTTTAACGCCAGGCCGCCGCCCTGCTTTCCGGTGGGCCACAGTCGGCAGATCTTCAGCAGCCCACCACTTTCTTTTTTCTTATTTTTAACGCTAGGTCATTGACCTACTATCCAGCGGCTGATCATTTTCTTTATTTATAACACAGGCCACCGGCTTGCTTTCTGGCGAGCCACCAGACCGCCATCCGAACAATTTTTTTTTATGTTTTTTTAAACGCCAGGCCACCAGTCCGCTTTCCGAAGGGCCACCGTCGACGGTCGGCGGACCTCCGTCGGCCGATCAACTTTTTTTTTATTATTTTTTTAATGCCGCGACTTGTTTTCTATGGGACACTTTTTTTTTTTTAATTTTTAACGCCAGGTCGCCAGCCTGCTTTCTGACTGGCCACTATCGGAAGCCGGACAATTTTTTTTAACGCCAGGTTGCCGACCTGCTTTCTGGCTGGCAAATACCGGTGCCAGTCAATTTTTTTTTAATGTCAGGTCGCCGGTCGGGGGCCACCGACGGCCCGCCAACTTTTTTTTCCCTTTTCTTACACGAGGTCTACAGTCGGTCGGTCAACTTTTTTCTGTTTTTTTACGCCAGGCCCATCGACCTGCTTTCCGGCGGGACACCGCCCGCGGACGATCAGTTTTATTAGGCTAGGCTTGCCGGCCCACTTTCTGACGATCCTTATTTTTTTTTGTACAGCAGGCCCGTCGGCCTCCGATAGAACTTTGGGAACCAACATATTTGATTTTCTAGCTCATAATATGGTAATTTGATTATTTTAATTTCAATTATATCATCATTATCGTGCCATTATGACACCGGTAATCTCTTGTCTATAAGATAAAGGACAACATTATTTTTTTGGTGATAGTCCGCATTCTACCCCTCCACTCCTTCCCTTCTCTTTGTGTTGAAATATAAATAATATCAAATATTCAACAACAATAAATATAAAGATATATTCTTAAAATATTAAGTTAAATTAAATTAAAGGGACAATAACTTTTCAATTTTTTTGTTTTTTACGCGGATCTCCGACGGACCTCCGGCCAACCAGCTCTTCCGACAGGGCCGCCGCCTGTCACTGGCAGACCTCCGGCAGCTGGCCAACTTTATTTATTTAATTTTTATTTTTTTTCACAAAGCCCGTCGGCCCGCTTTCTAGCGGGCCACCGCTTGCGACCAGCCAATTTTCTTTAAGGTTAGGCCCACCGACCTTTGCGGTGGTCCTTAATTTTTTTTTACGTCAGCCCTGTCGGCCGCTGATAGCATTTTGGGACCCAACATATTTTTTTTTTCTAGAAAGTAATCTGGTAATTTAATTATTTTAATTCAATTTTATCACCACCACTGTGCATTTATGACACGAGTAATCTTTAGTTTATAATATAAAGGACAACAGTATTTTTGGTGATAGCCTACACCGAAAAAGACCATTCTATCCCTCCCCTCTCCTTTCTTTTTCCTTGTGTTTGAATTTAGTAATACTAATATCAAATATTCAACAATAAATTTAAAAAGTACTCTTAAAATATTAAATTAAACTAAACTAAACCAGTAATTAATTTTCAAAAAATATTCTACTTTTACTGGGATCTCTGACAACCTCGGGCCGATCAATTTTTCCAGCAGGACCGCCGTCTGTCGCCGGCAGCCGACCATTTTTTTTAACGTCTGATCACCGATCTGCTTCCCGGCGTGCCACCGACGACAACCGACAATTTTGTTTTACACCACGCGAGCCGACCTGCTTTCCGGGGGCAACCGCCGGTAGTAGGCCATTTTTTTTTTCTTATCCACACGCCAGGCCGCTGGCTATTTTTTTTTAACGCCAGGCTACCGACCTGCTTTCCGGGTGGGCAACCGCCGCCGTCTGGCCATTTTTTTCAATTATTTTAACGCCAAGCCAATGCCCTGCTATCCGGCGGTCAGCGGACTTCCGGTTGCCGCCCTGTTTTTCGGCGGGAAAGCGCCGGCGGCCGGCGGGCCTCCGACAACCGCCAATTTTTCTTTTTGCAACGCCAGCCTGCAGGCATACTTTGCGGCGGTACTTAATATTTTTTTACGATCGGTCCGTCGGTCGCCGATAGAATTTTAAAAACCAACATATTTTTGTTTTACCTCGTAATCTGGTAATTTAATTATTTTAAATCAATTATATCACCGCCACCGTGACATTATGGCACGAGTCATCTCTAGTCTATAATATAAATGACAACAATATTTTTTGTTCGTCATAGTCCGCATCGAAAAAGACTATTGTACCACTCCCTCTTATTTTCTTTTTCTTTTGTGTTGAGTTTAGTAATAATAGTACTAATATTATTATTCAATGTTCAACAACCATAAATTTTAAAAATGCCCTTAGAATATTAAATTAAAGGGACAATTGATCTAAAAAAATCTTTTTTTTACGAGGATATTCGACGAATCTCCGACCGACCAATTTTTCCTGCAGGGTCGCCAGCAGCCCGACAACGACCGACTTTTTAATTTTTTTTTTTTTTACGCCAGACCGCCGACCTGCTTTACGGAAGGCCATCATCAGCCAGCTGACGGATTTGCAGCGCTTGGCCATTTCTTTTACGCCAGACCGCTGGCCTGCTTTGAGGCGAACCACCGCCGACGATCGACGGTTGGCCATTTTGGCAATTTTTTATTATTTTTTTACCGCCAGGCCGCCAGCTGACCATTTTTTTACACCAAGCCGCTGGCCTGCTTTCAAACGGAACTCCGACGGCCGACCATTTTTTTAAAACGCCTGGCCGCCGGGCTGCTTCCCGTCGGGCCCGCCGACGGCCGACCATTGTTTTTTTAAATGCCAGGTCCGCCGACCTACTTTCTCATGTTTTATTTAATGTTAAGCCTATCAATTATCGATAAAATTTTGAAAACCGACATATTTATTTTTCCTAAAAAGTATTCTCATAAATTAATTATCTTAATTTAATTATATTATCGCACTGTACTATTATGGCATGAGTACTCTAGTATAGTTATAAATAGGGGTGAGCTCGGTTCGGTTTGGTACGGTTTCTAGCTAAAACCGATACCGAACCGTATCTTATCGGTACCTAGCATTTGAGTACCGAAATGATTCGGTTTTTAATCGGCTCGGTGTGATCGGTTTCGGTGTCGGTTCGGTAGCGGTTCGGTGTCAATGGGCTGATTAAATGGGCCACTTAAATTGGGCTTGCACCAGACCCAAATTGAACTACTTGGGCCAAATCAGATAATTGTAAGTTCAAATAGAAGGATTTATACATAATTAATCCACTTCAAAGCTTGAATAAAAATAAAATCTACTTCAATAACATGATAATAACTAAGGATTCAAAAAGTCCAATATCAGATTAAACAAAAGTCTTGAATTTCCTCCTCAGCACAGGTCCATCAATTCATAACAACCTGCACAAAGAAAAAACAAAGTCTGCAGAATAGTCATCTGTTTTATCGGTTCGGTTTTTAAGGTCGGGATCCATATCTAAAACCGAAACCGAACTGTATAATTCGGTTTTCAAAATTTTAAGAACCGTACCATACCAATATCTTATTGGTTCGGTTTTTCGATTTCGATTTTTTCGGTATTTTCGGTATTATCGGTTTTTGTCGGTTTTTCTGCTCACCCCTAGTTATAAAGAGGAATTATTCCGATCTTAGATTTTTCACGCTCTAGATTTTGTTTTGTGTTCTTCCAATTCCTTTTTTCTAAAAAAAATAAATAAATATCCTCTCGTTTACAGTAGTTCTTTTTTGGGTGATTTTTCAATTTTCAATCAGGTTTCAGATTTTCTTTTTAGATTAGTTTTCTTTTCTGGATTTTTAGTTTTAGATTAATCTTCCATTTTACATGATTACATCATATGGTTGTTCATTAAGATTAGCTTTCGGTTTAGTCTTTTTAGTACTTACATCAGTAGTAGTAGTCTTCCTTTTATCCACATTAAGATTTAAAAAAAAAACATGGGAGGAGAAATTCCACCGTGATTTGTGTTTCTTTTTGTTCTTCAAAAGTCATTGAACAAGATGTTCTTTTTTGTTCTCTTATTTGTTTTTTTGGTGTTTTTATGCCTACTTAAGATTTTTTTTTTTTTTTTTGTTGCAAGATATTTCTTAACAATTCTGATTTTTTTTTTCTTCGTGTTTTTAAAGGCTGGGATTTGCAATTGGCGATTAAATTTTTTGACAGATTTGAATTAGAATCTTTATTTTCTAATACGGCATAAATATTCCGATTCAAATCTAGGTTATATTATTCTTTGCTTATTATGTATATAATTAAATTATAATTTATGTCTTTGTTGTTTAATTTTTATTTTGGATTTGATTGCTCTAAATTCTAAAAGTTAGAATAGTTCATAGGAAACAACTCCATGGATATCAAAAATGAAAAGAAAAAAAGAAAAACAACGAGGAGATAGCTCAATCTTTAATATGATCAATGGATAAGTTCATTAATAAAAGAACATGCGATTCACGGGGAAATCGATGATCTAAGTGAGAATGAAAGCTGAAAAAATAAACGCTTGAAAGACTGTTGCTTCCTAGGTCTCCTTCTTTACAATCATTGAACTATTCTTTTGAATTAGCTTTTTGCTGTCGTAGCTTGCTCTGTTCTGTATAGTACAACTTATGAGGCGAATAATTTTTTAATGCTTTGATTAATATAGATTTTCAACATATTTTTTGCTGTTCTCCCACTTTTGGTGCATTCTCAGCACTTTAGTTAGTTTTCACACAGAATGTTAAGACAATAAGACCACTTATAGAAAGTAAAAAAAAAAAACATTTTTTTTACAAATCTGAACGAATTTCTTGTCATTTTACAACATTGCAATGAATTAGCTACGTCAGCAAAGTTTGTTGACACAGTACAAAAAGATCTGTACACATTAAGTATGATGTTACATGTGGATCATATACTGCAGTTGGTAATGTTGTTTGCTCATGGGGAAGGGGAGAAGATGGACAATTAGGCCATGGAGATACCGAAGATCGGTTTTCACCTACTCAGTTGAGTGCATTGGATGATCAAGAAATAGTTTCTGTGACTTGTGGAGCTGATCATGCGACTGCATATTCCGAATCACAATTTCAAGTATACAGCTGGGGATGGTATGTTCTTGCATACCGCGATGTAGATATTGCTTTATTATGATGCTGAGATATTATGATACTCTTAAATATACATGCTTCGCCTAGAAATAGTTTTTACTTCATTTTTTTAGTGTATTCTGCATTGTGTATACCATTTACTGTATATATAAACTTTTCGAAGGGGCGATTTTGGGAGGTTAGGCCATGGAAACTCTAGTGATTTGTTTTCTCCTCAACCAATCAAAGCATTACAAGGCCTGCGGATAAAGCAGATTGCTTGTGGTGACAGCCATTGTTTGGCAGTGACTATGGAAGGCGAGGTTCAGAGGTTGGTAACCTGTCACCTTGACCGTGTTTTATACCAGCACAAGTTTTGTATTTCTTTTTTTCCTGAACAACTAGATCAAGATTTGTAAAAATGTTAGTGTATACTAGGTAGCTAAATCTTCCTAAGCTGTTGGTGTAAGAATCTCCGCAATGCAAGAACCTTAGTTCAATAATACGTATTATGCAACAGAAAATATTATTCGGAAAGGTTGATAGAGTGAACTTGCTTGGAGTAATCATCATATAACCCAAAAAAAAAAAGAAAAAAGGAAAAAGAAGAAGAAGAGAGAACGTGGAGGTTGGAAGTATCTTTTCAAATGAGTTCATGAAAAGATTAACAAAATCAAACGCAAGAAGAAGAAGAACAAATAAGCTCTTCAAAACCCCTATTATGGAGCTTTAAATCTTTAAGCGTGGATGTGTTATGTTGTATTATACATGATTTGTGAAACTCTGATGACAGACTACGAGTTCATAACACGATTCAGTTTCAATTCTCACCTAAACATAATTTTCTAGCTGCCAAAGTTTGTCATTTTTCAGTTTTTCTCATTTGTTATGGTACTATTCGATTCCAAACAGTACTATTGAGTTGTAAAACTCCACATAGAAACGTTAGCTAATTTATGCTTGAAGGATAATATGAGTAAATGGCTTCCAAAGCTAATTAAACATACCTCCATCGATACAAGTCCAGTATTGTAGAGTTGTGAAATTTATAGCTTTTTCCTTGTATTAAGGCATTTGGTAGAACGAATCTTGTGCTTTGTTTCCGTTCTGCGCGAGTTGGCACAACAACAAAGTTTGAAGGCGACCATCCTAATGACGGTGATTGAGGAATGGGGGTCCTTTGGGCAGGGCCGAAGATATGGTCAAGAAGAAAAGATGACCCATAAACTCTGACAAATCTTTTCTAACTTGAGCCTAAATGCCAACCGGGCTCATGGTGATGGTGGTATCAACCATGTTACAGAAGAAGATCATGGCTAAAATGGGTTAAACGGCTATTTCATCACTCAACACAGACCAAGCTTGCAGGTGGATCATCAAACTAAAAAAAGTCCAATTAACTCAGTAAATTAATTAAAACTTTCAGTTAGGTTTAGTCCGTTAAAAAATATGGTGTGTTGAATGGAAATATGACTTGATTTATTGATGTGTAAAAAAATTGTCCATGGTGGCAAGCTTAGTTGTCAACTCCGACCCTAATTGTCTGACCCGACCCGCCTAATTGACTGCTTTTCTGCAAAATCCCCATGCTCTTCATGTCTCAGATTTTGGGTTGAGCAGGGTCGATGTGACAGACCCAGGCTTGACGGGGAAAAGAAATAATCTTATGCGGGCGAGCGGAGCAATGAGATCTTGCTCCACGAGTTTATTGGAGAGATTCTCATCAGTGATAACTGAGATTAAGGAATTGAGGTCTTCGTTGGTGAGCTGGTACTTGAGGTGGAAGGGGCGACTGTTGAAGAGGGCCCGAGAGAGGTGGCCGGAAAGCCCCGATTGAAAAAAAGCGGCAGTCGTGCAGCGGTCCATGATGACGATTCGCGTCTCCTCCCAGCATATAAGAGGGGATTGTCGTGGGGGCGGGGGATTATGCGCTGCCATAGCTGCACATCAAATGGAGCTTATCGGGGAGGGTAGGTGGGCGAGGAGGGTAGTTGAAGCGGGTGGAAGCAGTGGAGAGCATGATTGTTACAATGGTAAGTCGAGTCGAGTCAACGGAGGTCCGGAATGGCGACGACTAGTCGACTAATTATATATATATATATATATGTTTATAAATTTGTAATGTAAATATGTAATGACAATTGACAAATACTACATTGCAAAATAGAATAACAATAATCATCCAAGTTTAAGTTGCAAGTTTCAACAAAAGTAAAAGTAGAATCTAATAGAGTGCAAAATAAAAAAACACAATCATGATCAAGCGGTCATCAAGCTCCAAGTCATATGTGTTGCGATCATTAGTCTCGTGAGTAGAAGTATTTGGTGGTCTATGTCTATAATCATCATCAACATCCTCATCATCATTTGAAATGATAGGATCTGGTTCCATATCAATATTGGATGATGCATCAACATGAGAAGGACCACGACGCCTATTGCAGGTAAGCCTAGCAACATCCGTACCACCACCTCTACTAGGATTTCGACGTCCATCAATGCCCTCCGATGCCTCCAATGCTTCATCTACAGCAAGCCAATCCACATCATCGGGATCAATGAATTCTCCATTCACCCATTCATTATCCCATTGGAAATCATCTAAAAGCAATGGATCAAATTTTTTACCATCTTCACGTCTCTTTTGGAACCTTGTTGCAGTTTTTCGATTGTATTGCACATACACCAAATCATTCAAATGTTGATGCTCCAATCTATTCCTTTTCTTGGTGTGAATCTAGACAAACTATATAACATAAATAACAATGAATCATTGACATGTAACTTATAAACTCAAAAGTAGAATTTTAATTATATAGAAGAAAATAAAAAAGCTACTTACAAACTCAAAAGTACTCCAATTATGTTCACAACCGGATGAGGAACAACAAAGACCAACAACTCTCTTTGCAAACATTGTAAGCTCAATGATATTGCGACCAAAAGCACCCCACCAATAAGCTAGAATGAATAAAGATAATGTATACGAATAAGCATTTCAACTATGATGGTACAAGTACAACAATTTATAAATTTATAAACATTAACTTAATATACTTACATGGGTTCCTAGTTTTCCTTTGACGAATTGATATTTTCTTTCCGAAAGAATTCCTTGAATTTTCGTATTGATCGGCTTGGTCACTAATCTTTTCCACCACACTTGTATCAAGCACCGTCCTTTCAGCAACATCATTAAACTTCATTCGCAATCATGAAGAGTATGCATAATCATGTTCTTTGATATCAAAGAATCTTCCCGGTTTGAGAAACAAAGCCGCGCTATATAAATCTATTTCCATTTGAGAGTCCCATCGTTTGTCAATACTGCTTAACACTTAGCTTGAAAGTCTTGTTTTTTTTTTCAAGTGCATCTTTGATCTTAACCTTGACATATTCCATTGACGCACAAATCTCCGCCGTAGCTGGTTTTTCATCTCCATCAACAATCCCCAAGACAACCAACAATGGTTTTGATGCTCTAATACAATCCTCAACACTATTCCAAAACCTTGTTGAGAGGACAACATCATGCACTTTTTCTCCCATAATGGTTTTAGCCAAGTCAGAATTGAACCACTCTTCACCACCAAACAACTTCCTCAAAGCATCCTATATTTTACTTTCATTTCACAAATGAATGAATTTAAAAATTAAAGAAGACCTAAAAGTGAGGGATTTACTTATTTTTTTGTACAAACTCTGTAATGTAAGGAATGCAGTAGCAAATCTTGTGGCCCCCGTTTTCACAATGTCTTCCCATAGTCTTCTCCCTCATGGCATATTGGAGTCGGCAGTGCCTATAAATAAATGTTGTTATTCCTCTACATGTGTGATGGTAGCATCGAACTGCTTCAACTTTGTAATATCCTCTAGCATAAGGTCTAAGCAATGTGCGGCGCAAGGAGTCCAATAAAGTGTACAAATCCGTTGGCACAATAATCCTCCCGCCGCCTTAAAGTCAGCACCATTATGTGTCAGAACCTAAAATTAATGCAACAAGTGAGAACATTTCTTAAGTTCAATGAAGATTGAAGACAAACAAATATAACAAACAAAATAAATATGTAGCTACCTGAACAACAATGTCTCTCCCAATCGGATCAATTTGTTCCTCGAACAGATCTGCCAACATCCGTGCATCTTGTACCTTACTTGACACATCAACTGACTTTAGAAAAAAAGTACCCTCCGGCTGTTAACAAGGAAATTGATTAAGTGTCTACCCCTTTTATCGGTCCATCCATTAGACATAAGTGTACAACCATACTGCTTCCAAGCTTTTTCATGTTTCTCTCTCCACTTGTCTGTCTCTTTCTTTGCTTTTTCAAGTAATATCAGCCGCAGTTCATGATAGGTGGGCGTCTTCAAACCCGGTCCAAATTGTCCAATACACTCGACCACGATCTCATAGCTCCAGGAGTTAGCGGCATTAAATGGTATCCCACATTCATAGAAGAAGTTTGCTATGTGCATCTTAACCCTTTCTTTTTCTTCTTTGGTCTTTGTAGAATTTTCAAGAGTAGTTTGAGATGGACCATTACTATGTCTTTCCTCAATGACTTCTTCTGGTTTTTTTTTTTCGGATCATAGAAGCAACTGTTTTTGTTGGTTTTGTTTGTGGTACTATGAAAGACATCTTCTTTCTTTTCGCTGTTGTTCTTGAACTTGACAAAGTATATTAGAAGCAGCTGTTGACGACTCATGTGGATGTGTTCAACTCTCATGAACCTCGTCATCTTTATTATCATGATCATCCAGATCTTCATCAAGTGGCACAGACTTCTTTGCATTCTTCTGAATATAGTCTTTCATTTCTTTTATGATTGCCGATGTAGTTTTCGTACACATTGCTACCATAGTAGTCAATAGCACCGCTTTCGCGCGCTATAGCGTTTAGCGTAGTGAAGCGAGCCCCATCGCTACATGCCGTTAAGCGCTCCTAGGTTTTGTTTACCGGCCACTATTTACCACTATTTGCGTTATTAATCAATAGCGAGCGCGCTTAGCGGGCTCTATTTAGAAAAGAGCCCTGCAGTGACTTCCCACAGGTTATCTGCCACTCGATTGTTCTCCGTGACCTCAATTATTCCTCTCCTGTGCTCGCCGATCCATTTTCTCTTAGGGAGTTTATGCATTTTTTATTTTAGTTTAATGGTTAATCCTTTTTTTTTCAGTGGCTTTGTATGTGCCTGAAGTTTCTTTAACTTTTTGCAGGCAGGTTTTCTTTGCATTTTTTTCTAAATAATTTTTTTATTTAATCTTTCTGTCTTCTTTTAAATAAATTAGGGCAAGTTATGAGACATTTTTTTTTTATTTTGCATGCGTGACTTTATTTTCACGTTAATGTATTTTGTTATTGCGGTACTTGTTTTACATGTATATGCATTACAATTGTTAAGGTACTTGCCATTTACTTACAAATATCACTTATTTACAAACTTGTCGCTATATTTTAACATAGCGGCCACTATTATATCACTATCGCTATATAGCTAAACGGGCACGTCATCGCTACGGGTCGACCCAAGTCGTCGACTAGGCGACCCATGTCGGTCAAGTCGGGCGACATATTTACATTTTACACAAGGCGAGTCGGAGTCACACGGCGACGATCCTCCGCCGCCTGGTCGACTAGTCGACGACTAGTCGACCGCCATAACAATAATGGTGGAGAGGGAGAGAGAGAGAGAGGCGTTTGAAAGAGAAAGTGAAAGTGGGGGAGAGGTTCGGGTTATAAACTTATTCGGGTTAAAATCCTACGTGACTGCTTACGTGGAATTATTTAACGGAAGTCTGTTAAAAGTCACGCTCATTAACTGTCGTGAATTTTTTTTCACGATTATCACCTAAATGCAAGTTTTGTTTAGTTTTCATTTGTAAGTTCTTTTAATTTGATGACCTTGGTCTGAGTTGAGTGATGAAATAGCCATTTAACCCTGGCTAAAACCTATCAATCAAACGCGACCTTAAATTTGTGGTTGTTGATAGATCTGTGAAGATGGCACATTTCATCCCTTGCAAAGTTATTCGTCTAGGAGATTCTGCGACTCGATTGGGTTTTAAAGTATATCACTTCTGATATCAGTTTGAAAAATACATAATTTTCTAGCTGCCCAACTTTGTCATTTTTCTTTTCTTCTGTGAACAGTAATATTCAGTTCGAAATTGTATAATTTGGATGTAAAACTCCCATAGAAACTTTAGCAAAAGTTTAGGCTTCTAAGGTACTATAAATGACTTTAGACACATCTCATCAATACAAATCTAGTACTTTATACTGCTTCTAGCATTCTCGGGTTAGATATTTGTTACTCCATCTGTTCCACTTGAAGAGATTAATTTGACTAAGGTATAATTTTTTTATTTTTTCATCTTAAATAAAGGCACAACTTGTTTTAAACCATCAATTCTCACTCATTTTTTTAGTTTTTTCAATTGAATTGTAATTCATCAGTTCCTAATTGATATGATCTTTTCGTTTTGTTGCACCTTTTTTATTATGACCTAGAGATTATCCGTGCCATAATGGCATGGTGGCGGTGATATAATTGAATTAAATAATAAACTACCAGATTACTTGATAGAAAAAAATATGTTGGTTCTCAAAATTCTATCGGCGGCCGACGGGCCTGCTGTAAAAAAAAGAAAAAAGTGAAAGATCGCCGGAAAGTAGGCCGGTGGGCCTGGCCTTAGAAAAAAAAATGACCGGCCGCCGGAGCAAAGCAAGAGGTGGCGGCCTGGTGTTTTAAAAAAAGAAAAAAAGTGGCCGGCCGCCGGCAGGCCTGGCATTAAGAAAAAGAACAAAAAAATTGGCCTGCCGCCGATGATGGCCCATCGGAAAGCAGGCCGCCGGCCTGGAGTTTAATAAAAAGGCCGGCTGTTGGCGGTCCTGCGGCTGCCGGCGTTGGCCAGCCGGAAAGCAGGTCAGCGACCAGGCATAAAAAAAGAAAAAAAAATGGCCGGTCGCAGGAGGTGTACTGGCCTCCGCCGGTGGCCCGCCGGAAAGCAGACTGTCAGCCTGGCGAAAAAAATGACTGCCCACCGGAAGTATGCCGGAGACCGGCGGCCCTGACGGAAAAACTGGTCGGTCGGAGGTCCGTCGGAGATTCCCATAAAAATAGCTTATTTTTTTGAAAAATTAATTGTCCCTTTAATTTAATTTAATTTAATTTAATATTCTGAGTATGTTTCAAAATTTATTGTTGTTGAACATTTTTTTATATTAGTATTAAGTATTATTAAATTCAACACAAAAAGAAGGGAATGAGAGGGGAGGGGTTAAAATAGTCTTTTTAGATGCACACTACCACCAAAAATACCATTGAAGGATATCTATCTTGTGTTGAAATTTAAACTTTGGAGTGGGTGGTTTATGGAACACTTCTAGAAAAAAGTTTGAGTCTGTGCTGATCATACTTCTTTTCAACTGAAGTTGGGGACGGAATCAAAATGGTCAACTGGGACTTGGGACCACACAGGATTCTCTTGTACCCCAAAACATTGAAGCTTTCCAGGTATTAGCAACTAATTTTGTTAATGAAAAACTTGCATTACTATCTCTTTTTTTCTTTTTCTTTCTTTCTTGATAGGTACATTAAGGTGTAAATTGTCACTCTTGTTAGCATTCTTTTCAGAAGTTATTGTGTAAATTGTTCGAACTAGTGGCAAATGGTTGTATTATCATAAGAAAGCTTATTGTACCTGATGGTCGCTTCCGATGGGTGTAATGCACCTTTCAGGCAGGAAAGAAATGTCAATATGTACATGGACCATTGGCTGATCTCTGTAATTACTTTGTTTAGGACATTTTGTTTTAAGAGTCCGGTTTTCAATATTAACTTTTAATATCATGGAGAACAAGAACGAAAAATGTGATCAATTTAGTGTTACAGATATTTTGGTATTTTTTTTTTTAATTTGGTGATGCTGATAAGACTTTTTTGTACATCTACAGGGGATCTCAGTCAAAATGGTTGCTGCTGGTGCCGAACATACAGCTGCTGTTACTGAGGATGGTGAACTTTATGGTTGGGGTTGGGGCAGATATGGTAATTTGGGATTAGGTGACAGAGATGACCGTTTAGTGCCAGGCAAAGTTTCAACTCATGAGGTATGTCGAAACTCTCGTGCAGATGCATAATTTTGTGAAGGATGGAAGAGCATAAGCTCTCTGTTTACCAATTTGGAAGGTTTCACTTTCAGTGTCGACAAATTCTATAATCGCATAGAAGGTTCTTTCGAACTTAAGCAAATTGCATGGTTGGATGAAACAGGACTGACTCTCTTCTTATCTAAGATTCACTTTTGGTACTAATTCAATTCTACAGTATTCTGGCTGTAGTCTCTTATTTTGTATATTGAAGCTAGATATTTTTTTTTAGTGATTTTATGATAAGAAAAACTAATGATACAAGTAAGATTTTATTCTAATAGAAATCTATTGAAGCAACCAACCAATTTACTAAACGGTCTTGACATGTTATACATATACACACCACAAAACCCCTTTTGTTCTTAAACCAGAAAACCAAGTATATTTAGCCCTGTGATGAAAATAATGTTTTATGTTTACTTTGCTTGAACCTTGCGCTCTTAAAACTTCTTGTCTTGTTCCTCATCATAGGGAGAAAAGATGGTCCTGGTGGCATGTGGATGGCGACATACAATATCTGTATCCTCTTCGGGTAGTTTGTATACCTACGGGTGGAGCAAATATGGCCAACTAGGACATGGGGATTTTGAAGACCACCTAATCCCTCATAAGCTGGAAGCTTTGCGTGAAAGTCGTATATCACAAGTAATGATTATTTTTTCTTAATCCAACTTAGCTATGCAAGAAATTAGAAGCAAAAGGTGCTTGTTTCCAAGAGAATCGTTTCAGGACTGGGAAAAAAAATGGATTTAGGAAAAAACTCAATCCGGACCAGTCTGACCAGTGGAACCGGTCTGGGCTTTATTCCGGTCCCAAATTTATTTGCTAGCATTCCCTGCCGGTCCGAAATTTACACGAAAGTTACTACTAGGACCGGCAACCACACGAATTTAGGAAAAGACTTGAACCGGACTGGACGGTCCAGTCCGGGCTTCATTCCGGTTCCAATTTGTTTTGCTAATATTTCTGGCTGGTCCCAACTACACCCGGTCGCCCAGCCTTTTCTATAACCTATTATTCTGGTTCATCTTTTTATAGAAGCTCTTTGAACTGAATTTATCTCTAAATATTTAGAAATTGCAACTACGATGCTTACATTTTTTCTTTCTTTCAGCATTTGTTCATCGATTCCTTTATTATTCCTTCTTTGCCCAGATTTCAGGTGGATGGAGACATACGATGGCTGTCACAAGTGGTGGAAGACTTTACGGCTGGGGCTGGAACAAGGTTCAAAACTTCGTTTCTTTTTCATGTAGCCAAATCATGATTGGTGTTGGGCCCAATAACTAGTCTATCATGTTTAGCAGTCTGCTTCTGGCTTCATGTTTTTTTGTTTTTCCTTCTCATCTAACCTGATTTTTTTCTTTTTTTGGAGAAAAAAATCATTAAGTTTATGTTGGGCCTTTTATGGTTAGTGGAACTGATTATAAAATATTGGTTTTTCTGTGTGTAAAAGTTTGGACAAGTTGGTGTTGGTGATAACATTGATCATTGCTCACCTGTGCAAGTCAAATTTCCACACGATCAGGTACATTCTTGTTTTCATTTTACTTTCTAGTGGAGGCACCGTCGTAGGCTCCTTTAATTGGCAAGTGGGAGAAGATCGAGATGGATCGGTCGATGATCAGCTCTTATTGAGTCTTTCCATTCGGTTTTCCTCGCAGGAAGTTGTGACTATCTCATGTGGTTGGAGGCATACACTTGCTGTTACAAAGAGGCAAAACGTGTTTTCATGGGGAAGAGGTACAAACGGTCAGCTCGGCCATGGTGATTCCGTTGACCGGTAATATTCTGCTCCACTCGCTTCTCATTCTTTAGTACGGAAATTCTTGCTCATATGGACCACCGTTTTTGTCAATTGATGTCCAACTTTTCATGGAGAAAACACATTAATCTCTCTCTCTCTCTCTCTCTCTCTCTCTCTCTCTCTCTCTCTCTCTCTCTCTCTCTCTCTCTCTCTCTCTCTCTCTCCCTCCCTCCCTCCCCCCCTCCCTCCCTACCTATCCCTCCCCCCTCCCTCCCTCCCCCCCTCCCTCTCAGACTGTCACAGGATTGCTATCTGAAATCATATTTATGCTTGTATGGAACATTACTGTGAAGTCTAATAATGATTTTCACCTTGTCATCTTGTTGTAGAAATGTTCCGAAGATTATAGAGGCACTGGGTATGGATGGATCAATCGGACAACATATCGAGGCCGCAAACGTCGACATATCCTCAGGTTTTCTCATAAGCTTTTTTCATTTGTCGGAGTTTTGGTTTACACATTTTATGTTTCCTATGACAACTGAGGTTTTCTTTCAGCAGAAAAGACTTGGGTATCACCAACACAGAGATATGCAGTTGTTCCCCATGAGAATGTAAGTTAATTGCTGTCTCTATATATTTTTTTTGTTACTAATCTTGAACTCGAGAAACTTTAAACACGCTGCCTTGTGCTACACATGTTTCAGAGTGCAGAATGGAGCTATTTGTTTTGTGTGTTGTTAGGAAATCATTCGAATTTCCTAAATAAATTGGGCAACATATATTTTTAATTTTGCTAAAAGTCCTTATTAAGCTAGGGAAATATTGATATCTTTTTGCCTTGTTCTAGGATGTTTGTGGATTTTATGAATGTTTAATCATAAAAGTCCAACATGTGTTTGTACTAAAAGAAAATAAAAGCCCAACATGTGTGTTTGATGAAAGCAAATGATGCCACTTTCATGCAGGTCTCCACGACGACATTTGGCGGCAACGGAAATGATGTTAGCGTCCCTGAAAATGATGTAAAGAGAATGAAGATTTGAGATTCAAACCTGAAGGGACCTATTCTCACTGATTGTAAATTTCGAATAACGTGCTGCTGAAGATGTGCGTGCTAAATGCTATCCCCAGCATGTACTTGGAAAAAAAAAATGTCAACTTGGATAATTTTTAGTTTTTTCTACTTGGGGACAAACAATTAACATGGTCGAGCAGTTTGATATACTGTGCTTCTGTTTAATCTGAAAACTGTCCAGATTATATGCTCTGCATGTTGTTTCCAGAATTTACCACAATGATTTATAGTATCTCGAGTTTGGCAACCTAACCCTGTGAGTAGTGCCCAAAATGGGGTATATCTTATCCACACACGTAACACAACCGCGCGGGTATATGTGTGTTGGGTTGGCAATGGTGCATCCCGTATTGAGGCACTATCCACATGAGTTGGTTCGAATTAATCGAGTTCCTGTTTAATGTAGTATGTTCGTATATAATTTGTTTGTTGACCTGATTCTAGTTTTGTGTGCGCGCTCTAAGAAAATAATATTTTTTCTTATGGTAATTTTGGAAAATGAACTGCATTCCTTTTAGTCAAGTATATTGTAATTTGTAAAGAAGTATCAACATATATATGGCTATGATTCACATCTAACTTGCACAACACTTCTGTCCATGCCTTTTCATTTGCTTGGACTTCGAGACTGCATAACAAGGAGAGGTGCCCGTATGAATCTCCGGCGAACCTTTGTCATGTTTGTTCGGATCTAAAGATAACAACATAGTATTAGTGAACATGGTGAGAGGTTTCACGTAACCTCTAAATAAACCTGTTGGTCACAATATACTTAAAGGACAACTTGCAGGTTACTAAGTTGTATCATCTTTTGAAAATTCGTACTTTTTGGAAGTCTTCGCTATAGCAACTATGTGTGATCCTGTAGGCTTAATGCTTACGGGAGTTTTCCAGAGCAAGTATATAATATAAAACCACAAGTTGTATGATGAAAGTAAGGAAAGCAAGAAATAACACATATTTAATGTGGTTCGAGGCAACTTCATCTACGTCCATGGCCTCTTCACACATGAGTCTTGTGTTAAAATCAAGGTAGTACATAGTTAGAGATGTCAGTGAGTCAGATAGGGTACGAGTATGCCTCTTCCATACCCTATTTGATTCGGATCGAGTTCGGGTATTACCCATCGGGTAATCGGGTACCCAATGGGTATTTGGGTACCCGTATACCCTAGATTAAGAATATAACTATTTTTTAGTATATATCATATATACACATAATGTAATTAATAAATTCAATTTAGTATAATAAGTCTTTAAAATATAAATATTTTATATGATAATATATATATTATATAATATAATATAATATTTATGTATAATATATAATAATAATATATTTATATAATTCAAACGGCTACGCAGGTCGGGTAATTGGGTCGGGCAATATGTAATATACTATTCCCATACCCTACCCATACTCAATCATAAAATTTTGGGTTCGGCCAATACCCGACTCCATTTCGGGTTTATCGAACGGGTAAGATCGGGTACGGATAAAGTTGACATCCTATACATAGCAATTATGATTTTAACTAAATGTTTTCTCGAGCTATATATTTCATACAAATTGACATACTCGGCTTCACAGCTTTTGCCATTCACACAGATTGGATTATGTTGGTCTTGAACTTCATCATCTTTTTCTTACAAAGATCATAAGCTTCGTTCTTCTAAGCAGCTTTGTTCTATATAGGTTGGAAGGATGCTTGCTTCGTTACTCCATACATGGCTAACTCTCAATTGTATGTAGTGTAGAATGATTTTTGAAGAACATTTGTATCTTTGAATAGCTTTGTTGTAGTGTGCTGTTTGCAAGTTGATGACTTGTCTTTTCTTTGCTGTTAGATTAGTGTTGTAGGTTTTTTGCAAAGATAGTTCGTAGATATGTAATTTGATAAGTTGACAAGTTGATGAATGTTTAATAAAGTCCCCTTCATCGACTATTTATAGATCTTGGAAATCCGTCCCATTACAAATGTATCCATTGTTGGGTAGGTGAGATGTGGACTGCTCTGATATGCGGCTGCTGAACGTTTGAATTCAAGTAATCCATCTTGTCCACTATTAAATGCCTAAGTCAATCTTTTGGCCTTCATTGAATGCAATGCATATGTCAATCTTCATCCACATTTAAGTATTGTCTCCATCAGCATTAAATGCTTTCAAAATCTTAAAATCAAGAATGTTTCATCATAAGTTTTCAAAAGTTGCACTAGGATTGGCTAAGTTTCTTACATCTGCTTGTATGCAAATCCGTACAACATAGTTTATAACATAATTCATCCTTGGAATAGTTTTTAGTAACTTAAAAAGTAAAGTGCTGATATTAAATAGATTACAAGTTGTAATCTTTTGATGGAGAAAATAATTTATTTACTGCTTATTTTGCAAATTACACTACATGGCTGAAATAACAAACCACAGGCAAAGTACAGGCAGTGAAGAAATACAGCAACTGCATGATTCATCCTCGAAAGAGCTGCTATCGACTGGACCTTCTGTAGGCTTGGGGATCATAATTCTGTTCCCTTCCACTAATTATCTAGTTGGTACTAAGCAAGATTTTTATTAAACCTTTGCCTTAAGGGGTAACGTCATATCCGAGCATCTAGTACTCCAGACGAGTTAGACATTCACCCCTTATGTACTTGCTCTTAATATTGACCTGAGCTGGGATCTTTCCTTTCGCCAAGAGCCTGGAAAATTCATTGAACGCTGCCTCTAGTACGTTATACTCCTAGACCAAGGTATAGAAATACCTATTTAGCTCTGTGTTTATCCAGCTTCACAGCTCATCCACTGTAGGTTGTATGTCTGTAGGTAGCAATATCTCGACTAGTTTCTTCACTGTATCCCTCCATGGGATGTTAAGATCATCAAACTTCAGCCTAGATGCTCCAAATTTTTACCATGTAATCAATTGAACAATGCGTGATCCAACTAGACGGTTGATGGCTTATGTTCAGTGTCTTCGAAATTCGCTTCCGTTTGCTTCTTCACTTCCTATTGCAACTTCCTTGCATCTTCTCGTGACTCTTCCCCCTTTTTAGCACTATCCAAATAGGATACCTTGTCATGGATCTGGCAAATGAGGTCTTGATTTAGCCTGATTTTCTTTCACATGTTTCACCACCTTGGTGAGTTTAGAAACTTCTATTTTCAGATCTTCAATCTTAGGATCGTGCTCAGTCATCATGTCTCTCGTTTGTTCCAGGGCAGCTACAGTAATGGCAGAAGCGACACCTACCTTTTCTTGCTCTTTCTTTTGCACTTCATCTTGTGTTGTAGTGAATTGATCAAAGATTCGCCTGATAGCGAGTGTGACAAGGAGGTATGCCTCATGATCATTATCCAGATACATGCAGAGGTTTGTGACTTCATCTTTAGCAGTGCCCCGAAGATAATCAGGTTCCTTACCAACTTTATAGATAGCTTGTACAACATACTAAATAGAGATGGTTTGAGTGGCACGGGCTTGCAAATGGGTTGAACATTGTTCTTTCTTGTGACCTTGAAGTTGGGGAGGAGAGGAAGGACGTTCTTCAAAGATGACTACAGTACTTCGATGGGAAGCTGTATCATTATCTGTCCGGTTATTTTCAGGCACCTCAGTACCCATAGAGAGAGGAGGAGTTAGTACCTTCTAGGATTCTCCAATGTAATGGACATGAGGGACTTATTCCTCCTATTGGGGTTCGCCTTGTTGGTTGGGTGAAGGATCTGCTGTGGGTTTCCTCAAGACTCATGCGGAATTCTACTTGAAAGTCATCATCACCTCCATCAAAATTGCGATCGGAGTGATGGCTTGGGGTTTAGATGACAACCGAACTAGGCTTCTTTCCCTTTTTTCGCACGAGCTTTCGCCTGGTCGTAGAAGTGTTACCTAATAATATCATGGCATAAATCTTCATAAAACATGATTAGGGCCTCCATATTTATGGCCTCAGGGACCTGCAAAACAAACAGTTCCTCTTGTTTCCAGTCGACCCAATGGAGCAGGTAATCATAATCGACGTGGTTGTAGACTATCCAAGTGTTGAAGCGCTCAATGTCCACGGTCAGTTTGCACATATATTAGGGTGACGTTTATTAAGTCTTCGGGAGGAGCTCCTTTGATGGATTGGGTTTCTTAGAAGGGTCAGGTCCTCAACAGGTGTGGATCTTGAAGAGGAGTAGGATTCCTTACAAAAGTGGGTTCCCTATAAGGAGATGAATTCTTGATATGGGTAGGTTTCTTATAAGGAGCGACAGCTGTCGGAGAAGTATCATCATTTAGAGTAGATGGAGACTTCTCGATAGGTGCAGAGTGTTGGGGAGAGTGGGTTTCTATTGGCTCCAGGGCAGACGATTCTCATGTTCCTTCCAGCTTAAACAAAACTTGTTCGTCCATGTTTGCTGTAGGCGGCTCTGGGCTTCGCTAGGAATGGCCTCAGACTGAATGGACTCTGTAAGAATAGCCTATGCTGGGATGACATATGATGGTTGATCTCAGGGGTCACTGTAGCCTCCTGAGGTGTTGTCAGAACAGCTAATTGAGTAGTCTCCTAGTGACCTGTGCTTTTACTTCTTCTTCCTAACAGCCATAAGAGAGGCGCTGTCGGGAACAATCCTCTTCTTGCCGTGAGCTTTATTATTCATCTCTTTCATTACAATCTTTGTAGATTGAGAACTTACATCTATTGGATCACTTGACTGAGGTATCCAGGATTTGGACGGCTTTCGATCGTAGTCTCCTTGTTCTACATTGTTGCCTTAGTTCCCCAAAGAACTTTATAACTTGTATTTTCTTGGCGTTACGCACGCCACACTGGGTCAAGATATAGTTGATAATGAGGCCAAATGAGTTTATGGGAGTGTCGGGCTTTAGGGATTCTTTATATTGCATTTGCACTATGATTTCATTCTAGTTCACCTTTTGACGGCTCATAATTGCCATCATAAGCCTGAATTGCAACCCGATGCACATTTCAAATTTACCAGTCCAATTTCCAAGTGCCTATTATTGGTCACATAGTACACAGTAAACAACTTAGAAAGGGGGGGGGGGTTGAATAAGCTGTATTTTTTCGAAGTTATTTACATAGCGGAAGACTGATATTAAGTTGTTGTAAATACAACAACTAGGTAATCTCCTGTTTGCTTGGTGCGTACAGGGTTTTTATAATATGTATGATTTAAATCACACAGGAAGATATGAAAACTGTAAATGACAGAATGTAAATGCACAAAGATATAAGTGGTTCGAGGTAAACCCCTCTACTTCCACTGGTCCTCCACACAGGAGTAAGATGTTTATTAAAATCATTGCATACACAACTACGTGACTTTAACTAAACCTATCGTTGTATGGTTCACACAAATTGATATAACGAATAATAGCTTGTGCTGTTCACATAGATTGGCTTGGCTCTTTTGACTTGCTTCTTCTCACATAGATCGAAGCTCATCTTCAATGGTATTCTTCCTACACAGGTCGGAACTAGCAAGGACTTAGTCCACACAGGGATAAGTTGATCTCAACTTAAGGTTTGGGTAGAACAAGTTTAAACAGCAGCTGTATGCTGTAATATCCGGAATTTCTACTACCATTGTTTAATATTATTTTATCCGAGTTATATTGTAGAGTGTGGAATCTGTACAATATAGATAAAATAAATAAAGTACTGAGATGTCAGTATCGGTATAATTGTCGTACTTGGTCGACAATTGTATTAGAGGATATCATGCATCATGTATACGTATCCAGTATGTCGAGACGGACGAGAAGAGTTGGAAATGGCTAAGTATAGCCTGACTAGCGCGCGCTAATGTTCAGGTATAGCGCATACTATCATTCATGGTTAGCACACGCTAGAGGCAGAATGTAGCGCACACTAATGCAGTCAGATCGGAAGGAATCTGCATGTGGACCAGGCCACTTTCGGCGCACGTTCTGATAAGTCAACGGATGTTTGTAATGTAGTACTAGCGCTAAATCCTAAAGGTTAGCGTACGCTAATGGTATATTGGACAAAAAGGAATCTTATCCTCGTCAGCACTTCCGGCGTGTGGACCAGTCTTCGGAGCATACAGACAAACGAGTCAACTGATATTAGCACACGCTAAATGCAAGGACTTGTGTACGCTAGAGAGTGTAAGTTACGTACGCTAATGCATGGGCGTTACGTACGTAAGCACATGTACGAAGCCAAACTGTAGACTCTGGACTGCGATAGCGCAAGCTAACAAAGTCAGTTAGCGCACGCTAAGGCCATAGCGCACGCTAAACATAAGGTTTAGCGCACGCTAGTAATATACTTTATAAAAAGGGACAAACGGGTGTTATGAAGCATTTCATCCATTTCTTTCCTTTCACTCAATAGAGAGAGCTCTGGGAGGTACTTGAGGTCCAGAAACACTCCGAGAGGATGATCTTTATCAAGATTAAGATAGAGAACATGGATTAAAGCCTTGTTCTTCAAGTTATTCATGGTTCTTGGAATGAAGTTCAAGTGTTCTCCTTCTTGGTTCGTCTAATCCAGGTAATTTTCGTATCCTTTTGATAGTAGTTCATTTTTAAGGATGATTACATGTGAGGAACATGTTGGATAATCATGTGATGATATTATATGAGGATTAATGAAGTTATGATAAGAGTTTTCGGATGTTAACTAAGATGTCTCCATACTTTAAGAATTGTGTTTCGTTTAACCCGATGAAAGATGGATTTCTAAATTATGTTGATCATGATATGAGGTTGTATTCCAGATTAAGAACGATATGATAGGATGATTATGTATAGGAGGTGTTGGTGTATTCGTATCTAGAGCTAAGATATGTTTTTTGATATAATATTCGTATAAGAACACGAGTATGACTTTGAGTATGGTGATGAGATTGAATTTGGAAAAGTTATCGTTAATCTTGGAGTATGATTTCCTTTTCATTCGGATTCATAGTCGTAAAGTGTTAGTCGATGATTGGAACGCATGCCACTGTACAGCATTAGCGCACGCTAAGCTTACTGGCTAGCGCACGCTAACGGGAGCGACTTAGCGCACGCTACGTTATGCGTTTAACATGCACTAAGTAGACAGACAGTGCAATATTTTCGTGTTGTGGTTATGAATTCGTGCTGGTTCGAGTTGGATTGTACAGACTATGTTTTACCGAGATATTGTAGAACCGTTGAGTTTGTTGATTGGTTATATCGATTGTTGATTATTATCGAATGTGTGTTAATTGATTACTTCAATAGGTTGAGATTATTGATCGGTAATTATAACCGTATGTTTCGGCCGTGTTCGAGTATGTTTGTGAATTGCTTTGGTCGGGACCGAGGAACTTGTAGATGACGGCAATGGATTTGGTAACAACTTCCTCGTCGTTGTATCGGTATCGAGGCAAGTTATTACTTGCTCAGTTTATAATATTTAATGAATCGTTTCCGTTTCATTCGTGTATAATTCGTATAACAATGTTTATAATCGTAATCACAGGAGATTTGGGATTATAAATCGTATTCGAGTTTTGGGAATCTAAATCATAATGTATATGATTTACTTTTGTTATTGTATACTTGTATATTGAGGATATATTGTGATAAAGACGAAGATATAAATTATCTGCAATCCGTGATACTTTGGACCGTCGAGTATTGAGGATAATGGTTCGTGATGGTTTAGACATTGAGATTGTTCTCGAAGGACTCGGGGAAAGTAATATATCATTTTTGTCATTTTGTGTCGATCATGTTGTGATACATTCGTGTATTGTTGAAGTCATGCATTTGTGTATTGTTGTTAATATGCATTTGTGCATTGTTGTCGTATGTCCACCTCGTGTTGATCTGACGGTGTTAGGCGTATTTTTATGCGCTTATTTATCATTATTTTATATCCATCTTGAGCCTAAATCTGCATAAATGAGCTTTTAATGCACTATCTTTATATGTTTTGTAGAAAATTGGAGTTCGGAAGCTCGAATGACGAAAAACGGGCGAAAACGGTGATTTCTGGTCCTGAGCCGCGGCACAAGGAAAGCGGGCCGCGGCACATGAAGGTAGCTAGCAGAGCGCCGTGCGGGCTATGCAGGGCCGCGGCACAAGGATGCTGAGCCGCGGCCCAGGAGGAAAATGCAGCGCCCAGGCAACCCGCTGAAGGTTAGGGGCCGCGGCACAGATTAAGTGAGCTGTGGCCCACGAGGCGGTTTTGATGTATTGGCCGCGGTTCTGGGCCGTTTTTGGAGCATATTCCCAACCTAATTCTCGGACGCATTTTGGAGGCTGAGGAGAGCTATAAATAAACATTGAAGGTCTGAAAAAGAGTAGAAAGGATCAATCGATCGATAGATAAAAAGGAGACAAAACGAATCAAAAATGCGGAAAACAAAGAAGAAGGAAGGAAGCCCACTGGGAAGAAACTAAGTGTGCAGAATTTTTGTGCTGGGCCGCGGATGTTGGGCCTTTTGGGTGTGCATATTTTTTTCACATGAGCTTTGGACCGAAGATTTTTTCACTTTGAGGAGGCATTATTTTTATTTTCTTCGTAAGAAACCTATTGAACGGAGGGGGGATGGTAAAAGAAAATCTATAAAAGGCACGTCAATTATCAGAACCAGAAGAGATCGTGGGGAGCAGAAATCAAGAACACAAGACTCCGGGGAGAGCGGAAACGAAGAGATTTGTGGGCGACGACAAGACCACGGATCCCTTACGATTTTTCTTAATTTTTCTGCATCTTATTTTCTAGATTTATTCAAGTAGGATTGTGATTGTAGCCGATTACATGATGGTTTGATTTATTTATTATTATTTCAATTCATTCGTTATTCTATTGAATTGGATTCTTCTCATTGTTCTTAATGCTTTTTAATTGTCTGGCCAACAATTGAATTGTTTTGAATGTCTTTATGGATTCGGGAGATGAAATCTAGGCATAGTTCTTGTGAGAAAAATCATGATTGTCGTGAGATAGGGATATACTCATGGGAATTGTGAAGCCTTTTTATTGTGGGGATTCTTGAACTGTTTTAGCTATTAATTATCTAATTCGAATAGGGATATATCGAGTTAATAATTCGTAGTATTTTCTATCGACCTTGGGAAAGGTTTTAGAATAATTTAGGAATTCCTGGCTTACAATCAATTGAATAAAAGTGAATTGAATTGAATAAATATCATTCCTGCTTGTTTGAGGTGAAAATCATAATCCTATGCTATTATTATTATTATTATTATTATTATTATTATTATTATTAGTACTATTATTTATTTTCTGCAATTAGTTTAGGTATAAATTCCGTATAATTATTCTTCAAATAAAATTACGAGTTGACTACATTTTGGTACTTAGTGAAATCAGTCCTCGAGGGAACGATATCTTACTTATCACTTTATTACTTGTTGACACCGTGCACTTGCGGCATAGTGTGAGGGATTTCCTCACAACAGACGGGATCATCTTGGGATCTATGCTAGCATGCGCTGGATCATTGGACGGGTTTTCCACCTCGTGTTGATCTGACGGGATCATCTTGGGATCTAGGCAGTGAACGCTGGATCATCGGATTACCCATGTGTTGTTTTTGTGCATATGTATATTATGGATTTGCCATAAGTATACATTGTCGTTATTGTTGTGATCATATTGACGTTGTCATATGAGTATGCATTTGTAGGTCTTATGTTAGGACCATGTCCGCATGTCGTGTTGATCTGATCTCGGATTAGACTGACGTGATGGTAATGGTATTTCGTATCTTGAGGTATGTTCCATATTTCCTTGATACTTGTCTTCGATGGACAATCGATTATCGTATTGGAATTGTCGACGTTATCCGATGGGTTGAATTGGCCAGAGTTGGTATAATTTCTGTATCGCGAGTTATGATAACGTTTTGAGAACCTTGGGTATTGTTGAGATACCATACATATATTTCGGTATTATCTTATTGTGTTGTTAAGGATATGAATCGTGGATTTTTGTAAAGTTACGATAGTAAGGTTACATTGGTCGTATTCTTACTTAGTATTTCCATTGATATGTAATTATTGACATGATGTGATGGTTATCATTGTTGGATATTATGGCTGACCCCGTCGTGGGCTTTCTTTTTAGGTTCTTGGATTATCAAGCTTGTAGCGGTCGTGGAGAGATGAGCTTCCCAGAGGATACTGGCTAGGGCATGTATTTGTGTATTGAGTTTCCTGATCAGTTCTTATATTCCGCTGTTAGAGTATTTTAATTGTTTGTCTTTACCCGCTACGTGAGTATTTTTAAATGGTCTTTTGGTATCCGGTAACTTAGGTTACTTTGGAAATCGTTTTCTAAATTTTTCTGTCGGTGCGTGTAAGCAATAGTTTAACGTATGTTTTTAAACTGTTGAGTTTTGGCATTTCGGGCCTTGTCGTTTCAAATGAGATTATTACGACGGTTTGATAAACGGATTTTATTAAATCTTCAAATGTTTTTAAAAGACAGTACCGTCGTTAGCCTCTTGGGAATTTGTAAATGTTTGCGAAAATTTTGCTTCAGCCTTGTGGGTTCCATCTCGGGGCACACGGCGCTGTAATATTCTCGGTCGGATCTGGGGGTGTTACATATGCTTTGATGAGCGCTCGCTGTAAGATGTACTGTTTGCAATGAGGACTGTATATTTCTTCTCTTGAGGTTGCTGTAAGCTCAAGGAAATATACTGTAACATCCCCAAAATTCCATTGAGTTATTACAGTGCTGTGGACCCCACGCCAGGAGATCCACCAGGCGAACACGACTAACATACATCAATCTGACCAAAAAGGAGAATCAGAGTCCCTACTATGATATCCGACACAATATTCCGACGTGGAATTTCAATGACTATGATGGACCTACATGGACAAAATAAAAATACAATAACATCCACGAGCCTTGCTCGAATAACACAAAATGACAACAACTGGAAAACTCGAAAACACTCCAAACAGACTGTCCAACATGAACACTGAAACAACTCGGGACTAGTATCGCTCGAATGCCTCGTCGCCATCGTCATGCCCTTGTGTCTCAACTCTCTCCTCGCAAACACCTGAAACACGAGAACATGTTCGCCCCCATGGGGTCAGTCATCCAGATAATGAATATCAAATACATGTACAACATGATATGCATCCAAAGGCAAAATAAACGGTACAACAATAGTAATACGAGATTCTCACAAACCAAGATAAGAACTGAGCATTCATGAAACACTATACCCACAACATACGATCAATACCTGCTCAACAGGTTAGAACACAAGTGCCCAACGACGAATCATCAATATAGAACACAACAACGAATTACCCGAAGGTAAACCAAACCAAAGCTAAAATAGATACGAACCACACTGCCCAAAAGCTCCAACGGAAAACACCAATACATCACGCATGGCCTAAAAGCCCTCAGCCGAAGCTGCAAAATATCACAATGTGCTGAAAGCCACTCAGCCGAAGCTGCAAATCATCACAATGACCTGAAGCCAAACAACCCGAAGCTGTATCACATGAGGGGCCGAAGCCACACAACCGAAGCTGTATCACAATGAGATCATCCAATGACCGTGATCTACTGAACTATAGGTGTTGGGAAACCAACCGCGAAAAATCCCCAAACTTACCCATAATGAGATCACCCAGTGACCATGACATACTGAACTGTAGGTGTTAGGAAACCAACAGCGAAGGTTCAAGCCCAAAACTTACCCATAATGAGATCATCAACATGACTGTGACCTACTGAACTGTAGGTGTTGGGAAAGCAACCGCGAAGGTTCAAGCCCCAAACTTACCCATCGAGCACTAGACGAGACTAGCCTCCAAACCACAATTAATCACAAACGGCAACGATCACAAGATTACCAAATTCACAAGAATGATAGTGTGCTGCCTTGAGTCGCCAACACGACAACAATAACTCACGGATGGGCACCGTCCTCGGCAGTCCCAACTCAATTACATCGATTGCCTTGAATTGGCCAATCGATAACAATGACTCAACGGATGGGAACTATCCTCGATAGTCCCAATTCAATACCTTGATTGTCTTAGAACGACCAATCCATAACAATGACTCAAGAGATGGGAACTGTCCTCGACAGTCCCAATTCAATACCTCGATTGTCTTAGAACGACCAATCGATAACAACGACTCAATGGATGCCTTAGTACCTTCAATTGGTTACCGACGACGGAAATGATAATCGAATACGTCAATGCCTTCAATCGGCCAATACAACATCGATAGAAAAACACCGATTACGATAATAAGGATCACAACCATATCTCAAGGGAACATCATCCAACAATAACAATCGATTCATAAATACCGCGAACCGGCTATTGACAACAATGTTAACAACAAGTATCTCAATGCCTTGAACCGGCTATTAACGAACAACAATAACAATTGGCATAATTGTCGAAGGGTATTGTATCAAACAATCCCCTGATATCAACGAAAATCATGAAGAGAATACGTTTTGAAATGATACAACACATTCATACACATGCAAGTTAACATTAATCTCATTGACCAGTACAAGTATAAAACTTGCCTCAAATCGAAGGCGATGAGATCTTCCAACGAACGACGAACGTCGTCCTCCGACAATTACAAGCACTCGAACAACCTTGAATGAAATATAATTCATTCAATAACACAATATCAATTGAAAACAACACCATAGATAACCTCGATTCAATCACGAATCGATCAAAGCACACAAACGAATATCATAGTCTTCAACTATGAATTCTAACATCCTCCAAATCACCTCAATGATCAATTAACATGATCATAATGTTCTTAACACTTGTGAAAAACAATTCAACAAGGATTAACAAGAACAACACCAAATTAATCATCCTATAATGATAATATCACCAATATTATCACTATCACCTCAAGAACATCATCAACACTACCAACATGATGTCTACACAACCACAATCACCAATTCATCAAGAATTTCGGATAAATCAACAAGATTAACTTAACCATTTTAAGATTATGATAATTATCTACATAAGTCATCACAATTCTACACTAAAATGATTATAATCTCTCAAGAATACAACCAACAACAATAATCATCTCAAAGCTATGTTAATCATCTAAAAATCTTAACATAACTCTTCCTAGACATGATTATTATCTCCAAGTATCCTTAAACATCAAGAACACAATCAACCTCAAGTCATTTACACCATATTCTTCATCATAAGTTCATAAAAACTATGAAGAATCATACTATCCTCCAACAATCACTAACCACTCAAGGTAATCAACAACAACATCATCATAATCTCGAGTCAAATACAAGATTAGCCAACATACCTCTTGAAAGTGAAGAACAATCTCAAACCCTTCAAGAAACACTCCAATCTTCAAGCTCCTAAGCTCCAATCCAAGTTATGAAGCTCCAAACCAAGTTGGAAGGGGCTGGAATACACTAAGGGATGCAGATGGATGGTTCTAGGGAGAGAAATCTAAAATGGATCATGATAAAATGGAAGACGAATTATGTCTTTATAATCTGAACATCGCATTACGACCGCTATCCTCCAACCTTAACGTAAGTTATGCATATAACGTACGTTATCACCTCTACGTAGCGTACGCTACGTAGTCCAAAATTCGCTGCCTAAAAATGGGGTATCCATTACGTACGTTAATAAAATTACGTATGTAACCAGCCTCAGCATTACGTACGTTAAGCACAAGGTATAACGTACGTAGTGTCCGTTGACTTGCTTGTCCCAATCGAACCACTGGAATCCAGCCTAGCTCGGTCCCACACGCCGAAAGGCAGATCTGATCTAATACCCTGTGTTACGTACATAACCAGCATGGTTTAACATACATAACACACCATCTATAGCGTACGTAATACTGGACATATAACGTACGCTATGGCTAATATACTTAGCCAAAAATTCAAACTCACCAAGCAACATCCAAAAGGCAAACAATACCAGCGACAAGTATAAATATTTCGATCCAAAATATCCCGATACAATTTACATTGTATCAGTCAAGTACAATAATACTTGTACAACAAGATAGATCGACAACAATGGTTCACAACCACAATAACACAATACAATCAAGTTACCATTAATCCGAAAATCAAAGAAAGGAATACATAAATCAAGGCTACATCTCAAGTGTACCCAACATCAAGTACCCTCCAGATCATCGATCTCCTCCATATCATTGCTTCGGGGAAGACCTAAATCTGAGCTCGTTGCTCCTCCTCAGCTGTCCTTACCTCTGGATACCGAAGCCTGATAGGACCCCTTGGATGAAGTACGGACTGGAGTAACAAAATCTCTCGAGGCCCGTGATCTCTCCCGAGATTTACTGGCACTAGAACTCCTGTAGTATTTTTAGAGGTGTCCCTGCCTCCCACACAGAAAACAAGCAATAGTCTGCATCGAGCACCGGGTACTTCGATGTCCTATTGTATCACAGTTAAAGAAAACAACGATCGAACTCGTCGCCTGAGAGAAAGATGCTTTCCCAGCACGGAGACGACTAGAAAACAACCTCTTGGACATCGGAACCCGATGTCCCTCTGAACGAACCGGCATCCTAGTCCTCTCACCAGAAGAAACTGAAGGGTTCTTCCGAACAAGCTCCTTGATCAAAAGCTCTGCTCCAAGAGCCTTCTCAATGAATTCACTAAGTGAGTTACAATTATGATTGAACAACTACATCCTCAACTGTGGGTTTAGCCTCTTGCTAAAATCCTTGATCTTATCCGCCTCGGTACGGATAACAGACAAAGCAAACTGAAAAAGTCCATGAAACTTCTCAGCAATGACAACAACACCCTCGTCCTCAATAGATTCGGGGTTCAAAACATCTGATAACTTGGCTTCACGAAGTGGAACCGGATAGTACTTCTCTAACATGAGAGTCTTGAACTCGCTCCAAACACAATCACGATCAGTGGGTTTCACAGAAAGCCACCAAGAATAAGCGCCCTTACTCAAGTAGTAAGCCGCTACTGCCACCTTACTCTCTTCCGGACACTGACCCATGTCGAAGAGTTTATCAAAATATTCAAGCCAATGAACAACGTCAATTGGTTCTGACGAACCCTCAAAAGTAGGCGGCCTCTATCGAGAGATGTTGCCAACAATCTGACTCACACCCCCAACCTGCCGATGAAACGGCACCTGGGGTCCCTACTGCGGTGGGCCACGAACCATCGGGGTCTGCATGATCTCCACTATCCGTGTCATCTGAGTCATCTGGGCCATCATGCCATTCATAAGCAAGAAAGGGTCGATGTGTCCACTCTCAGTCTGATTAGCTTCTCGAGCATGACGTCCTAAAGGGTAATCTGTCGCGTAGGTAACACCACTGGCCGAACTTTGATCCATCTCGGCATCCGCATGCGCATAAACATGAGGTTCTGGGTTTTGGCCCGCTCTGAAGCCTTTACTCAATAGATAAACAATCACATCAATAATGCTAATCATATCCAATACAGGGCCCACATGCTCCAAAAAGAATAATCATGAATCAATCGTAACACAAATGTCACATACAAGTTTCAACAAAACATGTATAATCAATGGCATAATGAATGTATGAACATAAAAGAGAATCGAGTCCTTACACAGACGAAGCTTCGAGGTCTTGCGATACTATTCTTCACTAACGACGACTCGATGAAAGACTGACTCATACAGTCGTCCAACTATCACGACTCACAAAACCCAACTGTCCAGATTGTCATAACCTGACCGCCCCACTGCTACCGCATCGGTAGAGCAACATAACTCACATATCAGGGTATCTCACAATCCATTTCTCTGATACCATCTTCTGTAACACCCCCAAAATCCGATTGGGTTATTATAGTGCCGTGGACCTCATGCCAGGAGATCCACCATGTGACCACGACTAACATACATCAATCTGACCAAAAAGGAAAATCACAGTCCCTGCTATGATATCCGACATAAAATATTCCGATATGGAATTTCAATGACTATGATGGGCCTACATGGCCAAAATAAAAATACAACAACATCCACGAGCCTTGCTCGGATAGCACAAAATGACAACAACTGACAAACTGGAAAACACTCCAAACTGACTGTCCAACATGAACACTGAAACAACTCTGGACTAGTATCGCTCGAATGCCTCGTCGCCATCGTCATGCCCCTGTGTCTAAACCCTCTCCTCGCAAACACCTGAAACACGAGAACATGTTCCACCCCCATGGGGTCAGTCATCCAGATAATGAATATCAAATACATTTACAACATGATATGCATCCAAAGGCAAAATAAATGGTACAACAATGGTAATACGAGATGCTCACAAACCAAGATAAGAACTGAGCATTCTTGAAAACTATGCCCACAGCATATGATCAATACCTGCTCAACAGGTTAGAACAAAAGTGCCCAATGACTAATCATCAATATAGAACATAACAACGAATTACCCGAAGGTAAACCAAACCAAAGTTGAAATAGATACGAACCACAATGCCCAAAGGCTCCAACGGAAAACACCAATACATCACACATGGCCTAAAAGCCCTCTGCCAAAGCTGCAAAATATCACAATGGCCTGAAAGCCACTCAGCCGAAGCTGCAAATCATCACAATGGCCTGAAGCCAAACAACCCGAAGCTGCATCACATGAGGGGCCGAAGCCACACAGCCGAAGCTGTATCACAATGAGATCATCCAATGACCGTGACCTACTGAACTGTAGGTGTTGGGAAACCAACCGCGAATGTTCAAGCCCCAAACTTACCCATAATGAGATCACCCAGTGACCGTGACCTATTAAACTGTAGGTGTTGGGAAATCAACTGCGAAGGTTCAAGACCCAAACTTACCCATAATGAGATCATCAACATGATTGTGATCTACTGAACTGTAGGTGTTGAGAAACCAACCGCAAAGGTTCAAGCCCCAAACATGTAACACCCCAAGTTATTCAGGGAATATTACAGCGTCGTGAGCCCCGTCGTGGGACCCACAAGGCTATACATACGCGGAACTATAAATTTTGACCGAGAAGGTCTACATACAATGGAATGAAGAACAATACAAAGGGTATTCAAAACATATCCAATGTATCCAAAGACATCACAACACAAATCAATACCTCGGTAAACACAGGCCGGAACATCAAGGAAAATGGAAAACAATACTCGAGTATTCAATAACCATTCCAGTACAACAACACTGAATAGAGAAACACAAAACATAACCGGAGGAAAGACACAGTATCACACTTGCCCATCATCTTCATGCCGACTCGATACCTGCCTATCCGCTCTCCTGGAAACTGAAATACATAAAAAGTATTTCCCCCATAAAGAGGTTAGCCGTCGAATAGCTAGTGCAAGTATATCAAGTATGAAACACAATACTCCTCGACAATAAAGTAAAGGTAACCGTCAATTCATCAATTCAAGACTAGTATTCCAGAATAACTAAATCTCATAGCATCACAACAATGCATACATGATCAACCATGGAACCGTACCAAAGGCTACGGAAGCCTCAGGGGACTCGTCGGCCCGCCCCAGAGTGGTTAACCCAAATTATCCTTGGAATCGCACCAAAGGCTACGAAACCCTCTGGGGACCTGTCGGCCCGCCCCAGAGTGGATATAAATAAACATGACATTCATATATCTTACTTTCAAAGTCGAGAATGTACAATCATAAATATATACTTGCCTTTGAGACATCGAGAAATTGAACGGACAAGAGTATGAGTTCGGTAGGTCCAAGAACGCACTTCCGGCACCTAAACGATTCATAAGGGATATGATAATCAATAATATTTACTCATAATTCACGAAGAAACTCCCGAAACCCGTCTACGATTCATGAAAATACAAGGGTTAACAACTAGAGTTTAGAAAATCACCCAAACCCTCACAAGTCCGAACACGGCACAAACCAATCCGTAAAATCACAGGAAGAGCATGTATACGAAGTAGATACATCATAATCTCAAGTTTCTCAAGCTTCAAAATGGATAAATCGGACGAATCTAGGAAAACCCCCCAAATTCCCCAAAAATAGGGTTCTAAGGATTTTTACCTTGAATTGGACGATAGAATGGATTAGATGTTGTGTAATCCTTGTTCTCCAACCAAATATGTTGATGTTTGAAGATGGATCGCTTCCAATCGCCCAAAATCGCCTCTCCCGAGCTTCTCCCGTCGAAAATAAGTGAAAAGGATGAAAAATGACGAAATGGAAGTCAACTGTCCAATATATACCCGCCCAGTGTAGCGCACGCTACGCCACGATTATTAGCGTGCGCTAGCGAGGTCACCGGGTAGTCCAGTGGCTTCTGCCGGCCCCGTTAGCGTGCGCTAATTGCCTTATCTTAGCGTGCGATATCCAAAGACGGTGTCCAGAAAACTGGAGTCCAGAACCTACTGTCCTCTGCCCTGCTCGAGTCTTAGCATGCGCTACCGCTATGGCTTAGCATGCACTACACAGCTCTGCTAGTGTGCGCTATCCGAAGACTAACTTACGTTACTAAATAGTTTAGAAAACCTGACAACCTCACTGCCTCTGCCAACCAGCCCGTTAGCGTGCGCTATGGACGGTTGTTAGCGCGTGCTACTGACCACGAATAGCGTGCGTTGACGAACTCCTAGCGCGCGTTAACTGTCAGTCCATAAAGCAGTATGAGTTACTAGTTCTGACCTGACTGGTCCCTTAGCGCGCGCTAAGGCTCAAAGCTAGCATGCGCTACTGAAGCAGAATTAGCGTGCGTTAGCCTAGGCCTAGCGTGCGCTATTTCTCTGACTCAGAACACTTCTGCAAGGTCTAAACAGCACGATCGTGATCCAAACAAGATATGAAACTCTATAACAATATCAACAACATCACCAAGAGTTTACAGAGCGACAAAATAAGAAGAACGGCAAGGTCAAACAGTCAATAAAAAGTACGGGTAGTACATTTTGCCCCTCTAAAAAAGAAGTTTCGTCCCAAAACTTAAGAAATAAAAAGTTCGGGGTACTCTGACCGTATCTTCTCTTCCGTTTCCCAAGTCGCCTCCTCAACTCTATATCTCGACCATTGCACTTTAACTAGTCCAATGGTCTTATGCCGAAGTTGTTTCTCGCGACGCTCAAGGATCTTTACGGGTCTCTCCGGAAAGGTAATATCCTCGGCTACGTCAATCTCACTATAGTCGATAACGTGGCTCGGATCCGGCACGTACTTTCTCAACTGAGACACATGAAAAACACTATGGACGTGACCCAAAGCTGGAGGCAATGCCAAGCGATAAGCTAAATCTCCAACTCTGTCCAAAATCTCGAAAGGTCCGATATACCTCGGACTAAGTTTCCCCTTTTTCCCGAAACGAAAAACCCCTCTGGTCGGAAACACCTTGAGTAAGACATGATCCCCCACTTCGAACTCCAAGGGTCGACAACGAGTATCAGCATAAGATTTCTGACGGCTCTGGGCAGTCAGCAATCGGTCTCGGATAATAGAAATCTTTTCCTTAGTCTCCATCAACATATCCGGTTCTGTTCCAATTAGCTCCAAAGCCTCGTCCCAACATAATAGTGACCTACATCGCCTACCATAAAGTGCCTCGAATGGCGCCATTTTGATCGACGCATGCCAACTATTATTGTAGGCAAACTCGATTAACAGTAAGTGAAGTTCCCAATCATTACTCCAGTCTAAGGCAAGCTCGCAACATATCTTCCAATGTCTGAATCGTCCTCTCTGTCTGACCGTCCGATTGAGGATGAAAGGAAGTGCTCAATCTCAACTCAGTACCCAAAGCCTGATGAACGTCTTGCCAAAAATGCGATACGAAACGACCGTCTCGATCAGAAACAATGGTCTTGGGGGCACCGTGCAACCTTACGATCTCAGCTATAAAAGTTCGAGCCAATCTATCCGGTCCCCAAGTATCCTTAATACCCAAGAAGTGTGCAAACTTGGTCAACCGATCAACAATTACCCAAATCATATTCATTCTGGCCCGAGTTCTCGGCATGCCAGTGATGAAATCCATAGAGATGTCTTCCCACTTCCACTCGGGAATGGGAAGCGGCTTCAACAACCCCGCTGGCCGTTGATGTTCGATCTTGACTTGTTGACACGTCAAGCACCGTAGTACAAATTCCGTGACATCCTTCTTCATGTTGTTCCACCAAAAATTTAGTTTCAAGTCCTTATACATCTTACTCGTCCCGGGGTGGATTGAGTAAGGCGTAGCATGGGCTTCTCGGAGATTTCTCCGCCTCAACTCTAGATCATTCGGAACACAAAGTCTGCCTTGAAATCTCAGAATACTATCCTCGTGAACCATAAAGCCAGGAGCTTTTCCTTTAATTACATCTTCCTCCAGTTGAGAAATCATCGGGTCACTCCACTGTTTCCCTTTGATGTCGTCAACCAAGGACGAAGTAATTTCGAGAGTACACAACTGTCCCTGTACTCGTTGAAGCCAAACTTCTATCCCTTGCTCGATTAAATCCTGATGAATCTTCATTTGAGATGTAAGAACCTCGAGCATTTGAAGAGATGCCAATTTGCGGCTCAAAGCATCCGCGACGACATTTTCTTTTCCGAGATGGTAAAGAATTTCCAAATCGTAATCCTTTATCAACTCTAACCAGCGTCTCTGTCTCATATTCAGCTCCTTCTGACTGAAAATATACTTCAGGCTCTTGTGATCGGTATAAATCCGACACGGAGAACCATATAAATAGTGCCGCCAAATCTTGAGTGCGAAGACAATTGCGGCCAATTACAAATCGTGAGTAGGATAATTCATCTCATACGGCTTTAGTTGTCGTGACGCAAAAGCTATCGTATTATCATGCTGCATAAGCACACAGCCAAGACCTTGACCTGAAGCGTCACTATAAACTGCAAAGCCCTCACTACCATGTGGTAAAGTTAAAATCAGCGCCGGAGTCGAACATCTCTTCAGCTCATCGAAGCTTTGTTGTCTCTCATCTGACCAAACAAACTTTTCGGTCCTCTGGAGTAATTTCGTAAGCGACCGAGCGAGTTTCGAGAACCCCTCGACAAACCGACGGTAATACCCAGCAAGGCCCCAAAAGCTACGAACTTCCTTAACATTTTTAGGCGGTGCCCAATCTAGCACTGCCTCAATCTTCTGCTGGTCTACACGAACCCCTTCAGCCGAAATCACGTGACCGAGAAACATAACTTCTTCCAACCAGAACTCACATTTTGAGAATTTTGAGAATCTGGCAGAGTAGTGATACTGTGGACAAATGACGACTCAATCGACCCAAAAGACCGACAGCCTAGGTATCCATAGACCTGAGCTCCGATACCATATTCTGTAACACCCCAAGTTATTCAGCGAATATTACAGCGCCGTGAGCCCCGCCGTGGGACCCACAAGGCTAAACATACGCGGAACTATAAATTTTGACCGAGAAGGTCTACATACAATGGAATGAAGAACAATACAAAGGGTATTCAAAACATATCCAATGTATCCAAAGACATCACAACACAAATCAATACCTCGACAAACACAGACCGGAACATCAAGGAAACTGGAAAACAATACTCGAGTATTCAATAACCATTCCAGTACAACAACACTGAATGGAGAAACACAAAACATAACCAGAGGAAATACACAGTATCACACTTGCCCAACACTTCATGCCGACCCGATACCTGCCTATCCGCTCTCCTGGAACCTGAAATACATAAAAAGTATTTCCCCCCATAAAGGGGTTAGCCGTCGAAGAGCTAGTGCAAGTATATCAAGTATGAAACACAATACTCCTCGACAATAAAGTAAAGGTAACCGTCAATTCATCAATTCAAGACTAGTATTCTGGAATAACTAAATCTCATAGCATCACAACAATGCATACACGATCAACCGTGGAACCGTACCAAAGGCTACGGAACCCTCAGGGGACTCGTCGGCCCGCCCCAGAGTGGTTAATCCAAATTATCCTTGGAATCGCACCAAAGGCTACGAAACCCTCTGGGGACCTGTCAGCCCGCCCCCATAGTGGATATAAATAAATATGCCATTCATATATCTTACTTTCAAAGTCGAGAATGTACAATCATAAATATATACTTGCCTTTGAGACATCGAGAAATTGAACGGACAAGAGTATGAGTTCGGTAGGTCCAAGAACGCACTTCTGGAACCTAAACGATTCGTAAGGGATATGATAATCAATAATCTTTACTCATAATTCACGAAGAAACTCCCGAAACCCGTCTACGATTCACGAAAATACAAGGGTTAACAACTAGAGTTTAGAAAATCACCCAAACCCTCACAAGTCCGAACACGGCACAAACCAATCCGTAAAATTACAGGAAGAGCATGTATACGGGGTAGATACATCATAATCTCAAGGTTCTCAAGCTTCAAAATGGATAAATCGGACGAATCTAGGAAAAACCCCAAAATTCCCCAAAAATAGGGTTCTAAGGATTTTTACCTTGATTTGGACGATAGAATGGATTAGATGTTGTGTAATCCTTGTTCTCCAACCAAAGATGTTGATGTTTGAAGATGGATCGCTTCCAATCGCCCAATATTGCCTCTCCCGAGCTTCTCCCGTCGAAAATAAGTGAAAAGGATGAAAAATGACGAAATGGAAGTCAACTGTCCAATATATACCCGCCCAGTCTAGCGCATGCTACGCCACGATTATTAGCGTGCGCTAGCGATGTCACCGGGTAGTCCAGTGGATTCTACCGGCCCCGTTAGCGTGCACTAATCGCCTTAGCGTGCGCTAGCCAAAGACGGTGTCCAGAAAACTGGAGTCCAGAACCTACTGTCCTCTGCCCTGCTCGAGTCTTAGCGTGCGCTACCGCTATGGCTTAGCGTGCACTACGCAGCTCTGCTAGTGTGCGCTATCCGAAGACTAACGTACGTTACTAAATAGTCTAGAAAACCTGACAACCTCACTGCCTCTGCCAACCATCCCGTTAGCATGCGCTACGTACGGTTGTTAGCGCGCGCTACTGACCAAGAATAGCGTGCGTTAACGAACTCCTAGCGTGCGTTAACTGCCAGTCCAGAAAGCAGTATGAGTTACTGGTTCTGACTTGACTGGTCCCTTAGTGCGTGCTACGGCTCAAAGATAGCATGCACTACTGAAGCGGAATTAGCGTGTGTTAGCCTAGGCCTAGCGTGCGCTATTTCTCTGACCCAGAACACTTGTGCAAGGTCTAAACAGCACGATAGTGATCCAAACAAGATACGAAACTCTATAACAATATCAACAACATCACTAAGAGTTTACAGAGCGACAAAATAAGAAGAACGGCAAGGTCAAATAGTCAATAAAAATTATGGGTATTACAAAACATACCCATTGAGCACTAGCCGAGACTAGCCTCCAAACCACAATTAATCACAAATGGCAACGATCACAAGATTACCGAATTCATAAGAATGATAGTATGCTGCCTTGAGTCGGCCAACACGACAACAATAACTCACGTATGGGCACGGCTTTCCCAATTTAATTACATCGATTTCCTTGTATTGGCCAATCAATAACAACGAATCAACGGATAGGAACTATCCTCGACAGTCCCAATTCAATACCTTAATTGTCTTAGAATGACCAATCGATAACAACTACTCAACGAATGGGAACTGTCCTCGACAATCCCAATGCAATACCTCGATTGTCTTAGAATGATCAATCGATAACAACGACTTAATGGATGCCTCAGTACCTTTAATTGGTTACCGACCACGGAAATGATAATCGAATACGTCAATGCCTTCAATCATCCAATACAACATCGATAGAAAAACACCGATAATGATAACAACGACCACAACCATATCTCAAGGGAACATCATCCTACAGCAACAATCGATACATCGATACCGCAAACCGAATATTGACAACAACGTTAAGAACAAGTATCTCAATACCTTGAACTGGCTATTAACGAACAACAATAACAATTGGCATAACTGCCGATGGGTATCGTATCAAACAATCCCCTGATATCAACGAAAATCATGAAGAGACTACGTGTCGAAATGATACAACACATTTATACACATACAAGTTAACATTAATATCATTGACCAGTACAAGTATAAAACTTGCCTTAAACCGAAGGCGATGAAATCTTCCAACGAATGACGAACGGCGTCCTTCGACAATTACAAGCACTCGAACAACCTTGAATGAAATACAATTCATTCAATAACACAATATCAATTGAAAACAACACCATATATAACCTCGATTCAATCACGAATCGATCAAAGCACACAAACGAATATCATAGTCTTCAACTATAAATTCTAACATCCTCCAAATCACCTCAATGATCAATTAACATGATCATAATGTTCTTAACACTTGTGAAAAATAATTCAGCAAGGATTATCAAGAACAACACCAAATTAATCATCCTATAATGATAATATCACCAATATTATCACTATCACCTCAAGAACATCATCAACACTACCAACATGATGTCTACACAACCACAATCACCAATTCATCAAAAATTTCGGATAAATCAACAAGATTAACTTAACCATTTTAAGATTATGATAATTATCTGCATAACCCATCATAATCCTACACTAAAATGATTATAATCTCTCAAGAACACAACCAACAACTATAATCATCTCAAAGCTATATTAATCATCTAAAAATCTTAACATAACTCTTCCTAGACATGATTATTATCTCCAAGTATCCTTAAACATCAAGAACACAATCAACCTCAAGTCATCTACATCATATTCTTCATCATAAGTTCATAAAAACTATGAAAAATCATACTATCCTCTAACAATCACTAACCACATAAGGTAATCAACAAAAACATAACCATAATCTCGAGTCAAATATAAGATTATCCAACATACCTCTTGAAAGTGAAGAACAACCTCAAACCCTTCAAGAAACACTCCAATATTCAAGCTCCTAAGCTCCAATCTAAGTTATGAAGCTCCAAACCAAGTTAGAAGGGGTTGGAATACACTAAGGGATGCAGAGGGATGGTTCTAGGGAGAGAAATCGGAAATAGATCATGAGAAAATAGAAGACGAATCATGTCTTTATAATCCTCCAACCTTAATGTAAGTTATGCATATAACGTATGTTATCACCTCTACGTAGCGTACGCTACGTAGTCCAAAACTCGCTGCCTCAAAACGGGATATCCATTACGTATGTTAACAAAATTACATACCTAACTAGCCTCAGCATTACGTAAGTTAACCACAAGGTATAGCGTACGTAATGTGCATTGACTTTCCTATCCCAATCGAACCACGGGAGTGCAGCCTAGCCCGGTCCCACACGCCGAAAGGCAGATCTGATCTGATACCCTGTGTTACGTAACCAGTATGGTTTAATGTACGTAAGACACCATCTGTAGCGTACGTAATACTGGACATATAACATACTCTATGGCTAGTATACTTAGCAAAAAATTCAAACTCACCGAGCAACATCCAAACGGCGAACACAATACCGGCAACAAGTATAAATATTTCGATCCGAAATATCCCGATACAACTTATATTGTATCAGTCAAATACAACAATACTTGTACAATCCAAATGAATATGTACAACACAACAGTAAAAATGAAAAAAAATTACCCCCGGATATTACATATACTGCTCTTTGTTATCTTGGTATTCAGATTGTCAGAGCAAACGCGTCAGATGAATTTCGCGAGCTAATGAACTAAGTGAGCAATGTCCTCTTGCTTGAGGCTATTTATAAGCTTGGAAATAGATCCATTATAAATATAGACATTGGCCGTTTGGTGAGACTGAGACTGCTCTGATTGGCGGCTTCAGAATGTTTGGATTAAAGGTGATTCGCATTTAATGCTTCAGACATTCTTTTTGACTAGCATCAAATGCTCTTCACACTATTCAGATTGTAGTCTCTTCGACTGCATTAAACGCTATCCTATCAGCATTAAATGCTACTTTAATCGTGAATACTTTGTAAATAAACAATTTTTTTCATAACGGTTTAGAGTTTTTCTCCATTCCTGTTGGATATGTGTTTTACTTTTCCTAAGTAAAACACCTACAACATGTTTGCTGTATCCAACTTCTTCATCTCTTGCTGTATAATGATGAAAGCGCTATAGGAATGGACTTCTGATTATACAGGAAGATCTTTCACTGTGTGGACAGGCTGTATGAAGTTTCCTAACAGTTTCCATACTTAGACTGAAATGCTGACTTTCAAGAGCTTATGTTGTATGGGGAAATTATCAAAACACAGGGCAGATATTTTTCCCAACAATTTTCCACTTTTTGATAATGCCAAAATTTACTTGATACGGAAAGGCTATCTTCAAATGTTATGTCGAAAGATCTGATCTTCATGACTTAGTCTAAAAATTTGAACTGCTCGAAGGAAAGTTCAAAAAAAATCCTACAGAACTAAGTGTATTACAATATGACTGACACACAAGCACAATATTACAGGATGTAATCTTTAATTGAATACAATTTAATCTATAAACTATTTGCAGACAAGTTCTTACAGCTTGAGGATTATCAAGTTTATATTCTTGTTGAATATTTCAATATTTAATCGAAATCAAAACAGTAAAATAGTAAAAGTAGATTACGAGCTATAATCTTTCAAGATAACAAAGTTTTATTGATGCTTGAAATTACAGTGCTGAATGAACTGAAATTTACATTGGAAGCAGATAGGAAACATAAACATGCAAAAGAACAGAAGTACTATCCCCTGTATAACTGATGTCGCCAAGTCCTACGGGAGGGGTCATTCTCGGGTCCCTTCGACCAGTTGACAAGATCATCTTTTCCTCAATCACTGTAGAGATTTCTACCTTCTTGCGCCGCATCCAGTCTTCCAGATGACTTAGCACTTCGCCCTTCATGGCTTGGGATTTCAGATTTATATGTAGATGGATCTTTCCTTCTGCAAGAAGCCGTGAAAATTCTTTAACTGCATCCTCCAGTGTCTTGAATATATTGAACATGGGAGATTCCCTGATGAGAACACAGAAGTATCTCATCAGTTCATTATTCTTCCATGCATTCAACTCCTCTACTGTAGGTTGTCTATCTGTCGGGAGTTTCATTTCTGCAGGCTTATAAATATTGTTCTTCCACGGGAAGTTGGGATCCTGGAATTCTAGACAAAGACCAAATACCCTGTATCCTTTGTTTCCTTGTCCTAGCCGAGGTCCAGCTAGTCTTCCAATGGCAGCAGCAACACTGTCATCGAGTATTGCCTCCATCTCCTTCTCTCTCTCTAGGTGCCACTTCCTTGCAGCATCTCTCGACTCTTCTCCCTTTTTGGCAGTATCAAGATCTGAGACTTTACCGTGAATATCCTGAAGGAGTTCCATTGTTTCAGCCGATCTATCCTTAATATTAGTGACACTTTCAACCAGTCTCGCCACCACTGCTGTCAGGTCGTCGATCTTTTGATCGTGTGCAGTGAGCTTTGATCCTTTAAATTTTAGGGCGGCAACATTCTTTGCTTCAGCGACACGTAGCTTCTCTTGTTCTTGTCTCAGGATTCGCTCCCGATGCTGCTTCATTTGATTCAGGGCTTGCCATAATGTTGTAGGCATGAGGCGGAAAGCCTCTTCCACGTCTGTGATGGCCCTTTGCAGCTTCGGGAGCTCATCCTGAGATGTTTCCCTTATCTAGTTGAGTTCCTTCCTGACGTTGTACAGGGTCTTTATGACATCCTGTAAGAAGAAGGTTTGGCGAACGATGGCTTCGTGTTGCTCGATACGTGCCTCTATGCACGTAGAGTGTGGGTGTGCTATCTTAGAGTCAGATGGTTCCCCAAGCTGTTTAAGAATCACAGTGTGACGAGGCTTGCATGGCTCGTCATCAGCAAGGAATCCATCATCTGATCCAGACGGGATCCTGTAGAGATAGGAGTGTCAACCTATTCGGAAGCATGTGCTTCTATAGGTTCTGCTGCATTTTCTGTCTGGGAGGTAGAAGGGACTGATTCCTCCTGCCTCTGTTGGGTCTCAGTAGTTGGAAGTACAAGAGGGACTGATTCTTTCTGCCGAATCTCAGCGTCCGCCTGTTCTTAAAGAGGGACTGATTCCTCTTGTCGAACGGAGCAGGTGGCATCTTCATCTATCGGCAGGACAAATTCCTCTTGTAATGGAGATGCTTCATGTTGGGTGGAAGTAGCAGCTTCTTCATTAGTGACAGGAGGGACTGATTCCTCCTGTTTTTTTTTCTTCTTGGGCTACTTCTTCTTGTGGGGTCAGGGACTAATGTTTGTAAGTGAATATCCCCTAGCTTTGTTGAGCCTTTCATCTTAGCGAATTCTCCTTTTATCCAAAGTCTAGCCTGTAGAGCTTCATCGTCATCGTCGGAGTCGGGGTCGGAGTGATGACTTGGGGTCAGAGCTTTTTCATCAGACTATGATTTCCCTTTCAGTTGGGCCTTCTATTTTTCCATAAAGTAAGATGTTATGAGCTCTTGGCAAAAGTGGTTTTCCCATTTGATCAAGACCTCAACTTTCTGGGTGTCCGTGACTTCCAGAGCAAACAGTTCTCCTGATCTCCATTCTTCCCAATTATACAGGGTGTCGTAAGGGGCTACCCTGTATGACTTTCATATTTTGAAGCATACGAAGGCTTCATCAATTTGTACTTGGAGGACTGATTGGTTTATTACAACTATAGGGGAGGTACTCCGAACAACATATGGCTTTACTGTACGGTGGGGATCCTGAACAGGTATGGGAGCTTGTTGAGGAGAGGGATCCCTGATAGGGTGGGGTGGCCTGTTTGGAGAGGGACTCCTTATAGGGGTGGGTGCCCTGTTTGGAGTTGTGGCTGTCAGCTCCGAAGGGGCAGCCGATTCGCTAGAACCTTCAATTTTGGCAAATAATTGTTCTTCCATCATAGCCGCCACAGGCCCAGAAATTGCTGTAAGAGCAATAGTTAATTCTTCTATCGGGGTTGCGCCCCGTGGTATGGTTTCAACATTTGGTGCGGCAGATGGGACTTCTACAGTGACTGTTGTAATCACTGTAGGAATAACTTTCGAAGACTTCGTCTTCTTTACCTTTTCTCGATAGCTTTGGGGGAGCTGCTGTCGGGAAGACATCTTTTCTTCTTCTTCTTCCCATCATCTGTACACTTGAGTGTAACATCCTGGGGATCACTCGATGTTGGCATGCTGTAAGGGTTGGGCCTGTCGGCAAGAATAATCTCTTTGTTGTAAACAGTGGGCTTGAAACCACCGATGAACTTTCCTGTTAGAATTTTCTTGGCCTCTGCAGATTGCTGTACTCCGCATCGAGTAAGAATATTGTTCAGAATCAGGCCAAAATATTTCTTCAAAGTCTCAGGCTTGGATGCTTCCTCCTGAATGTGCTTCAGAACAATCTGGCACCAACTGAATTTTTCACCAAACATGATGTCAACCATCATTATGTACCTCAGATTGGTGCATATCTAGAAGGCACCGGTTCGGTTCTCAATCACCCTGCAGCAAAAATCATGAAGATAAATGTAGGGGAGGGTGAAGTTCTTCTTATGGCAAGAAGGGTGGACGATTGTGGCCATGGAAATCCCAGTGAAAAGCTTCCAATAGGCCAACAAAAAACTTTCAGACCCGAACGACTCCAGTTCTTCGATTTTTAACCCGTTAGATGGAAACTGATAGAGCAAAATCTCCACTAGAATGGGGGGGGGTTTGAATAGTGGATAGGACTTTTTCTGTAAATTAAAAATATGCAGAAAAATAAACGACACCAGATATAGAGGTTCGATCCAAAACGTGACCTACGTCCTCTCTCCATTCTTTTTCTATTGGCTTAAGAAAAGTCACACACAACTTTGCCTCATCTTCTATTGGTCCGAGCACAACCTTTATACATCTTTTCTTCTATTGGTCCAAGCACAACCAATCACTTAATAATAAATTTCACTTCTAGTGTTCTATAGGAACTAGAAAATCCTCGCTTACGATTGTTAGAGTTTAATCCTAATAATGCCAGATCAATGATCCTAATAACACCGGATTAAGACTCTTAGAATCGTTTCTCTCAAACTCGTGAAGGAGTGATGCAACACTCGTAACAAATGAAGAAAATACGAAGTATATGAAATTTTATAATATAAGACCAACACTCGTATTTCTCTTTCTCACAACTTTTTTTTCCCATACACGCACACGAGGGGGATCGTCCCCTATCCTGAGTACCCCCCAAGAGGCTCGACCTCACCCCTGATCTAGAGGTAAGTTTTCCAGCATGACCTGTTCGCCTCATTGTCCCTCACTTGGGTTACAGGCCCGCGCTTACTGGGCCTGGTTCTGGGTCTTTCTCACAACTTAAATGAAGGAAATATAGCAATTGAAACAGAGCTCAATCTATTGCAAGTTCGCTTGAAGTTGTGTGTTGATTCATACCATATGTGATGGTATTTATAGGCTTTTAAAGCCATATAGTCGTTACTGCATTGTGGAGTTAGCGTGCGCTAACTATCTTGTGTAGGGTGCGCTACTGATGTCTGACTTTGGTGCATTAAATAGTCTTCAGTCTGTCCAATGGTAAAATATCATGTTTAGCGTGTGCTAAACAATATCCTTAGCGTACATTATTGGCTTGGTCAATCTATCCTTACTTTTGACTTTGACAATGATACGATCTAGTCTCTTAACGTCTCTTTCCAAAGATCATCCTTAGCGTGCGCTAGATGGTCAACATTTGCTTTCCATATTGAGCGTGATTTCCGTGTTGAACTTGTTGTCCAACTGTTGAATGACCAATGGATATATTTTGAACATTTAGCGTGCGCTAAAACATAGTACATAGTATGCGCTTAATAGCCTTCAGGTAACGTGCGTTAGTCTACCTTTTAGCGTGCGTTAACTGTTGCTTCATTTAAACTCCAGAGCTTTCTGTCTTGAACATGCTAACAGGTAACGTGCGCAAATATCTTTCGTAGCATGCATTACTAACTTTTCATAGCGTGCGCTATTTTCCTTGTGGCGTGCGCTAACTGAGATAGGCAGTCTTTCTGACCTTTCTGCCTTGTTTTCATTCGGAACAGGTAGCGTCCGCTATTAATGTAGATAGCGTGTGCTAATCTTCATATCGGAGGGCAGATAGCATGCGTTAGGCTTTCTTCAGATAGTCCAAAAACCTTCGTGTAGCGTGCGCTAGATAGAGTCCATATCGTGCGCTAATCTTGCTTGATTTTGAGGCTTTATGAGAATGCTATTTATGCCGTTATGTTTTACCGAGCCTTTTGAAGTTTTCTTTAAATGTTTTGATAAAATGCATCATCAAAATATATTTTGTCCAACAGTATCCAACTTTTTGATGATGACAAAACATTTAATAAGTTATTCCTGCAAACATAAATTTTTTTCGAATCAAATTCGTTTGCTTTGTTCGATTTTGTTAGTGATTTTCGATACCAACTCATTCGTTAACAATGTTCAATTTAATAACTTAATTTTTTAAGGTGAGTAAACATGACAAAAATGAAGTAAACAACTTATAGCTTTTAGCTTAAAATTTAAGCTATAAGCTGAAATATCTCCCGCGCAAAGTAGTTGTTATAGGGATCAAATCATTCAATAAGTACGTATTTAACAACATTAATGCCAAACAAAAGCAACAAACCATAAAAATAGTCAGAGCATTCAACAAACCATAATTCAAACAATTCAAACTTGTAATCAACAACTAAAATTCCGCCACACATTCAAACAAAGAGGAAAGCCAAGACGTCATCAAAATACTTTATTATTTCATTCTTCTTTAACGAGAGATCAAGACATGATATTTTAAGGATTTTCGTCGGGACGTGAGGTAGGGAATGGAAATGACGGATTAGAAAACCGAATGAAGTCTTTTAGAAGGGTTTTGACGGAGTAAATTTCTTGGGAAGCTTCTCAAACTTCAGAATGAAGAGCCCTAACATCGTCACGGATCTCGATTTGCGTAGTTTCGAGGCTAAGCATCAGGGCAACTAGATTATCTTCCTTGCTTCTTCAACAACCACTCTCCGCTTTCCCTTTGCCTTCGGATGTCGGACAAAGGATCCCGTTTACAATTCCCTCAATGTTTCCGGCCCCCTTCTCGTGACACGCTCAGCCGGGGTCGGCACTCGAGTTCCTTTGGAAACCTCGTCGTCTTCCTTGAGATATGAAAACAAGACCCATCCACGGTTAAGTGTCTCAACGTAATGCATTGCCTTGAGCGTTGAATTGAAGATCTCATGTCCCTGAAACCAGAACTGTTGCCTCTTCCGATAAGTTCACATTATGATGATGAAAGAGAATGGTAATAACCGAGCGGCATTCCGACCTTTTGTAACCGAGACGCGTAGTGTTTGGAGCGAAAGATGTCACTCTTAGCTTTCTTCCAACTAGTCACAATCGCTGCAAAATCCACGTTATCGTCGTTCCAAACCCGATACACGAAAAGTTTGTCTTTGTGTTGTGTATTCACTTTTGGCATCAAACATTTTGTGAGAGCAACCAATAGTAAATGGATTTAAATTCCAAAGTCATTGTTCTCGAAGATGTCGTCGGTTATTTCGATAACCGCCTTCGAGATCAGAAATTCTTTCACCTCTAGCTCAGTCCAATCAGATTCCTCATCAACTGGTTTTCCGGAACAAGCAAAACTATCCATTGATAAACCAAACAACTCATTCAAAATTTCCGACGAAATTTTCACAACCGTTCCACCAACTACACTGTTAAGAACTAAAGAAGGAGACCCCTTACTTTCTCCCACATAAAGATTGGCATAAAATTCATGAATAAATCTCGGGTAAATTAGTTCTTTGCACTCAATGAACCAGTCAATACCCAATGATGAAAACAATTCACGAATTTTCACATTAGCAGTTTCTAAGCTTCTGAAATTGAAGTAATAACAGTATGTGATCTTTTATTGCGGAAGAATGTCAGAAAATATCTTGAATGCGGCAGATGAGATGAACCGAGTTGAATCAAATTCGGACTCCCGAGGGCGTTTTGAGCTCTTGTATTGCTTTTGCATGGGAACTCTTGATCCACTAGCCATAGTTTGAAGGAAAATTTGGATGAATTTTAAGATAAGGAGGTTGAATTTTGGATTTTTTCTGTCGCTAGGAAGTTAGGGTTGATGAAGAAGTAAAAAGGGTATCGATCGACTGTTGGTTTTTAAGTATTGCTGACTCGTTAGCATGTGCTATATGTAATATAGCGTACATTATGAATAAAGTAATAGGCCACTGGACTGTCCAGTACCTTCAGGTACTTTTTAAAAGAAGTTGATTAGCGTACGCAAAGATTTCCGAGTAGCGTACGCTATCGGTTTCGAGTTGTTTCTGGGAAGAATAGATAGTGCGTGTTAATTAATATGGCTAGCGCGCGCTAAGAAGAATATCCCACGAATTAATTTCTCATAAGACAAATAAAAATCTTTTAAAAATTGTCGAGATGACCGATACCAAGTTGTGTCTGATGGAATTAAAAGATTCTAAAGGTAAAGGTTTGGTAAAAATATCGGCTAATTGATCTTTTGTGCCGAGAAAAATTAAACAAATATCTTTCTTTTGGACATGATCGCGCAAAAAATGATGTCTAATATCAATATGTTTGGTTCTACTATGAAAGACAGGATTTTTGCTGAGATTTATGGCGCTAGTATTATCACATAAAATTGGAGTGTTCTCAAAATTTATTCCATAATCTCGAAGTTGATTTTTTATCCATAGTACTTGGACACACGCACTACCGGCGGCCACATATTCGGCTTTGGCTGTGGAAATTTCTACACTTGTTTGTTTCTTTCTCCCCCAAGAAATCAGGCAGGAGCCATGAAAATGACATGTACCACTTGTACTCTTTTTATCTATATTGCATCCACCGAAATCAGCGTCTCTATACGTAACAAGGTTAAAATCAAGGCACGAAGGATACCATAAGCCTAAGCCAATGGTTCCACTAAGATAACTAAAAATTCATTTACACGCAATTAAATGTGATTCCTTTGGATTAGATTGTTATCTAGCATATACGCAAGTAGCAAAGATTATATCCGGTCTATAAGCAGTTAGATAAAGTAATGAACCAATCAAACCTCGAAAGAATTTTTGATCCATGGATTTTCCATGCTCATCTTTGTCAAGCTTTAGTGAAAATGGCATTGGAGTAGATATAGCTTTGCAATTCTCCATTTTAAATTTCTTAAGTAGGTCTCTGGTGTATTTCGTTTGATGAATAAAAATTCCATCATCTCCTTGCTTAATTTGAAGACCAAGAAAGTATGTGAGTTCGCCCATCATACTCATCTCAAATTCACCCTTCATCAGAAAGAAAAATTCTTGACAGAGAGATATATTAGTAGCACCAAAAACGATGTCATCCATATAAATTTGGCAAATCAGTATCATTGTTAATAAATTTTATAAAAAGAGTATTATCAACTTTACCTCTTCTATAATTATGTTAAATAAGAAAGTTACTCAAATGATCATACCATGCTCGTGGAGCTTGTTTCAAACTATATAGCACTTTGTTGAGTTTATACATATTCCAGGAACTCATAGTCTTCAAATCCGAGAGGTTGCTTCACGTAGACTTCTTCTTGAATGAATCCATTGAAAACGCACTTTTGACATCCATTTGGAATAATTTAATCTTTTTGTGAGATGCAAAAGCACAAAGAAGTCGGATGGCTTCAAGTCGAGCAACGGGAGCAAAGCTTTCCTCATAGTCAATACCTTCCTCTTGACTATATCATTGGGCAACTAGCCGCGATTTATTTCTGACTGGATATCCATCTTAATCGCGCTTTATTTTATGTACCCATTTCGTTCCGATGATAGATTTATCTTTAGGAGCTGGAATTAATTCCCAAACTTTATTTCGCTCGAATTGTACAAGCTCTTCCTGCATTGCCATTACCCAGCTTTCGTAATCAAGTGCTTCATTGATGTTCTTAGGTTCGATTTCGGACACGAATGCAAAGTTATTCTAAAATTCAACGTTCTTCTTCGAGTTTGAATCCTATATTCAATATTCCCAATTACCAAGTCCTTGGGATGATATCGAACATGCCTCCAATCTTTTGGTAATTTGTCAAGCGAGTTTTCATGCTGTTTTTCTGGCTTTTTTGACAGTTGAACTTCCGGGAGTGTACCTGTATCATCAATAAGATCTACCTTTCTCGGATGTAAGATTGACTCATCAAATTTTACGTGAATAGATTCTTCAACATTATTTGTTCTGAGGTTGTACACAAGAAATGCTTTGCTATTTAAGGAATATCCTAAGAAGATACCGGTGTCAGATTTTGAATCAAAATTTTCCAAATCCTTTCCATTATTTAACACAAAACCTTTACAACCGAAAGGGTGAAAATATGAAATATTAGGCTTTTTATCTTTCCAAATTTCATATAGAGTTTTAAGTTGGGCTCTTCGGAGGTGAAAAAAATTTATTATATAACATGCCGTGTTTATTACTTCGGCCCAAAAATATTGAGGAAGAGAATATTCATTTAGCATGGTTCTAGAGATTTCCTCCAGTGTTCGATTTTTTCTTTCAACAACTCCATTTTGCTGAGGAGTTCTAGGAGCCGAAAAGTTATGGTTAATACCATATTTGTCACAAAGTATTTTAAATGGAGAGCAATCAAACTCTCCTCCATGATCGGTTCGGAAAGAAATACTAGATTTTTTTCTTCTCATTTTGGACTAACCGACACCATTTAGAAAATTCCATAAAAGCATCATCCTTGTGAGAGAGAAATTTTACCCAAGTGAAATGGGAGAAATCATCAACAATAACTAAAGTATATAATTTGTCATTCACACTAGCATACCTTGATCTTCCAATCAAATCCATATGACTAAGTTCAAGAATACGGCAAGTAGAAATTTCAAATTTCGGTTTAAATGATTCCCTTGTGTGTTTGCCTTTAATGCAAGATTCGCGCATATTTTTTCGATCAAATTTCAGTTTAGGCAAACCGCGAACAAGATCATGTTTAGAAAGTTTTGAAATAATGGGTAAAGATGTATGACCTGATTTTCGATGCCATAAAAATGCATTTTCATTCAAGGTCATAAGACATTTTTCGTTGAAAGAATTTTCATCAATGAGATCGACAATATAAATATTTCTGCTTCTTAAACCAATAAAGCAACTTTAATATTTTTGAAGGTGGTACGACTCAATGAAACTCTTCAACCCGTAAGAATGAAGTGAGTTTCGTCAAAAAGAATTTTAAAGCCTTCACCACACAGTTGAGATACACTTAACAGATTATGATGTAATCCTTCAACAAATAAAATTTTATTAATAGAGGAAGAAAGTTCCTTACTAACCTTACCGGTGCCTGTAATATTTCTCTTTTTGTTGTCACCAAAGGTCACAAATCCTAGTTCTTGATATTCAAATTCTTCGAACAACTCTTTGGTGCCACACATGTGTCGGTACCCAAGCCCTTTTGGGTCCTCCAAAGTTAACAATGCTAATGGCATTCGGGACTATTGTTCCTTTAGGAACCCAAATTTTTCGAACTTTTATAGTCTTCAATTTTGAACGGACCTTTTTATTACTTTCTTCATTCAATTCTCGTACATGATTTTGATTTCTGGTTTCTTTAACTTTATCAGGATTTATAAGAGATTGTTCTCTTTTAAATGGATCGAAACCAAGACCGTGTTTTAATAAAGGAGATTTTCTAATGGATAAAAGTTTCTCGAATTTTTCATTACCGAGAATGAATTTATTCATTATATATTTTAATTTATTTTTAGTTTTAGACAACTTAATTTTCAAAATATTTTCATTGTTAAGGCAGGAAGTATGATCTAACTCAATATTTTTGCCTTTATTTCATAGATTTGAGTTTTCTAGCTCGAGAGATTTTATTTTCCTTTTCAAAGATATATTTATTTTAACCATCTCATCGTATTCGTTATTCAGTGATTCACATAAATCTAAAAGATCATCGTCATAAATGGAATTAACATCATTGAAGGATTCTTTAGATTCAAGAGCCATAAGAGCAAGATTGGATTCCTCGATTCCTTTGATCTCGTCCTCGTCATCGCTCAGATTGGATTCCCCAATTCCTTCAATCTCGTCCTCGTCATCGCTCCTAGATGCAATTAAGACTTCTTTCTTTTTGAATCAATCATTTTGGCCTTTGAGATTCACCCGACAGTCTTTGGCATATTGCCCAGATTGACCACACCTATGACAATTATTGTCAATTTTTTTGTAGGAACATAATGATTTCTTCTTTGGTCGATTCTTGAAACTTGACCAAGAGCACTTTGCCTTTTCTGGATAATTTTTTTACATCTTCTCATATTTTTGACGTAGAGAGCAATTTCTTCGTCATCCTTATTTTTCGGAATATCATCATCATCTTCGCTATCGTCTTTGAGTGCGACAACTTTCTCAGGAGACTTAGATTTGGTGCCTCTCGATTTTAGCACAATCTCATAGTTTATAAGAGATCCTATGATGGGGCTGAATCCAAGTTTGTTGAGGTCCTTTGATTCCATGATTGCCGTCACGTGGCATCCCATTCATGTGGAAGAGATCGGATGACCTTCTTAGCCTTGTCGCTGCTTGATATAGGCTTCCCAAATGACGCAACACCATTAGTTATTGCTGAGAAGCGATCCAACATGTTGGTGATGGTTTCGTCATCCTTCATGGAGAAGAGTTTGTAGTCATAGAGCAGCATGTTAATTTTGGTTTTTTTTGACTTGGCTCGTTTTCTCACGAGTGACCATTGCAGATCTTCCTCCGGTGGTTAAACCGATATATGAGGTGACCCGCTCCGATACCAATTGATAGAGCAAAATCTCCACTAGAAGGGATGTTGAATAGTGGATACGACTTTTTCTGTAAATTAAAAATTTGCAAAAAAATAAACGACACCAGATTTATAGAGGTTTGGTCCAAAATGTGACCTACATCCTCTCTCTCCATTATTTTTTATTGGCTTAACAAAAACCACACACAATTTTGCCTCGTCTTCTATTGGTCCGAGCACAACCTTTACACATCTTGTCTTCTATTGATCCAAGAACAACCAATCACTCAATAATAAATTTCACTTCTAGTGTTCTATAGGAACTAGAAAATTCTCACCTACGATTGTTGGAGTTTAATCCTAATAATGCCAGATCAATGATCCTAATAACACCGGATTAAGACTCTTAGAATCGTTTCTCTCAAACTCGTGAAGGAGTGATGCAACACTCGCAACACATGAAGAAAAATACGAAGTACATGAAATTTTACAATATAAGACCAACACTCGTATTTCTCTTTCTCACAACTTAAGTGAAGGAAATATAGTAATTGAAACATAGCTCAATGTATTGAAAGTTCGCTTGAAGTTGTGTGTTGATTCCTACCATATGTCATGGTATTTATTGGCTTTTCAATCCATATAGCCGTTACTGCATTGTGGAGTTAGCGTGCGCTAACTATCCTGTGTAGCGTGCGCTACCAATGTATGACTTTGGTGCATTGAACGGTCTTCAATCTGTCCAATGGTAAAATATTATGTTTAGCATGCGCTAAACAATATCCTTAGCGTGCGTTATCGACTTCGTTAATCCATCTTTACTTTTGACTTTGACAATGATACGATCTTGTCTCTTAACGTCTCCTTCCAATGGATAATTTTTGAGCTTAGCGTGCGCTAAAGATCATCCTTAGCGTGCGCTAGATGGTCAACATTTGTTTCCATATTGAGCGTGATGTCTGTGTTGAATTTGTTGTCCAACGGTTGAATGACCAATGGATATATTTTGAACATTTAGCGTGCGCTAAAACATAGTACATAGCGTGCGCTTAATAGTCTTCAGGTAACGTGCGTTAGTCTACCTTTTAGCGTGCATTAACTGTTGCTTCATTTAAACTCCAGAGCTTTCTGTCTTGAACATACTTACAGGTAACATGCGCAAATATCTTTCGTAGCGTGCGTTACTAACTTTTAATAGCGTGCGCTATTTTCCTTGTGGCGTGTGTTAACTAAGATAGGCAGTCTTTCTGACATTTCTGCCTTGTTTTCATTCGGAACAGGTAGCGTGCGCTATAATGTAGATAGCGTGTGCTAATCTTCATATCATAGGGCAGATAGCGTGCGTTAGGCTTTCTTCAGAATTAGTCCAAAAACCTTCATGTAGCGTGCGCTAGATAAAGTCCATATCGTGCGCTAATCTTGCTTGATTTTGAGGCTTTATTAGAAATCTATTTATGCCGTTATGTTTTATCGAGCCTTTTGAAGTTTTCTTTAAATGTTTTGATAAAATGCATCATCAAAATATATTTTTTCCAACAGTCTCCAACTTTTTGATGATGACAAAACATTTAATAAGTTATTCCTGCAAACATAAAATTTTTTCGAATCAAAGTCGTTTGCTTTGTTCGATTTGTTAGTTATTTTCGATACCAACTCATTTGTTAACAATGTTCAATTTAATAACTTGATTTTTTTCTCCCCCTTTTTGTCAAAATAAAAAAGGTGAGTAAACGTGACAAAAATGAAGGAAACAACTTATAGCTTTTAGCATAAAATTTAAGCTATAAGCTGAAATATCTCCCGCGCAAAGTAGTTGTTATAGGGATCAATTCATTCAATAAATACGTATTTAACAACATTAATGCCAAACAAAAGCAACAAACCATAAAAATAATCGGAGCATTCAACAAACCATAATTCAAACAATTCAAACTTGTAATCAACAACTAAAATTCCGCCACACATTCAAACAAAGAGGAAAGCCAAGATGTCATCAAAATACATGATTATTTCATTCTTCTTTAACGAGAGATCAAGACATGATATTTTAAGGATTTTCTTCGGGACGTGAGGTGGGGAATGGAAATGACGGATTAGAAAATCGAATGAAGTCTTCTAGAAGGGTTTTGAAGGAGTGACTTTCTTGGAAAGCTTCTCGGACTTCAGAACGAAGAGCCCTAACATCATCACGGATCTCGATTTGCATATTTTCGAGGCTAAGCATCCGGGCAACTAGATGAAGTAACAAGAAATCAAGAAAAAGTACTTAGAAAGTATGTAGACAGATTGCTGTAAACTCTTTAATTTGCAGAAAGGGTAGAGAGTCTGTGAGAGCAATGTGCTGTCCTTTTATAGGGTGCAAGGAAGATTAGGTATATAGTAAATGGTCAGATTTAAGAGACGAGAACCATCTTCAAATAAACGTACAAGATGGATCAGATATAACTTGTACGTCTAATCCATCAATTTTAAAATTAATGAGCGGTCCCACTTTTGACACAATTCGTCTTCCACTATTGTAAGAAACGGTGGTTTGAATTTTGAAATCATGGTATTTGAGGCCGTAAAGTCCAGGTGCCTATATAGTAATTGAAATATAAATTGTTTTAAATTCAGACAGTGCATGTGGACTTAAAACAATTTGCTGTGTATAAAGGTATGAATTTGGATACGATTAAAATGTTAATGGATATCCTACAGTGTATGTGATGTATCCACGAAAATACAACATTTGCCCTTAAAATGTACATACAGGATTAAATTCTTATAACAATATTGGATTAATACTGTAATCTTGGGTCATACTGTATTCCCCTTAATTAATGCACACTTCATCTGTAGGAAGGTTATTTGCCTTCTTCTTCATACAGTATAGATACGAATTAAAGTTCTAAGTGTACAATTAATTAAATTGGATACTGTATTCATGGGTCTTACAGCATTCCCCCTCAATTGATGAGTAAAATGTAAAAACTTACGAGGAGCCTGGCTGTAACATTCCCAATTCCTAGCGAAGCTTACAGAATCTAGTGCTGCTGAGAGGTTTTGTAAACATATCGGCTAACTGGATGTCTGTATGAATCCTCTCGATCCGAACATCTTTATTCTTAACATGATTCCTGATAAAATGATGCTTCGTACCAATATGCTTAGTCTGCGAGTGCAATACATGGTTGTGCGTGATTGCAATTGCACTCGTCCTATCGCACATGATTGGTGTCTCTCTTGCATGGATTCCATAATCTTGTAATCACTGTTGCATCTAGAGAATCTGCATACAACAACTTCCAGCAGCATAATATTCCGATTCAGCTGTAGAAAGCGAGTTGGCCAATTGCTTCTTACTGAACCAAGACACAAGTCTAGGTCCAAGGAAGTGACAAGTTCCACTTGTACTCTTCCTATCCAATTTACAGCCCCCGAGATCCGAGTCACTGTAGCCTAACAAACCGAATCCTCCTTCCTTAGGATACCATAATCCTACATTGATTGTTCCTTTTACGTACTTAAGGATTCGTTTGGCTGTGGTGAAGTGTGATTGCTTAGGTGCTACCTAGTACCGAGTACACAACCCTACAACAAACCGGATATCGGGCATGCTGGCTGTTAGGTATAGGAGTGAGCCTATTAGCTTCATGTATAGTGATTGATCAACCGGCTTTCCAGCTTCGTCAGCACTTATCTGTGTGGAAGTGCTCATGGAGGTGGACGAGAATTTGGAGTTGTTCATCCCGAATTTGTTGAGCAGCTTCTTGTTGTACTTCTCATGGTTGATGAATATACCTGTAGGGAGTTTCTTCACCTGCAATCCTAGAAAATAACTAAGTTCTCCCATCATACTCCAATTTCCATGAGATGAGAGAACCTTTGATATAAAGCAAGGTTAGTTGAACCAAATATAATATCATCAACATATGTTTGCATCGTAGTAGGTCGTAGCCTTCCTATATTTTAAATAGAGTCTTGTCAACTGCACCTTTCTCAAATCCATTATTGATTAGATACAGTGAAAGGGTTTCATACCATTCTCTAGGTGCTTGCTTAAGTCTATATAGTGCTTTACTTAGACTGTATACAAGATCTCTGCCTTCAGTGTTGACAGATCCTGGTGGTTGTTAAGCAAATACTTCTTCGGATAGGTCTCCATTTAGGAATGCACTCTTAACGTCCATTTGATAGACTATAAAGTCCTTATGAGCGACGAATTCTAGGAATATTCTAATAGCTTCTAGTCTGCCAACAGAGGCAAAAGTTTCGTCGTAGTCTAGGCCTTCTTCCTGTCTGTAACCTTGAGCAACTAGTCAGGATTTGTTTATTATGACTAGTCTATTCTCATCCTTTTTATTTCTAAATACCCATTTGGTTCTAATTACAGCTTGATGGGTAGGTCTGGGTACTAGATACTATATATTTTTTCTTTTGAAACCATTGAGCTCTTTTTCCATCGAAGTGATCCAGTAAGAATTATTCAAAGCTTCATTGGTCGAAACAGGTTCGAACTAGGCTAAGAATATAGCTAGGGTACACATAGCAAGTCTTCTAAGTTCGGCTTGAGATTTCCATACACGAAATTGGGACTTCTCTGAATCTGTTTCTTCCTGTGCACAGAGTACCGTGCCTTGTGTAGTCTGTATTTTCCTACGTGTGGTTATTCCGACTTCGGTATCTCCTATTATCAACTCCTAGGGGTGATCTCTTAGCCACCTCCTGTTAGGTTCTGGTTCGGCATACCGTGATGTTACCTGTGGTACTGTAGCATCATCTTTAGCTTGTACAGTTTCAGCTTCGAATGCTTCAATTCTTACAACGGCGGGATTGATTTCTAGGTCTACAAAAGGTTCTATAGGAGTTCGGGGATCATCAATCGAGAGTGTTTGGATACTTTGGGTTATGTCTTCTACTCCTGTAGGGTCACAATGGGGTTCATCTAACACTACACAGATGGATTCTTCTATTGTCAGCTTTCTTTTATTAAATATCCTGAAACCTTTGCTGACAGAGGAGTATCCAACGACGATACCTTCATCCGACTTTTCATCGAAGGTCTTTAGTTGATCCTTCCCATTATTTAACACATAACACTTGCATCTAAAAATGTGAACGTCTGCAACCATTGGAGATTTATTATTCCATGCCTCATATGTTGTTTTGTTGTGATGCTTGTTGATGATACAACGGTTTTGTCTATAACATGTTGTATTTGTTGCTTCTCTCCAGAACCACTGCGGCAATTTTGCTTGCGGCTAACATGGTCCTTGTTGCTTCCTTAAACATTCTGTTCTTTCGCTCAGCAACACCATTTTGTTGAGGAGTCTGGGCTGCTGATATTCATGCTGTATGCCATTGTCCGCGCAGTATTGCTCTATAAAGCGATTTGTGAATTCTGTGCCTCTATCGGAGCGAATGGATATAATACTCAGCCCTTTCTCATTCTGCAGCTTCTTCAGATGATCTGGCAACTTTGTGATGGTATCTTTCTTCTTGCTCAGAAAGATTGTCCAAGCATACCTGGAAAAATCGTCAACAATAACAAGACAGTATTTCTTACCTCCCAAGCTTACAGGGTCTATAGGGCCGTAGAGGTCCATGTGTAGCAAATCCAGTACCCTGTTTGTGGACATATATGACTTGCTCTTCAGGATAGTCTTAACTTGCTTGCCTTTCTGACAGGGTCCACATACACTATTTTTATGAAGTGACACATCGGGCAAGCCTCTGACCATTTCCTGTCGAGCGAGTTTGTTGATAGTCTTGAAATTGATGCGCGACATCCATTTATGCCATAGTCAGCTTTGATATGCATTGCCTTTGACAATAAAACATGGAATAATGGAGCTTCTGGGCTCCCAGTCATCAATGTACATATTACCTTACCGACTTCCTGTAAGGAAAACTTGCTTAGTCTTGATGTCCTTCACCCTACAGTGATCTACATAGAATTTGACTGAGAACTGTTTGTCACAGAACTGGCCTATACTAAGTAGAACTGTAATCCTTCAACATAGGCTACATATCGGAGGGCAGATAGCGTACGTTAAGCTTTCTTTAGAATTAGTCCAAAAACCTTCGTGTAGCGTGCGCTAGATAGAGTCCATATCGTGCGCTAATCTTGCTTGATTTTGAAGCTTTATGAGAAAGCTATTTATGCCGTTATGTTTTATAGAGCCTTTTGAAGTTTTCTTTAAATGTTTTGATAAAATGCATCATCAAAATATATTTTGTCCAACAGTCTCCAACTTTTTGATGATGACAAAACATTTAATAAGTTATTCCTGCAAACATAAATTTTTTTCGAATCAAAGTCGTTTGCTTTGTTCGATTTGTTAGTGATTTTCGATACCAACTCATTCGTTAACAATGTTCAATTTAATAACTTGACTTTTTCTCCCCCTTTTTGTCAAAATAAAAAAGGTGAGTAAACGTGACAAAAATGAAGGAAACAACTTATAGCTTTTAGCTTAAAATTTAAGCTATAAGCTGAAATATCTCCCGCGCAAAGTAGTTGTTATAGGGATCAAATCATTCAATAAATACGTATTTAACAACATTAATGCCAAACAAAAGCAACAAACCATAAAAATAATCGGAGCATTCAACAAACCATAATTCAAACAACTCAAACTTGTAATCAACAACTAAAATTCCGCCACACATTCAAACAAAGAGGAAAGCCAAGATGTCATCAAAATACATGATTATTTCATTCTTCTTTAACGAGAGATCAAGACATGATATTTTAAGGATTTTCGTCGGGACGTGAGGTAGGGAATGGAAATGACGGATTAGAAAATTGAATGAAGTCTTCTAGAAGGGTTTTGATGGAGTGACTTTCTTGAAAGCTTCTCGGACTTCAGAACGAAGAGCCCTAACATCATCACGGATCTCGATTTGCATATTTTCGAGGCTAAGCATCTGGGCAACTAGATGAAGTAACAAGAAATCAAGCAAAAGTACTTAGAAAGTATGTAGACAGATTGCTGTAAACTCTTTAATTTGCAGAAAGGGTAGAGAGTCTGTGAGAGCAATGTGCTGTCCTTTTATAGGGTGCAAGGAAGATTAGGTATATAGTAAATGGTCAGATTTAAGAGACGAGAACCATCTTCAAATGAACATACAAGATAGATCAGATGTAACTTGTACGTCTAATCCATCAATTTTAAAATTAATGAGCGGTCCCACTTTTGACACAATTCGTCTTCCACTATTGCAAGAAACGGTGGTTTGAATTTTGAAATCATGGTATTTGAGGCCGTAAAGTCCAGGTGCTGTATAGTAATTGAAATATAAATTGTTTTAAATTCAGACAGTGCACGTGGACTTAAAACAATTTGCTGTGTATAAAGGTATGAATTTGGATACGATTAAAATGTTAATGGATATCCTACAGTGTATGTGCTGTATCCATGAAAATACAACATTTGCCCTTAAAATGTACATACAGGATTAAATTCTTATAGCAATATTGGATTAATACTATAATCTTGGGTCATACTGTATTCCCCTTAATTAATGCATACTTTATCTGTAGGAAGGTTATTTGCCTTCTTCTTCCTACAGTAAAGATACGAATTGAAGTTATGAGTGTACAATTAATTAAATTGGATACTGTATTCATGGGTCTTACAGTATTCCCCCTCAATTGATGAGTAAAATGTAAAAACTTACGAGGAGTCTGGCTGTAACATTCCCAATTCCTAGCGAAGCTTACAGATTCTGGTGCTGCTGAGAGGTTTTATAAACATATTAGCTAACCTGATGTCTGTATAAATCCTCTCGATCTAAACATCTTTATTCTCAACATGATTCCTGATGAAGTGATGCTTGGTACCAATATACTTAGTCTGCGAGTGCAATACATGGTTGTGCGTGATTGCAATTGCACTCGTGCTATCGCACATGATTGGTGTCTCTCTTGCATGGATTCCATAATCTTGTAATCACTGTTGCATCTAGAGAATCTGCATACAACAACTTCCAGCAGCATAATATTCCGATTCAGCTGTAGAAAGCGAGTTGGCCAATTGCTTCTTACTGAACCAAGACACAAGTCTAGGTCCAAGGAAGTGACACGTTCTGCTTGTACTCTTCCTATCCAATTTACAGCCCCCGAGATCCGAGTCACTGTAGCCTAACAAACCGAATCCTCATTCCTTAGGATACCATAATCCTACATTGATTGTTCCTTTTACGTACTTAAGGATTCGTTTGGTTATGGTGAAGTGTGATTGCTTAGGTGCTACCTAGTACCGAGTACACAACCCTACAACAAACCGGATATCGGGCATGCTGGCTGTTAGGTATAGGAGTGAGCCTATTAGCTTCATGTATAGTGATTGATCAATCGGCTTTCCAGCTTCGTCAGTACTTATCTGTGTGGAAGTGCTCCTGGGAGTGGACGAGGATTTGGAGTTGTTCATCCCGAATTTGTTGAGCAGCTTCTTGTTGTACTTCTCATGGTTGATGAATACATTTTTAGGGAGTTTCTTCACCTGCAATCCTAGAAAATAATTAAGTTCTCCCATCATACTCCAATTTGCATGAGATGAGAGAACCTTTGATATAAAGCAAGGTTAGTTGAACCAAATATAATATCATCAACATATATTTGCATCATAAGTAGGTCGTAGCCTTCTTATATTTTAAATAGAGTCTCGTCAATTGCACCTTTCTCAAATCCATTATTGATTAGATACAGTGAAAGAGTTTCATACCAGGCTCGAGGTGCTTGCTTAAGTCTATATAGTGCTTTACTTAGACTGTATACAAGATCTCCGCCTTCAGTGTTGACAGATCCTGGAGGTTGTTAAGCAAATACTTCTTTGGATAGGTCTCCATTTAGGAATGCACTCTTAACGTCCATTTGATAGACTATAAAGTCCTTGGGAGCGACGAATGCTAGGAATATTCTAATAGCTTCCAGTCTGCCAACAGAGGCAAAAGTTTCGTCGTAGTCTAGGCCTTCTTCCTGTCTGTAACCTTGAGCAACTAGTCAGGATTTGTTTATTATGACCAGTCCATTCTCATCCTTTTTATTTCTAAATACCCATTTGGTTCTAATTACATCTTGATGGGTAGGTCTGGGTACTAGATACCATATATTTTTTCTTTTGAAATCATTAAGCTCTTTTTCCATCGAAGTGATCCAGTAAGAATTATTCAAAGCTTCATTGGTCGAAACAGGTTCGAACTCGGCTAAGAATATAGCTAGGGTACACATAGAAAGTCTTCTAAGTTCGGCTTGAGATTTCCATACAAAAAATTGGGACTTCTCTGAATCTGTTTCTTCCTGTGCACAGAGTACCGTGCCTTGTGTACTCTGTATTTTCCTACGTGTGGTTATTCCGACTTCGGTATCTCCTATTATCAACTCCTAGGGGTGATCACTTAGCCACCTCCTGTTAGGTTCTGGTTCGTCATCCCATGATGTTACCTGTGGTACTGTAGCATCAGCTTTAGCTTGTACAGTTTCAGCTTCGAATGCTTCAATTCTTACAATGGCGGGATTGATTTCTAAGTCTATGAAAGGTTCTATAGGAGTCCGGGGATCATAAATAGAGAGTGTTTGGATATTTCTTTGGGTTATGTCTTCTACTCCTGTAGGGTCACAATGGGGTTCATCTAATACTACACATATGGATTCTTCTATTGTCAGCTTTCCTTTATTAAATATCCTGAAACCTTTGCTGACAGAGGAGTATCCAACGACGATACCTTCATACGACTTTTCATCGAAGGTCTTTAGTTGATCCTTCCCATTATTTAGCACATAACACTTGCATCTAAAAATGTGAAAGTCTGCAACCATTGGAGATTTATTATTCCATGCCTCATATGTTGTTTTGTTGTGATGCTTGTTGATGATACAACGGTTTTGTCTATAACATGTTGTATTTGTTGCTTCTCTCCAGAACCACTGTGGCAATTTTGCTTGCGGCTAACATGGTCCTTGTTGCTTCCTTGAACATTCTGTTCTTTCTCTCAGAAACACCGTTTTTTTGAGAAGTCTGGGCTACTGAGTATTCGTGCTGTATGCCATTATCCTCGCAGTATTGCTCTATAAAGCGATTTGTGAATTCTGTGCCTCTGTCGGACCGAATGGATATAATACTCAGCCCTTTTTCATTCTGCAGCTTCTTCAGATACTCTGGCAACTTTGTGATGGTATCTTTCTTCTTGCTCAGAAAGATTGTCCAAGCATACCTGGAAAAATCGTCAACAATAACAAGACAGTATTTCTTACCTCCCAAGCTTACAGGGTCTATAGGGCCGTAGAGGTCCGTGTGTAGCAAATCCAGTACCCTGTTTGTGGACATATATGACTTGCTCTTCAGGATGGTCTTAATTTGCTTGCCTTTCTGACAGGGTCCACATACACTATTTTTATGAAGTGACACATCGGGCAAGCCTCTGACCATTCCCTGTTGAGCGAGTTTGTTGATAGTCTTGAAATTGATGCGCGACATCCTTTTGTGCCATAGTCAGCTTTGATATGCAGTGCCTTTGACAACAAAACATGGAATAATGGAGCTTGTGGGCTTCCAGTCATCAATGTACATATTACCTGACCGACTTCCTGTAAGGACAACTTGCTTAGTCTTGATGTCCTTCACCCTACAGTGATCTACATAGAATTTGACTAAGAACTGTTTGTCACAGAACTGGCTTATACTAAGTAGAATTGTAATCCTTCAACATAGGCTACATATTGGAGGGCAGATAGCGTGTGTTAGGCTTTCTTCAGAATTAGTCCAAAAACCTTCGTGTAGCGTGCGCTAGATAGAGTCCATATCGTGTGCTAATCTTGCTTGATTTTGAGGCTTTATGAGAAAGCTATTTATGCCGTTATGTTTTATCGAGCCTTTTGAAGTTTTCTTTAAATGTTTTGATAAAATGCATCATCAAAATATATTTTGTCCAACAGTCTCCAACTTTTTGATGATGACAAAACATTTAATAAGTTATTCCTGCAAACATAATTTTTTTTCGAATCAAAGTCGTTTGCTTTGTTCGATTTGTTAGTGATTTTCAATACCAACTCATTCGTTAACAATGTTCAATTTAATAACTTGATTTTTTTCTCCCCCTTATTGTCAAAATAAAAAAGGTGAGTAAACGTGACAAAAATGAATGAAACAACTTATAGATTTTAGCTTAAAATTTAAGCTATAAGCTGAAATATCTCCCACGCAAATTAGTTGTTATAGGGATCAAATCATTCAATAAATACGTATTTAACAACATTAATGCTAAACAAAAGCAACAAACCATAAAAATAATCGGAGCATTCAACAAACCATAATTCAAACAACTCAAACTTGTAATCAACAACTAAAATTCCGCCACACATTCAAACAAAGAGGAAAGCCAAGATGTCATCAAAATACATGATTATTTCATTCTTCTTTAACGAGATATCAAGACATGACATTTTAAGGATTTTCGTCGGGACGTGAGGTAGGGAATGGAAATGACGGATTAGAAAATCGAATGAAGTCTTCTAGAAGGGTTTTGATGGAGTGACTTTCTTGGAAAGCTTCTCAGACTTCAGAACGAAGAGCCCTAACATCATCACGGATCTCGATTTGCATATTTTCGAGGATAAGCGTCCGGGCAACTAGATGAAGTAACAAGAAATCAAGCAAAAGTACTTAGAAAGTATGTAGACAGATTGCTGTAAACTCTTTAATTTGCAGAAAGGGTAGAGAGTCTGTGAGATCAATGTGCTGTCCTTTTATAGGGTGCAAGGAAGATTAGGTATATAGTAAATGGTCAGATTTAAGAGATGAGAACCATCTTCAAATGAACATACAAGATGGATCAGATGTAACTTGTACGTTAATCCATCAATTTTAAAATTAATGAGCGGTCCCACTTTTGACACAATTCGTCTTCCACTATTGCAAGAAACGGTGGTTTGAATTTTGAAATCATGGTATTTGAGGCCGTAAAGTCCATGTGCCTGTATAGTAATTGAAATATAAATTGTTTTAAATTCAGACAGTGCACGTGGACTTAAAACAATTTGCTGTGTATAAAGGTATGAATTTGGATACGATTAAAATGTTAATGGATATCCTACAGTGTATGTGCTGTATCCATGAAAATACAACATTTGCCCTTAAAATGTACATACAGGATTAAATTCTTATAGCAATATTGGATTAATACTGTAATCTTGGGTCATACTGTATTCCCCTTAGTTAATGCATACTTCATCTGTAGGAAGGTTATTTGCCTTCTTCTTCCTACAGTAAAGATACAAATTGAAGTTCTGAGTGTACAATTAATTAAATTGGATACTGTATTCATGGGTCTTACAGCATTCCCCCTCAATTGATGAGTAAAATGTAAAAACTTACAAGGAGCCTGGCTGTAACATTCCCAATTCCTAGCGAAGCTTACAGAATCTGGTGCTGCTGAGAGGTTTTGTAAACATATTAGCTAACTGGATGTCTGTATGAATCCTCTCGATCCGAACATCTTTATTCTCAACATGATTCCTGATGAAATGATGCTTCGTATCAATATGCTTAGTCTGCGAGTGCAATACATGGTTGTGCGTGATTGCAATTGCACTCGTGCTATCGCACATGATTGGTGTCTCTCTTGCATGGATTCCATAATCTTTTAATCACTGTTACATTTAGAGAATCTGCATACAACAACTTCCAGCAGCATAATATTCTGATTCAGCTGTAGAAAGCGAGTTGGCCAATTGCTTCTTACTGAACCAAGACACAAGTCTAGGTCCAAGGAAGTGACACGTTCTGCTTGTACTCTTCCTATCCAATTTACAGCCCCCGAGATCCGAGTCACTGTAGCCTAACAAACCGAATCCTCATTCCTTAGGATACCATAATCCTACATTGATTGTTCCTTTTACGTACTTAAGGATTCGTTTGGCAGTGGTGAAGTGTGATTGCTTAGGTGCTACCTAGTACCGAGTAGACAACCCTACAACAAACCGGATATCGGGCATGCTGGCTGTTAGGTATATGAGTGAGCCTATTAGCTTCATGTATAGTGATTGATCAATCGGCTTTCCAGCTTCGTCAGCACTTATCTGTGTGGAAGTGCTCATGGGGGTGGACGAGAATTTGGAGTTGTTCATCCCGAATTTGTTGAGCAGCTTCTTGTTGTACTTCTCATGGTTGATGAATATACCTGTAGGGAGTTTCTTCACCTGCAATCCTAGAAAATAACTAAGTTCTCCCATCATACTTCAATTTACATGAGATGAGAGAACCTTTGATATAAATCAAGGTTAGTTGAACCAAATATAATATCATCAACATATATTTGCATCATAAGTAGGTTGTAGCCTTCCTATATTTTAAATAGAGTCTTGTCAACTGCACCTTTCTCAAATCCATTATTGATTAAATACAGTGAAAGAGTTTCATACCAGGCTCTAGGTGCTTGCTTAAGTCAATATAGTGCTTTACTTAGACTATATACAAGATTTCCGCATTCAGTGTTGACAGATCCTGGTGGTTGTTAAGCAAATACTTCTTCAGATAGGTCTCCATTTAGGAATGCACTCTTAACGTCCATTTGATAGACTATAGAGTCCTTGTGAGCGACAAATGCTAGGAATATTCTAATAGCTTCTAGTCTGCCAACAGAGGCAAAATTTTCGTCGTAGTCTAGGCCTTCTTCATGTCTGTAACCTTGCGGAACTGGTCAGGATTTGTTTATTATGACTAATCCATTCTCATCCTTTTTGTTTCTAAATACCCATTTGGTTCTAATTACAGCTTGATGGGTAGGTCTGGGTACTAGATACCATATATTTTTTCTTTTGAAACCATTGAGCTCTTTTTCCATCGAAGTGATCCAGTAAGAATTATTCAAAGCTTCATTGGTCGAAACAGGTTCGAACTGGGCTAAGAATATAGCTAGGGTACATATAACAAGTCTTCTAAGTTCGGATTGAGATTTCCATACAAGAAATTGGGACTTCTCAGAATCTGTTTCTTCTTCTGCACAGAGTATCGTGTCTTGTGTACTCTGTATTTTCGTACGTGTGGTTATTCCGACTTCGGTATCTCCTATTATCAACTCCTAAGGGTGATCTCTTAGCCACCTCCTGTTAGGTTCTAGTTCGGCATCCCGTGATGTTACCTGTGGTACTGTAGCATCAGCTTTAGCTTGTACAGTTTCAGCTTCGAATGCTTTAATTCTTACAACAGTGGGATTGATTTCTAGGTCTACGAAAGATTCTATAGGAGTTCGGGGATCATCAATAGAGAGTGTTTGGATACTTTGGGTTATGTCTTCTACTCATGTAGGGTCACAATGGGGTTCATCTAATACTACACAGATGGATTCTTCTATTGTCAGCTTTCCTTTATTAAATATCCTCAAAGCTTTGCTGACAGAGGAGTATCCAACGATGATACCTTCATCCGACTTTTCATCGAAGGTCTTTAGCTGATCCTTCCCATTATTTAGCACATAACACTTGCATCTAAAAATGTGAAAGTCTGCAACCATTGGAGATTTATTATTCCATACCTTATATGTTGTTTTGTTGTGATGTTTGTTGATGATACAACGGTTTTGTCTATAACATGTTGTATTTTTTGCTTCTCTCCAGAATCACTGCGGCAATTTTGCTTGCGGCTAACATGGTCCTTGTTGCTTCCTTAAACATTCTGTTCTTTCGCTCAGCAACACCATTTTATTGAGGAGTCTGGGCTGCTGAGTATTCGTGCTGTATGCCATTGTCCGCGCAGTATTGCTCTATAAAGCAATTTGTAAATTCCGTGCCTCTATTGGAGCGAATGGGTATAATACTCAGCCCTTTCTCATTCTGCAGCTTCTTCAGATGCTCTGGAAACTTTGTGATGGTATCTTTCTTCTTGCTCAGAAATATTGTCCAAGCATACCTGAAAATATCGTCAACAATAACAAGACAATATTTCTTACCTCTCAAGCTTACAGGGTCTATAGGGCCGTAGAGGTCCATGTGTAGCAAATCCAGTACCCTGTGTGTGGACATATATGACTTGCTCTTCAGGATGGTCTTAACTTGCTTGCCTTTCTGACAGGGTCCACATACACTATTTTTATGAAGTGACACATCGGGCAAGCCTCTGACCATTCCTTGTCGAGCGAGTTTGTTGATAGTCTTGAAATTGATGCGCGACATCCTTTTGTGCCATAGTCAGCTTTGATATGCAGTGCCTTTGACAACAAAACATGGAATAATGGAGTTTGTGGGCTTCAAGTCATCAATGTACATATTTCCAGACCGACTTCCTGTAAGGACAATTTGCTTGGTCTTGATGTCCTTCACCCCACAGTGATCTACATAGAATTTGACTGAGAACTGTTTGTCACAGAACTGACTTATACTAAGTAGAACTGTAATCCTTCAACATAGGCTACATCGTTGTCTTTAAACTTTCCTACAAGCAAAATTCCTTTCCCTCTTCTTCTTCTTTTCGATTTATCACCAAATCACACCTTTGGACCGCGATCTTCTACATAATCTAACAGCTTGCTAATAATCTTAGTGGTCAGTTTATTCTTAATAAAGATTCTATAGGCCTTGCTAACATTCGAATAGCGTAGGAACACTCCTTCATCAGATATATTATTGAAAGTTTTGGGTTGATCCTTCCCATTATTGAACATATAGCACCTGCGACCAAAAATATTGAAATCTGCAATAGTTGGAGTTCCATTATTCCATACCTCGTATGGAGTTTTATTCAGATGCTTGTTGATGAGAACAACTTTGTGTGTAGCACGTTGTTATTTGTTTCTTCGCTCCAAAAATGTTGTGATAACTTTCTCTCAACAGTCATCGTCCCGGTAGCTTATTTCAGCATCCTGTTCTTTCGCTCGAGCTCGACAACACCATTTTGTTACGGGGTCCAAATACTCATGTTGTATTCAATTGACCACACAGTACTACTCTATGAAGTGGTCTGTGAACTCTGTGCCTCTGTCGGATATACATGCTCAACCCCTTTTATTTCTTTAGCTTTCTCAGGTGTTTTGACAAATTTGTTACTATCTGCTTCTTTTTATTCATAATTTGTCCAGGTGTACCTGGAGAAATCATCAACATTAACCAAGCAATATATTACCTCCCAGGCTGATAGGGTCTACAGGGCCATACAGATCCATGTACAATAAATCCAGGACCTTGTGGGATGAAAAAATGACTTTCTCACTCTAACAAGCTCTGCAGATGCTATCCTTTTGATTTGTGATATGTGGAAAACTTATAACCATTCATTACTTGCAAGCTTGTTGATGGTCTTGAAGTTTATATGTGACATCCTCTTATGCCACAACCAACTTTGATTTGTTGTACTTTTGACAAAAAAAACATGAAACATATGCTCATATTGGGATCAAATATGCAATACACATATTACCTGGCCGAGTTCCTGTGAGGACAACCTTCTTGGTCTTGATGTCCTTCACCCTACAATTACCTTGGAAGAACTTGGTTGTAGGCTCTTTGCATGGATAGTTCATAGATATGTAATTTGGTAAGTTGAAAAGTAGATAAATGTTTGATTAAGTCCTCTTCATTGCCTATTTATATATCTTGAAAATATATCTGTTATAAATTTAGTCGTTGCTGGATAGGTGAGATGTGGACTGCTTTGATAGGCGGTTGCTGAATGTTTGAATTAAGTAATCCACTTGTCTAGCATTAAATGCTTCAGACAGTCTTTTGGCCTTCATTAAATATTCCCCACATCTTAGTCTTCAGCCGCATTTAAATGATGTCTCCACCATCATTAAATTCTCTCAAAACCGTGAAAACTTTATGAGTATTATATTGCTTTACTCACAATAATTTAATATCCAAGTTTTATCCTATTGCAAGACTGTTTTACTTTTCCTAAGCAAAGTGCCTACATAAAAAGAGTTGTAGTCAATTATAAATTTTATGCTGTCGGCTCAAAAGGTTGTAGCTTATTTCCTGTTGAAATGCCAATGTATGAAGCCACTGCAGGATGATTGTTGTGGTTTTCCACTATTATAAGAATCCGATGGAAATTCTCCCAACAAAACCTATATGAGTGGTACTTGGGGTGGATTATTCATTTCTCACACTACAAGTACCCAACTTTGAACATTGATATTGATTTCCGAAAATAAACACACCATGTTTATCCACCCAAAATGTAGATTTTGAATATGATGTTCGCTCTTACTTTTGATGACTTGTCAATTATTGAAAAGTTTAGAGGAAGTTGTCGGTTCCGGTTCTAGTAAATTAGAGGCTCTATGACATCTAAGAATGGAGGTTTTTTTTCCTATTATATACACAATGAAAAATGTATATAAATAATAATTTAGAAAAATTCCAAGGTACCCCCACAGGTATCATACCTACATATATTCACCACTAGATATGTGGCCTATGATTTCTATATTCACATTAGATCTTTAGCAGATGATTTTCGTCATGAATGCAATAATAAATAAATATGCATGTATCGTACCCATGTACCTTAGAACTTCTCAAAAACTTATTAGGCAAATAATTTACCACCAAATACCACATTCCAGCAAAATAAGCTTCAATTTTTTTTTATCAAAATAAATAACTAACACTACAAAAAATCGCAAATTACCAATAAAATAATTATTCAGTTGGCAATTTACTGACAACTTGCGATACTGGTTTATTATGTCAAGAAGACACTGGTAGGTTAAGTATGGTTGATGGAGAATTATTCCATTGGTAATTTACTGACAGTTGTACCGATGATTTTGGGGATGAAGAATCTATTGGTAAATTGGGTCAAATAATCTAGCTTTGACCTAAGACCAGTCACTAATACTGATAGGTATTCTGTTGGAAGATAGCAACCGTGTTATCATTCGGTACTTCTTGATGACATTTTCTTTGGTACTCGTCGACGCAGAGTTCTCTAGTTCCCAATGGGACATCTAGCCATCATCATTTGCCAACGGAATGTCGGTCGGTAATTACCATCGACCGCTAATCTATCGGAATATTTGGCTCTCAAATTTACAGATAGATTCTATTTCTGTTGGTGGTTTACAAATTTTTTTATCAATTTTTTTGTTTTACCTGTATACTTGTACTGTTTATCATTACTATGACAAAAATTTAAAAACACTAATTTAAAATATAAAATAAGTGAAATGTAATTATTTACATAAAGATTTTGTTTAAAAGTTTAAAACTCAAAAGCAAAAAAATACATATGATCCTTTAATATGTAGACTGATCATCATTCCTCGGTGGTGGCCAAGGAATAGAAAACTGTCCCTGCTCATCATTTGTGACATGATCTGCTGCACCTGTGATTGCATCTGCATCTGAGCAATAGTGTTCTCAAATTAAGCTCCCATTTCAATTTGCGACTGTTGAAGTTACTAGACCTGCTGCCTCAACTGCTCATGCTCTGCATACACTGATGGAGATGTGCCTCTGTCACCCTTCTGGGTGAAGATGTGGAATATGAAGCTGAGTCCATAATATTGGTCCTTGTTCGGCTTGCCAACAACATCAAGATAAATCTGGTTTACATCAGGAATTCCAACAGCATCTACCTCCAATATACGTCGCTTGACCTCCTCATATTTGTTCAAATACATTTAATAAAAATAAGTGTACATAGGAAGCAACAACAAAAGGGAATAAAAATAAAACTACCATATTTTTCGAGAACTATACATACATACAATTACTAACTACACAACTTAAAGATATAAATTCAGTAATTGCACCTGTGGATCTCGACCGCTCGTCAAAATAAATACCATCCTTCTTTTATGTGAATGGGCGAACAATAAGGATGGCTCCCTACCCACCTCATCTCTTTGCAAATTAACTAACTATAAAAACAATATAAACATAAAAACTACTACAGTAATTTTATAGTTATCGAAATGACATCTACCATCACTCTAACATGTCCAAACGCAAAGCGAGACACACGAGTATGCTTGGAGATGCCAGTATCGCTGCCACCTGGCTCGCGTAGGCTGTTCGGGTTGTACTTCCTCGACCTTTACAAAACCCACTCCTTCCTCCACTCCTACTGCCAAGACTCCCAAATCTGCTACGATACATATTGAGGCCTCATCGGTAGATGCCTCTAATTACATAGCATGCTTGTGTACCGTCTACGTGCATGCCGCATCAAAACATCCGTTTCGACGGGATTTATCAAAAAATTTAAAGAACAATAAAAAACAGGAAAAGTAAGATCCGACAAGATAACATCTTGTCCAACAAGATAATATCTTGTCCCCGAGGAAAGCTCGAAAAATATTAATTTTCAATAATCATAATCCCTAACCGGACCACATATATAGTCCGACACTTTCTCTCAAGTAAGGAAATTATTAAATAACCCTAACCCTAACCTGGTCAGCAAACTACTCCCTCCGTCCCAGCCAAAGGTTGACAGAGGGTGTATATTTGGTGTATTTTAGGTAATGATTGGTATAAGTAATGATGATTAAATGTGTGGTGGAGATTAAAAAGTAAAAAGTATTGATGATAAATGAGTGGTGGAGATTAAAAAGTAAAAAGTGATTGTTTGATTTGATTGTAAAAAGTGATATATGTAAACTTACTAAAGGGACTACTTTTTGATAGAAATGTAAACTTTTGGGCGGGACGGAGGTAGTACTATAGTTATATTCGTACTAAGACAATTAGATATTCTCCTAGAATTCTGTTCCTACTTTTTATTAATATATAAATAATTAAATAACAATAATATTAAATCTATAATTAATTAATTATACTCTTCTTAATTGAAAATGGTTGGTTCTGCTCCATCATTAATTATACCCTAAAATTCACCATCAAGAATCGCGTTGTCCCGAGGCGAGTGTTAGGGAATTGAGAATTCAACTCTTCTTCATTCACCCAAGTTGCATCGTAAGCAGAATTGCTTTTGCCAAGGCACTAAGGGAGGAGGGAGTGGTCTCGGGTAAGGGATTCGAGTATTCTTACTCGAGCGGTAACATCGCCGCCGCTTATTCGGGTACCCCAATCGGGTATGAATTTCGGTTTGGGAAGCCGACTGTTTTAATTCTTGGAGCGTATGATTTTTTGACCGTTGGGGAGCCAAACGACTGGTATATAATTTGAATACAACAACAACATCTAAGGCTTAGTCCCAAAATGATTTGGGGTCGGCTAACATGAATCAAACTTTGAAACAGTCAATAATCGTTACATAAATAACATAAAAGGAAAAAAGAGGGAAAAAGTAGAGAAAAAAGCAAATAAAAAAAGAGAATGAATGTAAAAAAAAAAAAAAGATAACATGAAATAAAAAAAAATGAATCAGACTCCATCCACCATCCGTATTCTTTCCCGCCACATTTGCCTCTCCATCGCCATATTTTCTCCAATTCCAAGAAACCGCATATCATTTTCAATCATCTTTATCCAAGTTTTCTTGAGTCTTCCTCTACCTTTCACAACATTACTTGTTCTCCAACTTTCTAGCCTCCTCACTGGGGCATCAATAGGTCTTCTTCTCACATGACCAAACCATCGTAATCGATTCTCCATCATCTTGTCTTCTATAGACGCAACTCTTACCTTCTCTCTGATCACCTCATTTCTGAGCCGATCTTTTTTTGTATGACCACACATCCATCGTAGCATACGCATCTATGCCACATTCATCTTTTGAACGTGACCTTTGTTTCTGACCCAACACTCGGTGCCATATAACGGTAGCAGGCCTAATTGCCGTGCGGTAAAATTTGCCCTTTAATCTATGAGGCATGCCAGATCACATAAAACCCCTGTGGCACTCTTCCACTTCAACCACCCCGCTTTATTACATGAGCCACATCGCCATCTAGCTCTCCATCCTTTTGGATAATAGATCCAAGATACCGAAAGAAAGTGGATCCATGAACAACTTTCCCATCAAATGTGATCATCCCCGCCTCTCTATCACCTGTTTTCGCTAAACCTACACTCCATATATTCGATCTTATACCTTTCGGCTAAAGCCCCGAGCTTCCAAAGTATCCCTCCAAAGTTCCAATTTCTGTTGCACTCCAACCTTCGTTTCATCAATCAACACAATATCATCTGCGAACGTCATACACCACGGAACGCCATTTTGAATTTCTCTTGTCAATTCGTCCATGACTATGGCAAAGAGAAAATGACTAAGAGCAGATCCTTGATGCACCCCAATCGTCATAGGGAATTCTTCTGTCCTCCCAACATTAGTACGTACACTTGTACTAGCTCCCTCATACATGTCCTTTATAATGTCAATATATTTCCGCGATACACCCTTCTTTGCTAAGACCCACCAAAGTACTTCTCTTGGTACTTTATCATATGCCTTCTCTAAATCAATAAAAACCATGTGCAGATCTTTCTTTTTATCTCGATAATGTTCCATCAACTGCCGGATAAGATAAAAAAATATTTCCCTTTAAAACCAAATAACATGCACTCATTATTTTCAACTAAAACACACACTAATCTCTCAAAAACAAAAAATAATTACTAAAATGTCTTCCGATTCTTCCGAATTCGAATGCATTATTCCGTCTTCGTCCGACAAGATATCCACGGGTAGCTCGTTGCAACTTATGCTTCAAGCGGCTCAGTATCTTGAAGACACGGCAAGCTCTAGCCGAACTAGCGTAAATCGTCTACGGGAAATAGGTCTTCAAACGTTAGAGAATGATTGGTTCGTTGAAACACCAAAGTACAACGAAGAGTACTTTAAAAAAAAATTCGAATGGAGAAAAGCATGTTTTTGCAAATAGTAGGCGACATTGAAGCGAGATACCCATATTTTCAAGAAGGCTACGACGCGCGTTCGAAAAAAAGTTTCACGGCAAAACAAAAAATCACTTCGGCCGTTAGGCAACTCGCAACCGGCAATCCCGCCGATGAGTATGATGAATATTTATGCATGGCTGCAAGAACGTCACGTGAAAGTCTTGATTATTTTTGTGAGGCCATCATTGAGTTGTACGGTCGAGAGTACCTACGTAGGCCGACAGCACACGACCTTGCTCGCATTTTCCAGGCCCATGAGGCGAAGCATCACATCCTTGGAATGCTTGGTAGCATCGACTGTACACACGTCAAATGGAAAAATTGTCCTAGACATTTGAGAGGGCAATATACGAGAGGTGACTATGGTGTTCCCACTATTATGCTTGAAGTCACCGCGTCACAAGATATGTGGATTTGGCATGCTTTTTTTGGTCCACCAGGGTCAAACAACGATATCAACATATTGAATCAATCTGACTTGTATCTTACAGATCGAAATGGAACGGCGATGAACAGTTCATTCAACGTGAATGGACGCTTTTACAAACGCGGCTACTATTTGACAGATGGAATCTATCCTAAGTGGTCCATATTTGTTAAAGCATACCCGTATCCAACCGACCCAAAGGAAAAGAGATTTAAGAAGTTACAGGAGGGGGCGAGAAAGGATGTCGAGCGAGCTTTTGGTGCTCTCAAAGGAAAATGGAAAATTCTCGATCGGCCTCTCCGAGCTATGACCAAAGCGAAGATTGCCAATCAGGTTCATGCGTGTGTTATTTTGCACAATATGGTTATAAAACGCGAAGGGAGGGCAATCTCACTGGTTCATATAATTGGATGAGCCGGTCCAGCCAGTGTTCGACGACAGTGTGATAGCGGAGTTACTAGACGAAGTTCTCCATGACCGACTTCGATATGATCTCACGAAGCACGTAGCACGTCAATACTTGCCGCATCTCGATGATTAGTGGGTTTTTTATTTTAATCTAGTTATTTTTAAGTATTATGTTATGTTTCTTTTTTTAAGTATTATGTAATGTTTTTTTTAATGAAATGTTATGTTTTTATTTTAAATATTGTATGTGATTTTATGTATGAAAAAAAAAATCGGGTATTAGGTGACCACTCCCTCCACTTAGGCTAGTGTTAGGGTAAAATTGGGTAGTTTTGAGTTGGAAGGTTTTTATTGGATAGAGGTGATGTGACACCTAGGGTATTAGGTGACCACTCCCTCCTCCCTAACATCTTCCAATTCTCAACCTCCAAATTTTAAGTACCTCCACAAGCTTCGTTCCAGGCATATCATGATCCCCGACGATCATAACCCTCAATTGCTTGCTTGGGCTTCATGCAAGGGATGATTGTTGTTTGTAGATGCTGTAGAAAATGACAAATGATGCAAAACCGAGGCAAGAGTTGGACTCTCTCTCCGTAAGACGAAATTGCCCCGCACAGTACACACGGTTGAAGTGCAAAGTGCGCTTACGAAGCGCCCGTTGCGACAAGTGCGACGTGCACGTGCACGTGCTCGGACTCGGACTCGGACTCGGAAGGTTAGGATTCAGATTTTAGCCTTAAAAATTAATTAAAGTCAACTAGGGTGCACCATAATGGAGCACACTTGATTGCTCATTTATGATGGAAAGTCCTTTATAAATAGCTCAACTTTTCCTTACTTCTCCAATGTGGGATGGGATTCCACACCACATTCCCAACTATTAAATGACTTAACTTTGTGCATTAATTACTCATTCATTTCTTAACGAAATTGAACAAGTAAATACACTAAATTAATCTACACAAAATATAAATTCCAAATATACCATTTAATGTCATTAATTATCATAATTAATTATGGTATTAATTAAGCTATTTTTCCAATAATGATAGGGCTGCCTGCAATGAAAATATAATTTCTTCCCCCATAAATTATTATATTCCTATTGCGAAATCCTCCACATAGGCCCGTGACTACTGAGCAAATTTGATCTAGTTGGTTGAGGTTTGGTGAAAGGCGCCTCTTGGTCAGGTGTTCGAGCCTCAAGCCCCATCAAAAATTTCTCAATCAGTCGATCTGATTTTAGCCAGACAAAAACTTCGGTATTCGCGGGCGACCATGGTGAAGCAGTATACACATAACTCCATCCGCGATCAAACTGAAGGTTTGCCTCTATATCTCGGTCCATATGCATAGATAACTCTAAATCGTGTGGCCCTACTAAAAAATGACTACTTTAAACACAAAAATGTGGCCCAAAGAAGTTGATTAATGAAGGCTTTTGTCTTTAAACATATGCGACGCTAATATGTGAAGGTAAAGAAGTGACGATAAAGAATATTTAGCGTCAATGTTTGGCCTGTGAAGTAAAGAATTGAACTTTAGCGTCGCGTAGGTTCTAAAGATAAAATAAAACAATTAGCGTCACATGGGTGAAGTTAAAGCCAAGACAGTGAATATTATTTTTTAATCTTTAGTGTCACATGTGTGACGCCAAAGAAAGTCCCGAAATTTTAAATATTTTATCTTTAGTGTCACATGTGTGACGCTAAAGAAAGTCCCAGTAATTTTAAATATTATATCTTTAGTGTCGCATGTGTGATACTAAAGAAACTCCAGTAATTTTAATTATTATATCTTTAGTGTCACATTTGTGACGCTAAACAAAGTCCAGTAATTTTAATTATTATATCTTTAGTGTCACATGTGTGACGCTAAAGAAAGTCCAATAATTTTAATTATTATATCTTTAGTGTCACATGTGTGACGCTAAAGAAAGTCGTTTAAAATAAAAAAAAAATGAAATTAGCCCGAATGAATTTCTGGCTAATTTCATGTGTGTGTGTGTATGAATATATATATATATATATAATCATAAATATTTTTTAAATTATTTTTTGTTGTAATTAGAAAATATGCCAAAAGCTACACTTATAATTATTATTAAAAAATAATTATATTATACTAAAAAAATATTTATTTAATTAGAAAATAAATATAATCATTTTTGTTATGTCTCAATAATATTAATATTGTAATTCACTTAGTTTTAAATAAATAAAATTACTGCAAAAGAAAGAAAAAAACAAAAATATTAATAAGTTAGTAGAAACAAAAATTATATAAGTAAAATTATTAATAAAATTGAAAATAATTTAGAAATTACCTTGAAGATTGAGAGATGAAAGTTGAAGAAATAAGATGAAATGTAGATTAGAATTGAATGAAAGAGTGATGGTGTATTTATAGTATATTTTGAAACACATAGCTTCACATATGTGAAGCTAAAGTATTTCACTAAATTTGAATTCCGCGGCCAAAAATTTAAAACCTCTGCCATTTTTTTTTAAAATATTTATATTAGTGTCACATATGTGACGCCTTTAGTAAGATAACACATTAGCTTCACATATGTGAAGCTAAAACGTGTCAACGACCATTTCCGCGTGCGCCACCTACCGCTTCCAAAATTATTCTAATATTATTCTTTAGCTTCACATATGTGAAGCCAATATCTGATTGAGTATATTATATAACTCAGTTCGACAGATGAACGAGATATTTACATCTTTTTTTTTTCAAACCAACTAAATTATACAAATATACATGTTTTTTTTCTGAATTTTTTTCCGGAATATATATTCAAGGATATATTGAGCATTTTCAAGCAATCTTCGTCGATATTATAAGGTATGTAGAAACAGTTGAAATTTAATTATACTTATTTTTCTTGTTGTTAATACGAAATATAATTTAGTTGTAGTTTTATATTAAATGAAAATTTAGTTGATAATTTAGTTGAAAATTTAGTTGTAAAATTTAGTTGATATAATTTATCTTAAGCCCTTTCATTAAATTATACAAGTTTTTTGTTATCGATACCGAACCAGATAGAATCGAGGCACATAGAATTATTGAGAAAAGAATATTCAGTAAAAATAAGCATATTTAATTAATTTTACTAAATAAATATATGTTCTTTTCAATAAAAGCCACCTTTGTTCAATAAAGTAGCGACTTTATAAAATATTTCTGATTCATTAATATTCTTACCAATACATATATTTGGTAATTAATTGTACTGATCTAGTTGTAGTTTTATATTAAATGAAAATTTAGTTGATAATTTAGTTGAAAATTTAGTTGATAGTATATCTTAAGCCCTTTCATTAAATTATACAAATTTTTTGTTAGCGATACCGAACCAGATAGAATCGAGCCACATAGAATTATTGAGAAAATAATATTCAGTAAAAATAAGTATCTGTAAATAATTTTACTAAATAAATACAGTCATGCAATATTTATATAGTCATGCAATATTTATATCAATGTGGATTTGCACCGGATTATCGTGTTTGGGTATGCCATGGTGAAGATTATCAAAATTGCGGGATCAATGATTACATTATAGGAGGATCATCTTCTACACCTGCGGAAAATTACTTTACATCGCAAAGAGATATGGTCATGGATAGTTTTCCTCAATTTCGCAATTACATTGATAATGAGCCGGCAGAGCCAAATCGTGAAGCAAAATCATTTTATGATCTGTTAGAGTATGCTGATCGGCCTTTGTATGAGTTGCATAATAAGTCGTTGTAACACCCTCAAGATATTCGAGGTATATTACAGCGCCGTGAATCCCTATATGGGACCCACCAGGCTGAACAGCATCATACTCATCGACTCACATAAACGACAGAACAATACCATGTCATAAAGACGCAAAACAGAATAATCCACCCGGTTCAACCAGTCAATATAACATCATCATCCAACACAACATAATGAGCAACAATACAATCCGAACGAACAAGAACCCCTTAAGTACTCGAGTACAACTATTAGTTCAAAACCACAAAAGATGAAAAGGTAAAAGACACTAAAACGTCACTCGTGCACAATCATCACGCACGGCCATCATCCGTGTACTGGTCCAGCGCCCACTCGTCTCGATGAACCTGACCTGAAATTCATAAAACGAATTTCCCCAAAACGGGTCCCCAGAGGAGTTAGCAATTACGCTAGTACAAGTAACCAGATGAACAACTTACATCTTACACATATAGTAAATGTATGCAATAGAGAAAACCGTTCGAAAACACTCATTTCCGGAAATGCCAATATCAAATCACATTTGTAAAATTCACCACAATTAACCGTCGATCCACACCTCCGTGGACCCCTACCGAGACCCCGTCGGATCTAACCCGTAGTGGTTAAAAGCAAAGCTCGTCGATCCACACCTCCGTGGACCCCTACCGAGACCCCGTCGAGTCTAACCCGTAGTGAGCATACACACACACACAATTTCTCATACAAAACTACTATGTCAAGATTGTAAGTTCATAAGGATACTTGCCTCGGTTAATAGAGGGTGATACGAATGGAAAGGAAGAGTTGAACACGACCGCAAGGAACCGGCGGAATGAACCTAACGATTCGAATAACACAATCGCAATGCAATCGGTTTCCGACTCAAGGCGTCGGCCACGACGTTCGCCTTGCCCGGATGATAAAGGATTTCGAGGTCATAATCCTTAATCAGCTCTAACCACCTCCTCTGTCTCATATTCAACTCCCGCTGAGTAAATATGTATTTCAGACTTTTATGATCGGTAAAAATCCGACATGTAGAGCCGAAAAGATAGTGACGCCAAATCTTGAGCGCAAATACGACTGCCGCTAACTCCAAATCATGAGTAGGGTAGTTAAGCTCATACGGCCTCAACTGTCTGGACGCAAAGGCAATGGTCTTGCCGTGCTGCATTAATACGCACCCAAGACCCTGACCCGAAGCATCGCTATAAACGGCAAAACCCTCGTTGCCACATGGCAACGCCAAAACCGGGGCTGAAGTCAAACGCTTCTTGACTCCTCAAAATCGAATCGCCTCTCGTCATTCCGCATTTAACTTCTCGGATTCGGAGCAATCAGGTAAGTGGTCGAGCCGCCGAGAAACCTCACGAACCTACGGTAGTAGCTACCAAACCTAAGAAACTTCGGAGCTCTCTCACGTTTTGGGCGGTGCCCAATCCAACACCGCCTCGATCTTCTCGGATCTACACGAACCCCTACCGAAATCACGTGGCCCAAAACATCACTTCCTCGGCCTAACTCACATTTCGAGAACTTCGCATAGAGTTGCTCGGCCCTCAAAATGTCTAACACTATCCGCAAATGATGGGCATGCTCTTCCTCGTTCCTCGAATAAATAAGATTATCGTCAATGAAGACGACGACACACTTATCCAAATACTCGATAAAGACTTTGTTCATCAATTGCATGAACACCGCCGGCGCATTAGTTAATCCGAAAGGCATAACTACAAACTCATAATGTCCGTATCTCGTCCGAAAAGCTGTCTTCGGCACATCGGACTCTCTCACCCGGAGCTGATAGTACCCCGATTTCAAATCAATCTTCGAGAATACCGCAGCTCCCTGCAACTGGTCGAACAAGTCGTCAATTCTCGGCAAAGGATACTTGTTCTTGATGGTCACCTTGTTTAGTTCGCAATAGTCGATACACAAACGTAGTGAACCATCCTTCTTCCGCACAAACAGGACCGGTGCGCCCCAAGGCGAGGCGCTCGGTCGAACATACCCCGACTCAAGAAGCTCACTCAACTGCTTCTTCAACTCGGACATCTCTGAAGGTGCCATGCGATAGGGCGCCTTCGAAATAGGAGCCGCACCCGGCTCTAACTCTATAGCGAACTCGACCTCGCGTTCCGGTGGCAATCCCGGTAACTCGTCAGGAAATACATCCGGAAACTCATTAACGACTGGAATCGACGAAAGCTCGACTCCACCATCCTCCGCCTTCAAGGCATAGCACCAATAACCAGTACACCCCTTTCGCAGGAGACTCATCGCCTTCAAGGCGTTAATGATGAATTTCTGGTTCCCCCTCTTTCGCCCGGCGAAAGAGTGCTCGGTGCCATCCTCGGCTAACATGGTGATGATCCTCGTGCGGTAGTTCATGATTGCGCCATGCCGCTCGAGCCAATCATCCCCGAGAATCAAATCCTCACCCTCAATATCCACAACAATAAGATTAGAGGGCCAAGTCCTCTCACAAATAAGTACAGAACAGTCTCGAACCTCCTGATCACCAACGATCCTATCACCGCTAGGAAGCTTAACGATGAAGGGTTCACAAGGCATCAAACAATCGAGACTCAAACGGCGTACACAATCCAAAGATATGAACGAATGCGTAGCACCTAATCGAAAAGCACACCGACAGGATGATAAAGAATATAAACGGTACTGCCGCCACGGTAGCCGTTGGATCATCGGCTTTCCGCATCTCATAGACACGCGGGTGGGCTGAGCCGACACCGGAAGCTCCCCCTTAGAGGGCTGACCCGACCTCTCCCGACTAGCACTCGGCGGGGATTGAGGAGCAAGCGATCTCGATTCACACTTGGTTCCCTAGGCGCTGGAATGGAAGCCCGGGCACCAAGAATTTTCTCCTCTCTCGGCCTGAGCGGCCTTGTGGCCGGTGGCCACACTGATTACACGTCGACAAAGGGCTCAAACAAGTACGACGATGTGGCACATGCGACCACAATTGAAACAAATCACATCACGAAAAGGAGCACCGGTAGTTCCACGAGGACCCCCATCGGAGCAGTGGACCACCGCCGGGAAGTTAGCAGATTGGGATCTCTGCTGACCCCCACTCTTGTGGCCCGAAAAGTTCCCAGCGGACTTCTGCTTCTTACTCTCGCGGGCCGCCTCACTCGCCGTCACAGACATATCATAAGCAAGGGCCCTGCTCTGGTAATCTTTCAATGTAGTGCATACGAGCCCCGACATATAGTCCCAAATCGGCAACTTCATCCGTCTGGAGAAATGGAAAATTTTGTCACTCTCCTCGACAACTTGGGTTTTCACATAACCCAACTCCTTGTTAAAATCAGCAATAGCTTGAGCTACGGGGATATCCCGCGGTTGAGCATCATAAAAAGCATGTACCCGAGCCTGTCTGACTGGCCACGGGCAATATTCGGTCTCCATCAACTCTTGAAACTCAGCCCACGAAGCAGCATGGTCTTTGGGCCCAACGGCCTCCCACCAGTCTGTGGCGTCCCCTGTGAGAAAGTATTGAGCAATAGGGACTTTACGGTCCTCGGGACAGTTAGTGGCAACGAAGACCTTAGATATCTCCTTGATCCACCCTTCCCAGCCAATCGGGTCTGAAGCTCCCGAAAACTGAGGAGGATGCATCTTGATGACATCTTGGAGCCAACGGTCCGCTCCGCCCCGATTAGCATGGGCCTGATCCGGGTTCTGAACCGCCTGAGCTATTGCCGCCATTTGGTTCACCATTTGTTGCATAACGGCCGCAATACCAAGATCGGCACGCTCCTGAGAAGAAGCATGGCTATGACGGTCGCCGGTACTGCCGGCTCCCGAAGACTGTGGCGTGGCCGCCCCACCGGCTGCCCCACATCCCCGGCCGCGTCCACGACCACGACCGCGACCACGACCTCTTCCAGCATCCATACTGGAGTTAAATAAGTAGTAAAAGCCATACGAGGATCAGTACAATAAAAGAACAATCACAAGTCGAGAATCAAGGGTACGATACAAGGAATTAATGAACAGAGGAAGGAAAACTTACGGACCTTTGGTAGTAGGAATCATGGCGGCGTGACGATGATGTGCAAAACAAAACACCACAAGACCCAATAAACCGACAAGCCTAGGTATCCATAAACCTAGAGCTCCGATACCATTTTCTGTAACACCCTCAAGATATTCGAGGTATATTACAGTAGTGAATCCCTATATGGGACCCACCAGTGAAACGACATCATACTCATCGACTCACATAAACGATGAACAATACCATGTCATAAAGACGCAAAACAGAATAATCCACCCGGTTCAACCGGTCAATATAACATCATCATCCAACACAACATAATGAGCAACAATACAATCCGAACGAACAAGAACCCCTTAAGTACTCGAGTACAACTATTAGTTCAAAACCACAAAAGATGAAAAGGTAAAAGACACTAAAACGTCACTCGTGCACAATCATCACGCACGGCCATCATCCGTGTACTGGTCCAGCGCCCGCTCGTCTCGATGAACCTGACCTGAAATTCATAAAACGAATTTCCCCAAAACGGGTCCCCAGAGGGGTTAGCAATTACGCTAGTACAAGTAACCAAATGAACAACTTACATCTTACACATATAGTAAATGTATGCAATAGAGAAAACCGTTCGAATACACTCATTTCCGGAAATGCCAATATCAAATCACATTTGTAAAATTCACCATAATTAAACGTCGATCCACACCTCCGTGGACCCCTACCGAGACCCCGTCGGATCTAACCCGTAGTGGTTAAAAGCAAAGCTCGTCGATCCACACCTCCGTGGACCCCTACCGAGACCCCGTCGAGTCTAACCCGTAGTGAGCATACACACACACACAATTTCTCATACAAAACTACTATGTCAAGATTGTAAGTTCATAAGGATACTTGCCTCGGTTAATAGACGGTGATACGAACGGAAAGGAAGAGTTGAACACGACCGCAAGGAACCGGCGGAATGAACCTAACGATTCGAATAACACAATCACAACCAACTCTAGACGATTACGGAAATGGAATACACCCGGAAACCCGCCTACGATTCATGTATATTCATACCAAAAATAACAACGAGGGCGGACCACAACCAAACCCTTTCGATTCCGTAAAAATCCACAAAATATCCATGAATCCGTAGGAAAACTAAAGATACTAACAATATCAATCGTATACATCATGAATCCATCAACAAAACGGAACTAATCGGAAGAAAATCCCAAAACCCCCAAATTAATCGAAACTAGGGTTCTAGAAATATTACCTTTGAAGATTCAAGTACTAAGATCCGAAGAACACGCGTTAGATTGATTATCCGATCCTCACAACAGAAGGAAGATGATGAAAATCGACTCCAGAATGAAGAATGCTTGAGAGTTCTCCCCCCCCCCCTTAGCTCTCTCTCTTTCTCGCGCAGTGAAATGAAGAAGAAGACGGCCGATTTCGTCTAACAAAGACGAGTTTGCACAGTTGACCGCTTTGTGTGCCGCGGCACAGCTTAGGTGTGCCGCGGCACAGGCCAAAAATTTACTCCCAGGTTTCGACATTGTGCCGCGGCACAGCCTGCGTGTGCCGCGGCACCCTGATTGGGTTTAGGTTGCGAGAAGACACACGAGTGTGCCGCGGCACCGGACAGGTGTGCCGCGGCACTGCCGGCTTGTGCCGCGGCACCGGATGGGTGTGCCGCGGCACACGTCTGATTTGTCCGACCAACAACTGAAGGGATTTGTGTGCCGCGGCGCACACACCTTGTGCCGCGGCCCACACCCCCTTATGGGTTCCAAAATGATAAAAATGATCCGGAAAGAGAATAAAACGATAGGAATCAATATTTAGGAACCAACAACACGAAATGGATCCACGACAACCCCGAAACGGCGGTTCCGCACAACAATAACGAGAATACAGTTCAACAGTTTGACTGGAAGGACACGCTGAGAAGTACACGAGGGTCACTACGATCGAGAAATACACCAAAAACGAAAATACCAGGGAAAGAAAAATACGGATATTACAGTTGTTGCAGTGGGTTACGGAGGTAATGAATTTCAAGACGACGTATAATGCCTCACAAAAAACAATGGATTATTTCATCAAAAGCAACAAAGGCATGGCACCGGAGCAATATCAGAGCCAAATCCCCGATAATTATTCCGAAGTAAAAAATATCATGTCGAAACTTGGTCTCCGAGTGATCAAGTATGATGTTTGTAGCAACAATTGTTTTCTGTACTATGGGGAAGGTGAGAGTTTGAAATCCTGTCCTAGTTATGCAGCGCCACGGTACGAGGAAGGGAAATCGAGTGCACAAAAGAAATTGTGGTATTTTCCAATCACTGATAGGTTGAAGCGGCTGTATATGTCGCGCAAAACTGCTGAACACATGACATGGCACACAAAGTGCCATGATGAGTCCGAAAGAGTAATTCATCCTGCCGGCGCTGAAGCTTGGCGACACTTTAATCGTACGCATCCTTCGTTCGCTGTAGATCCTCGAAATGTCAGGCTCGGTCTTTGTACTGATGGTTTTAATCCATTTCGAGGAACAGGTGCCCAGTACTCTTGTTGGCTGGTCTTCGTAACTCCGTATAATTTACCACCAACTTTATGAATGCGTCAGGAGTTTATTTTCCTAAGTCTTATTATATCTGGCCCTAAAGGACCGAAGATGAACATAGATGTGATGCTCCGACCCTTGATCGATGAGCTAAAAAGTTTGTGGACAGATGGTGCTACAACATGGGACTGTGTAAGGCAGGAAAATTTCTCGATGCGTGCGGCTCTGATGTAGACAATTAATGACTTTCCAGCCTATGGTATGTTGTCGGGATGGAGCACACATGGAAAGTTAGCATGCCCTTATTGCATGGAAAGTACTTCTGCTTTTCGTTTAAAGAACGGAGGGAAACCATCATGGTTCGACTGTCACATATGTTTTCTCCCACTGCGGCATCCTTACAGAAAAAACAAATGTGATTTTTATAAAGGTCATGAAGAAAGCTCATTTTTTCCGGAACGTCGAGGGCCAGCAGAAATGAAAATTATTGCTGATCGTATTCCTGATGTAACCTTTGGTGTGAAGTATGAAGGTATTCAAGGGTTTGGAGAAAAGCATAATTGGACAAAGAGAAGCATATTTTGGGAGCTCCCTTATTGGTCTACCTTACTGATTTGTCATAATTTAGACGTCATGCACTGTGAGAAGAATTTCTTTGATAATATACTTAACACAGTCATGGACATTCCTCAAAAAACTAAGGACAACCTGAAGGCGAGACGCGACTTGCCATTGTACACAACAAGAGATGGGTTGTTTGTACCCGAGGGAACAAATAGAAAGTCGAAAGCAACATATACGCTCACCACAGAATAGAAAAATGCAATATGCGAGTGGCTTAAAGAGCTAAAATTTCCAGACGGGCATGTTTCGAATATATCAAACTGTGTCAATCTCGATACTAATAGAATAAATGGTATGAAGAGCCATGACTGCCATGTTTTTATGCAACGATTGCTACCTATTGCCTTGAAAGATTTTTTACCGGAGCCGATTTGGGAAGCATTAACGGAGGTGAGCAACTGTTTAAGAGCATTGTGCACGAGTGAGATTAAAGCGTCCGATATGAGAAACTTAGCCAAGACTGTCATAGTAACTATGTGCAAGTTGGAACAGATATTCCCTCCGGCATTCTTTGACTCAATGGAACATATGCTCGTTCATCTGCCATACGAGGCCCTTGTCGGGGGACCGGTCTTCTATCAATGGATGTACCCATTCGAGAGGTACTCTTCTTATCTTTCTGTTAATATATGCATTATGTTGTGTATGTATTTATAAATTAAGTATTTCGTACGATACAGGATGATGTTTATTCTAAAAGGCATGGTGAGCAATAAAGCGAAGGTTGAGGTATCCATATGTGAGGCCTATTTACTGACTGAGATCACAAATTTTTGTTCCTTCTACTTCGACAAAGAAATCGACACAACGACGACACGACTAAAAAAGAACGAGGTTCTATTTGCCCCTCAATTTGAAGGACAACTGTCGATCTTTACACCAAAAGGTCGAGTAATAGGGAAAAGTAAGGGGCGACGCATGGCTGAAGTTGAGTGGAATATGACAATCCTACATATTCTTACAAACTGTGAAGAAGCAGAACCATATCTATGGTACGATTATTATTTTGATATTCCATATTTTTACAGGTAACCATGTATTTACACATTATGTATTTCAGTGCATTTGAGAATCAACTACAGAGTAATATCTCCACTAGAGATTTGGAGTTCGCACGAGTTAATCACTTAGTTCCATGGTTTGAAAGATTGGTTGCGACCACGGAATTAAAGGACTCTCAACTTGCTGCATTGTTTAGAGGTGATCGATTAGTGAATATGTACAAAGGTTATGTGGTGAATGTATTAAAATTTCATACCGAATTTCACGGACAAAATAAAAAGACTATGAATAGTGGATTGTGTATTACAAGTGCAAACATTTCTGGAGATTTGTCTAAGTACTACGGGATGCTACTAGAGGTACTGGAGTTCACGTTCTACAATCCTGGATTTCCTGAACAAGTTATTCATCTATTTAAATGTGACTGGTTCGACAACCGCAAAGTGAAATGTCTACACGGGTTAGTTGAACTCGATCCTCTAGCAAGACAAGCGACTGCCGAGTCATTCATCTTCCCGAGTCAAGCGAGTCAAGTGTATTATGCTCGGTACCCATCTAGAAGACTTGGTCGTCATAGAAGAGGTACAATATGATAATAATATTATACCCGCATCTATTTATTATACATACACTTATTTATTTAATGGATTATGTAATTCAACAGATGCGTGGGTGGTTTGTCCGATAAGAGCCAGACATGTTGTTGATGTATCAGCAGTATCATCGATAATATTGCAGGAGCCCATTCCTCAACTCGAGTACTACCAAGAGACAGAAGCTCCAATACTTAATCTCGTAGTTGACTTGAGCGGATACGACATGCAAATTGAACTTGTTGATAGAGATGCCTATCCAATTGAAATACTTGATGATAATGAAGAAGAATATGAAGCTTTAAGCGAAGAAGATGATGTAGAATGATATGTTTCCTTTACTATAACTTGTCAGACGTTAACGATGTGTAATATTTTTCTATTATAATTATTTTCAATATATTGATCGACAATGCTCTTCTTTGCATAATTTAATGGCAAACTTTATCTTACTTAGGATATTTAATTAGTTTAAATAACAAATAAAGGAAAATATTTTACTTAGTAAGTACATATTATATTTAAATAACAAACTAATATATATTTTTATTTAGTAACATCATTATTAACCTATTGCAATATAATAAATAATACTGTTAAATTTATATTTAATAAATAATACTGTTAAATTTATATTTAATAATATATATTCATAATTAATCTACTGTAATATATTGAATAATTAAATAAAATATATTGCATAATTTAATGCAAACTTTATCTTATTTAGGATATTTAATTAGTTCAAATAACAAATAAAGGAAAATATTTTACTTAGTAAGTACATATTATATTTTTGTTCTACAATTAATGAATGAAAACATAGCTCAGTGGCAACATGCCACACCATGCATCACATAGGCTTGTGTTTAATCAAAAGTTGGTGTTCATGGACTGATTTTTGTGTTCGATTTTATTGTAGTTTGTATTTCAGATGTCGAGACGCAGTACCGACCAGCGTGCTGATGTTCCTTCTCATACGAGGGCACCTCGCCGGATGAGTATTAGTTCGAGCCCCTCATCTTCTCGTAGTATACCCGAGTCAGAGTCGTCACATAGGAGTGGGCCTGTCATACGACCAGAGATAGAAGATCTGACCCGACAAATACCCTTCGGGCAGCAACTACAACAACAGCATTTGCGTACCGACTCGGGACTCCAGCATTGGCGTCCGTTTAGTGATGCCGAATTTACACGGTACATGAGTTATGGCTCGTTGTTATCTCATAGGAGCCAGCATATTCCATTTATTGGTGGCGACAATACTTCTGATGTACATATTGACACTCCAGAGGCGTCACAGCAGCACACACTGATCCCCCATGGACCATATGCGGGGTTCTCGAGGACCGTGTCACACGATCAGCCACCATTGCAGCCACCTACTACTGATCCCCCATCAGGTGGTCCATTGGTGCATCACATTTCTATTCGAGAGGAGCCGAAGGAGTTTGAGTACGACGAGGATCAGGAGGTTTTAGCACAGCCACCAGGTAGAGGTCCGACTGAGATCTCCAAGGCCAAAGAGAAGTATGATGATCGAAAATTAATCCGTCCTTTGCCAAAAATAGTTGGCTTTAGTTCAAAGAAGGCCGAGACCGATATAGTCGGCTTACTTAAGAGGTACTACTCCGGTGAAGAGCATTGGGGCCAGGTCTCTCGACGGACGAGGGACGAGTTATGGCGGAAATTTGGGGTATATTATTACAGTTGCATTCATTTTACTCAAACTGTTATGTTCTATTGCTATGCCAAAAATATTTGATTGTTTTTCGATTTTCTGACAGTTGTTATTATATTTGTCCAGATGCGTTATAGATGGGAGAAATCGGATGAGGAGAGAATTAGGTGGTATTGGGACAGATATAGCCACAGACGGTTTATTGATATGCTTACGCACGCTAAAAATAAAGCATATCAAAAACCAGTCGGTCAGCGGGAGAAGTGGTTGAAGGAAAAAGAGTTTAGGATCTTGTGGAAGCGTTGGGAGACCGAAGAGAAGAAGAATGAGGCGTTTCAAAAATCTAAAAACAGGGGCACTATTTACGATGAGAGTACCGGTGTGATTACGCAAAAGGCACCGGGTACATATACTGGAGGCAGTACGAGCATGTACGATTATGCTCATTCCATGGTACTTATAAATTCTGTCAACGTTTTATTATATAATATATGTTGTTTTCAATTATGTGTCATCGTAAATATTATTAATGTTTTATGTTAACGCATAGGCGAGTGATGCTGTGTCGGAGATGTACCAAAGACCGGCATATGAGAGGGAGAGATCGGTAGAGGACCCAGTGTTTAATCCTTTGGCCTTCATGAAGACTCACATCACCAATGTGAAAGAAATGGAAAAACATCAAAAGAAAAAAAAAAGAAAATTGGTGAGGGCAGCAGCGAGGCTCAACCGGAGGAGGAAGAAGCGGAGTCGGAGAAGTTGAGTCGGGAGTCTTTACTCCCAAATGGATAGATGCCCGGAGTGCAGAACAATACGTAAGTTTAGCTTTATATTTGTTCACTTGTATTTCGATTACATCCCTAGTTTGTAAACTGTGTATCTTGTTCACTTTTTTTGTAAATATTACTTGGAACAGGACCGATACTATAAGCTCGTTGAGGCATTGCATTTCCCAAACCCCCATCCGGAAGATAAATTATACCCGAACTTGTGGGCTCAGGCGGGTGGCGGAGTTAGACAGGGTGGAAGGGTGAGGGGAATTTCAAAGAGGATCATCATAAATGAAGTCATCGACCAACCCACAAGTCGTCGTCTTGTTGATTCACGAGCATAATTACGACCTGTCGAGGTCGATCGGTCTTTGGAGGCTACCATCGAGGCACTAAAAAAAGATAACGAGGAGATGAAGAAGGACAGAGAGGAGATGAAGAAGTCGAGAGAGAAGATGGAGTCGAAATTTTCAAAGATGAGTAAACTCATGTTGAGATTACTCAAAGGAAAGAAGAAGGTAGATTCCTCATCATCTCGGGCGAACGTTGAGGATGATGACTCCGACGACTTTGATGAGGATGAGTTGATGCGATCATTATCTGACGAGTATCATGTTAGGTTTATGTCTTGATGATCATATTTGTTATATTTTGCGTATATTTTGATTTCGTTATGTATAAAATGTTATTGTTGCATGGTGTTAATATATTGCTTTGTTGGTTTGGTTACAATATTGTTTGTTGTTGTGTTGGTTTGGTTCGATTGATGGTGTGTTCTGTTTATTATTCATATGTTTTTTTTGTGATGTATTGATTATGATGGTGTATTGATGGTTACAATGTTGTTTGTTGTTGTATTGATGGTAGGGGTGAGCTCGGTTCGGTTTGGTACTGTTTCTAGCTAAAACCGATACCGAACCGCATCTTATCGGCATCTAGCATTTGAGTACCGAAATGATTCGGTTTTAAATCGGCTCGGTGTGATCGGTTTCGGTGTCGGTTCGGTAGCGGTTCGGTGTCAATGAGCTGATTAAATGGGCCACTTAAGTTGGGCTTGCGCCAGACCCAAATTGAACTACTTGGGCTAAATCAGACAATTGTAAGTTCAAATAGAAAGATTTAGACATAATTAATCCACTTCAAAGCTTGAATAAAAATAAATCTACTTCAATAACATGATAATAACTAAGGATTCAAAAAGTCCAATATCAGATCAAACAAAAGTCTTGAATTTCCTCCTCAGCAAAAGTCCATCAATTCATAACAACATGCACAAAGAAAAAACAAAGTATGCAGAATAGTCATCTATTTTATCGGTTCGGTTTGGTTTTTAAAGTTGGGATCCATATCTGAAACCGAAACCGAACCGCATAATTCGGTTTTCAAAATTTTAAGAACCGTACCATACCAATATCTTATTGGTTTGGTTTTTCGGTTTCGGTTTTTTCGGTATTTTCGGTATTATCGGTTTTTGTCGGTTTTTCTGCTCACCCCTAATTGATGGTGTATTGTTTATGATAATTTAGTTACAATGTTGTTTATTGTATATTACAATGTTGTTTATGATGGTGTATTGAAACATTCTAGTTATTTTGCTGTTTTGTTTACTGTCTTTGGTGTACTGTCTTTGCTGTCTGGTGTTTTTGTTTACTGTGGTGGTTGCTGTTGCTGTAAAAAAAAAAGGAACAGGGTATTAGCGTCACATATGTGATGCTGATATACAGTTAAGGCGTCACATATGTGACGCCATTGTTAATAAATAAAAAAAAGCCTTAAAGGCGTCACATATGTGACGCCAATGAATATTAAAAGAAAAGAGAACCGAAAAATATAGCTCGGTGGTGTGGATTCGAACCGCGCTTGATGTCATTCATGGTGTGGCATGTTGCCACCGAGCTATGTTTTCATTCATTGTTGAAAGAACATAAATATAATATGTACTGACTAAGTAAAATATTTTCCTTTATTTATTATTTGAATTAATTAAATATCTTAAATAAGAAAAAGTTTGCCATTAATTTATCCAATATATTTCATTTAATTAATTATACTATATTATTAAATATAAATTTAACAGTATTATTTATTATATTTCCGTAGATTAATAATGAATGTTATTTATCCTTATACTATATTTCATACTTATATTTAATCAATTTCCAAAATATTTAAGTATAAATAAATATAATGTAATTTAAGTTCTTAATGTTAAGAAATTTCTTACACTATAATTATTAAATATAATTTAAAATTTATTATTTATAGTATTTAATATTTAAACTAATACAAATTTGTACATTTAAAATGGATTTAAGGAAAAATATTTTTTAAAAAAAAATCGACTATCACAAATTGGCGTCAGATATGTGACGCTAAAACGTTATTCTTTGGCGTCACATATGTGACACCGTTTAAAAAAAATATTTTTATAAAAAAAAATGATTTTCACATATTGGTGTCACATGTGTGACGCTAAAGAATAAAGCTTTAGCGTCACATATGTGACGCTAATATATAAAATAAAAAAAAAAAACTTTGGAGAAAGGCGTCACATATGTGACACCTTTGTTTAAAAGCAGCTGATTTTTTTAACCTAATTTTAAGGCGTCACATATGTAACACTTTTGTTTACATTTTTATCGCTTTTGTTTCTTTAGCTTCACTTTTTTGGGTGAAACTAATATGGTGAAGCTAAAGTCACCCTTTTTAGTAGTGTGGATTCCACACGCATAAGTTGACCCGAATTGGCTAGCTCAGCCGTTCATGAAATATCCCAATTGTAGTCCCGACACTTAATTAGATAACTAAATAAATTCATTGATATAAGTATCAATTGATTGTGTTTTCTTCACCACCGCCAATAGCTCATATGAGTTCCTCTTATGCCGACCATCAAACCGGCACACCATGGCTTGTGAAAATTCCTGCATGAAAATTTACTCCTTCGAGAGTGCAGCCAACGGAACCAACCTAGTGTTGTTCCCTCTACGGTTACCATCATAGATTAGTGCGCTGCATTTCAGGGGTGCCATGGAGACCGAACTGCAGTTATGCCTTAGCCAACTAGTAGTTCGGATCGATCCCATCGAAAATTGGTAAATTCACTGGTTATAGCTGATCCGCGGCTCTTCCCTCGACGCCTTGAACTGTGGCTGCCCCACCGTGCTCCCCATCACAACGATGTCCTCCTGTACAGTTCCCCGTCGGCGCCTCCCTCGTTGGAGCGCCCATTGATTTTCAGACTTACTATCACCAGAGTAGCTCGGCCAAATGGGCGTCGATGCCCACCGGGCCTCCATGCTTTCGTGAAGACTAGAAATATTGCCTCGAATCTGCGCTTGTTCCTCCATCACAATACTTAGTGTAACCTCTATCATTGCAGATTTGGTACCTGATCTCGTCATCGTCCCATCTGACCCAAAGACGGCGCCAAATTATTACTACGTGATTTGTCGAAACAATTAAACAACAATAAAAAATAAAAAGCTAGATATTGTTGTAATTAATGTATGAATGACATTTATGTCCCCTAAACCCTAATTGTGTACCTATAAATAAAGGTCTTTGGCCATCATAATAAGACACACCATTCTTCTTCTCTTTTATTTTCCTCTCAAGTTCATAACACGTTATCAGCACGATCTCTCTCAAAAAGAATTTTTTTTCTTACTCATTAGCGCACGTACTCTATTTTCACAGAAAGGTAGAATTGCGTTCTGATTTTTTTTTTATCTTCTTTGTCTTTTATTCTCGATCTGTATTCTTATGACGATGGCTACAGATTTGTATTCTTCTTCTTCTTCCAAAAAAAAAAAAGTTTTGATTATATGTAGATTTAGACTTAATTATATAATTGTTATTTTAATGTAGATTATATGCATATTTCATATATTCTCTACTAATTATTCTGATTTCACTATCATCATACATAAATAATATATATGATGATCTAAGAAATCTATTATCAAATCGATAAATTATTGTTTCCTGAAGAAACAAGATCTAACAATTCTTAATAGTCCAGAAGATTATTAAGTTAAAAGATTCTTGAACAAATACAATATTATTTCGTCATATCCTAGTTGAATATGATGTGTTCCTGAAGAACACTACGAGATCTAAAAATTTTTGTGTAAATTCCTGATGAAGAACACAAAATAATATTCCTGAAGAATATTATCTAGGCTCTTGAAGAAGCACTTTCTTTTTATTTATTTTATTTTGCACTATTTGTTATCGTGTAATTTTATTTCTTAAAATTATTGCTCCAGAAGTAGCACAACTAATTGCAATACTATTGACAAATATACTTGTTCTAATATTATTCCTTGATCTTGAATATCATAATATTTAATATTTGGGTCCCGAAGATTCAAAGGTCAATAGTAACCTGTAATTTCCAACGCTTTATATGCGTTATTGATGCTCAAAAATGACCAAGACGAGCAATCATCGTGTAGTAGAATTGAAGAATCGATATTAATCGAGTTATTTTGGTGTTTTTATATAGATTTGCTGTAGTTCAGTAAATCGACTGTATAGCTCTCATACGAACTCCGAATGAGGTGTTCTTGGATGATTTGGAAAGCTAACAAAATGTTCTATAACTTTCGTGTTTTGAGTTTTTTCAGATGCGGATAATAGCGATGCTTAAATCGAGAATCAAGTGGCTGCTCCGAATTGAAGTTTGTGATCAATTGTTGTCCACTAAATTGATCGTATCTCAGTCATCCGAAGTCTGATTTATACGTTTTAAGATGATTCAGAAATCTGAAAGATATATCTACGACTTTCATTTTTTGACTTTTTTTAGATTCTGAATTATTCAAATAATATTCTTACAAAATTTGTACTCCCGAAGTGGTACAAATAACATGTTATCCGCTCCTCAAGTAGCCGATGATATTTCTATTAACTATATTGACACTTGTTGTTTCATTAGTAAAGCACATTAAGTTATATATCAATTATACACGTCTAGATAAGTAAATATGACACCTGAAGTTTCATATGCTTTACAAACATTACGTGAATAAATTTGAAATCCGAAGTTTCATCTGTCTTACAAGTATCTCGCGAATAAATTATGAAACCTGAAGTTTCAATATTAGTATGACCATGTGATATGTCAAATATTTAAAGATCTTTATACAGAAACTTGTAGTTTCGCTTTCACATGATAAGAACCTGAAGTTCTACATAATATTCACCATTTAAGTATGAACTTGCATTTTCACATAGTTTAATTGAAGGACACGACGTTCTTCTTAATAATGATTTGAAACCAGAAGTTTCATATCAAAATTCTTGAACTTAAAGTTGAGAAGTATCGAATATTATATTATTGAAACTCGAAGTTTCATAACGAAACCACATTACAAATTAGAAGCATAAGATTATGTTTCAACTATTAACTCGAAGTAGCAGGATTGATATATGGTTACGATTTATCATAATCATAAAGATTACACATCGTTGCTCCCGAAGTAGCACGATTATCTTGAGCTTTTTCACATATTTATTCACGACAGTTCTACCTCATGTTATCTAATTCTTTTTGGATCTATGGTTCTACCTTCTCCATTTTTTTGGTGGATCGACTTCCTAGAGGTATGAAGCTATAGATTTAAATTTGATATTGTATTAATATTATTACCGATCGAAAGTTATGAAAATTGAAAGAATTTTTCAAAAATAACTTTTGGTGATATTTTGATTGAAGGGCGATTTACATCTGACTACCTTTTTAGATGGCCTAATTACAGTTTAGTCCCTATTGTTTCAGATATTACAATGAAGGACAAATTTTGCACTGTCCAGAAACTATATTTACAACGAAGGACAAAAGTCAAACTTTCAGATGATGTCACTGGAGAGAAGTGCGATATTAGAATTTGTCCTTTTATTTTCTTTTTCTTTTTTACCCATTTATTTTTTGCATCACGTGGGTGGCACATGCTGGACCTCATTGTAATATATATAATATTTTTGGACTTCAGTGTAATAAATTTTCAAGGTTTCTAGAAAAAAAGTATTTTTTCCAAAAGAAAGTATTTTACGGAAAAATATTATTTTTCCAAAAAATTAAAAAAATATTTTCGGGAAAAAATTATATTTTTGAAAAAACATTATTTTATGGAATTTTATATTTTTTCAAAAAATTAAAAATATTTTCTGGAGAAAAATTATTTTTGGCAAAATAATATTTGTTTGAAATAAAATTATTTTACGGAAAAAAATAAAAAAATATTTTTGAAAAAATTAAAAGAAAAATCTGGAGGAAAAATAATTTTTGGCAAAATAATATTTTTGGAAATAAAATTATTTTCTGGAAAAATACTTTTTTGAAAAATAAAAATATTTTCTGGAAAAAAAAATAAAAAAAATATTTTTACGAAAAAAATAAAAATTATTTTCTATAAAAAGTTATTTTTTTTCAAAAAAATATGTTTTATAAATAAAATTATTTTCTTGAAAAAATATTATTTTTTGGAAAAAATAAAATTATTTTCTGGGAAAAAAATAAAAAAATATATTTTCTGGAAAAAATTATATTTCGAAAAAAAATTATTTTTTGAAAAAAGAATATTTTTTAAAAGAAATGTATTAGCCAAACACTTTAATAACTTATAAGCTATTTGTTTCATATGAAATGTATTTTAAAACAAATGTTTTATTCAAGTAAATAGAGGGGCATTTTCGTCTTTTTAATGGAAGTCAACATCAATTCAGATTTTTGTCCTTCGCTGTAATTTATGAAACAATAGGGACTAAAGTGTAAAGAGGCCATCTAATAGGGTAGTTGGCTGTAATTTCCCCTTTGATTGAATAATTGTGGATTAGACATACTGTACAATTTAAAATATGATATGAATATTTTGGTTCAGTGTTTGAACAATTATCTATGAATGACTTAAAATATGACAGATTCAATTGATTCATTTTCTTATGATTCTACTATTAAAGTATGTTGTGTCATTCTAGAAAAAAATCAATGGATATAAAAGCTATTGTTAATAATATATACATTTCATAAACTGCAAATCATGATATTAAAATAGAAGTATTTTGTTACTCGTGCAGAAATTGTGATTTGCTCAATTGCATCGACATGTTTTGATTATTATAAATTTTTTATAATGCGTGTATTTCTGTTGCTATATGTTTAATTATGCAATCGATTATATTGCACTAATTTTGTAGTTTCTAGAAGAAACATAAATTACAATATTCTTAATAATCTTGAAGATTATTAATAAATAAATAGTTGGTGTTCTTAATGAACACATCAATATCTTATCATATTAAAAACAATGTGTTTATGATGAACACATTAAATAAGTTATTTAATATTCTTGAAGAATATTAAATATTGGGGTTGCAATTTTTTGAACTTTACTTTGAGCATTTGTACTCCTTCTCGTTATTGAATTATTTTTATAGTTATCATTATATTGATTGAAATTGTTGCTCCTGAAGTAACACAATAAATATTCTTGATGAATATTACAAATTCTCGAAGAATAATTCATATTGTAGGTGATATATTTTATCCCTCTAACTAGTTTCTTGAAGAAACACAAATTTGCAATCTCAATAATCTTGAAGATAATTAAAAATAAATAGTTGAAGTTCCTGAAGAACAACACAACGATATCTCATCATAATTTTATAATAAGTTTATGATGATCACGTCAAATAAATTTAGTATTCCTGAAGAATATTAAAATATTGAGATTGTATTTTTCTATGCTTTATTTCGAGCATTGTCATCTTCCATTCTCATTATTTAATTATTTTAATCATTATCCTTATATTATTTTAATGTTTTAGGTGATCTCCAATGAAAAAAAAATGTAATATGTCATATTAAATTGATTTGATCAATCTTATTTGTGGAGTGATATTGAAATTGATTTACAATATCTTATTAAAATAATCCCTGAAGGATTGGTAGAATTCAAATGATAATATTCTTATTATTATCTCTCGAAGAGCTTCATTAATCCTTCGACGAGTATCAAACTAGTTATATATTGATTCTACAATGAGTATCAAACAATTACATGATGTATTTTGCATCAAATGACCATGTTGCGATGAATTTATAATTCAAGGATCCAAATTATTACCAAGGCATGAATATTTGGATCAATATATAATTCAAGGATCCAAATATTAAAATACCTCCGGAAGAGGATTTCTCATATGATAATTTCACGTATCCATATGGGCTACATGAAAAATACATATATACTTTGTCAAAATACATATTTAGATCCTAAAATTGGGGTCAATTGATCATTTGATACGCTGATTTTATAATCTAACTCAGTATCCCCGACATTATGGAGAGATATGAAATATAAATAAGAGAAAGTCGGAAAATTCTCATTGGGTTGGATATTTAAATTTACGCACTATGAACTCGAAGTTCAACAAGTTATGATTGCCAAAGGAGTGATGAAATCTCATATACCAGTTGTACATGTACCATAAAGAATTAAAGTCGAATGTGAACGAAATATATTTGTTGATACTCCTCGACGCCAGAAGCGTGAGAGACATATTCTTTATTGGTATTAAAGATAAAATCCGCGGAATATAAATTGATTAAACTAATAACATCACTTCAAAAACCTCATGAAGAGGATCATCTCGAAGACGAGAATCCCAATACCTTAATTTGCACGTGCACTAAATAATTATAATATTGGGATTATAGGACGACCAAATCAAATGTTATGGGATGAATATTTGATTTTGTTGAAGTTGTCATGAACTTTGTGAATATGGGAGAATTGTTTATAAGAATGATAGTTGTCGACAACACTTTGTGTCTCAACAATTGCTAGTGGAGTGCCTGAAGCACTACATAAAATATAAGTAATTGAGACAGAGCTTAACTCGCAAAATAAATAAAGTGATGAATGATAAGCGAGATTAGCATATCAATGGTTTAAGCGCATACCCAAAACATATTCTCCCATTGGCACTACATCTCGTCATTTAATATACATATGACAATTATTATGAATATAGATATTCAATTAGTGACGTCATCACCACATTTTTCTATGGGTCATTGGACGCGAATATCTACATGAAAGTCCCTGACGGACTTGAGGTTCCTAAAGTAATAGGAATATGAAATTCGCAACATGTACTATTTTGAGTTATAAATATTTATACATTTTGAAATAGTCTGGTGGATCAACCGACTAAGTGAAGTCCTCCTGAAGAGGATATATATGAATTATTTGAACTCATGTCTAAAGACGAGTTCAAAATGAAAAACTTAGATAAAACTAAGTATTAGTATTGTCTCGACTTGTAGATCGAGCATATATAATGGAAAATTTTTATTCATTTAGCTACCTAAAGGTTGTCTTACCACTTGAGGTGGATACTGACTCATATAGATCTCAAGAAAATAACAAAGATATAAGAGGACCAGAAGTTCCGTACTTGTATGCTATTGAAGCATTACATTATCAGGCCTGATATACAATTTGAAATTAACATGCTACCAAAATTTAATATTTCTCCAGGAAGTAGAATGTGGAATGGTGTTAACCATATTGGTCTATTACATGAAAGAGATCGAGATTCGATATTGGTGGCTATTAGGGTATTATGATCTCATATTTGTTCTACTACTGCCTATTTATTATGATGAGAAATATTCTCCATTTATGTGTTGCATATAATGTTTGTGCAAGTAAGATGAAATTTATTCCACATGAGCTTCAGAAGAGCAATAATGATAATCTAGCAGATTTATTCACTAAATCTCTCCATGTCTGAAAATTATATTCATGGTATTGGAGTGCAAGATTGTTATCTTGAGGGGGAGAAGTGATAACTTTTAAATAAGTTTGAAGATTATGTCGACCCCGAAGGTCAAAAGGTCCTCAAGACCAAATGGTAGTACTCTTTTTCCCTTTCTAAGTTTTTTCCCACCGGGTTTTCTTAGTTAAGGGTTTTAACGAGGCAACCAATGCAACACATGAGCAAATTTATACTATGTACTCTTTTCCTCTATCGGTTTTTTCCCACAGGGTTTTTCCGAATGAGTTTTGATGAAGCATGAACATCATAATATTCAAGAGAAAATATTGTATGAAGACAACGTCACTTGTATCTCAAAGGTAGATACATCAAATATTCACTTAAGTGATTAGTCGGCGAACTTATTCACAAAGGCAGTGCCGATATCAACATTCAGAAGACTAGTACACAAGATCGGAATGCGTCAACCGATTTCAGGGGGAGTAGCTGTACTCTTTTTCCTTCGATCGGGTTTTTTCACCGGGTTTTAAAACGAGGTTTTAATGAGGCAGCATGTATTAAAGGTCATTCAAGGGGGAGTGTTGTAATTAATGTATGAATGGCATTTATGTCCCCTAAACCCTAATTGTGTACCAATAAATAAAGGTCTTTGGCCATCATAATAAGACACGCCATTCTTCTTCTCTTTTATTTTCCTCTCAAGTTCATAACAGATACGACAATATAATGCCTTGTTCGAAAAGATAACGTCTTGTACGAAGTCAAAGATCGAATAACATTAATTCTCGATGATTATAATTCCTAACCCTGACCACATATACAGTTTTATATTTTCCTCAAGTACACTATTAAACAACCTTAACTTGGCCATCAAGCTATTAGGGTGGAGGGAGTGGGGCTCGGGTAGTGAATCGGGTTGAGGTACCCGATCGGCAACACCGTCCCGTGGGGCTCGGGTAGTGAAAATTGGGTATGATTTCGGCTTCCAAGCCCGATCGGTGAAGGGAGGATATTTTCTCAAAAACTCATTAAAACCCATAAATTATTTTCACAAAGTATAATAAGCAGTGTGTGTGTTTTTTTTTCTTTTTTTTTTTCTTCTTTTTTTTTTTCCTTTTTTAATATATAAGTAATTTATATATTAAACCTTATAGTATATACATGTTTACATTTTAAACCTTATAGTGTATATATATATATATATTTATATTTTACCTTTTCTAATTTGTTTTTATTTTTAATAACATGTATTTTTATTTTTAATGAAATAGTATGTTTTTATTTTAATATTATATGTGATTTTATGTATTAAAACTATAAAAAAAAATCGGGTACTAGGGTACCACTCCCTCCACTTAGGGTAGTGTTAGTTAGGGTAAAATTGAGTAGTTTTGAGTTGGAGGATTTTTATTGGATAGAGGTGATGTGGCACCTAGGGTATTAGGTGACCACTCCCTCCCCCCTTAGAATTCTATTCCTACTAGGACACTTAATAATAAATCCATACCAGAATTCTATTCCTACTAGGACACTTAATAATATATAATTAATTAAATAAAAGTATTATTAAATCTATAATCAATTGAACTTTTCCCCCTTAATTTGAGATCGTTGGTTTTGCTCCGTAATGATATCCTCAATCACAACATCAAGGTCTGGGTTCCAATGATAATTTTTCTGTACAAATAAATATTCATCGATACAATTCAAGATAAAATTTCGACAGCACTTCCATATAAAATGACAATCCAAAAATTGAACAAGTCAAAATAACCTATTACATTAATTTAAGGGCAACACTCCCCCTATAAAATGACTATCTAAAAATTTAACAAGTCCCAATAACCTATTATAATAATTTAAGGCATAATTTAGGCAACTTCCCCTATAAAATAATTAATCCAAATGTTCAATACCTAAAATTAACCAACATATATAATTAAAAATAATAATTTTAGCTTAACCTAATAGCGCTGCCTACCTAGACATAATATTGCAGTCCGAAAAATGTTGGATGTCGCCCACCCAAACAAAATACGCAGTCTGATATATAGTGGGTGCCGCATACTCAGACATAATATACGCGGTCCCACAAATACTGGGCGCCGCCTACCCACACATAATATATACGGTCCGAGATAATATAAAAAGTAAATATTAATCCTAACTTGAAGTAACACATAATAGGAGCCGCCTACCCAAAAATAGTATACGCGGTCCGATAAATATTAGGCGCCACCTATCCAGACATAATATATGCGGAGGAACAATCAAATTTATATAACTTCAAACGTAATGCTAAACTTAACTAATTTTAAACTTTGTGAATTACAACTCCTTATGCTCGTCGGGGGATTTCTTTCCACGTCCATCCTCTTGTGGATATTTCCTCTAGAATATCCAATCCATAATCCTTGATGTACCATCCGACATCAACCCATACCTAAATAATTGAAACATTCAAAGACCTATAAAGTATACATGTTATTCTACTTTACAAACATTCACAAACTAACAAACTTATTCACAAACTTATAAACTATCTGTCACCTTGAATATATCACTATGGGATGTCGTGTCAGGCATGCATACTCAATGTGGAACTCGATTCGCCTACATGTAAGGAACTACATTTCATGCACTCCAATCAATCATCATCCATGTCGAAAATATATCCCCATCCTCTCCCTCAGGTGTAGGCGTACACATATTGTCTGTGCATAATTGAAGTTGCATAACTCCATCATCGGAATTGTAATACCCGATATTTGATATGTATTCTATCGATATTTGAACCTTGTGACATTGCATATGTCGTATTATTAATCAAAGTATGATCCTCCATATTTCATAGTCCAGTATTGACTAGTATATGATTCCTTTGATGTTAATTGATGCATGTACTTACACATAATTAGCGCACGCTAAACAGTGAGTGTAGCGTACGCTAAAATGTGTAAACTAGCGCACACAAGGATGACACTTAGCGTATGCTAGGTGTGGTCAACATGATTGAGATAAGGTTGGTAGGTGAGATCGGATCGCGGATTTGGATAAGATTATGTCGGGATGAACCTGGACGGCTTTTGAAAAAGTTGAGTCAATGGTGCTTAGCGCACGCTATTGGCGATATGCTAGCGCACGCTAAAGTCGAGTACAGTGAGGTCAGTAAGCTTCATAAAGTCATTAGCGCACGCTATGACAGGGTGTTAGCGTACGCTAACTGTTGCATTAACGTACGTAAAGGCTATTTAACATACGTAAGGCCGAAGACAGAAAGAGACAGTGGGCTGTGAGCCCGTTAGCGCACGCTAAGGGCCATTTCCCATAAATCGGACATTACCTCCATTTCATTTCTCACTTTACCCTTCGTCCAATTTATGACCTTTTCGACTTGGAGAGATACCCTCACGACATTAACCCCTCATATCAGAATCTGAATGTGATTGTTGAAGACGAGGAGCATTGGAGATTAGCGTTCAAGCATTCGGTGTTTAAATCCACCTAGTGTTTCGTTGTTTCCTCCCGTAATAAGGTATGTGATGCTTTACCAACCTAGAGCTCATGTTCTTAGTGATGATTATGAGCATGCTACTGAGATGATAGAGTTTGTTATGAACATTATGAATCATACAACAAGTTTAGGAGGATTGGATTGGTTAAACTTAGGTTTTTTATTGGTAATAGTTGAAACTTGATTATGCCTATCATAAGAATGTGATTTTCGAAGATTATAACTGTAACACCCCAAAAGACGGATATTACAGTGTCGTAGACCCCACACTGGGATCCACCAGGCGATACCAAAATATAGATTAAATATATATATATATATATCCTTGTGATATCGAACCACAATAAATAGTCATTACTCCGATTAGTAGTTTATAAATAATATGGCCAATGGCCTTAACATACACAGGATCACAATACAAGTATAAATCATATGGATATTGAATATACTTCAAATAATAATACAATTAGTCAATAGTTTAAATGAAGCGGAAAATAACATTACATGGTTTTCAAGCATAACCAGACAACAAAAGTTTTGGGCCCCCCAAACTAGTATCCTTCGAACCCTTCGCCGTCACCATGCTCTTCCCGTGCCTTGCCTTTTCCTCGACCTAAAATAGAACACAAGTATTTCACCCAAACCACAGGGTCAGATATACATGATAATAATTCTCAAGACATTATACAATTTACATATACTAGATCTCAAGGAAACATCCCGACTATTGAACATACCCCTCGGTGTATGAACAATCAGTCACAAACCGTCGAACATATCCAATCATACATGGACTATGAACGACTAGACAACATGGCTCAAGATGGACATCACAATACACCCGATCCGCAAATATGTCCGTGCACATGTCCACCCCGTATACGGAATCCAGAATATACGTGTGACAATGTGACTAATTAGCCTCACGAACCACGTATCGTGTGCACAGTCCAATACGGAAACATTCACGTATGACTATATATGTGCCTAGCTAAAAATTCTACACAATAACCAATTGGCACGCATATATGATTCTAGATATGTCACGATATAACATGACAACGAATTCAATAAATCACATATCCAATTAAGGATCAAGAAACTCACCAAAGTGATAATAAGGATCAACGAGATCAACGATTCAAAGGTGATGAACTTGGGAATACAATCCCACGATGAAAAACGGAAACATCATCAAGAACAATATCAAATTACGAATCACAGATTCACAAGTGTTTCATATACACGAAACGTATAACCATCACAAGAATTCAATCATTATTATAACCAAGCAAGATAACTTTCTCAATTCCGTAGGTGGAAGATAGTCCTTCTCCAAATGATCAAACGGAGGGTATCCTCGATTAAATACTCAATCGAACAAGCAACCTTGAATGAAACGTAATTCATTCAATAATACATTCACATAATATTGATATCAATTCGTAGGAAAACGACGCCCGAACCAACCCAAATAATTCATTCTATTCCAATGAACATTCTACCGATTATTGATGAATTTCAATACATATGGTTTGTCTTCCACAAATCGGATTACTACACTAAAATGTCCTTTTAATACTCTTGTTATCACTATAAGCAAGTTTATGCATTAAACAACTTCAATTCACCATTAACAATCGGATTAACCAAGTTCTTATGGTTCTTCAACATCTACTTCTATACAAAGACCATCATAAACGAATTTAATACATTATCAACCACAATTAGCATTACCTTCTTAAGAACACTATCCACTTTATTATGATGATCTATACTTCCTTAAGTTATCAACACATTCAATTAATTAAAAGTTATAGTTGTATTCATCCGTATTCTTATCATCTCTCAAGACTTTGCTAAGACGAATCAGAAAAGGTGTTACATCTTTTAATATTTCTGGACGAAGAGAAACATCATTCCTAACATGGTGTTTTAACACTTCTATGATATTAATTCCATTGATTAAATTTAACTTCGATGAAGCTAAATGATTATCATTGTTCTACTGATGTTAATACATCCAGCAAGATGAGTATGATTTTTATAAACGTGATCATTATCATTAAAACGTCAAGAACATCTTCATTCCAAATCTTTAATTACCATATTCATCAATAAGTGTTAAAAAGCTTAACCACAAATATGTTTTACTTGATTAATTCAACACTAGATGTAGTATACCATATTAATATCATCATAACTACGAAAATATAGAGTAGAATCCCACAACTTACCTCCAGAAATGAAGAACAACCACCAAAACTACAAGAACACACTCCAAGCTTCAAGAACACCTTCTAAAATTCCAATCAACAAGATCCAATCCAAGATGCAAGGCTCAAATACAAGTTGGAATAGGGTATAATCGGTCTAGGGAGGCAGGGGGATGATAGCTTGGAGAAAAAAATCAAAGTTGGAACGTGCAAATGAAAGACACAAGCTATCTTTTTATAAGCTGCACAATCTGTTACGTACGTTATAACATGAAGCTAATGTACGTTAATCACTTTACGTACGCTACACATAAGTTTTTACGTACATAATCTGCCTCTAGAGGCTACTGCCTCAAAACACCAACCTCATTACGTACGTTATATCCTCAGCATTACGTACGTAATGTACGTCAACTTGGCAACCTCAAAAGGGCTAATTATCCGGATCATGTCTAGCCCCTCATGCCGAAAGTTGAGATCGGATAAGATTCTCAGCATTATGTACGTAACTAGTATCCTATTACATACGTAAAGCCAACACATTAGCGTACGTTAAATTAAATCTTAGCATACGTTAAACACAGAAAACCTAGCCCAAAAATGTATCAATCTACATAATGTCAAGAAATCAACCATAATGTGAATAACAGTTATAATCAAGTCTATTATGATATATCCCGATATCAATAAACATTAACTAAATGTAACATGATTACAACGATACTCAAATTATCCGAATAATACAACAATAGATAAGAAATTATTGTCGAATATTACAATAACCTGCCTTGATGATGATTTCGTGATGATTGCACGATGGAGATGATAATTTCATGATGCTTATATGATGAATGAACCGAATATGTTATCACCTAGACTAGGTGAATTCGAGATGATGAACGTAGGAATTGCTCTTCAAGTATAATCCAGGATTTGTAAAGATTGTTTGGATTGATAATCTTCATATGAATGGTTAGGATGATACAATCTTGTTGTAACGATCATGGTGAACTTAGAACTTGGATAAGATGAGTTTACTTGTGGAAGAACGAGAATTATAAGTGGGATTAACTTGGAATTCGGTTGAACGTACTTACCTTGTTATGAATTCGTTTATATAACCAAAATGTGTATTAGAATTGATAGGCAGAATTGGAATATGGTTTATGACGTTATGAATATGCTGAAACCCATAGATATCAACATGTTATCCCCGTTACGATCCTTCATTTCGCATGTAGTATGGTATTCGTTTGACGTAGTGTGCTTTAAGTAATTAATCGGGAATCAGCCGTATGATAATAACTAGTTCGGTCACTTGTCGGAACGTTTACATGTTCGTGCAATAGCCTTGTTACGTAAGTTGAGTTTGTCATTATTTCATTTTGTGTAAGGTTTGAGATTTGCAAATGGTTGATTGAAGGAGCGGCCTTCGAGTTTGTTGAAGTCGTTGAAGTATTTATTTCCTGCCATCTTTCTAAGGCAAGTACTTTAATTATGTTTTATGTATTGATGTTATATATGTTGTCGTGCATATGTGTCATTATTGTATGTCCACCTCGTGTTGGTCCGACGGGATCATCTTGGGATCTATGCTAGCGTGCGTTGGATCATTGGACAGTTTTTCCACCTCATGTTGGTCCGACGGGATCATCTTGGGATCTATGCAGTGAACGCTGGATCATCGGAATTACCATGTGTATGTTGTATCATGTTGTGGTTATCATGTTGTGTATGGTATTGTGGGTCTTCTCGTAGTAGAGACTCATTATTGTTGTCGTTGATGATGTTGTCTTTATTCTTCATGAGATGTTGGATAATCTTTTGTTGTATAATTATCGTACTTGTACTAGCATCGTTGTGCTAACCCCTTTGGGGGTGGACATTTGTTTTATGTTCAAAATATCAGAGGACGGGGAAACAACCACGAGAGCTGCATGATGACGAGGGTGCATAGTGATGTTACGACCGGAAGGGTTTGTCAGTTGTGTTTTGTTTTAATATGTTCTCGAGTACATTGTCGTTGTTGGTTGTATTTAATGTTTATTATCGGGAGTTGTACGATTTTTATTTTCCAGACCTGTAATGTATTAATAAACTTTGCCGTTGATATTTATTAATGTTGTTTTAAATTTCTTAGCCTAGTAAATCCTTATATCAAGGATTTACGGCGCTGTAATAATTCTGAATGTCTCAGGGTGTTACAGGGATGACTATGTGACACCCTATCCTTGGGAGCCTCTCGTCCAAAACGCAATGGGGTCCCTCGACCTCTAGCCACCTGAAAAAACATAAAAGTGAAATGTATCAGTTGTATACAATTATAAACAAATACAACTATAAGAGAGTAAGTAATATGTAAATCTATTTAGTTACGAGCTTTGACTTTAAAACTATGTATATTTACATGATACTTACATTAGACGACAAAAACAATACATTTGCAAGTCATACCTTCACTATCGATTTTGTTATCAACTAAATCAGCAACAAAATCTTCATCGAATATGTGTTCCTCGTTTGTGTTTTCATCTACAATATCTATTACATTATCAACTGGATCATGAGTTGAATAAGGCCATTTTCTAACTGAACATAATGAGTTGTTTCTATGATATCCTCTTGAAACGGGAGAGGTAAATACTCAATGAACTCAATGCTAGATGTAGCTTTAATCTTGTATGCTGCGAACCAATCTACTTTGTCTCATTTTAATCTTGGATGTGAGCAATAATACACATGTATAGATTGAACTACTAATATAAAAGGCTCATATTGATTAAATCTATGTTTGCGATTGATATCTACAAACTTATATTTAGAATCGACCTTTGTGCCTATTGTTGTTGGATCAAACCACTCACAAATAAACCAAAGTGTTATTTTTAAAGGCAATCCTCTATATTCAAGACACAAAACTTATACTAGACGCCCATAATAATTGCTATCATACTCATTATAGATTGTGCCTTTAATATTGTAACACCCCAAAAAGGCGACCATTACAGTGCCGTGGACCCCACACTGGGACCCACCAGGTGATACCCAAAATACAGATTAAATACACAATACATGTGATACCGAAACACAATACATAGTACTTACTCCGATTAGGAGTTCACAGTAGTATGGCCAACGACCTCATTACACACATGATCCGAAATACGAGTATAATCCATATGGAGATGGAATATACCTTAAATAACAATACATAATCCACAATTAAAAATAAATCGGAAAGATAACATTACATGGTTCGAACAAAACCGGGCAATAAAAGACTTGGGGCCCCTGAACTAGTATCCTTCGAACCCTTCGCCGTCACCATGATCTTCCCGTGCCTTGCCTTTTCCTCGACCTAAAATACAACACAAGTATTTCGCCCAACACAAGGTGAGATATACATGATAAATGATTTCTCAAGATATTATACAATTCACATATATTAGATATCAAGGAAAACAACTCGACTAACGAACATACCCCTCGGGCGTATGAACAGTTAGTCACAAAACGTCGAACACATCCAAATATATATGGGCTATGAACGACCAAAATAGTATGGCTCAATGATGGACATCAAAGTACGCCCGATCCGGAAATGTGTCAGTGCACATGTCCAATCCTTATACGGAATCCAAGATATACATGAGATAATATACCTAATTAGCCTCACGAACTACGTCTCGTGTGCACAGTCCAATACGGAAACATCCACGCATGACTATATATGTGCCAGGCTAAAAATCTTACATAATGACCAATCGGAATGCAGATATGATTCCGGAGATGTCACGATACAACATGACAATGAATTCAATAAATCACATATCCGATTAAGGATCAAGAAACTCACCGAAATGACAATAAGGATCAATGATATCAATGGTTCGAAAGAGACGAACTTGGGAATGTAATCCCACGATGAAAATGGAACATAACCACGGATCACAAATTTATAAGTGTTTCACATACATGAAACGCATAATCATCACAAGAATCCAAACATCATTATAACCAAGCAAGATAACTTGCCTCAATACGGAGGCGAGAATAGACATTCCTTGTCAAACAAACGAACGGTCCTTGACTTAATATCAATTACTCGAACAATCAACCTTGTAAAGGATATATTCCATTCAATAACACATTCTCATAACTATCGATGTCTAGTTCAGCGAATTGATATCCTAAATCCAATTCACTTAGTTCGACCATCTTTTGTATTAATTCCATTTCAAAGATTCATACTAACTTCAATTTATACTCATTATTGGTTATCATTCAAGGTGTTCTCAATTATTCATATGGTTCAAACGGATGAGAATTTATCAAGAACAATTATCAAGGAGAACTTCTCTAAAATTGATATGCCGATAGAATTTGTTAAAACAACATCAAAATTTTGAAAGATATAATCCGAACAACTATGTTTCATAAAACATTGGTTAAAACGAAGGTTACTCGGTGATTATCATTGTTCAACGAATCATGAGTTTGTAAAATTAATACTATGTTCATCGGTTATGAGTTCACCAATTTAGGTTAATGATATAGTCGATTTATTCATCACAAGACTATCATGAAATCACCATCAAGGTGGATTAAACCCCTCTGAATTAAATCTTATGTTGGTATGATTCAATGTTTAACCAATTTAGATCATGATCTTAAGTTCATTTATTTTAGAATCTTTCTAAACATGATGGTTTGCTTCATCATTAGGTGAAGTATACTCTAACACTAACAGTATAACTATGAAACTATAGGGTGGAATCATATAACATACCTTCATAAATGAAGAACACTATGCTTCAAGAATGACTCCAAACTTCCAATCAACAAGCTCCAAACCAAGATGTATAGCTCAAACACAAGTTGAAAGAAGGTAGAAGTGATATAGGGAGGCAGGGGGATGTTTATACTGGAGAAATATCGAAGTTGGACGTGCAAAATCAAAGACACAAGTTGTCTTTTTGTAACAGCACAGTTCACAACGTACGTTATCACATGCAGATAACGTACGTTAGCCTCATTACGTATGCTATACAGAAATGTGTTACATACGTAATACACTATTACAGGTTACTGGACTAAAATACGAACATCATTACGTACGTTATGGCTTGAAGCCTTACGTACGTAATGTAGGTCAACTAGGTTGCCTCTAAAAGACCAGATATTCGAATCACGCCCGACCCCACACGCCGAAAGTTGAGACTGGATACGACTATAAGTATTACGTACGTAAAAGGCACCTACTTACGTATGTAAATCTCACACTATAGCGTACGTTATGCTAAAGGGTTAGCGTACGTTAAGCGCAGAATTACTAGCCCAAAAATGCTCGTATCTATACAACGATGAGAAATCAAATCATAGAGCGAGTGATAGTTATTATCAAGTCTATTATGATATATTTAAACACCAATAAACATTAAACAAACGCAACAAGACTACAACAGTATTGAATCATCTGAATAATACAACAATAGGTAAGAATTTCCGTTGGATATTACATACTCCCCCTCTTAAAAGGAGTTTCGTCCCCGAAACTAAGGGGTAAACAATTTGGGATACCTCTCTTGCATACTGCTCTCCGTCTCCCACGTGGCCTCCTAGAATCCATGTCATGACCACTGAACTTTCAGTAGGGGAATCGTCTTGTTCCGTAATTGTCTGATCCTCCTCTCAAGTATCCGTACGGGGCGCTCCTCATACGAATGATCCTCTACTATATCGATCTCATCGAACTGAAGTATATGACTCGGATCAGCAACATATTTCCTTAACTGGAAGATATGGAACACGTTATAAATCCGGTTCAGAGCTGGTGGCAACGCCAGGCGATAGGCTAGATCGCCTACTCGTTCCAAAATCTCAAACGGCCCGACATATCTCGGAATCAGCTTACCTCTCTTCCCAAAGCGAAAAACACCTCGAGTAGGGGACACCTTCATTAGAACATGGTCGCCGACCACGAACTCAAGTGGTCGTCGGCGGTTGTCTGCGTAAGACTTCTGTCGGCTTTGAGCCGCCAACAAACGACTCCTAATCAGAGCGATCTTCTCACGGGCTGCTAACAACATATCAGGTTCCGTACTCAAGGTTTTAGATGGATCGTTGTAATACCCGGTTGTAATTCAGTCATTATCATTCAGTAATTTCATTCAGTATTTGTCACTATGTAATTTTTTCACTTGTTAATAATCATTCATCCGTGTTCACCGTTCGGAATAACTTCGAGTTGTGTATCGATATTGTTCATTATTTCAACCTTACTCAGGAATCGAGACAAGAGTATTATCTTGATTGTTATAATTGATTCATTAGTCGATGTTGATGTTGGAGTTCATGTCATTTCTAACCTCCTCATTGTTCAAATTGTGTTTTGTTGGGCGAACCCTTGTAATCATTGCTTAGAACCACCGTTTGGGGTTTCTGTACTTCCATTTTATGTTATTGTTTCCCAAATATTGATTCCTATTGCTTTTATTCTCTTCTCGGGTCATTTTTCATCATTTTAGGGCCCAAGGGGGGTGTGGGCCGCGGCACAAGGAGTGTGCGCCGCGGCACACACATGCTGCAATTTTGGCCGACCCGACTGTACCGGGGGCTGCGGCTCATGCCGGCAGGGCCGCGGCACACTGCCGAGTCACTGCCGCGGCACACTCGTCCGGGCCGCGGCACACTCATGTTGTTTTTTTGGCCAACCCGTCTGTACCGGTGCCCACGGCTCATGCCGACAGGGCCGCGGCACTCTGCCGAGTCACTGCCGCGGCACCGCCGAAGTCCTTTGCCGCGGCACATTAAATCGGGCGCGGCATCTGCCGATCAGGGCGATTTTGGCCTGTCATGCACACACACTTCGGCCGCGGCACAGCATGCGATCCGCACTATAATTGCGGTTTTTGTGTGGAACAACTCATTTCTTCCCATTTCTTCAACCTATACGAGAGACAGGGCTTTAGGGGGGAGACTTTCCATCATCTATCACTTGAGTGCTTGGTTTTCTTCATCTCCTTTCGATCGTGAAGCCCGGATAGTCGATCTAATGCGTGTTCTTCGGATCAAAGTGCTTGGATCTTCAAGAGGTAATTTCTTCAACATCTTGGATTTCGATTTTGTATTGAGATATGATGTTTTGGATGTTAAGATCATGTTGTATGAAGTGATATACGCATGATTATGGATATGTTTGATTATTCATTGGATTATTGAAGGATTATTCAAGAACACTTTGAATATTGAACTGGATTTGGGGGTTTTCGATTAATTGTGGTTGAAATCACGAATTTGGTTATTCATATTGGATTATTAATCGTATTGAAGATGTTTTGTTGGTTTGAAACACTTCTTGGGGATTTGATGTTGGTATTATTGAAGTTTGGTTGTAAACAATCGAAGTTTGGCCACAAAGTGTTCGATATAATGCCCCAATGAACTTGGTTTAGTCGTATCGACGTTTTGAATTCGTTATATTCGTGTTTGATTCGTATGTTGAACGGATTATTGGTAATTGTGTTATTCAAGGTTGTTCGAGCGACCGATATCTCAATTAGGACGTTGTTCGTGGAAGGATAATTGTCACGGTGTTGTGTAAGTTGATTCTTACTCGGTTAAAAGGATATTCATTCCCTTTGTTGTTGTTCATCCATAATCATACTCATTCATCATTGTATTAACCGTATTGAGACTTGTAATTGTCGAATAATCACTTCATTCACGAGGAACGACGGTTCCAATCATTTCATTGAGTTATCAATCACGTCACTATTATTTTCATCTCGGTGAGTCATTCTTAGCATTGTCGAATTATTATTCAATATTACTCTTCATGGTCATTCCTTGCCCATATGACCTTCTGGGTTCATATTGCGTGGCCGGGTGGGGATGTGTGGAATTTTTAGTCGGGCACGTGATGGTCATGTGTTGGGTTCACCGACACATTGGACTGTGCACACAGTAATGTACCTCCGTGAGACTAATTAGGTGCAAGGACGGGTGTGTACGGACACTCGTCTTGTGCACATGCACATACCATTACGGGTGTACTATGATACTCCTCTTCAGCATAATTCATAACTAAGGATATTTCATAACTTCAGATATACCATGATTGTGTATTTTCAACCCTTGAGGATTGTTGTTACGTATGGCGGCCGTTGGGGGATTTTGTTTTCAGGTCACGGCAAGGCAAAGGCACGGGAAGAGCATGTTAACGGCGAGGAGTCCTAGTGATACTAGTAGGGCCCCCCAGTCATTCAGTCATTTCAGTCATTCTTATTTCTCTTCATTTGTATTTTCCGATGCAAATTCCGTTTGAGATGTTTATTTATTCAGGGTGGTGTATTTTATCTTCACATAAAATATACTAGTATTCTGTATTGTCCTGGTGTATTGTACTTAAGCTCCTCATCGGAGTATTTGGTAATATAATGTGGTTCGGTACTACAATTATATTATTCAATTCATCAGTTTTCATTCGCCTGGTGGGTCCCAGTCGGGGGTCCACGGCACTTTAATATCCGCCTAGATTAGGGTGTTACAGAGTTGGTATCGGAGCGTGGTTTTGAATACTACCCTCCGAGTCATGTCTCGTTTGAAATCATCGTCATCAGACTAGTATCATTGGACTTTCGCTTCACGTGTGACCTGTGCAAATGCCGAGCCAATCAGACCGAAAGAACTGTAAGACTTCTAACGCCATGGTATAATTTCTGGCAATAATCATTCATTCATAGTTCATCAGTTAACAATACTCAATCATTATTTTCATTTTGACCAGGACGGTCATGTTAACTCATTAATCACTCAATTCATTTCATTACACAGTTGTCGATCTGGAAGATCATATCATTAATCTTGTTAACTTGTTCAAGATAATCATTTCAAGAATTTCATCAGATAATCATGTCGCCTCAGTTAATCATTCATATAATCACTGTGTTAGAGCGTGTATGCTCATTTTCATCATCTCATGACATAATCATAACGTGATATTCATGCGGGAAATATAATTATCGTGTGACTTTCCTACTTCAGTATGGAGAGAGCAGGCAGAGGACGTGGAGGACGAGGCCGCGGTGTGGGCCGAATCCCGAGAGCTCGTGTGAATACACGTGCGAACGCGAGAAATAATGTTAATTCATCGAGCAGCGACGCTGCCACTCATTCACCTGGACGTGATCATTCACTATCGGGGAGTTGTACCCGGGCCCCAGCTCAGTCAGAAGGTGTTCGGGTTGACCCACTCGCTTTTATGCAGGGCATGATGGCCCAAATGACTCAGATGGCACAACTGATGGAGACGATGCATAACTCAGCTAATCAAAATCAACAGGCTCCTCCGCCGCCACCTCAGAGGCAAGAGAGGAATGTGAGTAGTATCATCGGCGACATCTCTCGCCAAAGGCCACCTACTTTTGAAGGCTCATCTGAGCCGGTGGATATTGTTCATTGGCTCGAACATTTCGAGAAGTTATTTGCTATGGTAGAGTGTCCCGAAGGACACAAAGTTTCAGTTGCGGCTTACTACCTGGGTAAGAGCGCTCATTCGTGGTGGTTATCGTTGAAGCCCACCGACGAATCATGTACTTGGGATCAATTCAAGACTCTCATGATGGAGAGGTATTATCCGGCCCCACTCAGAGAGGCCAAGCTGTCAGAATTACTCACTCCCGACCCCTCAGCAGACGAGGGTGTTCTCGCCATTGCCGAGAAATTTCAGGAACTTCTTCCGTTTGCCTCATCTATCATTCATTCCGAGGCGGATAAGATTAAGTATTTCAACAAGAGGCTGAAACCTCGTATGAGACTACAGTTGCTTAATCATCATTGTACCACTCTGGCCGAATTCATCGAGAAAGCTCTTACGTATGAGCTTACCGCTAAGGAAATTGCTAAGAATCAAACTTCATCTACTGGCAAGAAGTCTAAAAACTGTAATCAGTCCGACGGCAGTCAGGCCACTTTCAAGAAGCCTCGTGTGGGCTCTACTTTTTCTGAGCAACCTCCTATGACACCGAAACCCGCGGAGTCTCAGTCCCGAGCGACCAACTCAACCATCACCTGTTTCAATTGTGGAGAACCGGGTCACGTCAGCACCAAGTGCCCGAGGCAGACTATCACGTGTCATAACTGTGGGATTGCTGGGCATAAGGCCCGTTTTGCCGTAGGGACTCCAAACCTACTCTGGCGTCATCCCAGGCCCCGAAACAGTCAGCTGTTCAAAATCAAGCTACTCAGTCAGCGTCGTTTAAAGTGACAGGAGCAAATAAAGGTGGAGCCTATAGCCAGCAGATGGGAGCGTCCGGTGCCGGGACTAGCAAGCCACGAATTTATGAGATGAAAAAGACCGACGATCCAGAGGCCCGGATGATCTCAGGTACACTCGATATTCTATCTCAACCTGTGTTTACCCTTTTTGATACTGGTGCATCGCATTCATTCATTTCCGAGTCATATTTGAGTAGACTACGTCTGGGTAGTGCTACTAGTTGTGAGCCTTATGTCATTGGTCTACCCGATGGTAGACGAATTATCGGAAATCGTGAGATTCAGAATTGTCCGATTCAGCTTCATGGCCGTGTTTGTCCAGCGGACCTAATCGTGGTAGAATTGCCGAGAGACGACGTCATCTTGGGTATTGATTGGATGGATCGCCATGATGCCATCATTAGTGTCCGTAAACGTATGGTCACTATCATTTCAGACGATGGGGTCGAATGTGTGTTTCAGGGAGGTAATCCCAGCTGTTCTGGAAGAGTTATTAATTTGATGAAAGCAGTGAGATTAATCAATCAGGGGTGTATTGGTTATTGGTGCTATATGACTAAAACCGAGAAATCGTCAATAATGTTGGTGGATATTCCGGTAGTGAGAGAATATGCCTACGTATTTCCAGACGAGTTACCCGGTTTGCCTCCACAGAGAGATGTGGAATTCACAATTGAATTGGAGCCTGGTACATCTCCAATATCGAAGGCACCGTACCGGATGGCCCCGACCGAAATGCAGGAGTTGAAGAATCAACTTGAGGAATTGTTCGAGAAAGGTTATATCCGACCGAGTGCGTCCCCGTGGGGAGCACCAGTGTTGTTTGTCAAGAAGAAGGATGGTTCATTTCGTTTGTGTATTGATTATCGGGAGTTGAACAGGGTGACAATCAAGAATAAGTACCCCTTACCCCGTATTGATGATCTCTTAGATCAACTTCAGGGAGCTTCAATATTTTCCAAGATCGACCTAAGATCTGGATATCATCACTTGCGAATTCGAGAGTCGGATATTGCAAGGACAGCGTTTCGTACACGCTATGGTCATTATGAGTTCGTAGTTATGCTGTTCGGGTTAACTAATGCACCTGTGATATTCATGGAGCTAATGAATCGGATTTTCATCGACTTTTTGGATCAGTTTGTGGTTGTCTTCATCGATGACATTTTGATTTATTCTCGTGACCGAGAGGAACACGAGGTTCATCTTCATCAGGTTCTCGACGTGTTAAGACGAGAGCAACTTTATGGAAAGATTTCCAAATGTGAGTTCTGGATGTCCGAAGTGACTTTTCTCGGGCATGTAATTTCATCAGATGGAGTGCGTGTTGATCCTCAGAAGACGGAGGCTATCCAAGATTGGTTACCTCCGAAGAATGTTAAGGAAATCCGAAGCTTTCTTGGATTAGCCGGTTATTATCGGCGGTTTGTGGAAGGATTTTCTAAAATTGATCAACCAATGACGAACCTTTTGCGAAAGGATAAGAAATACACGTGGTTCGACGCGTGTCAACGGAGTTTTGAGGAACTCAAGAGTCGGTTAATTTCAGCACCTGTACTTTCCTTGCCGCAAGGGACGGAAGGAATTGTGGTTTATAGTGATGCGTCCGGGCAGGGTCTCGGATGTGTACTCATGCAGAATGGGAAGGTTATTGCTTATGCTTCACGGCAATTGAGACCTTACGAGGTTAATTATCCGACCCACGACCTGGAGTTAGCAGCCGTGGTTTTCGCGTTGAAAATTTGGCATCATTACCTTTATGGCGTCACCTATCAGATCTTCACCGATCACAAGAGTTTGAAGTATATATTTACTCAGAAGGAGTTAAATATGCGACAGAGACGGTGGTTGGAATTAATCAAAGATTATGATATCGAGATCCTTTACCACCCGGGCAAGGCGAACGTTGTCTCCGACGCCTTGAGTCGTAAGTCCGTTCTGGAGCAGATGCTTGCTCGTTTACGATTCGAAGGAGCTTGGCGAGAATTCCTTAGACCCGAGATCGAGGTCTGGCTTCAGCGAGTACTAGGGCAACTTTGCATGTTAGAGATTTCATCGCCACTTGAGGAGGCAATCAGAGAGAATCAGGGTTCAAACCCATCCTTGTTGCGCATCAGTGAGGATGTGGCTCAGTGGAAAGCCCCTGGATTTGTGGTCCATGAGGATGGACTTTTGAGATTTAAGAATCGGTTGTGCGTACCGGCGAATGACGAGTTGAAAAATTCGATTTTGAGAGAAGCTCATGCTACCCCTTATTCTGTTCATCCGGGGTCTAGCAAGATGTACAAGGACTTGAAACAAAATTACTGGTGGAGTAATATGATGCGAGAAGTCGTGGAATTTGTTTCGAGATGCTTAACCTGTCAACAAGTCAAGATTGAACATCAGCGACCGACGGGTATGCTGAAACCTCTCCCTATTCCAGAATGGAAGTGGGAAGACATTTCTATGGATTTCATCACGAGTTTGCCGACGAGTCGTCGTGGCATGAATACGATCTGGGTGATTGTGGACCGCTTAACTAAGTCAGCTCACTTTCTCGAGATTAAGGATACCTAGGGTCCCGAGAGACTTGCCCAGTTATTCATCAAAGAGATAGTGAGACTGCAGGGTACTCCTAAAAGTATCGTTTCCGATCATGACAGACGGTTTGTGTCTCATTTTTGGAAATCAGTTCATCGTGCCATGGGAACTCAGCTTAATTTCAGCAAATCTTTTCATCCTAAGTCCGACGGACAATCAGAGAGGACTATTCAGACATTAGAGGACATGTTGAGGGCATGCGTCCTCGATTGGAAAGACGATTGGGAAGCCCAACTACCATTGATCGAGTTCACGTATAATAATAGTTGGCATGCTTCGATTAAGATGGCACCTTACGAGGCCTTGTACGGTCGTCGTTGTCGATCTTCTTTATGTTGGGATGACCTATCCGAATCAATCGGCACCGAGCCCGATATGCTTTTCGCCGCTCGTGAGAAGGTAGCTTTGATCAGGAGTTTTTTGTTGACCGCTCAGAGTCGATAGAAATCTTATGCAGACAATCATCATCGACCACTAGAGTTCGAGACGGGTGACCACGTTTTGGTCAAGGTATCCCCGAGTCGAGGTATTTTCCGTTTCGGAAAATGGGGGAAGTTGAGTCCGAGATTTATTGGACCGTTTGAGATTTTGGAACGAGTAGGCGAGCTAGCTTATCGATTGGCCTTACCTCCGGCGTTAAGCCGAATTCATAATGTGTTTCACGTCTCTCAGCTACGGAAGTATGTTGCCGACCCGAGTCACATACTTCAGTTCGACGAAATCGAGATCGCGGATGATCATTCGTATGAGGAGCGTCCCATACGAGGCTTAGAGCGGCGAATCAAACAGTTGAGGAATAAGGCGATTCCTTTGGTTAAAATTCAGTGGTATAGACACGGAGTCGAAGAGGCTACTTGGGAAACCGAGGATAGTATGCGGGAGAGTTATCCCGAGTTGTTTGACCCTTAGTTTCGGGGATGAAACTCTTTTAAGGGGGGGTGCATGTAATACGCAGTTGTAATTCAGTCATTATCATTCAGTAATTTCATTCGGTATTTGTCACTATGTAATTTTTTCACTTGTTAATAATCATTCATCCGTGTTCACCGTTCGGAATAACTTCGAGTTGTGTATCGATATTGTTCATTGTTTCAACCTTACTCGGGAATCGAGACAAGAGTATTATCTCGATTGTTATAATTGATTCATTAGTCGATGTTGACGTTGGAGTTCATGTCATTTCTAACCTCATCATTGTTCAAATTGTGTTTTGTTGGGCGAACCCTTGTAATCATTGCTTGGAACCACCGTTTGGGGTTTCCGTACTTCCATTTCGTGTTATTGTTTCCCAAATATTGATTCCTATTGCTTTTATTCTCTTCCCGGATGATTTTTCATCATTTTAGGGCCCAACGGGGGTGTGGGCCGCGGCACAAGGAGTGTGCGCCGCGGCACACACATGCTGCAATTTTGGCCGACCCGACTATACCGGGGGCCGCGGCTCATGCCGGCAGGGCCGCGGCACACTGCCGAGTCACTGCCGCGGCACACTCATGTTGTTTTTTTGGCCAACCCATCTGTACCGGGGGCCTCGGATCATGCCGACAGGGCCGCGGCACTCTGCCGAGTCACTGCCGCGGCACATTCGTCCGGGCCGCGGCATGCTGCCAATCACTGGTGGCAGTTTTGGCCCTGTGCCGTGGCACACTTCGGCCGGGCCGCGGCACACAGTGCAGTCAGCACTATAATTGCGGTTTTTGTGTGGAACAACTCATTTCTTCCCATTTCTTCAACCTATACGAGAGAGAGGGCTTTAGGGGGGAGACTTTCCATCATCTATCACTTGAGTGCTTGGTTTTCTTCATCTCCTTTCGATCGTGAAGCCCGGATAGTCGATCTAACGCGTGTTCTTCGGATCAAAGTGCTTGGATCTTCAAGAGGTAATTTATTCAACATCTTGGATTTCGATTTGGTATTGAGACATGATGTTTTGGATGTTAAGATCATGTTGTATGAAGTGATATACGCATGATTATGGATATGTTTGATTATTCATTGGATTATTGAAGGATTATTCAAGAACACTTTGAATATTGAACTGGATTTGGGGGTTTTCGATTAATTGTGGTTGAAATTACGAATTTGGTTATTCATATTGGATTATTGATCGTATTGAAGATGTTTTATTGGTTTGAAACACTTCTTGGGGATTTGATGTTGGTATTATTGAAGTTTGGTTGTAAACAATCGAAGTTTGGCCACAAAGTGTTCAATATAATGCCCCAATGAACTTGGTTTAGTCGTATCGACGTTTTGAGTTCGTTATATTCGTGTTTGATTCGTATGTTGAACGGATTATTGGTAATTGTGTTATTCAAGATTGTTCGAGCGACCGATATCTCAATTAGGACGTTGTTCGTGGAAGGATAATTGTCACGGTGTTGTGTAAGTTGATTCTTACTCGGTTAAAAGGATATTCATTCCTTTTGTTGTTGTTCATTCATAATCATACTCATTCATCATTGTATTAACCGTATTGAGACTTGTAATTGTCGAATAATCACTCCATTCACGAGGAACGACGGTTCCAATCATTTCATTGAGTTATCAATCACGTCAATATTATTTTCATCTCGGTGAGTCATTCTTGGCCTTGTCGAATTATTATTCAATATTACTCTTCATGGTCATTCCTTGCCCATATGACCTTATGGGTTCATATTGCGTGGCCGGGTGGGGATGTGTGGAATTTTTAGTCGGGCACGTGATGGTCATGTGTTGGGTTCACCGACACATTGGACTGTGCACACGGTAATGTACCTCTGTGAGACTAATTAGGTACAAGGATGGGTGTGTCCGGACACTCATCTTGTGCACATGCACATACCATTACGGGCGTACCATGATACTCCTCTTCAGCGTAATTCATAACTAAGGATATTTCATAACTTCAGGTATACCATGATTGTGTATTTTCAACCCTTGAGGATTGTTGTTCTGTGTAACTGACCCCGTTGGGGGATTTTGTTTTCAGGTCACGGCAAGGCAAAGGCACGGGAAGAGCATGTTGACGGCGAGGAGTCCCAGTGATACTAGTAGGGCCCCCCAGTCATTCAGTCATTTCATTCATTCTTATTTCTCTTCATTTGTATTTTCCGCTGCAAATTCCGTTTGAGATGTTTATTTATTCAGGGTGGTGTATTTATCTTCACATAAAATATACTAGTATTCTGTATTATCCTGGTGTATTGTACTTGAGCTCCTCATCGGAGTATTTGGTAATATAATGTGGTTCAGTACTACAATTATATTATTTAATTCATCAGTTTTCATTCGCCTGGTGGGTCCCAGTCGGGGGTCCACGACACTGTAATATCCGCCTAGATTGGGGTGTTACAATCGTCCCAACACAGAGGGGATCTACAATGACGGCCATACAATGCTACATAAGATTCCATTTGAATCGAAGCGTGCCAGCTATTATTATAAGTGAATTCCACCAAAGGTAGTTGGGCCTCCCAATCATCTTTCCAGTCAAGAGCGCATGCCCTTAACATATACTCTAGAGTATGGATAGTCCTCTCAGTCTGACCATCCGTCTGCGGATGAAATGCTGTGCTGAAGTTCAATTGTGTACCCATTGCACGATGAACTGCTTTCCAAAAATGTGACACGAATCGCCCGTCATGATCTTATAAAATATTCTTAGGGGTACCATGTAACCTTAAAATCTCTTTGATAAATAGCTGGGCCAATCTCTCGGGTCCCCATGTGTCTTTTATCTCCAAAAAGTGGGCTGATTTGGTCAGACGGTCCACAACCACCCAAGTCGCATTCATCCCTCGACGACTCGTCGGCAAGCTAATGATAAAAATCCATCGATATGTCCTCCCATTTCCACTCGGGAATCGGGAGCGGTTTCAGCATTCCTGCGGGTCGCTGATGCTCAATCTTAACTTGTTGACAGGTTAAACACCTCGAAACAAACTCTGCAACTTCATGTTTCATACTTTCCCACCAATAATATTGTTTCAAATCCTTATACATTTTGCTAGACCCCGGGTGAATGGAGTACGGGGTAGCATGAGCTTCTCTCAGGATAGAGTTCCTTAATTCGTCGTCTGCGGGTACACAAACTCGATTCCTGAAGCGTATCAATCCATCCTCGTGGATCAGAAATCCAGGTGCATTCCCTTGTTACTTCATCCCGAACTCGAGATAAGAATGGGTCCGTAACTTGCTTCGATTTAATTATATCCTCAAGGGACGATGAAATCTCAAGTGTACAGAGTTGTCCTTGAATACATTGTAACTAGACTTCAATTTCTGGCCTCGCCAACTCTAATTGCAATTTTCGCTGAACTAGCAAGCGGGTAAGCATATGCTCCTGTACTGTTTTGCGACTCAATGCGTCGGCAACTACATTTGATTTGCCAAAATGATAAAGGATCTCGATATCATAATCTTGAATGAGTTATAGCCACCTTATCTGCCTCATGTTTAACTCCTTCTGAGTAAAAATATATTTCAGGCTCTTGTGATTGGTAAAAATCTGACAGGTAACTCCATACAGATAGTGACGCCAGATTTTTAAAGCAAACACAACGGCTGCAAGTTCTAAATCATGGGTGGGGTAGTTGACTTCGTAAGATCGTAGCTGTCTCGATGCATAGGAGATCACCTTCACGTTCTGCATTAGTACACATCCAAGGCCCTGTTTAGACGCATCACTATACACCACGAATCCTTCTGTTCCCTTCGGTAGAACCAAAATAGGTGCCGAAATCAACCGACTCTTGAGTTCATCAAAACTACGCTGAAATGCCTCTGACTATAAATACTTCTTATCCTTCCTCAACAGATTAGTCATCGGTTGGGCAATCTCGGAAAAACCTTCCACGAACCGTCGGTAATAACCTGCTAGTCCCAAGAAACTGCGTACTTCTTTAACGTTCTTTGGTGGTAGCCAGTCTCGGATAGCTTCTGTCTTCTGTGGGTCTACTCGCACCCCATCAGCTGATATCACATGTCCAAGAAAGATAACTTCATGCATCCAGAACTCACATTTAGAAAATTTTCCATAAAGCTGCTCCCGCCTTAACGCCTCGAGAACTAGATGGAGATGACGCTCATGCTCTTCATGGTCATGAGAGTAGATCAGAATGTCGTCAATAAAAATGACTACAAAGTGATCCAGATAATTAATAAAGACTCGATTCATCAACTCCATGAATACTGCCGGTGCATTAGTCAGTCCAAAAGGCATCACTACGAACTCATAATGCCCATATCGAGTACGAAAAACGGTCTTCGAGATGTCAGACTCACGAATCCTCAGCTGATGGTAACCGGACTCAGGTCGATCTTAGAAAACATAGCAGATCCCTGAAGCTGATCCAATAAGTCATCAATATGTGGCAATGGATATTTGTTCTTAATGGTTACCCTGTTCAGCTCACAATAATGAATACACAGATGTAGGAATCCATCTTTCTTTCGTACAAATAGCACTGGTGCTTCCCAAGGGGACGCACTAGGTCGAATATAGCCCTTCTCGGTCAAATCCTCAAGTTGGCTCTTCAGCTCCTGCATCTCAGTCGGAGCCATACGATACGGTGCTATTGAAAGCGGGGACGTACCAGGCTCTAACTCAATATTGAACTCTACATAACGATGTGGAGGTAAGCCTGGCAACTCATCTAGAAATACCTCTGGGTAGTCTCCGACTACCAGAATATTGGCCAATTTGACTGGTCGATCCGCTGTTTTGGTCATGAAACACCAATAGCCAATACATCCCTGATTAAGCAGTTTCACTGCTTTCATAGCGCTAATGACTCTCCCGGAATGGCTGGAATTGTCACCATGGAAAGTACACTCAACACCATCGTCAGATGTGACGGTCACTGTTCGCTTGCGGACACTAAGTATGGCATCATGACGGTCCATCCAATCGATACCCAAGATTACATCATCCTTAGATAAATTGAACACAATTAAATTCGACAACCACTCACAGTCGTTCATGCGAATCGGACAGTTCTGCACTTCACGATTCCCAACAATTCTTCTACCATCGGGTAGACCAATTATATAAGCTTCACAATTGGTAACATGATATAATTGCAAACGACTCAAACAAGAAGCAGATAAAAAGGAGTGTGAAGCACTAGTATCCAAAAGAACACATACAGGCTGAGATCGGATCTTGAGAGTACCTACAATCATGCTGGCTTCGGGATCGTTGGCCTTCTTCATCTCGTAGACCCTGGGTTTTGCAGCCCCGGTACTAGATGCACCATCTTGATTTCCACGGTCCATCCCTCTGTTTGCCCTGGTAGTCTGATAAGAAGCGGACGGAGGTACACGGTCCTGAACGGAAGACTGAACTGGAGCATGAGGTGCTGATGGAGTACGTCCTGGTGATAAGTGTCAGTTTTATACACTTATCCATGGTTTGTATCGATAAATTTCACCCATAATTGAGCTAGTCTACTCGTTTTTGCTTTTAATTAATTAGTTTTTAATAATTTTATTTTTATCGGATGAAGATGTAAATCTAGTCTTAATCGGATTGAATTACTAATTTACTCAAGACATAACATGTTTATAAAATACTCTTTGTTGAATTTTTATGTATTCATGTTTTAGGGCTTTCCGAGACGGGTTCAGCAGTCTTTCCGGATTCAAAATCTGAGTTATATATCAAAAGTTATCATCCGAAGAAGATTTGGGGCAAAAACGCAAAGTCTAAGAAATTTCTGGGCTGAAAATGAAGTCTGAAACTCCATACGGGCGTAACATCATAACATACGGACGGAATTCACAAAGCAAAAAGCCATAGCCATGTTACGACCGTAACTACTCAATGTTACGGCCGTAACTCTTGGCAGATTATTGATCATTGTATAATTTTTTATACTTTTGGTCTATTATTGAGGGGATGGCTGGCATTGATCCGATCTATTATAATAATGCTGGAGTTTTGGAGCTATTAGATCACTTTAGGTGTATAAATAGACCCCTTAGATCCATCATTATTCATCATTCATCTTATATTTTTCCACTTTTTGTAATATTTTCTTTTTGTGTGAAGAACACACTTATATTATTGAGTGATTTGTGTAATAGTGGTATAGCATATGTTGTTTAGGGAGTTTATTGCTTCTTTCTCCTTTATCTACTAAGGGAGTTAGAATCAATTCTTTCTCTTTTTCAACTAATAATAACCACTCAAGCTTGTATTATGTTTATTAAACCCTTCATGGGCTAAGTTACCTTAGTTGGGATTATAAACAAGGTTAGTCATGTTATTTAAGTTTGTATAAAGATCTATTATGAATTACTTATTATTGTGTGTCATTTTCATTGTTTTAACAATCTTTATTTATTTGGCCAATAAATGACGATATTTATGGTCTTCATATGTTTCGAAAGAAAATATGTTTGATTAGATCAAATGATCTTCACTCTAAGTTGTTTTAGGGGAAAGAAATATACCTCTAGACCTTAGATGATTCTTTGAGTTATTTTCATAAAACCTAATGCTATGTATTGAAGCCAATCAACATGGAAATATAGTGGATTGATTCAATACATAAGGGGCATTTTATAGTTCGAAAGAGAAACCGTCTTTTTAAGAAAAATTGAATCTACACAACATAATAAGTAAATTCATCTTATGATCTCCTATACATCTTCTATAACTAATGATGAACTAAGTTTGTAATCCCAGCTATTTTATTTTATCTTTTATTAATCTATTATTAGTGTAATCTTTCATTTCCTTGAATATTAGAAATATTATTGCATTTTCTTTGCAATTGTTAAACCAAACTCTTAAATTGTGTGTTTCAATCATATAAATCTATATAACAAATAGTTAAATAGTGTATAATTCAATATATAACCTAACTTCCTCGTGGGATCGATAAACCGGACTAAAAAAGTCCACTTACTACTTGATACGATATCGTGCACTTGCGATAGTTACACTAAAGACTGCGTCAAGTTTTTGGCGCCGTTGCCGGGGAAGTATATGTGTTATTTTGAAATATTACATTATTAACTATTGTTATAAATACAACTTTTTTCTTTGTTGTAGATTCTCTTGTCTATGCGAAGGACGTACAATCGCGATTTAGTTTCACTAGATCCCGAGATCGAAGCCACATTCAGAAGAAGGCGAAGAGAACAAAAGAAAAGCATTATTTCTTCACCATCAATGGTGGACGAACTAAACCCACGTCTTCCCCAAGGAAACGATAACGAAAGAATTCCTCCGGTAGGGGGAATACCTAATGTTCAAAACATTCAACATCAACAACATCCTATTGTGCCGGAAATAGATGAAGACAACATGCTCTTTGGGGAATTCATGAACCCCCCATCTTTGAGCATGCAATCAAGTATGTTCTATCCACCATTTGGAGTGGACAATTTTCAAATTCGCCCCGATGTCATCAATCTCTTCTCCAACAATAACTCATTCTATAAAAGAACCGACAAGAATCCATATCTCCATATTAACCGTTTTGTGGAGATTTGTGGAAATTTCAAATATCCAAATGTAAATGACGAGGCGATCAAAATGAGACTTTTCGTGCACACTTTGAAGGACAGAGCAAGAGAGTGGCTAGATACTTTGCCACCACGAAGCATAACAAATTGGCCCGAATTTGTCCAAAAATTCACCACTAAATACATTCCACCAATAAAAGTGGCGAAACTCAAATACGAAATCTCTACATTTCGTCAACAAGATTCAGAGTCATTTCAAGAAGCATGGGAGAGATACAAAGATATGCTACGAAAATGTCCTGACCATGGTTTCAATTTGGGAGCACAAGTCAATTACTTCTATTCTGGAATTTTACCTACATGCCGAGCCAATGTCAATTCATCATCAAATGGCTCACTTGGCAACAAAACTATGAAAGAGGCTTATAATCTTTTTGAGGTTATAAGTGAACAAAGTGCAAGATGGCCAGACAGAAATATCCAAAAGAAACCAAATGGTGTTTTTGAAGTGGATTCTTATTCACTTATGTTGGCAAAAATTGAAGCTTTATCAAAGAAAGTCGAGGACATGTCTTTTTCAACTCCTCAATCTTTGAAGACGGTGCAAACTCCACAAGTTTCAGCTTTTTCATGTGAAATTTGTGGAGCAACTCACAACAACACTATCTGTCCCTTAGTGCAACAGGAGCAGTCACCACCACTACCAGAACAAGTGGCGTATGCTCAGAATTTCCAAAGGCAAGCATACAATCCTTACGGGCCAACATACAATCCAGGGTACAAAAATCATCCAAAATTTTCTTATGCAAACAACAACAATGTGTTGAATCCAACGCATCAAGAAAAGAAGCCCGGGTGGGAAGAAGCAATCACGAAGCTAGCTGAACAACAACTGAAGTATCAACAACGCAATGATGCTTCAATTAAAAATCTGGAGACACAAGTTGGCCAAATGGCCAAAATACTTTCAGAAAGATCTCATGGCATGTTACCGAGCAATACCGAGGTAAATCCAAGGGAAAATGTCCAAGCTATCACAACAAGAAGTGGAGTGCAGTTACCCGAAATTTCTATGGAAAATCATTTGGAAAAACAAAAAAATAAACAAAATCAAGAATGAGAAAAAGAATATGAATCAGGACCTTCATCTCAAAAAGGTTCAGTTGCTACAAAATCTTATGTTCCACCTATCCCATCTCCTCAACGGTTGAAGAATCACAAGCTCGATGCTCAATTCGGGAAATTCTTGGAAATTTTCAAAGAACTACACATCAACATACCTTTTGCCGATGCTCTAGCACAAATGCCAAGCTATGCCAAATTTATGAAAGATATTCTTTCCAACAAACGAAGGCTTGAAGAATATGAAACTGTCATGCTAACAGAGGAATGTAGCGGAATACTACAAAAGAAGTTGCCACCCAAGCTAAAAGATCCGGGAACTTTCACAATCCCATGTACAATTGGTGAAGTGAATTTTGGCAAAGCTCTTTGTGATTTAGGGGCAAGTATCAACTTGATGCCCCTGTCAATTTTCAACAAACTGAACTTGGGAGAAGCAAAAGCAACAACAGTTTCACTACAATTAGCTGATCGGTCAATCAAATATCACATTGGATAATAGAAGATGTGCTCATCAAGGTTGATAAATTCATATTTCCAGCAGATTTTATCATCCTTGACATGGAAGAAGATCAGGATATTCCCATTATTTTGGGACGATCATTTCTCACAACCGGACGTGCTCTTATTGACGTCTATGAAGGAAAGCTAATTCTCAGAGTGGAAGACGAACATGTCATCTTCAATGTCCTAAAAACTTTGAATCATCCCTCCACAGATGATTATTGTCTAAGAATAGACGCAATTGAATCCATGGTAAACAAGTCTTTGGAGAAGATTCTATCTAAAGATCCTCTTGAGACATGTATAGCGAATTCTCTAACCAACATGGAAGAAGAATATCACTTTGCCGAAACAGTTAACTATCTAGAAGCACTACCACCCTTAAGAAGGCATTCACATTTTGAAGAATTGGGGACAAGCTCCGCTAAACCCCCCTTATTTACAAGAAGGTCCAATACTTGATCTCAAACCTCTACCCACACATTTGAGATACGCTTACTTGGGCATTTCCTCTACACTTCCGGTCATCATATCTAACATATTGACCGAACTTGAAGAAAGGAAATTACTAAGGGTATTGAGGAATCACAAAAGAGAAATTGGATGGACTATTATGGATATTAGAGGAATAAGCCCCTCTATATGCACACACAAAATTTTTATGGAAGATGACTGCAAACCTTCAATTGAGCATCAACGACATTTGAATCCAAACATGAAGGAAATTGTGAAAGCAGAGATTCTTAAATTACTTGACGCAGGAATCATTTATCCAATCTCAGATAGTCCATGGGTGAGCCCTGTACATATGGTGTCCAAAAAGAGTGGAAGCACAATCATAGAGAACGAGCACAATGAACTTATACCAACACGACCCATCACAGGATGGAGAATGTGCATTGATTAGAGGAAGATCAACAAGACGACCAGAAAAGATCATTTTCCACTCCCATTTATTGATCAAATGCTCGATAGATTGGCGGGACATTCTTACTACTGTTTTCTTGACGGCTATTCAGGGTACAACCAAATCGTAATAGCCCTAGAAGACCAAGAGAAAACAACATTCACATGCTCTTATGGAACATTTTGTAATACCCGGTTGTAATTCAGTAATTATCATTCAGTAATTATCATTCAGTAATTTTCACTCAGTAATTTCCACTCATTAATGATCATTCATCATTCATTTCATTCATTGTATCCACCGTTCGGAGTATATTGGTATCGCGTATCAGTTTTATTCATCATTCAACCCGGTTGGATAGTCGGGCTGAGCGTAGTATCATTGTCATCTGCATTGTGGGCTAGGTGTGAGGAGTAGTGCACGCTACAAACTCTCTTTAGCGCGCGCTAATTGAGTACAGGTAGCGCACGTTACCACTCAGCATTAGCGCATGTTGTCCTGGCTGCAGTCCAGAAGGCACTGGACTGCAGGTGAGTTATAAGTAGCGCACGCTACGAATGGTAAGTAGCGCGCGCTAGTGGTTTGTAGTAGCGCACGCTAATATTTGGTGTAGCGCGCGCTAAGGTCGGACAAGCAGAGTCTAGTGGATACTGGACTGAATTGGATTAATTCATAGCGCACGTTATGAGTGGTCTTTAGCGTACGCAAACGGTGTAGTAGCGCACGCTAAATGTTGAATGTAGCGTACGCTACCGAGAGCGGATCAGAGAACAGTAGGTTCTGAACTCCAGTACTGGGCATCAATAATTCGTTAGCGCACGCTAACCATTGGTGTTAACGCACGCTAATTAAATGGTTGTAGCGCACGCTACAAAAGGTACGTAGCGCACGCTACCATTGCGAACAGTGAGTACTGGACTAACCAAAACACCCGTTAGCGCACGCTAAGAGCTGGGGCTAGCGCGCGCTAAACTGGAATTTCTATAAATTGGACAGTGTAGCCCAGATTTCGGCATTTGTCATTTCTTCTCTTTCTCTCATCGATTCCGGGCGATTTGGAGCGTTTTGGAGAGTATTCATCGAGGTGTAATCATCAATCACCATATTCAAGCATATAATCCGGAGTTATCATCATTTCATCACCTTCAAACATCAAAATCAAGGTATTAATCTCTTGGATCTAGAATTTCGGATTTTGGGTTTTTCCTTCCGATTTCTTCGTGTAAGCTTGGATTGTTGTTGGAATATGTTAGATATGGATTATCTACCTTGGAGGAATGTATTCCTACGGATTTATTGTTGTATGATTCGGATTTCATGAATTGTTGGGATTATTTCAAGAACCCTTGGGGTTGACTTCGGGTAATTTGGGGATTTTCCGATTGATGTTGTCGTAATCTTGAATTGTGGATTCCTATTGGATTATTGATGTCATTAATATTGTTTTGTTGGTTTGGATCAATCATTTGAAGTTGGTTTCGATAAATTGGATTTGGTTGTAACCAACAGGAAGGATATTTTTAACGTATTCGTTAGAGTGCATCTACGAGTTTGGATATTGTTGTATCGACGTTTGAGTTGGTTATGATCGTGTTTGATGCGTGTATTGATCGAATTATTGGTAATTGTGTTATTCAAGGTTGTTCGAGCGACCGACAGTTCATTTAGGACGTTGTTCGTGGACGGACATTCTTCATCGGTGTTGAGTAAGTTAATTCTTACTCGGTTAAAAGGATATTCATTCCTTTTTGTTGTTGATCTTTCATAATCATAACTCATTCATCATTGTATTAATCATATTGAGACTTGTAATTGTCGAATAATCACTTCATTAACGAGGAACGGCGGTTCCAATCATTTCATTGAAACTATCAATCACTTCATTATCATTTCACCTCGGTGAGTCATTCTTGACTTTGTCAGATTATTATTATTCATTGATATTCATTATGGTCATTCTCGTTCATATGACCTTCTGGGTTCATATTGCGTGGCCGGGTGCAGATGTGTGGAATTTTTAGTCGGGCACGTGATGGCCATGTATTGGGAGTGATACATTGGACTGTGCACACGGTAACAGATTACCTCCGTGAGACTAATTAGGTACAAGGACGGGTGTGTCCGGTCATTCGTCTTGTACACTTGCACAGAACATTACGGGCGTACTATGATACTCCTCTTCAGCGTAATTCATAATTAAGGATATTTCATAACTACAGATATATCATGATTGTGTATTTTCAACCCTTGAGGATTGTTGTTCAGGTATGGACCCCGGCTGGGGATTTTGTTTTTCAGGTCATGGCAAGGCAAAAGCACGGGAATAGCATGTTGGCGGCGAGGAGTCCCAGTGATACTAGTAGGGCCCCCCGATCTTTCAGTTATTCATGTTGTTGTCCTTTATTTTCCGCTGCAGACTTTCATTTGGATACTCTGTTTCATTCAGTGTTGTGTATTTTATCCCCAAAAAAGTCAGCGGTTCCGAACCAGGCCACTCAGTCCGCGTCGTTCAAAACGACAGGAGCTATCAAAGGCGAGCTCATATGTATCAGACGGGAACGTCCAGTTCGGGGGTTGGCAAGTCCCGGGTTCATGTGATGAAGAGGATCGACGATCCGGTGGACCGAATTATCTCAGGTATACTCGTAATTTTATCTCAACCTATGTGTACCTTTTTATACTGGTGCACCGCATTCATTCATTTCCGAATCATGTTTGAATAGGCTTAATTCGGATAGTCCTATTGCTTGTGGACCTTATACCATCAGGTCTACCTGACGATGGAAGAATTTTCGGAAATCATACCGAATTAAGCTTGGTGACCGCGATTGGTTGGTAGACCTAATCGTGGTGGATTTACCTAAGGACGATGTAATATTGGGTATTAGTTGGATGGATCGTCATGATACTATCCTTAGTGCTATAAGCGTTTGGTCACTATCATTCCGTCGTTGGTTGCCGAATGTGTACTTCAGGGAGGTAATCCCCGTTGTTCCAGAAGAATTATTATTATGATGGAAGCAGATAAATTCCTCAATCGAGTTGTTCAGTCATTCATTGTATCATTTTCATCGATTGGTCGTTCTAAGGCAATCGAGTTGTTCAGTCATTCATTGTATCATTTTCATCGATTGGCCGTTTTAAGGCAATCGAGTTGTTCAATCATTCATTGTATCATTTTCATCGATTGACCGCTCTAGGGCAATCGAAATGTTCAATCATTCGTGGTATCATTGTCATCGATTGAAGATGTATTCCCAGACGAGTTACCTGGTTGTCTTCACATAGAGTTGTGGAATTCACGAGTGAGTTGGAGCCCGGTACCTCCCCGTTATCGAAGGCACCATACCGGATGGCCCCGACCGAAATGCAGGAGTTGAAGATTCAACTTGAGGAATTGTTCGAGAAAGGTTATCTCCGACTGAGTGCGTCCCCGTGGGGAGCACCAGTGTTATCTGTCAAGGAGAAGTATGGTTCATTTCGTGTGTGTATTAATTATCAGGAGTTGAACAGGATGATGATCAAGGATAAGTATCCTCTACCCCGCATCGATGATCTCTTAGATCAACTTTAGGGAACAGTATTTTTTTCAAGATTGACTTAAGATCTGGATATCATCAGTTGCGAATTCGAGAGTCGGATATCGCGGGGACGACGTTTCAAACACGCTATGGTCATTATGAGTTCGTAGTCATGCCGTTCGGGCTAATTAATGCACCTGCAGTATTCATGGAGTTAATTAATCGGGTTTTCATCGACTTTTTGGATCAGTTTGTTGTTGTCTTCATTGATGACATTTTGATTTATTCTCGTGATCGAGAGGAACACGAGGTACATCTTCATCAGGTTCTCGACGTGTTAAGACGCGAGCAACTTTATGGAAAGTTTTCTAAATGTTAGTTCTGGATGTCCGAAGTGACTTTTCTCGGGCATGTAATTTCATCAGACAGAGTTCGTGTCGACCCTCAGAAGATGGAGGCTATCCGAGATTGGCAACCTCCGAAAAATGTTAAGAAATCAAGTTTCCTGATTAGTTGGTTAATTATCCGACCCACGACGGAGCTAGCGTAGTGGTTTTCGCGTTGGAAATTTGGCGTCGTTACCTTTATGGCGTCACCTGTCAGATCTTCACTGATCACAAGAGTTGAAGTATATATTTACTCAGAAGGAGTTAAATATGCGACAAAGACGGTGGTTGGAACTAATCAAAGATTACGATATCGAGATCCTTTACCACCCGGGCAAGGCGAACGTTGTCGCCGACACCTTGAGTCGTAAGTCCGTTCAGGAGCAGATGCTTGCTCGTTTAACAGTTCAGAAGGAACTTCAGCAGGAATTTATGAGAACCGAGATCGATGTCTGGTTACAGCGAGTACAAGGGCAACTTTGTACGTTAGAAATTTCATCATCACTTGAGGAGGCGATCCGGGAGAATCAGGGTTCAGACCCAGCATTGTTGCGCATCCGTGAGGATGTGGCTCAGGGGAAAGCCCTGGATTCGTGGTCCACGAGGATGGACTTTTGAGATTTAAGAATCGGTTGTGCGAACCGGCGAATGATGAGTTGAAAAACTCGATTTTGAGAGAAGCTCATGCTACCCCTTATTCGGTTCATCCGGGGTTTAGCAAGATGTACAAGGACTTGAAACAAAATTACTGGTGGAGTAATATGAAGCGAGAAGTCGCGGAATTTGTTACGAGATGCTTAACCTGTCAACAAGTCAAGATTGAACATCAGCGACCGGCGGGTATGCTGAAACCTCTCCCTATTCTAGAATGGAAGTGGGAAGACATTTCGATGGATTTCATCACGAGTTTGCCGACGAGTCGTCGTGGCATGAACACAATCTGGGTAATTGTGGACCGTTTGACTAAATCAGCTCATTTCCTTGAGATTTAGGATACGTGGGGTCCCGAGAGACTGGCCCAGTTGTTTACCAAAGAGATAGTGAGACTGCACGGTACCCCTAAGAGTATCGTTTCCGATCGTGACGGACGATTTGTTTCTCATTTTTGGAAATCAGTTCATCGTGCTATGGGAACTCAGCTCAATCTCAGTACCGCCTTTCATCCTCAGTCCGACGGGCAATCACAGAGGACTATTCAGACACTAGAGGACATGTTGAAGGCAGGCGTCCTCGATTGGAAAGACGACTGGGAAGCCCAACTACCATTGATCGATTTCACGTATAATAATAGTTGGCATGCTTCGATTAAGATGGCACCTTACGAGGCCTTGTACGGTCGTCGTTGTCGATCTCCTTTTTGTTGGGATGACCTATCCGAATCAATCGGCACCGAGCCCGATATGCTTTTCGCCGCTCGTGAGAAGGTAGCTTTGATCAGGAGTTTTTTGTTGACCGCTCAGAGTCGAACATTGTCTCCGACGCCTTGAGTCGTAAGTCCGTTCAGGAGCAGATGCTTGCTCGTTTAACAGTTCAGAAGGAGCTTCAGCAGGAATTCCTTAGACCCGAGATCGAGGTCTGGCTTCAGCGAGTACTAGGGCAACTTTGCATGTTAGAGATTTCATCGCCACTTGAGGAGGCAATCAGAGAGAATCAGGGTTCAAACCCATCCTTGTTGCGCATCCGTGAGGATGTGGCTCAGTGGAAAGCCCCTGGATTCGTGGTCCATGAGGATGGACTTTTGAGATTTAAGAATCGGTTGTGCGTACCGGCGAATGATGAGTTGAAAAATTCGATTTTGAGAGAAGCTCATGCTACCCCTTATTCTGTTCATCCGGGGTCTAGCAAGATGTACAAGGACTTGAAACAAAATTACTGGTGGAGTAATATGAAGCGAGAAGTCGCGAAATTTGTTTCGAGATGCTTAACCTGTCAACAAGTCAAGATTGAACATCAGCGACCGACGGGTATGCTGAAACCTCTCCCTATTCCAGAATGAAAGTGGGAAGACATTTCTATGGATTTCATCACGAGTTTGACGACGAGTCGTCGTGGCATGAGTACGATCTGGGTGATTGTGGATGTAATACCCGGTTGTAATTCAGTAATTATCATTTAGTATTTATCATTCAGTATTTGATACTCAGTAATTTCACTCATTATTGATCATTTGTCGCTCATATTCAATCGTGGTATTCATCATTCAGAGTAATTGTATCGTGTATCAATCGTCGTCCATCACTAATCTAATTGGAGTTTCGTGTCATGTTTATCATCGTTGTCTTTTTCGTTGTGGGTTGTGCGTGAGGAGTAGCGTACGCTACGTACTCTTTTTAGCTTATGCTAATTGAGTATAGGTAGCGCACGCTACCACTCAGCATTAGCGCACGCTAATGTTACCCTGGCTGCAGTCCAGAAGGTACTGGACTGCAGGTGAATTATTAGTAGCGCACGCTACGAGTGGTAAGTAGCGCACGCTAGTGAGTTGTAGTAGCGCACGCTAGATATGTGGAGTAGCGCGCGCTAAGGACGGATCAGGTTGAGTCCAGTGGCTACTGGACTGCACTGGATTAATTCATAGCGCACGCTATGAGTGATATTTAGCGTGCGCAAGCGGTGTAGTAGCGTACGCTACTTGTTGGTTGTAGCGCACGCTACCGAAGTCAGATCAGAGGACAGACAGTTTCTGGATTCCAGTACTGGGCATCACATAATTCGTTAGCGCGTGCTAACAATGGGTGTTAACGCACGCTAATGGCATGGCTGTAGCGCACGCTACAAAAAGGTACGTAGCGCGCGCTACCGTATTCGGACAGTGGGTACTGGACTACCCAAATTACCCGTTAGCGCACGCTACGCATAAGGGCTAGCGCACGCTAACCTGAGTTGGCTATATATTGGACAGTTAGCCTGAGTTCGTCATTTTATCATTCTTTCTCACTTCCCTCATCGGTTCGGGCGATTTCGGACATTTTGGAGAGTTCTCTTCGAGCTTCTATCACCTATCATCATAATCTAGGCTTTGAGTTGGATTATCATCACTTCATCATCTCATTAACATCGAATCAAAGGTATTAATCTCTTGGATCTAGAATTTCGGATTTTTGGGCTTTTCCTTCCGATTTCTTCGTATAAGCTTGGATTATCATTGGAATATGTTAGATATGGATTATCTACCTTGGATAAGTATATTCTTACGGATTTAATGGTTATTTTCGGAATTATTTCAAGAACCCTTGGGGTTGACTTCGGTTAATTGGGGATTTTCCGATTGATGTAGTTGTAATCTCGAATTGTGGATTCCTAATGGATTATTGATATCATTGAAGTGTTTTGTTGGTTAGAAATACTCATTTCGGTGTTGGTTTCGATATATTCTGGATTGGATATTTTCGAAGTCGGGTGGTTGGTTACGTATTCGTTAGAATGCCCCTATGAGTTTGATTATCGTTGTTTCGACCTTTGGGTTAGTCGTGTTTTGTTGCTTGATACGTGTATTGAACGGTTGTTGGTAATTATTGTTATTCAAGGTTGTTCGAGCGACCGGTTTTTCACTTAGGACGTTGTTCGTGGACGGACATTCTTCATCGGTATTGAGTAAGTTGATTCTTACTCGGTTAAAAGGATATTCATTCCTTTTGTTGTTGATCATTCATAATCATAACTCATTCATCATTGTATTAATCATTTTGAGACTTTTAATTGTCGGATAATCATTTCATTAGCTAGGAACGGCGGTTCCAATCATTTCATTGAAAACTATCAATCACTTCATTATCACTTTCATATCGGTGAGTCATTCTTGACTTTGTCGGATTATTATTATTCATTGATATTCATTATGGTCATTCTTGTCCATATGACCTTCTGGGTTCATATTGCGTGGCTGGGTGCGGATGTGTGGAATTTTTAGTCGGGCACATGATGGCCATGTATTGGGAGTGATACATTGGACTGTGCACACGGTAACGATTACCTCCGTGAGACTAATTAGGTACAAGGACGGGTGGGTCCGGTCATCCGTCTTGTACACTTGCACAGAATACTACGGGCGTACTGTGATACTCCTCTTCAGCGTAATTCATAACTAAGGATAATTCATAACTTCAGTTAAATCATGTTTGTGTATTTTCAACCCTTGAGGATTGTTGTTACGTATGGCGGCCCGTTGGGGGATTTTGTTTTCAGGTCACGGCAAGGCAAAGGTACGGGAAGAGCATGTTGACGGCGACGAGTCCCAGTGATACTAGTAGGGGGCCCCAGTCATTCCGTTTGTTCAGTCATTTCAGTCATTTCGGTTATTTCCGTCATTTGTATTTTCCGCTGCAAATTCCGTTTGAGATGCTTATTTGTTTAGGGTGGTGTATTTTATCTCCATATAAAATATACTAGTATTCTGTTTTGTCCTGGTGTAATGTACTTAAACTCCTCATCGGAGTACTTGATAATATAATGTGGTTCGGTACTACAATTATATTATTTAATTCATCATTTTCATTCGCCTGGTGGGTCCCAGTCGGGGATTCACGGTACTGTAATATCCGCCTAGTTTGGGGTGTTACAGAGTTGGTATCAGAGCATGGTTTTGAATACTACCCTCCAAGTCATGTCTTATTTGAAATCATCGTCATCGGACTAGTATCATTGGACTTTTGCGTCACGTGTGACCTGTGCAAATGCCGAGCCAATCAGACCAAGAACTGTAAGATTTCTAATGCCATGGTATAATTTCTGGCAATAATCATTCATTCATAATTCATCAGTTAACAATCCTCAATCATCATTGTCATTTTGACCAGGACGGTCAGATTAACTCATTAATCACTCAATTCATTTCATTATTCAGTTGTTGATCAGGAAGATCAAATCATTAATCTTGTTAACTCGTTCAAGATAATCCTTTCAGTAATTTCATCAGATAATCATGTCACGTCAATTAATCATTCATGTAACCCTTTGTGTTAGAGCGCGTAAGCTCATTTTCATCATCTCATGTCATAATCATAACGTGTTATTCATGCGGGAAATATAATCATCATGTGACTTTCCTACTTCAGTATGGAGAGGGCAAGAGGAGGACGTGGAGGACGAGGCCGTGGAGCGGGCCGAATCCCGAGAGCTCGTGTGAATACCCGTGCAAACGCGAGAAATAATGCTAATTCATCGAGCAGCGACGCTGCCACTCATTCACCTGGACGCGATCATTCACTATCGGGGAGTCGTACCCGGGACACGGCTCAGTCAGAAGGTGTCCGGGTTGACCCACTCGCTTTCATGCAGGGCATGATGGCCCAAATGACCCAGATGGCACAGCTGATGGAGACGATGCATAACTCTGTCAATCAAAATCAACAGGCTCCTCCGCCGCCACCTCAGAGGCAAGAGAGGAATGTGAGCAATATCATCGGCGACATCTCTCGCCAGAGGCCACCTACTTTCGAGGGCTCGTCTGAGCCGGCGGATATCATTCATTGGCTAGAGCATTTCTAGAAGTTGTTTGCTATGGTAGAGAGTGTCCCGAAGGACACAAAGTTTCCGTTGCGGCTTACTACCTGGGTAAGAGCGCACATTCTTGGTGGTTGTCGTTGAAGCCCACCGAAGGATCATGTACTTGGGATCAGTTCAAAACTCTCATGATGGAGAGGTATTATCCGGCCCCGCTCAGAGAGGCCAAGCTGTCAGAGTTACTCACCCCCGACCCCTCAACAGAGGAGGATGTTCTCGCCATTGCCGAGAAATTTCAGGAACTTCTTCCTTTCGCCTCATCCATCATTCATTCGGAGGCGGATAAAATCAAGTATTTCAGCAAGAGGCTGAAACCCCGTATGAGACTTCAGTTGCTTAACCATAATTGCACCACGTTGGCTGAATTCATTGAGAAAGCTCTTACCTATGAGCTTACTGCTAAGGAGATTGCTAAGCAGCAACCTTCGTCTACTAGCAAGAAATCGAAGAATCGTAACCAGTCTGAAGGCGGTCAGACAACCTTCAAGAAACCCCATGCGGGCTCTGCTTTTTCTGAGCGACCTCCTGTGTCGTCTAAACCCGCGGAATCTCAGTCTCGAGGGGCCAGTTCGGCCATCACCTGTTATAACTGTGGGGATCTTGGTCATGTCAGCACCAAGTGTCCGAGATCATCACGTGTCATAATCAGTGGAATTGTGGGGCATAAGGCCCGTTTTTGCCGTAGGGACTCCAAACCTACTCGACGTCATCTCATGCCCGAAAGCGATCGGCCGTTGAATCGGGCCACTCAATCGGCGTCGTTTAAAGCAGCGGGAGCGACTAAAGGTGAAGCCTATAGCCAGACAGGAGCGTCCGGTCTGGGACTAGCAAGCCCCGGATTTATGAGATGAAGAAGACCGATGATCCCGAGGCTGGATGATCTCGGGTACACTCGATATTCTATCTCAACTTTGTGTGTACCCTTTTTGATACCGGTGCATCGCATTCATTCATTTCGAGTCATGTGTGAGTAGACTACTTGGGTAGTGCTACTAGTTGTGAGCCTTATGTCATTGGTCTACGATGGTAGACGAATTATCGTGTCGGGAGATTCAGAATTGTCCGATTCAGTTTCATGGTCGTGTATGGCCAGCGGACCTAATCGTAGTAGATTTGCCAAGGGACGACGTCATCTTGGGTATTGATTGGATGGATCGTCATGATGCCATCATTAGTGTCCGTAAGCGTATGATCACTATCATTTCAGACGATGGGGTTGAATGTGTGTTTCAGGGAGGTAATCCCGGCTATTCTGGTAAGGTCATTAATTTGATGAAAGCAGTAAAATTACTCAATCAGGGGTGTGTTGGTTATTGGTGCTATATGACCAAAACCGAGAAATCATCAGTAATGTTGACGGATATCCCGGTAGTGAGGGAATATGCCGATGTTTTTCCAGACGAGTTACCTGGTTTGCCTCCACAGAGGGATGTGGAATTCACGATTGAGTTGGAGCACAATGCGTCCCGATATCGAAGGCACCGTACCGGATGGCCCCGACCGAAATGCAGGAGTTAAAGAACCAACTTGAGGAGTTGTTCGAGAAGGGTTATATTCGACCGAGTGCGTCCCCGTGGGGAGCGCCAGTGTTGTTTGTCAAGAAGAAGGATGGTTCATTTCGCTTATGTATTGATTATCGGGAGTTGAACAGGGTGACGATCAAGAATAAGTATCCCTTACCCCGTATCGATGATCTTTTGGATCAACTTCAGGGAGCTTCAGTATTTTCCAAGATCGACCTAAGATCTGGATATCATCAGTTGCGGATTCGAGAGTCGGATATCGCGAGGACGGCGTTTCGAACACGCTATGGTCATTATGAGTTTGTGGTTATGCCGTTCGGATTGACTAACGCGCCTGCGGTATTCATGGAGTTAATGAATCGGGTTTTCATCGACTTTTTGGATCAGTTTGTTGTTGTCTTCATCGATGACATTTTGATTTATTCTCGTGACCGAGAGGAACACGAGTTTCACCTTCATCAAGTGCTCGACGTGTTGAGACGAGAACAACTTTATGGGAAGTTTTCTAAATGTGAGTTCTGGATGTCCGAAGTGACGTTTCTCGGACACGTAATTTCATCAGACGGAGTTCGTGTCGACCCTCAGAAGACGGAGGCTATCCGAGATTGGCTACCTCTGAAGAATGTTAAGAAAATCCGAAGCTTCCTCGGATTAGCGGGTTATTATCGGCGATTTGTGGAAGGATTTTCTAAAATCGCTCAACCTTTGACGAACCTTTTACGGAAGGATAAGAAATACACGTGGTCTGACGCGTGTCAACGGAGTTTTGAGGAACTCAAGAGCCGGTTAATGTCAGCACCTGTACTTTCCTTGCCGCAGGGGACGGAAGGATTTGTGGTCTATAGTGATGCGTCCGGACAGGGTCTCGGATGTGTACTCATGCAGAATGGAAAGGTTATTGCCTATGCTTCACGGCAATTGAGACCTTACGAGGTTAATTATCCGACCCACGACCTGGAGCTAGCGTAGTGGTGTTCGCTTTGAAGATATGGCGTCATTATCTTTATGTCGTTACATCACGATATTCACCGATCATAAGAGTTTAAAGTATATATTTACTCAGAAGGAGTTAAATATGCGACAGAGACGGTGGTTGGAATTAATCAAAGATTATGATATTGAGATCCTTTACCACCCGGGCAAGGCGAACATTGTCGCCGACGCCTTGAGTCGTAAGTCCATTCAGGAGCAGATGCTTGCTCGTTTAACAATCCACAAGGAGCTTCAGCAGGAATTCCTTAGACCCGAGATCGAGGTGCAGCCGGCGAGTTCAGGGACAACTTTGTATGTTAGAGATTTCATCGTCACTCGAGGAGGCAATCCGAGAGAATCAGAGTTCAGACCCTTCATTGTTGCGCATCCGTGAGGATGTGACTCAGGGGAAAGCCCCTGGATTTGTGGTCCACGAGGATGGACTTTTGCGGTTTAAGAATCGGTTGTGCGTACCGGCGAATGACGAGTTGAAAAACTCTATTTTGAGAGAAGCTCATGCTACCCCTTATTCTGTTCATCCGGGGTCCAGCAAGATGTACAAGGACTTGAGACAAAATTACTGGTGGAGTAATATGAAGCGAGAAGTCGCAGAATTTGTTTCGAGATGCTTAACCTGTCAACAAGTTAATATTGAACATCAGCGGCCGGCGGGTATGCTGAAACCTCTTCCTATTCTTGAGTGGAAGTGGGAAGACATTTCTATGGATTTCATCACGAGTTTGCCGACGAGTCGTCGTGGCATGAATACGATCTGGGTGATCGTGGACCGCTTAACCAAATCAGCTCATTTCCTTGAGATCAAGGATACGTGGGGTCTCGAGAGACTTGCCCAGCTTTTCATCAAAGAGATAGTGAGACTTCACAGTACTCCTAAAAGTATCGTTTCCGATCGTGACGGACGGTTTGTGTCTCATTTTTGGAAATCAGTTCATCGTGCTATGGGAACTCAGCTTAATCTCAGTACCGTTTTTCATCCTCAGTCCGACGGGCAATCAGAGAGGACTATTCAGACGTTAGAGGACATGTTGAGGGCATGCGTCCTCGATTGGAAAGACGATTGGGAAGCCCAACTACCATTGATCGAATTCACGTATAATAATAGTTGGCATGCTTCGATCAAGATGTCACCTTATGAGGCCTTGTATGGTCGTCGTTGTCTATCTCCGTTGTGTTGGGACGACTTATCAGAATCAATCGGCACCGAGCCCGATATGCTTATAGCCGCCCGTGAGAAGGTAACTTTGATCAGGAGTCGTTTGTTGACCGCTCAGAGTCGACAGAAATCATATGCAGATAACCGTCGTCGACCATTAGAGTTTGAGGCTGGTGACCACGTGTTGGTCAAGGTATCCCCGAGTCGTGGTATCTTCTGTTTTGGGAAGAGGGGAAAGTTGAGTCCGAGATTCATTGGACCGTTCGAGATTTTGGATCGAGTAGGCGAGTTAGCTTATCGATTGGCTTTACCTCCGGCGTTAAGCCGAATTCATAATGTGTTTCACGTCTCTCAGTTGCGGAAGTATGTTGCCGACCCGAGTCACATACTTCAGTTCGATGAAATCGAGATCGCCGACGATCATTCATATGAGGAGCGTCCTATACGAGTTTTAGAGCGGCGAATCAAGCAGTTAAGGAATAAGACAATTCCTTTGGTTAAAATTCAGTGGTCTAGACACGGAGTCGAAGAGGCTACGTGGGAAACCGAGGATAGTATGCGGGAGAGTTATCCCGAGCTGTTTGACCCTTAGTTTCGGGGACGAAACTCTTTTAAGGGGGGGTGTATGTAATACCCAGTTGTAATTCAGTAATTATCATTCAGTATTTATCATTCAGTATTTGATACTCAGTAATTTCACTCATTGTTGATCATTTGTCGCTCATATTCAATCGTGGTATTCATCATTCAGAGTAATTGTATCGTGTATCAATCGTCGTCCATCACTAATCTAATTGGAGTTTCGTGCCGTGTTTATCATCGTTGTCTTTTTCGTTGTGGGCTGTGCGTGAGGAGTAGCGTACGCTACGTACTCTTTTTAGCGTACGCTAATTGAGTACAGGTAGCGCACGCTACCACTCAGCATTAGCGCACGCTAATGTTACCCTGGCTGCAGTCCAGAAGGTACTGGACTGCAGGTGAATTATTAGTAGTGCACGCTACGAGTGGTAAGTAGCGCACGCTAGTGAGTTGTAGTAGCGCACGCTAGATATGTGGAGTAGCGCGCTGGGGCGGATCGAGGTTGAGTCCGGTGGCTACCGGGTGCCTTCGATTAATTCATAGCGCACGCTATGAGTGATATTTAGCGTGCGCAGCGGTGTAGTAGCGTACGCTACTTGTTGGTTGTAGCGCACGCTACGAAGTCGAATCGAGAGGCGAGCGGTTTACGGATTCCAAGATCGGGCATCACATAATTCGTTAGCGCGCGCTAACAATGGGTGTTAACGCACGCTAATGGCATGGCCGTAGCGCACGCTACAAAAAGGTACGTAGCGCGCGCTACCGTGTTCGGACAGTGGGTACTGGACTACCCAAATTACCCGTTAGCGCACGCTACGCATAAGGGCTAGCGCACGCTAACCTGGGTTGGCTATATATTGAATGATTGCTTTGAGTTCGTCATTTTATCATTCTTTCTCACTTCCCTCATCGGTTCGGGCGATTTCGGACATTTTGGAGAGTTCTCTTCGAGCTTCTATCACCTATCATCATAATCTAGGCTTTGAGTTGGATTATCATCACTTCATCATCTCATTAACATCGAATCAAAGGTATTAATCTCTTGGATCTAGAATTTCGGATTTTTGGGCTTTTCCTTCCGATTTCTTCGTATAAGCTTGGATTATCATTGGAATATGTTAGATATGGATTATCTACCTTGGATAAGTATATTCTTACGGATTTAATGGTTATTTTCGGAATTATTTCAAGAACCCTTGGGGTTGACTTCGGTTAATTGGGGATTTTCCGATTGATGTAGTTGTAATCTCGAATTGTGGATTCCTAATGGATTATTGATATCATTGAAGTGTTTTGTTGGTTTGAAATACTCATTTCGGTGTTGGTTTCGATATATTCGGGATTGGATATTTTCGAAGTCGGGTGGTTGGTTACGTATTCGTTAGAATGCCCCTATGAGTTTGATTATCGTTGTTTCGACCTTTGGGTTAGTCGTGTTTTGTTGCTTGATACGTGTATTGAACGGTTGTTGGTAATTATTGTTATTCAAGGTTGTTCGAGCGACCAGTTTTTCACTTAGGACGTTGTTCGTGGACGGACATTCTTCATCGGTATTGAGTAAGTTGATTCTTACTCGGTTAAAAGGATATTCATTCCTTTTGTTGTTGATCATTCATAATCATAACTCATTCATCACTGTATTAATCATTTTGAGACTTGTAATTGTCGGATAATCATTTCATTAGCTAGGAACGGCGGTTCCAATCATTTCATTGAAAACTATCAATCACTTCATTATCACTTTCATATCGGTGAGTCATTCTTGACTTTGTCGGATTATTATTATTCACTGATATTCATTATGGTCATTCTTGTCCATATGACCTTCTGGGTTCATATTGCGTGGCTGGGTGCGGATGTGTGGAATTTTTAGTCGGGCACATGATGGCCATGTATTGGGAGTGATACATTGGACTGTGCACACGGTAACGATTACCTCCGTGAGACTAATTAGGTACAAGGACGGGTGGGTCCGGTCATCCGTCTTATACACTTGCACAGAACACTACAGGCGTACTATGATACTCCTCTTCAGCGTAATTCATAACTAAGGATAATTCATAACTTCAGTTGAATCATGTTTGTGTATTTTCAACCCTTGAGGATTGTTGTTCTGTGTAACTGACCCCGTTGGGGGATTTTGTTTTCAGGTCACGGCAAGGCAAAGGTACGGGAAGAGCATGTTGACGGCGACGAGTCCCAGTGATACTAGTAGGGGGCCCCAGTCATTCCGTTTGTTCAGTCATTTTAGTCATTTCGGTTATTTCCGTCATTTGTATTTTCCGCTGCAAATTCCGTTTGAGATGCTTATTTGTTCAGGGTGGTGTATTTTGTCTCCATATAAAATATACTAGTATTCTATTTTGATACGAAAAAGTTATAATTGTTTAAAGTATTAAGTTAAAAATAAAAGAAATAAAATGAGAGAAAAATTTTATATGGTAGATATTACATATGGAATAACCCTCTAACTTCCCTCTCAAACTAAATGTCCATTTTTTTAAGATTTTTAAAAAAAGAAATAATGTGGTAATGACACATGTCTTTTTAAATTTTCTTGCGACTCTCTTTTAATATTAAGTATGGATTTGGACAAAGGCATACCGCTAAATTTTTATTGATTTTTAAATATCAACGGCAACACATTTTTAAAGACCAACGGCTACACCGACTTCAATGTTACCGTAGATACGGAATAACGTCTACAGTAACAGTGATCGATAGCAATGCTAACACCAAAAAAAAGTGTAGGCCTAGATCACTTTCAAGACATATATGGCTACACTTTTGCTTGTAACACTGAAAAAAGCGTTGTTAAAGCCCATATATGGCGTAGTGTCGGAGTACTTGGTAATATAATGTGGTTCGGTACTACAATTATATTATTTAATTCATCATTTTCATTCGCCTGGTGGGTCCCAGTCGGGGATTCACGGCACTGTAATATCCGCCTAGTTTGGGGTGTTACAGTGGACCGCTTAACTAAGTCAGCTCACTTTCTCGAGATTAAGGATACTTAGGGTCCCGAGAGACTTGCCCAGTTATTCATCAAAGAGATAGTGAGACTGCAGGGTACTCCTAAAAGTATCGTTTCCGATCGTGACGGACGGTTTGTGTCTCATTTTTGGAAATCAGTTCATCTTGCCATGGGAACTCAGCTTAATTTCAGCACATCTTTTCATCCTCAGTCCGACGGACAATCAGAGAGGACTATTCAGACATTGGAGGACATGTTGAGGGCATGCATCCTCGATTGGAAAGACGATTGGGAAGCCCAACTACCATTGATCGAGTTCACGTATAATAATAGTTGCCATGCTTCGATTAAGATGGCACCTTACGAGGCCTTGTACGGTCGTCGTTGTCGATCTCCTTTGTGTTGGGATGACCTATCCGAATCAACCGGCACCGAGCCCGATATGCTTTTCGCCGCTCGTGAGAAGGTAGCTTTGATCAGGAGTTTTTTGTTGACCGCTCAGAGTCGATAGAAATCTTATGCAGACAATCATCATCGATCACTAGAGTTCGAGACGGGTGACCACGTTTTGGTCAAGGTATCCCCGAGTCGAGGTATTTTCCGTTTCGGAAAATGTGGGAAGTTGAGTCCGAGATTTATTGGACCGTTTGAGATTTTGGAACGAGTAGGCGAGCTAGCTTATCGATTGGCCTTACATCCGGCGTTAAGCCGAATTCATAATGTGTTTCACGTCTCTCAGCTACGGAAGTATGTTGCCGACCCGAGTCACATACTTCAGTTCGACGAAATCGAGATCGCGGATGATCATTCGTATGAGGAGCGTCCCATACGAGTCTTAGAGCGGCGAATCAAACAGTTGAGGAATAAGGCGATTCCTTTGGTTAAAATTCAGTGGTATAGACACGGAGTCGAAGAGGCTACTTGGGAAACCGAGGATAGTATGCGGGAGAGTTATCCCGAGTTGTTTGACCCTTAGTTTCGGGGACGAAACTCTTTTAAGGGGGGGGGGTGCATGTAATACGCAGTTGTAATTCAGTCATTATCATTTAGTAATTTCATTCGGTATTTGTCACTATGTAATTTTTTCACTTGTTAATAATCATTCATCCGTGTTCACCGTTCGGAATAACTTCGAGTTGTGTATCGATATTGTTCATTGTTTCAACCTTACTCGGGAATCGAGACAAGAGTATTATCTCGATTGTTATAATTGATTCATTAGTCGATGTTGACGTTGGAGTTCATGTCATTTCTAACCTCCTCATTGTTCAAATTGTGTTTTGTTGGGCGAACCCTTGTAATCATTGCTTGGAACCACCGTTTGGGGTTTCTGTACTTCCATTTCGTGTTATTGTTTCCCAAATATTGATTCCTATTGCTTTTATTCTCTACCCGGGTGATTTTTCATCAGTTTAGGGCCCAACGGGGGAGTGGGCCGCGGCACAAGAAATGTGCGCCGCGGCACACACATGCTGCAATTTTGGCCGACCCGACTGTACCGGGGGCCGCGGCTCATGCCGGCAGGGCCGCGGTACACTGCCGAGTCACTGCCGCGGCACACTCGTCCGGGCCGAGGCACACTCATGTTGTTTTTTTGGCCAACCCATCTGTACCGGGGGTCGCGGATCATGCCGTCCGGGCCGCGGCATGCTGCCGATCACTGGTGGCAGTTTTGGCCCTGTGCCGTGGCACACTTCGGCCGGGCCGCGGCACACAGTTCAGTCAGCACTATAATTGCGGTTTTTGTGTGGAACAACTCATTTCTTCCCATTTCTTCAACCTATACGAGAGAGAGGGCTTTAGGGGGGAGACTTTCATCTATCACTTGAGTGCTTGGTTTTCTTCATCTCCTTTCGATCGTGAAGCCCGGATAGTCGATCTAACGCGTGTTCTTCGGATCAAAGTGCTTGGATCTTCAAGAGGTAATTTATTCAACATCTTGGATTTCGATTTGGTATTGAGATATGATGTTTTGTATGTTAAGATCATGTTTTATGAAGTGATATAGGCATGATTATGGATATGTTTGATTATTCATTGGATTATTGAAGGATTATTCAAGAACACTTTGAATATTGAACTGGATTTGGGGGTTTTCGATTAATTGTGGTTGAAATCACAAATTTGGTTATTCATATTGGATTATTGATCGTATTGAAGATGTTTTGTTGGTTTGAAACACTTCTTGGGGATTTGATGTTGGTATTATTGAAGTTTGGTTGTAAACAATCGAAGTTTGGCCACAAAGTGTTCAATATAATGCCCCAATGAACTTGGTTTAGTCGTATCGACGTTTTGAGTTCGTTATATTCGTGTTTGATTCGTATGTTGAACGGATTATTGGTAATTGTGTTATTCAAGGTTGTTCGAGCGACCGATATCTCAATTAGGACGTTGTTCGTGGAAGGATAATTGTCACGGTGTTCTGTAAGTTGATTCTTACTCGGTTAAAAGGATATTCATTCCTTTTGTTGTTGTTCATTCATAATCATACTCATTCATCATTGTATTAACCGTATTGAGACTTGTAATTGTCGAATAATCACTTCATTCACGAGCAGCGGTTCCAATCATTTCATTGAGTTATCAATCACGTCACTATTATTTTCATCTCGGTGAGTCATTCTTGGCCTTGTCGAATTATTATTCAATATTACTCTTCATGGTCATTCCTTGCCCATATGACCTTATGGGTTCATATTGCGTGGCCGGGTGGGGATGTGTGGAATTTTTAGTCGGGCACGTGATGGTCATGTGTTGGGTTCACCGACACATTGGACTGTGCACACGGTAATGTACCTCCGTGAGACTAATTAGGTACAAGGACGGGTGTGTCCGGACACTCATCTTGTGCACATGCACATACCATTACGGGCGTACCATGATACTCCTCTTCAGCGTAATTCATAACTAAGGATATTTCATAACTTCAGGTATACCATGATTGTGTATTTTCAACCCTTGAGGATTGTTGTTACGTATGGCCCGGCCCGTTGAGATTTTATTTTCAGGTCACGGCAAGGCAAAGGCACGGGAAGAGCATGTTGACGGCGAGGAGTCCCAGTGATACTAGTAGGGGGGCCCAGTCATTCAGTCATTTCAGTCATTCTTATTTCTCTTCATTTGTATTTTCCGCTGCAAATTCCGTTTGAGATGTTTATTTATTCAGGGTGGTGTATTTATCTTCACATAAAATATACTAGTATTCTGTATTATCCTGGTGTATTGTACTTGAGCTCCTCATCGGAGTATTTGGTAATATAATGTGGTTCGGTACTACAATTATATTATTTAATTCATCAGTTTTCATTCGCCTGGTGGGTCCCAGTCGGGGGTCCACGACACTATAATATCCGCCTAGATTGGGGTGTTACAATCGTCCCAACACAGAGGGGATCTACAATGACGGCCATACAACGCTACATAAGATTCCATTTGAATCGAAGCGTGCCAGCTATTATTATAAGTGAATTCCACAAAAGGTAGTTGGGCCTCCCAATCATCTTTCCAGTCAAGAGCGCATGCCCTTAACATATACTCTAGAGTATGGATAGTCCTCTCAATCTGACCATCCGTCTGCGGATGAAATGTTGTGCTGAAGTTCAATTGTGTACCCATTGCACGATGAACTGCTTTCCAAAAATGTGACATGAATCGCCCGTCATGATCTGATACAATACTCTTAGGGGTACCATGTAACCTTAAAATCTCTTTGATAAATAGCTGGGCCAATCTCTCGGGTCCCCATGTGTCTTTTATCTCCAAAAAGTGGGCTGATTTGGTCAGACGGTCCACAACCACCCAAGTCGCATTCATCCCTCGACGAATCGTCGGCAAGCTAATGATAAAAATCCATCGATATGTCCTCCCATTTCCACTTGGGAATCGGGAGCGGTTTCACCATTCCTGCGGGTCGCTGATGCTCAATCTTAAGTTGTTGACAGGTTAAACACCTCGAAACAAACTCTGCAACTTCATGTTTCATACTTTCCCACTAATAATATTGTTTCAAATCCTTATACATTTTGCTAGACCCCGGGTGAATGGAGTACGGAGTAGCATGAGCTTCTCTCAGGATAGAGTTCCTTAATTCGTCGTCTGCGGGTACACAAACTCGATTCCTGAAGCGTATCAATCCATCCTCGTGGATCAGAAATCCAGGTGCATTCCCTTGTTACTTCATCCCGAACTCGAGATAAGAATGGGTCCGTAACTTGCTTCGATTTAATTATATCCTCAAGGGACGATGAAATCTCAAGTGTACAGAGTTGTCCTTGAATACATTGTAACTAGACTTCAATTTCTGGCCTCGCCAACTCTAATTGCAATTTTCGCTGAACTGGCAAGCGGGTAAGCATCTGCTCCTGTACTGTTTTGCGACTCAATGCGTCGGCAACCACATTTGATTTTCCCAGATGATAAAGGATCTCGATATCATAATCTTGAATGAGTTATAGCCACCTTATCTGCCTCATGTTTAACTCCTTCTGAGTAAAAATATATTTCAGGCTCTTGTGATTGGTAAAATTCTGACAGGTAACTCCATACAGATAGTGACGCCAGATTTTTAAAGCAAACACCATGGCTGCAAGTTCTAAATCATGGGTGGGGTAGTTGACTTCGTAAGATCGTAGCTGTCTCGATGTATAGGAGATCACCTTCGCGTTCTGCATTAGTACACATCCAAGGCCCTGTTTAGACGCGTCACTATACACCACGAATCCTTCTGTTCCCTTCGGTAGAACCAAAATAGGTGCCGAAATCAACCGACTCTTGAGTTCATCAAAACTACGCTGAAATGCCTCTGACTATAAATACTTCCTATCCTTCCTCAACAGATTAGTCATCGGTTGGGCAATCTCGGAAAAACCTTCCACGAACCGTCGGTAATAACCTGCTAGTCCCAAGAAACTGCGTACTTCCTTAACGTTCTTTGGTGGTAGCCAGTCTCGGATAACCACATCTTCTGTGGGTCTACTCGCACCCCATCAGCTGATATCACATGTCCGAGAAAGATAACTTCATGCATCCAGAACTCACATTTAGAAAATTTTCCATAAAGCTGCTCCCGCCTTAACGCCTCGAGAACTAGATAGAGATGACGCTCATGCTCTTCATGGTCATGAGAGTAGATCAGAATGTCGTCAATAAAAATGACTACAAAGTGATCCAGATAATTAATAAAGACTCGATTCTTCAACTCCATGAATACTGCCGGTGCATTAGTCAGTCCAAAAGGCATCACTACGAACTCATAATGCCCATAGCGAGTACGAAAAACGGTCTTCGAGATGTCAGACTCACGAATCCTCAACTGATGGTAACCGGACTGAGGTCGATCTTAGAAAACACAGCAGATCCCTGAAGCTGATCCAATAAGTCATCAATATGTGGCAATGGATATTTGTTCTTAATGGTTACCCTGTTCAGCTCACAATAATGAATACACAGACGTAGGAATCCATCTTTCTTTCGTACAAATAGCACTGGTGCTTCCCAAGGGGACGCACTAGGTCGAATATAGCCCTTCTCGGTCAAATCCTCAAGTTGGCTCTTCAGCTCCTGCATCTCAGTCGGAGCCATACGATACGGTGCTTTTGAAAGCGGGGACGTACCAGGCTCTAACTCAATATTGAACTCTACATCACGATGTGGAGGTAAGCCTGGCAACTCATCTAGAAATACCTCTGGGTAGTCTCCGACTACCAGAATATTGGCCAATTTGACTGGTCGATCCGCTGTTTTGGTCATGAAACACCAATAGCCAATACATCCCTGATTAAGCAGTTTCACTGCTTTCATAGCGCTAATGACTCTCCCGGAATGGCTGGAATTGTCACCATGGAAAGTACACTCAACACCATCGTCAGATGTGATGGTCACTGTTCGCTTGCAGACACTAAGTATGGCATCATGACGGTCCATCCAATCGATACCCAAGATTACATCATCCTTAGATAAATCGACCACAATTAAATTCGACAACCACTCACAGTCGTTCATGCGAATCGGATAGTTCTGCACTTCACGATTCCCAACAATTCTTCTACCATCGAGTAGACCAATTATATAAGCTTCACAATTGGTAACATGATCTAATTGCAAACGACTCAAACAAGAAGCAGATAAAAAGGAGTGTGAAGCACTAGTATCAAAAAGAACACATACAGGCTGAGATCGGATCTTGAGAGTACCTACAATCATGCTGGCTTCGGGATTGTTGGCCTTCTTCATCTCGTAGACCCTGGGTTTTGCAGCCCCGGTACTAGATGCACCAGCTTGATTTCCACGGTCCATCCCTCTGTTTGCCCCGGTAGTCTGATAAGAAGCGGACGGAGGTACACGGTCCTGAACGGAAGACTGAACTGGAGCATGAGGTGCTGCTGGAGTACGTCCTGGTGATAAGTGTCAGTTTTATACACTTATCCATGGTTTGTATCGATAAATTTCACCCATAATTGAGCTAGTCTACTCGTTTTTGCTTTTAATTAATTAGTTTTTAATAATTTTATTTTTATCGGATGAAGATGTAAATCTAGTCTTAATCGGATTGAATTACTGATTTACTCAAGACATAACATGTTTATAAAATACTCTTTGTTGAATTTTTATGTATTCATGTTTTAGGGCTTTCCGAGACGAGTTCAGCAGTCTTTCCGGATTCAAAATCTGAGTTATATATCAAAAGTTATCATCCGAAGAAGATTTGGGGCAAAAACGCAAAGTCTAAGAAATTTATGGGCTGAAAATGAAGTCTGAAACTCCATACGGGCGTAACATCATAACATACGGGCGGAATTCACAAAGCAAAAATCCATAGCCATGTTACGGCCGTAACTACTCAATGTTACGGCCGTAACTCTTGGCAGATTATTGATCATTGTATAATTTTTTATAATTTTGGTCTATTATTGAGGGGATGGCTGGCATTGATCCGATCTATTGTAATAATGCTGGAGTTTTGGAGCTATTAGATGACTTTAGGTGTATAAATAGACCCCTTAGATCCATCATTATTCATCATTCATCTTATATTTTTCCACTTTTTGTAATATTTTCTTTTTGTGTGAAGAACACACTTATATTCTTGAGTGATTTGTGTAATAGTGGTATAGCATATGTTGTTCAGGGAGTTTATTGCTTCTTTCTCCTTTATCTACTAAGGGAGTTAGAATCAATTCTTTCTCTTTTTCAACTAATAATAACCACTCAAGCTTGTATTATGTTTATTAAACCCTTCATGGGCTAAGTTACCTTAGTTGGGATTATAAACAAGGTTAGTCATGTTATTTAAGTTTGTATAAAGATCTATTATGAATTACTTATTATTGTGTGTGATTTTCATTGTTTTAACAATCTTTATTTATTTGGCCAATAAATGACGATATTTATGGTCTTCATATGTTTCGAAAGAAAATATGTTTGATTAGATCAAATGATCTTCACTCTAAGTTGTTTTAGGGGAAAGAAATATACCTCTAGACCTTAGATGATTCTTTGAGTTATTTTCATAAAACCTAATGCTATGTATTGAAGCCAATCAACATGGAAATATAGTGGATTGATTCAATATATAAGGGGCATTTTATAGTTCGAAAGAGAAACCGTCTTTTTAAGAAAAATTGAATCTACACAACATAATAAGTAAATTCATCTTATGATCTCCTATACATCTTCTATAACTAATGATGAACTAAGTTTGTAATCCCAGCTATTTTATTTTATCTTTTATTAATCTATTATTAGTGTAATCTTTCATTTCCTTGAATATTAGATATATTATTGCATTTTCTTTGCAATTGTTAAACCAAACTCTTAAATTGTGTGTTTCAATCATATAAATCTATATAACAAATAGTTAAATAGTGTATAATTCAATATATAACCTAACTTCCTCGTGGGATCGATAAACCGGACTCAAAAAGTCCACTTACTACTTGATACGATATCATGCACTTGCGATAGTTACACTAAAGACCGCGTCAAGTTTTTGGCGCCGTTGCCGGGGAAGTATATGTGTTATTTTGAAATATTACATTATTAACTATTGTTATAAATACAACTTTTTTCTGTGTTGTAGATTCTCTTGTCTATGCGAAGGACGTACAATCGCGATTTAGTTTCACTAGATCCCGAGATCGAAGCCACATTCAGAAGAAGGCGAAGAGAACAAAACAAAAGCATTATTTCTTCACCATCAATGGTGGACGAACTAAACCCACGTCTTCCCCAAGGAAACGATAACGAAAGAATTCCTCTGGTAGGGGGAATACCTAATGTTCAAAACATTCAACATCAACAACATCCTATTGTGCCGGAAATAGATGAAGACAACATGCTCTTTGGGGAATTCATGAACCCCCCATCTTTGAGCATGCAATCAAGTATGATCTATCCACCATTTAGAGTGGACAATTTTCAAATTCGCCCCGATGTCATCAATCTCTTCTCCAACAATAACTCATTCTATAAAAGAACCGACACGAATCCATATCTCCATATTAACCGTTTTGTGGAGATTTTTGGAAATTTCAAATATCCAAATGTAAATGACGAGGCGATCAAAATGAGACTTTTCGTGCACACTTTGAAGGACAGAGCAAGAGAGTGGCTAGATACTTTGCCACCACGAAGCATAACAAATTGGCCCGAATTTGTCCAAAAATTCACCACTAAATACTTTCCACCAATAAAAGTGGCGAAACTCAAATACGAAATCTCTACATTTCGTCAACAAGATTCAGAGTCATTTCACGAAGCATGGGAGAGATACAAAGATATGCTACAAAAATGTCCTGACCATGGTTTCAATTTGGGAGCACAAGTCAATTACTTCTATTCTGGAATTTTACCTACATGCCGAGCCAATGTCGATTCATCATCAAATGGCTCACTTGGCAACAAAACTATGAAAGAGGCTTATAATCTTTTTGAGGTTATAAGTGAACAAAGTGCAAGATGGCCAGACAAAAATATCCAAAAGAAACCAAATGGTGTTTTTGAAGTGGATTCTTATTCACTTATGTTGGCAAAAATTGAAGATTTATCAAAGAAAGTCGAGGACATGTCTTTTTCAACTCCTCAATCTGTGAAGACGGTGCAAACTCCACAAGTTTCAGCTTTTTCATGTGAAATTTGTGGAGCAACTCACAACAACACTATCTGTCCCTTAGTGCAACAGGAGCAGTCACCACCACTACCAGAACAAGTGGCGTATGCTCAGAATTTCCAAAGGCAAGCATACAATCCTTACGGGCCAACATACAATCCAGGGTACAAAAATCATCCAAAATTTTCTTATGCAAACAACAACAATGTGTTGAATCCAACGCATCAAGAAAAGAATCCCGGGTGGGAAGAAGCAATCACGAAGCTAGCTGAACAACAACTGAAGTATCAACAACGCAATGATGCTTTAATTAAAAATCTGGAGACACAAGTTGGCCAAATGGCCAAAATACTTTCAGAAAGATCTCATGGCATGTTACCGAGCAATACCGAGGTAAATCCAAGGGAAAATGTCCAAGCTATCACAACAAGAAGTGGAGTGCAGTTACCCGAAATTTCTATGGAAAATCATTTGGAAAAACAAAAAAATAAACAAAATCAAGAATGAGAAAAAGAATATGAATCAGGACCTTCATCTCAAAAAGGTTCAGTTGCTACAAAATCTTATGTTCCACCTATCCCATTTCCTCAACGGTTGAAGAATCACAAGCTCGATGCTCAATTCGGGAAATTCTTGGAAATTTTCAAAGAACTACACATCAACATAATAGAAGAAAGATATTCTTTCCAACAAACGAAGGCTTGAAGAATATGAAACTGTCATGCTAACAGAGGAATGTAGCGGAATACTACAAAAGAAGTTGCCACCCAAGCTAAAAGATCCGGGAACTTTCACAATCCCATGTACAATTGGTGAAGTGAATTTTGGCAAAGCTCTTTGTGATTTAGGGGCAAGTATCAACTTGATGCCCCTGTCAATTTTCAACAAACTGAACTTGGGAGAAGTAAAAGCAACAACAGTTTCACTACAATTAGCTGATCGGTCAATCAAATATCACGTTGGATAATAGAAGATGTGCTCGTCAAGGTTGATAAATTCATATTTCCAGCAGATTTTATCATCCTTGACATGGAAGAAGATCAGGATATTCCCATTATTTTGGGACGACCATTTCTCACAACCGGACGTGCTCTTATTGACGTATATGAAGGAAAGCTAATTCTCAGAGTGGAAGACGAACATGTCATCTTCAATGTCCTAAAAACTTTGAATCATCCCTCCACAGATGATTATTGTCTAAGAATTGACGCAATTGAAGCCATGGTAAACAAGTCTTTGGAGAAGATTCTATCTAAAGATCCTCTTGAGACATGTATAGCGAATTCTCTAACCAACATGGAAGAAGAATATCACTTGGCCGAAACAGTTAACTATCTAGAAGCACTACCACCCTTAAGAAGGCATTCACATTTTGAAGAATTGGGGACAAGCTCCGCTAAACCCCCCCTTCTTTACAAGAAGGTCCAATACTTGATCTCAAACTTCTACCCACACATTTGAGATACGCTTACTTGGGCATTTCCTCTACACTTCCGGTCATCATATCTAACATATTGACCGAACTTGAAGAAAGGAAATTACTAAGGGTATTGAGGAATCACAAAAGAGAAATTGGATGGACTATTGCGGATATTAGAGGAATAAGCCCCTCTATATGCACACACAAAATTTTGATGGAAGATGAAAGCAAACCTTCAATTGAGCATCAACGACGTTTGAATCCAAACATGAAGGAAATTGTGAAAGTAGAGATTCTTAAATTACTTGACGCAGGAATCATTTATCCAATCTCAGATAGTCCATGGGTGAGCCCTGTACATATGGTGTCCAAAAAGAGTGGAAGCACAATCATAGAGAACGAGCACAATGAACTTATACCAACACGACCCATCACAGGATGGAGAATGTGCATTGATTACAGGAAGATCAACAAGATGACCAGAAAAGATCATTTTCCACTCCCATTTATTGATCAAATGCTCGATAGATTGGTGGGACATTCTTACTACTGTTTTCTTAACGGCTATTCAGGGTACAATCAAATCGTAATAGCCCCAGAAGACCAAGAGAAAACAACATTCACATGCTCTTATGGAACATTTTGTAATACCCGGTTGTAATTCAGTAATTATCATTCAGTAATTATCATTCAGTAATTGTCACTCAGTAATTTCCACTCATTAATGATCATTCATCATTCATTTCATTCATTGTATCCACCGTTCGGAGTATATTGGTATCGCGTATCAGTTTTATTCATCATTCAACCCGGTTGGATAGTCGGGCTGAGCGTAGTATCATTGTCATCTTCATTGTCGGCTGGGTGTGAGGAGTAGCGCACGCTACGTACTCTCTTTAGCGCGCGCTAATTGAGTACAGGTAGCGCACGTTACCACTCAGCATTAGCGCATGTTGTCCTGGCCGATCCGGAAAGGTACCGACCGGTGAGTTATAAGTAGCGCACGCTACGAATGGTAAGTAGCGCGCGCTAGTGGTTTGTAGTAGCGCACGCTAATATTTGGTGTAGCACGTGCTAAGGTCGGAAAAGCAGAGTCCAGTAGATACTGGACTGAATTGAATTAATTCAAAGCGCACGTTATGAGTGGTCTTTAGCGTACGCAAACGGTGTAGTAGCACACGCTAAATGTTGAATGTAGCGTATGCTACCGAGAGCGGATTAGAGAACAGTAGGTTCTGAACTCCAGTACTGGGCATCAATAATTCGTTAGCGCACGCTAACCATTGGTGTTAACGCACGCTAATTAAATGGTTGTAGCGCACGCTACAAAAGGTACGTAGCGCACGCTACCATTGCGAACAGTGACTACTGGACTAACCAAAACACCCGTTAGCGCACGCTAAGAGCTGGGGCTAGCGCGCGCTAAACTGGAATTTCTATAAATTGGACAGTGTAGCCCAGATTTCGGCATTTGTCATTTCTTCTCTTTCTCCCATCGATTCCGGGCGATTTGGAGCGTTTTGGAGAGTATTCCTCGAGGTGTAATCATCAATCACCATCTTCAAGCATATAATCCGGAGTTATCATCATTTCATCACCTTCAAACATCAAAATCAAGGTATTAATCTCTTGGATCTAGAATTTCGGATTTTGGGTTTTTCCTTCCGATTTCTTCGTGTAAGCTTGGATTGTTGTTGGAATATGTTAGATATGGATTATCTACCTTGGAGGAATGTATTCCTACAGATTTATTGTTGTATGATTCGGATTTCATGAATTGTTGGGATTATTTCAAGAACCTTTGAGGTTGACTTCGGGTAATTTGGGGATTTTCCGATTGATGTTGTCGTAATCTTGAATTGTGGATTCCTATTGGATTATTGATGTCATTAATATTGTTTTGTTGGTTTGGATCAATCATTTGAAGTTGGTTTCGATAAATTGGATTTGGTTGTAACCAACGGGAAGGATATTTTTAACGTATTCGTTAGAGTGCATCTACGAGTTTGGATATTGTTGTATCGACGTTTGAGTTGGTTATGATCGTGTTTGATGCGTGTATTTATCGAATTATTGGTAATTGTGTTATTCAAGGTTGTTCGAGCGACCGACAGTTCATTTAGGACGTTGTTCGTGGACGGACATTCTTCATCGGTGTTGAGTAAGTTAATTTTTAGTCGGTTAAAAGGATATTCATTCCTTTTTGTTGTTGATCTTTCATAATCATAACTCATTCATCATTGTATTAATCATATTGAGACTTGTAATTGTCGAATAATCACTTCATTAACGAGGAACGGCAGTTCCAATTATTTCATTGAAACTATCAATCACTTCATTATCATTTCACCTCGGTGAGTCATTCTTGACTTTGTCAGATTATTATTATTCATTGATATTCATTATGGTCATTCTCGTTCATATGACCTTCTGGGTTCATATTGCGTGGCCGGGTGCGGATGTGTGGAATTTTTAGTCGGGCACGTGATGGCCATGTATTGGGAGTGATACATTGGACTGTGCACACGGTAACAGATTACCTCCGTGAGACTAATTAGGTACAAGGACGGGTGTGTCCGGTCATTCGTCTTGTACACTTGCACAGAACACTACGGGCGTACTATGATACTCCTCTTCAGCGTAATTCATAATTAAGGATATTTCATAACTACAGATATATCATGATTGTGTATTTTCAACCCTTGAGGATTGTTGTTCTGTGTAACTGACCCCGGCTGGGGATTTTGTTTTTCAGGTCATGGCAAGGCAAAAGCATGGGAATAGCATGTTGGCGGCGAGGAGTCCCAGTGATACTAGTAGGGGTCCCCGATCTTTCAGTTATTCATGTTGTTGTCCTTTATTTTCCGCTGCAGACTTTCATTTGGATACTCTGTTTCATTCAGTGTTGTGTATTTTATCTCCATATAAAATATACTAGTATTCGGTATTGTCCTGGTGTGTTGTACTTAAACTCCTCATCGGAGTATTTGGTAATATAATGTGGTTCGGTACTACAATTATATTATTTAATTCATCATTTTCATTCGCCTGGTGGGTCCCAGTCGGGGATTCACGGCACTGTAATATCCGCCTAGTTTGGGGTGTTACAGAGTTGGTATCGGAGCGTGGTTTTGAATACTACCTTCCGAGTCATGTCTCATTTGAAATCATCGTCATCATACTAGTATCATTGGACTTTCGCGTCACGTGTGACCTGTGCAAATGCCGAGCCAATCAGACCGAAAGAACTGTAAGATTTCTAACGCCATGGTATAATTTGTGGCAATAGTTATTCATTCATCATTCATCAATTAACAATCCTCAAACATCATCATTCATTATGATTAGGACGATCATGTTAACTCATTAATCACTTAATTCATTTCACTACTCAGTTGATGATCAGGACGATCATGTTAACTCATTAATTACTCAATTCATTTCATTACTCAGTTGTCGATCTGGATGATCATATTATTAATCTTGTTAAATTGTTCAAGATAATCATTTCGAGAATTTCATCAGATAATCATGTCACTTCAGTAAATCATTCATGTAATCACTAAGTTAGAGCATGTATGCTCATTTTCATCATCTCATGACATAATCATAACGTGATATTCATGCGGGAGATATAATCATTATGCGACCTTCCTACTTCAGTATGGAGAGAGCTGTCAGGGGATGCACGGGGAGAGGTCACGGTGCGGGCCGAAACCCGGGAAATAATCACTCGCTATCGGGAAATCGTACCCAGGACTCGGCTGGATCAGAAGATATGCGGGTTGATCCACTCACTTTTATGCAGGTCATGATGACCCATATGCAATTGCTCAATCATCATTGTGCCATTCTGGCCGGATTAATCGAGAGAACTCTCCCGTATTAGCCTGCTGCTAAGGAAATTGCTGAACAACAACCTTCATCTGTCAGCAAGAAATCAACGAAGCGTAAATCCGAAGGCGGTCAGTCAACCTTGAAGAAGCCTCGTGTGAGTCCTATCGTTTCTGAGCGACCTCCTACAGTGCATAATCGTGTGGGATCTCAATACCGAGCGGCCAGTTTGGCCATCATCTGTTTTAATTGTGGAGAACCGGGTCATGTCAGCACCAAGTGCCCGAGGCAGTCTATCACGTGCCTTAAATGCGGAATTGTTGGGCATAGGGTCCGTTTTTGCCGAAGGGACTCCAAACCCACTCCGGCGACATCTCAGGCCCCAAACAAGTCAGCGGTTCCGAACCAGGCCACTCAGTCCGCGTCGTTCAAAATGACAGGAGCTATCAAAGGCGGAGCTCATATGTATCAGACGAGAACGTCCAGTTCGGGGGCTGGCAAATCCCGGGTTCATGTGATGAAGAGGATCGACGATCCGGTGGACCGAATTATCTCAGGTATACTCGTAATTTTATCTCAACCTGTGTGTACCTTTTTATACTGGTGCACCGCATTCATTCATTTCCGAATCATGTTTGAATAGGCTTAATTCGGATAGTCCTATTGCTTGTGGACCTTATACCATCAGGTCTACCTGACGATGGAAGAATTTTCGGAAATCATACCGAATTAAGCTTGGTGACCGCGATTGGTTGGTAGACCTAATCGTGGTGGATTTACCTAAGGACGATGTAATATTGGGTATTAGTTGGATGGATCGTCATGATACTATCCTTAGTGCTATAAGCGTTTGGTCACTATCATTCCGTCGTTGGTTGTCGAATGTGTACTTCAGGGAGGTAATCCCCGTTGTTCCAGAAGAATTATTATTATGATGGAAGCAGATAAATTCCTCAATCGAGTTGTTCAATCATTCATTGTTTCATTTTCATCGTTTGGTCGTTCTAAGGCAATCGAGTTGTTCAGTCATTCATTGTATCATTTTCATCGATTGGCCGTTTTAAGGCAATCGAGTTGTTCAATCATTCATTGTATCATTTTCATCGATTGACCGTTCTAGGGCAATCGAACTGTTCAATCATTCGTGGTATCATTGTCATCGATTGACGATGTATTCCCAGACGAGTTACCTGGTTGTCTTCACATAGAGTTGTGGAATTCACGAGTGAGTTGGAGCCCGGTACCTCCCCGTTATCGAAGGCACCATACCGGATGGCCCCGACCGAAATGCAGGAGTTGAAGATTCAACTTGAGGAATTGTTCGAGAAAGGTTATCTCCGACTGAGTGCGTCCCCGTGGGGAGCACCAGTGTTATCTGTCAAGGAGAAGTATGGTTCGTTTCGAGTGTGTATTAATTATCAGGAGTTGAACAGGATGATGATCAAGGATAAGTATCCTCTACCCCGCATCGATGATCTCTTAGATCAACTTTAGGGAACAGTATTCTTTTCAAGATCGACTTAAGATCTGGATATCATCAGTTGCGAATTCGAGAGTCGGATATTGCGGGGACGACGTTTCAAACACGCTATGGTCATTATGAGTTCATAGTCATGCCGTTCGGGCTAATTAATGCACCTGCAGTATTCATGGAGTTAATGAATCGGGTTTTCATCGACTTTTTGGATCAGTTTGTTGTTGTCTTCATTGATGACATTTTGATTTATTCTCGTGATCGAGAGGAACACGAGGTACATCTTCATCAGGTTCTCGACGTGTTAAGACGCGAGCAACTTTATGGAAAGTTTTCTAAATGTGAGTTCTGGATGTCCGAAGTGACTTTTCTCGGGCATGTAATTTCATCAGACAGAGTTCGTGTCGACCCTCAGAAGATGGAGGCTATCCGATATTGGCAACCTCCGAAAAATGTTAAGGAAATCCGAAGTTTCCTCGGATTATCTGGTTAATTATCCGACCCACGACCTGGAGCTAGCAGCCGTGGTTTTCGCGTTGGAAATTTAGCGTCGTTACCTTTATGGCGTCACCTGTCAGATATTCACTGATCACAAGAGTTGAAGTATATATTTACTCAGAAGGAGTTAAATATGCGACAAAGACGGTGGTTGGAACTAATCAAAGATTACGATATCGAGATCCTTTACCACCCGGGCAAGGCGAACGTTGTCGCCGACACCTTGAGTCGTAAGTCCGTTCAGGAGCAGATGCTTGCTCGTTTAACAGTTCAGAAGGAACTTCAGCAGGAATTTATGAGAATCGAGATCGAGGTCTGGTTACAGCGAGTACAAGGGCAACTTTGTACGTTAGAAATTTCATCATCACTTGAGGAGGCGATCCGGGAGAATCAGGGTTCAGACCCAGCATTGTTGCGCATCTGTGAGGATGTGGCTCAGGGGAAAGCCCTGGATTCGTGGTCCACGAGGATGGACTTTTGATATTTAAGAATCGGTTGTGCGAACCGGCGAATGACAAGTTGAAAAACTCGATTTTGAGAGAAGCTCATGCTACCCCTTATTCGGTTCATCCGGGGTTTAGCAAGATGTACAAGGACTTGAAACAAAATTACTGGTGGAGTAATATGAAGCGAGAAGTCGCGGAATTTGTTTCGAGATGCTTAACCTGTCAACAAGTCAATATTGAACATCAGCGATCGGCGGGTATGCTGAAACCTCTCCCTATTCTAGAATGGAAGTGGGAAGACATTTCGATGGATTTCATCACGAGTTTGCCGACGAGTCGTCGTGGCATGAACACAATCTGGGTAATTGTGGACCGTTTGACTAAATCAGCTCATTTCCTTGAGATTTAGGATACGTGGGGTCCCGAGAGACTGGCCCAGTTGTTTACCAAAGAGATAGCGAGACTGCACGGTACCCCTAAGAGTATCGTTTCCGATCGTGACGGACGATTTGTTTCTCATTTTTGGAAATCAGTTCATCGTGCTATGGGAACTCAGCTCAATCTCAGTACCGCCTTTCATCCTCAGTCCGACGGGCAATCACAGAGGACTATTCAGACACTAGAGGACATGTTGAGGGCAGGCGTCCTCGATTGGAAAGACGATTGGGAAGCCCAACTACTTTTGATCGAGTTCACGAATAATAATAGTTGGCATGCTTCGATTAAGATGGCACCTTACGAGGCCTTGTACGGTCGTCGTTGTCGATCTCCTTTGTGTTGGGACGACTTATCAGAATCAATCGGCACCGAGCCCGATATGCTTATAGCCGGCCGTGAGAAGGTAGCTTGATCAGGAGTCGTTTGTTGACAGCTCAGAGTCGACAGTAATCATATGCAGATAATCTTTGTCAACCACTAGAGTTCGAGACGGGTGACCACGTTTTGGTCAAGGTATCCCCGAGTCGAGGTATTTTCCGTTTCGGAAAGTGGGGAAAGTTGAGTTCGAGATTCATTGGACCGTTTGAGATTTTGGATCGAGTAGGCGAGTTAGCTTATCGATTGGCTTTACCTCCGGCGTTGAACCAAATTCATAATGTATTTCATGTCTCTCAGTTGCAGAAGTATGTTGCCGACCCGAGTCACATACTTCAGCTCGACGAAATCGAGATCGCGGGTGATCATTCGTATGAGGAGCGTAATACGAGTTTTAGAGCGGCGAATCAAACAGTTGAGGAATAAGACGATTCCTTTGGTTAAAATTCAGTAGTCTAGACACGGAGTCGAAGAGGCTACTTGGGAAACTGAGGATAGTATGCGGGAGAGTTATCCCGAGTTGTTCGACCCTTAGTTTCGAGGACGAAACTCTTTTAAGGGGGGGTGTATGTAATACCCGGTTGTAATTCAATAATTATCATTCAGTAATTATCATTCAGTAATTGTCACTCAGTAATTTCCACTCATTAATGATCATTCATCATTCATTTCATTCATTGTATCCACCGTTCGGAGTATATTGGTATCGTGTATCAGTTTTATTCATCATTCAAACCGGTTGGATAGTCGGGCTGAGCGTAGTATCATTGTCATCTTCATTGTGGGTTGGGTGTGAGGAGTAGCGCACGCTACGTACTCTCTTTAACGCGCGCTAATTGAGTACAGGTAGCGCACGTTACCACTCAGCATTAGCGCACGCTAATGTTGTCCTGGCTGTAGTCCAGAAGGCACTGGACTGCAGGTGAGTTATAAGTAGCGCACGCTACGAATGGTAAGTAGCGCGCTAGTGGTTTGTAGTAGCGCACGCTAATATTTGGTGTAGCGGCGCTAAGGTCGGACAAGCAGAGTCCAGTGGATACTGGACTGAATTGGATTAATTCATAGCGCACGCTATGAGTGGTCTTTAGCGTACGCAAACGGTGTAGTAGCGCACGCTAAATGTTGAATATAGCGTACGCTACCGAGAGCGGATCAGAGAACAGTAGGTTCTGAACTCCAGTACTGGGCATCAATAATTCGTTAGCGCACGCTAACCATTGGTGTTAACGCACGCTAATTAAATGGTTGTAGCGCACGCTACAAAAGGTACGTAGCGCACGCTACCGTTGCGAACAGTGAGTACTGGACTAACCAAAACACCCGTTAGCGCACGCTAAGAGCTGGGGCTAGCGCGCGCTAAACTTGAATTTCTATAAATTGGACAGTGTAGCCCAGATTTCGGCATTTGTCATTTCTTCTCTTTCTCTCATCGATTCCGGGCGATTTGGAGCGTTTTGGAGAGTATTCCTCGAGGTGTAATCATCAATCACCATCTTCAAGCATATAATCCGGAGTTATCATCATTTCATCACCTTCAAACATCAAAATCAAGGTATTAATCTCTTGGATCTAGAATTTCGGATTTTGGGTTTTTCCTTCCGATTTCTTCGTGTAGGCTTGGATTGTTGTTGGAATATGTTAGATATGGATTATCTACCTAGGAGGAATGTATTCCTACGGATTTGTTGTTGTATGATTCGGATTTCATGAATTGTTGGGATTATTTCAAGAACCCTTGAGGTTGACTTCGGGTAATTTGGGGATTTTCCGATTGATGTTGTCGTAATATTGAATTGTGGATTCCTATTGGATTATTGATGTCATTAATATTGTTTTGTTGGTTTGGATCAATCATTTGAAGTTGGTTTCGATAAATTGGATTTGGTTGTAACCAACGGGAAGGATATTTTTAACGTATTCGTTAGAATGCATCTACGAGTTTGGATATTGTTGTATCGACGTTTGAGTTGTTTATGATCGTGTTTGATGCGTGTATTGATCGAATTATTGGCAATTATGTTATTCAAGGTTGTTCGAGCGACCGACAGTTCATTTAGGACGTTGTTCGTGGACGGACATTCTTCATCGGTGTTGAGTAAGTTAATTCTTACTCGGTTAAAAGGATATTCATTCCTTTTTGTTGTTGATCTTTCATAATCATAACTCATTCATCATTATATTAATCATATTGAGACTTGTAATTGTCGAATAATCACTTCATTAACGAGGAACGGCGGTTCCAATCATTTCATTGAAACTATCAATCACTTCATTATCATTTCACCTCGGTGAGTCATTCTTGACTTTGTCAGATTATTATTATTCATTGATATTCATTATGGTCATTCTCGTTCATATGACCTTTTGGGTTCATATTGCGTGGCCGGGTGCGGATGTGTGAAATTTTTAGTCGGGCACGTGATGGCCATGTATTGGGAGTGATACATTGGACTGTGCACACGGTAACAGATTACCTCCGTGAGACTAATTAGGTACAAGGACGGGTGTGTCCGGTCATTCGTCTTGTACACTTGCACAGAACACTACGGGCGTACTATGATACTCCTCTTCAGCGTAATTCATAATTAAGGATATTTCATAACTACACATATATCATGATTGTGTATTTTCAACCCTTGAGGATTGTTGTTCTGTGTAACTGACCCCGGATGGGGATTTTGTTTTTCAGGTCATGGCAAGGCAAAAGCACAGGAATAGCATGTTGGCGGCGAGGAGTCCCAGTGATACTAGTAGGGGGCCCCGATCTTTCAGTTATTCATGTTGTTGTCCTTTATTTTCCGCTGCAGACTTTCATTTGGATACTCCGTTTCATTCAGTGTTGTGTATTTTATCTCCATATAAAATATACTAGTATTCGGTATTGTCCTATTGTGTTGTACTTAAACTCCTCATCGGAGTATTTGGTAATATAATGTGGTTCGGTACTAAAATTATATTATTTAATTCATCATTTTCATTCGCCTGGTGGGTCCCAGTCGGGGATTCACGGCACTGTAATATCCGCCTAGTTTGGGGTGTTACACATTTGCCTATAGAAGAATCCCATTCGGATTGTGCAATGCTCCAGCCACATTTTAGAGATGCATGATGTCAATATTCTCAGACATGGTTGAAAAATTCATTGAAGTTTTCATGGACGATTTCTTGGTTTTCGGAGATACATTTGATAAATGCCTAAATCACTTAGGCATGGTCTTGGAAAGATGTGAAGACACAAATCTAGTTCTCAACTGGGAGAAATGTCACTTCATGATCCAGGAAGGAATCGTACTTGGCCATAGAATCTCACAACATGGAATAGAAGTCGATAAGGCAAAGATCCAAGTGATTGCAAAACTTCCTCCACCAATTTTGGTGAAAGGAGTAAGGAGTTTTCTCGGGCATGCATGATTTTATCGGAGGTTCATAAAAGATTTCTCAAAAATAGCAAAACCTCTCTGTTCTTTGCTTGAGAAAGATAGACCATTCATTTTCACAAATGAATGCCACGTGGCCTTTGCAACTTTGAAGGATAAGCTTACATCAGCTCCAATAATTATTTCTCCAGATAGGACTATCCCATTCATTCTGATGTGCGATGCAAGTGATTATGCTGTGAGGGCCGTGCTGGGCCAGAAGAAGGACAAAATGATGCAAGTGATCCATTATGCTAGCCGAACTATGAATGATGCACAGCTGAACTATACAACAACTGAAAAAGAGATGCTCGCAGTGGTTTATGCCTTTGATAAATTTCGATCCTACTTATTGGGATCGAAAGTCATTGTCTACACTGATCATTCAGCTTTGAAATATTTAATGACAAAGCAAGATGCTAAGTCAAGGCTAATCCGATGGGTCCTACTTATGCAAGAATTCAACATAGAAATCCGAGACAGAAAGGGAATAGAGAACCAAGTGGCGGATCATCTCTCTCGACTAGACCAAAACAATGCTCAAGAGAAGGAAATAAATGAAGTATTTCCGGATGAACAACTGTTCCAAATCTCTAATGTGCAGGAAAAACAAAATGCACCATGGTATGCAGACATCGTCAATTTCCTTGTAAGTGGAATAATTCACCCAAAATTTTCCCATCAACAAAAGAAAAAATTCTTCTCCGAGTTGAAATACTATTACTGGGAAGATCCTCTATTGTTCAGACGGGGACCTGATCAAATCATCCGGATATGCATACCGGAAGAATAAATGGAGAAGGTATTAGAAAGATGTCATTCCTCTCACTATGGAGGACATTTTGGGGCTTCAAAAACAGCAGCAAAAATTCTTGAAGCAGGATTCTATTGGCCCACTCTGTTCAAAGATGCACATACACTTGTCTCTAAGTGTGACCGATGCCAAAGACATGGAAACATGTCAAAAAGAAATGAAATGCCAATGAATTTCATCCTTGAAGTTGAAATCTTCGACGTTTGGGGAATTGATTTCATGGGACCCTTTCCATCATCGTTCCTTGTAGTTGTGGACTACGTATCTAAATGGGTGGAGGCTGTTGCATTACCAACAAACAAAGCTAGAGTCGTGGTAAATTTTCTAAAGAAAAATATATTCACTCGCTTCGGAACTCCGAGAGTTATTATCAGTGATGGCGGATCTCATTTCTGCAATCACCAGGTTAAGGCTCTACTGACCAAATTCGGAGTAAAATACCGTGTCGCTACCTCTTATCACCCATAAACCAGTGGACAAGTCGAGGTCTCCAATCGTGATCTGAAATGTATACTTGAGATGACAGTCGACTCATCTCAGAAAGATTGGTCGAAAAAGCTGGATGATGCGCTCTGGGCTTACAGAACAGCTTATAAGACACCGATAGGCGTGTCTCCATTTCGTTTGATTTTTGGAAAAGCCTGTCACCTGCCAGTAGAACTTGAACATCGAGCCTTTTGGGCTATAAAAAAATTAAACTTTGACGAATAGTTGGCCGGAAAGAAAAGGTTGCTGCAGTTAAATGAGTTGGATGAAATCCGACTCGACTCATATGAAAATGCCAAAATCTATAAAGAAAAAATAAAAAGATGGCATGACAACAGAATTCTAAGAAGAGATTTTAAAGCAGGAGACCAAGTTCTCCTTTTTAATGCACGACTGCGTCTGTTTCCGGGTTAGCTGCGATCACGATGGACGGGCCCATACACAATCAAAGAGGTGTTTTCTCATAGAGCTGTGGAGATTTATAATACAACCAACGGGAGTTTCAAAGTAAACGGCCAACGGTTAAAGCCATATCTGGGAGGAGAATTCTCGACAGCAAAGTCAATCATAATGCTGGAAATGCCTAATTGATCAGACGAGAAGTCAAGCTAAGGACGTTAAACAAAGCGCTTATTGGGAGGCAACCCAATCTCTTTTATTTTGCAAAATAAGTTTGGGGGTAACACAGAAAGATTCAACAACAAGAGCAAGGATCATATCGTTCATAAAATCTAGGGAGTCTTTCTTTCATTATTCTCACACACATAATAAATATAAATTTCAAAAAATAAAAATAAAAATAATACGACCGTATTCACATTCATACGACCGTATATAAGGATTTCCATACGGGCGTACACATACATGTTACGACCGTATCACTTTTGTTTTACAATTACATTTTTTTTCGAACGTTTGTTACGGCCGTAAGTTATAAATATTACGACCGTAAGTTGTTCTCTATTCATTTTTACGAATGCTACATACGGCCGTAACTCTTGTATCTAACGGCCGTAACTCAAAATTTTTCCAAAAAAACGAATGCTCCATACGGCCGTAACTTGGGAATGTTACGGCCGTAACTATACAACTTTATAAAAAAAAGACACGGTTTTGAGAAACAGATTCACAAACCCGACAGGAGATAGAGGAACAGTTCCGAAAATTTTCCCCTTCTCAATCCCTACTTTCAAAAACACAAATTCTTCAATACAATTCATTCTCCTATCAACATTAACACATAAATCATCAGGTTTTCTTTCAATCCTTGTTTCAATTTATATATATTTTTTTTATAGTTTTAGTTTGTCGCTTTATATTTGTTTTTTCGATTCCTATTTTCGTTAGATTCGTTGTTGAAACATGTTTAGTTGTTAGTATTGTTGATATTTGTGTAGTTATTTGATTCATTAATTTGTGCTGACTTTGTGGATTTGAGTTTGAATGAAAAACTTGTTAAAAAACTATGAACTCAAGGTGTCCGATGAAATGCCACAACGAAAATCTTTGAATTTTTTTGATGTTTTGGTTGGTTTTGCTTGATGATTAAGTCGTGTGATGAAAAAGAAGTTGTTTTTGTTTAATTTCAGGGATGGAACCTAAGAAATCCTCGAAAGGAAAAGAAAAGGTCGGTTCGTCGTCTCAAGAACCGGCACCACCGCAAAGAATTCAAAACACACGGTGCATTAAGGAGCGGTTGTTCAAACTTGATGATTTCATTGGCGATTCGGATCACTACCCCGTTCATCAAAAAAATTCATAGACAACGAGTGGGAAAAATTCGTGTCCGAACTCCCAAATGGTAACCCCACCTTAACCCTAAACTTTTACAATACTTTCAACAAATCCATAGGGCAGGTAGGGTCGCCTACATATCATCAAACGACTGTGAATGGGAAAGTGATTCATTTTTCACCGGATGTGATTAACAAATATTTGGGGGTTGATTCCACTAATGCGGTAGACATTTCCATCTTACCTAATGAGGATGTGCCGGATGATAGGGTTTTACGATGGGCATTAGTGAGCGAGCTCCATGACAGTATTGGGATCATCAAACCCCGATACAACCAGGCGGACCTCATTGATGATGCTTGGTACTTATGGATGTGGGAAGCCGGGATTATGTACCCGACTTCGACTTTGACGACAGTTTCCATCAGCCACTTGCGAGGTTTATTTGCTATCCGCCGATAGGTCAAAATGGATGTGGGCACTCACATTTATAATACTATTTGTCACTATGCCGGCATGGTCCCTACTAGGAAAAAGATGCCGTACCCCTACCTTATCACCGGTATTTGCAGGATCCAGAGGGTTAAAATTTTGGCAGGGGGTGATATATTGATGCATGGGGATCGACTAAATGGCCGGAGTAGTATTTTTCGAAGTACTTAGTTAAGGAGCAAACGGGCACGTTTGGAACCAGAAGAGAAAAGTAGCCACGAGGAGGAATATGAGCCCGAGGATGATGTCGGAGAAGACTTGACGCCTTTTGAGACAGATTTGCTGGAAAGAGTATGGGTATTAGAGACATCCCAGGCTGAAATATTGAGAAATCAGAATGAAATAATCGACCGACAATTAAAAATGGAGAAGTGCTTTGAAAAGCTTTTCCGTTTTCTAAACATCTCTGACGACACACCTGGAGGATCAAAAACCTAAAATTTCAGGGAGTTTTCTGTTTTCTCACTTGCTTTTCAATTCTAAAACTCGAGACACTTTTTATCTTTAAGTTTGGGGGTGTTTTGGAACTTTTGTGTTTATTTTGTTTGTTTTTGAACTGTGGTGTTTATTTTGTTTTAAATCGTATGATTGCGTTATTGGTGTGTAGTGTTTGGTGTGCTTTGATTATTTTGGTATGTTTTGATTATTTTTATTATTTAGCATTGTTTTGTGAGATTTCTAGATCTGGCCATAACACCAATAAATTAGCTATATACAAGCTTCTAAAATCATTTTAACCGGTAAAAAAAATTGTATATTCCAAAATTTTTTGAGCCTTAATCTCTATTTCCAAGCCTTGTAGTTATCATATAAAATCGAGTCATTCGTTACCTTGAGAAAAGAAGAATTAGTCGGTTGATGAAAAATAGAACTGAAATTTACTTAAATGATTTTCTGCAAAAATTCTATTCCCAAAAAAAAAAGTCATTGGTGAAAGGAGTCTAGTTGAAAATAAGGGAGAGGTGTTGAGCAGCAACAACTGCCTAATTTTGGGGGTTCTAAAATTTTACGAAAAATAAAGGACTAACCATTGTTGGTGCGTAGCTGCCGTCTCACATGAGATGCAAAATGTGTTGGGGAAAAGAGCTACACGTTAGCAAATAACGGTGTGAAAGCTATCACCTAAAAAAAATGGAAATTGTATCGATGAAAAGAGCTACACGTTAGCAAATAACGGTGTGAAAGCTATCACTAAAATGGATGTAGTTTATGAGCAGATTTGAATTAATTAGCGGCTGAATTTCAATACACTCAATTTCGTGAACAATCACAATATTTGATGACGCCAATGAAATTCTTCTTCATATTGAGTCGAAAAATAAATGAGTGATCGAGAGCAACCATTAAAGGGAGTCGTGTGTGTCATGAGTGGGAAAGAAATAATCAACCTTTTTGGGGGGAAACCTTGCATTTTGGAATTACAAAAATAAAACCGTGTTTTAACTTCAAAATCATTAGTAGATTTATTTTGAATCTTGATTCATTTTTATCTACTGTATAAAGCTGGTTATTATGTATTAATGGCATTTTGATCTCCTTTTCTCTTTTTATATGATTTTTTTTATAATTTATATGTGTATAATTATTTTTGTGTCTTATTTTTATTTTTGGAGTGTGATTAATAAAGAGTCTTGCTCGGGACTAGCAAGAATTCAAGTTTAGGGGTGTAATACCCGTACTTTTTATTGACTGTTTGACCTTGCCATTTCTCTTATGTTGTCGCTCTGTAAACGCTTGGAGATGTTGTTGATATTTTTATTGAGTTTGGTATCTTGTTTGGGTCTTGATCGTGTCGTTTTAGACCTTGCGGAAGTGTTCTGGGCCAGAGAAATAGCGCACGCTAGGCCTAGGCTAACGCACGCTAATTCTGCTTGATTAGCGCACGCTAGCTTTGAGCCGTAGCACACGCTAAGGGATCAGTCAGGTCAGAACCAGTAACTCGGACTGCTCTCTGGACTGGCGGATTAACGCACACTAGGAGTTGTTAGGGCGCGCTATTCGTGGTTAGTAGCGCACGCTAACATCCGTCCGTAGCGCACGCTACCGGGCTGGTCGGCAGAGGCAGTGAGGTTGCCAGATTTTCTGGACTATCAGGTAGCGTACGTTAGGCTTCGGCTAGCGCACGCTAAAGCTGTTGCATAACGCACGCTAAGCCATAGCGGTAGCGCACGCTAAGGTTTGATCAGGACAGAGACAGTAGGATCTGGACTCCAGTACTGGATGCCACATTTTGGGCTAGCGCACGCTAGAGATAGACGATTAGCGCATGCTAACGGGGCCGGCAGAAGCCACTGGACTACCCGGTGACTTCGCTAGCGCACGCTAATGAAGGAGGCGTAGCGTGCGCTAGACTGGGCAGATATATATATGACAGTTGACTTCCATTTTCGTCATTTTCATCTTCTTCACTCCTTCTCGACGGGAATAGCTTGGGAAAGACGATTTTGGGCGATTGGAAGCGATATTCCTTCTAATAACAACATATTTGGTTGGAGAACAAGGATTTCACAACATCTAATCCGTCTTATCGTCCGAATCAAGGTAAAAATCCTTAGAACCCTACTTTTTGGGAATTTTGGGGTTTTTCGTAGATTCGTCCGATTTATCCATTTTGAAGCTTGAGAACCTTGAGATTATGATGTATCTGTACCGTATGCATGCTTTTCTACGATTTTACGGATTGGATTGTGCCGTTTTCGGACTTGTGAGAGTTTGGACGATTTTCCAACCTCCAGGTGTTTATCCGTGTATTTTCATGAATCGTAGACGGCTTTCGGGAGTTTCTTCGTGTAATTTGAGTATGGATAATTGATTATCATATTCCTTGCGAATCGTTTAGCTGCCGGAAGCGCGTTCTTGGACCTACCGAACTCATACCCTTTTTCCGTTCGATTTCTCGATGTCTCAAAGGCAAGTATATATTTATGAATGTGCGTTCTCGACTTTGAAAGTATGAAATATTAATGGCATGATTATTTCTATCCACTCTGGGGTGGGCCGACGGGTCCCCTGAGGGTTTCGTATCCTCTGGTGCGATTCCACGGATGATATGAACGAACCACTCTGGGGCGGGCCGATAGGTCCCCTGAGGGTTCTTTAGCCTCTGGTGCGGTTCCACGGTATTCATATATGTATTGATGCGATGCCATGAGATTTAGTTATTCCAGAATACTAGTCTTGAATTGATGAATTGACGGTTACATTTACTTTATTGTCGAGAAGTATTGTGTTTCATACTTGATATAATTGCACTAGCTATTCGACGGCTAACCCCTTATGGGGGAGATACTTTTATGTATTTCAGGTTCCAGGAGAGCGGACAGGCAGGTATCGGGTCGGCATGAAGATGGTGGGCAAGAGTGATACTGTGTCTTTCCTCCGGTTATGTTTTGAGTTTTCCATTCAGTGTTGTTGTACTGGGAATGGTTTTTGAATACTAGAGTATTGTTTTCCATTTTTCTTGATGTTCCGGCTTGTGTTTGCCGAGGTATTGATTTGTGTTGTGATGTCTTTGGATACATGGGTTATGTTTTGAATACCCTTTGTATTGTTCTTTCTTCCATTGTATTTAGACCTTCTCGGTCATGTGGGTCCTAGGGTGGGGCTTACGACGCTGTAATATTCCCTGAATAACTTGGGGTTGTTACAGAATATGGTATCAGAGCTTAGGTCTATGGATACCTAGGTTGTCGGTCTTTTGGGTCGATCGAGTCGTCATTTGTCCACAGTATCACTACTCTGCCATCATCACAGTGCGACCGGTACTTGTAATACCTCTTACTCTTCTGGTGTTTCCTTATTCGTTTTGCTTCCTTTTATTGGTATTCGTGAGAATCGGTCACTTTGATGACGTGTGATTGAATTGTGCTTACGTGAGTTGTGTGTTCTTCAGTATGTCAGCTGGTAGGGGCCGTGGCCGTGGACGTGGAAGAGGTCGTGGCGCGGCCGTTTCCATCAGTTCCATTGCGGGGTCAACCAACCCCAGTTTGTCAAACTCGGTGCATCCTGACACCGAAAGTCAGCACGACCAGTCGAATGGCCAGGGGAACAACGTGGACGTTGGAGTTGTGAATGTACTTCAAAAATTGTCTACCCAGATGACCATTTTAGCCCAAACTGTTCAGCTGAATAATCCGAACCCGAACACGGATGCCTTGCTTCAGAATGTAATTCGTATGCACCCTCCACAATTTGGCAGTGCCACAGACCCATTAGGATGGGAAGATTGGCTAGCAGAATTGGAAAAGATTTTCGAAGCGGTTGATTGCCCCGAAGTGAGGAAAGTACCGATTGCTCAGTATTTCCTTACCAAGGAGGCCGCTACGTGGTGGAAAGTCATCAAGCCACAGGATCGTGTTGCCACGTGGGATGAATTTAAAGAACTTTTGGAGGCCGAGTTTTGTCCTTGGCCGGTACGAAAAGGCCGAATCCGTGCCTTTTTCGAGGCTAAACCACAGAACATTCCCGTTTCGCAAGCGATCGTGGAGTACAACCAACAACTGATCCACGTGAAGGATCAAGTGCAGAATGAGCGTGACAAGATCCGTTACTTTGATATGCGTATGAATATGGACTTACGGCGATACATGGCCGGATTTGCTTGCACCGCACTGAAGGAATACCAGGACAGAGCTTTAGCCCATGATATGTTGAGCCCCGACAACGATACCGTGGAAGAATCGAAGAAGCAGAAAGTCGCGGGGAATTTTTCTGGCTCTAAGGGTGGCAACTTTCAGAGGTCACAGACGACTAACCGTTCTACCGGACAATCGTCACGTTTTAATAAAGGAAATAGGGGTTACCGTTCTACTCCGGGTACCACAAATCGCACAGTGACTTGCTATAATTGTGGCCGTTCAGGCCACGTTAATTTGGAATGCAACTTTCCACCATTGAAGTGTCACACGTGCGGACAGATGGGACATAGAGCGGCTTATTGTTCCGAACCGAATCAGACTTTGGACACCCAGGCTTCTGCCCCATCACCACTTGATCAAGGTATAAATCAGCGACAATCTTTTGGTCAACCTCAACAGAATTTTGGCAGGGGCCGGGGACGGGGTCAGAACGCTGGAGGGGGAAACTCTAGCGTCGGTTCGGTACAACCATGGGTTTATGAGATGCGTCGAACAGACGAACCCGACGTGGCGGTGGCTTCAGGTACCATTCATCTTTTATTTCTTTGGAGTGTGTACCCCGTTTGAATATAACTTGTTTGACTGCTTGCGATCCCTTCATCGTGAAACTGCCTAGCGGGGATAGAATTGTGGGGAACCGGGAGATTAGAGATTTTCCGGTGAATATATCCGGTATGGAATGGTCATCGAATCTGATTGTAGTTGATATGGAAGGCGAGGACGTGATCCTCGGCGAGGATTGGCTTGATAGTCATCAAGCGATTATGAACTATCGTACCAAGGTTATCACCATGATGACTAAAGACGGATCTGAGTACTCATTTTTGGGGCGTAAGTCGGGACTATCCAAGTTACTTATCAGTGCCATGAAGGCCGTAAAACTTTTGAATAAAGGTTGTACGGGCTATTGGTGTTATGCCTTGAAAACAGAAAGAAATGAAGTCGAATTCTCTTCGATTCCGGTTGTTAGTGAGTACCCCGATGTTTTTCCGGATGACCTCCTGGGATTACCGCCAGATCGAGAGATAGAATTTACCATGGACTTAGAGCCAGATGCGGCTCCGATTTCTAAAGCACCTTACCAGATGGCACCTTCCGAGATGCAAGAATTGAAAAATCAATTGGGAGAACTTCTGGAGAAAGGGTACATCAGACCGAGCGCTTCGCCTTGGGGCGCGCCTGTTCTTTTCGTAAGGAAGAAGGATGGTTCACTACGTTTGTGTATCGACTACCGTGAGCTGAACAAAGTAACCATCAAGAACAAGTATCCTTTACCTCGTATAGACGATTTATTTGATCAATTACAGGGGGCTGCAGTTTTCTCGAAGATTGATTTAAGATCCGGGTATTATCAACTCAGGGTGAAGGAGTCCGACGTTCCGAAGATGGAATTTCGGACGAGATATGGGCATTATGAATTTGTAGTTATGCCTTTTGGGTTGACTAATGCCCCGGAAGTATTCATGCAGTTAATGAATAAGATATTCATCGAGTACCTCGACAGGTGTGTAGTCGTCTTTATTGACGACATCTTGATCTATTCTCGAGATAAGGAGGAACATGCCCGACACTTGCGTTTGATATTAGACATTTTGAGGACCGAGCACCTCTATGCAAAATTCTCGAAATGTGAGTTTTGGTTGGAAGAAGTTATGTTTATCGGCCATGTGATTTCGGCCGAGGGGGTTCGTGTAGACCCGCAGAAAATTGAGGCAGTGCTGAATTGGGAACCGCCTAAGAATGTTAAGGAAGTTCGTAGCTTTTTGGGCCTTTCTGGTTATTACCGTCGGTTTGTCGAGGGGTTCTCGAAACTCACTCGGCCACTTACGAAATTACTCCAGAAGACCGAAAAATTTGTTTGGACGGGTGAGAGACAACAGAGCTTCGATGAACTGAAGAGACGATTGACTTCAGCGCCGATTTTAACTTTACCACACGGTAGCGAGGGCTTTGCAGTTTATAGTGACGCTTCGGGTCAAGGCCTGGGTTGTGTACTTATGCAGCATGATAAGACGATAGCTTTTGCGTCACGACAATTAAAGCCTTATGAGATGAATTATCCTACTCACGATTTAGAGCTGGCCGCAATTGTCTTCGCACTCAAGATTTGGCGGCATTATTTGTATGGTTCACCGTGTCGGATTTATACCGATCATAAGAGCCTGAAGTATATTTTCAGTCAGAAGGAGCTAAATATGAGACAGATACGTTGGTTAGAATTGATAAAGGATTATGATTTGGAAATTCTTTACCACCCCGGAAAAGCCAATGTCGTTGCGGATGCTTTGAGCCGCAAATCGGCATCTCTTGAAATGCTCGAGGTTCTTACATCTCAGATGAAAATTCGTCAGGATTTAATTGAGCAAGGGATAGAAGTTTGGCTTCAACGAGTACAAGGACAGTTGTGTACTCTCGAAATTACTTCGTCCTTGGTTGATGATATGAAAGGGAAGCAGTGGAGTGACCCGATGATTTCTCAACTGAAGGAAGATGTGATTAAAGGAAAAGCTCCTGGCTTTATGGTTCACGAGGATAGTATTCCGAGATTTCGAGCGAGCTTTGTGTTAGAACGATTTAGAGTTGAGGCAGAGAATTCTCCGAGAAGCTCATGCTACGCCTTACTCAATCCACCCCGGGACGAGTAAGATGTACAAAGATTTGAAGCGCAATTTTTGGTGGAATAATATGAAGAAGGATGTTACGGAGTTTGTACTATGGTGCTTGACGTGTCAACAAGTCAAGATCGAACATCAACGACCAGCGGAGTTGTTGAAACCGCTTCCCATTCCCGAGTGGAAGTGGGAAGACATTTCTATGGATTTCATCACTGGCATGCCGAGAACTCGGGACGGAATGAATATGATTTGGGTAATTGTCGATCGGTTGACCAAGTCGGCACACTTTTTGGGTATTAAGGATACTTGGGGACCGTATAGACTGGCTCGAACCTTTATTGCTGAGATCGTGAGATTACATGGTGCCCCAAAGACCATTGTTTCTGATCGAGACGGCCGTTTCGTATTGCATTTTTGGCAGGCCATTCATCAGGCTTTGGGTACTGAGTTGAGATTGAGCACTTCCTTTCATCCTCAGTCGGACGGTCAGACATAGAGGACGATTCAGATGTTGGAAGATATGTTGCGGGCTTGTGCCTTAGACTGGAGTAATGATTGGGAACTTCACTTGCCGTTGATCGAGTTTGCTTACAATAATAGTTGGCATGCGTCAATAAAAATGGCACCCTTCGAGGCACTTTATGGTAGGCGATGTAGGTCGCCATTGTGTTGGGACGAGGCTTCTGAGCTAATTAGAACGGAACCGGATATGTTGATGGAGACTAAGGAAAAGATTTCTATTATCCGGGACCAATTGCTGACTGCCCAGAGTCGTCAGATATCTTATGCTGATACTCGTCGTCGACCCTTGGAGTTTGAAGTGGGGGATCATGTTTTTCTCAAGGTGTCGCCGACCAGAGGAGTCTTCCGCTTCAGGAAAAAAGGGAAATTTAGTCCGAGGTATGTCGGACCTTTCGAGATTTTGGACAGAGTTGGAGATTTGGCTTATCGCTTGGCGTTGCCTCCAGCTTTGAGTCACGTCCATAGTGTTTTTCATGTGTCTCAGTTGAGAAAGTACGTACCGGATCCGAGCCACATTATCGACTACAGTGAGATTGACGTAGCCGAGGATATTACCTTTCCGGAGAAACCCGTGAAGATCCTTGAGCATCGCGAGAAACAACTTCGGCATAAGACCATTCCACTGGTTAAAGTGCAATGGTCGAGACATGGAGTCGAGGAGGCGACTTGGGAGATGGAAGAGAAGATGCGGGTGGAATACCCCGAACTATTTATTTCTTAAGTTTCGGGACGAAACTTCTTTTTAGAGGGGGAGAATGTAATACCCGTACTTTTTATTGACTGTTTGACCTTGCCGTTTCTCTTATGTTGTCGCTCTGTAAACGCTTGGAGACGTTGTTGATATTTTTATTGAGTTTCGTATCTTGTTTGGGTCTTGATCGTGTCGTTTTAGACCTTGCGGAAGTGTTCAGGGCCAGAGAAATAGCGCACGCTAGGCCTAGGCTAACGCACGCTAATTCTGCTTGATTAGCGCACGCTAACTTTGAGCCGTAGCGCGCGCTAAGGGGATCAGTCAGGTCAGAACCAGTAACTTGGACTGCTCTCTGGACTGGCAGATTAATGCACGCTAGGAGTTGTTAGCGCGCGCTATTCGTGGTTAGTAGCGCACGCTAACATCCGTCCGTAGCGCACGCTACCGGGCTGGTCGGCAGAGGCAGTGAGGTTGCCAGGTTTTCTGGACTATCAGGTAGCGTACGCTAGGCTTCGGCTAGCGCATGCTAAAGCTGTTGCATAACGCACGCTAAGCCATAGCGGTAGCGCACGCTAAGGTTTGAGCAGGACAGAGACAGTAGGATCTGGACTCCAGTACTGGATGACACATTTTGGGCTAGCGCACGCTAGGGATAGACGATTAGCGCATGCTAACGCGGCCGGCAGAAGCCACTGGACTACCCGGTGACTTCGCTAGCGCATGCTAATGAAGGAGGCGTAGCGTGCGCTAGACTGGGCAGATATATATGACAGTTGACTTCCATTTTCGTCATTTTCATCTTCTTCACTCCTTCTCGACGGGAATAGCTTGGGAAAGACGATTTTGGGCGATTGGAAGCGATCTTCCTTCTAATAACAACATATTTGGTTGGAGAACAAGGATTTTACAACATCTAATCCGTCTTATCGTCCGAATCAAGGTAAAAATCCTTAGAACCCTACTTTTTGGGAATTTTGGGGTTTTTCGTAGATTCGTCCGATTTATCCATTTTGAACCTTGAGAACCTTGAGATTATGATGTATCTGTACCGTATGCATGCTTTTCCTACGATTTTACGGATTGGATTGTGCCGTTTTCGGACTTGTGAGAGTTTGGACGATTTTCCAACCTCTAGGTGTTTATCCGTGTATTTTCATGAATCGTAGACGGGTTTCGGGAGTTTCTTCGTGTTATTTGAGTATGGATAATTGATTATCATATTCCTTGCGAATCGTTTAGGTGCCGAAAGCACGTTCTTGGACCTACCGAACTCATACCCTTTTTCCGTTCGATTTCTCGATGTCTCAAAGGCAAGTATATATTTATGAATGTGCGTTCTCGACTTTGAAAGTATGAAATATTAATGGCATGATTATTTCTATCCACTCTAGGGCGGGTGTGGGTCCCTGAGGTTTCGTAGCCTCAGTGCGATTCCACGGATGATATGAACGAACCACTGCAGGGGCGGGCCGATAGGTCGGCCGAGGGTTCCGTAGCCTGCAGTGCGGTTCCACGGTATTCATATATGTATTGATGCGATGCCATGAGATTTAGTTATTCCGGAATACTAGTCTTGAATTGATGAATTGACGGTTACATTTACTTTATTGTCGAGAAGTATTGTGTTTCATACTTGATATACTTGCACTAGCTATTCGACGGCTAACCCCTTATGGGGGAAATACTTTTTATGTATTTCAGGTTCCAGGAGAGCGGACAGGCAGGTATCGGGTCGGCATGAAGATGGTGGGCAAGAGTGATACTGTGTCTTTCCTCCGGTTATGTTTTGAGTTTTCCATTCAGTGTTGTTGTACTGGAATGGTTTTTGAATACTCGAGTATTGTTTTCCATTTTTCTTGATGTTCCGTCTTGTGTTTGCCGAGGTATTGATTTGTGTTGTGATGTCTTTGGATACATGGGTTATGTTTTGAATACCCTTTGTATTGTTCTTCCTTCCATTGTACTTAGACCTTCTCGGTCAAAATTTATAGTTCCGCGTATGTTCAAAATTGAGATAGTCTACTCGTTTTTGCTTTTAATTAATTAGTTTTTAATAATTTTATTTTTATCGGATGAAGATGTAAATCTAGTCTTAATCGAATTGAATTACTGATATACTCAAGAAATAACATGTTTATAAGATATTCTCTTGGTTGAATTTTTATGTATTCATGTTATAGGGCTTTCCAAGACGAGTTCGGCAGTATTTCCGTATTCAAAATCTGAGTTATATATCAAAATTTATCATCCGAAGAAGATTTGGGGCAAAAACACAAAGTCTAAGAAATTTCTGGGCTGAAAATGAAGTCTGAAACTCCATACGGGCATAACATCATAACATACGGGCGTAATTCACAAAGCAAAAAGCCGTAGCCATGTTACGGCCGTAACTACTCAATGTTACGGCCATAAGTCATCCAAGTTACGACCGTAACTCCTCAATGTTACGGCCGTAACTCTTGGCAGATTATTGATCATTGTATAATTTTTTATACTTGTGGTCTATTATTGAGGGGATGGCTGGCATTGATCCGATCTATTGTAATAATGCTGGAGTTTTGGAGCTATTAGATGACTTTAGGTGTATAAATAGACCCCTTAGATCCATCATTATTCATCATTCATCTTATATTTTTCCACTTTTTGTAATATTTTCTTTTTGTGTGAAGAACACACTTATATTCTTGAGTGATTTGTGTAATAGTGGTATAGCATATGTTGTTCAGGGAGTTTATTGCTTCTTTCTCCTTTATCTACTAAGGGAGTTAGAATCAATTCTTTCTTTTTTTCAACTAATAATGACCACTCAAGCTTGTATTATGTTTATTAAACCCTTCATGGGCTAAGTTACCTTAGTTGGGATTATAAACAAGGTTAGTCATGTTATTTAAGTTTGTATAAAGATCTATTATGAATTACTTATTATTGTGTGTGATTTTCATTGTTTTAACAATCTTTATTTATTTGGCCAATAAATGATGATATTTATGGTCTCATATGTTTCGAAAGAAAATATGTTTGATTAGATCAAATAATCTTCACTCTAAGTTATTTAGGGGATAGAAATATACCTCTAGACCTTAAATGATTCTTTGAGTTATTTTCGTAAAACCTAATGCTATGTATTGAAGCCAATCAATATAGAAATATAGTGGATTGATTCAATATATAAGGGGCATTTTATAGTTCGAAAGAGAAACCGTCTTTTTAAGGAAAATCGAATCTACACAACATAATAAGTAAATTCATCTTATTATCTCCTATACATCTTCTATAACTAATGATGAACTAAGTTTGTAATCCCAAGTATTTCATTTTAGTTTTTATTAATCTATTATTAGTGTAATCTTTCATTTCATTGAATATTAGAAATATTATTGCATTTTATTTGCAATTGTCAAACCAAACTCTTAAATTGTGTGTTTCAATCATATAAATCTATATAACAAATACTTAAAATAGTGTATAATTCAATATATAACCTAACTTCCTCGTGGGATCGATAAACCGGACTCAAAAAGTCCACTTACTACTTGATACAATATCGTGCACTTGCGATAGTTACACTAAAGACCGTGTCACCTGGTCCACTCCTACAATAACGAGCACAATGTCCATTCTTCCCACAAGTATGGCATGCAACGGCTGGCCTTGGGCATTTAGAATTGATGTGCCCCTGGTCTCCACAGTTATAGCACACAACAGATAGGCTGACCGCTCAAGGTTGCGATGCGGTTGGCTTCGACGCCATCGGTTGCCGTTCAGAAGGATTTGGCACTGGTTGGGGCCTCTTGAATGTTCGCCGGTTGCTATCAGTTTGGTTCTGGTTCCTGAATTTCTTGTTGTTGGACTGCGGTTGCTTCTTGGAAATTTCTTTCACGATCAGTTCGTACTCCAGAGCTTTCTCGATGAACTCCGGTAGGGTCGCACAGTGATGGTTCAACAGCTGCATTCTCATTCGGGGTTTAAGCCTTTTAAAGTATTTGATCTTATCGGCCTCCTTTCGGACAATCATTGTGTAACACCCCAATAAGGCGGCCATTATAGTGCCGTGGACCCCACACTGGGACCCACCAGGCGATACCCAGATTACAGATTAAATACACAATACATGTGATACCGAACCACAAAACATAGTACTTACTCCGATTAGGAGTTTACAGTAGTATGGCCAACGGCCTTATTATACACAAGATCCAAAATATAAGTATAATCCATATAGAGATGGAATACACTTTAAATAACAATACATTTGTTCTTAAATTAAATAAAGCAGAAATATAACATTACACTGTACGAACACGACAGGATAATAAAAGACTTGGGGCCCCCGAACTAGTATCCTTCGAACCCTTCGTCATCACCCTGATCTTCCCGTGCCTTGCCTTTTCCTCGACCTAAAATACAACACAAGTATTTTGCCCAACACGGGGTCAGATATACATGATAAATGATTCTCAAGATATTATACAATTCACATAAATAAGATTTCAAGGAAAACAACCCGACTAACGAACATACCCCTCGGGCGTATGAATGCTTAGTCATAAAACGTCGAACACATCCAAATATAAGAATGAACTATGAACGACTTAAGATAGTACGGCTCAAGATGGACATCACAGTACGCCCGATCCGAATATGTGTCAGTGCACATGTCCACCCGTATACGGAATCCAGGATATACGTGGGATAATGTACCTAATTAGCCTCAACGAACTACGTCTCGTGTGCACAGCCCAACACGGAAAATATTCACGCATAACTATATATGTGCCCGGCTAAAAATCCTACACAATATCCAATCGGAACGTAGATATGACTCCGGATATGTCACGATGCAACATGACAACGATTTCAAAAAATCACAAATCCGATTAAGGATCGAGGACTCACCGAAATGACAATGAGGGCAATAATATCAAGGTTTCGAAAGTGATGAACTTGGGAATACAATCCCACGATGAAGACGGAACATCATTAAGGATGAACTCACATCACAAGTCACAAGTTTATAAGTGTTTCATTTACACGAAATGCATAAACATCATAAGAATCCACACATCATTATAACCAAGCAAGATAACTTGCCTCAATACGGAGGCGAGAATAGTCCTTCCTTGTCGAATGAATGAACGGACGACCCTTGAATCAAAATCGGTTACTCGAACAATCAACCTTGAATGAAGTATATTTTACTCAATAATACGTTCATATGATCATCTATACCAGATTTTTAACGAGACAACATCTACATTCCCATTTGAGTAGTTCAACTTTTTAAGATGTTGAAGTGCTACTCCAAGAACCTTATTCATACCATTCTATTCTTACAATTGATTACAAGGTGTTACCAAATGTTTGCTGGATTAAGAATTAATCAATAATGTGTTAAACAATAATCTTGTGCCATTTAAACTTATTAAGAACATCTCAATTGATTACAAGTAAAAATCTGCATTACACACAATTACTTATGTTGAGTTAATTAGTTGTAAATCCATATCATGATCATGAAGACTATCTCAAGTTTAACACCATCCTTATAATCTTCTAACTAACCTGGAGATTCAAATATCATACCTCTGAATTTACTTAGCTTAGGTTCAAGAAGGTCATTTCATTCTTCTAATGATCAACAAGGGTTTCTTAAAACATTTTATGGTAATTATTCCAACAAGTCATTTCATTATAAGGAAACAAGAACTATTATTATTCCAATGGTATTATTAGTCCAGCAAGAAGAGTGTGGTTTACTAAACATGATCATCACCATTTAAAACACCAAGAACTCATCATTACAAATCCCCTAATCATCATATTTATCATTAAGTTTGATGAAAGTTTAACTACAAACATGTTTAGCTTGATTAATTCATCACTAGGTGGAGTATACTTAATCACTATCATTACAATTACGAGATTATAGGGTTAAATCGTATAACATACCTTCAGAAATGAAGAACAATACACCAAAACCACAAGAACACAATCTAAGCTTCAAGAATGTCTCCAACTTCCAATCAACAAGCTCCAAAATCAAAATGTAAAGCTCAAACACAAGTTGGAAGAAGGTAAATTTGATCTAGGGATGAAGGGGGGTGATTATATGGGTGAAAAATCAGAGGTTGGACGTGAAAAAAGAATGACACAAGTTGTCTTTTTATAACAGCACAGTTCGTTACGTACGTTATCACAAGAGGATAACGTATGTTAACAGCTTTACGTATGCTACACAAGAAGTGTTACATACGTAAGCTAAGTCCAGAGGCTACTGGACTGAAATACGAACATCATTACGTACGTTACCGCTTGAAGCATTACGTACGTAATGTAGGTCAACTAGGTTGCCTCCAAAAGATCAGATATTCGAATCCCGTCCGGCCCCACACGCCGAAACTTGAGATCGGATACGATTACACTGGTTACGTACGTAACAGGTACTTCTTTACGTATGTAAAGGACTTAAAATAGCGTACGTTATGCCTAAGGATTAGCGTATGTTAGGCTCAGGTTAAACCGTTCAAAAATGTACTTATCTATACAACGTTGAGAATTCAAACATAGTGCGAGTGATCGTTTTTATTAAGTCTATTATGATATATTCTAACATCAATATTCATTTCACAAATGCAACAAGACTACAACAATATTGAATTATCCGAGTAATACAACAGTAAGTAAGAATTTCTGTCGGATATTACACATTGCGGCAAAAGGAAGAAGTTCCTAGAATTTCTCGGCAATAGATAGTACGTCATCATCTTCGGACGGGTCTGGAGTCAGCAATTCTGATAGTTTGGCCTCGGGGAGAGGACCCGGATAGTAACGATCTAGCATGAGATTCTTAAATTCCTCCCAAGTACATACGCCATCAGCCGGTCTCACCGAAAGCCACCAAGTGTGGGCGCCCTTGCCCAGGTAGTAAGCTGCTACGGAGACGCGATTCTCTATTGGACTGTCTACCATATCTAACAATTTCTCAAAGTGTTCAATGCAATGCACGATATCAGCAGGGTCAGAGGAACCTTCAAAAATTGGGGGTCGCTGGCGAGAGATGTCGCTGATGATCCGACTTATCGGTCCACCATGTACAGGAGGTGGCCTCTGATGCTGGTCGGTAGCAGCTCTCTACATAGTTTCCATTAACTGACCCATCGTAAGGATCGACACGAGCATCCTCGCATCCAGTGTGGTGCGATTGGTCTTTAGAAGGCGAATCACTGCCTGCGGAACTATGCTCTGCATTCGCATGCCTGTTGGCTCATGGTATCGGGATTCGGCCCCTTCCGCGACCTCATCCCCCTCTGCCACGGCCTCTAAAATTTCTTTCCATCGTTAATTACAACAAGGAAATGCATCTAAATATATCACATATGACTATATTTTTACTTACATATCAATCACAAAAGATAGTCAAAAGAGAACACATGAATATATGGCCAAAATTGGATAAGTTAATCACATTCCAGATATGAAGAGTTAGGAGATGGTTGCTTGAGCTTTCGTTCTGCTTCTTTCTATTCTAGAGTGAATAGTGCAAAAAGTTAATCAAGAAAATCAAGAATAAATTATATAATTGGATATACGATGAAAATTCACTGATTTATATATGTTGATATAGTTATTTCTGGTAAATAGTGATTAGATGTGATTAACGTAATATCTTAAATTTTCACTATGATTTTCCGCTTTATTTTATCCGAATTGTATTTGGGTAATGTGGAATCTATACAGTATGAACAGAATAATTTGAGGATTGTGACAGATGTACTGATATATTTATCGTAGTTGGTCTACAATGGCAGTTGAGGGTATTATGTATCAGGTATGTAGTGTTGTTAATATCAGGTAACATATATGAATGTTATGAGTATATGTATCCAAGATGACGAGATGTCAGTTAGGAACAATTGAAATTGGCTAAGTGTAGCTTATATAACGTACGTAAGGTCCAGACATTATGTACACAAACGTTCAAAAGCATACTTTAAAGGTACAAATAACGTACATAAGATAATATTGGACAAGGATCCAGGCAGTGGCTGGCAGGTGGGGCCGGTGATCGGCATCTTTTGGCATATGCCTGCATGGCTAAGTTAGCAGTGCATAACGTACATTACTCACAAGGCTTACATACATTAATGGAGCTCGGTTAAGTATGTAAGGAAGATTTTTATGCATGTAACCTTTAGATCAGTCCAAGGCAATCATATGTGTAGGACCGATGGCTTTCGGTCCATGATTGATTCGAGTCAATAGTCCATTGCATATGTAACATATGAGGAATTACATATGCAATATGAAGGATTAACGTACACTGCATGAAGATGTAGCCCATGTTATCGAATTCTTAGCTGATCAGGCTCTGTTTAAAGGACTTACATCCATAAGGGCACCAGAATTACATAAAAAGGTTTAACATACTTAACGTGGATTGTAACGTATGTTACTTAAGTTAGTTTATGAATACAAAGAGTTGATGTTTTCATTTTGGTCGGCCATTTTTCATTTCCATCTTCCCTAAGTCATATTAGAGACCCTTCTAAGTGTATTTCAAGCCTTCCAACATTGGGACTGAAGTTCTAACAAGGTTTATTCATCATGTGATTGCATTCTTGGAAGGAGTTTGATTGTTCTTCGCCATAGTTCATCGATAGAAGGTATATTCTTATTCCTATAATTATAACATGGTTTTTGGAAGGATTTAAACATGTCTGGATTCATGTTAGTCTATCTTGTTACTTATGATGAGATTATACATGATCAACTTGAGCTTAAACAAAGAGATTGAGGATATTGGTTAAAGTTATTCTTTTGTAGTGTTGTGATTCGTTCAAGCATGCTCATAGGATAAGTTATCAAATTACAATGATGTTTGATGATGATTATTCATATGATTTGGATTATGAATTATTATATGCTCATTGGTACTTTTTGATAAGTATAAGTTGAGATATGATGTTTATATGTTGATATGAGTAAGATGTTGAATAAGGACTTAGATTCTTGATGTTTGTAGAAATGTTGAGTTGTTTGATGGTATGATTTTTGTGGGAGTATGATTTAGGATGAAGTGTTAAGGATCACTTCATTTACTTTGAGTAAAGTTGTTTATATGTATTGAACTAGTGATTCAATTCATGTGTCGAATTATTGGTAGTCTTGGAGTTGTTATTGTTATGTAATTGTTGAATATGAACAAAGAGTAATCTCATTATTTCATATTCGAGGTTGAATTTGAGTTTAGGAATTTTATAAGTCTTGATATCATGTTTAATTTATTACTAATATGATTATTGGGTTATGAAATCATATTGAACATATGAATTAATAATCAATGGGATTGAGTTGTTCGGTTTCGTGTACAGTCAGAGTACTATCGAGTTGTATTATATTGTTAATTGTTGATATCGATTGTTCATTGTTATCAATCTGCTGTTAACCCATTACTGTAGAAGGATGTGATAATTAATAGTTGATTAGAACAGCTGCATTGCGATTGAGTTCGAGGAGTTCGTGAATTATTCTAGTCGGATTCGAGGAGCTCATAGATGGAGGCAAAGAGATTGGTAACGGCTTCACTATCATCATCTCAGTATTGAGGTAAGTTTACACTTGTTCGGTTTATAATGCTTAATGAATGATTTTGGGGTCATTCATTTATAATTCATATATTGTTGTGTCACGATTTATTCATCCCGACAGGCGAATCGACTATAAGGCCGAGCGACCAAGTCAACATCAGTCAAATTATGGCTAGCTCGCCAAGTCGAAGATATCAGACCACCATCAGTTACCTAGCGATCGACTCCCAAGGCGATCACCCTTTGGCAGCTGGCGATCTACTCTACTAACCAGCTAAGGGCAATCGACCTGCGCCCCGAGCAGAGACGATCGCCCGTCGAAGTCATCAAGGACTGGATCTCAGAAAAGCACCCACGTGCAGATCCACCAAAGGCGCTGACAAGATCTTCTGCTGACAGACAAGATCTTTTGACCACAGCCTGTCACCTACCTCACCTACCAAAGATGCGCGCTGAAAGTTGTCGGTGGGACCACCGTGATAAAGAACTCAGACGCGTGTAAGCTCCCCATTGGACCGCACGCCTGATTGGCGCCGGCCAACTCCTGCAGACCGTGAGGGACAGGCCCATGTGCTAAAAGACGATCGCCCGATTATTATATTGCAGAGAAGGCGATCGCCCGGCGTATCCAAGCCCTATAAATAGAGAACCTCTTCCTACTGGAAAAAGGTTCACATTCTCTCACATTCAACCTACGGTTCGAAATTCATTACACCAACGGTTCTGAATTCATTCTGACTTACGCTCAGAACACATTCTCTCACATTCCGATACATTCACGGAAATACTGAAGAACATACATATCATCAAGCTCCCGGCTATCTCACCGGAATCTATCTCAGGACTTCTCTCTCCAAATCTCTCGTCTAGAAGACGATCGGCAGAAGCAGTAAGTCTCCACTAGACAGATTCCAAAGGATTCATAAGCCCCGGAGCCCAAGCACCCAGCTAAATACTCGCCGTGAGAGACGATCGATCTCTCACCGCCGCGACTGTTCATCTCCTTTGTTACAAGAACTCACAGAGCATCAAATCTGGTTCTTCCGGCAATCTACATGCTCACTAGCTAAGATAACAAGAATCTTTACACTCATTGTAATTGTATTCTTACATTAGTACTTGTATCCCCGAATATTGGTATTAATAATATCTCGCGAGAGCATTCAAGCCCGGGACTAACAACCCCGGCAAATCTTGTGTTATTTATCTTTCTCACGGAAGTGCTCTTGCATTTGTTTGCTATCCCATCCATTCCAGCAATATCTATCTCCGGATTTTATTTTGGGTAGCAACAATTGGCGCTAGAGGAAGGGGATCTAACCCTCAAACTTTTATTTCTACCGTCCCGAAGAACACTCACTGTTCTCGGGGCATATACTTGAAGTGACACTCACTGCACTTCAAAGAAAACCTTCAGAATCATGACATCCGCGATACGTCGAAGAAAGCCGCTCTCGAACCGCGGACACCATATCCGGCCGATCAGAACCTGACCAACGGCGGGGAAGCGCGGCAACGCGAGACTCTCGATCCCGCATCCGAGAGATGGCCCCAACCTCTCACTCGACCAGTTCCAAACCGAGGAACAGATCGAGGAGGCTATGGCCATCCTGGAGGAGCGACGGAGAGCATGTGCGTCGCCTGCAATAACTCCCTCGATCATCCGCCGCATGGGAAAACGGAAACTCAGCGGACTACTGAACGAGCGATCATCAGAAAGCCCCAATTCGCGAGGAAAGGCTCTCGCACGACCGGACGGATCCATATTCGATCGCTTGGGGCGCGACCCATCCTGGCGACCGGGTCACTCTGTTTTCAACCTCGAAAAGACGGAATCCGAATCCGTCACCAGAAGTTCGGCCTACCCACCTCACAGCCGAACGCAGGTCAGCCATCTGACTCCCGCCCCGATCGCCAGGGAATCTGTACTCAATCGCCTCGGCTCCCGCTCCGAGCGCCGAGCCGCTAGCAGTCAGGCCACGGCGATGGCCGCCATTCAACGTCAGCTCGACGAGATGAGAGCACTCTTGGACACTGGGGCAAGCACCAGCAAAAAGATCGCCGGGCCGATCGAGCCACTCGCGGTCCACCTCGAGCTTGCCCCCATACAACCAACGATCGCTCCCCCCAAAACACCTCTGTATGAGGGGAGATCGGACCGAATTTACATGACTGGGTGTGGGGCATCTGATGCAACCAAGTGCCGGATCTTCCCGCTGACATTGGGCGAGCTGGCCCATAGGTGGTATGTCTCACTACCACCATGATCAGTCACCTCTTTTAAGAAACTGGCGAATGACTTCACGTCATACTTCGCCAGCAAGGTCGCCAGACCAGAAGGCCCCCACCGCATGATAAAAATCAAGCAGGGGAAAGACGAATCAGACGCAAATTACATTGACCGAGTGGACGAAATCATCCTCACCGGCGAACCCGTCAGTGACGAGCTCGCTCTCTATTCGGTCATGGGGGGATTCTGCGGTCACTCTCCCATGTTTAGACATCTCTCCAAGGATATTCCCCCAACTTACGCGATCTTTCGCGCTAAAGCTGCCAACTTCCTGGCCAGGCAAAGGCTACTCACCCTCCACTTAGACGAGGAAACGCCACCTCTTGTCCAGAAGATAGCGATCGCCAAAGCAAAGAAGGCGATCGCCAAGACACCCGGAGATCTCAAGGCTTTCGAGGACATGGAAGCCCATCTCCTCCATACGTTCAACAGAACTCCGGCACATATTTTCTATGCCATCAAGGGGCACGAAGAGCTCAAAAATCCAAAGGCGATAAGGGACCACGGTCACCTGGACAACAATCAATATTGTGCCTACCACAAGAGTCCCGGCCACAGCACCAACAAATGCCGCGATCTCCTCAAACAGCTCTGGAGATTGTTCGAGGAGGGTAAGTTGGACAGCTTATTGGTTTAGCCGAAGCCCCTAACAATCTCTATAGACGATCGTCCGAGTCGAACACGAAACAGGCTGGGAAGCTCATACGAACCGACCCCTGGATCAACCTAGGCGATCGTCTCTACATACTTCAATCAAGAAAAGGAGACCTCGGAAGTCTCCTCGATCTCCCTCCTCATTTAAGAAACTGGAGGACTCGATCGCCATCTACAGTTCACCATCTAACATGATGGACTAAGGCACGAGATCGCCTCCCCCGCACAACGTACACCGTCGAAGGTCGGCACCTGCATGACGATCCAAGGTGGAAGAGTGCAGCCATGGTCCTGGTGGTCGATGGAACCGACTACTTAGGCCATGCAAGGTCCTTTTAGGCCAAGATCGCCCGCCCTTCGTTTAAATACGAGGCCGGCGTAGTCTGAGGGCCCTCCAAAATAAATCAGTGGACACGATCGCTCGCCCTCAAAGGTTCATCATCTAACATGGTGAACCCGGACAATGCGACGTGCCACAAACCCGACTCAACGTACAACGTAGAGGTCGTCCATCTACATGGCTGTCCGAGGTTGAAGCAGAGAAAACAAGCCGCGGGCGTGGAGTTGATTCATCCGACGCCGCCCAGCGCAAGGACTCCTCTAGGCGAGACCGCACGCCCTTCGTTTAAATACGAGGCGGCGCGGCTAACAGAGGACCCTCATAATAAAGTGAGTCACGAGACACTCAATGTCTTCGCGCATAAAGACATGATCAAGGAGTCGGTCCATCGAACTCCGCGATCGTGCACGGTTCCTCAAGATGGACGACCGTCCCCGAGGATTCGACAAAGTTAAAGACCGCTCACTCAAGGAATTATTTTCATCCCCTTACTTCCACTAAGTGAATAAAAACAAGGGGCAATAAGAGTGCGGACTACCTACACGACGATCGTCGCTATTCAACCACATACGGAGATCGTCATTTTTCGGATGTAGTGCGTGATCGAATTTGTTGTAAAAAGTTGTCTTTATGAGTTTATCAATTCATTTGGAACTACCCTCGCAACGATCTCTCCTCACACATTTGTACAAAGTCAAACAAAGACTCAAAAATAACCATTCATTCAAGTAATCGAAGATAATCAAACATTCAGTTCATTGCTTGAGAAGATCAAAAGTACACGGTCGCCCGAAGGCCTAAGTGCTACAAAAGAAAACTACAAAACTACAAGGAAATAAGCTACAAACGTCAAAAATGAAGCGCCTCAGGCCCCCGCCTGGCCTTCGCCATCAGCATTCGGCGCGGTACCCTCATCTTCCGGAGCGTCGGGATGAGCAAGATTGGCCGGAGACGGATACCAACTCAAATCCACGCCGATGTCCGCCAGGTCCAAGATCGGCAAGGAGAAAGCCGGATGGAGAGGATGCTCCAATGCATATGACTTGAAGTTCTCAGCTAGAGGACCGACCTCCAAGCCTCCCTTCTTAGCCGCTCGGATCGAGTCGGCGAATGCCAAATAATAGGCGAACTCGCTGACATACTCTAAGTTTTGGAAGGGATCGGCCTTGGTCGCCTCAACCTCCCCTTTCAGCTCGGCCATCGCCTGTTGCGATCCCTGGAGCTCGGCCTCCCTCGCAGCAGCCTTCTCCTTCGCCACCGTCAGCTCGCTGGTCAGCCGAGCAATCGTCACCTTCTGGCGATCGGCCTCCTCTTCAGCAACGTTCCGCGCCTGGACGGCACTCTGCATCTGGTCCCGAAATTGGTCAACCGCCATACGATATTTCTCAGTCTCCTTCTTCTCCAGCTCAAGCTCATGGCTCGCCCGCTTGGCCGCCTCCAGGGAGTCCTTCTCCATCGCCGCGATCTTGTCAGCAAACTCGGCGTTCTCTTTCCGAGCCGCCTCGAGATCCTCCTGCAGGCGAATAGTGGAGGGCCGCCCCTCAAACTCGTGAGGTGCGGGGACGGCCATGGTCGCCGTCTGAAGAGAAAGGGCGAGAACAGCGTGCATCGAGCTCGACGATCGCTGTCGGGCGATCGCATCCAGATCAGTTGTCCATGCCTTCGGCAGAGCAGAAGCAGCTTTGCTAACATAGGGAGGAATGTCGCAGGAATGGCGAGGAGATCGGCTCGCTAAGAAATCTACGACCATCGGCGGGCAAGACGGATCTGCGCGACGGATCCTGCACCAAAACAACTAAAGTTAATACAACTCCTATGCAGATGCAATTTTCAACACAAAAATGCTATCTACCTCTCAGCCTTCTCGGGATCCCGACCGAAAAACAGTTTCCCTCGAGGGGTCTCAGCATCCGCGATCGCCATCTCCCGCATAAAAGCCGCAGAAGGCGGCTCGCTCTCCGGAGCAACGATGGTGATCGGAGGCGCGGCGATCGGCACTTCATCGCCCGGGGCAGGAACCGAAGTTTCCTCCGGCCTCGGCCTCTTGCGATTCGCCCGAAGCCCCTCCTCCGGAATTTCCTCCTCAACCACGACCTGCTCCACGCGAGGCTCCGGCTCCACGCGAGGCTCCGCCTCCGGAACTATAGGCAATGCAACGGGAGGGGCCCGAGTCGACCTCTTATGGCGAAGACGGCCTAGGACTCCTGGGTTCGACATAGCGATCTCCGCCGGAGGCTCCAGAAAGCGAGGAAAGCGAACCTCTGCAGTTAAAGACGATCGACTAACGGTCAGACACTTTCCTCAAGTAAGGCGATCGCCTAGAAAGTGAAGGTCGCAGAAACTCATACCTGGCACCGCGAGATGTCTCGGGAAACGGAATAGCCGAGCCGACAACCAGCGACTCTCCTTGTTGATCCGAGTGGCGTCTAGGTCGTCGTCCGACAAGCTCCTTATCCGTTCCCAAACAACGAGAAAGTCGAAAGGCAGCTCCTCGATCGCCGGAATATGAAAACCTGCAAAACAGAAATCAAATTAGATCAGTCCAAAACGCATCCAAACGAAGGGAGAGTCTAAACCCTTACCGGGATTCCTCTCCCGAAATTCGATGGGATCTCCACGCCCGTGGGATTGTCGCTCGCCGAAGCTCTCCACTTGCCGGCGACCGTAACCACTTCGTCGATCGCCCGTATCTTATTCGGGACTCCATGAATCACCCGACCAGATCGGCCTTGAATATGGTAACCGCCGACCAACCCTCTATGAGCCGTCGGTTTAAACAAATGATTCATCTCCGGCGCGATGGGAGGCGGTACAGCGGTGACCGCCGAAAAGGGTGAGGGTGCGAGATAATTTGGAGCCGGGCGTTCGGCGTCGGTGAAGTGGCGCCACATTCCAAGCGGCCAACAGATGGGATACCGCAAAGATAGAGGAAGCGCGGCCGGCCTCCATAACGGCCTCACTCACTGCGACCATACCCATCGGAGGCTGGTCGGCTCGTTCATTCTCCGCGGGCGCGAACATGTCCACATCTGAAGGAACATGGAATCTTGTCCTCCAGACGGCCAGATCTCTCCTGGTCGTCGAGCTCCGTATTTGGCCGAGCGACCACAACGATCGCTGCGCAGCACGGTACTGCGACCGCTTGGAGAGCACATAGGGATAGGCGACCGAGTATCCCCGGAAATCGAATCTCGGAGTAGGACCGGCCAATCTCTCCATTATCTCAGCAAAAGCCCTATAGGCCCGACCGAAAACGCTATGTTGCTCCCAGTAAGCCCTGATCGCCAGATCTCTCTCGATCTGCGATCGTCTCTCCTCAGCAGCCGACTCCTTAGCAACTTCGGCCTCATTTAATAAAGCCTCGACTTCAGCCGGGTCGATTCCGGCTCGAATAGCTTCGGCCGCCGTCTCCAGGTGGAAGACGGAAGAAGTTTCTCCCCGGGCAGCCGATGTCCCGGCGGAAGAACTAGTTCCCGCTCCAAATGATGATGAGGTTCCGGCCATTTTCAGAGTTACAAAAGAAGAAAAGGATTTTTCTTACCCTAAAGTGAAATCGATCGACGATCGGCGCTAAGATCTTCAGAAAATTCGGCAGCAGGACCTTCTTTCTCCAATAAGTACGCGTGAGTGAGACTGCAACCCCGCACCCCCTTTTATAGGAGAAGGCAGGGACCCGTTTGCAATAAGGGAAAACCTCAGGGGTCGGATCTCAAAAGACGCACTAATTGACCCCCTCGAGACCCGCGTACGCGTCTTTTCGAGGACGCGTCAGCCGAGGAGTCATTAATGACCGTTGGCATCCTCCAATAGAAGCCCGACACGTGCGCGGAGACTTTTCCACGCCTATTGCTTTTTCCCGCGCAGTTCAGCGGCCAACCAGGTCGTCCGAACTCAGAGTATATCGGCTCAAAGACGATCGCCAGTTCAATAAAACACGAAGTCGCTCGTCAAAAGTTCAGCGATCGCCAAGAGAGCCACCTCACCCCACGTTTCCAACGTATGAGCGAGCTGGGGGGCAATTGTTGTGTCACGATTTATTCATCCCGACAGGCGAATCGACTATAAGGCCGAGCGACCAAGTCAACATCAGTCAAATTATGGCTAGCTCGCGAAGTCGAAGATATCAGACCACCATCAGTTACCTAGCGATCGACTCCCAAGGCGATCGCCCTTTGGCAGCTGGCGATCTACTCTACTAACCAGCTAAGGGCAATCGACCTGCGCCCGGCGAGACGATCGCCGTCGAAGTCATCAAGGTGGATCTCGAAAAGCACCCACGTGCGAGATCCACCAAAGGCGCCGACAAGATCTTCTGGCGACAGACAAGATATTTTGACCACACTGTCACCTACCTCACCTACCGGCATGCGCGCCGAAAGTTGTCGGTGGGACCACCCGTGACGGCAACTCGGACGCGTGTAAGCTCCCCATTGGACCGCCTGATTGTGCCCGGCAACTCCTGCAGATCGTGAGGGACAGGCCCATGTGCTAAAAGACGATCGCCCGATTATTATATTGCGAGAAGGCGATCGCCGGCGTATCCAAGCCCTATAAATAGAGAACCTCTTCCTACCTTTGGAAAAGGTTCACATTCTCTCACATTCAACCTACGGTTCGAAATTCATTACACCAACGGTTCCGAATTCATTCGACTTACGCTCAGAACACATTCTCTCACATTCCGATACATTCACTAAATCTTGAAGAACATACATATCATCAAGCTCCGGCTATCTCACCGGAATCCATCTCAGACTTCTCTCCAAATCTCTCGTCTAGAAGACGATCGGCGTAAGCGACAAGTCTCCACTAGACAGATTCCAAAGGAGTCATAAGCCCCGGAGCCCAAGCACCCAGCTAAATACTCGCCGTGAGAGACGATCGATCTCTCACCGCCGCGACTGTTCATCTCCTTTGTTACAAGAACTCACAGAGCATCAAATCTGGTTCTTCCGGCAATCTACACGCTCACTAGCTAAGATAACAAGAATCTTTACACTCATTGTAATTGTATTCTTACATTAGTACTTGTATCCCCGAATATTGGTATTAATAATAACTCGCGAGAGCATTCAAGCCCGGGACTAACAACCCCGGCAAATCTTGTGTTATTTATCTTTCTCACGGAAGTGCTCTTGCATTTGTTTGCTATCCCATACATTCCAGCAATATCTATCTCCGGATAATATTTTGGGTAGCAACATATATCAATGACTATAAATGTGAATTTCGTGGATTAGGTTTGCATGTTGTATTTTGGTTTTGGATCTAAACCATAATGTATATGATTTACATTAATATTGGTATTTTTGGGTATTGAGTACACAATTTTCAGGGTTTTGGTATTGTTGGCTACATTACAGATGTAAGTGTATAAGTTCATTTTGTCATTGGAGAATATGAGTTTGATATAGATTACCACAAATTGGTAAGATGATGACGGTGAGATTGTATTAATGATATTCCTTATCTTGTGATTACATTGACATGAAATTATTAATATTGACGTGATCGTTATTATTGTTGAGTATTATGGTTGATCCCATCAAATGGTTTGTTTTTACGTACCTGGAGACCGAGCTTGTACCAGTCGTAAAAGAGATGAGCTTCCCGAAACTTACTTTCTATGACATGTGATTAAGAGTTTTATATTTTAACTGAATGTTATTTTCCGCTTCAAATGTATTTTTAACCGTTGATTATACTCATTGCATATGTATTTTATTATAGTTTTCTAGCACCATACGAGCTTGAGTATATTTTGGAAAAACTGATCACCTAAGCTATTTTTGTTGGGACGTGAAGTGGTGGCTTAACGTACACTTTGAAAATTAATTGAGGTTTGTGTTTTGGCCTTGTATTTTCAAAGGGGATTTTATGATGGTAATTGTAAAACCAATTTTGCAAAGTCATTGCGTATTTCAAAAAATATTACTGTCATTAGACCTTTGGCATGTTTGATGATTGTGAAAAAAAATTAGCCTTGTTGGTTCAGGTGTGGGACCAATGGTGTTGTATGCATATGCAATGAGCGGCTTCTTATGGGAAGTATATGTCGACGATACATGCATATGTCAAGGATCATCTACTGTTGGGATTCTAAGCAAAGGAGAAATGAAATCCCAAATTCAATAGTGAACTGATAAATACTCGAAAAACTTATTTCGGATGTATTAAAACAATTGAGATTCTTTGGAATTGTGACCAAAAGAATTTGCCATGTGATATTGGTATTTTGATATATTTTGTCGAGACTTGTGAAAATTATATTTTAAATTTTACGAGTGAGACTTTGAAAGTGGGATCATATGCTAGTATCACGGAAGATCACTGACTTCATGCATCTGTAAGTATATTGTTCCGATTATTCAATTATAGTGATGATTACTGGATTTTATGATGATTTTGGATAAGTTGGGTTAAACCGTTGTTTGTGGCAGGATGACCAGTTTTGAGGACAAAACTCTTTTAAGAGTAGGAGTATGTAATATCCTGAATTTTCACTATGAATTTTCTTCTTTATTTTATCCGAATTATGTTGGACAATGTGGAATCTGTACCGTATCAATAAAATAATTTGAGGGTTGAGATGCTATACTGATCTAATTTTCGCGTTTGGTCGATAATGGAATTTCAGGATATTGTGTATCAGGTACGTCATGTTGTTAATATCAGGTACTTCTTATGAATGTTATTAGTATGCGTATATGCATCCAGGATGACGAGATGTTGAATAAGAATAGCAGAAATTGTCCAAGTGTAGCCTATTAAACGTACGTAAGGTCCATACATTATATATGAAAATATTCAAGCATTACGTTCGCTAGAGGTACGACTAACATACGATCATATCAGAAAAGGATCCAAGTAGTGGCTGGTAGGTGGAGCCGGTGGTTGATAGCTTTCGGTGTACGCATGCATGGATGAGTTAGCAATGCATGCATAAGTACGTTAAGCATAGGGTTTACGCATGTATCATTCAGATCAATCCAAGGGAATCATCTGTGTACCATCTGTTAGGAATAAACTTAAGATTTTGATGATGTCATCCCTGTATTCAAAGTTTAAATCAAATGTATGTTCTAAGTACTCGGTATTGTAAAGAAGAACCAAACGAGTATCTTCTATAAGCCTTTAAAATGAGGCTAAGTATTGATCAACCAAGTCTTCATCAGATAGGTCTTCTAGCTAAGTACTGATCAGCTAAGTTCGTGCAGTGAAGTTCAGAAGTCATTCAAGTACATCAGCCGAGTATCGCCAAGCCAAAATATCAGCCGAGTATGACCAAGTCAAAATATCAGCCGGGAATGGCCAAGACAAAATACCAGTCGAGTATTCCCAAGTCAGTCAGCCAAGTATGGACAACAAGGAACACTTGGTACTTAGACAAAATTCCACAAGTGTGAATCAGCTATGTGCATTTCAGCAGACATTGAAAAGCCAACAAAGACGGCAAAACACATGCAGACATGAATAAAGCAAAGGGGACAATCTGAACAATTCACAGAAGCTAAAGAATAAAATATTCCTCGAGATTCGCGCCCAGAAGACTTTCATCCGTATACAAATAAAAAAAATGGCATGAACTACATTTTTATCTTTAGACGGGCAAATTTGAAGAAAAGACAAGCCGTGCAAAGAGATAAAAAGCTAAACAAAGAAGCCACTCTCCAACGGACTGATTTGTTCAAAGGATGCAACGGCTATGGAGAGCTCAAAGAACATACTATAAATATCTGAAGAACTCTTGAGCAGTAGTACGATGTGATTATCATTCAGGCAAACAAAGCAAGCAAAATCAATATACACTCTATGAATCGTGAAGAGCTAAGATCATAATATTCAAGTCATAAGAAGCTCTTAGAATTTGGAGAAAACAAACACTCTTGTTATTAAGATTTGAGTGAGGGTACTTTCTTGAATCAGGTTCTTGAAAGTTGGCTTGTGCGACATCCACGGGTTCTTGATTGGAAGATGATAAGCAACTTGAGAGTTGTGAGGCATCCACGGGTTTTTGATCAGGAGGTGACAAGCAACCAAAGGGTAGGAGTTACCGCGGCCAAGGGTTTTCACTATTTGAAAGTTTTTGTACCTAATTCGTTGTAACCATTAGAAGTTAGAATGAATTTTATCTCCAAGTGGATCGGAAGAAGTGGACTAGTAGAGGATTACCCCACCTCTGAAACCACTATAAGTGCTATGTGTTTTAGTACTTTTAAACATCATACTTAACTATTGCATCCATCTTAATTGTTGTATTTACAAATCTAGTCAGCTAAGTCTTCCGCAAATTTTTCAGCACACATCGCTTTCTAGCTGAGTTTTCAGTCAAGCTTCAAAACTAGCTAAGTTTACCTAGCTGTTGTTAATCAGATGAGTTTCAAATAATTAATTTCAGAAAAGTTTTTCTAAAAGTCTATTCACCTCCCCTCTCTAGATATTTACCATACATATTTGTGACCTACAAGTGGTATCGGAGCGGTTGGTACATAGACCACATACTTGATAGTAGGGGTGGCATTTCGAAACTGAAAATTTAAAACCGAACCGAAAAAATCCAAAAAAAGAACCGAAGAACCAAAACCAAAGAAGACCGAACCGAAAAATAGAAAAACAGAACCGAACCGAATTGGTTTGGTCCGGTTCTCGGGTCGGGGTCGGACAGAACCGAACTGAACCAAATGGACTGAAGTCAAAGTCAACATACTAAAACGACATTGTTTTGTGAGTTTTATGTGTTTGAGATTTTAGTGTATTTTTTTTTCTTTTTAAGACCCGCATGGATCTAGGGAGGACCGATAATATGCTCATGTAATTCATGATTCAACTAATTTGGGTTTAGAGAATGAGCTATTGTGATTTGTGATTATTATATCTTTTAAAATATTTGTAAATTTTTATGCAAGTATGCCTTTTATCTTGTGCATATATATATATATATATATATATAACTTTCTTGGCTTGTTGTTATATATAACTTATTCTATTGAATATAATATTTGAATTTATATTGTGAAGAACCGAAAAACATCAAACCAAACCAAAACCAAACCAAATATTTATAAAACCGAATTTAACCGAACCGAACTTCAAAAAGAACCGAACCAAACCGAAACTGAATATTTGGTTCGGTTATCGGTTTCGGTCAAAAACCGAACCGAATGGAACCGAGTCCACCCCTACTATTGATAGTCATCGAACCAAATCCATATACTCATCTATATTTCACCAATCTCTCATATTAAGATGGAACACGTGCACTCTAGACTCCCCGTTTTCTCTATTGATGATTATGATATTTGGAATATAAGAATGCAGGCGCACCTATCATCTATACACGATGACATGTCGAGCATTATTGAAGAAGGTCCTATTGTCACAACCCTATCCCGGGTTGGAACTGTTACAGCACCGTGAATCTATTTCGAGAATTCACAAGGCAAGATCGGTTTAACACATACACACACACACACACACACACACACCGACCAATCACGTCAAAAATAAAACCAAGACAACACACATCAACTGGCAGGGTCGACAATACAACACATCCACAACATCACAAGCGGAAAGGTCGAACGTGACGACAGTCACAAACTATTCAACATACAGATAACAAATTCCAAGACAGTTCCCAACCCCACACACGGACGTAACATCAATAAAATTGTACTCGCGGGTACTCATACAAAACAAGACCAAAACAACTAAAATAAAATCGGCAACCCGAGAGAATATCACTGTTGCTAGCCATCCATGTGCCCCTACTGCGCCTTCTCGCCATTAAGACTTGAACCTGAATACACCAAAAAGTATTCACCCCAAAAGGGGCCAGCAACCATCCGGTACGAGTATGTATAATGTGCAATAACAATAAATATAGGGTTGAGTATAGTAAAACTACCATAGAAAAGAATAACCATCATTTACCAACGTCTCAACAGTAACGTGACAACAACATCACATCCCACATCGTTATTCTGGAATAATACGCATATCATCAATCATACATAGAACAACCTCCCGAGCTATACTGGCTACCGCATCTCGCAAGATAGGAACCCCAAGAGACCTCGTCAGGCTCTCTCAGGTTATATAGCCCAACCAATTGATCCACAGAAAATGTAGTCTAACGGACCCCAGAGGACCTTTGCTGGTTTTAATTGGCTCACACACACTCATCAATATCATGTCATTTCACATTTCACAATCCATTGCCACATACTTTGACGATGCCAGTCTCAAAACATCAAACGTTACAACTATGCTTTTCAATCACAATCGGAAGCAATATCTCCAAATGATTTTGAACAAAATATTTGTGAAATGTCATCATCTCGATATAAATTTAGGAAGGTCAGACCTTGACATTTTTGAAGAACCACTTCCAGTTTATTTTCGAAAAATCTTTTGAAAACCCTTTTAAACATCGCTCGTAATTATTGTTTTTCAAACCTTAGAACTTATTAATTTGTTTGGAAAATATTGACAAAAATATTTCAAAACATCAATAAATAGTCACATTCAGAATACAAACAATTCCGTTCCAAAAGCACTTTTATACACTTTCATTGCAAGATAATACATAAACATAATCAAATACTCGCCTGACGACTTTAGGGACAAGAATGTTTCGAACAGTTTGTAATTATGATTCAAAACTCTGAAATTTCCAACCTATAATTATGAACTCATGATAATCAGCATTAGGGATATTCATTCTAATTGAAACAACACCGAGAACTCTAATCGAATCTCTTAGAGAACTTTAATTGTACACTTCGCGGACGGTATCCGATTACGGTGATTCAAACAAAAGATTTAATTTCCCTTCTGCTAGAATCGATAAGAACAACCCTATGATACTCGACATATAATCATTTACAAATTCTGAACAACAATTCATCAAGAATCTAGAAAAGTAAGTTTAGCGTTCAGGGCCAGATTACCTGCAATCCGGCGAAAATCGCTGAAACTGGTGGAAGATGACTTGCTAAATTGATTCTCGAGCATTGGTTACGCGTTTAGACTGCTCAAAACTGTAATATCCGCATTTTTCTTCCCCTTGTAAATTTATTTTTCGGTGTATTTCTCGATGGTAGCGACCCTCGTGTATCTTTCAGTGTAACTTTTCCGTCATCTATTGATCTGATTCTCGTAATTGTTGTGCGGAACCACCGTTTCGGGGTTGCCGTGGATTCATTCTATGCTATGATGCGTTGTGAGGTGTTCCGTTTGATGTTTCGTTCGTATTCCGGTGTTGTAGACCGTTTATATTTCGTATATAGCGCACGCTAATTTTTCTACATAGCGCACGCTAGAAGTACCTTTGTAGCGCACGCTACGTTTACTTCGTAGCGCGCGCTAGCGAGTTAGCCCTGGGAGTGGCAGTTCAGCTCCCAGCCCTCTGGACTATCGGATTAGCGCACGCTACCTTGTCTAGCGCACGCTAATGTCGGGAGACTAGCGCACGTTAAGTGGTTCAGTAGCGCGCGCTAGCATGACTGTCCAGTACTGGACAGTTTACTACTGAACCCGGTCAGGTGCCAGTTATCGCACGCTACGCTCGTATGGTAGCGCACGCTAACGGGTCAGGTGAGTTTTGGGCAATTAGCTACTGGACTCGGCTGATGTCCAGGTAGCGCACGCTATTGGTCGATAGCGCGCGCTACCGAGAGGTTATTAGCGCACGCTACGCTCGTATGGTAGCGCACGCTAACGGCCAGAAATCTGGCTACTCGACTGGGACGCAAATTGTTTGTTCTGTATTTTCATCCCGTTAGCGCACGCTAACCTTGAGGATTAGCGCGCGCTAACACTCTCTGGCTATATAAACCAGGGAGTTGACCGAGATAATCATAAATCCTCATTTCTTCCTCTCTCCGCGGCGAAGGCGATTCCGGGGCGATCTTCTTGGAGATTTCTTCTTCCAATCATCTCATCCAACATCTTTCTTGAGTTCTTGGAGTATTATAACAACATCAACACGAATCTTTCATCCTAATCCACGGTAAATCTCTTAGAACCCTACTTTTGGATAATTTGGGGGTTTTGGGATTTTCTTCCGATTCGTTCCGTTTTGTTGGTGGATTCATGATGAATATGATAAATCTTGTTGATATCATTAGTTTTCCTACGGATTCATGGTATATTTCCATAGCTTTTTGAAATCGAGAGGGTTTGGTTGTGGTCCGCCCTCGTTGTTAATTTTATTCGAATATACATGAATCGTAGGCGGGTTTCCAGGTGTATTCCATTTCCATAATCGTTTAGAAGTGGTTGTGATTGTGCTATTCGAATCGTTAGGTTCATCTTCGTCGGTTCCTCGCGGCCGTGCTTGATTCTTCCGTTCCGTTCGTGTCATCGTCTATTTAATCAAGGCAAGTATCCTTATGAACTTACAATCTTGACATAGTAGTATTGTATGAGAAATGGTGTGTGTGTGTATGCTCACTACGGGTTAGATCCGACGGGGTCTCGGTAGGGGTCCACAGAGACGTGGATCGACGAGCTTGCTTTTAACCACTACGGGTTAGATCTGACGGGGTCTCGGTAGGGGTCCACAGAGACGTGGATCGACGGTTAATTGTGGTGCATTTTACAAATGTGATTTTGATATTGGCATTTCCGGAAATGAGTGCTTTCGAAAGGTTTTCTTTATTGCATGCATTTACTATATGTGCAAGATGTAAGTTGTTCATCTGGTTACTTGTACTAGCGTAATTGCTAACCCCTCTGGGGACCCGTTTTGGAGAAATTCGTTTTATGAATTTCAGGTCAGGTTCATCGAGACAAACGGGCGCTGGACCAGTATGCGGATGATGGCCGAGCGTGATGATTGTGCACGAGTGATGTCTTAGTGTCTTCTACCTTTTCATATTTTGTGGTTTTGTTTGAACTAATAGAAGTACTCGAGTACTTAAGAACTTTTACTCGTCTGGATTGTATTGTTGTTTATCGTGTTTGTGTCGAATGATGATGTTATGTTGACCGGGTGAACCGGGTGGATTATTCTGTTTTGCGTCTTTATGATGTGGTGTTATGTTGTTGTTTCTGTGAGTCGATGAGTATGATGCTGTTCAGCCTGGTGGGTCCCATATAGGGATTCACGGCGCTGTAATATACCTCGAATATCTTGAGGGTGTTACAGAAAATGGTATTAGAGAACTAGGTTTATGGATACCTAGGCTTGTCGTTTTATTGGGTCTTGTGGTGTTTTGTTTTGCACATCATCGTCACGCTGCCATGATTCCGGTACTACCAGTGTCCGTAAGTTTTCCTTCCTCTGTTCATTATTTCCTTGTATCGTACCTTTGATTCTCGACTTGTGACTGTTCTTTTCTCGTACTTACCCTCGTATGGCTTTTGCTACTTATTTAACTCCAGTATGGATGCTGGAAGAGGTCGTGGTCGTGGTCGTGGTCGTGGTCGTGGACGCGGCCGAGGACGTGGGGCAGCCGGTGGGGCGGCCACGTCGCAGTCTTCGGGAGCCGGCAGTACCGGCGACCGTCATAGCCATGCTTCTTCTCAGGAGCGTGCCGACCTTGGTATTGCGGCCGTTATGCAGCAAATGGTGAACCAAATGGCGGCGATAGCTCAGGCGGTTCAGAACCCGGATCAGGCCCACGCTAATCGGGGCGGAGCGGATCGTTGGCTCCAAGATGTTATCAAGATGCATCCTCCTCAGTTCTCGGGAGCTTCAGACCCGATTGGCTGGGAAGGGTGGATCAAGGAGATATCTAAGGTCTTCGTTGCCACTAACTGTCCTGAGGAACTTAGAGTCCCTATTGCCCAATACTTTCTCACAGGGGACGCTACGGACTGGTGGGAGGCCGTTGGGCCCAAAGAGCATGCTGCTTCGTGGGCTGAGTTTCGAGAATTGATGGAGACTGAATATTGCTCGTGGCCGGTCAGACAGGCTCGGGTACATGCTTTTTATGACGCTCAACCGCGGGATATTCCCGTATCTCAAGCTATTGCTGATTTTAACAAGGAGTTGGGTTATGTGAAGACCCAAGTTGTCGAGGAGAGCGACAAAATTTTCCATTTCTCCAGACGGATGAAGTTTTCGATTCGGGACTATATGTCGGGGCTCGTATGCACTACCTTGAAAGAGTACCAGAGCAGGGCCCTTGCTTATGATATGTCTGTGACGGCGAGTGAGGCGGCCCACGAGAGTAAGAAGCAGAAGTCCGCCGGGAACTTTTCGGGCCACAAGAGTGGGGGTCAGCAGAGATCCCAATCTGCTAACTTCCCCGCCGGCGGTGGTCGGCTCGTTCAGCCGGGGTCCTCGTGGAACTACCAGTGCTCCTTTCCGTGATGTGAAGTGTTTCAATTGTGGTCGTACAGGCCACGTCAGTCGTACTTGTTTGAGCCCTTTACTGACGTGTAATCAGTGTGGCCAGCCGGGCCACAAGGCTGCTTTCTGTGCTGAGAGAGAGAGAATTCTTGGTGCCCGGGCTTCCACTCCAGCGCCTAGGGAACCAAGCGTGAATCAGGGATCGTTTGCTCCTCAATCTTCGCCGAGTGCTAGTCGGGGGAGAGGTCGGGGTCAGCCCTCTAAGGGGGGAGCTTCCAGTGTCGGCTCAGCCCACCCGCGTGTCTATGAGATGCGGAAAGCCGATGACCCAGCGGCTACCGTGGCGACAGGTACCGTTTATATTCTTTCTCATCCTGTCAGTGTGCTTTTCGATTTCGGTGCTACGCATTCATTCATATCTTTGGATTGTGTGCGCCGTTTGAGTCTCGACTGTTTGATGCCTTGTGAACCCTTCATCGTTAAGCTTCCTAGCGGTGATAGAATCGTTGGTGATCAGGAGGTTCGAGACTGTTCTGTACTTATTTGTGAGAGAACTTGGCCCTCTAATCTTATTGTTGTGAGTATCGAGGGTGAGGATTTGATTCTTGGGGATGATTGGCTCGAGCGGCATGGTGCGATCATGAACTACCGCACGAGAATCATCACTATGTTAGCCGAGGACGGCACCGAGCACTCTTTCGCGGGGCGAAAGAGGGGAAACCAGAAATTCGTTATTAACGCCTTGAAGGTGATGAGACTCCTGCGAAAGGGGTGTACTGGATATTGGTGCTACGCCTTGAAGGCGGAGGATGGTGGAGTCGAGCTTTCGTCGATTCCAGTCGTTAATGAGTTTCCTGATGTATTTCCTGACGAGTTACCGGGATTGCCACCGGATCGTGAGGTTGAGTTTTCTATAGAGTTAGAGCCGGGCGCGGCTCCGATTTCGAAGGCGCCGTATCGCATGGCACCTTCAGAGATGGCAGAGTTGAAGAAGCAGTTGAGTGAGCTTCTTGAGTCGGGGTATGTTCGACCGAGTGCCTCGCCTTGGGGCGCACCGGTCCTGTTTGTGCGGAAGAAGGATGGCTCACTACGTTTGTGTATCGACTATCGCGAACTAAACAAGGTGACCATCAAGAACAAGTATCCTTTGCCGAGAATTGATGACTTGTTCGATCAGTTGCAGGGAGCTGCGGTATTCTCGAAAATTGATTTCAAATCGGGGTACTATCAGCTCCGGGTGAGAGAGTCCGATGTGCCGAAAACAGCTTTTCGGACGAGGTACGGACATTATGAGTTCGTAGTTATGCCTTTCGGGTTAACGAATGCGCCAGCAGTGTTCATGCAGTTGATGAACAAAGTTTTTATCGAGTATCTGGATAAGTGCGTCGTCGTCTTTATTGACGATATTCTTATTTATTCGAGGAATGAGGAAGAGCATGCCCGTCATTTGCGGGTAGTATTAGACATTTTGAGGACCGAGCAACTCTATGCAAAGTTCTCGAAATGTGAGTTCTGGCTGAAGGAAGTGATGTTTTTAGGTCACGTGATTTCGGTAGGGGGTTCGTGTGGATCCGCAGAAGATTGAGGCGGTGTTGGATTGGGCACCGCCAAGAATGTGAAGGAGCTCCGTAGTTTCTTGGGTTTAGTGGCTACTACCGTAGGTTCGTCGAGGGTTTCGAAATCGGCTCGCCACTTACGCAGCTTGCTCCAAATCCGAGAAGTTCGCCTGGAATGACGAGAGGCGATCGAGTTTTGAGGAATCAAGAAGCGTTTGACTTCAGCCCCAGCTTTGGCGTTGCCATGTGGCAACGAGGGTTTTGCCGTTTATAGCGATGCTTCGGTCGTGGTCTTGGATGCGTATTGATGCAAAGACGGCAAGACCATTGCTTATGCATCGAGGCGATTGAGGCCGCATCTGAGCTTAACTACCCTACTCATGATTTGGAGTTAGCGGCATCGTTTTGCGCTAAAGATTTGGCGTCACTATCTTTTCGGCTCTGCATGTCGATTTTACCGATCATAAAGTCTCAAGTACATATTTACTCGTGAGAGTTGAATATGAGGCAGAGGAGGTGGTTAGAGTTGATTAAGGATTATGACCTCGAGATCCTTTATCATCCGGTAAGGCGAACGTCGTGGCCGACGCCTTGAGTCGAAACCGGTTGCGTTTAACGCTTGAGATCCTTACGTCTCGCCCGAGCTTGGCGGGCTTTGATCGAGTTAGATGTTGAAGTTTTGTTGCACGAGCCATCGGGCAACTTCGTGCTTTAGAGATTTCGTCGTCTTTGATCGATGAAATTAAGTCAAGCGATGAGGATCCGATGATTACTCAAATCCGAGAGAACGTTCTTAAGGGAAAGTCTCACGGGTTTGTGATTCACGAGGATGGTATTTTGAGATTCCAGTCGGCTTTGTGTTCCGAACGACTCGAGTTGAGGCAGAGTATTTTACGGGAGGCCCATGCTACACCTTATTCCGTTCATCCCGGTTCGAGTAAGATGTACAAGGACACGAGAAGAAATTTGGTGGAATGATATGAAGGAGGAGGTCGCACGCTTTGTAGCGAGATGTTTGACTTGTCGCCAGGTCAAAATCGAGCATCGACCGGTCAAGGTTATTACATCACTTCGCTCCGAATGGAAATGGGAAGATATATCGATGGATTTCGTTACGAGTTTGCCGAGATCGAGGTCGGGCATGAATATGGTATGGGTGATTGTTGATCGTCTGACCAAGTCGGCACATTTTCTGGGCATCAAGGACACTTGGGGCCCGGAGAAGTTGGCTCGTGTGTTTATCGCGCAGATTGTGAGACTTCACGGTACTCCGAAGTCTATTGTTTCGGATCGTGATGGCCGTTTCGTATCGCACTTCTGGCAGGCGGTGCATAAGGCGTTGGGTACCCGTTTGCAATTGAGTACCTCTTTTCATCCCCAGTCAGATGGACAGTCGGAACGCACTATACAGACATTCGAGGATATATTGCGTGCTTGTGCCCTCGATTGGAGTAGCGATTGGGAGGAACATTTGCCATTGATCGAATTCACGTACAACAACAGTTGGCACGCGTCGATTCGGATGGCACCGTATGAGGCACTTTATGGGCGGCGATGTCGATCACCAATTTGTTGGAATGAGACGTCCGATTTAGTCGAGACCGAGCCGGACGTTGTTTTAGAGACGAGGCGGAAGATAGAAGTAATTCGAGAACGGATGTTGACTTCCCAGAGTCGACAGAAGTCGTATGCCGACGTCCGTCGCCGACCTTTGGAATTTGAGGTGGGAGACCACGTTTTGCTAAAGGTGTCGCCGACGAAGGGAGTTTTTCGTTTCGGGAAGAAAGGGAAATTGAGTCCGAGATTTATTGGACCCTTTGAGATTCTCGAGCGAGTCGGTGAGTTGGCATACCGTTTGGCGTTACCTCCAGCCTTAAGTCATGTTCATAGCGTTTTTCATGTTTCCCAGTTAAGGAAATATGTCCCGGATCCTAGTCACGTCATCGATTATGGTGAGATTGATGTCGCCGAGGATGTCACTTTTGAAGAGCGTCCTTTGAAGATTTTGGAGCATCGTGAGAAACGATTGAGGCATAAAACCATACCTTTGGTCAAAGTGCAGTGGTCGAGACACGGAATCGAGGAGGCAACTTGGGAAACCGAGGATAGCATGCGTGCTAGGTACCCCGAATTGTTTGTTTCTTAAGTTTCGGGACGAAACTTATTTTTAGAGGGGTAGAGTGTAATATCCGCATTTTTCTTCCCCTTGTATTTTTATTTTTCGGTGTATTTCTCGATGGTAGCGACCCTCGTGTATCTTTCAGTGTAACTTTTCCGTCATCTATTGATCTGATTCTCGTAATTGTTGTGCGGAACCACCGTTTTGGGGTTGCCGTGGATTCATTCTATGCTATGATGCGTTGTGAGGTGTTCCGTTTGATGTTTCGTTCGTATTTCGGTGTTGTATACCGTTTATATTCCGTACATAGCGCACGCTAATTTTTCTACATAGCGCACGCTAGAAGTACCTTTGTAGCGCACGCTACGTTTACTTCGTAGCGCACGCTAGCGAGTTAGCCCTGGGAGTGGCAGTTCAGCTCCCAGCCCTCTGGACTATCGGATTAGCGCATGCTACCTTGTCTAGCGCACGCTAATGTCGGGAGACTAGCGCACGTTAAGTGGTTCAGTAGCGCGCGCTAGCGTGACTGTCCAGTACTGGACAGTTTACTACTGAACCCGGTCAGGTGCCAGTTAGCGCACGCTACGCTCGTATGGTAGCGCACGCTAACGGGTCAGGTGAGTTTTGGGCAATTGGCTACTGGACTCGGCTGATGTCCAGGTAGCGCACGCTATTGGTCGATAGCGCGCGCTACCGAGAGGTTATTAGCGCACGCTACGCTCGTATGGTAGCGCACGCTAACGGCCAGAAATCTGGCTACTGGACTGGGACGCAAATTGTTTGTTCTGTATTTTCATCCCGTTAGCGCACGCTAACCTTGAGGATTAGCGCGCGCTAACACTCCCTGGCTATATAAACCAGGGAGTTGACCGAGATAATCATAAATCCTCATTTCTTCCTCTCTCCGCGGCGAAGGCGATTCCGGGGCGATCTTCTTGGCGATTTCTTCTTCCAATCATCTCATCCAACATCTTTCTTGAGTTCTTGGAGTATTATAACAACATCAACACGAATCTTTCATCCTAATCCACGGTAAATCTCTTAGAACCCTACTTTTGGATAATTTGGGGGTTTTGGGATTTTCTTCCGATTCGTTCCGTTTTGTTGGTGGATTCATGATGAATATGATAAATCTTGTTGATATCATTAGTTTTCCTACGGATTCATGGTATATTTCCATAGCTTTGTGAAATCGAGAGGGTTTGGTTGTGGTCCGCCCTCGTTGTTAATTTTATTCGAATATACATGAATCGTAGGCGGGTTTCCGGGTGTATTCCATTTCCATAATCGTTTAGAAGTGGTTGTGATTGTGCTATTCGAATCGTTAGGTTCATCTTCGTCGGTTCCTCGCGGCCGTGCTTGATTCTTCCGTTCCGTTCGTGTCATCGTCTATTTAATCGAGGCAAGTATCCTTATGAACTTACAATCTTGACATAGTAGTATTGTATGAGAAATGGTGTGTGTGTGTGTGTATGCTCACTACGGGTTAGATCCGACGGGGTCTCGGTAGGGGTCCACAGAGACGTGGATCGACGAGCTTGCTTTTAACCACTACGGGTTAGATCCGACGGGGTCTCGGTAGGGGTCCACAGAGACGTGGATCAACGGTTAATTGTGGTGCATTTTACAAATGTGATTTTAATATTGGCATTTCCGGAAATGAGTGCTTTCGAAAGGTTTTCTTTGTTGCATGCATTTACTATATGTGCAAGATGTAAGTTGTTCATCTGGTTACTTGTACTAGCGTAATTGCTAACCCCTCTGGGGACCCGTTTTGGGGAAATTCGCTTTATGAATTTCAGGTCAGGTTCATCGAGACGAGCAGGCACTGACCAAGATGCGGATGATGGCCGAGCGTGATGATTGTGCACGAGTGATGTCTTAGTGTCTTCTACCTTTTCATATTTTGTGGTTTTGTTTGAACTAATAGAAGTACTCGAGTACTTAAGAACTTTTACTCGTCTGGATTGTATTGTTGTTTATCGTGTTTGTGTCGAATGATGATGTTATGTTGACCGGGTGAACCGGGTGGATTATTCTGTTTTGCGTCTTTATGACGTGGTGTTATGTTGTTGTTTCTGTGAGTCGATGAGTATGATGCTGTTCAGCCTGGTGGGTCCCATATAGGGATTCACGGCGCTGTAATATACCTCGAATATCTTGAGGGTGTTACAAAAACCTGGATGGAATAGAATTCCAAAGTGAGGGCCGAAGCACTCGGTTCTCCCACGCTGAAATGCCATTAAAATGGCTGAAAAACGAATTTATACACAAGAAGAAGCATCTAGGTCGGTTATAAGGGCAATACGGTAATTTCACCGCGACACACTGACACCCTTGTCTTGTTTCGACCATATCTTGCTTGTTCGGGATCGGAATGGCTCGCCATTTATTTTATTGGAAAGCTAACTCAATAGTCAACAATGCTATAAATTTTATAATTTTTGGATTGTTCCTGAATTTATGGTGACTGGTCAAAGTCAGTCCTGACGCACAGCGCCTTCCAAAAAGGTAAATGTTAGTTTTTATTGACACCCTTGTATTACTCCATTTATATTTTGAATGGTACAATAATATAATACCTGTAATAAGAATTGTAAATCTCGAGGCCGATCTAGCCACAGTTCGATCGGCGAGTCTAAAACGTTCCTCGAAATGTCGAGAAACAATGAAAAAGTCATTGAGACGTTGAAGTGAATTCTTAAGGTCTCATAATCAACTTTAAGTATTCTAACGAGTACGATTGACCCTAACATTATTAAGATGACCCATAATGATATTACAGGTTGGGTTCACATCAACAGTTAAAATTAAAATAGAGCAAAATACACGGGTAAGAAAAAGTAATACATATGGGATCATGAGTTTTGCAATGAGAGTAGTGCCAATCAATCACTAATCTCAAGATAACATAGAGGACGTCATATAATCAATACGTGTCGATATTCAGAATCTAGAAAATTCAACGGTAAGTTAAGAATGAAGAATGACAAAAGTTTCAAGTTCAACAAAACGACAGTAAAGTTCGTAAAACGGGTCAAAAATAAGAAATTATTTAGGGGTAAAAATCTGGGGTCTGACACCCTCTACCCCCAGAAAAAAGTTTCGTCACGAAACTTAGACATAATTGACTCAGTGCAGGATGAGTGCACACTATCTTTGGTTTCTAATATTGCTTCATTGGCCTCAAGACACAACTAAGGGATTCTCTTCTCTTTTTTTGGGGAATTATGGTGATTTTCCTTCCTTGGCCCCCGCTTGATGTTCATAAGATCTAACGACTCATATTTTCACAGTCTGTAACGTTCAAGCGTGCTTCAAAACGGCTCCATGACAATTGAACTATGCCAACTTGTCGTTGTAGGTGATCTCGACTAACATTAAGTCAGTTCCCCGATTACTTTACGATTTAGAGTACCGGTCCCCATATGCCTTCTGGAGTTCGAACGGTTCACTCTAACTGTTTTTCGATCTGGAAACAATACGACATTATGAATTTTAATTCAATACCTAAAGCTCTAAGGATAATTTTCCCAAAACTGCAATATGAATGGGCTACCTTGGTTTTAAAACGGTGCCCCTGGAAGTACTATATGATACCATAATTTCATTAATAAATGATTGAGGTAACCTTTCTGGCTCCTACGTGCCTATAATTCCCAAAAATGGGCTGATTTGGTTTATCGATTGACGATCACCCAAATCACGTCACTCCAGTTCCAGTTCCCGACATGCTGGCCATATAATCCATCATATAATCCTTTTCACTCCCATTATGGGATGTGAAGTGGTTTTAATATTTTTGCCAATCTTACAAAAGCTGAATAAGGGGCCTTGCGATTTTCTAAAAGCTCTCGACAAACCAACATTAATAGTCGATAAGGTCTAAGAAACCTCGAGTTATTAGAATGTTCTTATGTGGCTCTTGGAGAATGTCGCTAGGATCTATTGAAACTCTCCTCGATATCTTTTGCTGAACAGTACACTTGAAGAAAGTAACTTCTTTATACCAAACTGACTTTCGTTAAATTTGGTATAAAATTTTACATTTCTAAGCACACGTTGCACAAGGTGCAAATGCTCGCATGCCTGTCTCATTTCTTGAATAAGTCAAGAAATCAACATACAGTAACCATGAGCTCATTTCTTGTCACATCCCAAGATCGCTCCGCCGCAACATGATATTGTCCGCTCTGGGCACTCTCCTCTGAGCTGGCCTTCACAGTTTTGTTTCTGGGAGCCCGCGAGCAGCTTCCCAGGAGGTCACCCATCATGGAATTGCTCTCGCCCAAGCACGCTTAACTTTGGAGTTTCCATCTCCCTGAAGCGAGTGGGCTCCCAAAAGGTCTCATGCTATTTGGAAACGGGCATGCACATACATATAAGGCAATTCGCCCCCTCTCCGCTAGTCGATGTGGGATATCACAATCCACCGCTCTCAAGGGCTCGCACTACATGGCATAGTGGCTCCGATACCAAATTGTCACATTAATTTGACGATGCAAGTCTCAAATTATTATCCAAAACTTTCAGCAACTTTGGTTTTCAATAGCACTTGAAATAACGTTTCGAGACATCCTCGATAAATTATTTATATAATGATATCATTCCATAAAATAGTAACCAAGATTAGTCATCACTAATAGAAAGAGAAAAGGAACACATGTGGAATGCAGTTACAGTAAGAATTTAGATAAGTAGATTTCAGTTTTTTCCCTTAAATTAATGCATAAACTATTTCATCTTCCCCATTTTGAATAAAATACAGAAAGCTCTAAAAAGATTAAACTAATTTAAATATTAAAAGATGAAATCTAAAAATTTAAAATTAAAACAAATACTGAACAGTCAGGCATAAACTCTCTCTCCCCCCCCCCCCCCTCTCTCCACTTGGTACTACTGTACACAGTCAGGTAGTTTAACTTTTTCATCAAAGCATATCAATTATCATTATTATTATTATTATTGATATCTGCTGTCATTTGCTTATTGATATCCAAGTTGAATCTGAAAGATCTCACCCCTGGATTATTTATCTTATTATAGGATGTCTTTACTAATGAAAATAAGGAAACTTACAAGGAGCATGTTCTTGCGCATATGAGAGAGTTATGGACGAATTAGAGAGCGGACTTATTAAGGTACCCAAAATAAAAATCACCTTACAAGCTGCATACAAAGGTAAACCACTCAATGGACTCGACAATAATGAGTGGAGGTGGATCACGAGTTTTGCAACGAGAGTAGTGCTAATCAATCACTAATATCAAGATAGCATAGATGACGTCGTATAATTGATACGTGTTGCTATTCAGAATCCCAAAAATTCAACGATAAGTTAAGAATGAAATGACAACAGTTACAAGTTCAACAAAACGACAATAGAGTTCATCAAACGAGTCAAAAATTAGAAGTCATTTAGGGATAAAAATCCGGGGTCTCATTCCTATCACCTGCATGATAGACAACACTGCTGAGAAAATCACAGCTAGAAAACCGAAGCAAATTCCCAAGACCAGAACAGAGCTGACCACAAATGAGAAGAATATGCCCAATCTTGACAATCGGGCCAAAATGTCCTATATCAAACCCTATAAAGCCGCCATGGTGAAAATTAAAAATTGCAAAAATGCCAAAGAAATCTGAGACACATTAGCAGTAATTTGTGAAGGAACAGAACTTCAAAATGAAGGATGGAGAAACCATAAACAATATGGATACCAAATTCGCAGAAATCATAAATGAGATCTATGGCAACTGAGAGATGGCACTAAAAGTTCTAAGGTCTCTTACCCCAGAGTGGATCATGAAGGCCGTAGACATGAGGGAATCAAAGGATCTTAACAAGATAAATATGCAAGAGAAAGAGTCTCAGACTTCAAGGAATTTGAGTGCGAACTCCCTTGCTCATCATCCAGTGAGCCAGCTGAGAAATGAATCTCTTTTAGCACTGAGTTCCCTGCAGAGAACCTAGCTGAAGTCACTCCTCCAAGCCCCTTGAATTTTGAGGAATTAATGGCATTCATAATACAAAGACTCGGTAATTGCAGAAAGAATTACTCGAAATACGAAATGAACTACAAAAAGAATTCCAGGAGAAATCAAAAAGCACAGAAGTGGAAGGTGGAATGCTACAACTGCCACAAGACCGGTCACATTTAATATGATTGTCCCGACCTGAAGAAATAAGAAGAAAAGAACGATACAAGCAGAAGGGGAGACAAAAGAAAAGCTCTAATTGGAGAAGACCAATCCCCTAAGATTGTGGAACCAAGTGGTGGATTCTTCTCAGAAAGAAGATGACTACCACTGCCTGATGGCCAATACTGATGATGAAGAGGTATCCCCTAAACCACAACCTTAAGAATGTTTTAGTTCAGATGTATCTGAATATATTGACTTTCATAGGTCCCTCAACCAATTGATAAAAGATTTTGAAACTCTAAAAACAGCACATCTGGATGTGACAGTTGAGAAAATCAGCTGAAAAATAAGAAAGTGCAGCTAGAAAATGATTTAGACAAACTCAGCCAAGATTCATCAAACTTTAAAACCAGTCAGTCTGGAGCTGAAAGCAACATAGCCATAGCTGAAACAAGGAGATTAACAACTTTAAATAATGAGAAATCAGGTGCACTCACTTATATTGAGACTGAGCTTACAAAGCTCAAACATTTAAACGATGCTCAAGCTAAAGAAATAACATCACTCAAGGCATCAAAAATATTAAAAGAATTACGCACTAACCAAAGACCTTTATATTTAAAATCAGGTCTTAGATATAATCCAAATGCTGCTCCTATTTCTAAAACGACATTTATTAAGGGAGAATCAAGTGTAGAGCCAGCTGAACTGACCAATCAAAAAACACAACAGCCCAGTCATAAAACTCAGCAGCAATCGAGACAGTTTAGGCAGCAACCGAGACAGTTTAGGCATCAGCCAAGAAAGTCTAGAGGCAACCACGACATCTTAGGACTGAGCTGAGATAAAGAACTAGGCAATGACCAAATCAAAATCAGCAGCTGAGACATCATCAACAGAATTATTACTACCAAAAGTTCCCACAAAAAAATTTTCAAACTAGGAGAGGTAGATGGAAACCACAAAGGAATCCAAAATTTCAAAATGTGTGAAAACAACAACAGAATTTCCAGCCAAGATTTAACCATGCTTCACACAAAGCATATCACCTACCTTATCATGTGCACATTCCAAATAAAGGATACAAAATAATAATTATGCATATTATAAGAGATATCAGATCAACTCTCATAACAAAAAAAGAAATAATTTCTTCCAAAAAACTATTAACCCCAAAGGACACATACAGATCTGGGTAATTAAATCTCTTTTACATGATTGCAGAAAAAGTTGGAAGAATTACTGTGCAGCAGCCACACAATCACAAGTAGGAAGTAAAGAATGGCTTATAGACTCTGGGCGCTCAAGACACATGACTCAAAATAAAAAGATATTGTCATGTTTTACCAAGGAAAGTGTAACACCCCAAACTAGGCGGCTACCACAGTGCCATAGACCCCCAACTGGGACCCACCAAGCGAATGAAAAATAAAGATTTTAATAATATAATTGTAGTACCAAACCACATTATATAACCAATTACTCCGATGAGGAGTTTCAAGTACAATACACCCAGGAATACAGAATACATATATATTTCATATGAAGATGAAATATATAATACTGAATAAAATGAAAATCCAAATGGAAACTGCAGCGAAAAATACATATGAAGAAAACATGAATAACTGAAAGGACTGGGACTCCTCGCCGTCAATGTTCTCTTCCCGTGCCTTTGCCTTTCCATGACCTAAAAACAACATCCCCAACGGGGTCAGTTACACAAAACAACAATCCTCAAGAGTCGAACAAATACAATAACCACATGACTTAATTATGAAATGAGAGCTGAAAGAGGGGCATCATAGTACGCCCGATGTGGGACGTGCAAGTGCATAAGTGGACGAGTGTCCAGAAATCCGCATATACACATGCACTTGGCCTAATTAGTCTCACGGAGGCACGTTACCGTGTGCACAGCCAATGTGTCCGGAAATCCGCATATACACATGACCATAGTGTGCCCGACTAAAAGTTCTACACGTATACCAACTATCAATAATCCATCGGTAAGAAAATAAGTTGGAATCCACGCGAAAATACTACCCACGATACATGTGTTCCGTTAGTGAAATCTCTAGTGGTGAAACACACCCCACCATCCCAAATACTCAACAATTCCGGAAAATACACCAATAAATCCATAGGAACACATGTATCCAAGGTAGATAATCCATACTCGACATATTCCAACACAATAGCAAGCTTACTCGAAGAGATCGGAAGGAAAACACCCAAATCCCAAAATTCTAGGGTTATGCAAAGTTTACCTTTATTTGGAGTGGATGAGAGGATTAAATGTTGAGTAATCCAAACTAGAAGCTTGAAGATGTTGATAGATGGCAGTAGCTCTAAGAGATCTTCACAAATCGTCCAAAATCGCCCGGAATCGCCTAAGGAAGGAGGAGAGATGGAGAAATGACAAAATGGGGGTGAAGTATCCTATTTATACTAAACCCAGCTAAGCACGTGCTAAGAACTGAGATTAGCATGCGCTAGCGGGTCTACCGGGTAGTCCAATGAACTCTGCCTACCTCATTAGCGTGCGCTACATACTTGGTAGTGTGCGCTAACGCCTTCCTTTTAGCGTACGTTAACCGAGTCTACCGTGCGATACCTAATAGTTGGCGTCCAGAAAATGGGAGTCCAGAACCTACTGTCTACTGCTCGCTCGAGCCTTAGCACGCGCTACAACGATTTCTTAGCGTGCGCTACTAATACAACTAGCGTGCGCTATTTTCCCTCATAGCGTGCGCTACGAATTCTCTAATTCAGTCCAATACCTTCTTGTTGCAAAATTTGGTGAACACAAGTGCACGTTATCGTAAACAAGTAATAAAGTGATAAGTAAGATATCGTTCCCACGAGGACTGACTTACTAACTACCAATTTATGCGTATTTAAATTTTATTTGAACTATCGAAATTTTTGATGCAAGTAATAATTAAAGAAAATTAATAAAAGAATAAACAGTAAAAATGATTGTTTGAAGAAAGAAAATCAAATAAGGAATTAATCTAGGATTGTGAATCCACCTCGGTTTATCCGAATTTCTCTCGATTATATGAATTTAATGATTTCCCAATTTATTAAAGGCGAAGGTTGCTAAAATACTCTACCGCCTCTCCCGAGGTCAATAGATTTTTCTAAGGCGAACAACACACTCTATTCCTAGGTGAATTAATTCGACAATAGGCAAAAAGCACGAAATCTTCAGAAAGACCACGTAATTCCTATGAGTATATTCCTATCTCACAAGATAAAACGGTTCTCACCAATTTTTCCTACCAACTCTCCTCTCCCGATTCGAGTTGCGTAATCAAAACAATTCAATTATAGGCCACACAATTGAAAGCATTAAGAACAATTGGGAAAACTCAATAGAAAAGGGAATTTATATTGATAATCAAAAGTAAATTCGTCAAAACTTCGGTTTCATCAAAATCCTAGAATAGGTTTCTAGCCTGACATGCTAGAAACTAAAAATACAAAAAGAATTAAAGAAAGCATAGAAATAAAACGCAGTCGAAGAACTCGGATTCCTCCGTTCTCTAGCTTCTGCGCTCTGCTCCTCGGTGTTTTTCTTCTTCTCCTTGATTCCTCGATGATTTCGATTCTCTTCTTTTCAGACCTTCACTCCCTATTTATAACCATCATTCGTCTCCAAAACGTGTCCGTGGATTAGGTCGAGAACAGGCTCCAAAAACGGCCCAGAAACGCGGCAAATCCATCAAAACCGCCCCGCGGGCCACGGCTCAGTAAGTGGGTGTCGCGGCCCCTAACCTTCAGCGCCTATACCTGGGCGCAATATTTTCTTCATGGGCCGCGGCTCAGCTTAAACATGCCGCGGCCCCCGGTACAGTGTGCTCGGTGCCTCTATGTGCCGTGCGTGTGCCGCGGCTCGCTTTCCTTGTGCCGCGGCTCGTGATCAGAAATCGTCGTTTCGCCCGTTTTTCGTCGTTTAGGCTTCCGGACTCTAATTTCCTGCAAAACATATAAGAATAGTGCATTAAAAGCTCATTTATGCAGATTTAGACATAAAATTGATATAAAATAATGATAAATAAGTGCATAAAAATACGCTTAACAAATACCCCCAAACTTGAGCCTTTGCTTGTCCTCAAGCAAAAAATTAATTTCAAATAAGAAGTATCGTGAATGATCGTGCAAATCCATAGTGCTCAACTTAATCAATACTACCCTGAAAATCTCAAAGAATAATACGAGTATCGTAATAGTGAGTCACATCCAGGACACTGATTCCACAAAGTAACCATTTTTAGTGCTAATCAATCGTTCATAAAGAAAATCAAGCTCAAAGATTAACAAGCGTGAATTTAACCGACCGCCAATATGAAGGGTTAGATAATACAAGCCAACTCTCCCAGTCCCACAGTTTAGTGGCAAAAATTTCAAGAATTTCACCGTCAAAAATAATCCTCGGAAAGCATTCCCTTATATATGATCAATAAAATGATTCGAGTTAACCACTATGTTCCGGCTCTCGGGATGTTTCATCGGGATAACCCTAGGGTGGATTTCCATTCTCATGTATTGGGGAACTGTCTGACGTAAATGACACTCATGGGGCACATGGATGCTTCTAGTTACTAAGTTCCCCTCGACAGCTCATAAAAAACTCGAATGGCTATTCCTGCATGTCCGATTCAAGGTCGCTGTTTTACGCGAGAGTAAACAACGGGTCACGTGAATACCCCCGGTTACTAGGCTTCCCATCATCGGCACATGCGATATCTCTAAACCATTAGTCTATTAAGGGTTGTCGTTTTACACGAGAGTAAACAATGGGTCACGCAAATACCCCCGGTTACTAAACTTCCCATCATAGGACATATAATATCCCGATTTTTAGGGAAAGACTGTCCGACTCTAAACTCAATTTAAGTGCCAACACGACTCATGTTACTGGATGACTAGCTACGCAAAAAGTAAAACCAAACGTATAGGCGGCGATTTGAAAACACGTGTCTCCTTTCTTATACGCTAAAATTTCTACAATCACGAAAAATTTCAGACCTAGATGAATACTCAACGGAAACAGATATCGCTGACTGCAACTCGACCGAATACTCAACCGTTTCTTCAAAGAGAAATCAGTATCATAACATCAGTTGTACACAAGGAAGCACGTAAAATCCACGAATGCAAATAATATCACGACAAGCAAGGGTAGCGTCAAAAATAACGAAAAATAACGAAAAATGCAAACGAATAGGTAAAAAGCAACTGAAAGTGAATCCCCCCAAATTTAGGACGTACATTGACCTCAATGGACACTACTAGTAATATGCAATAAGAGATAAGGTCAAGTACTCCCCTAATGTCCACTCAGGAACTCGTGCCGGCCTCATCCGGCGAGGAGGGTGGTGTGGATGGCCTAACTGGTGGGATGAATGGCCCGTCCGGGTGCAGAATATGGCTCGTCCACGCAGAAAGGTAGTCCCGATGGTAAGCATCCCTCGCCGCCAAGTGCCTCTCCTCGCGTCGATTGGCTCGGTGGGCCTGCTCTCTCATCTCCTCCCGGACAGCTGCGAGGAGGCTCTCTCTCTGTCCGCATCTCCTCTCTCAGAGTAGCTAGGTGGCTCCCTCTCTCTCCTCATCTCCTCTCTCGCAATAGGGAACTAGCATAAAACTCCTGGACGATAGAGATCACAGCCGGCTCGGGAGGCGCAGTGAAACGAGCCCACCCTATCTCGTCAATCATAGTCAGAAGCTCACCGTCTTGGGGGGCAGGGGTGAATCCTCGCTCCGGGATTAATGGTCGAGGCCGGATTTTTTCATTGAATATTTTGTGAATTTTCGGGTCAGAGAATTGGTGAGACTCCAAATCGGCTCGGCTTTGTGAAGTCTCCCCTCTTGTGGGGGACGATTATGTCCTAGTCCTCGTGCTAATCTTTCTTTTTCTAGCCATGGCGAGGTTCCTGAAAAAAATAAACCCGGAAATTACACAACCTTTATGGAAAACAACACCACTCTCGACTTAAGATACGCTAAACATGAATATAGAGTTTTGCACCATCGAAGAGGAAATTAAGATTGAGCTTTCAAGTTTAAGCATGACGTAAGGGTTGGGGTACAATGTAATCAGATAAAATAATTCGTTGCAAATAGTTTGAAAACGTTTGGTTCAAAATTTTTCATTGACGCATTTCATCAAACACCTTGTATACATGAGTTTAAATGAAGAACAACGGTGATAATGGTTTAATCCAAATCCCTAACAATGATGACAATAATTGATAGTCGCAAATAGCATCAATAATCCACAGATAATCACAATTAACATCAACAATTGATCAATAATCACCATAATTCAACTCAACTTTGATGGCACTTTTAAAAAAAACTAACAACATAGTAACCCATGAATAAAGAACATCACCTCACTTTTAATTATATGTTGTAATTAAGATTCAGAGATGAGAATTACCTTGCTTGGATTGAAGAATGCAAGAAGAAGAAAAATTGAATGGGGATCGTCCGAGTGCCGCGCGCAGAAAGGAATGGAAACTTACCTGGTGTGCCGGCCGATCGATGTTATAAAGGAAGCCTGGGTGGTTCAAATTCGCAACAGGGGCCGCGGCACAACTTAACTGAGCCGCGGCCCAGAGTATAGCCTACCTGGGCGTATCTTTGGCATTTGGTGTGCCGCGACTAAGTGCATATGTGTCGCAGCTCAGGGACCGGGTGTGCCGCGGCTCAGTAAGCTCGTGCCGAGGCACTGAGTACAGGAAGTTTAGCCCCCCTTTTTTCGACTTGTGTGTGCCGCGGCTCACTATCCTTGTGCTGCGACCCATTGCTGAATTTCCCCCCGGGGTGATTTCTGCACAGAATTTTCAAAGGAAAGCACTTAGAACGCGAGAGATAAGCATATAAAAGAAGAAATGACGAAAAAACATAGACTCATAAAATGTATAAAAACACTGAAAAAAATATAAATCTACAACTAATACTCGGGTTGCCTCCCGAGAAGCGCTAAGTTTATAGTCTTCAGCCGGACTTTTCCTGAAAATCAGTTCGCATTTCGCAAAGACCATTTGGACTCCGCACAGTCCATCGAACCGTTATTACGTGATTTAAACTGTTGACCATTAAATTTCAAACGTTCGACTTTTGGTGTGGACATCCAACGTTCTTTGCGAAACGGCTTTAACAATAGTAGTCTCCCAAAACACCCATTTTGCAATTGACTTGGTAATCGTTTGACATCCGGCTTAATTTTCAACTCCACGGGCGAAATTATGATAGTATGAGAATTTTTCGAAGGTGGATGAACGGATGTTGAAGACGACATATTCAAATGCTTAAGATACGCGACTTGCTCTTCATTTTTATTAGACGTCGGAGCAGCTGAAACGGATTCTGAACACTTCGACCGACAAATCTCTCGATGTGTGTCTTTCTCTAAGCTATCAATTTGTGAACACTTCTGGCCCTTGCTTGGACACGAGAGAGATCGAAACACTTTGAATGTGACTTGCTCATCTTCAACCCAAAGTATTAATTTACCCTCATGAACATCAATAAGGGTCCTTCCGGTGGCTAAGAACGGTCTACCCAAAATAATCAGAATCTCATGGTCTTCTTCCATATCAAGCACAGTGAAATCAGCAGGGAAAATGAATTTATCGACCTTGACCAAGACTTCTATCACCCCTCTCGGGTATTTGATGGATCTATCGGCTAGTTGTAAGGAAACCGTAGTGGGTTTTGCTTACCCAATTCCTAGCTTCTTGAAAATAGACAGAGGCATGAGATTAACGCTAGCGCCGAGATCACATAATGCTCTATCCAAAGACAAGTTCCCAATAGTGCACGGTATAGTGAAGCTTCCTAGATCCTTCAATTTAGGCGGGAGCTTTCTCTGCAAGACTGCGCTGCACTCTTCAGTCAGTGCCACCGTTTCATATTCCTCGAGCTTCCTTTTGTTAGATAAGATTTCTTTCATGAACTTCACATAGCTCGGCATTTGTTCTAAGGCATCAGCAAATGGAATGTTGATGTGTAGTTTCTTGAAGACGTCGAGAAACTTGGAAAATTGTTTGTCTAATTTTTTATTTTGCAATCGCTGCGGAAACGGGACGGGTGGCACATAGGCTGTCGGATTATCTGGAAACAATTTTGAGGATCTAGAAATTTGTGGTTTCTCGGTCGCCGATTTTTTCTTCTCCTCATCATCACCTCTCTTTTTGTTCTGCCCGGGCAGCTCACACAATTCCTTCCCGCTTCTCAAACCAATGGCATTAATACTCTCTCTGGGGTTTGTCTCAGTCGTACTTGGCAAGGTACCCTCCGGGTGGGCTGTTAACACATTTGCTATTTGGCCCATTTGGACTTCCATGTTGCGAATAGAAGCGGAATTGTTTTGCAAGGTTGCTTCCGTACGGGTCATGAACTGACTCGTATTTGCTGCTAATTTCGCCATTGCTTCATCTAGAGAGATTTTTGGAGCAGGAGGAGGTTGCTGTTGGTGTTGAGCAAACTGTGGTTGGGTTAAGTTTTGTCCGTTTTTCCATGAAAAGTTAGGGTGATTTCGCCACCCCGGATTATATGTGTTGGAGTACGGATTGTTCTGCCGATTCCCGTTCCCCACAAACTGAGCTTGTTCCATTGGATGTTGCTCGAAAGGGTTTCCAACTTGGCATTCTGCGCTAGGATGAGACCCATTACACCAATTACATGATTCTGTAGTGACGGTAGAAGGAGCATGTGAAAAAGCTTGAAGTTGCTGAGTCAAGGCGGCAAGTTGTGCTGATAGTGTAGAGATCGGATCGTTCTCGGATACTCCCATAACTCACTTCGGGATCACTCATTCGGAAGGCCACTGATAAGCATTTTCAGCCATTGCCTCCAATAGAGAATGAGCTTCCGCCATAGTCTTTCCCATTAACGCTCCTCCAGCGGCTGCATCAACAAGAGTGCGTGTAGAAGCACTCAATCCGTTATAAAAGGTTTGGATTTGTAGCCAATCCAGTAAGCCATGGTGTGGGCATCTCCGTAATAAATCCTTGTATCAGTCCCAAGCTTCGTGAAGCGACTCCATATCAAATTGCCCGAAAGTAGTTATCTCGTTCCTAAGTCTCGCCGTCTTTGATGGTGGAAAGAACTTAGCCAGGAAGACTTGTGCTAATTCTGCCCAAGTCGTGATAGAGCCCGACGGTAATGAATTCAACCAAAATTTGGCTTTGTCCCTTAGAGAGAAAGGGAAAAGCCACAGACGGATAGCATCATCAGTAACACCTTTATTCTTGAAGGTGTCACAAATCTCGAGAAACGAAGCGATGTGTGCATTGGGTTCATCATTCGCCAGTCCACAAAATTGGCTTGCTTGCACCATCTGAATAATAGCCGGCTTAATTTCGAAGTTGTTCGCTTGGATGGTAGGACGCCGAATCCCCAAAAAGTTTGCATTGATTTGTGGCATTGCGTAATCACGGAGTGCTAATGCCGGTTGAGCTTGCTGAATAGGGTTGTCTACTCCGTGATTTTCCGTGTTATCGGCCATGGTGCATGTTGTCGGTAGCTCACGTTTCTCCTTCTTGCTTTTCCGAAGAGTTCGTTCGAGTTCAGTATCCAAAGGTAGTAGGCCTTCGTTACCGATTTTTCTCATGCACTAACCAGAAATTCCTGAAAGAAAAAAAAACAAAACAAAAAAAAAATTACACAAGAATAAAATAATGTTCAAATTAAGACTATAATACTGAAATCGATATTAGTAAAATAATCAATCCCCGGCAACGGCGCCAAAAACTTGTTGCGAAATTTTGTGATCGCAAGTGCACGTTATCGTAAACAAGTAATAAAGTGATAAGTAAGATATCGTTCCCACGAGGACTGACTTACTAACTACCAATTTATGCGTATTCAAATTTTATATGAACTATCGAAATTTTTTATGCAAGTAATAATTAAAGAAAATTAATAAAAGAATAAACAGTAAAACGATTGTTTGAAGAAAGAAAATCAAATAAGGAATTAATCTAGGATTGTGAATCCACCTCGGTTTATCCGAATTTCTCTCGATTATATGAATTTAATGATTTCCCAATTTATTGAAGGCGAAGGTTGATAAAATACTCTACCACCTCTCGCGAGGTCAATAGATTTTTCTAAGGCGAATAACAAACTCTATTCCTAGGTGAATTAATTCGACAATAGGCAAAAAGCACGAAATCTTCAGAAAGACCACGTAATTCCTATGAGTATATTCCTATCGCACAAGATAAAACGGTTCTCATCAATTTTCCTACCAACTCTCCGCTCCCGATTCGAGTTGCGTAATCAAAACAATTCAATTATAGGCCACACAATTGAAAGCATTAAGAACAATTGGGAAAACTCAATAGAAAAGGGAATTTATATTGATAATCAAAAGTAAATTCGTCAAAACTTCGGTTTCATCAAAATCCTAGAATAGGTTTCTAGCCTGACATGCTAGAAACTAAAAATACAAAAAGAATTAAAGAAAGCATAAAAATCAAACGCAGTCGAAGAACTCGGATTCCTCCATTCTCTAGCTTCTGCGCTCTGCTCCTCTGTGTTTTTCTTCTTCTCCTTGATTCCTCGATGATTTCGATTCTCTTTTTTTCAGACCTTCACTCCATATTTATAACCATCATTCGTCTCCAAAACGCGTCTATGGATTAGGTCGAGAAAAGGCTCCAAAAACGGCCCAGAAACGCGGCAAATCCATCAAAACCGCCCCGCGGGCCGCGGCTCAGTAAGTGTGTGCCGCGGCCCCTAACCTTCAGCGCCTATACCTGGGCGCAATATTTTCTTCATGGGCCGCGGCTCAGCTTAAACGTCTTTGCGCCCCTGCACAGGTGCTCGGTGCCTCCGTATGTCGTGGCGTGTGCCGCGCTCGCTTCCTTGTGCCGCGCTCGTGACTGTAAATCGTCGTTTCGCCGTTTAAATCGTTTCGGCTTCCGGACTCTAATTTCCTGCAAATCATATAAGAATAGTGCATTAAAAGCTCATTTATGCAGATTTAGACATAAAATGGATATAAAATAATGATAAATAAGCGCATAAAAATACGCTTAACAAATACCCCCAAACTTGAGCCTTTGCTTGTCCTCAAGCAAAAAATTAATTTCAAATAAGAAGTATCGTGAATGATCGTGCAAATCCATAGTGCTCAACTTAATCAATACTACCCTGAAAATCTCAAAGAATAATACGAGTATCGTAATAGTGAGTCACATCCAGGACACTGATTCCACAAAGTAACCATTTTTAGTGCTAATCAATCGTACATAAAGAAAATCAAGCTCAAAGATTAACAAGCATGAATTTAACCGACCGCCAATATGAAGGGTTAGATAATACAAGCCAACTCTCCCAGTCCCACAGTTTAGTGGCAAAAATTTCAAGAGTTTCACCGTCAAAAATAATCCTCGGAAAGCATTCCCTTATATATGATCAATAAAATGATTCGAGTTAACCACTAGGTTCCGGCTATCGGGATGTTTCATCGGGATAACCCTAGGGTGGATTTCCATTCTCATGTATTGGGGAACCATCTGACGTAAAAGACACTCATGGGGCACATGGATGCTTCTAGTTACTAAGTTCCCCTCGACAGCTCAAAAAAAACTCGAATGGCTATTCCTGCATGTCCGATTCAAGGTCACTATTTTATGCGAGAGTAAACAACGGGTCACGTGAATACCCCCGGTTACTAGGCTTCCCATCATCGGCGCATGTGATATCTCTAAACCATTAGTCTATTCAGGGTTGTCGTTTTACGCGAGAGTAAACAACGGGTCACGCAAATACCCCCGGTTACTAGACTTCCCATCATAGAACATATAATATCTCGATTTTTAGGGAAAGACTGTCCGACTCTAAACTCAATTTAAGTGCCAACACGACTCATGTTACTGGACGACTAGCTACGCAAAAAGTATAACCAAACGTATAGGCGGCGATTTGAAAACACGTGTCTCCTTTCTTATATGCTAAAATTTCTACAATCACGAAAAATTTCAGACCTAGATGAATACTCAACGGAAACAGATATCGCTGACTGCAACTCGACCAAATACTCAACCGTTTCTTCAAAGAGAAATCAGTATCATAACATTAGTTGTACACAAGGAAGCACGTAAAATCCACGAATGCAAATAATATCACGACAAGCAAGGCTAGCGTCAAAAATAACGAAAAATAATGAAAAATGCAAACGAATAGGTAAAAAGCAACTGAAAGTGAATCCCCCCAAACTTAGAACGTATATTGACCTCAATGGACACTACTAGTAATATGTAATAAGAGATAAGGTCAAGTACTCCCTTAATGTCCACTCAGGAACTCGTGCCGGCCTCGTCCGGCGAGGAGGGTGGTGTGGATGGCCTAACTGGTGGGATGAATGGCCCGTCCGGGTGCAGAATATGGCTCGTCCACGCAGAAAGGTAGTCCCGATGGTAAGCATCCCTCACCGCCAAGCGCCTCTCCTCGCGTCGATTGGACCGGTGGGCCTGCTCTCTCATCTCCTCCCGGACAACTGCGAGGAGGCTCTCTCTCTCTCTGTCCGCATCTCCTCTCTCAGAGTAGCTAGGTGGCTCTCTCTCTCTCTCTCTCCTCATCTCCTCTCTCGCAATAGGGCACTAGCATAAAACTCCTGGACGACAGAGATCACAGCCGGCTCGGGAGGCGCAGCGAAACGAGCCCACCCTATCTCGTCAATCATAGTCAGAAGCTCACCGTCTTGGGGGGCGGGGGTGAATCCCCGCTCCGGGATTAATGGTCGAGGCCGGATTTTTTCATTGAATATTTTGTGAATTTCCGAGTCAGAGAATTGGTGAGACTCCAAATCGGCTCGGCTTTGTGAAGTCTCCCCTCTTGTGGGGGACGATTGTGTCCTAGTCCTCATGCTAATCTTTCTTTTTCTAGCCATGGCGAGGTTCCTAAAAAAAAATAATCCCGGAAATTACACAACCTTTAGGGAAAACAACACCACTCTCGACTTAAGATACGCTAAACATGAATATAGAGTTTTGCACCATCGAAGAGGAAATTAAGGCTGAGTTTTCAAGTTTAAGCATGACGTAAGGGTTGGGGTACAATGTAATCAGATAAAATAATTCGTTGCAAATAGTTTGAAAACGTTTGGTTCAAAATTTTTCATTGACGCATTTCATCAAACACCTTGTATACATGAGTTTAAATGAAAAACAAGGGTGATAATGGTTTAATCCAAATCCCCAACAATGATGACAACAATTGATAGTCGCAAATAGCATCAATAATCCACAGATAATCACAATTAACATCAATAATTGATCAATAATCACCATAATTCAACTCAACTTTGATGGAACTTTTAAAAAAAACTAACAACATATTAACCCATGAATAAAGAACATCACCTCACTTTTAATTCTATGTTGTAATTAAGATTCAGAGATGAGAATTACCTTGCTTGGATTGAAGAATGCAAGAAGAAGAAAAATTGAATGGGGATCGTCCGAGTGCCGCGCGCAGAAAGGAATGGAAACTTACCTAGTGTGCCGGCCGATCGATGTTATAAAGGAAGCCTGGGCGGTTCAAATTCGCAACAGGGGCCGCGGCATAACTTAACTGAGCCGCGGCCCAGAGTACAGCCTACCTGGGCGTATCTTTGGCATTTGGTGTGCCACGGCTAAGTGCATATGTGCCGCAGCTCAGGGACCGGGTGTGCCGCGACTCAGTAAGCTCGTGCCGCGGCACTGAGTACAGGAAGTTTAGCCCCCCTTTTTTCGACTTGTGTGTGCCGCGGCTCACTATCCTTGTGCCGCGGCCCATTGCTGAATTTCCCCCCAGGGTGATTTCTGCACAGAATTTTCAAAGGAAAGCACTTAGAACGCGAGAGATAAGCATATCAAAGAAGAAATGACGAAAAAAACATAGACTCATAAAATGTATAAAAACACTGAAAAAAAATATAAATCTACAACTAATACTCGGTTTGCCTCCCGAGAAGCGCTAAGTTTATAGTCTTCAGCCGGACTTTTCCTGAAAATCAGTTCGCATTTCGCAAAGACCATTTGGACTCCGCACAGTCCATCGAACCGTTATTACGTGATTTAAATTGTTGACCATTAAATTTCAACCGTTCGACTTTTGGTGTGGACATCCAACGTTCTTTGCGAAATGGCTTTAACAATAGTAGTCTCCCAAAACACCCATTTTGCAATTGACTTGGTACTCGTTTGACATCCGGCTTAATTTTCAACTCCACGGGCGAAATTATGACAGCATGAGAATTTTTCGAAGGTGGATGAACGGATGTTGAAGACGACATATTCAAATGCTTAAGATACGCGACTTGCACTTCATTTTTATTAGACGTCGGAGCAGCTGAAACGGATTCTGAACACTTCGACCGACAACTCTCCTGATATGTGTCTTTCTCTAAGCTATCAATTTGTGAACAATTCTGGCCCTTGCTTGGACACGAGAGAGATCGAAACACTTTGAATGTGACTTGCTCATCTTCAACCCGAAGTATTAATTTACCCTCCTGAACATCAATAAGGGTCCTTCCGGTGGCTAAGAACGGTCTACCCAATATAATCAGAATCTCATGGTCTTCTTCCATATCAAGCATAATGAAATCAGCAGGGAAAATGAATTTATCGACCTTGACCAAGACATCTTCTATCACCCCTCTCGGGTATTTGATGGATCTATCGGCTAGTTGTAAAGAAACCGTAGTGGGTTTTGCTTCCCCAATTCCTAGCTTCTTGAAAATAGACAGAGGCATGAGATTAACGCTAGCGCCAAGATCACATAATGCTCTATCCAAAGACAAGTTCCCAATAGTGCACGGTATAGTGAAGCTTCCTGGATCCTTCAATTTAGGCGGGAGCTTTCTCTGCAAGATTGCGCTGCACTCTTCAGTCAGTGCCACCGTTTCATATTCCTCGAGCTTCCTTTTGTTAGATAAGATTTCTTTCATGAACTTCACATAGCTCGGCATTTGTTCTAAGGCATCAGCAAATGGAATGTTGATGTGTAGTTTCTTGAAGACGTCGAGAAACTTGGAAAATTGTTTGTCTAATTTTTGCTTTTGCAATCACTGCGGAAATGGTACGGGTGGCACATAGGCTGTCGAATTATCTGGACAAAATTTTGAGGATCTAGAAATTTGTGGTTTCTCGGTCGCCGATTTTTTCTTCTCATCATCACCTCTCTTTTTGTTCTGCCCGGGCAGCTCACACAATTCCTTCCCGCTTCTCAAACTAATGGCATTAATACTCTCTCTGGGGTTTGTCTCAGTCGTACTTGGCAAGGTACCCTCCGGGTGGGCTGTTAACATATTTGCTATTTGGCCCAATTGGACTTCCAAGTTGCGAATAGAAGCGGAATGGTTTTGCAAGGTTGCTTTCGTACGGGTCATGAACTGACTCGTATTTGCTGCTAATTTCGCCATTGCTTCCTCTAGAGAGATTTTTGGAGCGGGAGGAGGTTGCTGTTGGTGTTGAGAAAACTGAGGTTGGGTTAAGTTTTGTCCGTTTTCCATGAAAAGTTAGGGTGATTTCACCACCCCGGATTATATGTGTTGGAGTACGGATTGTTCTGCCGATTTCGTTCCCCACAAACTGAGCTTGTTCCATTGGATGTTGCTCGAAAGGGTTTCCAACTTGGCATTCTGCGCTAGGATGAGACCCATTACACCAATTACATGATTCTGTAGTGACGGTAGAAGGAGCATGTGAAAAAGCCTGAAGTTGCTGAGTCAAGGCGGCAACTTGTGCTGATAGTGTAGAGATCGGATCGTTCTCGGAAACTCCCATAACTCGCTTCGGGATCACTCGTTCGGAAGGCCACTGATAAGCATTTTCAGCCATTGCCTCCAATAGAGAATGAGCTTCCGCCATAGTCTTTCCCGTTAACGCTCCTCCAGCGGCTGCATCAACAAGAGTGCGTGTAGAAGCACTCAATCCGTTAAAAAGGTTTGGATTTGAAGCCAATCCGGTAAGCCATGGTGTGGGCATCTCCGTAATAAATCCTTGTATCGCTCCCAAGCTTCGTGAAGCGACTCCATATCAAATTGCCCGAAAGTAGTTATCTCGTTCCTAAGTCTCGCCGTCTTTGATGGTGGAAAGAACTTAGCCAGGAAGACTTGTGCTAATTCTGCCCAAGTCGTGATAGAGCCCGGCGGTAATGAATTCAACCAAAATTTGGCTTTGTCCCTTAGAGAGAAAGGGAAAAGCCACAGACGGATAGCATCATCGGTAACACCATTTTTCTTGAAGGTGTCACAAATCTCGAGAAATGAAGCGATGTGTGTGTTGGGGTCATCATTCGCCAGTCCACAAAATTGGCTTGCTTGCACCATCTGAATAATAGCCGGCTTAATTTCGAAGTTGTTCGCTTGGATGGTAGGACGCCGAATCCCCGAAAAGTTTGCATTGATTTGTGGCATTGCATAATCACGGAGTGCTAATGCCGGTTGAGCGTGCTGAATGGGGTTGTCTACTCCGTGATTTTCCGTGTTATCGGCCATGGTGCCTCTTGTCGGTAGCTCACGTTTCTCCTTCTTGCTTTTCCGAATAGTTCGTTCGAGTTCAGTATCGAAAGGTAGTAGGCCTTCGTTACCGAATTTTCTCAAGCACTAACCAGAAATTCCTGAAAGAAAAAAAACAAATAAAAAAAAATTACACAAGAATAAAATAATGTTCAAATTAAGACTAGAATACTGAAATCGATATTAGTAAAATAATCAGTCCCCGGCAACGGCGCCAAAAACTTGTTGCGAAATAAAGTGCACGTTATCGTAAACAAGTAATAAAGTGATAAGTAAGATATCGTTCCCACGAGGACTGACTTACTAACTACCAATTTATGCGTATTCAAATTTTATTTGAACTATCGAAATTTTTGATGCAAGTAATAATTAAAGAAAATTAATAAAAGAATAAACAGTAAAAACGATTGTTTGAAGAAAGAAAATCAAATAAGGAATTAATCTAGGATTGTGAATCCACCTCGGTTTATCCGAATTTCTCTCGATTATATGAATTTAATGATTTCCCAATTTATTGAAGGTGAAGGTTGCTAAAATACTCTACCGCCTCTCCCGAGGTCAATAGATTTTTCTAAGGCGAATAACACACTCTATTCCTAGGTGAATTAATTCGACAATAGGCAAAAAGCACGAAATCTTCAGAAAGACCACGTAATTCCTATGAGTATATTCCTATCTCACAAGATAAAACGGTTCTCACCAATTTTTCCTACCAACTCTTCTCTCCCGATTCGAGTTGTGTAATCAAAACAATTCAATCATAGGCCACACAATTGAAAGCAATAAGAACAATTTGGAAAACTAAATAGAAAATGGAGTTGTATTTTTAATCAAAAGTAAATTCGTCAAAACTTCGGTTTCATCAAAATCCTAGAATAGGTTTCTAACCTAACATGCTAGAAAATAAAAATACAAAAAGAATTAAAGAAAGCATAAAAATCAAACGCAGTCGAAGAACTCGGATTCCTCCGTTCTCTAGCTTCTGCGCTCTGCTCCTCGGTGTTTTTCTTTTTCTCCTTGATTCCTCGATGATTTCGATTCTCTTCTTTTCAGACCTTCACTCTCTATTTATAACCATCATTCGTCTCCAAAACGCGTCCATGGATTAGGTCGAGAACAGGCTCCAAAAATGGCCTAGAAACGCGGCAAATCCATCAAAACCGCCCCACGGGCCGTGGCTCAGTAAGTGTGTGCCGCGGCCCCTAACCTTCAGCGCCTATACCTGGGCGCAATATTTTCTTCATGGGCTGTGGCTCAGCTTAAACGTGCCGCGGCCCCCGGTACAGTGTGCTCAGTGCCTCTGTGTGCCGTGCGTGTGCCGCGGCTCGCTTTCCTTGTGCCGCGGCTTGTGACCAGAAATCATCGTTTTTGCCCGTTTTTTGTCGTTTAGTCTTCCGAACTCCAATTTCTGCAAAACATATAAGAATAGTGCATTAAAAGCTCATTTATGCAGATTTAGACATAAAATAGATATAAAATAATGATAAATAAGCGCATAAAAATACGCCTAACACTTCTGGACTGTCTGCCTCAATTGCACTAGCGTGCGTCAATGCTGAGCGATAGCGTACACTACCAGTACTCAATTAGCGCGTGCTAAGGAGAGTACGTAGCATACGCTACTGCTCCCACACAGACTACCAAAATATGATGATAAAGATAATATTCTCGTCTCGATCCTCAAACAGGGTTGAATGATGAATGATAACTGATATACGATCCAAAATACGTGAACAGTGAACATAAATGAATGAATACGAATGATGAATGATTATTAATGAGTGGAAAAGTTACTGAGTGACAATTACTGAATGATAATAAATGAATTCGTAACTGGATATTACATACTCCCCCCCTTAAAAAGAGTTTCGTCCCCGGAACGAAGGGTCAAACAATTCGGGATAACTCTCCTGCATATTGTCCTCAGTTTCCCAAGTATCCTCTTCAACTCCGTGTCTAGACCCCTGAATCTTAACCAAAGGAATCGCCTTGTTCCTCAACTGTTTGATTCGCCGCTCTAAGACTCGTACAGGACGCTCCTCGTACGTATGATCACTCGCGATCTCGATTTCGTCGAACTGAAGTATGTGACTTGGGTCGGAAACATTCTTCCGCAACTGAGAGACGTGAAACACATTATGAACTCGGCTCAAAGCCAGAGGTAAAGCCAGTCGATAAGCCAGACTGCCTACTCGATCCAAGATCTCAAATGCTCCAATGAATCTCGGACTCAACTTTCCCCTCTTCCCGAAACGGAAAATACCTCAACTCGGGGATACCTTGGGCAACACGTGGTCACCTACCTTGAACTCTAATGGTCGAAGACGATTATCTGCATATGATTTATGTCGACTCTGAGCGGTCAACAAAGGACTCCTGATGAACGCTACCTTCTCGTGGGCGACTATTAGCATATCGGGCTCAGTGGCGATTGATTCTGATAAGTCATCCCAACACAAGAGAGATCAATAATGATGACCTTATAAGGCCTCGTAAGGTGCCATCTTAATCGAAGCATGCCAACTATTGTTGTATGTGAACTCAATCAACGGTAGTTGGGCTTCCCAATCATCGTTCCAATCGAGAACACATGCCCTCAACATGTCCTCCAACGTCTGAGTAGTTCACTCTGATTGTCCGTCGGACTGAGGGTGAAAAGCTGTGCTGAAATTTAGCTGAGTTCCCATGGCACGATGAACGGATTTCCAAAAATGTGACATAAATCGCCCGTCACGATCAGAAACGATACTCTTAGGGGTACTGTGCAATCTCACAATCTCTTTAATGAAGAACTGGGCAAGTCTCTCGGGACCCCATGTATACTTAATCTCAAGGAAATGAGCTGACTTAGTTAAACAATCCACGATTACCCAAATTGTATTCATGCCACGACGACTCGTTGGCAAACTCATGATGAAGTCCATTGAAATATCTTCCCACTTCCACTCTGGAATAGGGAGCGGTTTAAGCATACCCTCCAGTCGCTGATGTTCTATCGTGACTTGCTGACAGGTCAAACATCTCGAAACAAATTCTGCGACTTCTCGCTTCATATTACTCCACCAATAATTTCGTTTCAAGTCTTTGTACATCTTGCTAGACCCCGGGTGAATGTAATAAGGGGTAGCATGAGCCGCTCTCAATATAGAGCTTTACAACTCGTCGTCCGCCGAAATGCATAACCGGTTCTTAAATTGCAAAAGTCCATCCTCGTGAACCATAAATCCAAGAGCTTTCCCCTGAGCCACATCCTCTCGAATACGCAATAAAAACGGGTCTGAACCCTGTTTCATTCTGACCGCCTCCTCCAGTGGCGATAAAATCTCTAAAATACAAAGTTGCCCTTGCACTCGCTGTAACCAGACCTCGATCTCGGGTCTTACGAATTCCTGATGAAGTTCTTTCTGAGTAGTCAAATGAGCAAGAATTTACTCCTGAATGGACTTACGACTCAAGATGTCAGCGACAACGTTCGCCTTACCCAGGTGGTATTGTATCTCAATATCATAATCTTTAATCAGTTCCAACGACCGTCTCTGTCGCATGTTTAACTACTTCTAAGTAAATATATACTTCAAACTCTTATGATCGGTGAAGATCTGACAACTGACGCCATAAAGATAATGACGCCAAATCTTCAATGCAAAAACCACGGCCGCTAGCTCCAGGTCGTGGGTCGGATAATTGACCTCATAAGGCCTTAGTTGCCGCGAAGCATAGGCAATCAGTTTCCCGTTCTACATTAGTACACATCCAAGACCGTGTCCGGACACGTCACTATAAACCACGAATCCTTCCGTCCCTTGTAGTAAAGAAAGGACAGGCGCTGAAATTAGACGGCTCTTCAGTTCCTCAAAACTCTGCTGACACGCGTCAGACCACGTGTATTTCTTATCCTTCCGCAAAAGACTCATCATAGGTTGAGTGATTTTAGAAAATCCTTCCACAAATTGCCGGTAATAGCCTGCTAATCCGAGAAAGCTTCGGATTTCCTTAACATTCTTTGGAGGTTGCCAATCTCGGCTAGCCTCCGTCTTCTGAGGGTCGACACAAACCTCGTCTGATGAAATCACATGTCCGAGAAACGTCACCTCGGACATCCAGAACTCGCATTTGGAAAGTTTCCCATAGAGTTGCTCTCCCCTCAACACGTCGAGGACTTGATGAAGGTGAAGTTCGTGCTCCTATCGGTCATGAGAATATATCAAAATGTCATCTATAAAAACAACCACGAACTGATCTAAATAGTTGATGAAAACTCGGTTCATTAGCTCCACGAATACCACAGGTGCATTAGTTAACCCAAACAGCATCACTACAAACACTTAGTGCCCATAGCATGTTCGAAACGCCGTTCTTGCGATATCTGACTCTCGAATTCGCAACTGATGATACCCAGATCTTAAATCGATCTTGGAAAATACCGAAGCTCCCTGGAGCTGATCTAAGAGATCATCGATGCGGGGTAGGGGATATTTATTCTTTATCATCACTCTGTTCAGCTCCCGATAATCAATGCACAAGCGAAATGAACCATCCTTCTTCTTGAAAAATAACACTGGTGCTCCCCACATGGATGCACTCGGTCAGATATAACCTTTCTCGGCCAATTCCTCCAGTTTATTCTTCATTTCCTGCATTTCGGTCGGGGCCATATGATATGGTGCTTTCGATATTGGGCACATACCAAGCTCCAACTCTATTGTGAATTCAACATCTCTCTGTGGAGGTAAACCAGGTAACTCGTCTGGAAACACATCGGCACAGTGTCTCACTATAGGGATATCCACCATCGTCACTGATGATTTCTCGGTCTTGGTTATATAGCACCAATAACCGACACACCCCTGTTTGAGTAACTACACTACTTTCATCATATTAATGACTCTTCCGGAACAGCTAGGGTTACCCCCCTGAAATACACACTCCACTTCATCATCTGAAATGATAGTGACCATACGCTTACGGACACTAAATATGGCATCATGACGATCCATCCAATCAATACCCAAGATTACATCGTCTTTAGGTAAGTCTACCACGATTAGGTCTGCCAGCCATTCACGACCCTCAAGCTGAATCGGACAGTTCCTAACTTCACGATTTATGATAATTCTTCTACCGTATGGTAGACCAATGACATAAGGTTCGCAACTAGTAGCACTATCCAGGTGTAGTCTACTCAAACATGACTCGGAAATGAATGAATGTGATGCGCCAGTATCAAAAAGGGTACACACAGGTTGAGATAAAATTTCGAGTGTACCTGAGATCATTCGGGCCTCTGGATCATCGGTCCTCTTCATCTCATAAATTCAGGGCTTGCCAGCCCCCGAACCGGATGCTCATGTTAGATAATTATGGGCTCCGCCTTTATTTGCTCCCGTCGTCTTAAACGACGCTGACTGAGTAGACTGATTCTGAACAACTGACTATTTTGGGGTCTGAGATGCCGTCAGAGTAGGTCTGGAATCTCTTCAGTAGAAACGGGCCTTATGCCCGACAATCCCACATACGTTGCACGTGATAGTCTGTTTTAGACGCTTAGTGCTGTAATGTCCCTGTTCTCCACAGTTGAAACAGGTGATGGCCGAACTGGCCGCTCGGGACTGAGATTCCGCAGGTTTAGGCACCATAGGAGGTCGCTCAGAAAAACTAGATCCCATGCGGGGCTTCTTAAAGGTTGCCCGACTACCTTCGGATTGATTATGATTCTTCGATTTGTTGCCAGTAGATGAAATCTGTTGCTTAGCAATTTCCCTAGAAGTGACCTCATAGGTAAGAGCTTTCTCGATGAAATCAGCCAGGGTGACGCAATGATGATTAAACAATTGCATCCGCATACGAGGTTTCGACCTCTTATTGAAGTACTTGATTTTATCCGCCTCGAAGTGGATAACTGATGAGGCAAATGGAAGTAGCTCCTGAAACTTCTCGGCGATGGAGAGAACATCTTCCTCTGCTGAGGGGTCGGGACTGGGTAATTTCGTTAACTTGGCCTCTCTGAGTGGGGCCGGATAATATCTTTCCAACATGAGGGTCTTAAACTGGTCCCAAGTGCAAGATCCGTCGGTGGGCTTCAGAGATAGCCATCATGAGTGAGCGCTCTTACCCAAGTAGTAAGCCGCAACTGAAACTTTGTGCCCTTCGGGACAATCCACCATAGCAAAATAGCTTCTCAAAATGTTCATGCCAGTGAATAATATCCTCCGGATCAGATGAGCCCTCAAAAGTAGGTGGTCTCTAGCGAGAGATGTCGCCGATTATACTGCTCACACTCCTCTCTTGCCTCTGAGGTGGCGGCGGAGGAGCATGCTGAGTCTGAGTGGTTGAATTTTGTATTGTCTCCATCAGACGTGCCATATAAGTCATCTGGGCCATCATGCCATGCATAAATATGAATGGGAACGCCTTCTGATTGGGCTGCTTCTCGGGTACGACTCCCTGACATTGAATGATTATCTCCCGGTGAATGAGTAGCATCACCAGCTGAGTTGGTGGTGTCGCTGCCTGTTGAACTAATGACATCCCTCGCATTCACGTGGGTATTCACACGAGCTCCCGGGTTTCGGCCCGCACCGCGGCCTCTTACCCTGCGTCCTCTGACAGCTCTATCCATACTGAAGTAGGAAAGTCACACGATAATTATAGGTTCGTATGAATATCGCATATGATTACATTATGGAATGATAATAATGAGCATACGCGGTCTAACACAATGAACGCATGAATAATCAACTGAAGTGACATGATTATCTGATGAAATTCCCGAAATGATTATCTTGAACAAGTTAACAAGATTGATAATACTATCCACAAGATCAACAACCGAATAATGAGATTGACTAAGTGATTAATGAGTTAACATAAATCGGCAAGATCCAACATAAAATGATGATTAAGGATTGTTGTGTGATGAATGATGAATGAGTTGATTCTTATTGCCATAAACTATACCATGGCATTAGAAATCATACTGTTCTTTCGGTCTGAGGGGCTTGGCACTTACACAGGTCACACGTGACACGGAAGTCCAATGATACTAGTCTGATGAATGTTGATTTTAATGAGACATGACTCGGAAGTGTAGTATTCAAAACCTGTCTCTCGTACCAACTCTGTAACACCCTAAACTAGGCGGCTATCACAGTGCCGTGGACCCCCAACTGGGACCCACCAGGAGAATGAAAAATAATGATTTAAATAATATAATTGTAGTACCAAACCACATTATATTACCAATTACCCCGATGAGGAGTTTCAAATACAATACACCCAGGAATACAGCATACATATATATTTCATATGAAGATGAAATATATAACACTGAATAAAATGAAAATCCAAATGGAAACTGCAGCGGAAAATACGTATGAAGAAAACATGAATAACTGAAAGGACTTGGGCCCCCTACTAGTGTCACTGGGACTCCTCGCCGTCAACATTCTCTTCCCGTGCCTTTGCCTTTCCATGACCTAAAAACAACATCCCCAACGGGTCAGCTACACAAAACAACAATCCTCAAGAGTTGAACAAAGACAATAATCACATGACTTAATTGTGAAATGAGAGCTGAAAGAGGGGCATCATAGTATGCCCAAGGTGGGACATTCAAGTGCACAAGTAGCCGAGTGTCCGGAAATCCACATATACACACGCACTTGGCCTAATTAGTCTCACGGAGGCACGTTACCGTGTGCACAGTCCAATATGTCCGGATATCCACATATAGACATGACCATAGTGTGCCCGACTGAAAATTACACACGTATTACCACCCGGAACGCAATACGATCCCAGAAGGTCACAAGAACAAAAGCGACCACAATGATTGATAATGAATAGAAGTCCGACAAGGGTCAAGAGTGACTCACCGTGGTGAATTAATAACTCAATGAGTGATAGCTCAAATGAAATGATTGGAACCGTAGTTCCTCGTGAATTAAATGATTAGTTTGATAATTACAGGTCTCAACATGATTGGTATACTATGAATGAATTATATATACGAGTGAACAACAATGAAAAGAAAGATTATCCTTTTAACTGAGTAAGAATTAACTTACCTTAAATTAGACGAAAGGGTACGAACGCCGAGGTATCAAGGTTGAAGGGAAACGACAACTCTGAACCTATACAAGTTCGTAATCAACTATCAATAATCCATCGGTAGGAAAATAAGTTGGAATCTATCCGAAAATACTACCCACGATACATGTATTCCGTTACTGGAATCTCTAGATGGTGAAACACACCCCACCATCCCAAATACTCAACAATTCCAGAAAATACACCAATAAATACGTAGGAACACATGTATCCAAGCTAGATAATCCACACTCGACATATTCCAACACAATAGCAAGCTAACTCGAAGAGGTCGGAAGGAAAACACCCAAATCCCGAAATTCTAGGGTTATGCAAAGTTTACCTTGATTTGGAGTGGAGGAGAGGATTAAATGTTGAGTAATCCGAACTAGAAGCTTGAAGATGTTGATGGATGGTAGTAGCTCGAAGAGATCTTTACAAATCATGCAAAATTGCCCGAAATCGCCGAAGGAAGGAGGAGAGATGGAAAAATGACGAAATTGGGGTGAAGTGTCCTATTTATACTAAACCCAGCTTAGCGCGCGCTAAAAACTGAGATTAGCGTGTGCTAGCGGGTCTACCGGGTAGTCCAGTGAACTCTGCCTACCTCGTTAGCATGCGCTACGTACTTGGTAGCATGCGCTAATGCCTTCCTCTTAGCGTGCGTTAACCAAGTCTAGCGTGCGCTACATGATAGTTGGCATCCAGAAAATGGAAGTCCAGAACCTACTGTCCACTGCCCGCTCGAGCCTTAGCGCGCGCTACAATGATTGCTTAGCATGCGCTACTAATACAACTAGCGTGTGCTATTTTCCACTCATAGCGTGCGCTATGAATTCTCCAATTCAGTCTAGTACCTTTTAGACTGTCTGCCTCAATTGCACTAGTGTGCGTTAATGCTAAGCGATAGCGTGCGCTACCAATACTCAATTAGCGCGTGCTAAAGAAAGTACATAGCGTGCGCTACTCCTCACACACAGACTACCAAAATATGATGATAATGATAATATTCTCGTCTCGATCCTCAAATAGGGTTGAATGACGAATGATAACTGATATACGATCCAAAATACGCCGAACGGTGAACACATATGAATGAATACGAATGATGAATGATTATTAATGAGTGAAAAAATACTGAGTGACAATTACTGAATGATAATAAATGAATTCGCAATCGGATATTACAGAAAGAGGCCCAAATGTAACATTTGGAGATAGCTCATGTGGACAAACCAACATATGGGAAGCTGCACAGAGGCAATATTGTCATAACGAAATTATAGTATGTTAAAGGATTAAAATATAATCTTTTAAGCATAAGCTAGTTTTGTGATGAGAACAGTATAGTAGTATTCACCAAATATAAAGGAACAATGTGTGGGAGCTGTTAGATAGGCCATTCCACAAAAATGTCATATGCACCAAATGGTTTACAAGAACAAATGCGATGATGATGGAATTATTGTTAGGAATAAAGCAAGGCTGGTTGCAAAAGGATATGGTAAATGTGAAGGAATAGATTTCGATGAAACTTATGCACCAGTGGCAAGGTTGGAAGCAATAAGGCTATTTCTTGCCTATACAACCTTCAAGAGATTAGAAGTTTATCAAATGGATTTTTAAGTGCGCCTTCCTCAATGGAGTACTGGAAGAATAAGTATATATAGAATAACCTCCTGGATTTGTCAAAGGAATTGTTGAAAGCCTTTTATGGACTCAAACAGTCACCAAGAGCCTGATATGAGACACTATCCATATTTCTTGAGAAATATAGATTTAGCAAATGAAATGTGGACACGACACTATTCAGAATTGAACATGAAGACCACATATTATTTATTCTGAGATATGTGGATGATATCGTCTTTGGTTCAACCAACCCTGAATCATGTGAAAACTCTCAAATTTTATGCAGGTAGAATTTGAAATGAACATGATGAGTAAAATAAATTTCTTTATGGGTTTACAAGTCAAACAGGTTGAAACAGGTATCTTCATCAATCAAGCCAACTACACAAGGGAGCTGATAAAAAGATTTGGCATGGAGTCAGCCAAGCCCTTGAGAGTACCCATGAGCACATCTCTGCACATTGACATAGATGATGAAGGTATTCCAGTGGATCCAGCCTACCACAGAGGATGAATTGGTTCACTATTGTACCTAACTGCAAGTGGACCAGACATATCATATGCAGTTGGAGTGTGTGCAAGATTCCACTCCAAATTAAAGCAATTCCACCAGGAAGCAGCCAAAAGGATAATTAGATATCCAAAATCCATAATGTTGGATTATGGTATCCTAAAGATGACAACTTCGGACTATCAGGATATTCTGATGCTGATTTTGCAGGTTATAAAATTAAGAAGACAAGCACAAGTGGAACATGTCAATTTCTTGGAACCAAGTTGATATCATGGTTTAGGAAGAAGCAGACCTCAAATTCAATATCCATAACTAAGTCAGAATACCTAGCTGTGGGTAGTTGTTGTGCTCAAATTCCATCGATCATGCAATAATTAAGGGATTACAACATTATAGCAAATGAAGTCCCGATATGGTGTGACAAAAATAGTGCAATTGCTATTTCAAACAATCCAGTGCTACATTCCAGAACAAAGCACATCGATGTCAAGCATCACTTTATCAGAGATCATGTGATTAACAAAAGAGTACGAGTGGAAAGAGTCAGCACTGAATTTTAGATAGCTGATATATTCACCAAGCCTTTGCCACAATAAAGATTTCTTGAACTAAGCAGGGATCTTGGACTCTTAGACTGGAAATCAAGTGCCTAGCTAAGAACCTAACTGATGCAGAAACTCAGCCAGGATCAAAGAACCTAGTTGATGCAAAAACTCGGCTAGGACCTAGCTGATGCGGAAACTCATCCAGGATCAAAACACAGCTGGATAGAAGTCAAATAGTCAAACGGGTAAGTTCTTAATCTCATTAAGAGGTTGTCAACTAACTGCCACGATTCTATATACCTCACATCTACCCCACATTGTCAACTAACTACCGCACATTTTCTAAAAGGTTGAACCGCCATTCCAGAATTAAAAATTCTTTAAAACCAACTTCAAAACATTTGCTATTTGAACCGACTGAAATTTTCGATAAAAACTTATCATCTCCAATGTCTGAGCAAGAACCCTATTTTCCGATAGTAAAAATACGAACTCTTATCTATACTAAAAACACTTTTAAACTGCAGAAATGGATTCCGAGACCTATTTCAAGAACATCAACCTGAAGGTCGTGAAAGAGCAAATCATATTCAACATGGTGGTAGACTTCGTCGGACTTCTGGAGTCTAACAAAACTCTTCTCATAGCGGACCTGATCCTAAAAATGAGGAAAAATGGTATCTACCGTTATATGTGCATCAATCCTTCCGAAATCTATAAAGAATTGGTTATTTGTTTCTTCAAAGAAGTGAGAGTAACTGAATTGGGCATAGAAAGCTCAATTTTGGCAAAAGAATCATCATCTACCAAAAAACTATCTTTGATGCTTTCAGAGTGAAGAACCGTGGAATAGCAGTGGAGGCCCTAAAATAAAATCATCTAGATATCTGGCAATGGATTCAAATGACAGAACGACCAAGCAAAATGAAGAACACTGCAAAGAAGGCGGACGTCTAGAAGAAATTTTGATTCATAATGGACATGACTAATAAAATGGTAATGGGCATGTATGGTAGCTTTGATCAAATGTCCGCATCAAAATACACCGATGGGGGCAATGATGCAAAGATAGAGAATTAACTGGCCTGACTATATCTTCAGGCAATTAGTGAAAGATGTGAACAAGGTCAGCTGGCATAGTACTTATAAGAAATTCAGCCAAAAGCTGTCCTATAGCATTCAAATCAGCTAGATTCTCGAGCACCTCAGAATGGCCAAAGGCAGTTCAGATAAATTTCACACCAATTAACATATGGATCCTGCTGCACTGGAGGCCCTGTCGATACATCAAACTCGAGATGAATAGATGTTGTCTAAAATAAAAACAGGCACATCTTTATATAAAATGGCATCTGAATCCAAAGACGAAGCAAAGGTGGAATCATCAGCAGTTATCTTATCCGCAACTGAGAGCCCACCGACTGAACTGACCCCAGCTGAACTCAATTCAACCAATATCCTATCTGATAAGTTGCTTGTACATGAGGAACAACCAACCCCCGCACTTACCTAGCATGAGGATGATGAAGATAGCAACAACCTTTCACTGTCTGCATATTTCAGGATGAGGAAGTCCCCTGAAAAGAAGGACGTAGTCACCATCGAATCATATCCTGTATCTACATCGAAGATAATTAAAGAACTAGTTGATTACTCAACTGAGTCCTTAGAGGAGAACGTCTCTGAGATTCTAGCAACTGAGATGACAGATTAGTCATATATCCCAGCTGAAATTCAAATCGCTCAAACTAAAGTGCCAGCAGCTCAGACAACCAAGTTGGACCTGTTAGAAGAAAATGAAGAAGAGGAACTCATCCCTGCTACACCACTCTTAGAGCTTCATATCACTCATTAGGAGGCAGAAGCTGAAGAACAAGAAATAATTGAGAAAGCAGATTTTCACTACAAATTCAACCTCAAAAACAACAATCCATTCCAGCTTAACAAGGAGTAACTAAAAAGGGTATGGAAGCATATTTTCAAACTTTCCATTATACCTGCCTATAAGGACTGGAATGATTTGAGGTCCCTTAGATTTACTGCCCTTAAGAAATTATTTGATGGAGTCGATGGGACTACCCTGTGACCACTGAATAGCTCATCCAATTATTTTGTAATGCAACTGATATTATACTACTATTGGATGAGACGTGGTTCATAAACAACTTCCTCAGAAATATGGACCAATTCATTTTCCATATAATGGAAGGGGTATCCGTAGGAAAAATTCTTGATTATGAGCGGGATGAAGGAGCTTAGAAAGTTGAAGTTGAAAATAGGGAAGCTGAAACAATTGGAGTTGGAAATGAAATAGCTGAGGAAGAATGATTTGAAAAGAAAAAAAGTGAGAAAGAAGAGGAGAAATAAGAGGTAGAGGAGGACAAGAATGAGGACAGCTCAAAGCATTCAAGTTTGAGCTGCCCTGCTCATCAACTAATGAGCAAGCTAAGAAAGGAATAGCTTTTGCAGCAGAATCACCTGCAAAGAGTCAAGTTGAAGACAGCCCCCCAGCCCTCTGAATTTTTAAGAAGAGATGGCATTTATTATGCAGAGGTTCATCAATTTCAGGAAGAACTATTCCAAGTACAAGAAGAACTTCAAAGAGAACCCAAGAAGAAACCAAAAAGCTGGAAACTAGAAAGTAGAATGCTACAACTGTCACAAAACAGGACATATCCAGTTTGACTGCCCTGAACTAAACATATTCAATATTGAATGAAGAACAATACCTCACTTTTCAAACCATGTGGAAATTAAGATTAAGAGTTGAGAGTTACCTTGCTTTGTATGGAAGAAGGAAGAATAAGAAAACTTGAATGGGTGTCGTCCGAGTGCTACACGAAGGAGAAGGAAGAAACTTACCTGGTGTCGGCTGATCGAATATATGAAGGAATGCTGGGCGTTCCAACTTCGCAACAAGGGCCGCGGTACAGCTTAAGTGAGCCGCGGCCCAGAGTACAGCCTGTCTGGGCCTTTATATTATGTTTTCGTGTGCCGCGGCTCAACATATGGGTGCCACGGCTCATTTGGTAAGTGCGCCGCGACTCATTTGGTCCATGCCGCGGCTCAGTGCATATGTGCCGTGGCTCAGGGACCGGGTGTGCCGCGGCTCAGTAAGGTCGTGCCGCGGCACAGAGTACAGTTCGGTTGGCCTTTTTGTGTCAACTTGTGTATGCCGCGGCTCGCTTCCATTGTGCCACGGCCCACTGCTGAATTTTCCCCTGGGGTGATTTCTGCACAGAATTTCCACAGGAAACCACTTAGAACGCGAGAGATAAGCATATCAAAGCAAAAATGACGAAAAACATAGACTCTAGAATGCATGAAAATACTGAAAAACAAAAATCTACAACTAATACTCGGGTTACCTCCCGAGAAGAGCTAAGTTTATAGTCTTCAGTCGGACCTTATGAAAATCAATTTGCTTTTCGCAAACACCATTTGAACTCCGCCCCGTCCATCGAACCGTTAATATGTGTTTTAAATTTTTGACCATTGGTCTTTAACAATTCGATTTTCGGTTTGGACACCCAATGTTCTTTGCAAAAAGATTTGAACAAAAACAAATTTCCAAAACACCCATATTGCACATGACTTGGCACCCGTTTCACTTCCGGCTTATTCTCCTTTTTCACGAATGAACTTTTGACAGCATTAGAATTCTTCATTGGTGTATGAACGGTTGATGAAGACGACATATTCAAATGCCTAAGATATGCGACTCGCTCTTCATTTTTATTAGACGTCGGAGCAGCTGAAACGGATTCTGAACACTTTGACCGACAACTCTCCCGGTGTGCGTCTTTCTCAAAGATATCAATTTGTGAACACTTATGGACCTTACTTGGACACGGGAGAGATCGAAACACTTTGAATGTGACTTGCTCATCTTCAACCCGAAGTATTAATTTACCCTCCTGAACATCAATAAGGGTCCTTCCGGTGGCTAAGAATGGTCTACCCAATATAATCGGAATCTCGTGGTCTTCTTCCATATCAAGCACAATAAAATCAGCAGGGAAAATGAATTTATCGACCTTGACCAAGACATCTTCTATTACCCCTATTGGGTACTTGATGGATCTATCGGCTAGTTGTAAAGAGACCGTAGTGGGTTTCGCTTCCCCAATTCCTAGCTTCTTGAAAATAGACAGAGGCATGAGATTAACGCTAGCGCCGAGATCACATAATGCTCTATCAAAAGACAAGTTCCCAATAGTGCACGGTATAGTGAAGCTTCCTGGATCCTTCAATTTTGGTGGGAGCTTTTTCTGCAAGATTGCGCTGCACTCTTCAGTTAGTGCCACCGTTTCATATTCATCGAGCCTCCTTTTGTTAGATAAGATTTCTTTCATGAACTTTACATAGCTTGGCATTTGTTCAAAGGCATCAGCAAATGGGATGTTGATGTGTAGTTTCTTGAAGACGTCAAGAAACTTGGAAAAGTGTTTGTCCAATTTTTGGTTATGCAATCGCTGCGGAAACGGGACGGGTGGCACATAGGCTGTCGGATTATCTGGAAACAATTTTGAGGATTTAGAAATTTGTGATTCCTCGATCGCTGAATTTTTCTTCCCCTGATCCTCACTTCTCTTTTTGTTCCTCTTGGGCTGGTCACACACTTCCTTCCCGCTTCTCAAACCAATGGCATTAATACTCTCTTTGGGGTTCGTCTCAGTCGTACTTGGCAAGGTACCCTCAGGGCGGGCTGTTAACACATTTGCTATTTGACCCAATTGGACTTCCAAGTTGCGAATAGAGGCGTAATGGTTTTGCAAAGTTGCTTCCGTACGGGTCATGAACTGACTTGTATTTGCTGCTAATTTTGCCATTGCCTCCTCTAGAGAGATTTTTGGAGCGGGAGGAGGTTGCTGTTGTCGTTGAGAAAATTGAGGTTGGTTTGAGTTTTGTCCGTTCTTCCACGAAAAGTTGGGGTGATTTCGCCACCCCGGATTACATGTGTTGGTGTACAGATTGTTCTGCCGATTCCCGTTCCCCACAAACTGAGCTTGTTCCATCGGATGTTGCTCGAAAGGATTTCCAACTTGGCACTCTGCGCTAGGATGAGATCCATTACACCAATTACATGATTCTGTAGTGACGGTATAAGGAGCATGTGAAAAAGCTTGAAGTTGCTGAGTCAAGGTGGCAACTTGGGCCGATAGTGTAGATATTGGATCATTATTGGAGATTTCCATTACTCGTTTCGGGATCACTCGTTCAGAAGGCCACTGATAAGGATTTTCAGCCATAGCTTCCAATAAAGAGTGGGCTTCAGCCATCGTTTTTCCCATTAAGGCACCCCAGCGGCTGCATCAACAAGAGTGCGTGTAGAAGTGCTCAATCCGTTATAGAATGTCTGAATTTGCAACCAATCCGGTAGACCATGGTGTGGGCATCTCCTTAGCAAATCCTTGTATCGCTCCCAAGCTTCATGAAGCGACTCCATATCAAATTGCCCGAACGTAGTTATCTCGTTCCTTAGTCTCGCCGTGTTTGATGGTGGAAAGAACTTAGCCAGGAAGGCTTGTGCTAATTCTGCCCAAGTCGTGATAGAGCCCGGCGGTAATGAATTCAACCAAAACTTGGCTTTGTCCCTTAGAGAGAAAGGGAAAAGCCGCAGACGAATAGCATCATCGGTAACACCGTTATTCTTGAAGGTGTCACAAATCTCGAGAAACGAAGTGATGTGTGCGTTGGGGTCATCATTCGCCAGTCCACAAAATTGGCTTGCTTGCACCATCTGAATAATAGCCGGCTTAATCTCGAAGTTGTTCGCTTGGACGGTTGGACGCCGAATCCCCGAAAAGTTTGCATTGATTTGTGGCATTGCGTAACCACGGAGTGCTAATGCCGGTTGAGCTTGCTGAATAGGGTTGTCTACTCCGTGATTTTCCGTGTTATCGGCCATGGTGTCTTCTGCTGGTAGCTCGCGCTTTTCCTTCTTGTTTTTTCGAAGAGTGCACTCGAGTTCGGTATCCAAAGGTAGTAGGCCTTCGTTACCGAATTTTCTCATGCACTAACCAGAAATTCCTGAAAGGAAAATAAAAAAAAAATACACAAAAATAAAATCATGTTTAAATTAAGACTAGAAATACTGAAATCGATATTAGTAAAATAATCAGTCCCCGGCAGCGGCGCCAAAAACTTGTTGCGAAATTTGGTGAACGCTAGTGCACGTTGTCGTAAACAAGTAATAAAGTGATAAGTAAGATATCGTTCCCACGAGGACTGACTTACTAATTACCAATTTATGAGTATTCTAATTTTATCTGAACGATCGAACTTGGAGGTGCAAGTAATAACTAAAAAGAATAAATAGTAAAATCGATTGTTTGAAGAAAGAAAATCAAATAAGGAATTAATCTAGGATTGTGAATCCACCTTGGCTTATCCGAATTACTCTTGATTATATGAATTTAATGATTTCCCAATTTATTGAACGCGAAGGTTGCTAAAATACTCTACCGCCTCTCCCGAGGTCAATAGAATTTTCTAAGGCGAATAACACACTCTATTCCTAGGTGAATTAATTCGATAATAGGCAAAAAGCACAAAATCTTCAGAAAGGCCACGTAATTCATATGAGTATATTCCTATCTCACAAGGTAAAACGGTTCTCACCAATTTTTCCTACCAACTCTCCTCTCCCGATTCAAGTTGCGTAATCAAAATAATTCAATTATAGGCCACACAATTGAAAGCATTAAGAATAATTGAGGAAAACTCAATAGAAAAGGGAATTATAATGCAAAATCAAAAGTTAATTCATCAAAACCTCGGTTTCATCAAAATCCTAGAATAGGGTTCTAGCCTGACATGCTAGAAAATAAAAATACACAAAGAATTAAGGAAAGCATAAAAATCAAACGCAGTCGAAGAACTTGGATTCCTCCGTTCTTCTAGCTTCCGCTCTCTGCTCATTGGTGTTTTTCTCCTTCTCTCAATTCCTCGATGATTCGATCCTCCTTTTAATTTTTAGACCTTTAATCCCTATTTATAACCATCGGTCGTCTCCAAAATGCGTCCGTGGATTAGGTCGAAAACGGGTTTCAGAAATGGCTCAGAAACGCAGCAACATTAGCAAAATCGCCCCGTGGGCCGCGGCTCCTAATGCTCAGCGCCTATACCTGGGCGCAATATTTTCTTCATGGGCCGTGGCTCAGTAAGTGCGTGCCGCGGCCCCCGGTACAGGAAGTTCGGCGCACTGCTGGTCATCTTCGTGTGCAGCGGCCTGGCCTTGGTGTGCCGCGGCCCCAGGCCAAAAATTGTCGTTTTGGCCCGTGTTTCGCCGTTCGAGCTTCCGGACTCCAATTATCTACAAAACATATAAAGATAGTGCATCAAAAGCTCATTTATGCAGATTTAGACATAAAATGGATACATAATAATGATAAATAAGCGCATAAAAATACGCCTAACAATTATCCCCAAACTTGAGCCTTTTCTTGTCCTCAAGCAAAAATTAATTTTAAACAAAAAGTATCGTGAATGATCGTGCACATCCGTAGTGCTCAACGTAATCAATACTACCCTGAAAATCTCAAAGAATAATCCGAGTATCGTATTAGTGAGTCACATCAAGGACACTGTTTCCACAAAGTAACCATTTTTAGTGCTCATCAATCGTTTATGAAGAAAATAAAGCTCAAAGATTAACAAGCGTGAATTTAATCGATCGCCAATATGAATAGTTAGATTAAACAAGCCAACTCGCCTAGTCCCACAGTCTAGTGGCAAAAAAATTCAAGAGTTTCATCGTCAAAAATAATCCTCGGACAGCATTCCCTTATATATGATCAATAAAAATGATTCGAGTTAACCACTAGGTTCCGGCTCTCGGGATGTTTCATCGGGATAACCCTAGGGTGGATCTCCATTCTCATGTATTGGGGAATCGTTTGACGTAAAAGACACTCATGGGGCACATGGATGCTTCTAGTTACTAAGTTCCCCTCTACGGTGGAGAAAAACTCGAATAGCTATTCCCGCACATCCGATTCAAGGTTGCTGTTTTACGCGAGAGTAAACAACGGGTCACATGAATACCCCCGGTTACTAGGCTTCCCATCATCGGCAAATGCGATATTTCTAAACCATTAGTCTATTCAGGGTTGTCGTTTTACGCAAGAGTAAACAACGGGTCACGTGAATACCCCCGGTTACTAGACTTCCCATCATAGAACATATAATATCTCGACTTTTTGGGAAAGACTGTCCGACTCTAAACTCAATTTAAGTGCCAACAAGACTCATGTTACTGGACGACTAGCTACGCGAAAAGTGTAACCAAACGTATAAATGGCGATTTAAAAACACGTATGTCTCCTTTCTTATACGCTAAAATTTCTACAATAACGAAAAATTTCAGACCTAAATGAATACTCAAAGGAAACAAATATCACAGACTGCTGACTCGACAAAAACTCAACCGTTTCTTCAAATAGAAATCAGTATCATAACATCAATTTTACACAAGGAAGCACGAAAAATTCAAGAATGCAAATAAAAACAAGACAAGCAAGGCTAGTGTCAAAAATAACGAAAAATAACGAAAAATGTCAACGAATAAGTAATAAGCAACTGAAAGTAAACCCCCCCAAACTTAGGACGTACATTGACCTTAATGGACACAGATAATAATATGCGATAAAAGAAAAGGTCAAGTACTCCCCTAATGTCAGCTCATGAACTGGTGCCGGCCTCGTCCGGCGAGGAGGGTGGTGTGGACGGCCTGCTGGTGGAATGAATGGCACGTCCGAGTGCAGAATATGGCTCATCCACGCAGAAAGGTAGTCCTGATGGTAAGCGTCCCTCGCCTCCAAGCGCCTCTCCTCACATCGATTGGCCCGGCGGGCCTGCTCTCTCATCAACTACACAACGCGGAATGTGAATGAATGAGCTTGCATCATCAAAGAGGAAATTAAGGCTGAGCTTTCAAGTTTAAACATGATGTAAGGGTTGGGGTATAATTTAATCCGATAAAATAATTCGTTGCATATAGTTTTTAAAAACGTTTGGCTAAAAAATTTTGATTGACGCATTTTATCAAACACTTAGCATGCATGGGTTTAAATGAAGAATAAGAATGACAATGGCTTAATCCAATCCCCAAAAATAACAACATAAATCGATAGTCATGATAAATGACAAATATCATCATCAATTCATTCATAATTAACAAATACCATCAATAATCAATCAATAATTTCATATCCCAACTCAACCTTGATAGAACTAAACATATTCAATATTGAATGAAGAACATTACCTCACTTTTCAAACCATGTGGCAATTAAGATTAAGAGTTGAGAGTTACCTTGCTTTGTATGGAAGAAGGCAAGAATAAGAAAACTTGAATGGGTGTCGTCCGAGTGCTGCACGAAGGAGAAGGAAGAAACTTACCTGGTGTCGGCCGATCGAATATATGAAGGAGAAGGAAGAAACTTACCTGGTGTCGGCACAGCTTAAGTGAGTCGTGGCCCAGAGTACAGCCTGTCTGGGCCTTTATGTTATGTTTTCGTGTGCCGCGGCTCAACATATGGGTGCCGCGGCTCATTTGGTAAGTGTGCCGCGGCTCATTTGGTTCGTGCCGTGGCACGGAGTACAGCTTCCTGGGCGTTGCTTGGGCATTTGGTGTGCCACGGCTCAGTGCATATGTGCCGCGGCTCAGGGACCGGGTGTGCCGCGGCTCAGTAAGGTCGTGCCGCGGCACAGAGCACAGTTCGGTTGGCCTTTTTGTGTCAACTTGTGTGTGCCGCGGCTCGCTTCCATTGTGCCGCGGCCCACTGCTGAATTTTTCCCCGGGGTGATTTCTGCACAGAATTTTCACAGGAAACCACTTTGAACGCGAGAGATAAGCATATCAAAGCAAAAATGACAAAAAACATAGACTCTAGAATGCATGAAAACACTGAAAAACAAAAATCTACAACTAATACTCGGGTTGCCTCCCGAGAAGCGCTAAGTTTATAGTCTTCAGTCGGACCTTATGAAAATCAATTTGCTTTTAGCAAACACCATTTGAACTCCACCCCGTCCATCGAACCGTTAATATGTATTTTAAATTTTTGACCATTGGTCTTTAATCATTCGATTTTCGGTTTGGACACCCAATGTTCTTTGCAAAAAGATTTGAACAAAAACAACTTTCCAAAACACCCATATTGCACATGACTTGGCACCCGTTTCACTTCCGGCTTATTCTCCTTTTTAACGAATGAACTTATGACATCATTAAAATTCTTCGTTGGTGTATGAAGGGTTGATGAAGACGACATATTCAAATGCCTAAGATATGCGACTCGCTCTTCATTTTTATTAGACGTCGGAGCAGCTGAAACGGATTCTGAACACTTCGACCGACAACTCTCTCGGTGTGCGTATTTCTCAATGATATCAATTTGTGAACACTTCTGGACCTTTCTTGGACACGGGAGAGATCGAAACACTTTGAATGTGACTTGCTCATCTTCAACCCGAAGTATTAATTTACCCTCCTGAACATCAATAAGGGTCCTTCCGGTGGCTAAGAACGGTCTACCCAATATAATCGGAATCTCATGGTCTTCTTCCATATCAAGCAAAATGAAATCATCAGGGAAAATGAATTTATCTACCTTGACCGAGACATCTTCTATTACCCCTCTCGGGTACTTGATGGATCTATCGGCTAGTTGTAAAGAGACCGTAGTGGGTTTTGCTTCCCCAATTCATAGCTTCTTGAAAATAGACAGAGGCATGAGATTAACGCTAGCGCCGAGATCACATAATGCTCTATCAAAAGACAAATTCCCAATAGTGCACAGTATAGTAAAGCTTCCTCTATCCTTCAATTTTGATGGGAGCTTTTTCTGCAAGATTGCGCTGCACTCTTCAGTTAGTGCCACCGTTTCATATTCCTCGAGCCTCCTTTTGTTAGATAAGATTTCTTTCATGAACTTTACATAGCTCGGCATTTGTTCCAAGGCATCAGCAAATGGGATGTTGATGTGTAGTTTCTTGAAGACGTCGAGAAACTTGGAAAAGTGTTTGTCCAATTTTTGCTTTTGCAATCGCTGCGGAAACGGGACGGGTGGAACATAGGCTATCGAATTATCTGGAAACAATTTTGAGGATTTAGAAATTTGTGATTCCTCGGTCGCCGAATTTTTCTTCCCCTCATCTTCACTTCTCTTTTTGTTCCTCTCGGGCTGGTCACACACTTCCTTCCCGCTTCTCAAATCAATGGCATTAATACTCTCTTTGGGGTTCGTCTCAGTCGTACTTGGCAAGGTACCCTCAGGGCGGGCTGTTAACACAGCTATTTGACCCAATTGGACTTCCAAGTTGCAAATAGAGGCGGAATGGTTTTGAAAAGTTGCTTCCGTACGGGTCATGAACTGACTCGTATTTGCTGCTAATTTCGCCATTGCCTCCTCTAGAGAGATTTTTGGAGCGGGAGGAGGTTGCTGTTGGTGTTGAGAAAACTGAGGTTGGTTTGAGTTTTGTCCGTTCTTCCACGAAAAGTTGGGGTGATTTCGCCACCCCGGATTATATGTGTTGGAGTACGGATTGTTCTGCCGATTCCCGTTCCCCACAAACTGAGCTTGTTACATCGGATGTTGCTCGAAAGGATTTCCAACTTGGCACTCTGCGCTAGGATGAGATCCATTACACCAATTACATGATTCTGTAGTGACGGTAGAAGAATCATGTGAAAAAGCTTGAATTTGCTGATTCAAGGCAGCAACTTGGGCCGATAGTGTAGATATTGGATCATTATTGGAGATTTCCATTACTTTTTTCGGGATCACTCGTTCGGAAGGCCACTGATAAGCATTTTAAGCCATATCTTCCAATAAAGAGTGGGCCTCGGCCATCGTTTTTCCCATTAAAGCATCCCCAGCGGCTGCATCAACAAGAGTGCGTATAGAAGCGCTCAATCCGTTATAGAATGTCTGAATTTGCAGCCAATCCGGTAGACCATGGTGTGGGCATCTCCTTAGCAAATCCTTGTATCGCTCCCAAGCTTCATGAAGCGACTCCATATCAAATTGCCCGAACGTAGTTATCTCGTTCCTTAGTCTCGCCGTCTTTGATGGTGGAAAGAACTTAGCCATGAAGGCTTGTGCTAATTCTGCCCAAGTCGTGATAAAGCCCAGCGGTAATGAATTCAACCAAAACTTGGCTTTGTCCCTTAGAGGGAAAGGGAAAATCCGCAGACAAATAGCATCATCGGTAACACCGTTATTCTTGAAGGTGTCACAAATCTCAAGAAACGTAATGATAATAGTGGTCAAAAAGTTTAAACATGTTAAGTGTAACTAAGAGGACAAGAGCGACAAAGAACTCAGCATTCAGAGGAATTCCTACCTATACAAGTGACTGGTGCATAACTCTAGAAGTTGCTAATCCACCAGGTAACCCAAAAGATGCACAATACTAAACAAGAACCAATGTGCTTCTATTTTCAGCAAGAATACAACAACATAAATGAAATGAAGCCGGAATAATAAAAGCATGGGTTTGAGATGAGAGGCACAACACACACAATCGCAATTATGAAAAGGAGAAATTAGCCAACCGAATGTCCATAAAATGGTATACAAGAATATGACTAGAAAAATTGCCAAATACAACTCATTGCTTACAATCACGCACCATTCGACAAGCAAGCAAGCTCAAATGCTAGTATTTAGTAATATAAGTAGCCAACCAAATAATAATGACTCTAAGAAGCGGCACCGTGAAGATTTAATTAGAAACGAAGTCATATGCTTCGGGCATCATTCTTATTTTGAAAAGTGAATATGCTAAGAAATGGAAGGCACATGAAAGGGTACAGAAAGAGAAAAAAAAGAAGTTCAAAACTTTATAAACCACTCGATGACATTACCTTTTTAGGCAAAAACACAACTTATCAACTCAACGACACATACGTAAATAGAAAAATATTGATTTGAGGTTTTAAACAGCCAGTGTGAGGTGCTTTCAACCGCCTCAAATCGGAAGCCCACTCCTGCTGGTTCTGTGGTAACAAGGGTAGTGGTTGTTAATAAATACCGCTACCAATAAAATATTTATCTCCAATAAAACTATCCTTTAGAGTGGAATTGAAGGCGGTTCTAAGCTTAATAATTGAGCATCATTATCTATAGGTTTAGGAGAGATTTGAATTTGTGGAACTTAAAAATTTATGGTTTAGAAAAAGGTTTGAGGTTTGGAATTTTGAATGGAGTTTGGAAACTCAAACCTCTCTTAAACCTCTCTCCCTTGCTTTTTATTTTATTTTATTCATTTTCCACCCACCTTTTCCCTCCTTTTTCTATTATATTCCCCAACAACCGGGGGCCCAATTTTATATGTTTTTTAATAAATTTTAGTCAAAATCAAATATATTATTTATAAATTTGTATACTTATTAAATTGAATTAGTGATTTATTAAATTCCTTATGTTGATTTTTTTCCTTTTTTGTAAATTCGACTAAATTATTATTTCATATCCAACTTCAAGGTCTAATAGTGCTACAGTTAACACTATCAGTGATTTATTAAATACCTTATGCTGATTGTTTACCTTTTTTGTAAATTCGACTAAATTATTATTTCATATCCAATATTTTTTCCAATATATATTGTAATATTTTTACTGTCTATTATTTTAATGTCTAATATTTATAAAAATTTCTTCTGAGTATTATTTTCTCTATACATATATATATTTAAAATAATAATTAGTAAATGAATTTTAGATATAAATACAAATCTTTAATAAAAAATAAAAAAATAATAGGGAACATGTGGGACTCATTGAAAATTAGGTTGATGGGGTTTATGGTTACCGAATATTTATGGTTATAGGAGTAAGATTTATATTTTAATAATACGGCGTATTGAAAATATAAAAAAAAGTTTGGAGAGGAATATGGATAAATATCAAGGCCATCACTGGGCCTGTGCGGGTTGTGCTACTGCACAAGGCCCCAGCCCAATGTCATCTTTTAGGGCCCAATAAAAATTGTTACGTAGACGTATATGTATAATAATAATAATAATATTCAATACATTTGAAACAAATAGCACACTAAGCGCATTGATAATAGCCCGCCGTGTAACTCATTAGGGCTCTCAGTAGTCCCGAATTAAATTCTCCGATAGGGATATTTTATTGTTTTTAATCAATAATATAAAAATTGTGTGGATTTTTTGAAAAATGTCAACATCAGGATATGAATCCATCACATGGGTCTTAGCATGAATCACTTGATAATATTTTATCACTAATGAACATGTCAAATAAATGTAAAAGTATATTAATATATTTTTTTAGATATAGAAACAAATCATTGGACAATTTTTTTTTCCACAAAGAACTGTACCAATTTTTGGTACTCTCTCTGCCCATTGTGTATTTATTTTTTATAAAAATAAAATCAGGTTTAATGTGTATTGAATGCCATTTAGAATTTAAATAAAGTACTTTTGAGGTAGGGGTGTTCAAAACCGAATATCCAAAATTTCGGATATCCGAAAATTCGGATAGTAAATATTGATATCCGATATCCGTATTCGAAATATAAATTTCGGATATCCGATATTTCGAATACGGATATCGGATATCCGAATATCCAAAATAAATATCCAAAATATTTTTTTTTACTCTAAATTTTTTTACAACTAATTAAATATAGACTCAGTCAATTATTTATCTTAATTAAATAATACTACAATACCAATTCAAACCAATAAAAGTAAATATATTCATATTATTTGCCAAACAAAGTGTATATCATCATATTATTTGAAATATAAAAAATATAAATTATAGATTTTTCGAAAATTTCGGATATCTGAATATCCGATAATTTTCAAAAGGCATATCCGATATCCAAATCCAAAAAAGCGGATATCCAAATTTTTGGATATCCAAAAATTCAGATATCCGAAACTTCGGTTAGATTTTCGGATCGGATACTGGATATCGAATATTTTTGAACACCCCTACTTTGAGGTATTGGCAATTCATTCGATAAAAGTATAATAAGAGACTCAATCTTTAAAGTTTAAACATGCCTCATATGCTCATATGTAAATTGAAACTCAACTTTTTAAAACAAGACCGTTCGGACAAACTGAACGACATAAACCGTAGTGATTACGTGGAGCTAAGGAACTTAGGCATAAGCCCAACAGGGCCCATAAACTAAAACCTCATTAAGCTCAAAAACGAGCTCAGCATCCATCATAATGTTCAGGCCGACTTGAGCATCGGGTCTTAACTCAATCGGCCTCGGCTCAGATCTAAATCAAGACTTTGGCTACCAGGTAATCAACTTATCATGCCGACTCGGTTCAGTATATGAAGGTCCTATCCTTCAAGCACGACGCGAAATCTGGTGAAATCCAAGATAGAGACAATAAAGATATCCTTACCTAACAAGGACTGTTTTTCACAAGGAAACTACGTATACAATCCTTACCAGGATTCTACTTCCCATATATGAAGTCCAATACCAAAACGGACTCGATGATTCTCTGCAAGTTAGGGTTGCAACATTCATGTTTACATAAATAGATTTCCATCCACCTACTCGGGTACACAGAATTCTTGACTCTCAAAATAGTCAATTAATCTTATTCCTACCATATATTCACCATACTTACTCTCACGCTGGAGTGCCTTCGCCTGTGAAGCCCCAGATCAGTTCACGTGTTTTCTTGTGTGTAGGTCCGATTAGAAAGTTCGCTTGCTGGAATTATCCGAACCGTTTGGATAAGGGCTGATCCGATACGTTTTTTGCAGCATCAGTTTGGTTCCATTGTCGGGAAAACGTCGAAGTACTTCTTCTGGATAAGTACGCATCATGGCCGAAATTCCCCGAGACGGGCAAGAGACCAGCATCACCCCTAGTGACCAGAACCCGCCTCAACAGATGAATCGGCAAAACGCGGTCGCCACCGCAAAAACCGCGGTCGATATTGCAAATAATACTGGGGAATTTCCTCCGCCACCTCACCACAGTGCAGGCATGACCCTGCGCAATCGGGGACTTCCTCCCACAGCAACCACGAATACTTATGGCCGTTGGAGATGAGCAGAAACCTCGACAACTCAAATTCTGTAATAACGATGATGCCCCCACGCCTACCTCCAATAAAAAGAATCAATTCGTAAAGATAACCATAAGTACAGTTTATGATACCAATCAAATTTCATGCTAAGTTAATAGCAACAAGAAATTACATATTCAAGAAAACAGTTCATAATGAATTATCGACACTACGAGTGTCACACAGAATATCATATCGACGTTGAATCGAACAATTCCAATCCTATAATCAATCCAGAATTTACTTCAAATTATCAATCAAAGAAATCCTACCAAAAATCCTCAAAATATCAAGATCAACAAAGAGACGCATTCCGATATCAATATCATGCCAGTAATTAAATCATGGCTAAAAAAAGTACGTACCGCATTTGGCTCGTAGGATCAGGCGCTTGCACAGGTCACACGTGACACAAAGGTCTCTTGATACTAGTTCAATACACAAAGACTCAAAAGAAAAAAGAAAAAAAACGACCGTTTCTCCGATACCATCTTCTGTAACACCCCAAAAAGGCAGCCATTACAGTGCCGTGGACCCCACACTGGGACCCACCAGGCGATACCCAAAATACAGATTAAATACACAATACATGTGATACAGAAACACAATACATAGTACTTACTCCGATTAGGAGTTCACAGTAGTATGGCCAACGGCCTCATTACACACAGGATCCGAAATACGATTATAATCCATATGGAGATGGAATATACCTTAAATAACAATACATAGTCCACAATTAAAAATAAAGCGGAAAGATAACATTACACGGTTCGAACAAAACCGGAAAATAAAAGACTTGGGGCCCCTGAACTAGTATCCTTCGAACCCTTCGCCGTCACCATGATATTCCCGTGCCTTGTCTTTTCCTCGACCTAAAATACAACACAAGTATTTCACCCAACACAGGATCAGATATACATGATAAATGATTTCTCAAGATATTATACAATTCACATATATTAGATCTGAAGGAAAACAACCCGACTAACGAACATACCCCTCGGGCGTATGAACGGTTAGTCACAAAACGTCGAACACATCCAAATATATATATGGGCTATGAACGACCAAAATAGTATGGCTCAATGATGGACATCACAGTACGCCCGATCCGGAAATTTTCAGTGCACATGTCCACCCCGTATACGGAATCCAGGATATAGGTGGGGCAATGTACCTAATTAGCCTCACGAACTACGTGTCGTGTGCACAGTCCAATATGGAAACATCCACGCATGACTATATATGTACCTGGATAAAAATCCTACACAATGACCAATCGGAACGCAGATATGATTCCGGAGATGTCACGATACAACATGACAACGAATTTAATAAATTACATATCCGATTAAGAATCAAGAAACTCACCGAAATGACAATAAGGATCAATGATATCAATGGTTCGAAAGTGACGAACTTGGGAATGTAATCCCACGATGAAAATAGAACATCATCAAGAATAATATCAAACCACGGATCACAAATTTATAAGTGTTTCACATACATGAAACACATATCATCACAAGAATCCAAACATCATTATAACCAAGCAAGATAACTTGCCTCAATACGGAGGCGAGAATTGTCTTTCCTTGTCAAACAAACGAACGATCCTCGACTTAATATCGGTTACTCGAACAATCAACCTTGTAAAGGATACAATCCATTCAATAACACATTCTCATAACTATCGATGTCTAGTTCAGTGAATCGATATCCTAAATTCAATTCACTTAGTTCGACTATCTTTGTATTAATTCTATTTCAAAGATTCATACTAACTTCAATTTATACTCATTATTGGTTATCATTCAAGGTGTTCTCAATTATTCGTATGGTTCAAACTGATGAGAATTTATCAAGAACAATCATCAAGGAGAACTTCTCTAAAATTGATATGCCGATAGAATTTCTTAAAACAACATCAATATTTTGAAAGATATAATCCGAACAACTACGTTTCATAAAACATTGGTTAAAACGAAGGTTACTCGGTGATTATCATTGTTCAACGAATCATGAGTTTGTAAAATTAATAGTATGTTCATCGGTTATGAGTTCACCAAGTTAGGTTAATGATATAGTCGATTTATTCATCACAAGACTATCATGAAATCATCATCAAGGTGGATTAAACACCTCTGAATTAGATCTTATGTTGGTATGATTCAATGTTTAACCAATTTAGATGATGATCTTAAGTTCATTTATTTTAGAATCTTCCTAAACATGATGGTTTGCTTCAATATAATGATAACAATCCTACAACTCAACCTATCTACAATGAAACTAAGGATCATTATTGTGTTAATGATGATAATAGTTCAGCAAGAAGAGTGAGTTTCTGTTAACCATGATTACTACTATTTAAAGCATCAAGAACACATCACTACAAAACCCTTAATCATTATATTCATCATTAAGTTGTTAAAAGTTCATCTACAAACATGTTTAGCTTGATTAATTCATCATTAGGTGAAGTATACTCTAACACTAACAGCATAAATACGAAACTTTAGGGTGGAATCATATAACATACCTTCAAAAATGAAGAACACTACATTGTAACACCCCAAACTAGGCGGCTATTACAGTGCCGTGGAACCCCAACTGGGACCCACCAGGCGAATGAAAATTAATGAATTAAATAATATAATAGCAGTACCGAACCACATTATATTACCAAATACTCCGATGAGGAGCTTAAGTACAATACACCAGGATAATACCGAATACTAGTATATTTTATATGAAGATAAAATAAACCTCCCTGAATAAATAACATCCCAAACGGAATTCTGCAGCGGAAATACAAATGAGGAAAAACAGGAATGACTGAAGAGACTGGGGCCCCCTACTAGTATCACTGGGACTCCTCGCCGTCAACGTGCTCTTCCCGTGCTTTTGCCTTGCCATGACCTGAAAAACAATATCCCCCAACGGGGTCAGTTATACAGAACAACAATCTTCAAGAGTTGAATAATCACAATCCTGTTGAAGACATACGCAATCAAACATGCTATATGAATCAACTAACAATACGGCTCAAGGAATGGCGCCATACTATGCCCAGGATAGAAATGTGTCCGTGCACAAGCCACTAACGGGTATCGATATAATTCCCCAATGAACTTAGTTTAGTTGTATCGACTTTTTGAGTTAGTTATACTCGTGTTTGATTAGTGTGTTGAACCGGATTGTTGGTAATTGTGTTATTCAAGGTTGTTCGAGCGATCGACATCTCATTTAGGATGTTGTTCGTGGACGGACATTCTTCATCGGTGTTGAGTAAGTTGATTCTTACTCGGTTAAAAGGATATTCATTCCTTTCGTTGTTGTTCATTCATAATCATAATTCATTCATAAAGTACTAACCGTATTGAGACTTGTAATTGTCACTTAATCACTTCATTCACGAGGAACGACGGTTCCAATCATTTCATTGAGCTGTCATTCATTTCACTATCATTTCATCTTGGTGAGTCATTATTGATTTTCGATGTCACTTTTGTTATATCGTGGCATTCTGGGTCATACTGGCGTGCCGGTTGGTATGTGTAGGATTTTCATGTCGGGCACATATAACGCCGTGTGTTGGTTGTTGGCCTCACATTGGACTGTGCACACGAGACGATCACTTCGTGAGACTGATTAGGTACAAGACCACACGTGTATTCGATCGATACTCGTTGGTGGCTTGTGCACGGATAAATTTCCATCTCGGGCGTAGTATGGCGCCATTCCTTGAGCCGTATTGTTAGTTGATTCATATAGCATGTTTGATTGCGTATGTCTTCAACAGGATTGTGATTATTCAACTCTTGAGGATTGTTGTTCTGTGTAACTGACCCCGTTGGGGGATATTGTTTTACATGTCATGGCAAGGCAAAAGCACGGGAAGAGCACGTTGACGGCGAGGAGTCTCAGTGATACTAGTAGGGGGCCCCAGTCTCTTCAGTCATTCTTGTTTTTCCTCATTTGTATTTCTGCTGCAGAATTCCGTTTGGGATGTTATTTATTCAGGGAGGTGTATTTTATCTTCATATAAAATATACTAGTATTCGGTATTGTCCTGGTGTATTGTACTTAAGCTCCTCATCGGAGTATTTGGTAATATAATGTGGTTTGGTACTGCTATTATATTATTTAGTTCATTAATTTTCATTTGCCTGGTGGGTCCCAGTTGGGGTTCCACGACACTGTAATAGCTGCCTAGTTTGGGGTGTTACAGAGTTGGTATCGGAGCGTGGTTTTGAATACTACCTTCCGAGTCATGTTTCATTTGAAATCATCGTTCATCAGACTAGTATCATTAGACTTTCGCGTCACGTGTGACCTGTGCAAGAGCCGTGCCCTTCAGACCAAAGAACAGTAAGATTTCCTCATTTATCATTTTCATTTGTAATCAAGTCGATCATGTGAATTCATTAATCACTCAGTTCATTTCATTGTTCAGTTTTTGATCTTGAGGATCATATCATTAATCTTGTTAACTTGTTCAAGATATTCATTTCAAAAATTTCATCAGATAATCACGTCATTTCAGTTGATCATTCATGTAATCATTGTATTTGAGCGCGTTTGCTCATTTTCATCATTTTATAATATAATCATAATGTGATATTCATGCGAGATATATAATTATCATATGACTTTCCACTTCAGTATGGAAAGAGCTGGCAGAGGACGCGGGGGAAGAGGCCGTGGTGCAGGCCGAAACCCGAGAGCTCGTGTGAATACACGCGCGAATGCTAGGAATAATGCTAACTCATCGAGCAGTGATGCTGCCACTCATTCACCTGGATGTGATCATTCACTATCGGAGAGCCGTACCCGGGACACAGCTCAGTCCGAAGGTGTTCGGGTTGATCCACTCGCTTATATGCAGGGCATGATGGCCCAAATGACTCAGATGGCACAACTAATGGAGACAATGCATAACTCAACTACTCAAAATCAACAGGCTCCTCCGCCGCCACCTCAGAGGCAAGAGAGGGGTGTAAGCAGTATCATTGGCGATATCTCTCGCCAGCGACCACCTACCTTTGAGGGCTCATCTGAGCCGGCGGATATTGTTCATTGGCTTGAGCATTTCGAGAAGTTATTTGCTATGGTGGATTGCCCTGAAGGGCATAAAGTTTCAGTTGCGGCTTACTATCTTGGTAAGGGCGCACATTCATGGTGGTTATCGTATAAGCCCACCGACGGATCATGTACTTGGTATCAATTCAAAACTCTCATGATGGAGAGGTATTATCCAGCCCCACTCAGGGAGGCTAAGTTGTTGGAATTACTCACTCCCGACCTCTCAGCGGACGATGGTGTTCTCGCCATCGCTGAAAAATTTCAGGAACTTCTTCCATTTGCCTCATCTATCATTCACTTCGAGGCGGATAAGATTAAGTATTTCAGCAAGAGGCTGAAACCCCGTATGCGGATGCAGTTGCTTAATCACAATTGCACCACTCTGGCCGAATTCATTGAGAAAGCTCTTACTTATGAGCTTACTGCTAAGGAAATTGCCAAGCAATAACCTTCATCTGCTGGCAAGAAGTCTAAGAATCGCAATCAGTCTGACGGCAGTCAGGCCACTTTCAAGAAACCACGTGCGGGCTCTACTTTTTCTGAGTGACCTCCTATGGTGCCTAAACCCGCGGAATCTCAGTCACGAGTGTCCAGTTCGGACATCACCTGTTTCAACTGTGAAGAACAGGGTCATTTCAGCACCAAGTGTCCGAGGCAGACTGTCACGTGCCACAACTGTGGGATTGCTGGGCATAGGGCCCGTTTTTGCCGAAGGGACTCAAAACCTACTCCGGCGTCATCTTAGGCCCCAGGACATTCAGCGGTGCAGAATCAGGACACTCAGTCGGCGTCGTTTAAGACGACAGGAGCTAATAAAGGCGGAGCCAAGAGCTATCATACGGGAGCGTCCGGTTCGGGGGCCGGCAAGCCCCGAATTTATGAGATAAAGAAGACCCACGATCCAGAGGCACGAATGATCTCAGGTACACTCGATATTTTATCTCAACCTGTGTGTACCCTTTTTGATACTGGTGCATCGCATTCATTCATTTTTGAGTCATGTTTGAGTAGACTACGTCTGGGTAGTGCTACTAGTTGTGAGCCTTATGTCATTGGTATACTTGATGGTAAAAGAATTATCGGGAATTGTGAGATTAAAGATTGTCCGATTCAGCTTCATGGCCGTGATTGGTTAGCAGACCTAATCATGGTAGATTTACCGAGAGGCGACATCATTCTGGGTATTGATTATATGGACCGTCACGATGCTGTCATTAGTGTCCGTAAGCGTATGGTCACTATCATTTCAGACGATGGGGTCGAATGCGTGTTTCAGGGGGATAATCCCAGCTGTTCTGGAAAAGTTATTAATTTGATGAAAGCAGTGAGATTGCTCAATCAGGGGTGTGTCGATTATTGGTGCTATATGACCAAGATCGGGAAACCATCAATAATGTTGGAGGATATTCCGGTAGTGAGTGATTATGCCGATGTCTTTCCAGACGATTTACCTGGTTTGCCTCCACAGAGAGATGTGGAATTCACGATGGAGTTGGAACCCGGTACGTCCCCTTTATCGAAGGCACCGTACCGGATGGCCCCGACCGAAATGCAAGAGTTGAAGAATCAATTAGAGGATTTGACCGATAAGGGTTACATTCGACCGGGTGTGTCCCCGTGGGGAGCACCAGTGCTTTTTGTCAAGAAGAAGGATGGTTCGTTCTGCTTGTGTATTGATTACCGGGAATTGAACTGGGTGAGGATCAAGAATAAGTATCCTCTACCCCGTATCGATGATATTTTAGATCAACTTCAGGGAGCTTCAATATTTTCCAAGATCGACTTAAGATCTGGATATCATCAGTTGCGGATTCGAGAGTCGGATATCGCGAGGACGGCGTTTCGAACACACTATGGTCATTATGAATTCGTGGTAATACCGTTTGGGTTAACTAATGCACCTGTGGTATTCATGGAGTTAATGAATCGGGTTTTCATCGACTATTTGGATCAGTTCGTGGTTGTGTTTATTGATGACATTCTAATTTATTCTCGTGACCGGGAGGAGCACGAGTTTCATCTTCATCAGGTGCTCGACGTGTTGAGACTAGAGCAACTTTATAAGAAGTTTTCAAAATGTGAGTTCTGGATGTCCGAAGTGATGTTTCTCGGACATGTAATTTCATAAGACAGAGTTCGTGTCGACCCTCAGAAGACGGAGGCTATCCGAGATTGGCTACCTCCGAAGAATGTTAAGGAGATCCGAAGCTTTCTCGGATTAGCCGGTTATTATCGGCGGTTTGTGGAAGGGTTTTCTAAAATCGCTCAACCAATGACGAACCTTTTACGGAAGGATAAGAAATACACGTGGTCCGACGCATGTCAACGGAGTTTTGAGGAACTCAAGAGCCGGTTAATTTTAGCACCTGTCCTTTCTTTACCGCAAGGGACGGAAGGATTTGTGGTTTATAGTGATGCGTCTGGATAGGGTCTCGGATGTGTACTCATGCAGAACGGGAAAGTTATTGCTTATGCTTCACGACAATTGAGACCTTACGAGGTTAATTATCCGACCCACGACCTGGAACTAGCAGTTGTGGTGTTCGCATTGAAGATTTGGCGTCATTATCTTTATGGCGTTACCTGTCAGATATTCACCGATCATAGGAGTTTAAAGTATATATTTACTCAGAAGGAGTTAAATATACGACAGAGACGGTGGTTGGAACTAATCAAAGATTATGATATCGATATCCTTTACCACTCGGGCAAGGCGAACGTTGTCGTCGGCGCCTTGAGTCGTAAGTCCGTTCAGGAGCAGATACTTGCTCGATTAACAATTCAGAAGGAACTTCAGCAGGAATTTCTGAGACCCGAGATCGAGGTCTGGTTACAGCGAGTACAAGGGCAACTTTGTACGTTGGAAATTTCATCGCCACTTGAGGAGGCGATCAGGGAGAATCAGGGTTCAGACCCATTTTTGTTACGCATTCGAGAGAATGTGACTCAGGGGAAATCCCCCGGGTTTGTGGTCCACGAGGATGGACTTTTGCGTTTTAAGAATCGGTTATGCGTACTGGCGAATGACGAGTTGAAAAACTCAATTTTGAGAGAAGCTCATGCTACCCCTTATTCCATTCATCCGGGGTCTAGCAAGATGTATAAAGATTTGAAACAAAATTACTGGTGGAGTAATATGAAGCGAGAAGTCGCGGAATTTGTTTCGAGATTCTTAACCTGTCAAAAAGTCAAGATTGAACATCAGCGACCGGCGGGTATGCTGAAACCGCTCCCTATTCTAGAGTGGAAGTGGTAAGATATTTCTATGGACTTCATCACGAGTTTGCCGACGAGTCGTCGTGGAATGAATACAATCTGGGTGATTGTGGGCCGCTTAACTAAATCATCTCATTTCCTTGAGATTAAGGATACGTGGGGTCCCAAGAGACTCGCCCAGTTGTTTATCAAAGAAATAGTGAGATTACACGGTACTCCTAAAAGTATCGTTTCCGATCGTGACGGACGATTCGTGTCTCATTTTTGGAAATCAGTTCATCGTGCTATGGGAACTCAGCTTAATCTCAGTATAGCTTTTCATCCTCAGTCCGACGGACAATCGGAGAGGACTATTCAGACTTTGAAGGACATGTTGAGGGCATGTGTTCTCGATTAGAAAGATGATTGGGAAGCCCAACTACCGTTGATCGAGTTCACGTACAATAATAGTTGGCATGCTTCGATTAAGATGGCACCTTATGAGGCCTTGTACGGTCGTCGTTGTCGATCTCCTTTGTGTTGGGATGACTTATCAGAATCAATCGGCACCGAACCCGATATGCTTATAGCCGCCCGTGACAAGGTAGCTTTGATTAGGAGTCGTTTGTTGACCGCTGTGAGTCGACAGAAATCTTATGCAGATAATCGTCGTCGACCATTAGAGTTAGAGACAGGTGACCATGTTTTGGTTAAAGTATCCCCGAGTCGTGGTATCTTCCGTTTTGGGAAGAGGGGAAAGTTGAGTCCGAGATTCATTGGACCGTTTGAGATTTTGGATCGTGTAGGCGAGTTAGCTTATCGATTGGCCCTACCTCCGGCGTTGAGCCGAATTCATAATGTGTTTGCCCTATCTCAGTTACGGAAGTATGTTTCCGACCCGAGCCACATACTACAGTTTGATGAAATTGATATCGTCGATGATCATTCATATGAGGAGCGTCCTATACGAGTATTAGAGCGGCGAATCAAACAGTTGAGGAACAAGACGATTCCTTTGGTAAAGATCCAGTGGTCTAGACACGGAGTCGAAGAGGCTACTTGGGAAACCGAAGATAGTATGCGGGAGAGTTATCCCGAGTTGTTTGACACTTAGTTTCGAGGACGAAACTCTTTTTAAGGGGGGGGTATGTAATACCCGGTTGTAATTCAGTCATTTTTATTCAGTAATTATCAACCAGTAATTGTCACTCAATAATTTTCACTCATTAATAATCACTCATCATTCATACTCATTCAATTGTGTTCACCGTTCAGCGTAATATTTGTAATTCTCGTACTTTTGTCCCCGTACTTCTCGAATTCTGTGATTTTTGTACTCGGTGCATCGTTTTGGGCAGAATTGCTTGACGAGCAGGGCCACACGAGCAGGCCGCACGAGCATCTGGTCGTGCGCGGCGCTCGTGTGTTGCGGCTGGTTTGGGCAGGAGGCCCAGTGGCCGAGTCATTGCCGCACGAGCAGGCCGCACGAGCATCCGCCGCGGCGCGGCGCCGTGTGTTGTGGCCGGGTTTGGGCAGAGGCCCGGTGGTCGAAGTCATTGCCGCACGAGCAGCCACACGAGCATCGCCGGGCGTGGTTCTCGTGTGTTGCGGCCAGATCCGGGCGTGAGGCCCGTTGCTCGAGTCGTGGCCGCACGAGCAGGCTGCACGAGTTGCTGCTCGTGCACGGCGCTCGTGCGCTATGGGCAACAGCCAGCAGAAGCCTCACGTACGACCGGACGCACGGACACTTGGTCGTGCGGGTTGGTCGTGCGTCCTTGGGGTTTATATAGGTGGACCGAAGGGATTTCCTCATTTTTTTTTCACCTTTTCTTCATCCTACTTCCGAGAGAGAGGGTTTGTGGGACAAATTTTCATCATCAATCACTGGAGTACTCGTTTCTCATCATCTTCATTCGGTTGTGAAGCTCGGATTGTCGATCTAACACGTGTTCGTCGAATTAAAGTACTTGGATCTTCAAAGGTAATATTCTTCAAACATCTTAGATTTCGATTTTTTGTTGAGATATGATGTTTTAGACGTTATAATCGTGTTGTATGAAGAGATATACATATTATTATGAGTTTGTATAAATATTCATTGGATTATTGAAGGATTATCCAAGAACACTTTGAATATTGAGTTAGATTTGGGGGTTTCGATTAATTGTTGTTGAAATCACGAATTTGGATATTCATATTGGATTAATGATCGTATTGAAGATTTTTTGTTGGTTTGAAACACTTCTTGGGGTTTTGATGTTGGTATAATTGAGGTTTGGTTATAAACAATCGAAGATTGGCCACAACGTGTTCGATATAATGCCCAATGAACTTAGTTTAGTTGTATCGACGTTTTGAGTTAGTTATACTCGTGTTTGATTCGTGTGTTGAACCGGATTGTTGGTAATTGTGTTATTCAAGATTGTTCGAGCGACCGACATCTCATTTAGGACGTTGTTCGTGGACGGACATTCTTCATCGGTGTTGAGTAAGTTAATTCTTACTCGGTTAAAAGGATATTCATTCCTTTCGTTGTTGTTCATTCATAATCATAATTCATTCATAAAGTACTAACCGTATTGAGACTTGTAATTGTCACTTAATCACTTCATTCACGAGGAACGACGGTTCCAATCATTTCATTGAGCTGTCATTCATTTCACTATCATTTCATCTTGGTGAGTCATTATTGATTTTCGATGTCACTTTTGTTATATCGTGGCATTCCGGGTCATACTGGCGTGCCGGTTGGTATGTGTAGGATTTTTATGTCGGGCACATATAACGTCGTGTGTTGGTTGTTGGCCTCACATTGGACTGTGCACACGAGACGATCACTTCGTGAGACTGATTAGGTACAAGACCACACGTGTATTCGATCGATACCCGTTGGTGGCTTGTGCACGGACACATTTCCATCTCGGGCGTAGTATGGCGCCATTCCTTGAGCCGTATTGTTAGTTGATTCATATAGCATGTTTGATTGTGTATGTCTTCAACAGGATTGTGATTATTCAACTCTTGAGAATTGTTGTTCTGTGTAACTGACCCCGTTGGGGGATATTGTTTTTCAGGTCATGGCAAGGCAAAAGCACGGGAAGAGCACGTTGACGGCGAGGAGTCCCAGTGATACTAGTAGGGGGGTCCAGTCTCTTCAGTCATTCTTGTTTTTCCTCATTTGTATTTCCGCTGCAGAATTCCGTTGGGAATGTTATTTATTCAGGAAGGTGTATTTTATCTTCATATAAAATATACTAGTATTCGGTATTGTCCTGGTGTATTGTACTTAAGCTCCTCATCGGAGTATTTGGTAATATAATGTGGTTCGGTACTGCTATTATATTATTTAAATCATTAATTTTCATTCGCCTGGTGGATCCCAGTTGGGGTTCCACGGCACTGTAATAGCCGCCTAGTTTGGGGTGTTACAAAAATCACAAGAACACACTCTAAGCTTCAAGAATGACTCTAAACTTCCAATCAATAAGCTCCAAACTAAGATGTATAGCTCAAACACAAGTTGAAAGAAGGTAGAAGTGATATAGGGAGGCAGGGGGATGTTTATACTGGAGAAATATTGAAGTTGGACGTGCAAAATGAAAGTCACAAGTTGTCTTTTTATAACAGCACAGTTCACTACGTACGTTATCACATGCAGATAACGTACGTTAGCCTCATTACGTACGCTATACATAAATGTGTTACGTACGCAATACACTATCACAGGTTACTGGACTAAAATACGAACATCATTACGTACGTTATGGCTTGAAGCCTTACGTACGTAATGTAGGTCAACTAGGTTGCCTCCAAAAGATCAGATATTCGAATCACGCCCGACCCCACACGCCGAAAGTTGAAATCGGATACGACTACAAGTATTACATACGTAAAAGGCACCTCCTTACGTACGTAAATCTCACACTATAGCATACGTTATGCTAAAGAGTTAGCGTACGTTAAGCGCAAAATTACTAGCCCAAAAATGCTCGTATCTATACAACGTTGAGAAATCAAATCATAGAGCGAGTGATAGTTATTATCAGGTCTATTATGATATATTTCAACATCAATAAACATTAAACAAACGCAACAAGACTACAACAGTATTGAATCATCCAAATAATACAACAATAGGTAAGAATTTCTATCGGATATTATAAATATACACTCCACTATTCTTAGCATACCTATTTGAAAGCATGACCAACTATATGAAACATGTATCCATTAACTATGCATCGGGATATGTAGATACATAGTGTGATGGGCCTTTTGCTAGATCCCTTGCTTACTTGTTGTTAACATTATTTAAAGGATCATCATGTACCTATTACCATGAAATGAAAACTGTTATGTTAGATAATCGACAAATGTTAATGCAGAGTAGAAAAAGACACTAGAATTTGTATTAGACCAACTTAAATATTTGTTGAACCTTCCAGGAAATTCATAAACTGTTATGTTAGATAATCGACAAATGTTAATGCGAGTAGTAAAACACACTAGAATTTGTATTAGACCAACTTAAATATTTGTTGAAGCAGCCAGGAAATTCATTTTCCAGTTTGTCATTAAGTTGAGTATCTTCAATATTAGGTTGGTTCAACTTTACATGTTCCTTTTATACTCTATATAAATTAATAATTGTTAGGTGCAAGCTGACTGAGGAGCATAATGAAATGAAATGAATATTAAATATATGTACTCACTATGAGGATCTCATCACAGTTCAATAAAATATATGCTTGGGCATGTTCCTATTCTTTTTCAGTGGGAAATCTATTTTCTCCATCCCAAAAGTTCGTCTCAATATAGAAACAACAATCTTTGTTTCTGTCCACATTATCATGTGACTCCTCACGAGACAAATTATTTATCTTCCTAGAGACATGGTCCTCAAAATAGTACAAACAAAAGATGGAGCCTCATCGACCAAATATGCATTTTCTATGGATCCTTTGACTCCACTTTGATCTTAACTTAATTTTTAATTTATGAAGATACCTATTGAATGGATACATCCATCGATATTTCACTAAACCAGTGATTCTCGCTTCGTACGCCAAATTTACTTGTCGATGTTCCACGAAATTGGAAATTCAAGTTTACAAATAACTACTGGGATATTGTGCTCTAACCAAACTATAGTTGACAGACAAGACTGCTGAAGTGGGATCTTTAAAGAGCAAGCTCAATTTAGTAAGACTTTCAAATTGATTGGGGAAGCATTTTACGAAATTCAATCGATATTAATCTCTGCATAAATATGTGATAATCACGACTCTTCATATCAACAGAATGGCCCAAATTTGATGTCTATCCATGAAGGAATTATAGGTTCATCACCCAGTCACATGGAATAGATTTAGACGACTTATCGAGTGTGTAACAAGCCTTCAGATACTTTTCAGTTCTTTCATCTTTGTTTAATTCAAGCCAATGGCATTAGGAATTCACTTTATCCCTCGAGTTTTGTGTGTCTTTCATTTTTGATGGAACATTCATCACCAGGTTGAATAAATTAGCGAGAACATTTTTCTCAATATGCATAACAACTATATTATGCCTGATCAAATTAGTGTTCCAATGAGGCAAACTAAATTGATACTAAATTCCAAATGGTCTAAGGTATTTGAGCGCATATGCATGAAAAACATACCATCAAAATTTAATAACGCTTTAGCAACTGGCCGAAACTCAAAGGGACTTCTGGAATATGACCCAGATCATTCCATGGCACATCCCCTTCAACCCTCCAAAAATAGGATAATGAGAGGAATCCACAAAGAGAATAATAGGCCTCCACCGGTGGGTAATCGATGTGACGGACCGGGAAATCCAGCTCAAAATCATCCCAGTCAGCTTAGAGGACGGTTGGTCAAGAGAGGCCGATAAAAGGAAGATCTGAGAGATCGATTGAATCAGCGAAGGGAGTAAGAGTTCGAGTCTCCCGAAGTCAGAATAATGGGGGAGAGACGACTAAGGGATGACCCACGACGAACTCCTCCTAGGCATGCACCACCCCATCACGTTCCTCTCATCCGGCCCCCTTGGAGATCGGCTGGAAGCCGAATCGTGGGAACAAAACGAGATGCTGAAAAAAGCAGAGGCAGAGAGAAACAAATAAGCTCCTGTAGCAGTTCAGGACTGGAAGCCCGCGTCTATGGGAATTGAAAGAGAGAATAGATAACATGGAAAACAAGCAGGGACAGAGTGGACCAACAAACGAGTACGAATCTATGCGTCCTTTTGCTCAGTGTATTATCGATTCACCGCAGAATCCTCATCTTAAGCTCCTCAATATGGACAAATATTCGAGCAAGATAAGGAGGAAGGAGATAGGCTGCCCGGGGCCAAACTGCACGTCATCAGAGAAGAAATGCCCTCATATACCAAATTGAAATAGCAGATCCATCAGCTAAGTAGGGTGTATCACATCCCACCATGGATTTATAGGGGCATGGAGGTAATAAGTTTTTCTTCAAATGAGTTGGTAGGAAACAGAGCCACGAGGGAACAACCCCTAGTGATCAAAGGAAGGATAGATAATTGCGAATCAGAAAGGCTCTTAATTGACTCGGGGGCCACGAAAGATATCCTGTACTACAAAACCTTAAAAGCTATGGGTCTACTTGACACCATGCTATCTCCTTACAATGGAAGACTAGAAGGATTCACAAACCATAAAGCCGAGGTGAAAGGGACTGTGGACCAAAAACTTGAGGTCGGAGATTATCCCTTCCAAACCTCAGCCACTATAATGTTCATCGTGGTGGACTTAGCATCATATTATCATGCCACTCTGGGCTCCTCGAGTCAAGGCAAACTCGGCATGGTCGCCTCCCTACCTCACCAAAGGGCAAAGTTCCCACACCAGCGGGAATAGGATGTGTCCTAGGGACTCCCAAAAACTTCTTGGAACATGTCATGAGATCTAGAAAAATGAAGCATAAGATGGAGATCGACACCCCAGAAAAGAACATCACCATCACCAAATTCACCAAAGTTACAGGGCGGAGCCCCTAAAATGAAGTCCTCCGGGCAATGGACGAGACACCCTGGGACTTGCAGCATGTTACAAGACACTCGAGAAAAGTATTACTGATAGAAGGATTATTACACATTTGATGTAATCGCTTCTAATCTATAAAAATCCTTTTCATCATTCTATCAAGTACTCAATTTGTACGTGCTTAGACATTACATAACAATGTCTGAACATTAAAATAAGTCTGGAGCACTAACGCGTGACTTAAACATTTAAGCAAGGCAACTCTTGTAAATTCAGATAAAAGCCTAGTTCCTAAAGCATACATAACATGCTTAGACACTCAACATACCGAGTTAAGATTAAGACATCTAACTCAGACAATTTGAGTACAAGATACTCAACATGTCAAGTTAAGATCAAGACATCTAACTCGACAATTCTGACAACTAGATCGCTCAAATTCAAAAATGAGTACAAGATACTCAACATGTCAAGTTAAGATCAAGACATCTAACTCGACAATTTGAGCCTAGTTTAAACAACTAGTCCATCACGTTTAGAAAACAAACATTCAATGCACTGACCACAGTCAGACAATCCCTCGCTCGTCTATATTTAGCTTGTACTGGCTAAAGTGAACATAAATAAACCAAGATATACATCTCGGCTTTACTTCGATGTAAGGTGGAATCTCCCTTGAGATATATTAAGAGAGGCCAACATCAACTGCTCGGCCTGACATTAAACCAGTTCACAATTGGTTAATTGTGAACAAGTACATTCTCGGTTGACGAGATAAGAAACTTGAGCACAGATCGCATTAACAGATGAAGTACAGAAACAAATACGGCAAGAACACCCACATCGGGTTGAAAATTTGGCCAAAAATAGAAGAATGTATGAAAGCATGAAGACCGACAAAACGATCGGGTTCAGGTATCATAAATATTCAGATATAGAGTACATTGCTCTAGCCAAATCGGCTTTACAACTATTAGATAAGACAAAAAACAAAATTTTGACTATCCCAGCCCGGTGCCATCCTCCTCCTCCTCGACCTGTGCTATCAAGTCGTCAAAGTTGTTCTCTTGAGGAGTTGGGGGATCCCATGCGGCTTCCCCTCCTGAGAATCCCTAGCCCTTATGTTTTTTAGAGCATTCTCAGAGTACGGGATCATAGAATGAGTCGTCCTGGCTTCGGCACTATAAGGATCTTGTACGAAGAGTCGGGCAAGCTTCTCTAGAGGCACCTCGACTTCAGGGTCAATGTAGAGGAGCCGAGACAAATTAGACCAGGCATAGCCGTAGACAGAACCCGCTTCATCAGCTAAGTCATCCCGATACTGCTTGCTCTTTCGGTATCGGTCAACAACGGCCTCCTCTTTGCTGGGTATGCTCTCCTCAAGAAAGGCCACCCTTTCATCCGTGGTGTTCTACTCCAATGCCAAGACCTCGGCCCTCCTCCTATGCGCCTCGGCCTCGGCCTCAGCTATCTCCAGGGCCGTTTCTGTAATATCCGCGATTTTCGATTTTTGGTAATTTTTTTTTGCAGGAGTCCATTTTAACGGCTCGCTTGTGTCCGTTTCATCATTATGAGAATGTTTAGTTCTGCACTTTTTGACGTTCGAGTTTGTTTCGGTGTCGTTCTGCTGAGTTCCGTGCTTTTTAACGACTTTTCTGCATTTGAGTTCGATTCTTGCTCGTTCGAAAATGTGGTTTCATGTTCCCCATAAGTCCGTCTAATGTTGTTATACATGTGGTCAGCTTCGGTTTGATTATGCATTGTCGTATCGTGATTTTCGGGCATTTGGGGCCATTTTGTAAATTTCCAAAGTTGCGGGTATCCGTCGTCGTACCCATTTCTGAGAGTTCTGTTGCTGTCCTTCTGAGTCGTTTGCGCACGCTACACTTATTGGTTAGCGCATGCTATGGTGCGGTTGTTAGCGCACGCTACGGGTGTGGTAGCGCACGCTAACTGGTGGTGCAGAAACAGTCCAGAGGCTACTGGACTGGGTTCAGACGTTGATCAGCGCACGCTATTTAGTAACATAGTGCGCGCTAGAGTGCATTAGTAGCGCACGCTAGGGTGAGGATAGCGCATGCTACCTGGTAGTTTAGGGTAGTCCAGGAGCTACTGGAGTGGGTCTGAAGGTCTCGTTGGCGCACGCTAACACTTCTGGTTAGCGCATGCTAACAGTGTATTTTTGTCAGGAAGTTTTACTCGGTGCCTCGATAGCGCACGCTAATCTTAAAGATTAGCGCATGTTAAGCTGTCCACTGTATATAAACTGGACAGCAGTCGTGATACATCATTTCCACCTCATTTCTCCTCCTCTCCGCGGGGATGAGCCAAGGGCGACTAGGGATTGCGATCTTGGACGATTTTGCTCAATCCAAAGGTGTTTTGGAGCATCCTAGGTGATTATAACATCATCTAATCCATTGTTCTTCACTGAATCAAGGTATTTTTCTTTATTCCCTAGAGTTGACTTTTTGGGAGTTTTGTTCTTGATTTTGTTTTCTATCCGATTTTGATGAAGCGATTGTTGTTAAATGATGTTGTTAAACATATCCTATAGATTGTATATCCATATTCCAAGTTGGAAGTTCGGTTTCATGTTTTGGTCGGTCGATCCGTGTTCTTGGCCATTTTGGGGGAAACCCTTGAACTCTTGTCGTTTGTCCCTTCAATTCAGCGGCTTTGGGTCATACTATGGAATTAATTTTCATTGTTGTTGTTGTCGTTCGTAGTTTATTGTCGCGGGTTATCATTCGGCGGATTCGGCGGGTTCGTAGTCAGTTCGTGCCAACCCACTTCGGTCGATTCTCCGCGTTCGTGGTTATTCGAGGCAAGTACCTTGTCCATACATTTCTTGTTTTGTGGATATGATGATCGGTGATCGTCTAAATGTGTTCGTTTGGTTGTTTGTAATGAAATTTCAAAAAATTTGGTTTAGCCTCGCTAAAGGCTCCCTTTCAAACTCGTGTGTATGTTGTGATTGGTGTGTTTTCGTAAATTACTATGTGAATCCTATGGATATGTTTGGTGTTTATGTTGCGCTTGGTAATGCATGTGTACGTATATTGCTTCATTTCGGTGCGTTGTGGTTTGACGTGGTGTTTTGCTAAGTGTTTGATGCCTCTGGGTGAATTGTTTGTGTAAAATCCTAAAATTCGAATTCCTAATTTACGTCTAATTTCGAATTTTTCCCTAAACTTTATAATAATTTATTTTAAACCCTAACTATGTGTTATGTATTAAAATTAAATTAAAACTTACTAACCTAAGTTTATACCTATAATAAATAAATGTTGCACATCCATAAGACCTTCCTAAATTGTATCACATATCACGCGTTCAAAATAATTTACAATATCCGAATGATGATTGGAATTCCACTAATCTCGGCTAAATATCACACATAATAACCGATCCTTTACACCCCATTCAAACCCAATTATGAGCTTTCAATACCTTCCTATAATAAAGATTCCATGCATTATTATCCCTAACAACCATACACGGTTATACCTTGAATACTACATGTCTTGTCCTATAGTTCCATAAGCTGTCCCTCCCATCTTTTGCAGCGAACCACAACCAGAAAACACACTTTTACATCATCATTTCTCTGCCAAAGAAGAAGAAGAGAAGCAGGTCTCGGCGTCGAGAGTGAAGTGATAAATGTTGGAGTGTTGGTGGTGTTTGATTCGAGCCTAAGTCCTTGTTCCATTCGGTTTCTTTCGCCCTAGTCGATATCAGGTTCTTGATGTTCTCCTTTTGCTCTTTGATTCGACTTATTCATCATGAAACTTGTCTATTAATCAGATCTAAAATAAGTTAGACATAGGGTTTAAAAGAGTTTAGGAATTGGTTGTGATTTCATGTGAACAAGCTATCCAGAAATTTCAAGTTGTCCAGAAATTTGGTCATATTGCACAAGGTATAATTTAATGACAAAAATATATTTTTGCATAATTCTTGAGCCAAAAACTACGTTCATGATGTATTCTATCTGAATATCAAGTTTTATGGTCATTGGAGGTCGGTAAGGTGGTCTTTTGATTTTTGGGATTTCAAGTGTCAAAACTGGTAAATTGAGTCTGAAAATCAGTCGATGTTTTGGATTTTTAGTTTCCAAACCACAAGGAGTTAGGAGCTATACTTCTACAGGATTGATATTTAGGATATTTGTAAGTTCCTAGAATTTTTGTGGACTTTTATAAAGTGTCTAAATGGGTTAACTAAAGGCAAACTTTCTGTATGTATGTGCAGTTAACTTCCTAGGTAGGTCTGGAAAGATGATTTTGATATGCTAATTATCCTTTGAAATAAAATCTAGAAAAATTACATTAATTACCTAACGCGTATAAGTATCTATAATAATTATTTGAGCACATAAATAAGTACATAAGTATGGTTTTAAATTCATAAACTAAGGAATCTGAACATGATAAAATCTGAATTATAACATAAGCTAAGGATTTGGTTTAACCTAACATGTTTTGCTCCTAATTCATTTGTAACACCAATCCAAGATACTTTTAAACCTATGTTATGAATACTTACTATTTCACATGTGATACCCTAAAACACATTAATGAATGAGCTAATAAGTATTTATAATCCGTTATGACTTTAATGAATGTATAAGTAATATATGATTATAAATTCTGTAGATTCCCCGAAGAAGGAGTGACTCATCCTCTTGTGATCCTTTTTCTCATTTCTTGCTTTTCATAAGGTACAGATGTTCTGACCTCTCTCTTAAGGTTTCTCATGACTCTCAAATATCTTTTGATTATTAGTTATTTCCGATAATGATACCTTTGCTTTGAGCATTCTATTATGACACTTCTGATACGACACTTATGATAGGAGCCTTTGCTATTGACACGTCTTTAGTGTAACTATCGCAAGTGCACGATATCGTATCAAGTAGTAAGTGGATTTTTTGAGTCCGGTTTATCGATCCCACGAGGAAGTTAGGTTATATATTGAATTATACACTATTTAACTATTTGTTATATAGATTTATATGATTGAAACACACAATTTAAGAGTTTGGTTTGACAATTGCAATGAAAATGCAATAATAGTTCTAAAATTCAAGAAAATATACGATTGCACTAATAATAGATTAATAAAAGATATAATGAAATAGTTGGGATTACAAACTTAGATCATCATTAGTTATATAAGATGTATAGGAGATCATAAGATGAATTTACTTATTATGTTGTGTAGATTCGATTTTCCTTAAAAAGACGGTTTCTCTTTCAAACTATAAAACGCCCCTTATATATTGAATCAATCCACTATATTTCTGTGTTGATTGGCTTCAATACATAGCATTAGTTTTATGAAAATAACTCAAAGAACCATCTAAGGTCTAGAGGTATATTTCTATCCCCTAAAACAACTTAGAGTGAAGATAATTTGATCTAATCAAACATATTTTCTTTCGAAATATATGAAGACCATAAATATCGTCATTTATTGGCCAAATAAATAAAGATTGTTAAAACAATGAAAATCACACATAATAATAAGTAATTCATAATAGATCTTTATACAAACTTAAATAACATGACTAACCTTGTTTATAATCCCAACTAAGGTAACTTAGCCCATGAAGGGTTTAATAAACATAATACAAGCTTGAGTGGTCATTATTAGTTGAAAAAGAGAAAGAATTGATCCTAACTCCATTAGTAGATAAAGGAGAAAGAAACAATAAACTCCCTTAACAACATATGCTATACCACTATTACACAAATCACTCAAGAACACAAGTGTGTTCTTCACACAAAAAGAAAATATTACAAAAAGTGGAAAAATATAAGATGAATTATGAATAATGATGGATCTAAGGGGTCTATTGATACACCTAAAGTCATCTAATAGCTCCAAAACTCCAGGATTATTACAATAGATCGGATCAATGCCAGTCATCCCCTCAATAATAGACCAAAAGTATAAAAAATTAGACAATGATCATTAATCTGTCAAGAGTTACGGCCGTAATATTTAGGAGTTACGACCGTAACTTTGATGACTTACGGTCGTAACATTGAGGAGTTACGGCCGTAACATGGCTTCGTAAATTTGCATTTGTGAGTTACGTCTGTACACGCCCGTATGGAGTTTCAAACTTCATTTTCAGCCCAGAATTTCTTAGACTTTGCGTTTTTGCCCTAAATCTTTTCGGATGATAACTTTTGATATATAACTCTGATTTTGAATCCGAAAAGACTGCCGAACTCGTCTCGGAAAGCCCTACAACATGAATACATAAAAACTCAATAAAGAGAATATTTTATAAACATGTTATTTCTTGAGTAAATTAGTAATTCAATCCGATTAAGACTAGATTTACATCTTCATCTAATAAATAATAAAATTATTAAAACTAATTAATTAAAAGCAAAAACGAGTAGACTAGCTCAATTATGGGTGAAATATCGATACAAACCATAGATAAGTGTATAAAACTGACACTTATCACACCCCCAAACTTGAATTCTTGCTAGTCCCGAGCAAGACTCTTTATTAATCACACTCTAAAAATAAAACTAAAAATAAGAAAAATTAATAATACACACATAAATAAAAAAAATAAAAAAAAGATATCAAAATGCCATTAGTACACAACAACCAGTTTTATACAGTAGATAAAATGAATCAAGATTCAAAATAAATCTACTAATGATTTTGAAGTTAAAACACGGTTTTATTTTGTAATTCCAAAATGCAAGGTTTCCCCCCAAAAGGTTGATTATTTCTTTCCCACTCGTGCCACACACGACTTCCCTTTAATGGTTTCTCTCGATCACTCGTTTATTTTTCGACTCAATTAGAAGAAGAATTTCATTGGCGTCATCAAATATTGTGATTGTTCACGAAATTGAGTGTATTGAAATTCAGCCGCTAATTAATTCAAATCTGCTCATAAACTACATCTCTTTTAGTGATAGCTTTCACACCGTTATTTGCTAACGTGCAGCTCTTTTCACCAACACAATTTTCATTTTTTTTAGGTGATAGCTTTCACTCCGTTATTTGCTAACGTGTAGCTCTTTTCACCAACACATTTTTCATTTTTTTAGGTGATAGCTTTCACACCTTTATTTGCTAACGTGTAGCTCTTTTCACCAACACATTATTCATCTCATGTGAGACGGCAGCTACGCACCAACAATGATTAGTCCTTTATTTTTCGCAAAATTTTAGAATCCCCAAAATTAGGCAGGTGTTGCTGCTCAACACCTCTCCCTTATTTTCAACTAGACTCCTTTCACCAATGATTTTTTTTAGAGAATAGAATTTTTGCAGAAAATTATTTATTAGTTAAGCATGAAAAATCAAAAACTCCACAAATTAAATAAATTTCACTTCTATTTTTCATCAACCGACTAATTCTTCTTTTTTCAAGGTAACGAATGACTCGATGATAATTACAAGGCTTAGAAAGAGAGATTAAGGCTCAAAAAATTTTGGAATATACAATTTTTTAACCGGTTAAAATGATTTTTAGAAGCTTGTATATAGCTAATTTATTGGTGTTATGGCCAGATCTAGAAGTTTCACAAATCAAAATAAACAAAAATAAAAAAATTATATATATATATATATATATATATTTATAAATATACACTTAAAAAAAATTAAGGCGAATAACCAAAATAATCAAAACACACCAAAATACCAACACACCAAAATAATTAAAACAAACCACCCCCAAACTTGAAAATAAAACTGTCCTCAGTTTTTAGAAATGAAAAACAAGTGAGAAAACAGAAAACTCCCTGAAATGAAAGTTGATGTTTGAGCTAACGCCTTTTAGAATCTGCAAGAGAATAAATATACGAGGTAAACAACAAAAGAAAAAAATATACTCGGAAGTATAACACAATTTTTAAGATGCGCTTCAAGAGTCCGAAGAGTCGCCTTACACTACCATCAATGCTTTTATAAAAAAACAAACAATAAAAATTATAGCAATAAAATAACAATACATAAATCGTGAATAGATGCGCGTCAAGAGATCAAGAAGAAACTCCTTAAGCTGCCATCATTTTGTAATATCCGCAATTTCGGATTTCCGGTAATTTTCATTTTTCGGCGGAGGTCTGTTTTGATGACTCGCTCATGACCGTTGTTTCGTCATTCCGAGAATGATTAATTCTGCACTTTTTGTGATCCGAGCTCGTTTCGGTGTCGTTTTGTTGAGTTCCGTACTTTTTGGCGACTTTTCCGCACTTGAGTTCGATTCTTGCGAATCTCGTCCAAAACTGCTGTTTCGAGTTTCCCGTAAGTCCGTTTAACTTTGTTAGACGTGTTGTGAACTTCGGTTTGGTTATTCGATCATGTATCGTGATTTTCGGGCGTTTTGGGCCATTTTCGTAATTTCCCAAAGTTTCGGGTAATTACTTCCGTTGTCGAATTTCGAGCCCTCGGGTGGTCGGAATCGTGTGTTCTCTTAGTGTTCGGATTCGTCTTTGCGAGTACTTCGTAACCGTATCTTCGATTCGTATTCAGGTTCGGGTTTCGGGGTCGTTCGGGCCGTCGGAGTTGGCCCCGGCCGAGTCATGGCCGGGCAGTCTGGGCCCAGGCCAGCACTGGCCGAGTTACGGCCGGTAGTGCTCGGCAGTTACGTACGTAAGGCCGGTTACGTACGTAACGATGCCGGCATTTCTGGGCAGAGACTTCGGCCATGGCCGGTTACGTACGTAAGGGCCCGGCCGGTTACGTACGTAAGCGTCCGGCAGTGTCCGACTATTTAAGGCTTGGACCGAGTCATATCCGGCATTTTCCACTTTTCTTCGTTCCTTCCACGATTTTTCACCATAGATCGATGGTTTTGAGTAGAATCAACTTATAACAACATGTTTTGGAAGTTGGAATCATGGATTAACATCATCTTCCATCCGGATCGAAGGTAAGAACACCTAAACTTTTGGTTTTTGGATGTTCTTGGGGTTTCTTGGTGTTTTGGCCGATTTTCTTTGTTTTGATTCAGATTGCTGATGAAACTTGATTGTAAACTCGTAATCATTCAATACCCTTGAAGTTTTGTGCAACGGATTTGAGTATTTATTTGAATAATCGATTGAATTGGACTACGCCTTCAAAGTGTCCGATAAAATGCTTCAATGGGTAGAACTTGGGAAGTTCCATACGTTTTCGTAGAATTGTGATTGAATTGATATCGTTGTGACTTAAGAACGAATTCTTGTGAAGAACTCGAGTCGGAACCCTTCCGTTCGTTGCCTTCTTTGGGGTCCGAGCTTCCCGGTCGAACCGTGTTTTTCAGAGCGTTCGGTAGCGGTTATTAAGGCAAGTATCTTACTATATGACTTGTATCTTGCGACTAGTAATCACGTATGAGATTTATGAAGATATTGCTTGTCTTCGTAAATATGTTCCGTTTGAGTTGTTTGTGCTTTCCGAAATTTGAAGGCTTTGTGATAATAGTGTTATATTGGTATATGTGTTAGCTGTTGTGCAATGCATTGTGTACCGAACGTGTGGTATGTTGGTTGTACGTCGTTGATTGATGATAGTTGTTGAGAGTGTTGAGATTGTGTTATGTGCGTGTGACGTACGGTTTTGTGGTGATCAACGTGATTGACTAACTGTGCTCATTGTTGTATGTAATGTGATGTGCTGGAACGCTAAGTTCACTCGTGCGGGTTCGACGGGGCATACGAGGATTCATGGCACAGGTCCATGGGATCAGAACTTAGTGTGTGGTGCTGAGGTCTAATCGTGCGGGTCTGACGAGGCCTACGATGATTCATGGCACAAGTCCATTGAATCTGGACACAGTACGTCCAACCGTGCGGGTTCGACGGAACCTACGGTGACACGTGACACAGGTTCACGGGGTCGGGACTGTTTGTTGTGATTGTTGTGTTTGCTCAATCCGTGTGGGTTGTTGAACCTACGGAGACTCGTGGCAAGCGATAACAGAGTCATGAGCATGATTGATTGTTGTGATTGTTGTGTTTGCTCAATCCGTGTGGGTTGTTGAACCTACGGAGACTCGTGGCAAGCGATCACGGAGTCATGAGCATGATTGATTGTTGTGATTGGTTAAGTCCGTGTGGGTTATTGAACCTACGGAGACACGTGACAGGGGATCACGGTGTCACGAACCATGTTTTGTAAATAAAACTTTTTGTAAGAAAGTTTTAAGAAAGAATGTTGGGCCGAGCCCCATGAGATTAATGGAAATGTTTTCGTACTGTAAATTGTTGAAATACAATTTTGAGATTTGGGTTAAGACCCTAATATTTTCGAAAGGTTTTGAAATTCTAAAATTCCCGAGGTGATAATCTTATTTTCGAATGCTTCATAGCTTATCTTTCCTTGTGAAAAACTCCCGGGGATATTTTGATACTTGATTGTCATATTTGATTCACGATTATTACTTGCTTGTTATATTTCGTATGATTTGATACTTGCACTAGTAAAACAGTGGAGTTTTACTAACCCCCCGAGTAATCGGGGGGTGGATGTCTGTTTTGCGTCCAGGTACATGCATTTAGGGAGCAACACAGGATTGGCACAAGAGGATGACGAGTTGCGATACTAATCATGAGTCGAGAGTTATTTTGATTTTTGTTGTGTTGTCAGAGTTGATTTCAGTCTTCCGCTGTATTGTATTTCGACCCCTGTGTGGGTAATATTATTTAAGTCAGTTTTATCGATTGGGGTTGTGTGACCTCATCGGTCTGTGTATTCACGTGTAAGTAACCATATCGGTCTGTATCATTTTATTGTTTGACCCTGGTCGGGCAAGTATTTGGTTGTTTATGGATGTTTAGCCTGGTAGATCCTTGTGGAAAGGGTCTACGGCGTGTAATATTCCCATATGGTTTTGGGGGTGTTACATGACCTCATCGGTCTGTGTATTCACGTGTAAGTAACCATATCGGTCTGTATCATTTTATTGTTTGACCCTGGTCGGGCAAGCATTTGGTTGTTTATGGATGTTTAGCCTGGTAGATCCTTGTGGAAAGGGTCTACGGCGTGTAATATTACCATATGGTTTTGGGGGTGTTACATTTATGGTATCAGAGCTTAGGTTGCGGAAACCTAGGCTGTCAGGTCGAGTCAAGTCGTGATTTGTCGAGTAATGTGTTGTCTTGTCGTTCGAGTCGTCAGTGACAAATTGAGTTGTGCGTAGTCACGACGTGTCAGTTATGTTGTCGGATGAGATTAGTATCGTGGGCGACTGTCACCTCCGTGCGACCTATGGATGTAAGTCTCCTCCTTTATGCGTAATACCTGTGTATCTCGATTTTATCATAGTGAGTTAATTGCGGTGCATGATTTTGTTTACACAGTATTGTGTGATGTAGTTGTGTTTAATACTTGTGGTACATGGTATGAGTATAGCTGGGCGTATTGTTGTTTTACTTTTGAACCACCGTGTGGGGTGGTATGGTGTGAAAGATGTAAACCTTGATGGGTTATGTGAAGATATCAACGGTAGAGTTTGTGAGAAACTCCGATGAATGATTTTGCTGTGTGTTTAAACTTGATACCACGAGATGCATTTGATTGAATTGGCGACCCTGGTTGCCATTTGAGTATGTGGTTTTAAATTCGACTGTTTTTGGAATGTTGTAATTTTTGTCCGCTATGGGTAACTTTAAGAATATTTTCTGAAGGACTTTACAGTTTGAGAATTTTTGTAGAAATCGATTTTTGGAAAATATTTTGGTGGTTCGGTCAAACCACGGTTTATATGGATTTTTAAAATTTGTAAATTTTGACAAATGGGCCGTGTATTTTCAAATGACACCATCAGACAGTATTTGAAAAATGTGTTTTGAAGTACTTCGGACATTGTAAAATATTACCGTCGTTTTGTTTATGAACTAAAGGATTTTGGGAAATCTTTATTTTGCAGAACGATTTTTGGTTTTCGGAATTTTGAACTTCTTATGTCCATGTGTTGGGGCTAAGTGGTTGTGATAAGTTTGTAGTGTTGTTGTGCTCGCCGGAGAATGTTTTAGTGTTTTCTAAATGTTGAGATACATGGTTTTGATTAAACGATCGAGATATTAAAAATGTCTTCAAAAATTTCATTTCACCAAATTTTTCAAACTTGAAAATTTTAAAATTTTATCATTTGAATAATACCCTGGAAATATTTTATTTTTGTCATGAGTGTTTAATCCCTACGATACGTGTGTGGTTTTTGTGTTTGGTTTGGTAAAATCCAAACACCTCTCGTTGATGTATTTGTGTGAATTATTTTTGAATGAAGTTCTTAAATTACGTGTTAGTTCATGCCCTTGTGTGATGACTTGGAGTTGATGCTTTATCGTCGCTATTATCGTCCCATGTTGACGTTGTGACGCTTTGTTTGGTTGCGTTATTCGCTTTGGTCGCCTGCTCGTAATGCCGAGAGGTCGTGGCCGAGGACGTGGTCGTAGTCGTGGTCGTGATCGGGAGCATGAGAGGGCGACTCCTCCTTGCCGAGTACCGATCACCAAGATGCATCGGGGACATTCGACTAGCGTTAATGTTGACGTTGGCGCCGCCACCATCCTTCGTCAGGTGGTTGATCGATTAGTGCGAGATGAATCAGGCCGTACTTCGGAATGAGAACCCAGATGGGGATAACGGGGCTAGTAAGTGGTTACGAGATGTGATGAGGATGCAGCCGCCCCATTTTGTGGGTTCATCTGACTCGTTAGGTTGGGAAGGCTGGCTCTTCCAGTTGGATAGAACATTTGATGTTGTAGCTTGTCCGGATGAGAAGAGGGTACCCATTGCTCAGTACTTGCTTGACAAAGAAGCTGCAGACTGGTGGCGGTGTAGTGCTGCAGATCGTACACCTACATGGGCTGAGTTTAAGACCGCCATGGAGGCAGTATTGCCGTTGCTCGCTCGTGAATGCAGGATCGTTGAGTTTTTCTCGGCCACGCCCCAGGATGTGTCGATATCCCAGGCGATAGTCGATTTTAATCGACAGCTGGCTTATGTTCGTGATCAAGTGAGAAGTGAAGCGGACAAGGTCCGATACTTCAATATGCGCATGAAACCCCATATCCGTGAGAGTATGGCTCCGCTCATGTGTACCACCTTGAAAGATTATCAGGATCGAGCTCTAGCCATCGAGATGGCTGTTTCCATGTCAGAGGGTAGCTCAGGAGGTAAGAGGCAGAAGACCTCGAGTAACTTTTCAAGAGGCCAGAGAAGTGAGATCCGTGAGCCTGTTGCTTCGCAGTTTCCTTCTGGGAGCACTCCTCATTCGGTTTACCAGTCTAAGAATCCTACTCACGAGCCGAGTAAGACAAGCGGCGTGAAGTTATGTTTCAATTATAGCCGTGTGGGCCATACTCGTAAGAATTGTCGCTCGCCGCAAGTTAACTATTTCAAATGTGGACATGTGGGACATCAGGCGGTACACTGCGAGACCGTCGTTGAGATGTTCGGAAGCCTAGATCCCGCCCCTACGCGTGGAGAGCTCAGTGGTGCCCAGTAGCATAGTTGCGTGTTGTATTTGTGTTGTAATTCGAGTAGAGATTGATATTTGTTGCGTGAACTTTTTGGTTTTGTTTGTAGTCTACCCTGATGTTTTATTTTATATTTCGGGATGAAACTTATTTTTTGTGAGATAGAATGTAATATCCGGTACCCTCGTTTTCCGTTATCTTGAATTGTTTGTGTTTTGACGTCGGACATTTTCTTGTTGATGAGAATCGGAATGATTTCTATCGTAATACTCTATTTGTTTCTATCGCATAGCCGTTTTAGTCGGGTGCGACTTGTTGTCGCGTACATTTATTTGATTAAATGTGTGCATATGATGTGGTATGTGATGCGTCGTTAATTGATCGTTATTGTTTTGAATCATTGTCGGTGGCGTTGCTATGGTCGTCGTGTGGCGTGTTGTCACGCTGTATATTCTTTCGCGTTGCTTGTAACGTTTCGCCATTGGACGAAAGTTATGCATTTCTTGTGTATCTTGTTGAGTTTTCCTGTCGGGGTATTGCTTCTCCCTACTTGTTTTAAGTTTCGGGACGAAACTTCTTTTAAGGAGGGTAGAATGTAATATCCGCAATTTCGGATTTCCGGTAATTTTCATTTTTCGGCGGAGGTCCGTTTTGACGACTCGCTCATGACCGTTTCGTCATTCCGATAATGATTAATTCTGCACTTTTTGTCATCCGAGCTCGTTTCGGTGTCGTTTTGTTGAGTTCCGTGCTTTTTGGCGACTTTTCCGCACTTGAGTTCGATTCTTGCGAATCTCGTCCAAAACTGCTGTTTCGAGTTTCCCGTAAGTCCGTTTAACTTTGTTAGACGTGTTGTGAACTTCGGTTTGGTTATTCGATCATGTATCGTGATTTTCGGGCGTTTTGGGCCATTTTCGTAATTTCCCAAAGTTTGGGGTAATTACTTCCGTTGTCGAATTTCGAGCCCTCGGGTGGTCGGAATCGTGTGTTCTCTTAGTGTTCGGATTCGTCTTTGCGATTACTTCGTAACCGTATCTTCGATTCGTATTCAGGTTCGGGTTTCGGGTCGTTCGCCGTCGGAGTTGGCCCGCCGAGTCATGGCCGGCGATGCAGGGCCGGCCAAAGATCGCCGAGTTACGGCCGCTAGTGCTCGGCAGTTACGTACGTAAGGCCGGTTACGTACGTAATCCTCGGCCGGTTACGTACGTAACAATGCCGGCATTTCTGGGCAGAGACTTCGGCCATGGCGATTCGCACGTAAGGGCGGGCCGGTTACGTACGTAAGCGTCCGGCAGTGTCCGGCTATTTAAGGCCTGGACCGAGTCATATCCGGCATTTTCCACCTTTCTTCGTTCCTTCCGCGATTTTTCACCATAGATCGATGGTTTTGAGTAGAATCAACTTAAAACAACATGTTTTGGAAGTTGGAATCATGGATTAACATCATCTTCCATCCGGATCGAAGGTAAGAACACCTAAACTTTTGGTTTTTGGATGTTCTTGGGGTTTCTTGGTGTTTTGGCCGATTTTCTTTGTTTTGATTTAGATTGAGGATGAAACTTGATTGTAAACTCGTAATCATTCAATACCCTTGAAGTTTTGTGCAACGGATTTGAGTATTTCTTTGAATAATCGATTGAATTGGACTACGCCTTCAAAGTGTCCGATAAAATGCTTCAATGGGTAGAACTTGGGAAGTTCCATACGTTTTCGTAGAATTGTGATTGAATTGATATCGTTGTGACTTAGGAACGAATTCTTGTGAATAACTCGAGTCGGAACCCTTCCGTTCGTTGCCTTCTTTGGGGTCCGAGCTTCCCGGTCGAACCGTGTTCTTCGGAGCGTTCGGTAGCGGTTATTAAGGCAAGTATCTTACTATACGACTTGTATCTTGCGACTAGTAATCACGTATGAGATTTATGAAGATTTTGCTTGTCTTCGTAAATATGTTCCGTTTGAGTTGTTTGTGCTTTCCGAAATTTGAAGGCTTTGTGATAATAGTGTTATATTGGTATATGTGTTAGTCACAGTAATGCATTGTGTACCGAACGTGTGGTATGTTGGTTGTACGTCGTTGATTGATGATAGTTGTTGATGTGTTGAGATTGTGTTATGTGCGTGTGACGACGGTTTTGTGGTGATCAACGTGATTGACTAAGCGTGCTCATTGTTGTATGTAATGTGATGTCCGAACGCTAAGTTCACTCGCAAGGGTTCGACGGGGCCTACGAGGATTCATGGCACAGTCCATGGGATCGAACTTAGTGTGTGGTGCCGAGGTCCAATCGTGCGGGTCCGACGAGGCCTACGATGATTCATGGCACAGTGTCCATTGAATCTGGACACAAGACGTCCCAACCGCATGGGTTCGACGGAACCTACGGTGACATGTGACACAGGTTCACGGGGTCGGGACTGTTTGTTGTGATTGTTGTGTTTGCTCAATCCGTGTGGGTTGTTGAACCTACGGAGACTCGTGGCAAGCGATCACGGAGTCATGAGCATGATTGATTGTTGTGATTGGTTAAGTCCGTGTGGGTTATTGAACCTACGGAGACACGTGACAGGGGATCACGGTGTCACGAACCATGTTTTGTAAATAAAACTTTTTGTAAGAAAGTTTTAAGAAAGAATGTTGGGCCGAGCCCCATGAGATTAATGGAAATGTTTTCGTACTGTAAATTGTTGAAATACAATTTTGAGATTTGGGTTAAGACCCTAATATTTTCGAAAGGTTTTGAAATTCTAAATTCCCGAGGTGATAATCTTATTTTCGAATGCTTCATAGCTTATCTTTCCTTGTGAAAAACTCCCGGGGATATTTTGATACTTGATTGTCATATTTGATTCACGATTATTATTTGCTTGTTATATTTCGTATGATTTGATACTTGCACTAGTAAAACAGTGGAGTTTTACTAACCCCCCGAGTAATCGGGGGGTGGATGTCTGTTTTGCGTCCAGGTACATGCAGATTTAAGGGAGCAGTCACAGGATTGGCACAAGAGAATGACGAGCTGCGATACTAATCATGAGTCGAGAGTTATTTTGATTTTTGTTGTGTTGTCAGAGTTGATTTCAGTCTTCCGCTGTATTGTATTTCGACCCCTGTGTGGGTAATATTATTTAAGTCAGTTTTATCGATTGGGGTTGTGTGACCTCATCGGTCTGTGTATTCACGTGTAAGTAACCATATCGGTCTGTATCATTTTATTGTTTGACCCTGGTCGGGCAAGCATTTGGTTGTTTATGGATGTTTAGCCTGGTAGATCCTTGTGGAAAGGGTCTACGGCGTGTAATATTCCCATATGGTTTTGGGGGTGTTACACATTTAGCACAATTTTTACACACAACAGAAAGTAAAAATACAAGAGGACTGACATGGGTTATCAAAGGGAGAGGAATGAATCCACTTTTCGTTTTCTCACGGTAAAATCTTCCATCCAGACAATTTTAGCTAGAGCTGGATCTGGTTGAGGAACAAATTCATTGAGTTTTTTGATTAGTTCTTCTGGTGTTGTTGCAACGACTATGATTCGTTTAGCATGCTCAGAAATAAAACCCTTTTCAGCAGAGTAGTCGATGAAAGATAGTAAACCATCAAAAAAACCATTGACATTAAGCAAACCTATTGGTTTTTGATGAATATTTAGCTGGGCTCTGGTAACCACATGAAAAAGTTCCTCAAGAGTGCTAAAACCACCGGGAATGGTGATAAAGGCGTCAGAATTATTTATCATGTGAGTTATGCGATCTTGCATATTTACAGATCTAAACTCATCTCCAATAGTTGCCCCGGTGATTTTACTTTCAGCCAGAGGTTTTGGAATTATTCCTAACACTCTTACTCCTTCCATATAGGCAGAAGCAGCAGCTCGTCCCATTAATCCTGGACTTCCTCCTCCGTAAACTACATGAATGCATTTTTCTCCTAAGGTACGACCCAAGTTGTGGGCTGCTTCAGTAAAGCATGCCTCTTTTCCACAACTAGCTCCACCAAAAATGCAGATTGTGCTAAATATTTTTGTGGAAGATGATGACTCCATTTTTGAAAAGAAATTTATTTGAGAGAAAAAGGAAAAAAAAGTACAAGTTTGAGGGATGAATAAAAGAAACAAGCACAATATTTATTTATAGAAGAAAAATGAGGAAAAATTGCTTAACAAGTTTGTGATTGCGTTGATTGCGCTTCAACTACTCAATAGAATAATGAATACATTTATCGCGTATCATATTTTTTTATTAGGAAAATCTCACCATACAACAAAATAAAAGATACTTACGCGTATGTACAGTAGTTGTGATTGTGGCTCACATCTTCCTCTGATTTTACATTCAGAAACGGCCTAAACGCCTTCTATGAGTCGGAGAGAAGCTTCTCATCTAATTTTCTTACAAATTGGCAAATATGGTCTTTTAACATCAGATTCCCAAGACGTTGTTCATATTCTGGTTTGAATTTATTCCACAAACATCGAATTCCATAATGTACGAGTCCACTATGATGCGTGTCAAGAGAAATTTCGATATTATCTTAATTCTCTTTATTCAGACCATCCTTAAATGAACTGAATTTTATCTTCTCTGTTTGTAGATGGAATTCCTAAAGATCGACCTTTTAAATTGCAGTTCCATCTAGCACATTTATAGCAAACGGCTATTATCTTTGCTCATCGTTTCTTGGCATATGAACTTTTTCCTAGCCCTGGTAAAAATCTAGTAGGTATTTCTGTGAATTCACCTGCTATTCTCACTTTGGCTTCAATTATGAATCTAATGTCAAAAGGTATGCTTTTATTCATAAGCAACCTCATCCTTTCAAGTCTTGTCTTGTAAATTTTTAAAATGATATTTTTGCTCAGAAAGGGATATCTTTTTTCAATATTATTCAAAGTTTCATTCATGACAAAAAAAAATAAAATGAAAAAGGATAAAATATCTACAAATATCAATTGTTGTGGGAAACTGAAAAAAATTCGACTTTAATAGTCACGGAGTACCGTTATCCGCCACTTGACCAGATAGACACAATTGAGTACTAAGTTACAATGTCGAGAAATTGTATCTATAACAATAGTTTACAATATAAGATTTCAAAATAAAACTTATACATCCTCGGCAACGGCGCCAAAAACTTGACACGTCTTTAGTGTAACTATCGCAAGTGCACGATATCGTATCAAGTAGTAAGTGGACTTTTTGAGTCCGGTTTATCGATCCCACGAGGAAGTTAGGTTATATATTGAATTATACACTATTTAACTATTTGTTATATAGATTTATATGATTGAAACACACAATTTAAGAGTTTGGTTTGACAATTGCAATGAAAATGCAATAATAGTTCTAAAATTCAAGGAAATATAAGATTACACTAATAATAGATTAATAAAAGATATAATGAAATAGTTGGGATTACAAACTTAGTTCATCATTAGTTATAGAAGATGTATAGGAGATCATAAGATGAATTTACTTATTATATTGTGTAGATTCGATTTTCCTTAAAAAGACGGTTTCTCTTTCGAACTATAAAACGCCCCTTATATATTGAATCAATCCACTATATTTCTATGTTGATTGGCTTCAATACATAGCATTAGGTTTTATGAAAATAACTCAAAGAACCATCTAAGGTCTAGAGGTATATTTCTATCCCCTAGAACAACTTAGAGTGAAGATCATTTGATCTAATCAAACATATTTTCTTTCGAAATATATGAAGACCATAAATATCGTCATTTATTGGCCAAATAAATAAAGATTGTTAAAACAATGAAAATCACACACAATAATAAGTAATTCATAATAGATCTTTATACAAACTTAAATAACATGACTAACCTTGTTTATAATCCCAACTAAGGTAATTTAGCCCATGAAGGGTTTAATAAACATAATACAAGATTGAGTGGTCATTATTAGTTGAAAAAGAGAAAGAATTAATCATAGCTCCCTTAGTAGATAAAGGAGAAAGAAGCAATAAACTCCCTTAACAACATATTGTAACACCCCCAATCCACTCAGGGATATTACACGCCGTAGACCCTCTCCTCGAGGATCTACCAGGCTGATAACTAAAATCAAACATCTAAACATCGCCTTTAAGGCTAAAATGACTCAGTAGACCGACTTGGTCTTTCAATAATAACATACAACTCAATTCCAAACACATACCCACGCAGGGGTCAAAATACAATAAACTCCCGTACAACGGGGAAAAGATACTGCAGCGGAAAAGAAAATACAACTAGACTAATACGACATCAACAGATCCTCGTGTGATTAGTATCGTTCATCTTTCATCATCCTTCGTGCCAACCCTGTGCTATGCTCCAAAACCTGAATGCAAAAATAGACATCCACCCCCCGAATACTCGGGGGTTAGCAAAACTCCACTGTTTTGATAGTGCAAGTACAAGTGCAAAAATACGAGCCATACAATTCACATTCCACGAATAACAATAATCAGGAATCCTCAAAAATCCAAACATAACGAAAAGCACTTCCCGAGGCAAGAGTTTGGTAAAATATTCTAAAACCGAAAGGTCACAAATCAAGGGAAAACAATTTATAAAACCGTTTAAATGCCATCGAGAGTTTTAATAGAAAACAATTTAGGATTTCCGAATCCTTCTCTTTCCAAAAATCAACAGGGGTCACAGCCCAAAGGTTTTGTTTTCGCAAATAGAAAACAGACAACATTTCACAAGGCCCGAGCCCAACATCACGTGTCCTCGACGGACATAAAATTCAACACAACGTAATCACGCACGCGCATCGCCTAGGACCGGGACGAAGCCACAAATCCCACTCGAGGCCTCGAAGGACCCTCCCGAGCTGGCTAGCGAAACAAATCACACACATCTCACGGTTGGATCAATCGCTTGTTGCATCCTGGCCACATGATCGCATGCCATGTGCCACCGTAGATTGTCTCAGGCTCTCACGGTTGGATCAATCACTTGTTGCATCCTGACCACATGATCACGTGCCATGTGTCACCGTAGACCTTCAACCGTATCCACACATTCACACAAATAACATATCACATCAAGGATATTCAAACAATTCACCCAGAGCATCAAACACTTAGCAAAACACCACGTCAAACCACAATGCACCGAAATGAAGCAATATACGTCCACACGCAAATACCAAGTGCAACATCAACACCAAACATATCCATAGTTCACATAGTCATTCTCAAACCACACCATTCACAAAACACACGCGTTTTGAAAGCAAGCCTTTAACAAGGCTAAACCGAATCTTTTGAAAACTCATTTCAAACAATCAAACAACCACATAAAGACGATCACCAATTATCATATTCACAAAACAAGAATAGTATGGACAAGGTACTTGCCTCGATATCACGAGCAATGGAAAAATGAACGGATACGGCTGGGTAGCCCTCAAATTCCCGAACACTATCTAGAACGCGATAGCACCGAAATTACTACGGGAAAACACCACATGAATCATCAATCACCAACGGAATTCAACACCGGAATCATCGAGAACCTATAATCCTCCGTAAGGAATAATAAAACATGGTTACGACGAGAATCAAGGCCAAAACAACGGAAATCCCAACAAACTATCGAAGGGAAACTCATTGGGACATTTAATCGAACATTAAATGTTCAAGACCCTTCAAGAACAAAGAAATCACCCCTCGGGTCGAACGAACCAAAGATACGAGTATCCAATCCATAGAACAAGTTCAAAACAACGTTTATACAACAATTAATTGATCAAAAACGATTTGGAAACGAAATCAAAAAGGAAAATCCCCAAATCTACAAAAAAAACAAGGGTTCAAGCCAAAATACCTTGATTTGGATGAAGGATTCAAGTAGAGGTCGAAAATCTACAACAAGACTTGAGGTGGATGATCTCTACAAGTTTGGGAGCACTCAAATCGCCCAAAAATCGGCCACAAATCGCCTTAGATGGAAGGAGGAAGAAGAGAGGAGAAAAATGAAGTTTTCTCCTCGAAAATCTGCTAAAAAACGCAGAAAAAGCCCGTGTGCCGCGGCACAGGATGAGTGTGCCGCGGCCCAGGGCCAAGAAAAACGCCCAGGAATCAGCTTAGTGCCGCGGCACAGCTGAAGTGTGCCGCAGCACAAGATGACCCACTCCAACACGAAAAAGGCACATCGTATAGTCTTAGCTATTTCGACCATAACTCCCTCGTCTGGACTCCGATTGACTCACCGTTTGAACCATTGGAAAGCTAACTTGATGCTCTATAATATTGCAAAGATTCAGTATTTTTGGAGTTTCCAAGAATTAATGGTAACTTTACAAAGTCGAACTCCCACGTGAAAAAGTCGATTAAGGACACGGAACTCAACAAAACGACACCGAAACGAACTCGGATGACAAAAAGTGCAGAATTAATCATTCTCGAAATGAAGAGACAGTCATGAGCGAGTCATCAAAACGGACTCCGGCCGAAAAAAGAAATTTACCAAAAATCGAAAATTGCGGATATTACATTCTACCCTCCTTAAAAGAAGTTTCGTCCCGAAACTTAAAACAAGTAGGGGGGAGCAATATACCCGCCAGGAAAACTCGACGAGATACACAAAAATAGGAAACTCGCGCCCAACGGCGAAACGCTGCAAGAAACGCAAAGGGATATACGGCGTGAAAACACCCTCCACGACGACCAACACAACGTCGCCGTTAGGGATATAATAAAACCAACAAGTGACAAGCGTCATCAAATGGATAATACAATCAAGTCAATTATCCGAACAATCACAAAACACAACGAACGAAAATCAATACGATTGACCAACCCAACGGTTCATCAATCCAAACACGAGCCAAACGCTGAAAAAATACGGAATTCCACCGCCCAAGGGTTGGAAGATCGAAAATGAGACTAATTTCCCGAACTTAAGGAAATTAGGAAGGATCCTGAACGCTCAACAATCACGAAACGAGAACAAAAACCGAACAAACAAACGATCGAGACAACAAAAATCGAACAATCATGTCCGAAATACGAAGGATAATAAAATTCAAACAACAACTCCAAGGTTCACATCTCGACTCGAGACAATATATAATCCGGTGAAAACAACAGGATGTGCATTCATATAAGATCCACAGGAAAGGGAATGGCAATAGAAAAGTCACAACGACAAACGAGTTATTCCGAAACAATACCACCCTCATTCGATCCACAAAGGCAAGGGACAGGGGAAAGCTCAGAAAATGTCAACGAACATAAATGAGTCGAAAAAATCGAAAATACAGAAGTTCCAAATCCGATCCACTTCGAATAAAAGAACTAGTAGAACCAAAAGATGCTACTTCCGAACAAGGTTCACAAGAATCGAACCGAACTCGGAAAAGTCACAGCGATAACCAGATCGACCCAAAACAAGATCACAGCTCGTTCGAACGATGAAACCGAAATACAGAACAAGCTCAGACAATATCAACGAACACGGGCGAATCGATAGACTGGAGAAAGAGAAAATATAGAAGCCAAAAATAATACGGGTATTATATTCGACCTCTTCTAAAAGAAAGTCGTCCCCGAAACTCACAACAACGAAATCAATGTGACAACACAACAAGCAACCGATAGAAACATCCTTCGAAGGCCTCTCAAAGCCGATTCTGATAACTGTGCTGAAGCGCGAACTCCGAAAGTCTCGGTAGTTAATTCGCAAAACTGAATTCGGTGTCCATAGAGTCCACACTTGAAATGTGTTACCGACGAGAAGGACAATCTACACGTGCGTGCCCCGGCACATCACGGTTGAAACGTCTCGGCTCGGTATACCGAAAATACAAATGCTCGATACAATGGTACAAAACACCGCAAAACAACATACCGGAGATGCCAACTCAGCATAACATATCAACGCATACAAAAATCACAACAACAACGGCATCGTTCGACGATTACAACATACCGAACGATAGCCAGCACACAATCACAAACATCATGAAATAATCACCCATGTGTATAACGCACAAAAATCCAAGCTTTAACAACTCACACTAGTGCGACAACACGCAAATCACCACGAGGCGATAAACAGTAACCACCAGTTCACACCTCTCACAGAGGGCTAACAAAACATATGCGTGGCGAACGACTCAACGTTCACACCACCAATTCAATCACAATTCAGGGTTAACACCGTAACTAAAGTTCGAAAAACCATACACGCATTTCCGGTCCGCTAACAGGAATGATAGGTTTTTAAAAACGAAAACCACCTTTTAAAAACAATTTGGAAACACCAGTTGATCTTGAGTATCATTTTACAAGAAGTAATGCAAACATTGTTATCGAGACTTTGAAAATCATCTTGCGTTTGAACACAAATGAGGACACTTTCTCTTAGTGAAAACTTTCAGAATATTCGACACTTGGGTCTAAGCAACTGCATTTCTAAAAATAATTGAAAATATCTCAAAATATTTTGGTCCTCAATTGGAATAATTTTGAAACATATTGCGGCACTAGAAGGCACCTTGAAAGTACTGCGAGAAAATAATTCATTTTAAAAGTATGTCTCGAAATTTATTTTCTAAGATACTCAAGTTTTCAAAGATAATTCAATGGGCTAGAATGCCCAAAAATTTCGGGTAATTATACAGAACATTATAGCGCCGTGGGTCCCGCGTCGGAACCCCAGGCTAAAACCATTTACAAAAATGCCAAAAAGGTTGATGATGGTAATATTTCAAAAACTCACAGAAGCCATTTACAAAATGCTAAATACCGTCATAAGAATTTTGCCAAAATGATCAAGGCCATAATGCCAAAAACTCGGTTAATGGAATCGGTTTTGGAAATAAAACTCGGTCGGTAAAATACCGAAAGTCATTGCAAAAGAACTCACGCAGCGGATAAAAAAAATACGGTTCAACATACACAATCGAGCAACACTACTCCTCATATGAACGAAATATGAGAGTCAAATAACCACATATCACAAAATCAAAATCCATAAGAGGATTCCGTCACTTAACCGATAATCATAAAAATGGCTCGTGTCACACGAGGCACAACACAAAGAAGGGAGACTTACTTTCACAGGTCGCACGAAGATGATGATCGCCCCACGATACTAATCACGACCAACAAACTCAAACGACGCATCGCGACACGACTCAGTCAGACAAATTCTGACGAGACAAAAACTCACAGACACCACTAAACCCGACAGCCTAGGTTTCCACAACCTAATCTCTGATACCATTTATGTAACACCCCCAATCCACTCAGGGATATTACACGCCGTAGACCCTCTCCTCGAGGATCTACCAGGCTGATAACTAAAATTAAACATCTAAACATCGCCTTTAAGGCTAAAATGACTCAGTAGACCGACTTGGTCTTTCAATAATAACATACAACTCAATTCCAAACACATACCCACGCAGGGGTCAAAATACAATAAACTCCCGTACAACGGGAAAAGATCTTGCAAGAAAAGAAAATACAACTAGACCAATACGACATCAACGGATCCTCGTGTGATTAGTATCGTTCATCTTTCATCATCCTTCGTGCCAACCCTGTGCTATGCTCCAAAACCTGAATGCAAAAATAGACATCCACCCCCCGAATACTCGGGGGTTAGCAAAACTCCACTGTTTTGCTAGTGCAAGTACAAGTGCAAAAATACGAGCCATACAATTCACATTCCACGAATAACAATAATCAGGAATCCTCAAAAATCCAAACATAACGAAAAGCACTTCCCGAGGCAAGAGTTTGGTAAAATATTCTAAAACCGAAAGGTCACAAATCAAGGGAAAACAATTTATAAAACCGTTTAAATGCCATCGAGAGTTTTAATAGAAAACAATTTAGGATTTCCGAATCCTTCTCTTTCCAAAAATCAACAGGGGTCATGACCAAAGGTTTTGTTTTCGCAAATAGAAAAGCAGACAACATTTCACAGGGCCGAGCCCAACATCACGTGTCCTCGACGGACATAAAATTCAACACAACGTAATCACGCACACGCATCGCCTAGACCGGGACGAAGCCACAAATCCCACTCGAGGCCTCGAAGGACCCTCCCGAGTGGCTAGCGAAACAAATCACACACATCTCACGGTTGGATCAATCGCTTGTTGCATCTGGCCACATGATCGCATGCCATGTGCCACCGTGGGTGTCTCGTGCTCTCACGGTTGGATCAATCACTTGTTGCATCCTGACCACATGATCACGTGCCATGTGTCACCGTAGACCTTCAACCGTATCCACACATTCACACAAATAACATATCACATCAAGGATATTCAAACAATTCACCCAGAGCATCAAACACTTAGCAAAACACCACGTCAAACCACAATGCACCGAAATGAAGCAATATACGTCCACACGCAAATACCAAGTGCAACATCAACACCAAACATATCCATAGAGTTCACATAGTCATTCTCAAACCACACCATTCACAAAACACACGCGTTTTGAAAGCAAGCCTTTAACAAGGCTAAATCGAATCTTTTGAAAACTCATTTCAAACAATCAAACAACCACATAAAGACGATCACCAATTATCATATTCACAAAACAAGAATAGTATGGACAAGGTACTTGCCTCGATATCACGAGCAATGGAAAAATGAACGGATACGGCCGGGTAGCCCTCAAATTCCCGAACACTATCTAGAACGCGATAGCACCGAAATTACTACGGGAAAACACCACATGAATCATCAATCACCAACGGATTTCAACACCGGAATCATCGAGCACCTATAATCCTCCGTAAGGAATAATAAAACATGGTTACGACGAGAATCAAGGCCAAAACAACGGAAATCCCAACAAACTATCGAAGGGAAACTCATTGGGACATTTAATCGAACATTAAATGTTCAAGACCCTTCAAGAACAAAGAAATCACCCCTCGGGTCGAAGGAACCAAAGATACGAGTATCCAATCCATAGAACAAGTTCAAAACAACGTTTATACAACAATTAATTGATCAAAAACGATTTGGAATCGAAATCAAAAAGGAAAATCCCCAAATCTACAAAAAAACAAGGGTTCAAGCCAAAATACCTTGATTTGGATGAAGGATTCAAGTAGAGGTCGAAAATCTACAACAAGACTTGAGGTGGATGATCTCTACAAGTTTGGGAGCACTCAAATCGCCCAAAAATCGCCCACAAATCGCCTTAGATGGAAGGAGGAAGAAGAGAGGAGAAAAATGAAGTTTTCTCCTCGAAAATCTGCTAAAAAACGCAGAAAAAGCCCGTGTGCCGCGGCACAGGATGAGTGTGCCGCGGCCCAGGGCCAAGAAAAACGCCCAGGAATCAGCTTAGTGCCGCGGCACAGCTGAAGTGTGCCGCGGCACACAGTACAGCCCACTCCAACACGAAAAAGGCACATCGTATAGTCTTAGCTATTTCGACCATAACTCCCTCGTCTGGACTCCGATTGACTCACCGTTTGAACCATTGGAAAGCTAACTTGATGCTCTATAATATTGCAAAGATTCAGTATTTTTGGTGTTTCCAAGAATTAATGGTGACTTTACAAAGTCGAACTCCCACGTGAAAAAGTCGATTAAGGACACGGAACTCAACAAAACGACACCGAAACGAACTCGGATGACAAAAAGTGCAGAATTAATCATTCTCGAAATGAAGAGAGGGTCATGAGCGAGTCATCAAAATGGACTCCGGCCGAAAAAAGAAATTTACCAAAAATCGAAAATTGCGGATATTACACATATGCTATACCACTATTACACAAAATCTGTTAAGATCATCTCTGCTATGAAAGCAAGAACTCTGATTTCCCACGGTTGTCGAGGTTTCCAAACTTCTATTAAGGATACCTCTTTGGAAAGTCCTAGTATTGAAAGAATTTCCATGGTGAGAGATTTTCCCGATGTGTATCCCGATGAACTTCCTGGTATTCCTTCTGCCCGAGAAGTTGAGTTTGGCATCGAATTGATCCCAGGTGCTGAACCCATTTCCAAAGCTCCGTATCGTATGGCGCCTATAGAGTTGAAAGAATTGAAGGAACAGTTATAGGAACTCTTGGAGAATGGATTCATCCATCCTAGTGTTTCTCCTTGGGGTGCTCCTATGTTGTTTGTGAAGAAGAAAGACGGAAGTATGAGACTATGCATCGACTACCGTGAACTTAACCGCATCACTATCCGTAACCGTTATCCGCTTCCACGTATCGATGATTTGTTTGATCAACTTCAAGGGGCGAAGTTCTTTTCTAAGATTGATTTGAGGTCTGGTTATCACCAACTATGTGTGAAGGAACAAGATGTTCCTAAGACCGCGTTTCGTACCAGATATGGTCACTATGAGTTTTTGGTTATGCCTGTTGGTCTAACAAATGCTCCTGCTGTCTTCATGGATCTGATGAATCGCATATTCCATGAGTATCTCGACAAGTTCGTTATCGTGTTCATTGACGACAACTTGTTTACTCTTCAGATTGTGTTAGAGACTCTGCGGCAAGAGAAGTTATATGCCAAGTTTTCTAAGTGCGAGTTCTGGTTGAGCCAAGTTGCATTCTTAGGTCACATTGTATCCGCTAATGGTATCACCATGGATCCAGCTAAGGTGGAGGCTATCACAAAATGGCCGAGACCTACTACTGTGGCTGAAGTGAGGAGTTTTCTGGGGCTTGCAGGTTACTACAGAAGGTTTGTAGAGGGTTTCTCATGAGCAGGAAGGGTGACAAATTTGTTTAGACTGATGAGCAAGAAGAGAGTTTTCAAGAGTTGAAACAGAAACTGGTGTCTGCTCCTATATTGACGCTTCCATCTGGTTCTGGTGGATATCAGATCTATAGTGATGCATCGAAGAAAGGTTTAGGCTGTGTTCTTCTGCAGCATGGGAAGGTGATTGCTTATGCATCGAGGCAATTAAAACCTTATGAGGCGAACTATCCAACTCATGACTTGGAGTTGGCAGCGGTGGTGTTTGCATTGAAGATTTGGAGGCATTACTTATATGGTGAGTCGTGTGACATCTTCACTGACCACAAAGGTCTCAAGTATATCTTCACACAGAAGGAACTTAACATGAGACAGAGACAATGGTTAGAACTTCTCAAGGATTATGACACGAACATCCAATACCATCCGGACAAAGCTAATGTTGTTGCTGATACGCTTAGCCGGAAATCTGGTATGATAGCGAGCCCTGAGATTGAACCCAAGATACTTAATGACCTGGAAATTATGGAAGTTGAACTTTGTGTATGAGGTTATGATGGATACTGGGCTAGTATGAAGGTGGAGTCCAATCTTATTCTGTGGATTAAGGAAGCTCAAAAGGATGATGGTGAGCTGTGGTCTGTGGTTCAGAATGTGGAAGAGGGTAAACAGACAGAGTTCAGGGTTGATGATTATGGTGTGGTATGTATGAAGATAGGCTTTGTGTTCCTAATGATCCTGCACTTCGTGAGACTATGATGTCTGAGGCTCATAGTTCTCCATTTACTATCCATCCTGGTTCTACAAAAATGTATAGAGACCTTAAGCAACACTTTTGGTGAAACGGCATGAAGCAAGATGTAGCTTCGTTTGTAGCTAAGTGTATGACCTATCAGCAGGTTAAGATAGAGCATCAGAGGGTTAGTGGTTTGCTACAACCCTTGGATATTCCTACTTGGAAGTGGGATGAGATCTCCATGGATTTTGTTACTAGGCTACCTCCTACTCAGAAAATACATGATGCGATTTGGGTGATAGTTGATCGTCTAACCAAGTTGGCTCATTTCTTACCTATTCGGAAGGACTATCGTGTTAGTAGATTGGCAAAAATTTTCCAACAGGAGATTATTAGACTTCATGGTACTCCACCAGCTATTGTGTCAGACAGAGATCCACAGTTTACTTCTCGTTTTTGGAAAGGTCTGCGAAAATCTTGGGGAACCTGTCTCAAGTTTAGTACGGAATTTCATCCACAGACGGATGGACAGATAGAGAGAACCATTCAGACATTGGAGGATATGTTGAGGTCGTGTGCCTTAGAGTGGACAGGAAACTGGGACGAATACCTGTGCTTGGTGGAGTTTGCCTACAACAATAGTTGGCATGGTAGCATCAAGCCAGCACCTTATGAGCTTTTGTATGAGAGGAAGTGTAGAGCACCCATATGTTGGAATGAAGTGGGTGAACGTTTGATTGAGGGGCTAGAACTTATTGAGATCACTAATGAGAAGGTAACTATTGCTAAGGAGAAGCTGAAAGAGGCAAGAACCCGACAGAAGAGCTATGCTGATCGACATCGACGTGACTTAGTTTAATACCGGGGATCGTGTGTTTCTGAAAGTATCGTCGTTCAGGGGTGTGAAACGTTTTGGGAATAACGGAAAGCTTAGTCCACGATTCATTGGACCGTTTGAGATTCTCGATTGTATTGGGGAGGTTTCGTATCGTTTGGCCCTGCCTCCACAATTATCACATGTTCGTGATGTTTTCCATGTATCTCTTATGAGGGGATACAATTACCATCCACTACACGTTGTGTCTTATCCTTTGGATTAGATTCGAGACGACTTATCTCTGTATGAAGAACCTGAAGCTATTTTAGATCGACAAGATAGGGTCATGAGAAACAAAGTCATTTCATTTGTTAAAATTATTTGGAAGAATCACCCAGAGCGAGAAGCTACCTGGGAAATCGAGGAATCGATGCGAACAAGTTATCCACATTTCTTTTCGTAGTCTGGCACGTCTCTATTTCACCTTCAATTCAATTTCGGGGATGAAATGTTTTTTAGAGGGGAAGAGTTGTAAAACCCTAAAATTCGAATTCCTAATTTCCGTCTAATTTCGAATTTTTCCCTAAACTTTGTAGTGATTTATTTTAAACCCTAACTATGTGTTATGTGTTAAAATTAAATTAAAATTTACTAACCTAAGTTTATATCTATAATAAATAAATATTGCACATCCATAAGACCTTCCTAAATTGTATCACATATCACACATTCAAAATAATTTGCAACATCCGAATGATGATTGGAATCCCACTAATCTCGGCTAAATATCACACATCATAACCGATCCTTTACACCCCATTCAAACCCAATTATGAGCTTTCAATACCTTTCTAATAATAAAGATTCTATGCATTATTATCCCTAACAACCATACACGGTTATACCTTAAATACTACATGCCTTGCCCTATAATTCCATAAGTTGTCCATCCCATCTTTTGCATTGAACCACAACCAGAAAACACACTTTTACATCATCATTTCGCTGCCAAAGAAGAAGAAGAGAAACAGGTCTCGGCGTTGAGAGTGAAGTGCTAAACGTTGGAGTGTTGGTGGTGTTTGATTCGAGCCTAAGTCCTTGTTCCATTCGGTTTCTTTCACCCTAGTCGACATCAGGTTGTTGATGTTCTCCTTTTGCTCTCTTTGATTTGACTTATGCATCATGAAACTTGTCTATTAATCAGATCTAAAATAAGTTAGACGTAGGGTTTAAAAGAGTTTAGGAACTGGTTGTGATTTCATGTGAACAAGTTGTCCAGAAATTTCAAGCTGTCCAGAAATTTGGTCATTTTGCACAAGGTGTAATTTAATGATAACAATATTTTTTTGCATAATTCCTGAGCCTAAAACTAATTTCATGATGTATACTATCTGAATATCATGTTTTATGGTCATTGGAGGTCGGGAAGGTGGTGTTTTGATTTTTGGGAGTTCAAGTGTCAAAACTGGGAAATCGAGTCTGAAAATCAGTCGATGTTTTTGATTTTTAGTTTCAAACCACAAGGAGTTAAGAGATTTCCTTCTACAGGAGTAATATTTAGGTTATGTGTGAGTTCCTAGAATTTTTTTGGACTTTTCTGAAGTGTCTAAATAGGTTAATTAAAAGCAAACTTTCTGTATGTATGTGCAGTTAACTTCCTGGGTAGGTCTGGAAAGATGATTTTGATATGGTACTTACCCTTTGAAATAAAATCTAGAAAAATTACATTAATTACCTAACGCGTATAAGTATCTTGGATAATTATTTGAGCACCTCAGTAAGTACATAAGTATGGTTTTAAATTCATAAACTAAGGGATCTTAACATAATAAAATCTGAATTATAACATAAGCTAAGGGTTTGGTTTAACCTAACATGTTTTGCTCCTAATTCATTTGTAACACCAATCCAAGATACTTTTAAACTTATGTTATGAATACTTACTATTTTACATGTGAAACCCTAAAACACATTAATGAATGAGCTAATAAGTATTTAAAATCCGTTATGACTTTAATGAATGTATAAGTAATATATGATTATAAATTCTGTAGATTCCCCGAAGAAGGAGTGACTCATCCTCTTGTGATCCTTTTTCTCATTGCTTGCTTTTCATAAGGTACAGATGTTCTGATCTCTCTCTTAATGTTTCTCATGACTCTCACACATCTTTTGATTATTAGTTATTTCCGATTATGATACCTTTGCTTTGAGCTTTCTATTATGACACTTCTGATACGACACTTATGATAGGAGCCTTTGCTATGGGCCTTTATATATTTTTCTGATGACTTATTTATTCTATGTCATTGCTATGACATTCTGTTTGACCCTTCAGTTTGCTACCCGAGCTTTCACTAGTCATGGGGGTTCCATGACCATGTTATTGAGGCACCAATGGCATGACTCCACGGTGGGAGAGTGATGACCCACTGCGTCCCTTTATGTTATGTATTATGAGCTCAAGTATTATGTTTCTGGACATTATGATTTCTGCAGGGGCGTATGGATGCATCCTAGATCTAATCTGATATGTATATGTTATATTTCTGGTGAATGGTGATTGTGTGCCATACACGTCATTCACACTCTGGGAGTTAGCTACTCCATTTATGATATTATGATGATATGATGTTATGATGATATGTCTCTGTGCTCGTGGTAGATTTCTGTAACCCTTATACCATTTACTACACTTATGATATACCTTCTGATATTTTCCTCATTGCACCACATCCTGTATTCTCTTTTCAGTTTCAGTATTTTGCTCTATATATCTGTTCATTGGGCTTTTTAAGCTCAGCCACATTTCTTTTCTTCTGCGGCAGGTTATTAAGCTGGGAGTTGGGCTATCTTTGGGCTGAGAGTAGGAGCTGTGTGTGGACTTACCTACCCTAGACTTCCTAGTTTTGGACTATGTTTTCATTAATTAGACTTGGATTATGTTTACTTCATTTTAGATTATGGAACTTATGTATTTCTTTTAAGTCATGTTGACTTACATTTTGGTATTTATGATTAGACTTCCACTTGCATTCTATTATGTATGTTCTGATATGCCACCATAATGTGATACTTCTACCCTTGTCGGGTTGGGGTGTTACAGTTTGGATATCTTTGTTGTATTGTGCTATGTGTGTGAATGTGTGAATGTGGGCGGGGCCTACGGTGACACATGGCATGCGATCATGTGGTCAGGATGCAACGATTGATCCAACTGTGAGAGCCTAAGAAAAACTACGGTGACAGATGGCATGTGATCATGTGGTCAGGATGCAACAAGTGATTGATCCAACCGTGAGCGCCAAAGAATACCTACGGTGACATATGGCATGTGATCATATGGTCAAGAGACAACAAGTGATTGATCCAACCGTGAGATGCCAAGACAAGTGTTCACGCTGGTGTGTATATGATTTGTAAATGTGTTTTGCTCACCTCGGGAGGGTCTGACGAGGCCTCGAGGAAATCCAATGGTATAGCCCTGGATTCACGAGTTGGTGTTGTATATGTGTGACCAAGATTTGCGTATCTTGGGTGATTATGTTGTGTTGATTTTATGTTCGTCGAGGACACGTGATGTGAGTTTTGACCCTATGGATTGCTGTTGGTTTTTATTTGTGAAAACAAAACCTTCGGGCTGTGACCCCTGTTTATTTTGGAAAGAGAGGGATTTGAAAATCATAAATTGTTTTCCGTTAAAACTTCCGAGGGCAGTTTAAACAGTTTTACAAATTGTTCTCTTGATTTGTGATCTTTCGAATTTGGAAAGCTTTACCCAAACTCTTGCCTCGGGAAGTATTTTTGTTATGTTTGAATCTTTGAGGATTCCTGGTTATTGTTATTCTTGAAACATGATTTGTATGACTCGTATTTGCACTTTGTACTTTCACTAGCAAAATAGTGGAATTTTGCTAACCCACGAGTAATCGGGGGGTGGATGTCTGTATTGCATTCTAGTTTTGGGGGAGATAACACATGGTCGGAACGAAGGATGATGAAAGATGATTGATACTAATCACATGAGGACCCGTACGTTGTTGTACTGGTTCAGTTGTACTTTATTTCCGCTGCAGTAATTCCCTCGTTGTACGGGAGTATGTTATATTTGACTCCTGCGTGGGCATGTATTGAGATTGAGTTGTATGTATTTATTCAAAGACCAAATCGGTCTACTTAGTCATTTTAGCCTCAAAGGCATTGTTGAGATATTCGGTTTTGTTACCAGCCTGATAGATCCTTGAGGAAAGGTTCTACGGCATGTAATATCCCTGAGCGGATTGGGGGTGTTACAGTCTCGGACTGAAGCAACGCCTTCTTTAACTTCTCCAAGTCCTCAAGCACGGATTTCTTGGCCGCCTCGGCCTGTTCAACCTTCGTCCCGGCCTCACAAAGCACGGCGTCATTAGAAGCCTTTTCTTTCTCAAGGGCTTCTACCTTCTCAGCAAGCTTGAGGGAAGATTCTTGGGCCGACTTAGCAGAAGCCTCGTTCTTGTGCGCTAGATCCACGACTTGCCTAAATACAGCATATTCATGTTGGGCTATGGAGCAAGTTACAAAAGGAAAACACACTCAGGTCCAAAGGGATTGCATAAAGGAAATTCAAAAGACCAAGGCGGATTAATAGAGTACCTCACTGAGAATTAAACCCTTCCTGTTGAAGAGTTGGAGTGAGCTCAGCTTGTCAGCAACTAGCTGTTCAATATAAGACCTATTCATAGCCCGCTTAGTGACAGGTCCTCCGAGCTTGAGGGCAGTCCTAGAACGAACCGTCGCATCAAACCCAGACATAATGGGCACAGCGAGGAAAAAGTCGACCAGATTTTTAATCTCGGCATCAGAAAGGGCGAAAGCCGTAGATGAACCATGCGGCAAGGGAATGGTTCTTTGCTGAGATGACTATTCTCGACCTCGGCCTCCATCGTCTATCGGCCTCTTTTGTCTCTGGCGCCGCTCTGCCTCAGAATTCGGCCCCTGATCTCGGCCCAGTTCTTGAGAGTGCCTGTGGCCTTGATTCTGGGTACGAGCACGAGTAGGGCTAACTTCCCCAGTAGGCCCCTCCTCGACCTCGGCCTCAGGCTCGGATGGTACTCCAACTTGAGCAATGGGCGGCTCCTTGGGAAGTGACGACTCCCCCTTATCTTGCAACTCTTTTTGCCGAGCCTCCATGTCGGCATGCCTCTTCTCAACTCCCCTCAATCGGGACAACCTCTTCTTCTTACGAGCCGCCATGATCGGGTCAACATGTTCTTCATCAACCTTCTGGATGTCCTCCATTGAGAGATCTGCACAAAAATAAATGTTAGCCTAGGATGAGACGGGAGGAAAAATGAAAGCAAGTATGAAGAAAATTACATCCTAAGATGTCCATGGCTTGTAAGCACTTATCCCCCTCGGTCCTGCAAGTTGTGCAATCCTCGTAAAAGATAAAATTGGGATGAACAACCCAGTCAGGAAACCGAGTCCCTCTTCGGACCTCGACCAAAGGTCTAACCCCAGCAATGGGCCCTCTCATTAGGCCGGCCTGAGCATGGTACCGAAAATCCATCTCCAGCTCGGCCCAGTTAAAAATGGCAACGGATGAGAACTGCTCGAGCTTCGCGATCAGATCGGCACTCCAGTCTATCTCATGAACTCACGAAGGCCGATGCGGTGAATTAATGGGTGCCGTAAACTCCCAGCCATGCCGACTCTCGACCTTGATCACATGCCTGTTCCAACCCATGACCTTATTGACAGTATTTGAAATAGGGGCCATGAGTTTGGGTTTGTTAGGATCGGACTTAATGGTGATGGTTCTGGTTTTGTAGTTGTAGGACGAATTGAAAAAGTAATAGAAGGCATACATACATGGCTCGAAGCCAAGACTACGACACAGAATAATAAAGGCGGTGAGATATCTAACCGCATTGGCACCGAGATGGGCTGGGATGATTTCCCAATCTTCCAGAAATTGATTAATGAAAGGGTCTAAAGGCAGCTTTAGACCGAGGTGGAACTGCTTGAAATAAAACGGGACAAGGGCATTACTATAGTAGAAGGTCTTAGCTTCATGCTCGTCAGCAAAGGGAGTGGCTAAACTGTGGTAAAGCCTGTACTCATTCCAATATGCCTCACACGTGGTATAAAGTTCATCAAGTATTTCGCTTCCCCCTCTGGGATGCTTAGGCCGAGAGGAGCCTCCCGGGTTTATCTGGCCCTTGCCTCGGCTCCGTCTTGTGCCGACAACCTTGGAGTCAAACTCCCCAACGTGCATGTCAGAAGTACTCTCCCCAGCCATACCTCACAAGGTGTTAGACTCACCTTATGAAGATGACGAGCTGATATTCTCCCTCGTCTCCACCACTTGGCCCGAGGAGAAACCTCCCCCAAAACGAAGTCGAGCTTGAGACTTCATCCAAACTATCAAGACTCAACATGTCGATATCGTCGCCATCTACAGTCCTAGGCGCAAAAGACCCAGAAGGATATTTAACATCCGTTCTAGGGTTTTATTCATATACAACATTCGCCAATGACCGCAAGGGATAAGAGCTTCCACGACCCATTGGATTTAAACATAAATCCTAGAGTTCCTAGTGTAGAAACCGTAAGTAGAATTATTTTTCAAATACCCATGCTTAGACACCTTGAGGACGCAAAGTTTTTTTTCCACACACGCACCCGAGGGGGATCGTCCCCTGTCCTGAGTACCCCCCAAGAGGCTCGACCTCACCCCTGATCTAGAGGTAAGTTTTCCAGCGTGACCTGTTTGCCTCATTGTCCCCCGCTTGGGTTACAGGCCCGTGCTTACTGGGCCTGGTTCTGGGTTAGTGGTTTCGTCCCCGGCCGTTGCCTTAAGGGTTCCAGCCGTTGAGGACGCGAAGTGTAACAGAGGAGGTTTGAAGCTTTGAAAAACTCAACAATGGCGGAAAATATAAGCAGGAAATGAAGCCAAAAAAATACCTTAAGAAGCAAAGATAAGCGGATGAAAATAAATGGAAAGCAATGCCGGAGGAATTGGTCAGAGTAAATCGTCAGAAAAATGGCCGGAAGTGTCGCCGAGCTGCTACAAACTGTTCTCCATTCGGAATCCGAAGAATTAAGGAAATGGTTTTAATTTTATAAGGAGGGCAAGCGCGTGTCATAATTGCGCCTCATTAATAGGCGCGGTTTTCCAGGAGAGAATATCCCTTCATCTCTCTATGCGCGCGCCGTCTAACCACATGACAGGATATAAAGCGATTGGTATGACCAGCCCCTTGAAATTCAGTGAGATGCCCAAGCAAGCCAAGGCCGACATAGCACTAAGTAATGCCGGCTTCATGGAAGCAACCAAACACCCTGAAGGATAAAGGACGGACTTGAGTTCCTACTCGGCATGCAGAGATAGAAATCAGGGGGCCACTAAACGACATAAACCGTAGTGATTACGTGGAGCTAAGGAACTTGGGCGTAAGACCAACAGGGCCCATAAACTAAAACCTCACTAAGCCCAGGAACGAGCTCAGCATCCGTCATAATGTTCAGGCCGACTTGAGCGTCGGGCCTTAACTCAGTCAGCCTCGGCTCAGATCTAAATCAAGACTTTGGCTACCAGGTAACCAACTTATCATGCCGGCTCGGTTCAGTATATGAAGGTCCTATCCTTCAAGCACGACGCGGAATCTGGTGAAATCCAAGATAGAGACAATAAAGATACCCTTACCTAACAAGGACTCCTTTTCACAAGGAAACTACGTATGCAATCCTTATCAGGATTCTACTTCACATATATATGAAGTCCAATACCAACACGGACTCGATGACTTTCTATGCAAGTTAGGGTTGCAATATTCATGTTTATATAAATAGGTGTCCGTCCACCTACTCGGGTACACGGAATTCTTGACTCCAAAATAGTCAATTAATCTTATTCCTACCATATATTCACCATACTTATTCTCACGCCGGAGGGCCTTCGCCGGTGAAGCCCTGGCTCAATTCACGCGTTTTATTGTGTGTAGGTCCGATCAAGAAGTTCGCTCGCTGGAATTATCCGAACCGTTTGGATAAGGGCTGAACCGATATGTTTTTGGCAGCATCACAAACGTAACTTAAACAATGCTCTAAAGCTGCAGTTATTGTCAGATTAAAAAAGTGAATGCACCTGGATTACATAGTTCCTGTGAGAGCATCAGCAAGGAGGAAGTAAAGGGTGTCCTAATGAAAATCGGTAGAGCTAAGGCTGTAGGCCCGGATCAAATCCCTATTGAGGTGTGGGTTTCTCTGGGGGAAGTCGGTGTTCAGTGGCTAGCAGAGCTGTTCAACATCCTCCTCAAAGGCTCTAAGATTCCGACAGAGTGGAGGCATAGTATTGTCGTGCCTTTTTTCAAGAACAAAGGCGATGCTCAGAGTTGTAGTAACTATAGGGGTATTAAACTCCTCAGTCATACTATGAAACTTTGGGAAAGAGTGGTGGAATGCAGGGTTAGAAGAGAAGTGGAGATCTCAGAGAACCAATTTGGCTTCATGCCGGGGAGGTCCACGACTGAGGTCATTCATCTCGTCAGACGCCTTATGGAGAAGTTTAGAGAGCGGTGTAAGGACCTCCATATGGTGTTCATAGATCTAGAGAAGGCTTATGATAGCATCCCGCGCGATATTATTTGGAGGAGCCTAGTAGATAGGAGGGTGTCGTTGCCATTCGTTAGGGCGATACAAGACATGCACTCCCAAGCTAGGACGTGCGTTAGAACCCCAGTTGGTGACACCCAGTATTTTCCGGTTGAGATAGGGCTACACCAGGGGTCGGCGCTAAGTCCTCTTCTCTTCGATCTAATCCTTGATGTCATTTCACGAGGGATTCAAGATGGAATTCCGTGGTGCATGCTTTTTGCTGACGACATTGTGTTACTGGCGGAGTCGAGGAGGGAGGTGAAGTCGAAGTTGGAGCTTTGGAGGGCTAAGTTAGAATCCCAGGGCTTGCGTGTGAGCCGGTCTAAGACCGAGTATCTCTGGTGTAACTTTAGTGGTGAGGCCAACGAGGAAGATGTTGAGGTAAAGATTGCGGATCAGATCGTACCCCGTACGGATAAGTTCAAGTATTTGGGTTCGATCATTCAGAAGGAAGGTGAGTGTGAAGATGATGTCACGCATCGCATCAAGGCGGGGTGGCTTAGGTGGAGAGCAGCGACAGGGGTCCTGTGCGACAAGAAAGTCCCTCTAAAGTTGAAGGGTAAATTATATAGAGCGGCTATCCGACCTGCAATGTTGTATGGCTCCGAATGTTGGGCGATGAAGAAGTCGCTTGAGAGCAAGTTGGAAGTGGCTGAAATGAGAATGTTACGTTGGTCGTGTGGTCGCACAATGTTAGATAGAATTGCGAACGGGGTTTTCAGGAACGCGCTGGAAGTGGCGCCCATTTCAGCGAAAGTTAGGGAAGGGAGATTGAGATGGTTTGGCCACGTCCGCAGGAGGCGGGCATCTACTCCGGTGAGGAGGGTCGAGAGTTTAATGGTTGTCGGGGAGAGGAGGAGAGGCAGACCGAGGAGGACGTGGGAGGAGCAACTGAGATTAGATTTGAAGGCCTTAAACCTTTCCGAGACCATGACTGTTGATAGGTGCGCTTGGAGGCGCCAGATCAGAGTTGTGGATTCTTTTGTAGGGAGCGGTGCTGTAGTTGAGAGTCTCAGGGTTGGGTTGTCTCGGTTAGCTTTGACCTAGAGCATTGCATTTTTACTTTTATCGTATATTTTATCCTATTGTCTTTGTGTGTGGTGTATTTTTGACAGGGAGCTGTGCGCAGAGCCAACCTCTCTTTTGTTAGAGCAGCGTTCATCGGGAGTGAAGTAGCCAAATTCCGCTCAGATAAGTCCCATGTGGATCAAGCCATGGGCTCAGGTATGGTCTCGAGCTTTTTCGAATCATACGTTTTCCTTTGTATTTATCACACAAGATTCTGCTGTGTACTAAGCTGGGGGTCTTCACGGAAACAGTCTCCCTACCGTAATAAGTAGGGGCATGGTCTGCGTACATCTTATCTTCCCCAGACCCTGCTCTGAGCGGGATATACTGGGTATGTTTTGTTTGGTTTGGTTTTGGTTCTTTAAGCTCGTTAACGAAGGGGATGCTTCTGGCCAGCTTTATTAAAATAATAATACTCAATCTAGTGAGGTCAGTCTAAATGGATAGGAATATTCTACAGATGCACAAGTATGGGTAGAGGTGCCCAAAACGACCCAACCCGCCGGGTCGACCCGCCGACCCGGACCCGGCTGACCCGTGCAAGACCCGGACCCGGCCGACCCGTGCGACCCGCCGACCCGGACCCATGGTATACACGGGTGGGGTCCGGGTCGAGCTTCCCCCAACCCGTCGACCCGCCGGGTCCGACCCGCCGACCCGGCGGAAATTAAAAAAACAAAAAAAAATTCAAAAATGGCCGTTGGACCGTGGAGTGGACCCGGACCCGGCGGGTCTAACGGCTAGTCCGATTTTTTAAAAAAAAAAAATTTTTTTTCCTAACTATAAATACCCCCCTCCCCAACACAATTTTTCCACACCTTCAATACTTTCTATCTCTCAAACTCTCATTGTTAATTGCTATACTACTTAATCTCTCTCTTTTTTTTCGCATTTTATCATTATGTCGAGTTCTGACAAGGGAAAGGGTATTGCTACATCTCCCAAAAAATCCAAAATGTCCAAGTTCGAGCGAATGGGTCTTTGGGGCAAATCGAAGAAACCATCCGGAATAATTATTCGGGAGCCCCAAAACCAAACTCCACCCGATTTTGAAAATGAAAGTCAAGATCCTGAATATGATGTTACACATGAAAATATCTATTACGGTAGTACAACAACTACCAGTGAAGAAGAAGTTGATCTCCGGGGATTTCGACGTGTCCCGAATCGTCAACAACTGCAAAACATCGACGAAGAAATGGACCATGAAATCGATGAAGCTATGTTAAATCAAACATATGCAACATTCGAGCGCACTCTTCATGGCGTACCAACTCCGACGCAAAAATCAAAGTCGAAGCGTCCTGCGGCAAGCCAAGCTGAAGAAGAACCTCCTTATGTTGAGGAGTTATCGTCCGAGGAGGAAGAAAATGTGAAAGGCAGAGGAAGCAAGAAAACTAAAGCAAGAAACAAGCCTCTGTTGCGAGAAAGGAGACCAGTATCCGTACTTTTTCAAAACACTTTAAGAAGGAAAAATGCCGATGGTTCGATGAAGGTATCTTGCAACTCTTGCTCGAAAGAGTATCCGTATAAAGCGAGGGGATGGATATGGAAATTTTAAAAGGCATTTTGAAAATAACCATGCCTCGGTCCACGGAGAACAAAAGTCACAAAGTCAACTCAACTTCCAACCTTCTCTCGAGCCGGGCGACGGCAATCAAGGTATGTACGAATCTCAACTTTATAAATATAATGAAAAAATTGCTAGAGAACAAATGGCAAAATTATGTGCACAAGAATCTTTACCTTTTAATTTTGCGGATAGTACGGGTTGGGAATACAGGGATGCAAAATGCCTATAATCCTGCTATTAAAAGAATTCCACGTACCACAATGACTAGACAAGTAGTATACTTAGCCAAACAACATAAACTTGCACTACGAGCTTATTTTAGATCTATAAATCATAGAGTTTCTTTAGTCAGATACTTGGGTGATTTTAAACAAAAAAATGATTATATGGGAATAACTATACACCGGATTGATGAAAATTGGAACTTAAACAAAAGATTACTTGCGTTTAAAAATTTAATTGTACACATAGTGCGATAATATAGCTAGAGCAATTATTAAAATTTTAAGTTTTTATTGCTTAAAAGATAAAATTTTCACAATTGGTTTTGATAATGCTAGTTCTAATACGCAAGTGTACCAAAGCATTAATACAAGCTTGCAATCTGTTTTAGCGGTCGATTATTTCATACTAGATGTATATGTCATATTCTAAATTTATGTGTACAAGATGCATTAAAATTTGTAGATGAAGCAATAGAACCAATTAGAAAATGTGTCTTGTTTTTACATAATCGCACTAAGTTAGCTAGACAATGGGTAAAATTTTTAAAGTCAAAACAAATTCAACCCAAATTTTTTACTCCAGACGTCAAACATAGATGGAACTCAACTTATGAGATGTTAAATTCAACTAATGAATATAAAGAATTATTGTGTGAATTTTTGATACGTATTTTCACGTAGAAGGATTTTATTTATTGCCAACGTATTGGGATGAAACTAAAGATTTAATAAAACTATTAAGGGTTTTTGAAAATGCAACTAAAGATTTAAGTGGTTGTTATTATCCCACGTCTCCCAAAGTTTTATTTCATTGTTGTTTTATTGTATCGAAATGGATGCTTGTAGTAAATCCGAAAGATTATCGAATGCTATTTACAATATGTGTTTAAAATGGCTAAAATACTTTAATCGTATTCATGATGTTTTCTTGATTAGTGCTTTATCTCCCGATTTAAATTTAGCTCAAGTAGAACAATTACTTGATATATATTATAATATTCTTAAAAATTTGGGTTTTCCTAATATTGAGGATCTTGTTGAAAGTCAAACTTTATTTGAAAATATTCCGACGTTGAACAAGTAAAAATTGATTTGAAAAATAGTTTAGAAACCTGCTTTTTTCCGAATATTCTTCTAAATACGGTGATAAGATTCAAACTCAAAAACAAGAACTAAGACTACAAATACATTTAACATGGAATTCGGAACTCCCACTAACCCATTTCAACAACAACTCTATAATATAGCGAAATAGGGGTGGTAGTAACGTTGGTCAAAGAAATGACCTTAGTAGATATTATGCAACTAGTTTTGTGCCAGGAGGATGACAATGCAGTACCTTTGATCTGTTGGATTGGTGGAAAAGAAGGGGAACCGAATTTCCCACACTTTCCATTATGGCACAAGAAATTCTTGCGTGCCCGCATCCATGATCCCGTTGAGAGTGCTTTTAGTGAAGGAGGCTATATCTTTGGACGAGCGAGATCCCGAATGACGCCAAAAATCTCGAGGCTCAAATGATACTTAAAGACGCAACAAAAGCCGAGTTACGAGATCAAGAAAATAAATGGGATGACCTATTAGCGACCAAGATGCCTATCAAGAAGGCACTACCGAAGGAGAGTCTAGTCAAATGAGTCAAACCGACGATCAAGACGATTTACGACATCGACTTCGACTAAAGGTAAGTAAGGTAAGTCGGGTAAGTAAAGAACTACGTAGGCTTTGATTCCTCACGAGGATACGTAGGCAATTTAATTTTAAGTGAAAACTTAAAATTAAATACAAGCCCATTTTTTTAACTCTTCTCAAGTAAAAGAACTACGTGAGCTTTGATTCCTCACGGATACGTAGGCAATTTAATTTTAAGTAAAAACTTAAAATTAAATACAAGCTAATTTTTCAAATGATTTCCTTTTCATTTATAGTTATTTTTCGTGTATAAAATGATAACAAATAAAAGTTTTATATATATTTTTTAAAAAAAAAAAAAAATTAGATGGGTCGACCCGTGACCCGTGGTCGACCCGGACCGGGACTGGCCGACCCGTCGACCCGCCAACCCGTACATTTCATATGTACGGGTGGGGTCCGGGTCCTGTCCTGCCGACCCGGCGACCCGGCGGGTCCGACCCGGACCCGGATCCGGACCCGTGGTTGGGCACCTCTAAGTATGGGTTCACGGTAATAACACTCATCTTATAAATGAAGTCCAAGTTTATCACTCAAGCAATGGAACATACATATCTCGAGGATCCACTCGGGAAAACTTGAATACCTACTTTAATCCTACTATTATTAACATCGAAAAAGGAAAATGTGGAATTTAATTAACATGTGAAAGTTGATAGGGTTAGGTGGCACCGGTGGGATTAGGCGTCTTCTGGGTTTATGGTCTCTAACATGTGAAACTTGATAGGGTTCTTTTGGCTATGGGGAAGAAACTAATGTTTTTGTTACTTAACTACCTGCAAAAAAGTTGTTCGGCAAATTGTCGGTGATTAAGTAAAAACCAAACAATAATGTTTTTGTGTAGTCAACTGATGGATGGTGTTTCCGTCGGTAAAATTACCGATGGATTTTGCAATTGGTCGGTAATTACTGGCCGCTAACAAATTTTGTCGGTATATTTCTAGCTAGTTCAAATATTACTGACCGGCAAACTCCATTAATAAGACTGGCAAACTCCATTAATAAACATGTTGTCGCTATTCAACGACAATTGGTTGGAAAAGTAAGGCGGTTAGTTTTAACTTGGAATTTTTTGAGCAATTACCAACTAAAAGAGAGATGTAGATAAATGTCGTTGCCAATCCATCAGCAAATAGTTGGTAAATTTTTTATTTGTTTAAAATAAAATCTCCCCTATATACTAACGCAGAATAAATGCAAATGGCAACTTTCTCGCTTTACATACACGCCTTTTCACGGCTTGGTCTTACGTGTCACCTTCTCACGCTAAATTGACACATAATCAATTACTGGCCTAATCATCATTGCATTAATTACATTATAATTATACCTCAAGTAACTCCTACTTATCTTATTAATTTTTACGAATTAAGGAATATGAATTATGAATAAATAAGAATTGATTATATTTACAAAAATATTTCATATTTTCATTAATTAAAAATATAAATCCCAAATAAAGAAAAATTTAATGTAGTAGTATGCACTATATATTAAAAACATAAACCTAAAATCTCGCGGAAGTATTATATATTCCACTAATTAATTAGTTTATATTAGTTAGTCACATTAATTAGATATATTAATAAAAAAATATCAACTGAAATGAAAGATACTTGGGAGTATTGTAAAAAGAAGTGTTGAATACATATAATTAAAAAGGTACTTGAAGTCCTAATCAATTAAATAAATCGAAATAATCTTATTAAAAATATTATTGAAAATGTAAAAACAATGGTTTTAATTATCATTTATAAATAAATCAAAGAAACTATGGAATAAATCAATTAGTCGATTTTAGTTTTAAATATTATTTAATTAATATAAAATAACAAAATAAATAAAAAAAACTTATATTTAATAAATTATATAATTACTGATTTTAAGAATTTTTAAAGAGATATTTCAAAATATATAAGAAATTAAATTTAATAATATACTAATTCCTAGATCTTTGTACAAAGAGAATTTCAGAAAATAAAAATTGATCGTTTTAAGTGATTTTTATTTTTTTTGTTTTAAATTTATTTACTTTTAAAATCAAACATATATTTTTGAAAGTTTTGGATTTGCTTTTGTATTTTAAATTATACCCAAATAATTTATGTAATTTTTTTTCAAACATAAGGATTAAATTATCTCTTTATTGGCCATATACACAAACCGTTAAATACTTAACGATTTGGATCATTTTGGCAAAAAAAAGGATCAAAAAAATGTGGAACTAAAATTTCATTTAACACAATCAGATATAAATTGAGGTTTTTCTAATACGAATTTTCGAAATTATTAAAATTGCCCAAGTATTTATGTGTTCTCTTGAATGTAAAATGTGCCAACTTTAATACTTCTATATATTAAGTTAAATGTTTGAAAATAATATCATATAAAAATAATATAAAATTTCAAGTGAACCAAATGTCACTTAGTTTATTTGTATTACAAGTTTCACAAATTACTAAAATACTCTAATTATTTTTCTCTTCTTTTGAATGTAAAATTTCTTGAATTTAGTACTCTTAATTATGAAGTTCAATGCCTGAAAAGTACCCTATAACTTTTTCCGGCTCATTTTATATTACAAACAAAATTGGGCATTTTTTTACTTTTAAAAAATGGTGGAAAATTTTAATTAGGCTATGATGTGGATGTAGTTTTCTTAGTTAACCCCGCGATTAGTATATTTACAATAAGTCATACAAGTAATTCACTTATATATGGACTACGATGATGCTTCTTTTTTGTTTTTTTGGTAAATTGTGAAGTACTTAATTTTAAGTTATATGTCATAATCTCCTTACTTTGTAATTCCAAAATCTATTTTAAATTGAATATACATATAGTTTCACTTCAACCAAACGAGATTTTTTGTAATACAAGTTTCAAAAATTAATAAAAGTACTTCAACTATTTTTCTATTTTTTAATGTAAAATGGGTAGACTTTAATACTCTTAAATATAAAGCTAAATGTTTGATAAAATATCATATAAGCATAAATATCATTGAAGTACTTCAATCAAATCAATTGAGTTTTTTATTTTGTAATTTTTTAAAATTTTAAGGTCATTTTTAATTAGGACAAAATTATGATGTATATTTTTTTAACTTATCCAAGATATTCTTATATTATAATTGTTAAATTTCTTGGTAATTTTAAGGCTAGGACTTGGATATAGTTTTCTAAATTAACAGGTATATTTATAATAAGTCATACAGTAATTAATATATATACTACTATTATGTTTTTTTATTGCAATTTGAAAAGTGCTTAATTTTAAGCTATAAGTCAAAATCTCTTATGCATTTCCAAAAGCTTTTTTTATTTTAAATATTACTAAAATTATCCTTGCCATAATTATTTAGTATAATTGTACATAAGAAGTTGTACCAAAGGACAATGTATATATTGGTTATTCAAGTATAAGCCCTTCTTCACTTGAGCATCATTGCAAACTCATAATTATGAGATTAATTGTGAGATTAATTGTTGGACAAACAATGTCATCTCATCATCTACAAGAAATTAAGGACTTATCCGAACGAATCCTCAAAATTGTAAATGGTGAGCTGGGTGAAAAAGTCAATAGAGAAACCTTGGTTGATATTCTTGATATTTACTAATCCGGAATGCCGAAGATCATATTCCAGCCATTGTTGAAAGCACTATCATTCACTTAAAAGTAACTTTCCATAAAGTAATTTTTTGAAGAAAGAGCAATCATGACGCCAACAAACGACGTTGTGGAGATAGTAAACGATTATGTGATGTTTATAATTTCAAAAGACAAGCGGATATATCACGTTGTGGAGATAGTAAACGATTACGTGATGTCTATAATTTCAAAAGACAAACGGATATATCGTAGTTTTGATAGTATATGCAAAATTTCTGCCCTCTAAAAGTCAAAATCAAGTATATCGAATGAATTTTTTTGGACAGTATCAAGTGTTCTCGAATTCCAAATCACATCTTAAAATCGTAAGTTAGAGTTTCAATTATGCTAATTCAAAATATGGATCAATCATCAGAATTATGTAATGTCACATCATTAATAATTATCCAAACACGTAACCATATTATTGAACAAAAAAATTCGGGGAATAATTCTGAGAGTAAAATATTTATTCCACAATTGATATTAAGCCCCTTAGATATCAGATTACCATTTAAATTTCAAATACGTAAGTTTCCACTTATTATGAGCTTTGCCATGACTATATTTAAGAGTCAAGGTCAAAGGCTTTCTCATATCAGTGTGTATCTTCCAAATTCCGTATTCGGTCATGGTTAGTTTTATGTAGCCATATCAAGAGTGAAGATCAAAAAAGATTAGAAATCTTTTCTTGCAATGAGAATGATTAAACAGATCAAATAGTGTAGTTTATAAATAAGTATTTATAATGAACGATTTACATATTATATATTTACATAAAAATTCTTTTTTGTATTCCCATGTAATTACACGGGTGTTATACTAGTAATATAGATATTGGTTGGTAATCCGTAGGTAAGCGGTCACTAAATGCCTACTGAGCTAATCCGTCGAAAAAATTCATCAGTACTTTGGGAATTTCTTGTCGTGTACCAAGTACTAAACTTAAAATATCAAGAAAATATTCGAATTATTTTGAATTTTTTATATGCAAAATCGAAAACTAAATCACTACATCGAGATCAGTAACCATTTTTCTCTCGATAAACAACATAGTCAATCCATCCAGTCTATCCTGTGACATGGTTGATCAAAGATAGCTTTTTTTATCAATTACAACTTGAAAAAACTTCTTACAGCTGTAGCAACAGTAACCGGAATAGTTCAAAAAATATGTAAGTTACCCATGCATTAGGAAAACACAAATGCATATTTTTAATGAACTCCAACACTTCAATGGATTTGGTAGATTCTTTCGGCAATGTGTTTCTGAACAATTGCAACTCCGAAAACGATTCACATGCACCAATATTGGAAGCATTCTCATTTTTCAAAAAATTCTCAAATGTAGCACATGAACTCTTCAAACTCTCATCGCTTGTCGATCTTAGCTTACCTAAATTAAATAAAAATCTAAAAATTATATCATACTTTTGAAACTGATCAAATCTGGACCTGAGTATAAAAATAGCACAAACAATTATCATTAAAAAATTGCTAATCTAGAAAGATTATTCAGCAGACTGTATTGGATCATCACTAGAATTCTCATCAAAAAAAATTACAATGCAAACGAGTTACATGAAATTACCGGTTCAACATCCATTTCAAATGCAATTACTTCAGCTTCATCCTTTACAATTTCAAGACCACTATCCCTACATTCTTCAAAAAGGAGAATAAGTTCTTTCATCAGTTTTATACTCACATCAAGTCCTATATCTTTGCTTTGAAATATCTTGCTAATGTTATTCACCTTTCTCAAGATTTCATATTCCCAGAAAGATTCTCAGGGTGTAATACCCCGATTTTTCAGATATATTTTTCGTTTATATGTTGGATATCGTTGGTGGATAATTGTGTTTGAGGATGTTGTGAACGTATGATAATGTTATTGAAATGCGTATATGTATTCATTGTGCCGTATGATCGTTTGGTATGTCGAGATGTTGGTCGAGGATAGCTGAATATGGCTAAGCACAGCCACGATAGCGCATGCTATGAGATATTCTTAGCGCACGCTACGAGGCACGAGTAGCGCACGCTACGTTGTGTAGTTAGCGTACGCTAATAGGTTCGCATTATGTACGCTGAGGAGGGTCCTTAATGTACGTAAGACTTTCTGGGAAAGATTCGGAAGGCGGCCAACATCTAGGCTCGGGTTGATGTTTATCGGCATTTAGCGCACGCTACTAAGGATGGTTAGCGCACGCTAATATCAGATCGTCCGACAAGGAATCTTGGCTTTCGGCGAGTGGACCCGGCAACTTGCGACGCGTGTCCAGATAAGGTCAGCGGGTGTTTGTCATATAGGGATAGCGCACGCTAAACCGTATGGTTAGCGCATGCTAATTCCAGATCGGGCAGAGGGAATCTTGTCCTTGTCAGATGTTGTTGGCATGTGGGGGCACGAGTGGTAGGTGTGTACTATAGCAAGTCAACTTCGGATAGCGCATGCTAAGGTCAATGACTTGCGTACGCTAGGCAGGATGTTTTACGTACGTTAATGCATGGATATTACGTACGTAAGCTAGTTTACGAAGCAAGGCAGTAGCCTCTGGGCTGCGATAGCGCACGCTAACAAAGTCAGTTAGCGTACGCTAAGGCTATAGCGCACGCTAAACATGAGATGTTAGCGCACGCTAATAATGAATATTATAAAAGGAGGGCAGACGGGTATTGTGAGGCATTTCGTCCATTCTTCTTCCTTCAGTCGGGAGAGAGTGAGTTGGGAGTCATTTGGGATTCCCAAACACTGTATAATGATAAGCTTTAACAACATTATATTGAGAGCATGAATTCAAGCCTTGTTCTTCAAGTTATTCATGATTCTTGGAATGGAGTTCAAGTGTTCTTCTTTTTGGTTCGTCTAATCCAGGTAAATTTGGTATCCCTTTTGTTTATGGTTCGTTTTTAAGAATGATTACATGTGAGGAGCATGTTGGACAATCATGTTATGATATTATACGTTGATTATGATTGTGGAATCATAGAGTTCTTGATGTCCTTGATCTTGTTGTTACAATTCTTGAGGCCATATGATATAGATGTTGAGGAAGATGATGTTTATGATGACTGGTGATTCGTTTATATAGTGTTTAGATGGTATCTAAATCATAGTGATGATAGTGGTTGATTTTGAAGAGATGAATCATGATACGAGGTTGAATTCCAGATTGAGTATGTTATGATCCTTGTTACCAAGTTGGTCCGATTATTGACATGATTATTGTTCTAGGGTGATTAATCAATAGGTATAACCGTTGTGCTTCGTTGGAAGACCGTAGATTCGTTCCAGTCGGGGCTGAAGAGCTCGTAGACGAGGGCGATAAGTTTGGTGTTGGTTTTGTCGTGTTGGTATCCAGGCAAGTGTTTACTTGTTCGGTTGTAATGTTTTGATGAGTAATTCCATTTACATTTCATAAGTATTTTATGTTGTATTGCATATTGACGAATGTTCAGTGATGTTCTTAAATGATTAGAATGCACAATTGATGATTGTTGAGATACTTGGACAATCTTGGGAAGATTGTAGTATTCGGATATTGTTAATGTCATTTTGGATATTCTTGGTCTGTGGTATGCATTTCGGAAGGGAGTCCGGATAGAGGTATGTTTTATGGTAATCATACATAGATGATTATGTACGAGAAAGTATTCGATATTGAGGTATTGTACGGTATTGTTGTGATACTGGGATTTTTATGGTATTATCGTGATATTGGGATTTTGACGAGAATTGTTGGATTACCGGAATTGGTAAGGTTATCGTTGAGGTTATTATTCTCATGATGCATGGCATGTGAATATTTATGTTTATGTACTTGCGGTTATTTGTCGGGCATTATTGCTGACCCCATTGTGGGACTTGTTTTTCAGGTATTGAGGGCTTTGATGGTAGCGGTCGTGAGGCGGGGATTCCGGACGATACTGGCTATGGCATATTGTTGGGGAATCGTGTATTTTGTTTGTGTGTATCATTATTGATGTATATGTATCTTGGACTGTATTTCTATCCGCTGCGTGAGTTCTTTCAAATGGCATTCGGTTTTTTGCCAACTGAGTTTCATTTCGAAAACCGATTCCCGTAATCGAGTTTTTGGCCTTGATCATTTTGACGGTAGTTGGTGTTTTCAAATGATTTTGTGAGTTTTGGAAAATACTACCGTCATCGGCCTTTTTGGGCGTTTTTGTAAATAGTTTTTAGCCTGGTGGGTTCCGGCACGGGGCCCACGGCATGTAATATTCCCGGGCTGAACCGGGGCTGTTACAATTATGGTATCGGAGCCCAAGGTTTTTGTGATAACCGGGCATGTGTGTTATGTGGCTCTACCGGTGTGGTAGTAGCGTGATGGTTGTAATGTTTTGGAACTGTGTGATTTTTGAGTACTGTCGTGGTGATGTGTGGGTTTGGGGATTGTTGGTGTTCCTGAGACCGACGAGGCAGGGAGTGAACGCCGGTGCCGTGGTCATGTGCAATGTGCGGCTCCAATCGGGAAGTGAATTCCGGTGCGAGGTACGTGTAATGTGCGGCTTTCGATGTGGAGTGGAACGCTGGTGATACGTGCATGTGACAAGGAGCGGCTCATGCGCTTTAGGTGAGGAGACACAGCGTCACAGATCCCACAAAACTCGACAGTGCTCTAAACTTGTTGTGGTCTTGGCGGAGACCAATCGTTTTCAAATTGTGATTATTCCTGTTTTGGCATTCTTGTTGTGTTGAGATTTATGAAATGGTGTCATATGTTAGTATCACGGGAGATCTTCGTCTTCACTGACCTGTAAGTATGTTGTTCGGATTATTCGATAATTCTTGGTTATCTTGGTGATTTTGGATTTTCTGTTGAATTGTTGTTTGTGCGAGTGACTACAAGTTTCGAGGACGAAACTTATTTTTTAAGGGGGGTAGAGTGTAATACCCCGATTTTTCGGATATATTTTTCGTTTATATGTTGGATATCGTTGGTGGATAATTGTGCTTGAGGATGTTGTGGACGTATGATAATGTTATTGAAATGCGTATATGTATTCATTGTGCCGTATGATCGTTTGGTATGTCGAGATGTTGGTCGAGGATAGCTGAATATGGTTAAGCACAGCCACGATAGCGCACGCTATGAGATATTCTTAGCGCACGCTACGAGGCACGATTAGCGCACGCTACGTTGTGTAGTTAGCGTACGCTAATAGGTTTGCATTATGTACACTGAGGAGGGTCCTTAACGTACGTAAGACTTTCTGGGAAAGATTCGGAAGGCGGCCAACATATAGGCCCGGGTTGATGTTTATCAGCATTTAGCGCATGCTACTAAGGATGGTTAGCGCATGCTAATATCAGATCATCCGACAAGGAATCTTGGCTTTCGGCGAGTGGACCCGGCCACTTGCGACGCGTGTCCATATAAGGTCAGCGGGTGTTTGTCATGTAGGGCTAGCGCATGCTAAACCGTATGGTTAGCGCATGCTAAACCGTATGGTTAGCGCACGCTAATTCCAGATCGGGCAGAGGGAATCTTGTCCTTGTCACATGTTGTTCGCATGTGGGGGCACGAGTGGTAGGTGTGTACTGTAGCAAGTCAACTTCGGATAGCGCACGCTAAGGTCAATGACTTGCGTACGCTAGGCAGGATGTTTTACGTATGTTAATGCATGGGCATTACGTACGTAAGCTAGTTTATGAAGCAACGCAGTAGCCTCTGGGCTGCGATAGCGCACGCTAACAAAGTCAGTTAGGGCACGCTAAGGCTATAGCGCACGCTAAACATGAGATGTTAGCGCACGCTAATAATGAATATTATAAAAGGAGGGCAGACGGGTATTGTGAGGCATTTCGTCCATTCTTCTTCCTTCAGTCGGGTGAGAGAGAGTTGGGAGTCATTTGGGATTCCCAAACACTGTATAATGATAATCTTTAACAACATCATATTGAGAGCATGAATTCAAGCCTTGTTCTTCAAGTTATTCATGATTCTTGGAATGGAGTTCAAGTGTTCTTCTTTTTGGTTCGTCTAATCCAGGTAAATTTGGTATCCCTTTTGTTTATGGTTCGTTTTTAAGGATGGTTACATGTGAGGAGCATGTTGGACAATCATGTTATGATATTATATGTTGATTATGATTGTGGAATCATAGAGTTCTTGATGTCCTTGATCTTGTTGTTACAATTCTTAAGGCCATATGATATAGATGTTGAGGAAGATGATGTTTATGATGACTGGTGATTCGTTTATACCATGTTTAGATGGTATTCTAAATCACAGTGATGATAGTGGTTGATTTAGAAGAGATGAATCATGATACGAGGTTGAATTCCAGATTGAGTATGTTATGATCCTTGTTACCAAGTTGGTCCGATTATTGACATGATTATTGTTCTAGGGTGATTAATCAATAGGTATAACCGTTGTGCTTCGTTGGAAGACCGTAGATTCGTTCCAGTCGGTCCAGAAGAGCTCGTAGACGAGGGCGATGAGTTTGGTGTTGGTTTTGTCGTGTTGGTATCCAGGCAAGTGTTTACTTGTTCGGTTGTAATGTTTTGATGAGTAATTCCATTTACATTTCATAAGTATTTTATGTTGTATTGCATATTGACGAATGATCAGTGATGTTCTTAAAGGATTAGAATGCACAATTGATGATTGTTGAGATACTTGGACAATCTTGGGAAGATTGTAGTATTCGGATATTGTTAATGTCATTTTGGATATTCTTGGTCTGTGGTATGCATTTCGGAAGGGAGTCCGGATAGAGGTATGTTTTATGGTAATCGTACATAGATGATTATATACGAGAAAGTATTCGGTATTGAGGTAATGTACGGTATTGTTGTGATACTGGGATTTTTATGGTATTATCGTGATATTGAGATTTTGACGAGAATCGTTGGATTACCGGAAGTGGTAAGGTTATCGTTGAGGTTATTATTCTCATGATGCATGGCATGTGAATATTTATGTTTATGTACTTGCGGTTATTTGTCGGGCATTATTGCTGACCTCGTTGTGGGACTTGTTTTTCAGGTATTGAGGACTTTGATGGTAGCGGTCGTGAGGCGAGGATTCCGGACGATACTGGCTATGGCATATTGTTGGGGAATCGTGTATTTTGTTTGTGTATATCATTATTGATGTATATGTATCTTGGACTGTATTTCTATCCGCTGCGTGAGTTCTTTCAAATGGCTTTCGGCTTTTTGCCAACTGAGTTTCATTTTGAAAACCGATTCCCTTAATCGAGTTTTTGGCCTTGATCATTTTGACGGTAGTTGGTGTTTTCAAATGATTTTGTGAGTTTTGGAAAATACTACCATCATTGGCCTTTTTGGGCATTTTTGTAAATGGTATTTAGCCTGGTGGGTTCCGGCGCGGGGCCCACGGCGTGTAATATTCCCAGGCTGAACCGGGGGTGTTACAATTATGGTATCGAAGCCCAAGGTTTTGTGATAACCGGGCATGTGTGTTATGTGGCTCTACCGGTGTGGTAGTAGCGTGATGGTTGTAATGTTTTGGAACTGTGTGATTTTTGAGTACTGTCGTGGTGATGTGTGGGTTTGGGGATTGTTGGTGTTCGTGAGACCGACGAGGTAGGTAGTGAATGCCGGTGCCGTGGTCATGTGCAATGTGCGGCTCCAATCGGGAAGTGAACGACGGTGCGAGGCACGTGTAATGTGCGGCTTTCGATGTGGAGTGGAACGCCGGTGATACGTGCATGTGATAAGGAGTGGCTCATGCGCTTTAGGTGAGGAGACACAGCGTCACAGATCCCACAAAACTCGACCGTGCTCTAAACTTGTTGTGGTCTTGGCGGAGACCAATCGTTTTCAAATTGTGATTATTTCTGTTTTGGCATTCTTGTTGTGTCGAGATTTTTGAAATGGTGTCATATGCTAGTATCATGGGAGATCTTCGTCTTCACTGACCTGTAAGTATGTTGTTCGGATTATTCGATAATTCTTGGTTATCTTGGTGATTTTGGATTTTCTGTTGAATTGTTGTTTGTGCGAGTGACTACAAGTTTCGAGGACGAAACTTATTTTTAAGAGGGGTAGAGTGTAATACCCCGATTTTTCGGATATATTTTTCGTTTAAATGTTGGATATCGTTGGTGGATAATTGTGCTTGAGGATGTTGTGAACGTATGATAATGTTATTGAAATGCATATATGTATTCATTGTGCCGTATGATCGTTTGGTATGTCGAGATGTTGGTCGAGGATAGCTGAATATGGCTAAGCACAGCCACGATAGCGCACGCTATGAGATATTCTTAGCGCACGCTACGAGGAACGAGTAGCGCACGCTACGTTGTGTAGTTAGCGTACGCTAATAGGTTCGAATTATGTACGCTGAGGAGGGTCCTTAATGTACGTAAGACTTTCTGGGAAAGATTCGGAAGGCGGCCAACATGTAGGCCCGGGTTGATGTTTATCGGCATTTAGCGCACGCTACTAAGGATGGTTAGCGCACGCTAATATCAGATCGTCCGACAAGGAATCTTGGCTTTCGGCGAGTGGACCCGGCCACTTGCGACGCGTGTCCAGATAAGGTCAGCGGGTGTTTGTCATGTAGGGCTAGCGCACGCTAAACCGTATGGTTAGCGCACGCTAATTCCAGATCGGGCAGAGGTAATCTTGTCCTTGTCAGATGCTGTTGGCATGTGGGGGCACGAGTGGTAGGTGTGTACTGTAGCAAGTCAACTTCGGATAGCGCACGCTAAGGTCAATGACTTGCGTATGCTAGGCATGATGTTTTACATACGTTAATGCATGGGCATTACATACATAAGCTAGTTTACGAAGCAAGGCAGTAGCCTCTGGGCTGCGATAGCGCACGCTAACAAAGTGAGTTAGCGCACGCTAAGGCTGTAGCGCACGCTAAACATGAGATGTTAGCGCACGCTAATAATGAATATTATAAAAGGAGGGCAGACGGGTATTATGAGGCATTTCGTCCATTCTTCTTCCTTCAGTCGGGAGAGAGAGTTGGGAGTCATTTGGGATTCCCAAACACTGTATAATGATAATCTTTAACAACATTATATTGAGAGCATGAATTCAAGCCTTGTTCTTCAAGTTATTCATGATTCTTGGAATGGAGTTCAAGTGTTCTTCTTTTTGGTTCGTCTAATCCAGGTAAATTTGGTATCCCTTTTGTTTATGGTTCGTTTTTAAGGATGGTATGTGAGGAGCATGTTGGACAATCATGTTATGATATTATATGTTGATTATGATTGTGGAATCATAGAGTTCTCGATGTCCTTGATCTTGTTGTTACAATTCTTGAGGCCATATGATATAGATGTTGAGGAAGATGATGTTTATGATGACTAGTGATTCGTTTATACCGTGTTTAGATGGTATTCTAAATCACAGTGATGATAGTAGTTGATTTAGAAGAGATGAATCATGATACGAGGTTGAATTCCAGATTGAGTATGTTATGATCCTTGTTACCAAGTTGGTCCGATTATTGACATGATTATTGTTCTAGGGTGATTAATCAATAGGTATAACCGTTGTGCTTCGTTGTAAGACCGTAGATTCATTCCAGTCGGGGCTGAAGAGCTCGTAGACGAGGGCGATGAGTTCGGTATTGGTTTTGTCGTGTTGGTATCCAGGCAAGTGTTTACTTGTTCGGTTGTAATGTTTTGATGAGTAAATCCATTTACATTTCATAAGTATTTTATGTTGTATTGCATATTGACGAATGTTCAGTGATGTTCTTAAAGGATTAAAATGCACAATTGATGATTGTTGAGATACTTGGACAATCTTGGGAAGATTGTAGTATTCGGATATTGTTAATGTCATTTTGGATATTCTTGGTCTGTGGTATGCATTTTGGAAGGGAGTCCGGATAGAGGTATGTTTTATGGTAATCGTACATAGATGATTAAGTACGAGAAAGTATTCGGTATTTAGGTATTGTATGGTATTGTTGTGATACTGGGATTTTTATGGTATTATCGTGATATTGGGATTTTGACGAGAATCGTTGGATTACCGGAAGTGGTAAGGTTATCGTTGAGGTTATTATTCTCATGATGCATGGCATGTGAATATTTATGTTTATGTACTTGCGGTTATTTGTTGGGAATTATTGCTGACCCCGTTGTGGGACTTGTTTTTCAGGTATTGAGGACTTTGATGGTAGCGGTCGTGAGGCGAGGATTCCGGACGATACTGGCTATGGCATATTGTTGGGGAATCGTGTATTTTTTTTGTGTATATCATTATTGATGTATATGTATCTTGGACTGTATCTCTATCCGCTACGTGAGTTCTTTCAAATGGCTTTCGGCTTTTTGCCAACTGAGTTTCATTTCGAAAACCGATTCCCTTAATCAAGTTTTTTGCCTTGATCATTTTGACGGTAGTTGGTGTTTTCAAATGATTTTGTGAGTTTTGGAAAATACTACCGTCATCGGCCTTTTTGGGCGTTTTTGTAAATAGTTTTTAGCCTGGTGGGTTCCGGCGCGGGGCCCACGGCGTGTAATATTCCCGGGCTGAACCGGGGGTGTTACAATTATGGTATCGGAGCCCAAGGTTTTGTCATAACCGGGCATGTGTGTTATGTGGCTCTACCGGTGTGGTAGTAGCGTGATGGTTGTAATGTTTTGGAAATGTGTGATTTTTGAGTACTGTCGTGGTGATGTGTGGGTTTGGGGATTGTTGGTGTTCCTGAGACCGACGAGGCAGGGAGTGAACGCCGGTGCCGTGGTCATGTGCAATGTGCGGCTCCAATCGGGAAGTGAACGCCGGTGCGAGGCACGTGGAATGTGTGGCTTTCGATGTGGAGTGGAACGCCGGTGATACGTGCATGTGACAAGGAGCGGCTCATGCGCTTTAGGTGAGGAGACACAGCGTCACATGTCCCACAAAACTCGACAGTGCTCTAAACTTGTTGTGGTCTTGGCGGAGACCAATCATTTTCAAATTGTGATTATTCCTGTTTTGGCATTCTTGTTGTGTCGAGATTTTTGAAATGGTGTCATATGCTAGTATCACGGGAGATCTTCGTCTTCACTGACCTGTAAGTATGTTGTTCGGATTATTCGATAATTCTTGGTTATCTTGGTGATTTTGAATTTTCTGTTGAATTGTTGTTTGTGCGAGTGACTACAAGTTTCGAGGACGAAACTTATTTTTTAATGGGGGTAGAGTGTAATACCCCGATTTTTCGGATATATTTTTCGTTTATATGTTGGATATCGTTGGTGGATAATTGTGCTTGAGGATGTTGTGAACGTATGATAATGTTATTGAAATGCGTATATGTACTCATTGTGCTGTATGATCGTTTGGTATGTCGAGATGTTGGTCGAGGATAGCTGAATATGGCTAAGCACAGCCACGATAGCGCACGCTATGGGATATTCTTAGAGCACGCTACGAGGAACGAGTAGCGCACGCTACGTTGTGTAGTTAGCGTACGCTAATAGGTTCGCATTATGTACGCTGAGGAGGGTCCTTAACGTACGTAAGACTTTCTGGGAAAGATTCGGAAGGCGGCCAACATGTAGGCCCGGGTTGATGTTTATCGGCATTTAGCGCACGCTACTAAGGATGGTTAGCGCACGCTAATATCAGATCGTCCGACAAGGAATCTTGGTTTTCGGCGAGTGGACCCAACCACTTGCGACGCGTGTCCAGATAAGGTCAGCGGGTGTTTGTCATGTAGGGCTAGCGCACGCTAAACCGTATGGTTAGCGCATGCTAATTCCAGATCGGGCAGAGGGAATCTTGTCCTTGTCAGATGTTGTTGGCATGTGGGGGCACGAGTGGTAGGTGTGTACTGTAGCAAGTGAACTTCGGATAGCGCACGCTAAGGTCAATGACTTGCGTACGCTAGGCATGATGTTTTACGTACGTTAATGCATGGGCATTACGTACGTAATCTAGTTTACGAAGCAAGGCAGTAGGCCTCTGGGCTGCGATAGCGCACGCTAACAAAGTCAGTTAGCGCACGCTAGGGCTGTAGCGCACGCTAAACATGAGATGTTAGCGCACGCTAATAATGAATATTATAAAAGGAGGGCAGACGGGTATTGTGAGGCATTTCGTTCATTCTTCTTCCTTCAATCGGGAGAGAGAGAGTTGGGAGTCATTTGGGATTCCCAAACACTGTATAATGATAATCTTTAACAACATTATATTGAGAGCATGAATTCAAGCCTTGTTCTTCAAGTTATTCATGATTCTTGGAATGGAGTTCAAGTGTTCTTCTTTTTGGTTCGTCTAATCCAGGTAAATTTGGTATCCCTTTTGTTTATGGTTCGTTTTTAAGGATGGTTACATGTGAGGAGCATGTTGGACAATCATGTTATGATATTATATGTTGATTATGATTGTGGAATCATAGAGTTCTTGATGTCCTTGATCTTGTTGTTACAATTCTTGAGGCCATATGATATAGATGTTGAGGAAGATGATGTTTATGATGACTGGTGATTCGTTTATACCGTGTTTAGACGGTATTCTAAATCACAGTGATGATAGTGGTTGATTTAGAAGAGATGAATCATGATACGAGGTTGAATTCCAGATTGAGTATGTTATGATCCTTGTTACCAAGTTGGTCCGATTGTTGACATGATTATTGTTCTAGGGTGATTAATCAATAGGTATAACCATTGTGCTTCGTTGGAAGACCGTAGATTCGTTCCAGTCGGGGCTGAAGAGCTCGTAGACGAGGGCGATGAGTTCGGTGTTGGTTTTGTCGTGTTGGTATCCAGGTAAGTGTTTACTTGTTCGGTTGTAATGTTTTGATGAGTAATTCCATTTACATTTCATAAGTATTTTATGTTGTATTGCATATTGACGAATGTTTAGTGATGTTCTTAAAGGATTAGAATGCACAATTGATGATTGTTGAGATACTTGGACAATCTTGGGAAGATTGTAGTATTCGGATATTGTTAATGTCATTTTGGATATTCTTGGTCTGTGGTATGCATTCCGGAAGGGAGTCCGGATAGAGGTATGTTTTATAGTAATCGTACATAGATGATTATGTACGAGAAAGTATTCGGTATTGAGGTATTGTACGGTATTGTTGTGATACTGGGATTTTTATGGTATTAACGTGATATTGGGATTTTGACGAGAATCGTTGGATTACCGGAAGTGGTAAGGTTATCGTTGAGGTTATTATTCTCATGATGCATGGCATGTGAATATTTATATTTATGTACTTGCGGTTATTTGTCGGGCATTATTGCTGACCCCGTTGTGGGACTTGTTTTTCAGGTATTGAGGACTTTGATGGTAGCGGTCGTGAGGCGAGGATTCCGGACGATACTGGCTATGGCATATTATTGGGGAATCGTGTATTGTTTGTGTATATCATTATTGATGTATATGTATCTTGGACTGTATTTCTATCCGCTGCGTGAGTTCTTTCAAATGGCTTTCGGCTTTTTGCCAACTGAGTTTCATTTCGAAAACCGATTCCCTTAATCAAGTTTTTTGCCTTGACCATTTTGACGGTAGTTGCTGTTTTCAAATGATTTTGTGAGTTTTGGAAAATACTACCGTCATCGGCCTTTTTGGGTGTTTTTGTAAATGGTTTTTATCCTGGTGGGTTCCGGCGCGGGGCCCACGGCGTGTAATATTCCCGGGCTAAACCGGGGGTGTTACACAGGGTGCGCGTGAGTGAGGACAAAACGCGCTAGAAAAGACTCGTGTTGGTATAGTGAGACACTCATCATCATTCTGCCAGAGCAGGAACCGGGGACAATGTCACTTCCCGAGGGGACTAAAAACTGGTATCGGAGCCGATCACATGTTTGAATTCTCTTGGGAGTATGATGCAACAAAGGCTGCTAGAAGATGCGGAACTAAGAGGCTTGGCGTGCAGTGGAGGTGTCCATATAGTCGGAACTGAGATGATGACCCAATGGAGGTAAATGAAAATGGAACTAAAACTGGCGCGGGCGGAGATTTCCAAGTACTCGAGCAGATGCTGGAAGGTGTTGAGGGATTGTTGGGCTATGGCCCAACATCTTACTTGCATGGGCTTAAGACGTGCGACGCAGCCTGTGATTCGACTTGCGAGATCTCTACTAAGAAGTGGTTAAAAGAATTAATTTGGACTACTCATACCAACAAGATGCATCTTCCTTTCTGGTAGCCATCCCATAGAAACACAAAAGTTAAGCGTATTTGGCTTTGAGTAGTTACGGAATGGGCGACCCCCTAGGAAATTTCTCAAGTCGCACGTGAGTGAGGACAAACGCACTCAAAAAGACTAGTGTTGATACAGTGGGGACATTCATCATCATTCTGCCACGTGTTACTTCTTGAGGGGACCAACACTCTCGCAATCTTGTCCATCGCAAAATAGCATGGGAGATAAAGAACTCAAGTACCCAATTCCTCGAAATAAAAGTTTCTAAAACGGGGGAAAATTTTGGGAATAATCCTCCCTGTGTTTGATAATTGCCTCATACAGCAAGAATCTTGAAAGTCGGAATATTAATCAAGTATGAACGCTGTTAGGAGAACATCATGCAGCTCGTCCATATAGTCAAGATCTTCCAGCAAAGTCAAGAGTCTAATACTACAACATAGTCATCAAGATACAACAAAGACGAAGATGTTGTACACAACAAACATGTTGTAAGTGTTTTACTTAGGAAAAGTTAAACACAAATCCAACAGGACTGAAGAAACTTTAAACCGTTGAAAAAGTAAATATTTTTTATTCATAAAGTATTCAGGGTTAAAGTAGCATTTAATGTTGATAGTGTTGTACGGCGATTTATACGCCTCGATGGCGATCGGTATAAGGGCCGAGCGACCGAGTTCACGACCAAAGGAGCTGCGGCGAACTTGTCAAAATGAAGATAGCAATCCACATTCGAGTATCTAGCGATCGACTCCCAAGGCGATCGCCTTTTGGCACCTAGCGATCGATTCTGGTGCCCGACCAAGGACGACCGTCCTGTGCCACGAACAAGGCCATCGTCCGTCAAAGTCTACGAAGACTGGATCACGAAGCAAGGACCCATGTGCAGATCCGCGAAAGGCACCGCAGAACATGGATCGTTGACTCCAGCCCATCAGCAGCTGTCAGTGACAAGGACGGCCTCACCTACCGACAGACCCGCCGAAAGGTCCTAAGTAGGGCCTCCCAAGACAGCGACAGAGACGCGTGTTGGCCTCTCATTGGTTCGCACTTCTGGCAGCCAGCAACTTCTGCGGACTTTAAGGAGACCAACCCATGTGCTAAAGACGATCGCCCGCTTATTATAATACAGCAGAGGCGATCGCCCAGCGACTCTCATTGTAATTGTACTCAACATTAATATTTGTACTCCCAAGTATTTGTATTAATAATATCTCGCGAGAGCATTCAAGCCCGGGACCAACAATCCTGGAAAATCTTGTGTTATTTACTTTCCCCATGGATGTGCTCTCGCATTTGTTTGTTACTCGACCATTCCAGCAATATCATCTCCGGATAATAGTTTGGGTAACAACAATTGGCGCTAGAAGAAGGGGGATCTTAACCTTCATTTTCATTCCGACCGTCCCGAAGAACACTCACTGTTCTCTAAGGCATATACTTGAAAAAACCCTCACTGTTCTTCAAAGAAAAGCCTTCAGAGTCATGACGTCTGCCACCACATCGAAGAGAGCCACTCTCCGAACCGCCGGACATCATATCCCGGCTCGATCCGAGCCCCAACCGATGGCAGAGGGTAGCCGCGGCGATGCGAGACTCTCGATCCTGCACCTGAGGGACGGACCCAGCCTTTCGCTCGACCAGTTCCAATTGCGGAACAGATCTAGGAGGCTATGGCCATCCTAAGGGAGCGACGGAGAGCATGCGCAGCGCCCGCTATAACTCCCTCGGCCATCCGCCGCGCGGGCAAATGGAAGTTCAAAGGGCTACTGGCCGAGCGATCGTCAGAAAGCCCCGATTCGCGAGAAAAGGCTCTCACGAGGCGGGACGGTTCCATCTTCAGCCGCTTGGGAAGCGATCCAACATGGCGGTCGGGGCATCCTGGCCCCAACCACGAGACGACGGAATCCGAGTCCGTCACCAGGAGTTCGGCATACCCAACTCCCAGCCAAATACAGGACAGTTGTTTGGCTCTCTTCCGCCGAAGAGTCGAGCCACGCGGCAAGGACATCATCAACAGCGGAGCCAGGGGGTCAGTACTTGATCGCCTCGACTCCCACTCCGAGCGTCTAGCCGCAAGCAGCCAGGCCGCGGCGATGGCCGCTATGCAACGCCAGCTTGACGAGATGAAAGCGCTCTTCGATACTGGGGCAAGCGCTAGTAGAAAGATCAACGGACCGACTGAGCCACTCGCGGTCCACATCGAGCTTGCCCCCGTGCAACCAAGGATCGCTCCTCCCAAAACACCTTTGTACGAAGGGAGATCGGACCCCGAGACCCAACTAAGCAAGTCCCGGATTTACATGACCGGGTGTGGGGCATCAGACGCGACCAAGTGCCGAATATTCCCGTTAACATTGGGCGAGCTGGCCCATAGGTGGTACGTCTCACTAACACCGAGATCGATCATCTCCTTTGAGAAACTGGCGAGTGACTTCACGTCATACTTCGCCGCCAAGGTCGCTAGACCAGAAGGCCCCCATCGCATGATGAAAATCAGGCAGGGGGAAGACGAATCCGATGCAGATTACATCGACCGGGTGGATGAAATAGTCCTCACCGGCGAGCCCATCAGCGACGAGCTCGCTCTCTACTCGGTCCTAGGGGGATTCTACGGTCATTCGCCCATGTTTAGGCACCTCATGAAGGACATTCCCCCGGCCTACGCGATCTTCCGCGCTAAGGCCGCCGATTTTTTGGCCAGGCAGAAGCTGCTCACCCTCCGCCTAGGCGAGGGGACGCCTCTTACCGTACGAAAAACGGCGATCGCCAAAACCAAAAAGGCGATCACCAAGCCACCCGACGATTTCAAGGCCTTCGAGGATGTGGAAGCCCATCTCCTCCACAAGTTCAACCGAACTCCGGCCCACATTTTTTACGCCATCAAGGGGCGTGAACTGCTAAACAAGCCAAAGGCGATAAGGGACAACGGTCATCTGGACCACAATCAATATTGTGCTTACCACAAGAGTCCCGGCTACAGCACCAACCAATGCCGCGACCTCCTCAGACAACTCTGGAGATTGTTCGAGGAGGGCAAGTTGGACAGTTTATTGGTTTAGCCGGAGCCCCATCGATGTCCCGATACGGTCGCCAGAGTCGAACGCGAACAGGCCGGTAAGCTCATACGAGTCGACCCCTCGATCAACCTCGGCGACCGGATCTATATGCTTCAATCAAGAGGAGGGAACTTCGGAAGTCTCTCCCCGATTACCGCCTCTTCAAACTAAAGGTTACTGTCTGAGCAAACGCTTCGAAAAAGAGGATGACTCGCTCGCCCTCTAAAGTTCGTCATCAACATGATGGACCTAGGCAGCGGTCGCCTCCCCTAGCACAACGTGTACCGTCGAGGATCGTCATCTGACATGATGATCCGAGGTAGAAAAGTGCCGCCATGGTCGCGAAAATCGATGAAACCGACGATCCGTCCATGCAAGGTTCCTTTGGGCTTCGATCGCTCGCCCTTCGTTTAAATACGAGGCAGGCGTAGCCGAAGGACCCTCCAAAAGCAAATCAGAAGATGACTCGCTCGCCCTCTAAAGTTCGTCATCAACATGAAGAACCTAGGCAAGCGATCGCCTTCCCTTACACAATATATACCGTCGAGGATCGTCCTCTGACATGATGGTCCGAGGTAGAAGAGTGTCGACATGGCTGTGGAGGACGGTGGAACCGTTCTCTGTGCCCGTGCAAGGTCCCTTTGGGCCACGATTGCTCGCCCTTCGTTTAGATACGAGGCGGGCGTAGCCAAAAGGCCCTCCAAAACAGATCTGTGGACACGTTCGCCCGCCCTCAAAGGTCCATCACTTAACATGGTGGATCCGGACAATGCGACGCGTCCCTCTCCCCGTCACAACGTATACCGTCGAGGATCGCCATCTTAATGGCGGTCCGAGGTAGAAAAGTGCTAACAAGCCGTGGTCGTGGAGTCGATTAATCCGACGACGCCCCGCGCAAGGACTCCTCCAGACCAAGACCGCACGCTCTTCGTTTAAATACGAGGCGGGCATAGCCTACGGAGGACCCTCACAATTAAATGAGTCGCGAGAACTTGGCCATCAGACGAAATGTCGCTCGCGTACAAGACATGGTCGTGGAGGTCGGTTTCATCGAACTCCGCGATCGTGCATGGTTCCTCTAGACCGAGATGGACGGCCTTCCTCGAGGAATCTGCAAAATTGAAGACCGCTCACTCAACGATTTATTTTCATCCCCTTACTTTCACTAAGGAAACAAAAACAAGGGGGAAGGGCGGAGCGATGTATACGACGATCGTCCCTATTCAATTACATACGGAGATCGGCATTTTTCAGATGTATGTGCAGCGATCGATTTTGTTGTAAAAGTTATCAATATGAGTTTATCAATTCACTTGGAGCTATACACGCAACAATCTCTCCTCACACATTTGTATAAATTCATGCAAAGACTCAGAAAAGCAATCATTCAAGCAATAAATCGAAAAACAAACTTTCATTTCATTACTTGGAATATCAAAATACAAACATGGTCGCCCGAAGGCTATAGTACAAGGAAAGCTACAATAATTACAAGGCAAAAACAAAAACAAAAAGGACGTAGACCCTCAGGCTGCCCCTGCCTAGCCTTCGCCTTCGGCCACTGGATCGGCCCGCGATCCATCGCCGGCTTCCGGAGCTGCCTCCCCGTCCTCTGGGGCATTTGGATGAACAAGATTTTCGGGAGTCGGGTACCAGCTCAGGTCTACACCGATATCCGAGAGGTCCAAGATCGGCACGGAGAAGGCAGGATGAAGAGGATGCTCCAACGCGTATGCCTTGAAGTTTTCAGCCAGAGGACCGACCTCCAGCCCTCCTTTCTTAGCGGCGCGGAGCGAGTCAGCGAACGCCATGTAATAGGCAAACTCGCTGACGAACTCCACATTGAGAAATGGATCGGCCTCGGTCGCCTCCAGCTTTCCTTTCAACTTCGCAACCGCCTATTGCGCACCCTGAAGCTCGGACTCCTTAGCAGCCGTCTCTCCCCTCGACGACGCCAGCTCGCTAGTCAGCCGAGCGACAGTCACCTTTAGCTGATCGGCTTCCTTCTGGGCAGCCTCGTACGACCGACAGACCTCTGTCATCTGATCCCAAAGGCGGTCGACCGTCGCCCGGGCTCGCTCAGAATCCTGTCTCGCCAGCTCAAGATCCTGACTTGCGCGGTTAGTCGCATCCAAGGAGTCTTTCTCCATAGCCAGGATCCTGTCGGCAAACTCGGAGTTCTGTTTCCGAGTGGCCTCGAGGTCCGCCTGAAGACGAGAAGTAGAAGGACGCCCTTCTAATTCCTTCACAGTCTGGGTAGCCATCGTCGCCGCCTGGAGGGAGAGAGCAAAGGCAGCCTGCATCGCGTCCCCGGATCGCTGGCGGGCGATCGCATCCAAGTCCGTCGTCCAGGCCTTCGGCAAAGCAGAAATGGCCCGGTTGACGTATTGCGGGACATCACAGGCCTTGCGAGGAGATCGGCTCGCGAGGAAATCCAATACCAGCGGCGGGCAAGCCGGGTTAGCGCAGCGGATCCTGCATCAAGAACAGAAGAGTTAGCACATCTCCTACGCAAGTGACAAAACTCAGCAAAACAAACAAAGTTTACCTCTCGGCTTTCTCGGGGTCGCGAACGAAGTACGGTTTCCCGCGAGGGGTCTCGGCCTCGGCAATCGCCATGGCCTACAAGAAAGCCGACGCAGGCGTAGGCTCATCCACCAAGGGAAACCGCGGTGAGCAGAGGCGCGGCGATCGGCGGCTCACCAACAGGGGCAGAGACGGGGGGCTCCCACGACCTCTGTCGCTTGTGGTTCAGCCGGAGTCCCTCCTCCCGAACCTCTCCCTCCGCTGCGATCGGCTCGACATGAAGCCTCACCTCCGGAATAAGAGGTAGCGCCACCGGAGGAACTCAAGTCGACTTCTTCTGGTGCAGGCGGCTCAAAACTCCGGGGTTCGACATGGCGATCTCCGGTGGAGGCTCCAAGAAGCGAGCGAAGCAGACCTCTGCGTTAAGGAACGATCAAGCAACGGTTAGACATTTTCTTCAAACAGGATGATCGCCAAGCAAAAGTAGATCGTAGAAGTTCATACCTAGGACCGAAACATGTCGCGGAAAACGGAACAACCAAGCAGACAACCAACGACTCTCTTTGTTAATCCGGCGACCGTCTAAATCGTCGTCCGGAAGACTACGTATCCGTTCCCAGACGACCAGAAAATCGAAAGGTAGCTCGTCAGCCGCCGGAATATGGAAACCTGCAAAAGGAAGACTAAATTAGATCAGTTTAGAACACATCCGAAACAAAGGTAGAGTCAGAACCCTTACTCGGATTCCTCTCCCGAAAGCCAGCGGGAATATCCAGCTCGCCCGTGGGATTGTCGCTCGCTGATGCCTTCCATGCACCGTCGACCCAGAACCATTTCGCCGGGTTGCTCCGCACCTTGTTCGGGACCCCAAGGATCACCCGACCGGAACGGCCCTGGATATGGTAGCCACCGATGGACCCCTTCTGAACTGTCAGCTTGAACAGGTGGTTCATCTCCAATGGCGAGGGAAGGCGGTACAGTCGGTGACCGCCGAACAAGGTGAGGGCACAGACGATCTGGAGCCAGGCGTTCGGCGTTAGCTGAAGCGGCGCCACATTCCAAGCAACCATCAAGTGGGAGACGGAAAACGATAGAGGGAACCGCAGCCTGGCCTCCATTATTGCTTCATTCACGGCAACCATACCCTCCGGGGGTTGGTCGGCTCGCTCGTTCTCGGCCAGCGCGAAAAGATCCACATCTGAAGGGACATGATACCTCGCCCTCCAGACGGCCAGGTCCTTCCTGGTCGCCGAGCTCCTGATCTGGCCGAGAGACGACTGAGAGCGCTGCGCGGCCCGAAACAGCGACCGCTTCGCGGATTGATAGGGATGGGCGATCGAGTACTCCCGATAGTCGAACTTGGGACTCGGACCAGCCAACCTCTCCATGATTTTTGCGAAGGCCAAATAGGCTTGGCCAAAGGCGCTATGTTGCTCCCAATACGCCCTCACCACCATATCCTTCTCCGCCAGCAAACGCTTCTACTCAGCCGCCGCCTCCCTGGCAGCGTCGGCCTCGATGAATAATGCCTCGACTACCGCAGGATTAATACCGGCGCAGATAGCCTCGGCGGCTGTCTCCATATAGAATTCTGCGGAGGATCCTCCCCGGACAGTCGAAGTCCCGGCGGCAGAGGAGATGTCCATTTCAGACGATGAAGGTACTCCAGACATTCTCAAGAAGAAAAGAGTAGAAAGAGGATTGTTTCTTACCGAAGGGTTGAGTCGATCGACGATCGGCAGACAAAGGCTTCAGAAAATTTTCGGCTATCTTCTTCTCCGATGAAATCGCATAAGGTTCTTAACACTGTAACCCAACCCCTTTTTATAGGAGAAGACGGGGGCTTCCGTGCAAATAAGGAGAATCTCGGGGGCTAAAGTGCAACCGTCGCAATTAATGCCTCCCTTGAAACCCGCGTACGCGTCGTTTCAAGGGCACGCCAGACGAGGAGTCTTAACTAACCGTCGGTCTCCCCCAACAGGAACCCAACACCTGCCCCGGAGACTTTTCCGCGACCGCTGTCATTTCCCGCTCATTTCAGCGACCGACCAAGTCGTCCAAATTCAAAACCAATCCGCTCAAAGACGATCGCCTGTTCCGTAAAATGCTGAGTCACTCGTCAAAGTTAAGCGATCGCCAGTAGAACCACCTCACCCCACGTTTCCAACATCGGAGCGAGCTGGGGGGCAATTGTTATGCGGCGATTTATACGCCTCGACGGCGATCAGTATAAGGGCCGAGCAACCGAGTTCACGACCAAAGGAGCTATGGCGAACTTGTCAAAACAAAGATAACAGTCCACCTTTGAGTATCTAGCGATCGACTCCCAAGGCGATCGCCTTTTGGCACCTAGCGATCGACTCTGGTGCCCGACCAAGGACGACCGTCCTGTGCCACGAACAAGGCATCGTCCGTCAAAGTCTACGAAGACTGGATCACGAAGCAATGATCCATGTGCAGATCCGCGAAAGGCACCGCAGAACACGGATCGTTGACTCCAGTCCATCAGTAGCTGTCAGTCACAAGGACGGCCTCACCTACCAACAGACCCGCCGAAAGGTCCAAAGTAGGGCCTCCCAAGACAGCGACACAGACGCGTGTTGGCCTCTCATTAGTTCGCACTTCTGGCAGCCAGCAACTTCTGCGAACTTTAAGGAGACCAACCCATGTGCTAAAGACGATCGCCCGCTTATTATAATACAGCAGAGGCGATCGCCCAGCGACTCCCAGTCCTATAAATAGAGAACCTCCACCAACTGGAGAAGGGTTCCGTTCAGGAAAACGTTCACAAAAGTACACAAATACGTTCCAGAAAACATTCAGAAATCTCTCCTCTCGGCTTTCTCTCTTGAATCTATTTTAGGATTTCTCTCTCAGCACCTCTCAACCAAAAGACGGTCGACAGAGGCAAGAACTCCCTATAGTTCAGATTCGAAGAGACTCGCAAGTCCAGGAGCTCAGACATTCAGCTAATACACACTGTGTGAGACCGTCGATTTCTCACAGTCGTCACAGCACACCATCGTTGTTACAAGAACTCACAGAGCATCATCTCTGGTTCTTCCGGCAATCTTCACGCTCAATAGCTAAGATAACTAGGGTCTTTACACTCATTGTAATTGTACTCTAACATTAATATTTGTACTCCCAAGTATTTGTATTAATAATATCTCGCGAGAGAATTCAAGCCCGGGACTAACAACCCGGGCAAATCTTGTGTTATTTACTTTCCCCATGGACGTGCTCTCGCATTTGTATGTTACTCGACCATTCCAGCAATATCATCTCTAGATAATATTTTGGGTAACAACAATTGGCGCTAGAAGAAGGGGGATCTTAACCTTCATTTTCATTCCGACCGTCCCGAAGAACACTCTGTTGTTACCCAAAATATTATCCGGAGATAGTATTGCTGGAATGATCGAGTAACAAACAAAATGCGAGAACACTTCCGTGAGAAAATAGATAACACAAGATTTGCCGGGGTTGTTAATCCCGGGCTTGAATGCTCTCGCGAGATGCTATTAATAAATATACTGTCGAGTACAAATATTAATGTTAGAATCTAATACAATGAGTGTAAAGATTTCTAGTTATCTAGGCTTTAGAGCGCATAGATTGCCGGAAGAACCAGATAGATGAATCTGTGAGTTCTTGCTTGGGATATATGATGAATGTGTATGAATATCACTATGAATGTGTTAGTGTTTGCCAAAGGAGCCTTTTATTCTCTCTTTGGTGTGTGTTTTTGCACTTAATTCGCAGTGTAATTCCTCGTCTTGGCTGCAACAGTGAGTCCACTATTTATAGGGGACAAGGTAGTTGGGATCCCTCAGGCGATCGCGGGCGATCGCCGTTTTCTATATTAAAATAAACGGCTGATCGTCCCGTCACGTGGGCCTGTTCCCTTGAGGTCCGAGGTTGCAGTTGGAGGCCAGCTGGGTGAACCAATGGGAAGCCAGCACGCGTCGCGAGTCGCTGTCCGAGGAGGGTCCACTTCGTACCTTTCGGCGGCCTTGTCGGTAGGTGTGGTAGGTGACAGGCTGGGGTCAATGATCCTTTTTGTTGGTATCCTATGAAGATCCGCGGGTGGGCCATCGTCCAAGATTCGGTCTTCGACGACTTTGACGGATGTTGGATCCCCACGTGGCATGAGACGATCGCCTCTGATCCGTTAGACAAAGACGATCGCCAGGTATTAAAAGACGATCGCTGGTTACCAAAAGACGATCGCTACATTATGCCGAACTCTAGGCGTTCGTCCGGAGTTTGGCTTCTATGGTTGACTTTTCAGGGAGGTCGCCGATCGCCTATCGTGGCGAATTAATCGTCGCACAACAATTGCCCCCCAGCTCGCCTCGATGTTGAAAACACGGGGTGAGGTGGCACTGTTGGCGATCGCCGATGTTTAGACGACCAGCCGATCTGAATTCAAATATGGACGACCTTCTTTCGCGTTGGGAGCAGCGGGAAAAGGAGGCGGGCTTTCCAAAAGTGGTCGACACGCGTCGTCGTGCATTGTTGGGGAATCCGACGGTTTGTCGACTGCCGGCATGCCCTCGAAAAGACGCGTATGCGGATTCGAGGGCTGCATTTAATGCGTCCCCACGTGACGGTTGCGCTTGACCCCGAGGTTTCTTCTATTTGCACTTAGGCCCTCGTCTCCATCTATAAAAAGGGGAGGGCTTCTTCTCCTTCACTTTTACGCGCCCTTAGCATCCATGGCCGAATTTCGCAGAAATTTACGGAGCTTTGAGTGCCGATCTCCTTCTTTTTCTAGGTAAGAAAAAATTAACCTTCTTCCTCTCTTTATTTTCTAATATGTCGGGAGGATCAAAACCTTCGAGACGGAAGTTCTTCCTGCCGCGTTGCACGAGCAGGAGGAGGTTCCGTTAAAGTGGATATGGAGACGGCCGCTGAAGCTATTCGGCGAGGATTGCACCGAAGAACTCGAAAAACTTTTCAACGAGGCCGAGGTGGCGAGGACGGCGCGGCGGAGCAGGGGGTTCGCCGGTGGATGAAGACGATCCAGTGCGGGAGGCACAGGAAAGAGAGAGCGGATTCGGCCCCTCCTATGTGGCTTTTGCTCGGATGATGGAAACGATCACTTGGACCTTGCCCGAGTCGATTTCGAGGCCTACACCGCTCACCCTTACGAACATGTGAATCGGACGGTCTTTCGGGCCGCCGTCCCGTCTCGGTGGACTCTCGGCGGATCCGAGTACGGCGACCAAGAAAGACTGAGCATTGGAGGGCCAAATACCACATCCCCTCCGCGTTTCCCTTCACGTGCCTTTGGAGAATGAGCGCGCCGACCAACCGCCCGGGATATGGTCGCCGTCAATGAGATGATCATGGAGGCGGGTGCGATTCCGTTACCTTTCGCCGTCTCCTACTTGCCGATCGCTCGGAATTTGGCGCCTCTTCAATTGACGCGAATGCTTGGCTGCAGATCATCTGCACGTTGACCTTGTTTGGCGGTCATCGGTTATTCCGCCACCTTACTGCGCTGGAGATGAATTATTTGTTTAAATTGGCTGCGCAGAAAGGGACGATCGGCGGTTATCATATCCAGGGCCGACTCGGGAGAGTGGTTCTCGGCGTGCCGAATAAGACCAGGGGCGACCTGGCAAAATGGTGTTGGGTCGGCGGGGCATGGCGATCGGCGTCGAGTGGCATGCCGAATGAGGAGTTGGAGATTCCCACCATTTTCCGGGAGAGGAATCCGAGTAAGGATTTAAACTCTCCCCTTGATTGAGCTTGTATTGGTCTGATCTAATTTTGTTTCCTTTTGCAGGACCTCTCGTTCAGTGATCGGCGACCTCCCATTTGATTTCTTGATCGTTTGGGAGCGGATGCATGCCTTGCCGAACTCCTTTATTGACGTTCGATCGCTTGGTACCGAAGCTCATCGGTTGGGGGCTCGTTTGTTTTGCTATCCCCGTCACCTGAAAGTTCAAGGTATGAGTCTAAGTGGTGCTTCCTTTCTTTGACGATCGTTTCCAAGAGGTCGTTTTGTTTTGTCTAACTTGTTTGTATCTTTTCTTTGTGAGGCTTATTTTCCCGAATCGCCGAACCTCCGCCGAGATAGCTATGTCGGACATGGGAGTTCTTGGTCGCCTTAAGTTGGGTAAGCGGTGGTCGCGTTCTGCGGCGACGTCTCACCACCGCCCGTGTGAGACCGGCCGAGGCGCCGGTCGCCAAGCCGGCGGTCGAGGAGAGGCAGCTCAAACGCCGCAAGAGGCGGAGGTCGGAGTCCCCGTCGATCTCTGAGGCGGACGTATCGATTCTTGAGCCTCCGGCCGCTGCGGCTCCTATCTCCGCCATCCCGATGATGGAGCGATCTGGCCCCAAGCCCACGGTCTCGGACCGGTCATCTGGCAGCTCGGCGAAGAAGATGGCGATCGCCGATGCGGAGACATCCCGGGGCAAGCCTTTTTTCGGACGCGACCCCGAGCTGGTCAATAGGTAAGAGTGGGTCAAAAACTTTTCTGAGTTAGGCATTCTGAGCATGGTATGGGCTAACTCCTTGATTTCCTTAGTTTGTGCTGCAGGGTTCGTCTCGCCGACCCGGACGTCGCCCCCATGGTGCTGGATTTCCTGTCGAGCAAGGCTCCGCAAGGTTCTATTGAAGTCCCTGCTTACGTTCGCCAGGCAATCACTTCCCTGCCCAAGGCTTGGACGACCGACCTTGACGCGATCGCTCGTCGGCGTCACAGACGCCATGCGGCGGCCGTTGCCCTGGCTCTTGAGACGGCGACGATGGCCGTCAGCCGCCGGGATTTTGAGGGGCGACCCTCCACTGCTCATCTCCATCGCGAGCTCGAGACCGCCCGGAACAGAAATATCGAGGATGCCAACCGGATCCGGTCTATGGAGAAAGAGTATGAGGAGACCGCCAAGCGGGCTAAGCAGGACATGGATCGATTGAAGCAGGAGCTGAGCCGCTCCAAGGAGGCTGCCGATCGGTCCTGTAATAAGGAGAAGGAAACTCGCCAGAAGCTCGAGGCTTCGCAGGAGGAGGGGACCGGGCTGAAGGCTGCGGTGGATCGGCTCAGTGGTGAGCTGGAGGCGGCGAAGAGAGAGCTGGAGAAAGCCAGGGGCGAGAATGTTGCCAAGGCGGCCGAAATGGCGGAGGTCGAGAAGACGGCGGCGGATCTGAAGGGCGGTGAAGGCGATCGAGGTCGATCCTACCTTAACGTCGAGCACGTCGGCGAGTTCGCTTACTACTTGGCCTATGCCGTCTTTGTTCGAGCTGCTAAAAAGGCAGGGGTCGAGATCGGTCCCCTGATGGAAAGCTTCAGATCCTATGTCCTCAAGCATCCCCTACATCCAGAATTCTCTCTGCCGATCCTTGACCTTGTCGACCTCGGGATCGACTTGAGTTGGTATACCGGCAAACTCATTCATCTCGAGGCCGATGGGGGTGCCCAAGCCGATCCGCAACCCGAGGGCGAAGACCAGCAAGCGGGGCCTTGAGGGGCATTTTTGTTTTCCCTCCGTAACTTGTACTTTTTGTTGTAATGCCTTCGGGCCTCGAAGTGTATGAAGCTTGTGTTTATGAATAAAATACTCCCTTTTTCATTCTGCGTAATGTATTACATGCGATCGCCTTTATTGTTTGCGTGCAATTTTACGAGTACGTGTATATTTGCTTTCGACTTTTTGTTCGTTCGGCCGATTGTCTGAGTGTTGAAAGCATTGATGTGTTTTGAATTGGAATTCTTACTTGTAATTTTCGTCGGACGACCTCGATCGCCCTGCATGTTTTTGAGCGAAGCCGATCGAATATGGTTTCTCTTTGTTCGATCGTATTTGAGAGTAGCTCGACCTATCCCTGCCCCCTTGTTTTTGTTCACTTATTGTAAGTAAGGAAACAAAGACTAGTCTGTCTGGCGAGCTATCTTCATTTCGCCGATTCTGAAGAGTCATGTGTGGTTGGGGTGTTCGATGGACCGATCTCCCCAATCGTGTCTTCGTGTGCGAGGGATATTGTGTATCCTGCGACTCACTTTTTGTGAGGGTCCTCTGTTAGGCTACGCCTGCCTTGTGTTAAAACGAAAGGCGGGCGATCTCGGTCTGGAGGAGTCCTTGCGCGGAGTGTTGTCGGCTTATTTGACACCACGTCCGCGGCTTGTCAGCTCTGCTTCCACCTCGGCCCGCCATGAAGATGGCGATCCTCGACGGTGTACGTTGAGACGGGGGTAATGGCACGTCGCATTGTTCGGGTTCACCATGTTAGATGATGTACCTTGAGAACGTGCGATCGTGCCTGCGGATATTTTGGAGGGTCCTTGGCTCGCCGGCCTCGTATTTAAACGAAGGGCGGGCGATCTCGGCCAAAGGAACCTTGCATGGAGGCTGTCGGTTCCATCGACCTCCGGGACCATGGTGCATTAATTTTACCTAGGATCGTCGTGATCGGCGATCGTCGGTGATGTGCGATGCACAGTGGGGCGATCGCCATAATAGATGGGATAACAAAAATCTCATTATATTCCTTGTACATCATTGAAATCGAATACAAATTTATCACCGATAGTATTTTTCGGATGCACGGCGTTCGAAGTGCGAGTAGAATGCCGTCAGGATGTTCGATTCGTAGGCTCCTTTAGTTAGCCATCTGGATACTCGAAAGGTCCTTCCCGATTCGGACCAAAGACGCTGTATGGGTTTGGATCTTCTTGAGGACGAGATCGCCCACTTGAAATCTTCTTTCTCGACCTTTGAATTGAAGAACTTCTCGGCTCTCCTTTTGTGGATTGTGTTCTTCATTTCGAGGTCACCGTCTTTCTTCAAGCATGTCTAGGTCGATTCGCGGCTACATCGTTGTCGGTCGTCATCTCTGTTCGGTTCGATGGTGAGGACGGCGATCTCGAAGGAATCACCGCTTCGTTAGAAGGTAAGGGCGACGGGTTTTGCCGGTTGAATTGCGGGTCGTTCGGTAGGACCATAAAGCGTCTGGGAGCTCGCCGCCCATCTTCCTTGCACTGGATTCGAGTCGTGCTTTGATCGTGTGTTTGAGGATCTTATTCACCGCCTCTACACCGTTAAATGCGAGGGTGATAGGGCGCCGAGAATAACCTTTTGACTCCCACTTTTCACATAATTGCATGACTTCTAAGCCGTCGAAGCGTTTCCGTTGTCGGAGATGATGGCACAGGGCAAACCGAATCGGCATATTATGTTTTTCCATATAAACTTGATCACTTGCTCTTGGCGATCTTGTTGAGCGGTTCGGCCTCGGCCCATTTGGTGAAATAGTCGACCCCAACGATGGCGAACTTACGGCCCCGGAGCCGTCGGCAAGGGACATATAAGGTCGATGCCCCATTGCGCAAATGGCCAAGGGCTATACATGGAGGTGAGTGTTCGGGTGATAGCTTAATGTTGGGGCCCATTATCGACATCTATGACAAGATCGGCATAAGCGATCGCATCTTTCGAAGTGATGGCGAGAAAAATCCTTGTCTGGTTGTCTTATGGATGAGGGCTCGCCGCCCGCGTGGTTTCCACAAACCCGTCATGGATCTCGGCTAAAACCCACCGACCTTCCTCGGTGTAATACACTTGAGGAGGAAGGTGAAGGCTCGCTTGTAAAGCCGATCGTCGAATAGGGTATACAGTCGCACGAAGCCGGAGTTGGCGAGCTTTAACACGGCCGTCGAGGACCGTTCCGTCCTTTAAGTATTTGATGAACGGAGTCATCCAATTCTCTTCGGCGATGGCGACCGTGGTAACCAAATTCTGTCGATCGCGGCCTTGCCGACTTTGTGATTTGGATATTGGAGAAGTCGGTGCCCCATCCGATGACGCCAACTTGGAAAGAGCATCGGCACGGGAGTTGTGCTCTCTCGGGATTTGTTCGATTAGAACTTCTTCAAATTTTGTGCACATTTCGTGACCGGCTCTTGGTATTTGACCATCATTGCCGCTTGCCTCATACTCTCCCTTGACTTGGTTTACGACCAAAAGGGAGTCCATGAAGATATGGAGGCGACGAACGTCCAGGGCGAGGGCTAGATCAAGCCCGCCTACCAAAGCTTCGTATTCAGCTTCATTGTTGGTCGCACGAAAACCGAAACGCACAGCATTTGTGAAACTTTGTCCGTCGGGGCTAATGAGGACAATCCCTGCCCCCGCTCTCGCATTGGTCGTTGAGCCATCCACGTATAATTTCCAGCAGAGTCGGCCGACTGAGTGGTTGTGAGGAACGTTAATTCCACCACGAAGTCCGCGAGCTTGGCCTTTGATCGCCGTGCGAGGAGCGTAAGTGATACCGTATTGGGCGATCTCCAGCGACCACTTGAGGAGTCGCCCGTTGGTGTCCGGTCGGTGCAGGACTTGTCTTAGAGGTAGAGTGGTTAGGACCTCCACTTGGTGATCGAAGAAGTAAGCTCTAAGCTTTCGTACACTCATGACAAGGGCATAGGCGATCTTCTCCAATGGTGTGTAACGTGTCTCGGCGTCGTGGAGCGCCTGGCTAACATAGTAGATCGGCAAGTGGGCTTGCCCCTCTGCTCGCACCAGAACGGCACTCAGTGCGACCTCCGAGGCCGCTAAGTAAAGGAATAATTTTTCACCGGGGATCGGCTTTGCCAGGATCTGGGGGTTAGATAGGTATTCCTTTATCTTGGCGAATGCTATCTGGCTTTCTTTCGTCCACGCGAACTTCTTGTTCTTGATGGTCGCGAAGAAAGGCTTGCTTTTATCGCCGAGCCGTGATATGAAACGGTTGAGGGCGGCTAGACAACCCGTGAGGCGTTGCACCTGCTTGATATTTCGCGGTTCCTGCATGTCAAGGATCGCCTGTATCTTGGTGGGGTTCGCCTCGATCCCCCTTTGGCTCACTATGTGTCCCAGGAACTTCCCGGAGCCCACTCCGAAGTTGCATTTCTTGGGGTTCAGCTTCATGTTAAACTTCTCAAGGATGGCGAACGTCTCGGCAAGATCGTTGAGGTGATCTTCCTTCTTGAGGCTTTTGACTACGATATCGTCAATGTAGACCTCCATGGTCTTGCCGATCTGATCGGCGAACATCCTGTTGACTAATCGGTAGGTCGCCCTGCGTTTTTCAAGCCGAGCGGCATTCGACCCAAAAGTATATGTCTTTTACGTGTGGAAGGATGTGTGTTTTATGTCTTCCTCCGCCATTGGGATTTGATGATATCCGCGAAGGCATCCATAAACGACATCATTTCGCAACTGCCGTGCTATCGACTGGTGATCGATATGAGGCATCGGGAAGTGATCTTTTGGACATGCCGCGTTGAGGTCGGTGAAGTCAATGCATAATCTCCAGAACGATTGGCTTTTTGACGAGCACCGCGTTGGCGACCCACCGTGGTTCGCCCGTGGCTACTCCGATCAATTTGTTGTTGAGTAACTTCTGGACTTCTATGTCGAGCGTCGCGTATTTCTCGGGACCGAACTTTCTACGCTTCTGGTGAACAGGCTTCATCGCCCGGTCGATCTTCAGATAATGGCAAGCGTGTTCAGGACTTATGCCAACCATATCTTGATGCGACCAGGCAAAGACTCCGATGTTCCTACGTAGCAAGTTGATCAGATCCCCCTTTAATTCGTGGTCGATGCTCGCGCCGATCTGTACTTCCCGTTCTGGGCGATCTGGATCCATCGTAACACTTTCCAACTCTTCGACAGGAACGGTCGCCTCTCGTTTGGTACGATCTCCGGACTCGGTCCTAGGATCGATGTCGAGGCTTGGCTCGAAACCGATCCTTGGCTCGATGTCGTCCGTCAATTGATGAGAGATGGCGTCCCCGAGTCGGGTTGGTACGAAGTGTTAGGCTCGTCGATCTCCATGGGTTGATCGTCGCTTCAACGTTACATATAGTATGGGAAGTATTGAAAGAAGTAACAACATAGGAGTAATTCAAACATCTCTTTGCCATTAGCTGATCTCCTTTTACAGTACCGACCGTCCCATCGGCAGTGGGGAATTTGATACAGTAAAAGAAAGATGAGGCGACCGCCTCAAAGGTTTCTAAAAAGGGGCGACCTAGGAACCCATTATAGATGCTGGGCCTATCTATGATTACAAAGCTTAGGTTCCTAGTAATCCTAACCTTGGGATCATAAAAGCATACTAGCTCGACGGAGAGCTTGATCCTCCCGTAGGCTTGGACTGTGTTGTCGCCGAACCCTTGGAGCACGGTGTCGAATGGCTTGATGAATTTGATTAGGTTGCCGAGTTGGTCCAGGGCGGATTTGAATATGATGTTGCAAAAACTCCCATTGTCGACCAACACGCGATCGACCGTCTTCCCAAGGATGCAAGCGGAGATTACTAGTGCATCCTCTTTGGGACATTGCACTCCTTCCCTGTCCTTGTTGGAAAAGGTGATGAGCGCGTCTCAAGAGATGGTCGGCTCCGGAGGAACTACAACATGGACTCCGGCGAACGCCCTCAGCTCGGCCTTTCTCTTCCTGTCCGACATGGTGGAAACCGGGGAAAGACCTCCGAGGTTTCCACCTCCAGCTTGAAGCATGTTGATCCGACCGCCAGGGTTGATCGGTGGGACCGATTCATCAGAGTATTCTGGCTCATGCTCGATCCTGGCGACCGGATTGGGAGGAGTTCTCTCGCGTTGTCGGCGTTCGCGCCCTCGGTCCTTTCCGTCCTCGCTCGGCACAGTGACCAAGTTGTCGATTTGCCTTCCTCAAACGATCGCGGAGGCTGCGAGGAGGTCGCGACATTAGCTAGTGTTGTGGCGGGACTCTTATGATAGGCACAGAATTTGCTACGGTCTAGGTGACCGTGGTCCCTTATTGGTTTTGGCTTGGAAAGCCGCCGCGACCCTTGATCGCGTTGAAGATGTGGGCCGGAGATAAGTTGAGGTTGTGAAGAAGGTGGACCTCTACATCCTCGAAAGCTTTGAACTCGCCAGCGGCTTGGCGACCGCCTTTCTGGGCTTGGCGACCGCCTTCTTACGGACATGGGAAGGTGCCTTTCCTTCTTGACTGTTCCTCGTCCAAGCGGAGTGAGAGCATTTTCTGCGGCCGAGATAATCGGCGGCTCGGCGGCAGCTGTATAGGTCGGAGGAAAATCCTTTGTGAGGTGCTGAACATGGGCGGCGTCCGTGGAATCCGTTCAGATCGCGTGGTGAGCGATCTCGTCCGACGGGCTCACCGGTGAGGACTATCTCGTCCACCCGGTCGATGTAGTCCTCATCCGATTCGTCCTTTCCCTCCCTGATTTTCATCATGCGGCGGGGACCTTCCGGGCGAGCGACTTTGGCGGCGAAGTACGACGTAAAGTCGTTCGCCAGCTTCTCAAAGCAATTGATTGAGCGAGACGGTAGTGAGGTGTACCATCTGTGGGCGAGATCGCCCAGAGTTAACGGGAACATACGGCATTTCGTCGCATCTGAAGCTCCGCATCCGGTCATGTAGATCCGGAATTTGCTTAAGTGGGTTTCCGGATCCGATCTCCCCTCGTATAGAGGTGTTTGCGGGGGATTGATCGTTGGTTGGACTGGGGCGAGCTCGATCTGAATCGTGAGAGGTTCGCTTGATCCAATGATCGATCTCCTGGCGCTTGTCCCATTTTCCATGAGCTCCCTCATCTCATCGAGCTGGCGTTGTATGGCGGCTATCGCCGTCGCCTGGCTGCTCGCCGATTGACTCTTAGAGCGCGAACCAAGGCGATCGTGTACTGATCCCCTGGCCCCGTGGTGAACGACGAGCTCCCTGCCAGTGGGTTCCTTCCTTGGGCGAGCAGGGGCTCGCTGACCGACTTGTCTTTTGGGAGTCGGATATGCCGAACTCCTGGTAAAGGATTCGGATTCCGATGTCTCCCGGCTGGGGCCTGAGTGCCCAGGTCGCCATGAGGGATCGCTCCCTAGGCGGCTGAAGACGGAGTCGTCCCGCCTTACGAGAGCCTTCCCCTGCGGCTCGGGACTTTCTGTTGATTTCTCAACATAGATCCCCTTGAGCTTCCTTTTGCTTGCCCGGCGGTTAGCTGACGGGGTGATGGTAGGCGTGTCGCGGGCCCTCTGCCGTTCCCTGAGGACAGCTATAGCCTCCTCAATCTGTTCCGATGTCTGGAACTGATCGAGTGAGAGGCTAGAACCATCCCTCGGGGGTGGGAGCGAGAGCCTAGCGTCGCCAAGCTCGCCTTCCGCCGTGGGCTGGGATTCGGTCCTCGCCGGAATAAGATTTCCGGCAGATCTCAGGGTGGCCCTCTTGGAGGTTGTTGCTGATGTCATTTTCTGAAGGTTTTTCTATTGAAGAACAGTGAGTGTTTCTTCAAGTATATGTCCGGAGAACAGTGAGTGTTCTTCGAGACGGTAGGAATAAAAATGAAGGTTTACCCCTCCTTCTAGCGCCAATTGTTGTTACCCAAAATATTATCCGGAGATAGTATTGCTGGAATGATCGAGTAACAAACAAAATGCGAGAACACTTCCGTGAGAAAATAGATAACACAAGATTTGCCGGGGTTGTTAATCCCGGGCTTGAATGCTCTCGCGAGATGCTATTAATAAATATACTGTCGAGTACAAATATTAATGTTAGAATCTAATACAATGAGTGTAAAGATTTCTAGTTATCTAGGCTTTAGAGCGCATAGATTGCCGGAAGAACCAGATAGATGAATCTGTGAGTTCTTGCTTGGGATATATGATGAATGTGTATGAATATCACTATGAATGTGTTAGTGTTTGCCAAAGGAGCCTTTTATTCTCTCTTTGGTGTGTGTTTTTGCACTTAATTCGCAGTGTAATTCCTCGTCTTGCCGCAATGGTGAGTCCTCTATTTATAGGGGACAAGGTAGTTGGGATCCTCGGGCGATCGCGGGCGATCGCCGTTTTCTATATTAAAATAAGCGGCCGATCGTCCGTCACGTGGGCTGTTCCTTGAGGTCCGAGGTTGCGGTTGGAGGCCAGGTGGGTGAACGATGGGAAGCCGGCCACGCGTCAGTCGCTGTCCGAGGAGGGTCCACTTCGTACCTTTCGGCGGCCTTGTCGGTAGGTGTGGTAGGTGACAGGCTGGGGTCAATGATCTTTTTTGTTGGTATCCTATGAAGATCCGCGGGTGGGCCATCGTCCAAGATTCGGTCTTCGACGACTTTGACGGATGCTGGATCCCCACGTGGCATGAGACGATCGCCTCTCATCCGTTAGACAAAGACGATCGCCAGGTATTAAAAGACGATCGCTGGTTACCAAAAGACGATCGCTGCATTATGCCGAACTCTAGGCGTTCGTCCGGAGTTTGGCTTCTATGGTTGACTTTTCAGGGAGGTCGCTGATCGCCTATCGTGGCGAATTAATCGTCGCACAACACACTCACTCTTCTCCGGGGCATATACTTGAAGAAACACTCACTGTTCTTCAAAGAAAAGCCTTCAGAGTCATGAAGTCTGCCACCACATCGAAGAAAGCCACTCTCCGAACCGCCGGACATCATATCCCGGCTCGATCCGAGCCCCAGCCGACGGCAGAGGGTAGCCGCGGCGACGCGAGACTCTCAATCCCGCACCTGAGGGACGGCCCCAGCCTTTCGCTCGACCAGTTCCAAACTGCGGAACAGATCGAAGAGGCTATGGCCATCCTAAGGGAGCGACGGAGAGCATTCGCAGCGCCCGCTATAACTCCCTCGGCCATCCCCCGCGTGGGCAAACGGAAGTTCAAGGTGCTACAGGCCGAGCGATCGTCAGAAAGCCCCGATTCGCGAGAAAAGGGTCTCACGAGGCGGGACTGTTCCGTCTTCAGCTGCTTGGGAAGCGATCCAACATGGCGGCCGGGGCATTCTGGCCCCAACCACGAGACGACGGAATCCGAATCCGTCACCAGGAGTTCGGCATACCCAACTCCCAGTCAAATACAGGACAGCCGTTTGGCTCTCTTCCGCCGAAGATTCGAGCCACGCGGCAAGGACATCATCAACATCGGAGCCAGTGGGTCAGTACTTGATCGCCTCAGCTCCCGCTCCGAGCGTCTAGCCGCAAGCAGCCAGGCCGCGGCGATGGCCGCTATGCAACGCCAGCTCGACAAGATGAAAGCGCTCTTGGATACTGGGTCAAGCGCCAGTAGAAAGATCAACGGACCGACTGAGCCACTCGCGGTCCACATCGAGCTTGCCCCCGTGCAACCAAGGATCGCTCCTCCCAAAACACCTTTGTACGAAGGGAGATCGGATCCCGAGACCCACCTAAGCAAGTTCTGGATTTACATGACCGAGTGTGGGGCATCAGACGCGACCAAGTGCCGAATCTTCCCGTTAACATTAGGCGAGTTGGCTCATAGGTGGTATGTCTCACTATCACCGCGATCGATCATCTCCTTTGAGAAACTGGCGAGTGACTTCACGTCATACTTCGCCGCCAAGGTCGCCAGACCAGAAGGCCACCATCGCATGATGAAAATCAGGCAGGGGCAAGACGAATCCGACGCAGATTACATCGACCGGGTGGATGAAATAGTCCTCACCGGCGAGCCCATCAGCGACGAGCTCACTCTCTACTCGGTCCTAGGGGTATTCTACGGTCATTCGCCAATGTTTAGGCACCTCACGAAGGACATTCCCCCGACCTACGCGATCTTCCGCGCTAAGGCCGCCGATTTTTTGGCCAGGCAGAAGCTGCTCACCCTCCGCCTAGGCGAGGGGACGCCGCCTAGGCGAGGGGACGCCGCTTCCTGTCCGAAAAACGGCAATCGCCAAAACCAAAAAGGCGGTCGCCAAGCCACCCGGCGATCTCAAGGCCTTCGAGGATGTGGAAGCCCATCTCCTCCACAAGTTCAACCGAACTCCGGCCCACATTTTTTACGCTATCAAGGGGCGCGAACTGCTAAACAAGCCAAAGGCGATAAAGGACAACGGTCATCTGGACCACAATCAATATTGTGCTTACCACAAGAGTCCCGGCCATAGCACCAACCAATGCTGCGACCTCCTCAGACAACTCTGAGATTGTTCGAGGAGGGCAAGTTGGACAGTTTATTGGCTTAGCCGGAGCCCCATCGATCTCCCGATACGGTCGCCAGAGTCGAACGCAAAAAGGCCGGTAAGCTCATACGAGCCGACCCCTCAATCAACCTCGGCGACCGGATCTATATGCTTCAATCAAGAGGAGGGAACTTCGGAAGTCTCTCCCCGATTCCCACCTCTTCAAACCAAAGGCTACTGCCTGAGCAAACGCTTCGAAAAAGAGGATGACTCGCTCGCCTTCTAAAGTTCGTCATCAACATGATGGACCTAGGCAGCGGTCGCCTCCCCTAGCACAACGTATACCGTCGAGGATCGTCATCTGACATGATGATCCGAGGTAGAAAAGTGCCGCCACGGTCGCGAAAATCGGTGAAACCGACGATCCGTCCATGCAAGGTTCTTTTGGGCTTCGATCGCTCGCCCTTCGCTTAAATACGAGGCGGGCGTAGCCGAATGACCCTCCAAAAGCAAATCAGAAGATGACTCGCTCGCCCTCTAAAGTTCGTCATCAACATGAAGAATCTAGGCAAGCAATCGCCTTCCCTTAGACAACGTATACCGTCGAGGATCGTCATCTGACATGATGGTCCGAGGTAGAAGAGTGTCGACATGGCTGTGGAGGACGATGGAACCGTTCTCTGTGCCCGTGCAAGGTCCCTTTGGGCCACGATCGCTCGCCCTTCGTTTAGATACGAGGCGGGCGTAGCCAAAGGGCCCTCCAAAACAGATCTGTGGACACGTTCGCCCGCCCTCAAAGGTCCATCACTTAACATGGTGGATCCGAACAATGTGACGCGTCCCTTCCCCCGTCACAACGTATACCATCGAGGATCGCCATCTTAATGGCGGTCCGAGGTAGAAAAGTGCTAACAAGCCGCGGTCGTGGAGTCGATTAATCCGACGACGACCCGCGCAAGGACTCCTCCAGACCAAGACCGCACGCCCTTCGTTTAAATACGAGGCGGGCACAGCCTACGGAGGACCCTCACAATTAAGTGAGTCGCGAGAACTTGGCCATCAGACGGAATGTCGCTCGCGCACAAGACATGGTCGTGGAGGTCGATTCCATCGAACTCCGCGATCGTGCACGGTTCCTCTAGACCGAGATGGACGGCCTTCCTCGAGGAATCTGCAAAATTGAAGACCGCTCACTCAACGATTTATTTTCGCCCCCTTACTTTCACTAAGGAAACAAAAACAAGGGGGAAGGGCGGAGCTATGTATACGACGATCGTCCGTTTTCAATTACATACGAAGATCGGCATTTTTCAGATGTATGTGCAGCGATCGATTTTGTTGTAAAAGTTATCAATATGAGTTTATCAATTCACTTGGAGCTATATACGCAACAATCTCTCCTCACACATTTGTATAAAGTCATGCAAAGACTCAGAAAAGCAATCATTCAAGCAATAAATCGAAAAACAAACTTTCATTTCATTACTTGGAATATCGAAGTACAAACATGGTCGCCCGAAGGCTATAGTACAAGGAAAGCTACAATAATTACAAGGCAAAAACAAAAACAAAAAGGACGTAGACCCTCAGGCTGCCCCTGCCTGGCCTTCGCCTTCGACCACTGGATCGGCCCGCGATCCATCGCCGGGTTCCGGAGCTGCCTCCCCGTCCTCCGGGGCATTTGGATGAACAAGATTTTCGGGAGTCGGGTACCAGCTCAGGTCTACGCCGATATCCGAGAGGTCCAAGATCGGCATGGAGAAGACAGGATGAAGAGGATGCTCCAACGCGTATGCCTTGAAGTTTTCAGTCAGAGGGCCGACCTCCAGCCCTCCTTTCTTAGTGGCGCGGAGCGAGCGAACGCCATGTAATAGGCAAACTCGTTGACGAACTCCACGTTGAGAAATGGATCGGCCTCGGTCACCTCCAGCTTTCCTTTCAACTCCGCAACCGCCTGTTGCGCACCCTGAATCTCGGACTCCTTAGCAGCCGTCTCTCCCCTCGACGACGCCAGCTCGCTAGTCAGCCGAGCGACAGTCACCTTCAGCTGATCGGCTTCCTTCTGGGCAGCGGCGTACGACCGACAGGCCTCTGTCATCTGATCTCGAAGCCGGTCAACCATCGCCCGGGCTCGCTCAGAATCCTGTCTCGCCAGCTCAAGATCCTGACTTGCTCGATTAGCCGCATCCAATGAGTTCTTCTCCATAGCCACGATCCTGTCGGCAAACTCGGAGTTCTGTTTCCGAGCGGCCTCGAGGTCCGCCTGAAGACGAGAAGTAGAAGGACGCCCTTCGAATTCCTTCACAGCCTGGGCAGCCATCGTCGCCGCCTGGAGGGAGAGAGCAAAGGCAGCCTGCATCGTGTCCCCGGATCGCTGGCGGGCGATCGCATCCAAGTCGGTCGTCCAGGCCTTCGGCAAAGCAGAAATGGCCCGGTTGACGTATTGCGGGACATCACAGGTCTCGCGAGGAGATTGTCTCGCGAGGAAATCCAATACCAGCGGCGGGCAAGCCGGGTTAGTGCAGCGGATCCTGCATCAAGAACAGAAGAGTTAGCACATCTCCTACGCAAGTGACAAAACTCAGCAAAACAAACAAAGATTACCTCTCGGCTTTCTCGGGGTCGCGACCGAAGTACGGTTTCCCGCGAGGGATCTCGGCCTCGGCAATCGCCATGGCCTGCAGGAAAGCCGACGCAGGCGTAGGCTCATCCACCAAGGGAACCGCGGTGATCGGCGGCTCACCAACAGGGGCAGAGACGGGGGGCTCCCCCGACCTCTATCGCTTGCGGTTCAGCCGGAGTCCCTCCTCCCGAACCTCTCCCTCCGCTGCGATCGGCTCGACATGAGGCCTCACCTCCGGAATAAGAGGTAGCGCCACCGGAGGAACTAGAGTCGACTTCTTCTGGCGCAGGCGGCTCAAAACTCCAGGGTTCGACATGGAAATCTCCGGTGGAGGCTCCAAGAAGCGAGGGAAGCGGACCTCTGCGTTAAGGAACGATCAAGCAACGGTTACACATTCTTCAAACAGGACGATCGCCAAGCAAAAGGAGATCGTAGAAATTCATACCTGGGACCGAAAGATGTCGCGGAAAACGGAACAACCGAGCAGACAACCAACGGCTCTCTTTGTTAATCTGGCGAGCGTCTAAATCGTCGTCCGGAAGACTACGTATCCGTTCCCAGATGACCAGAAAATCGAAAGGTAGCTCGTCAGCCGCCGGAATATGGAAACCTGCAAAAGGAAGACCAAATTAGATCAGTTCAGAACATATCCGAAACAAAGGGAGAGTCAGAACCCTTACTCGAATTCCTCTCCCGAAAGCCAGTGGGAATATCCAGCTCGCCCGTGGGATTGTCGCTCACTGATGCCTTCCATGCACTGCCGACCCAGAACCATTTCGCCGGGTCGCCCCGCACCTTGTTCGGGACCCCAAGGATCACCCGACCGGAACGGCCCTGGATATGGTAGCCACCGACAGACCCCTTCTGAACCGTCAGCTTGAACAGGTGGTTCATCTCCAATGGCGAGGGAAGGCGGTACAGTCGGTGACCGCCGAACAAGGTGAGGGCACAAACGATCTGGAGCCAGGCGTTCGGCGTTAGCTGAAGCGGCGCCACATTCCAAGCAACCAGCAAGTGGGAGACAGCAAACGATAGAGGGAACCGCAGCCCGGCCTCCATTATTGCCTCATTCACGGCAACCATACCCTCCGGGGGTTGGTCGGCTCGCTCGTTCTCGGCCAGCGCGAAAAGATCCACATCTGAAGGGACATGATACCTCGCCCTCCAGACGGCCAGGTCCTTCCTGGTCTCCGAGCTCCTGATCTGGCCGAGGGACCACTGAGAGCGTTGCGCGGCCCGAAACAGCGACCGCTTCGCGGATTGATAGGGATGGGCGATCGAGTACTCCCGATAGTCGAAATTAGGACTCGGACCAGCCAACTTCTCCATGATTTCTGCGAAGGCCAAATAGGCTTGGCCAAAGGCGCTATGTTGCTCCCAATACGCCCTCACCACCATATCCTTCTCCGCCAGCAAACGCTTCTGCTCAGCCGCCGCCTCCCTGGCAGCGTCGGCCTCGATGAATAATGCCTCGACTTCCGCAGGATTAATACCGGCGCGGATAGCCTCGGCGGCCGTCTCCATATAGAATTCCACGGAGGATCCTCCCCGGACAGTTGAAGTCCTGGCGGCAGAGGCGATGTCTATTTCAGACGATGAAGGTACTCCAGACATTCTCAAGAAGAAAATAGGAGAAAGAGGATTGTTTCTTACCGAAGGGTTGAGTCGATCGACGATCGGCAGACAAAGGCTTCAGAAAATTTTCGTCTATCTTCTTCTCCGATGAAATCGCATAAGGTTCTTAACACTGTAACCCAGCCCCTTTTTATAGAAGAAGGTGGGGGCTTCCGTGCAAATAAGGAGAATTTCGGGGGCTGAACTGCAACCGTCGCAATTAATGCCTTCCTTGAAACCCGCGTATGCGTCGTTTCAAGGGCACGCCAGACGAGGAGTCTTAACTAACCGTCGGTCTCCCCCAACAGGACCCCGACACCTGCCCAGGAGACTTTTCCGCGACCGCTGTCATTTCCCGCTCATTTCAGCGACCGACCAGGTCGTCCAGATTCAAAACCAATCCGCTCAAAGACGATCGCCTGTTCTGTAAAATGCTGAGTCACTCGTCAAAATTAAGCGATCGCCAGTAGAACCACCTCACCCCACGTTTCCAACATCGGAGCGAACTGGGGGGCAATTGTTGTGCGGCGATTTATACGCCTCGACGGCGATCGGTATAAGGGCCGAGCGACCGAGTGCACGACCAAAGGAGCTACGGAGAACTTGTCAAAACGAAGATAACAGTCCACCTTCGAGTATCTAGCGATCGACTCCCAAGACGATCGCCTTTTGGCACCTAGCGATCGACTCTGGTGCCCGACCAAGGACGACCGTCCTGTGCCACGAACAAGGCCATCGTCCGTCAAAGTCTACGAAGACTGGATCACGAAGCAAGGACCCATGTGCAGATCCGCGAAAGGCGCCGCAGAACATGGATCGTTGACTCCAGCCCATCAGCAGCTGTCAGTGACAAGGACGGCCTCACCTACCGACAGACCCGCCGAAAGGTCCTAAGTAGGGCCTCCCAAGACAGCGACACAGACACGTGTTGGTCTCTCATTGGTTCGCACTTCTGGCAGCCAGCAACTTCTGCAGACTTTAAGGAGACCAACCCATATGCTAAAGACGATAGCCCGCTTATTATAATACAACAGAGGCAATCGCCCAGCGACTCCCAGTCCTATAAATAGAGAACCTCCAGCAACTGGAGAAGGGTTCCGTTCAGGAAAACGTTCACGAAAGTACACAAATACGTTCCAGAAAACATTCAGAAAATCTCTCCTCTCGGCTTTCTCTCTTGAATCTATTTTAGGATTTCTCTCTCAGCACCTCTCAACCAAAAGACGGTCGGCAGAGGCAAGAACTCCCTATAGTTCATATTCGAAGAGACTCGCAAGTCCAGGAGCTCATACATTCAGCTAATACACACTGTGTGAGACCGTCGATTTCTCACAGTCGTCACAGCACACCATCGTTGTTACAAGAACTCACAGAGCATCATCTCTGGTTCTTCCGGCAATCTTCACGCTCAATAGCTAAGATAACTAGGGTCTTTACACTCATTGTAATTGTACTCTAACATTAATATTTGTACTCCCAAGTATTTGTATTAATAATATCTCGATAGAGCATTCAAGCCCGGGACTAACAACCCCGGCAAATCTTGTGTTATTTACTTTCCCCACGGACGTGCTCTCGCATTTGTTTGTTACTCGACCATTCCAGCAATATCATCTCCGAATAATATTTTGGGTAACAACAGATAGGACAGCATTTAATGCCGCCAAAGAGATTATAGTGAAGAGCAAGGTTGTTAAGTCGACAAATCGAGCCCGAGTACCGTGGAATTGACTAGTCGACAAGTCGCCCGACTAGTCGTAAAAAGTCGTAAATAGTCAACAATATCCTATTTAGAGTAATTATAATATATATATATATATAATATAGGTAAACATACTTCAATTTCATAGTTCAAACAAAAACTAATAGATAATAAGTTCAAGTACCCAAAGTCAAACATCTATAAGCAAATAAAAACATAATTAAAAATAAAACCGAAAATTAATTATAGAAATAAAATCGAAAATTATTTTTTAAAAATAAAACAAAAATTAATTTTAAAAAATAAAACAAAAAAATTGAAAAATAAAAATAAAAATATATGTAATTGAGACGTGGTGTACTAGTGTGTTGCTATGTGTTCGTGTATATAAACACTATGTATGTATATACACCCAGTAAGATGAGAGAAGACGGGAGAGGAGAGAGAAGACTTACTGGAGGAGATGAAGCCGCCGTTGAAGTTGTCAGAGGAGATGAAGCAGCCGTTGAAGTCGCCGGAGGAGATGAGTCGCGATCTGTCGGCGTTGACTGTCGGGGTGAGAAGAGGAGAACACTTGGGTAGGTGGGTTATGTGATAAAAAGGTACGTCAATTTGGGCGGATTACAGGTCGGGGTCGGGTCCGGGTATAACCCATGGACGACTATTACAGTAGTCGGGCATCAACTTTTTCAGGCATGTCGACTTTTCGACTAGTTGTCGACGCGACAACCATGGTGAAGAGCATTTAATGCTGGTCAAAAAGAATGTCTGCAGTATTAAATGCGAATAACTTTTAACTCGAAACATTCTGAAGCCGCCAATCAGAGCAGTCTCAATCTCATCAACCGGCAAACGACTACATTTATAACGGATCTATTTCCAAGGTTATAAATAGCCACAAGCAAGAGGACATTGCTCACCTGACGATTCGAAGAATTGACAATCTGATTATCAACCTTACAAGAGCACTATATTTCTTCAAGCATACAACTTCATCAAAAGAGAAGAAATATACAAGTCCTCAACGCGAACAACACACTTACAGCGAAAGCTCATCAAGCATACAGCTGATGTTCGATCTTGTCATACCAATCTTATCGTTGAGTTTACTTAGCCCGATGTGGACTAAGCTTCGTTATCTCTGACCTGTGTGGGATGAATAGCGCTAAGGATGAAGCTTCAATCTATGTGAGAAGAAACGAGCCGAAGAAGCCAAAGCCAATCTGTGTGAACGGCCTAAGCTGCTATCGACTACATCAATTTGTGTGAACGATACAGCGATGTGTCAAGTTAAAGTCACATAGTTGTGTACGCCGTGATTTTAATAAATAATTTACCGACTCATCGGGGCAAGCTGATCTCGGATGGAGCAGTCGGAAGTGAGCGTTGGCTCGATTGTGCGGCATAGCTGGACACGATCTGGGTTGTTCGAAAGAGGATCAATCAAACTCGGGCTGTGACGGCGGACAGGTTGGGCACTGGTGGTTCGCAGGATCATTTTTTGCAGATTTTTTTATGTCTCTTTTTTGTGGAATTTGCCAAAAGAAAATCATTAGACTGTTGATAACGTGTTGAAGTGAAAACAGTAATAAAAATATAAAAGAAAAGAAAATTGTAATTCGTACCAATAATAGAGGGTTTTTTTAAGTTCCATACATGCGATTTCACTTATTACAAGAAACTAATTTGGTAGATTCTAGAATGATCCAAGTAATCTATCATCTATCAAACCAATTAGTATTGGTTAAGACGCACGGGAAAAGACGAAACATAATTCCTCGAACTTGCATATTGTTATAATGATTATTCTTTTTTGGTGCACACAAATCTCCAGTGATTTGATGCATACAGGTCATACATATGACAAAACTCATGATCACATATAACTTGATATGCCAAAAAAGTTTTAGTGTCAGGCTAAACAAGAATCAAAGTCGAATAATAGTCAGAAGAATCAAAGTTGAATAGATTCTGGAAAGGGTAGTACTATCGATCATCTCAAACTTGAAATTGAGTTTGAAATTACCTTCACAAACTTTTTGTAAATGGTTTCAAATTTGTGGCCCTCCTACGAAGAGTCCCACAAAAATTTGAGACTGAAATCCCGAGTTTGAATTTGAGACAAACGACTGGACATGATCTTAAAAAAAAAAACAATTAGAAGACCTTCAAGCATCATGTCTCAACTTGGCATTATTTACCTTTAAAAGTAAATGTGATCAAAATATTCATTATTTGACAAGTTATTTGCATCCGCCTTCTGACAGTTGGATCTTTGATAACCACATCCTTGTAGCATTTTTCGATTAAAAATATTAAGAAACATCTCTTACTATAAAACAAATTGCCCCTTGGCATTATCTACACTTCCCTTCTACTTTAGCATTCGGAGAAAAAAAAAAAGTTAAAAAAAAAAAGAAATGACTAATATCCTAGAAGTTGCAATAACTAAGATAGTGCCTTCTGAAGTTTCGATCAGAAGCAACACACACACACACACACACACACACACACACACACACACACACACACACACACACACACACCAAATATGAAGTTTGTTAAATGAATGCTATCTGGGACCTGATACTTCCTGTGAGGATATGTACGAGAAAGAATTGTATGAGCTACTAATAATAGCATCGTCCATCGGTTGTCTGTACAACCTCATCAACTCATTCCTCCTCTCACTGTTCTCTTCCAAGGTTGATGCTTCCGAAAATCTCCGACCGTAAAACCTCAAAAAATTCAAGGACTCCATCCTCGGTTCGCCTAATGGCACCCCACCTTCCAACATGCCCACCACATTAGCCATGGATGGCCTCAAATTCGGCTCCTCCTGAACGCAGCAAAGAGCCACCCGTACCAGCTTCTCCGCTTCCTCATTCGTGACCCGTCCAATCAATTTTGGATCCACCAAATCCAAATACCTTCTCTCCTCGTGCATTTCCAGTGCAAACAGCGGAAAGTAAACGAGCTGTTGTCCGGACAACACCATCCCTCTGTTGCCATTGTTATTAGTATCACTGCCTTCTTGTTGATGGGAAGAGTTTTTATTGCCCCTTATAATTTCCAACAACACCATCCCGTAGCTATATACGTCCGTCCTGTCTGAAATGGAGGCGCTCGTTAGCCACTCCGGTGCTAGGTAGCCCCTCGTTCCTCTCAGGGTCGTAAACAGGCCAGATTGCTCCGGGCTGAGCAGCTTTGAAAGCCCGAAATCCGAAATCTTCACCTGTGATTCTCCATGGAGTAAGATGTTCTCGGGTTTGATGTCACAGTGGATGATCTTGTGCTCGCATCCCCAATGTAAGTATGCCAGCCCTCGAGCTGTCCCCAGTGCAATCTCATACCTTTCTTTCCAACCCAAAACAGGTTCACTGCGGAAGAGAGTACGATCCAACGAACCTCGTTTCATAAATTCGTAGACTAGAAATCTCTGCCCTCCATTGGCGCAGAACCCTTTTAGTCTAACCAAATTGACATGGTGAGCTTTACCAATAACAGCAATCTCAGTCAAAAACTCCCTCTTCCCTTGGGCGCCCAAGCAAGTGATCTTCTTCACTGCTACTTCAGTTCCATCTTTAATAGTCCCTTTATAAACCGTTCCGAATCCACCCGACCCGATTTGAGTCCCGAAGCCTCCGGTTGCCTCCGCAAGTTCTTGATAATCAAACCTGACGGGAAGGCCCGGAATCGATACGAAATCCATCTCTTCCTCTCCTGAGGAAGAGGAGCCGGACCGGCCTGATTTCGAATTTCGGCCAGTCTCCCATCTGGTTTTCCTTCTTCTCGAACAAATTAGAGTTGCAATCAGGGCAACTATTATAATCCCCGATGATGGCACCAACACCGCTGGTAAAATAGAGAAATCTGATTTTTTTTTGCTATCCAAATAACCATTTTCGATTCCCACCACTCTGGTTTTGACATATCCTATACGGTCAGTAGAGCTAGATTTTATCAGAATGGAACCTAAGAAGTTTTGAATCAAGTAGCACGCTCCGGAGTCGTGACTGTAGAAAACACCAAAACAAGAGCAATTATTGGAACAGAGGTTCTGACAGGCCGAGAGATCCACATCGTGTACCGCAGGATCTATATAATCATTGGAGAAATAATCCAAATTACTGCTTAAATTCAAATACTTGATTGCCTTGCCATTTGATGATGATGATGATCTATTATTACATCGACGACCGCCAGCCGCAGGTAGAACCAAAGAACCATCCAACGGCACACAATCACCGCTATTTGTCTTGGGATCGGAATGAAAAGCCGGAGCACACTGACACGAACCTCCATTAACAGAGCAAACGGCAAGTCTCCGGCATATAAACGGAATCCGACATTTATCAGCAGGGCCCGTGAACTCCTGATTGCTAGATCCGTCATTCACATTGAAAGATGTAATGATAAACAGGCCTTCGTGGTCAAGTTTTACGATCTGGAAAACGGAAGAATTTGCTGAATTATCATCAGAATCATGCAAGATAACTTTGATTGCAATTTCATCCCCATTCTCTCCCATCAAGTACACACCGGTAAAATTCATCATCATATACTCAACTGGAAAATTCGTGTCCCGAAAAGCGTTATTGGCCATTGACAACTTCCAGTAAATCATCTCGTTCCACTGCAGCACAGCGTCGCTATTTCCAATCACCAACCTATAACTGCCCTCGGATGGGTCCACATCACTTACAGAGGACATCAAAGACTGTCCTACGCGTAATTTCTGTCCGGCGACAAGCACGTCTGTCGGGAAATCAAAACTCTCCCACACCGTGTTGTTGGTGGTATCGAGCAAGACTAAGTTTCCTGATTCCAAAAGCTGCATAGAAGAAACGGATGAAGAAAGATTGCGAGGCGTAGACCAAATGAGATAGCCCGTATTGTTGTAGAGAGTGAGGCCCGCTGTCGAGAGACGGAGTTCAGAGGATTCTGAAATGGGCTTGTTTCGATTGGCGCACCAAACAATTGTGTTGGAGGAAACGTGGATTACGACGAAGTAGAAAGATGCTGATTCGGTCTTCGGGTTGGATATTCGGGCCTGGAAAGAATTGTTCTGGGAAGCCAAGAACGCGCCTGAGTAGCTGTCGATGAATTGGAGATGAGAGGCCGTGAAATTCGGGGTGATGGAAAAGATCGAGACTCGGCCGGAAAGTGTCAGAGAGAGGAGTGCGCAGGATAAGAATGTGGCAAAAAGCAGCAGACGGCAAGAAGAGGCGGAGGAGGAGGCCATGCAGGTGCGGCTGAGGTGGCGGCGACCGGGTCGCGGAGGGAGGATTTTTGGTGGTGTCTAATTCCAGAATAGGGTATTTCTTGAATCAGGAAAGGTGTATGAGGTTGTACTCGTCTTTTTTCTGTTCAAGGAAGAAAGAGTGTTGTTTTGTTCTCTGCGTTGACCGAACTATGTGTGTAAATTTGTTAATCTTGTGGGTGGTTTGGTGGGAGGGGGGTTGTTTTGGAGGGACTGCGTACTTTATCGCCGCGATAACCGCTGCACACAGAGCTTTCTGATGAGGGGCAGCCGCCGGCCCCAGTGGCCTAATCATTGATTTTACAAGTATTATGTAAAGAGTTTTTGTAGAAAAATGGATCTCTATCATTTAAATATTAGAAAAATATTGTTTTAAATTTAATAATTACTTTTTTGATAGTTAAATCGTCGGTTATAATATTTACTCGAACGTATTCGAGTCACTATTTATATTTAAATCATCGATTTTAGGTGATTCGAACATGGACTCGAATAGATGATTCGGATGTTGACTCGTACAGGTGACTAGGATGTAATTAGGTGACTCATGTATAATTAGATGACTTCAATAGGTGACTCGAATGCGTTTTATGTGACTCGTGTAATTTAGGCGACTCGAATAGATGACTTGAATGATATTAGGTGGCTTGGATGTAATATATGTGACATGAATACAATTTTGGGTAACTCGAATATGCCTTGTGCTAATCGAATATGTAACTCAAATATGTTACTCGAATATCACTAGAATATCTTCGAGTAAATTTCAAATTTGACAATTATGTATCATAGGATTTGTTGTTAAGTTTGGAACAAAAACTAATATTCCTATATTTAAATAGTATTGTACATTTTTTCATGGGCTTCTCCTATGAGTAATAGGACATTTATTTCTTACAGGAATTTTGATGTGGAGGTTGTTTATTAGTGTTAAAAAATATATAGATGCTAATCAACTTGGCTAGCCCAATTGCCACCGCATGAGTGTAAAATTTCATGTGGGGATGGAGGTCAAGGGTTTTATCTCTACCTCCACCTAAAAAAATTCTCACTGGGGTACATGCATTCGGATAAAGCCTTAAACGGACCTCATACTGAATATCATCCATGTGGGTTCGATTTCGAGGGAGGATTTTACGTTCTCTTTACTCGGGAGGACCTGGTTGTACGTCATGACACTGGACGAGAATCGCGGAAGACAAACGTTCTCCAAAAAAAAAAGAAATTTATGCAAAAACTTGAAAATAATAATATGTATCAATGAAATCTTAAACAATTAAACAACTATTTTAAGGCCCAAAAGTTAATCCTATTTGAACGAGGAATCAAATTCTAATGGAACTAAAATACTATTCCTGTTTGAACAAGGAATCAAAATCCTAATAGAACTAAAGGGCGATTTACATCTGGCTACTTTTTTAGATGGTCTAATTACAGTTTGGTCCCTATTGTTTCAGATATTACAATGAAGGACAAACTTTGCACTGTCCAGAAACTATATTTACAGCGAAGGACAAAAGTCAAATTTTCAGATGATGTCACTGGAGAGAGAGTACTGATATTCCGAATTTGCCCTTTTATTTTTCCTTTTCTTGTTTACCCATTTATTTTTCGCCTCACGTGGGTGGCATACGTCTGACCTCATCAGAATATATATAACACTTTTGACTTCAGTGTAATAAATTTTCAAACTTTCTAGAAAAAAATAATTTTTTCCAAAAAAGAAAGTATTTTCTGAAAAAAAAATATTATTTTTTGAAAAAATAAAAAAAATTATTTTCTGGGAAAAAAAATTATCTTTTCTAAAAAAATATTATTTTATGGAATTAAAAATTATCTTTTCGAAAAAAAATTATTTTTTGGGAAAAATTAAAAAAATATTTTCTGGAGGAAAAAATATTTTTTGGCAAAATAATATTTTTTCGAAATAAAATTATTTTCTTGAAAAAATATTATTTTTTCGAAAAAATAAAATTGTTTTCTGAAAAAAAAAATAATTTTTTTTTAAAAAAAATATATTTTCTGGAAAAAAATTATATTTCGAAAAAAATTATTTTCTGAAAAAAGAATATTTTTGAAAAGAAATGTATTAGCCAAACACTTTAATAACGTATAAGCTATTTGTTTAATATGAAATGTATTTTAAAAGAAATGTTTTATTCAAGTAAATAGAGGATTTTCGCCTTTTTAATGTGTTCAACAAAGAATTGATTTTGTCCTTCGCTGTAATTTATGAAATAATAGGGACTAAAGTGTAAAGAGGCCATCTAATAGGGTAGTTAGTTGTAATTTCCCCTAGAACTAAAATACTAATATTGTTCCACATCGGTCCCTCCCACTTGAAAAGAACTCGTCCTCGAGTGATCCGGATAAACAAAAATTCGGTGGGAAGATAGCGATATAGATCAGCCACATTGAAAGTTTTAGAAATGCCCGTCGAATCAGGTAGATCCACAACATAAGCACTATCATTGATTTTATGCATTATCTTATAAGGACCATATTTCTTTGGCTGCAACTTATGATACTGTCCTACCGAAAAATGCTCAAGTCGCAGAAAAAACACACCTCATCTCCAACAGCAAACACATCCACACGATGATGCTTATCAGCTGCCGCTTTAAGTTTTTGATTTGTCTCCAACAGCCTTTGACGAGCTTCTGTCTCAACATCTAAAACATCCTTCACCAAAACTAGCAGCAGCTATACTATCAACTTTTGGTAACTTAACGAGATCCATAGCATGCTTCAAAGGCTTTTGATAAACAACACTAAAAGGTGCTCTGCCCGTAGAACTATGAACATCATTGTTAAATGCGAATTAAGCCTGTGTTAGAGCATAATCCCATTATTTTGGTCGATCCCCCCAAATACATTGAACAAGATTTTCAATAGTTTGATTGACAACGTCGGTTTGCAAATTATTTAAGGATGAGCTGTACTACTGAAATTTAGAGAAGTATCAAATATCTTCCACAAAGTCTTCCAAAAATGGCTATGAAACTTACTGTCTAGATCGGATGTAATGGACTTTGTCACAACGTGCAAATGAACGAACTTACGGAAAAATAGAGAGCAATATGTGAGGCGTCTGGTGTTTTTTTGCAAGGAATAAAATACACCATCTTGGAAAATCGGTCCACCACAACAAAACACAGAGTCAACGCCCTACTGTGTTCGAGGTAGGCCAAGAGCGAAATCCATAGATAAATCCTCCCAAATAGCCTTCAGAACAGGTAAAGGTGCGTAAAGGCCTATATTATGAGAATGTCCCTTGGTTGTTTGACAAATATAGCACCACAAACCGTCTAACTTCCCTCTTTAATTGAGGCCAACATTACCACTCTTCCAAACTAGTTGTTGTTTTCTCCTACCAAGATGTCCACCTAACCCTCCACCATGCAAGCCACGAATCAGTTTATATCGTAAGGAGATACATGGAATGCGCAATCGATTACCCTTGAACAAAAATCCTTCACGAGCATAAGAGTCCCCGAAAGGAGTAGCCCATATTTCAGCAAAATCCTCATTAGTGACATTTAAGTCAGGTAAAAATCTGAAACGTATTACCTCATGGCTTATGGTTATGAGCAGGGATGCACGTATACTTAATGCATCCGCCAGTTTACTCTGAGTTCTAGATTTATGCTTCCATGTGAATGGAAATTGTTGCAAATAAGCCATGCATTTTGCTGATAGTCTTTGATGATCAATGTAAAGAATGAAATTATCATGTATGATATAATGTTCCCAATGCTTCAAATCCCGAAAGACCGACCATATAAAACTCTTGATCATAAGTGGACCATTTCTGACATGATGCACTCAATTTCTTGCTGAAATAAACGACCCATTTTCCTTCTTGAGATAGAACATCGCCGGTTCCTGCTCCACACGCATCACATTCAACCACAAACAATTTTTGAAAATTACGAACTGCGAGTACCAGATTCATACCCAGCTTTTCCTTAATCTCTTTAAAACTCTTGTTCGGGACCCTATTGGAAATTTCCCTTTCTTTAGACAGTCCGTCATGGGTGCTACTATGGTACTGAAACTCCGAATGAAACATATATAGAAAGTAGCAAGTCCGTGAAAACTACGTACCTCCATCACATATTTTGGAATAGGCCAATTTCTAATTGCCTTGACCTTCTCCTCATCCATGTGGATCCTTCTCCACTCACCATGAAACCAAGGAAGATAAGACTCGTCTGCATATAACTACACTTTTTTTGGTTGATATATAGTTTATTGGACCGTAAAACAACCAAAACCTAATGCAAGTGTTTCAAATGCTCATTTTCGTTGGTGCTATAGATATCGTCAAAATAAACCATTTTTTTCATATGAATGGATTCAACACCTCATCCATCAATCGCATAAACGTGTTTGGAGAATTTGACAATCCGAATGGCAGAACAAACCACTCATACAATCCTTCTTTGGTTTTAAAAGCTTTCTTTCACTCGTCTCCAAGTCTGATGATATCCGCTTTGTGGATCTATTTTACTGAATATTTTTCGCTCCAAAGAAACCTTTATCTCACCGTAACTTTGTTAATTGCTCTACTAGCTACACACATGGGCCACGACCCCATTCTTCTTTGGAGTAAGAAGTGCTGGTACTGTACAAGGTATCATAATTCCTCGAACCATCTTTTAAGCAATCATTATTCTACCATTTGCTGCAAGATTGTTCATTCTTTCAGACTCCTCCAATAATGAGGTAGATTCCGTAACGTGGTTCCAGGAACGAGGTTAATAGCATGTTGTGGTAATTCCACAGGTAGCTCTTCTCGCACTAGATCTTGATTTCTTTAAATAACTCACCCACAACATCGAACTGATGAGGTCTTGCCTATTTCGAACACTGCTTTCATTACTAATGCATGAATCTCTCTACTTTCTTGTGCATCAATCACCATGTCTCTCACCAAATGGGCAACGGTTAGTATATTCTGATGCTCTCCCTTCTGTTTGAACCCCACTGGCAGTAACATGATTCTCTTACCATCCCTCGAGAACTGATAAATATTTTTCTATCTATCATGGGTCATCCCTAAATTAAACTGCCACGACATCCCGAACAATAACTGATGAGCATATGTATCTACCATATCACAAATAACTTCATCCTTGTAGTATTTATCAATGGTAAAGGAACACGACATCTCTCTTTCACCTTTGTTGGCCACTAAGTATACAATAAACAGCTTAGAATATAGAAGCACAGTAAACTGTATGACTTGCGAAGTTAGTTTGCATAGCGAAAGTTTGTTGTGTGTGTTTCTGTAAATACAGAAACTAGATGTTCTCCTGTTTACTTGGTGTGTACAGGGTTTCTACAATGTATACTATCAAATCACAGTAGAATAAAAACAGTAAATACTGAAAGTAAATAACACACAGTTTAAAGTGGTTTGAGGTTAACCCCTCTACGTCCACTAGTCCTCCACATAGGAGTAAATAGTTTATTGAAATCACTACGTACACAACTACATAATTTTAACTAAACCTGTCTTTGTATCGTTCACACAGATTGATACAGGGACTGCAACTTTGGGCCGTTCACACGGATTGGCTTGAGCTCTTTCTTGGCTCGCTTATTCTCACACAGATTGAAGCTTCGTCTTCAATGCTATTCTTCCCACACAGGTAGGAATACGCAAAGATTCTTAGTCCACATAGGGCTAATGATAATCTCAATGATAAGGGTAGAACACTTCTCAAACAGCAACTTTATCACGGATGAACAACCGTTGTATGCTGTGATGTTTGCGTTGAGGACTTGTATATTTCTCGCTTGGATACTACTATATGCTCACAAAATATACTTCTTTGTAATCTCTAGAATGTCATAGTGATCTATCAGAGCTTTCAATATTATGAATAACTTGTGCTTTTTCGTATTTGTAAGTCCTCTAGCTTGGGGGTATTTATAACCTTTGAAATGTATCCGTTATAAATGAAGCCGTTGTTGGTTATTGAGATGTTGACGTCTGACTCCTAATTGACGGCTATTGAATATTTGAATTAAAGAAGATTGCATTTAATGCTTCAAACATCCTTTCTGTCTTTGTATTAAATGCTCTTCAGAGCGTTTAGACTTGTCTCTCTCCAATTGCATTAAATGTTGTCCTATCAGCAATAAATGCTGCTTTAATCGTGAATACTTTATGAATAAATAATGTTTATCTTACAATGGTTTAAAGCCTTTTTATATTCGGTCATGTTGGATGTGTTTTACTTTTCCCAAGTAAAATATCATCAGTCTGTATGCTGTATCTAACGTATTACGTCTCTTTGCTGTATGAGGAAGGCTCTGTAGGATGGACTGTCGGAAGATCTCTTTGTTGGGATTCGGTGCCTAAACGAAGGCCCAGTGGAAGCGGTAAAACGAAAATTAATTCGATCTGAATCCCTACGAGGATCGATCAAGCTAGTATATACGAATATTAAACGAAACACAAGAGATACAAGAAACATACCCTTGTAGTCCGTTGATTTAAATGGTGTCCTTCTCTTGAGCTATTCCCCAAACTTTAGTTGAATTCCCTACGATCCAATTCGCTCCAAGCTCTTGGATGATCCAACGCCGAAAGGACAGCGTCTCTACTTGCCACACGCCGGAGAAACGACTGGAATGACTAAACCTCGTTATCCTCTAAGGATACGGCTAGAACAAGGTTGTAGAAGCTTGCAAATCAAGATTATAACACTCTAAGTATATAATCTATGATCTCAATATATCACTCTCCTTTTTCTCCAAGAAAAACTTGTTATGATATATGAAGATGATGAAGAATATTATGAAGCCTTGGAAAACTATTTTCCTCTCTCCTATTTCCTCTCAAAACCGTGAGATTAAGTGTAAGTAAAAGAGATTTGGTCTTCACATATATTTCCATCATATCTCTCCATTTCACCTACCTTTTGACAAAATCACCCAAGGTGATATTTTGTCCCCTTGATTGGTCACAAGGCTTGAACCCCACCAAGTGAAGACCAAGACCAATTGAGGGGTAGGTGATAGGGGCGGCCATCTAGAAGGTGCCAGACGAGTTCGGTCCGTTTCGGACTCCTATGAGTCTAAACAGATAAACTCCGATTCTGTTCCAATGTATTTATATCGATTAATTAATCCAATTAATTAATCATATCAAATACATAATAACATAATTAATTTCTCCAAGAAATAATTTTATTTCTGAATTAATTTAATCTCCCAGTAATTTATTTAATTCATTAGGCCATAAATTAATTTATCTAATAAATTAATTTAGACATTCAATGTCCCAAAATCAATTAGACATCCAATATCCTATAAATTTGATATCCAATATCTAATATTTATAATGAGAGAATAAGCTCGATTCATTCAGTCGTCAATCCTATTGCGCGACTCGGTAGGTTCATCTCAGTCAGTAATGGGAGGAATCAAAGAGTAGTAGCACCACCTAGCCAGCCTGGCGGCCTACACCGTGCCCCAACTGAGAACGAATGATTGGGGTCATTCAAGAACCATTCTGTCGTGAATACCAGTAAACGTATAAACCCTTCTTTCAAATGTCCCGATCAAGATATAGGGTCACGGTCAGTCATGTAATATCCGGACTTATTATTGTATATTTCATCTGTATTTGAACCCTGTATTACTCGGGATTGTGATCTCGATTATTGGAGTATGTTATTTCTCACATTTGTATCCTTGTACATAAGTATAACAACATGCAAAATCTCTCATGCAAACTCGTGATAGCGCACGCTAAGAATGTAGCTTAACGTGCGTTATTGGACTTCAACTAGCGCACGCTACGAATGAAGAATCGCGTGCGCTAGGCCATCAATTATTGAGCTGGGCGCCTAGCACATGCGCCAGCCGGACGTAGGACCGGATAAGATCCCCACGGATGAACCTGGACAGTTTTGGAGTCAACTCTTATTAGCGCGCGCTAAGGATGTATGATAGCGTGCGCTAATCAGCCAGTGTACAAAAAAATTATATAAGGGCCAGCACTTCATTTCTTCTTGTTCCCTTCACTCGTCCTCATTATTTGATAAGTCCAGAGAGCCCATTATCCTCCTTAAACACACTTAGAACACATCTACTTGATCTTTGGAGATTGAATGTCACTTGTGTTTGATCATTGAAGTGGAGAAATGTCTTAATTTGGCGAACAAGCAACCGGAGCCGGATTCTACTTGTTGTCTCGGTGTTTTTTCTCATCTTAAGGTATGTTATACTACTTCCAACCTTGAATTTGTGTTCTTAAGGATATGAGGATTATGATATCAAGATATTAAGTTTCTTTGGTGAATTATCCAAACCACATCATTTAGGATATTGAGATGATTATGCCTTAAGTACCCTAGTTATGAACATCATGATTCGAATCTTGTTACAATGAACAAGTAGAGGAAGTTTCTGTTGGGATTCGGTGCCTTAAAACGAAGGCCCAGCGGAAGCGGTAAAATGAAAATTAATTCGATCCGAATCCCTACGAGGATCGATCGAGCTACGTATATACGAATATCAAAAACGAATTCACAAGAGATATAGAAACTCACCCTTGTAGTCCGTTGGTTAGATGGATAACCTTCTCTTGAGCTATTCCCCAAGCTCTTGAACGATCCAACGCCGAAAGCACCGCGTCTCTACTTGCCACGCGCCGGAAAAACGAACGGAATGACAACACCTTGCTATCCTCCGAGGATACGGCTAGAGCTAGGTGATGAAGCTTCCAATATGAAATAATAACACTCTAAGTGTATAACTCACAATCTCTCTTTTATGTCTTGATGTTTTCTCCAAGAAAAACCAAGAACTTGTGATGAAGATGAAGAAGAAAAAGGAAGACTATATGAGAAAACAATTCTCTCTCTTGAAAGGCTTACAACTCACGTAGGAAACTTATATTTAAGGAGGAAGAGTTAGTCTACTCCTTTTTATTCTTCATTCAACAACTCATCAAATCACTTTTATAATAAAATAGATTCCATGTCCCCTATTGATAAAAATTTCATGATATAAAATCATGAAGTCTTCCACCACATTAGGTGGAAGACAAAGAGGGGGCGGCCATCTAGAAGGGTAGGAAAAATTCGGTCCGTTTCGGACTCCCGTGAGTCCAAACAGATAAACTCCGATTCCGTTCCGATGTATTTATATCAATTAATTAATTAATTAATCATATCAAATACATAGTAACATAATTAATTTCTCCAAGAAATAATTATATTCATGAATTAAATTAATTACCCAGTAATTTATTTAATTCATTAGGCCGTAAATTAATTTATCCAATAAATCAATTTAGACATCCAATGTCCCAATAAATTAGATATCCAATATCCAATATTTATAAAGAGAGAATAAGCTTGATTCATTCCGTCGTCAATCCTATCAAGGCGACTCGGTAGGTCCGTCTCGGTCAAGAATGGGAGGAACCAAAGAGTAGTAGCACCACCTAGCCACTGGCGGCCTACACTGTACTTAACCGAGAACGAATGATTGGGATCATTCAAGAACCATTCGTCGTGAATACCGGTATACGTATAAACCCTTCTTTCAAATGTCCCGATCAAGTTATAGGGTCACGGTACCAAACCCTATCTCGTACTTGACGTTATGCATGCGTTAATGCAAATCGAGATCATCGAGTGCCGTGTATCTAATACAACTAGCTCCAATGCTTTGGCCAAAGACTTATGATCTCATCCGCCAATAACCGCATAGACATATAACCCGATCACTAACGGGAGAAAGAATTCTATCTTGGTATTGATAGGACCTACTACTTGCCCGTCAAGATGCACGCCGAGGTTGACCCCCACCTTCCGGTTACAGGTCGAACTACTCTAATGAAAATCTTGACATCACAAGCACATCCCTACTAAATCCTCAAGTCGAAGGTTCACGAATACCTATCACAACCTTTCGATTCCGTCATTGATCGTCCCAGTGAAATCCATGTGACGAATCGAGGGTGAGTCGGTTCGAGTATACTAATCCAATTAGCATACCTATAACGTGTGCTCCCACTAACCATTAGTGTTCGACAGGGCACTCTCCATGTCAAAGAACACGTCATACAAGTCTTCACATAAACTTAACGCCTACCAAGTTTCATCGACTTGCGACGATTAAGTATTTGAGCTATAACCTTTCCAAAGGCCGACCCCCTTATCCAATAAGGAGTGGAACGCGTTTTGCTCTCAAATACACGGACTAGTTTCTATATGTTTATTTACGAGTTAGGAATGCCAATAACTACCAAGAAATAAAGAAACATTCATTTGCCTTATATAAATGGTTTACATAATTACAAGTATAATGCCCTCACTCAACAACCTCCGAGTGGCATTCGAGGGCATACTCTAACAATCTCCCACTTGCACTCAATGCCACACACTATGGTATCTAATACCCATGTTCTCCGGATGACGCTCCAAGCTAGTCCGGGAAAGTGGCTTGGTCGTGGATCGGCGATGTTGTCGGCCGAGTCTACTCGTGCAAAGACAATGTATCCCTTGCGAACAAATTCTCTTACGAGATGATACTTCCTCTCAATATGTTTGGTGTTGTGAAACCTCGGCTCCTTGGCTCGCGCTACTCCGTCGTTGTCGCAAAGATCTGAACAGCAAATTTCAAGACATGGTATCATCTGAAGTTCTCCCAGAAACTTCTTAATCCAGAACCCTTCCTTGGAAGCCTCCGAGGCTGCTTGATACTCAGCCCGACAGGTGGAATCAGCAGTCGCGCTTTGCTTGGCACTATGCCAAGATACTGCTCCTCCATTAAGAGTAAATATGTAGCCAGAAGTGGACATTGAGTCGTCCTTCGCCCTTGGAAGTCCGAATCGGTGAATCCCACCACATCAAATTCTACACCGCCATTAATAAGAAAAATATCTATAGTTCTTCTCAAGTAATTGAGAACGTTCTTTACTGATCCAATGTTCCCTACCCGGGTTTGCTCGAAACCTACTCACCACGCTTACAGCATGCGCGATGTCAGGTCTTGTACACAATATAGCATACATAAGGCTACCCACGGCCGAAGCATATGGTACATTACTCATTTCCTTGCGTTGTTCCTCACTTTGAGGACACATCTTCAAGGTGAGTTTTATTCCATGTTGCATCGGTAGGAACCCTCTTTTAGAATCATCCATCTTAAATCGCTTTAAGATCTTATCTATATAGAGGGCTTGGGAAAGGCCTATTGTTCTCTTCGCTCTATCCCGGTAGAGCCGAATACCAAGAATATAGGTTGCTTCTCCCAAGTCTTTCATGGAGAAATTACTCGAAAGCCAAGCTTTCACAGAACTAAGCATTCCCACATCATTTCCTATTAGTAGAATGTCATCTACATATAGTACTAAGAATGCGATCTTGCTCCCACTAACCCTCTTGTATACACAAGGTTCCTCTTCATTTTGCACGAAATCAAACTCTTTGATTGCCTCGTCAAAACGAAGGTTCCAACTACGCGACGCTTGCTTCAGTCCATAAATGGAACGCTGAAGCTTGCACACTTTCTGAATATCGACTTCAGACACAAAGCCTTTAGGCTGCTCCATATAGATTTCCTCCTCGAGGAATCCATTAAGGAAAGTCGTCTTTACGTCCATTTGCCATATCTCATAATCGTGGTAGACAGCTATAGCAAGCATCATGCGAATAGACTTGATCATGGCTACGGGCGAGAAGGTATCGTGGTAATCGATCCTTTCCTTCTGGGTATAACCCTTTGCCACAAGCCTGGCCTTATAGGCGTCAACCTTGCCATCACCATCAGTCTTTCTCTTGTAGATCCACTTGTTCCCAATAGGCACTATGCCCTTGGGGCGGTCTACTAGAGTCAGACTGATTGACATGCATCGAGTCTATCTCAGCTTCCATAGCTTCACGCCATTTCGCGGAGTCTACATCCACCATCGCTTGGTCATAGGTTGTTGGGTCGGTCTCTTGGCTATCACTTGGAACCTCATGGAGACCCAGCTCCTCCAAGTGCACAAGCCCATACCTCTCAGGTAAATGAGACACCCTACTAGACCTACGAGGTGGTTGTACTTGTGTTTCAGAAAGTTCGGTTCCAGTTTCTTGCACAGGTGTCTCTCGAGGAGTTTCATTGTATTCTTCTAAAGAAATACTTCTACCTGCTCTGTCTTCCTGAATGAACTCATCTTCCAGGAAGTGTGCTTGTAAAGCAGCAATGATCCTTCGATCTTCGGGCATGTAGAATAGATATCCCATTGTCCCAGATGGGAATCCAATGAAACGTCCCTTCGCAGACCTAGCTTCCAACTTTTCCACCTTAGTCTTCTTGACATAAGCGGGACATCCCCAAATCCTAATATGATTAAGACTTGGTTTCCTTCCTTCCCACATCTCATGTGGAGTTTTAGGAACGGATTTGGAAGGACATCTGTTCAAGATATACACGGCATTCAGGAGTGCATACCCCCACAGGTAAATCGGCAAGTCAGTATAGCCCAGCATGGAACGGACCACATTCAACAGGGTCCGGTTCCTTCTTTCTGACACACCATTTAATTGAGGAGTACCTGGAGGTGTTAGTTGTGAAACTATTCCATGTTCCTTAAGGAACTCGTCAAACTCCGTACTCATATACTCGCCACCTCGGTCCGACCGAAGTGCTTTGATATGATTACCAGTTTGTTTCTCGACTAGGGCCTTGAATTCCTGGAATTTCTCAAAGGCCTCGGATTTATGTTTCATTAAGTATACATAACCATACCTAGTATGATCATCTGTAAACGTAATGAAATATTGATATCCGTCACGTGCTGCTTCCAAAGAACCACATACGTCGGTATGGATTAATCCCAGTTTATCAGCGGCTCTTTAAAATGTCCCTGTGAAGGGGGACTTAGTCATTTTGCCTTTAAGGCAAGATTCACAAATAGGAAAGGGATCTGATCCCAATGGACCCATAAGTCCATCTTTTTCCATCTTGTAAACCTTGGTCTGACCAACATGACCAAGTCTAAGATGCCATTTCAAAACTTGATTGGTTTCATCCCTACCACGTTTTCTAGTCATAGTATTCACAACTACTTTGTTGCTGAGATTTAGATGATACAATCCATTCAACAATGTAGCAGTACCCACTAGTTTATTTCTAAAATATATTTTGCAGGAACCATCACCAATGAAAAATGAAAAGCCTTTTCGGTCCATGACCGGAATGGATATAATGTTTTTGTGCCCCTTGGGAAAAACAAGTACATCTTCTAAAGTCAAAACAAAGCCGGATTCTAAACCCAAAAGAAGTGATCCTATGTCGGTCGCCTCGACACTATGCCCGCTTCCGACTGTGATCATAACTTCTCCAGCTCCAAGCTTCCTACTTTGTTTCAGATCCTGATTCACGGTACAAATATGAGAACTAGCACCAGAATCCAAAGATATCAGAAGTAGAAAATACGAGTGCGAACAATTTGTTTCCAAAACTAAAAGTTCTGTACCTGAAGTGCCATGAAGAATCGGACAGTCTCTAGCCCAGTGGCCAAGCTCACCGCACTTGAGACAAACATCCTTCTTCTTGTTCTTTGGAACCATCGGGGCCTTGCCCTTACCCTTAAGGTCCTTAACTTGTGGTCCAGTTTGCTTCTTGGTCTTTTTCTTCTTGTTCTTAGACTTCCGAAGTCCAGAAGAAATCACAAGTGCAGACTCCTTCATCCGCGGGGTCTTTATCTGAGACTGAGCGGTCACCAGTTTGTTCATTAGCCCAGCTAAGTTACATGCAATCTCATTGCAGTTGAAGTTCATAACAAACTGTGAGAAGGAATCAGGGAGAGACTGTAGGATAAGGTCGGTTTGGAGAGAAGTATCCATTTTAAAATCAAGAGCCTCCAATCTCTCGATCATGGATATCATTTTGAGGACGTGTTCCCCAACCTTCTCACCTTCCTTCATCCTTGCACCGAACAGTTGCTTGGATATCTCATATCTAGCAGTTCTGCTGTGCTCACCATAAAGCTCGGTTAAGTGAGATAGAATCTGCCTAGCAGAAGTCATTTTCTCATGAGCTCTTTGAAGCTCATTAGACATGGAAGCCATCATATAAGCACGGACTTTCACGTCATCCTTAACCCACTTTTCGTGGTTTTCAATCTCTTCCTGATTGGCTCGAGTCCGCATAGGAGGCGCCGGAATGTCCGTCTCCAAGACGTATCCCAGTGCCTCTATACTGAGGACAATCATCAGATTGCGGAGCCAATCCACAAAGTTAGGTCCATTAAGGTGTTCTTTTCGAGTAGAATTGCGAGTGGATTCATTGTCATATTGAGATTTGTCTGCATTAAGTATAACAGATTAATTAGTGACTCATTCAATTATGTTCTGAGTATAGAATTTAAGGTCTTTTCTATTCTTGTTACCCAGCTCCCACTATTTTTATCTGAATAACACACTCCCATGTGATATCCGTAGTATCGTCGCTCTACTTCATAGTGGTGATCGAGTTCTTTATAAATCTTAATAGAGGGCAACCGAACAGGTTTCTAGTCTATTAATTTTCATAAAGTGGTGTCCAACACCAACCCATCTAATGGATGATTCGATCTTCTTTTTCCCCTTGTTCACTCCCCTCAACTTATACGATTTCTATGGTTCGTGAACAAATTAAGTTTATACCATCGACGCAAATCAGTTTCACAATTGAATCTTATCCGGCAACCTATCAGGTTTCTAGGGATAAAATTTGCTCCAACCGAAGGCATCCAATGCGCTCCCGGTAATTTATCCGTCCTCCCCGAACGACTACCCCGATAACTCGGAAGCATAGCACATCCGGTTTGGATTTCAATTTCCCGAAAACTCGATGGAGGGAAGGAAAACCTTGAAACCTTATAAACTTAATTATTTATTGTGGGAGAATTTTCACGATTAACGTTACACTTTGCACATAATCATATTAGCGCGTTTGTGGTATTCATACAATATGAAATAACCATTCACAACCTAGTTGCTACCAACATGTGGTTCATGGACCGTTCCTAGAAAACAAAAACTCCATAATCTAATTACAAGTCTTCGTCTTGAATCTTCGTCTTCTCGAAATGGATCTTCCTCCGGTCTTCGTCATTACATATAAATTTTACATCGAAAATTGCATCCTAGATACAAACATTTCTAGTAAAATAAATAGGCTCAAAACGGCCTTTACAACCCAATCGAATAAAACGAACGATTCAAAACTAAGTCCACGAACCACATCCCCATTCAAAAAGCATTCATCCAATAAATACTATATAAATGGAAAGCGTAGAGATACATTGATCCAATCAACAATACGAACCGATCCAATCGATTCACACCATCGGTAATATGATAACGTTCAAAATAATTCGGTCGACTATAAATATTCCAATTAATCAAATTTCCCTTATAAAATGAAATACCATAAATCATTTTAATCATATTAAATCCAATTTAATGTGCGGGAGATTAATTTTTAAGAATACACGGAAAAATCGAAATGGTGAAATCGCGGCATGACCGAGTCACTCGGCGACTACCGGCGATCACGCTGGCATGGCCGAGTCACGCTCGGAAGATGCCGGCCAAGACACGACCGAGTCACCCAGACACGGCCGGGTGCACTGGCAGAGAGGTGGCGGCGCCGGACACACGGCCGAGTCACCAGACACGGTCCGAGTGCACTGGCAGTGACTTGGCCACACTGCCGGACACGACCGTGTCACCCAGGACACGGTCGAGTCACTCTCGGCCAGATTACCCTTTTTGTCCAAAAAGTCGTCCGACGACGATTCGGGGCTAGATTTTCCGACTTTCATATCTTCAATATAAATCATATTTCCCAGAAATTTAAGATTTATATTTAGACATAAACTTACGAAAAATACAATTATTACGAACGAAAAACATATACCACGATTATGACTAAAATGATTCCAAATCATTCACCATCTAATCGAGCATCCCAAATGCCAATATCGTATATACGATCGCAAGACCTACGCTCCGATACCACTGTTGGGATTCGGTGCCTTAAAACGAAGGCCCAGCGGAAGCGGTAAAACGAAAATTAATTCGATCCGAATCCCTACGAGGATCGATCGAGCTACGTATATACGAATATCAAAAACGAATTCACAAGAGATATAGAAACTCACCCTTGTAGTCCGTTGGTTAGATGGATAACCTTCTCTTGAGCTATTCCCCAAGCTCTTGAACGATCCAACGCCGAAAGCACCGCGTCTCTACTTGCCACGCGCCGGAAAAACGAACAGAATGACAACACCTTGCTATCCTCCGAGGATACGGCTAGAGCTAGGTGATGAAGCTTCCAATATGAAATAATAACACTCTAAGTGTATAACTCACAATCTCTCTTTTATGTCTTGATGTTTTCTCCAAGAAAAACCAAGAACTTGTGATGAAGATGAAGAAGAAAAAGGAAGACTATATGAGAAAACAATTCTCTCTCTTGAAAGGCTTACAACTCACGTAGGAAACTTATATTTAAGGAGGAAGAGTTAGTCTACTCCTTTTTATTCTTCATTCAACAACTCATCAAATCACTTTTATAATAAAAGAGATTCCATGTCCCCTATTGATAAACATTTCATGATATAAAATCATGAAGTCTTCCACCACATTAGGTGGAAGACAAAGAGGGGGCGGCCATCTAGAAGGGTAGGAAAAATTCTGTCCGTTTCGGACTCCCGTGAGTCCAAACAGATAAACTCCGATTCCGTTCCGATGTATTTATATCAATTAATTAATTAATTAATCATATCAAATACATAGTAACATAATTAATTTCTCCAAGAAATAATTATATTCATGAATTAAATTAATTACCCAGTAATTTATTTAATTCATTAGGCCGTAAATTAATTTATCCAATAAATCAATTTAGACATCCAATGTCCCAATAAATTAGATATCCAATATCCAATATTTATAAAGAGAGAATAAGCTTGATTCATTCCGTCGTCAATCCTATTGCGCGACTCGGTAGGTCCGTCTCAGTCAGCAATGGGAGGAACCAAAGAGTAGTAGCACCTAGCGGCTGGCGGCGCCTACACTGCACTTAACCGAGAACGAATGATTGGGATCATTCAAGAACCATTCTGTCGTGAATACCAAGATACGTATAAACCCTTCTTTCAAATGTCCCGATCAAGTTATAGGGTCACGGTCACCAAACCCTATCTGTACTTGACGCTATGCATGCGTTAATGCAAATCGAGATCATCGAGTCGCCGTATCTAATACAACTAGCTCCAATGCTTTGGCCAAAGACTTATGATCTCATCCGCCAATAACCGCATAGGACATATAACCCGCTCACTAACGGGAGAAAGAATTCTATCTTGGTATTGATGGGACTGCTACTTGCCGTCAAGATGCACGTCGAGGTTGACCCCGCCTTCCGGTTTAAGGTGGTCGAACTACTCTAATGAAAATCTTGACGTCACAAGCACATCCCTACTAAATCCTCAAGTCGAAGGTTCACGAATACCTATCACAACCTTTCGATTCCGTCATTGACTGTCCCGGAGTGAAATCCATGTGACGAATCGAGGGTGAGTCGGTTCGAGTATACTAATCCAATTAGCATACCTATAACGTGTGCTCCCACTAACCATCAGTGTTCGACAGGCACTCTCCATGTCAAAGAACACGTCATACAAGTCTTCACATAAACTTAACGCCCAGTCAAGTTTCATCGACTTGCGAACGATTAAGTATTTGAGCTATAACCTTTCCAGCGCCGACCCCCTTATCCAATAAGAACTGGAATGTTTTGCTCTCAAATACACGGACTAGTTTCTATATTTACGAGTTAGGAATGCGAGTAACTACCAGTAAATAAAGAAACATTCATTTGCCTTATATAAATGGTTTACATAATTACAAGTATAATACCCTCACTCAACAACCTCTGAGTGGCATTCGAGGGCATACTCCTAACATTTCTGACATTGGTGATCCGAATTTAGAAGGTGTCTTCATAGTAATCACGGACTTAACTTTAACATCATTATTGTTAGACGAATCTAAGAGATTGATCATGGAAAGATTTATCTTGTAAAGATGGAGTGTTAAACGAACTACATGATGATGGTTTTGATTGATATAAGGTATTGATATCGACCGTTAGGCTTTCCGAATTACGCATGAAGAATTGTAATCGAAATGGAATATGCTTTTATGATAGTACACATATTCTTGAATTCGAAGTTGTTGTTATCCGTGAGATCATTCATAACCGTATGAGCATGATATTCATAGAGATAACATGAATTAACACTGAAGATTTCGTTGGTTTGATCACGATTCGATTAGTCTACTAGCTAGTAGTGAACTGCCATGCACGTTTAGCGCATGCTAAACTTTGTAGATTAACGTGCGCTATCGAGCACAGTTAACGTACGCTACGATTGGAAATGTAACGTGCGCTATTTCATCAGACGAGTCACTCGGCTGATCAGAGAGGACTGTCAATACATAGTTAGCGTACGCTAGGCTTTATTGTTTACGTACGCTAACGAGCGGGCTTAGCGCGCGCTACGTAGAATACTTAGCGTACGCTAAACAGTTCAGGCAGATTACATTTTATGAATTTTCGGCCGTAAATTGGATTGTTAGCCATTCGTACGACACGAGATGAATTCTATATTATTTCTTTTGTGAAGGTTCGAGCTTGTTACGTGATTGATCGGAGGGGCGACCTTCGAGTGTTTCGTTTTATGTGGAAGTATTGTTCTTGTCTTCGAATCGATGCAAGTACCTTGATATACGAATTATAATTATATGAAATCATTGTTGCTGAAGTGTATGAATCATGTTACGAATATCTGTATATATATATATATATATATATATATATATATATGTATAGATATATGTATATATATATATACATATGGAGATAAATGTTGGGTGATTAATACCAATATTAGTCGACGTACTCAACTTAGATTAAAGTATGAATGATATTTATAGAGGTAATATGGTAATGTTGTATTTTCGGTTGAGTTACGATATACGGATATATATGTAATGTTGATTTGTAGTATTGAAGGCTTAATGTGTTAAGTCTTGATGAATAACGTGCGAGCTGTTGTTTATTTTGCGTAGTTACGGACTGGTGAATAAATTATGTGAATTGATGAACTGATTTGATAATTGTTGCAACGGTTGACTGTGTGCTTGGTATTTGTAACAACGTGAATACTTGTTATGAGAGACGTCATATTCGGGTGCCTCTGAGGGCGGGGCGTGTACTCCGGCCTGGTGTACGCTGCAATGAGTGGCTCCATATGATTGGTGAACATCGGTGTTACTTAATGCGCGAGCAAGGGGCGGCTCCTGTGGGAGTGAACGCCGGCGCGGTGACATGTGCAAGGGGCGGCCAATATAGTGGAGTGAACGCTGGTACACAGGTGTGCAAGGGAGGCGCCTGACAGGCTTATTGGTAACGGATATTTGAGTGATAGCTAAGACCCCGTTACCAAATGATTTTCGTAATTTAAATCCTTGCAACTCGCTTTAAAATGTTGGTCTTGATGTAGACCGCGATTCGTGTTTCTGAAAGTTCGTTCCAACTTGTTTTAAATGTTGGTATCAGGATTAATTAACTAAGGATATTTGACGAGATCTCCGAGGGTTAATTAATCAGGGGTCTTGAGCAGGATTTGTCGAATGAGAGAGTGTGCCTTTGATTGTACTGTGATGATTATTCTGTGTATTGGGTCGAGGACCCCGTGAAATGTTGAGATTTGATCTCGTGATGATATTATTTAGATTGGGCCGAGAACCCCGTGAGATGTTGTAATGATTCGCTTGTGTTAGTGTTTTATCAATTGGGTCGAGGACCCCGAATAACGTTGTAATGGCTTTCTTGCAAATTGTCGAGGACTCGAGAGTTTTTGAAGTATTTTTCTTAAAGTATTCCCATTTAATTTTCAAAATCCCAAGATGGCCCGAGTCAATAATAATGTTTTCAAACTCTCTTATCAAAATACGTTTCCTTTTATAAAAGGGATTTTTCTGACTCCTTGGGCTCGTTTGAAGTTTCATCGGTGTTATGTTCTGTAAATAGAATATGACAATGTGATTATCCTTCACCTTGTGTTTGTGATACTATTCTGTGTTGACTATGGGAATGTGCGGTTTGTGTTAGGGCTTCACGACTGTTGAGTTTTGTGTTGTTATTATTCGTATATCTTGTATATTATGTACTTGCACTAGCAAAATTCCAGTTTGCTAACCCCCGAGTTTTCGGGGGGTGGGTGCCTGTTATGCGCTCAGGTTTTGGCAGCTCGGGAGCAGTCATAGGATTGGCTTGGGAGGAGATGGAAGACGACGATGCTAATCACACAAGAGTCAGAGTCTTTTTCTTTTGTTTCTTTTTGGTCGGTATTTCTCCGTCGTTCGATTATTCACCCTTGCATGGGTGTAGTTTTCATTTATTAAATTGAGTCGTCATTCTTTTCTGTGTTCAAATTTATTATTGTTATTGTAATGTGAATGTCGTTGGTTTCTGAATTGGTTAATGACCTTGTCGGTCTACTTTGTAATTGATATTGACCCCGGTCGGTCAATCATTGAGTAATCTTTTGGAGTTCAGCCTGGTAGATCTAGGGGTGTGTATTCGGATCAATCTGATCCGATCCGATCCGAATTCGGATTGATCCGAAATTTCGGATCACCTTTTGCTCAATCCGAAATCCGAACCGATCGTTCGGATCGGATTCGGATCAATCCGAATCCAGATCCGATCGGATCGGATTTAATCCGAAAAATCCGAAAATTTTAAAAACTAATAAAAATAATAAAAATCATAATCCAAAAATAATAAAAATTTCATTTATATATATATATATATATATATATATATATATATATATTTCGGATGGATCGGGTTAATTCGAAAATCCGCGGTTAATCCGATCGATCCGAAGTTTTTTCTGGCGTTTTACCTAAAAATAATAAAAAAATCTTTTTTTTTATATATTTCGGATCAATCGGATTAATCCGAAAATCCGCGGATTTAATCCGATCCGATCCGAAATTTTCGGATCTGTAAAATTCTAATCCAAAATTCGATCCGAAGACATCGGATCGGACTGGTTCGGATCGGATTTTTGGATTTTCGGTTCGGTTTTTCGGATTCGGTTTTTCTGCACACCCCTAGGTAGATCCTTGTGATAAGGGTCTACGGCGTGTGATATTTCCGGTCGTATTTGGGGGTGTTACATATATGGTATCGGAGCTTTAGGTTTGCGAAAAACCTAGGCCGTTGGGTCAAGTCCATGTCTTGTGTGAGTCGCGCGCATCAGAGTTGTGATTAGTATCGTGGTTCCAACATTATCTTCAAGCAATCCGTGATGGTAAGCCTCCCGAATCGTAAGTCCTCTTGTATACGTATTTGATTATATTGTACTTAACGTGAACCTAGGGTTTGAACTTGTTAGAGATCATATTGTTTTATGATATCACCTGCGTATACGGTTCGAGTGAGAATGGTTATGTAGTATACTTTGGAAGTCGAACATATTTATGTAATACCCGAGATTTCTGACTTGTATTTGGAACTTGTGATATTGTAATCGTTGTACTTGATCTGAGTATTATTCTCCGTATTTCATAATCCGATATTGTCGAGCGTATGATTTCATGTATGTGATTTACAAATTGTAATTCTGCGCATGTAGCGCACGCTATCGGCTATGTGTAGCGTACGCTAACATAGACTCAATAGCGCACGCTACAAAGGATTATTAGCGCACGCTATGTGTGGTCAATTTGATTGAGACGTGCGGTAGGTGAGATCTGGCCGGGGGACCCCTGTCGGATCGTGTCGGGATGAACCTGGACGGCTTTCGGGACAAGTTGTCAACGCCTTAGCGCACGCTACAGGTATATGCGTAGCGCACGCTAAGTGCTGAATACAGTTAAGTCAGTGAGCCGTTAGCGCACGCTACGAGCAGGGTCTAGCGCGCGCTAATAGCCATTTCTTATAAATAGGACAGCATCCTATTCGTGATTTCAGTTCTTTCTTCTCCCATTACCCGAATTCTTACACTTGGAATGTAACTTCCTTCATCCTAAACACTTCATATCAACATCCTAGTTCGTGATTGAAGATCGTATATCATTGGAGATTGGTGTTCAAACCTTCGGCGTTGGATTGCTTCAATTTCCTCCGTGTTCTTCACTACCTTGAGGTAGGTGATTCTTCACCAATACTAGTAGTGTTCTAAAGGATGTTGATCATGTTCATCTAGTTAGTTAGATTCGTTATTAGTCGTACATCATGTGTTAGAAGGATATTTTCGACGTTTCGATACTTATTCATCGTATGATCCATTGAACCTTTTAGTATGTGGATTCCTAAGCATGTTATGTATCTTCAAAACCTATCGACCAGTAAATGAAGATTACCTAGTTCGTATGTTTCACGTAAGGAATCATATGTTTTGGGACTTGGAATAATCGGAACTTGGAATATTTTCTTGAAGATCGAAGATGAATTATGATGTTGAGATGATTATCCGTATATTTGTACCTCATGATTATGGAACTTCCACAAACCTTATTAGCATGACATGCTTGAGGATGACTTGTTGTATCACCATAGAATTCATGAGTTCATTACTTTTCAATCCAGTTTTCTGTTAGCAGTATTCTGCCATGCAAGGTTAGCGCACGCTAACACTTGTAAATTAACGTGCGCTATCGGCGTTAAGTTAACGCACGATACGTACGTAACGTGCGTTACGATGTCAGCCGAGTCATCTGTCAGTCCGTGGCTAGCGTACGCTAGGCTTACACGATAGCATACGCTAACAGGCAGGCTTAGCGCACGTTACGTAGAGTACGTAGCGCACGCTAAGCAGTCCAGGCAGATTGTTTATTTTGAACTTTTGGGCCGTAGAACGAATTGTTAGGCCATCGTTCGACTTGAGATGATTTGTATATCATTCCTTTTGTTAAGGTTCGAGCTTGTTACGTTGATCGAAGGAGGCGGCCTTCGAGTGTGTTGGGATCATCGAAGTGTTTCGTTCTTGCCATTTTCGAGGCAAGTATCATATGTCGAGTTCGATTTATATTGAAACTATGATCATGCTTGTGGTTTTGTTCATATTGTTGAATATGAGATGTATTTCTGAAAATTCTCGTGATATTCGTTGTTATTTGTTCGTATTGATGAACATATTGAAATGCATATGAGTATGCATAGTTGATTGATTTATGGTATAAATGATCCGAGGGGATCATGAGGATCTATGCTGAGGGCGCTGGATCGAATGTCCACCATGCGTTGGTCCGACGGGATCATCATGGGGATCTATCGAGGGCGCTGGATCGTTGGACGGGTTTTCCACCATGCGTTGGTCCGACGGGATCATCATGGGGATCTATACCAAGGCGGCGCTGGATCGCCGGATTACCTGTATTGTGTTGATGGAATCGTGAGGATTCGCATCGTTGATTCCTAGAGCGAAGTCCGCTTTGCATGTTTTATGATGCATTGATGATTTATTGTATTATGATACTTGTACTAGCATTGTTTTGCTAACCACTTCGGGGTGGACATTTTTGATGTTCGTAGCCGAGGAGCGGGAGGCAACCACGATCGACAGGACGATGAAATGGCTCAGTGATGTGGTTGATGTTATTGTTGTTGTGATTTGTCTTCTTGGTTCGTTCAGTACTCGAGTACGTCTGTTTTAATAAGGTCATTTCGATATGGTTGTACAAGTTAACTCGTTTGATCGGTTGAATCAAATCTGTATTTGAACTTCAGTTGTTCGATTGGATTATTTTTACACTTCTTTTAAAATTAGCCTTGTAAATCCTTATCTAAAGGGTTTACGGCGCTGTAATTATTCCGAATATCTCGGGGTGTTACAATTTATCGGTTTCTGCATTTCAGTAGAATAAATCTTTAAGTGTTAATTTTATCCGCTGTGTGAGTATTTTGAAATGACTCTTGGTATTTTGCAAACTGAATTGTTATCTCATTATTCCGATTCCCTAAACCAAGTTTTGGCATTTTAGTCTTGCACGTTTTAACTATATTTTTATGACGGTATTTGATATTTTACAAATAATTTTGTAAGTTTTGGAAAATGCTACCATCATCGGCTTTTTGGCGTATTTTAAAATGGTTTTGTAAATGGTTTTTAGCCTGGTAGGTTCCGGCGCAGAATCCCCGGCATGTAATATTCCCGGGCCAAATTACGAATATTTTAAAGTAGTGTTTTGAAATTTTCCTAACATTGTAAACCTCATGATTTATTGTAGTCATGTCAAATGGTCAAGTATATTAGTGAAAAATTCTTTCGAATAAACATTTTGGTAGAAGAGGAAGGATTTTCAAAATTGTGGTATTTGGGACTCAACACTTTTGAAATATTTCAAATTAGTTACAATTCGATTTTCAATTTTCTTGTAGGCATTACTCGAAAATAAATTTTTAGAGTCATTGTATAAACTTCCTCTTCCAAAATAAAGGACAGTATTTACAAGTTTTGAGCACAACGTGACTCGGCTTTTATTTCAAAAATCTTTTCATTTAAAAGCATATGCATAATGATCGTCCTAGACGAAGGACTGGAAATTAACTTTAGAAAATTTCGTGCTTTACAATATTACCGTTATTCTAAGGATGCTAATTAAACCTTGCGTTGATAATTGTGGTATACCATACAACCGACTATGCGATAACAATAAACGGTACTATCTGCATTAGCATGACGAGCCTTGGCAGACGTAGATGTGATAATGGAAGCGGAAGCTGTGAAGTGGTTCGTACGACGATGATTCATGTTACGGTTAAGGAATATCAAGATCAGACGATATCCTATGAAACCTCCTTAGTGACTGAGCCAACGAGCAGAGAAAAGAGACCGAGGACATCTGGAAAATTTTTGGACGGTGAAGAGACTAAGGTTCTCAAACCCACACGTCGTTCGAATGCGTCATCTTCGCGGTCGAGAATGAGCATTGAGAATCCCAAGCCAGCATCGGTGACTCCCGATAAGAAGAGAGTGTGCTTCAACTGCAACTGTACGAGACATATCCGTGTAAACTGTTCCTCCCCACTATTGACTTGTTATCGGTGCGGGTGTGAAGGCCATCGGGAGAAATATTGTGAGATAATTTCCGAATTGGCAAAGAATGCTACTCTGTTGGTGAGCAGAGCAAGTGGCCGGAGAATGTCCCGAAACCTTATGTCTTCTGCTGAAGAGCCTAACATAGGCGAATGAAGATTTCGTACTATACTCTAGTTGTTGATGTTTCCAACAATCATGACTTTGATCGTTTTTCATTTTAATTGCTTTTCGTTTCCAGCTCCTGCTGTTTTAAGTTTCGGGGCTGAAATGTCTTCTTGGTACGGGGGCACGTATTACCCGTACTCTTCTTAGTATTTTCGGTGTTGGGAGACTTTCATTGTTGGTGATTTATCTGTGATCCTCTTGACAATTTTAAACTACCATGTTCTACTGAACCTACCGTCATTCGAACGAATTTCAGAACCGATTTGTTAGACTCCGTGAATTAGTGTGGTCTATCCACATCTGAACGTAATCCTCGCAAAATTCTGTTTGAAACTATTTGTTCCCACTCGTGCGGTTAACATTTCCATTGTGTTATGAACTTGAATACGGTTGGTCGAGCTCGACACGCGATTTCAGTACGTCTGAGCCGTTTGTGATTTTCCTTAATTCTAAGAGCTTTTACCTCTCCACTCTACTTTAAGTTTCGGGGCGAAACTTCTTTTAAGAGGGATAGTAAGTAATATCGCGGACTTATTATTGTACATTTCATCTGTATTTGAACCCTGTATTACTCGGGATCGTGATCTCGATCATTGGAGTATGTTATTTCTCACATTTGTATCCTTGTACATAAGTATAACAACATGCAAAATCTCTCATGCAAACTCGTGATAGCGCACGCTAAGAATGTAGCTTAACGTGCGTTATCGGACTACAACTAGCGCACGCTACGAATGAAGAATTGCGTGCGCTAGGCCATCAATTATTGAGCTGGGAGGCTAGCACATGCGCCAGCCGGACGTAGGACCGGATAAGATTCTCGCGGATGAACCTGGACAGTTTTGGAGTCAACTCTTATTAGCGCGCGCTAAGGAGGTATGATATCGTGCGCTAATCAGCCAGTGTACAGAAAATTTATATAAGAGCCAGCACTTCATTTCTTCTTGTTCCCTTCACTCGTCCTCATTATTTGATAAGTCCAAAGAGCCCATTATCCTCCTTAATCACACTTAGAACACATCTACTTGATCTTTGGATATTGAATGTCACTTGTGTTTGATCATTGGAGTGGAGAAATGTCTTAATTTGGCGAACAAGCAACCGGAGCCGGATTCTACTTGTTGTCTCAGTGTTTTTCCTCATCTTGAGGTATGTTATACTACTTCCAACCTTGAATTCGTGTTCTTAAGGATATGAGGATTATGCTATCAAGATATTAAGTTTCTTTGGTGAATTATCCAAACCACATCATGTTTAGGATATTGAGATGATTATGCCTTAAGTACCCTAGTTATGAACATCATGATTCGAATCTTGTTACAATGAACAAGTAGAGGAAGTTTCTAACATTGGTGATCCGAATTTAGAAGGTGTCTTCATAGTAATCACGGACTTAACTTTAACATCATTATTGTTAGACGAATCTAAGAGATTGATCATGGAAAGATTTATCTTGTAAAGATGGAGTGTTAAACGAACTACATGATGATGGTTTTGATTGATATAAGGTATTGATATCGACCGTTAGGCTTTCCGAATTACGCATGAAGAATTGTAATTGAAATGGAATATGGTTTGATGATAGTATACATATTCTTGAATTCGAAGTTGTTGTTATCCGTGAGATCATTCATAACCGTATGAGCATGATATTCATAGAGATAACATGAATTAACACTGAAGATTTCGTTGGTTTGATCACGATTAGATCAGTCTACTGCCCAGTAGTGAACTGCCATGCACATTTAGGGCACGCTAAACTTTGTAGATTAACGTGCGCTATCGAGCACAGTTAACGTACGCTACGATTGGAAAATTAATGTGCGCTATTTCATCAGACGAGTCAGTCGGCTGATCAGAGAGGACTGTCAATACATAGTTAGCGTACGCTAGGCTTTATTGTTTACGTACGCTAACGAGCGGTCTTAGCACGCGCTACGTAGAATACTTAGCGTACGCTAAGCAGTTCAGGCAGATTACATTTTATGAATTTTCGGCCGTAAATTGGATTGTTAGACATTCGTACGACACGAGATGAATTCTATATTATTTCTTTTGTGAAGGTTCGAGCTTGTTACGTGATTGATCGAAGGGGCGACCTTCGAGTGTTTCATTTTTCGTAGAAGTATTGTTCTTGTCTTCGAATCGAGGCAAGTACCTTGATATACGAATTATAATTACATGAAATCATTGTTGCTGATGTGTATGAATCATGTTACGAATATCTGTATATATATATATATTATATATATGTGTGTGGATATATATATATATATATACATATATATATATATATGTATATATATATATGTATATATAAATATATATATATATATATATATATATATATATATGTGTGTGTGTGTGTAAATATACATATGGAGATAAATGTTGGGTGATTAATATTAGTCGACGTACTCAACTTAGATTAAAGTATGAATGATATTTATAGAGGTAATATGGTAATGTTGTATTTTCGGTTGAGTTACGATATAAGGATATATATGTAGTGTTGATTGGTAGTATTAAAGGATTAATGTGTTAAGTCTTGATGAATAACGTGCGAGTTGTTGTTTATTTTGCATAGTTACGGACTGGTGAATAAATTATGTGAATTGATGAACTGATTTGATAATTGTTGCAACGGTTGACTGTGTGCCTCTGAGGGCGGGGCGTGTACTCCGGCCTGGTGTATGCTGCAATGAGCGGCTCCATATGATTGGTGAACACCGGTGTTACTTAATGCGCGAGCAAGGGACGGCTCCTGTGGGAGTGAACGCCGACGCGGTGACATGTGCAATGGGCGGCCAATATAGTGAAGTGAACGTCGGTACACAGGTGTGCAAGGGAGGCGCATGGCAGGCTTATTGGTAATGGATATATGAGTGATATCTAAGACCCTGTAATTTAAATCCTTGCAACTCGCTTTACAATGTTGGTCTTGATGTAGACCGCGATTCATGTTTCTGAAAGTTCGTTCAAACTTGTTTTAAATGTTGGTATCAAGATTAATCACTACTAGAAAAAACGGCTTTAGTGACACTCAAAAGTGTCACAATATGTGGTGTATTGTGACGCTTTTGCTATAGTGACGCTTTTCGAAAGCGTCACCTGATTTGGCGTTTCAATAGACCGTTGTTGTGACACTTAAAAGGCGTCGCAACAGATATCTAATGTGGCGCTTTCTTACATATTGTGACGCTTTTCATGCATCACATGAGTAAGCTTTCGTGACGCTTTTTGCCATTTTTTGTGACACTTTTTGGCGTCATAAAATTGAATTGTAGTGACACTTTTTAATTGAATGTTGTAGTGACACACCTCTTTTAGTGACGCATTTTTATGTCACAAAAATTTATTAATTTCTAATTACAAGCTTCACTAAACATATCTCATTTTCAATAAATTTTTTATGTAATATAAATTTGAAACTACAAAATGAAAGAATTGCAATCTTGAAAAATTCAGTTACATTCATTAAATCAAATTATATCCATTACCTTAATTGGAGTACAATCAATAAGAATATAGTAAACAAAATTTTCCAATAAAACAAGCTTTAACGTAACCAAAAAATGTACGAGAAAACTAACTATACCTATCTTGACAAGTTTTTAAAACCTACAATATGGTTATTGACAATTCTATCAAAGAAAAGCCACCATGATCTTGTCTAATGACCTTTTACAGTAACTCTCACTTCTTCGAAAGGTCTTGTATGAATAATTCCTGCAATTTTCAAGCAATATGCAAAATTAAAGCAAAAAGAGAAACTGGATTCCAAAAAATATCATGAAGCACTACAATACAAGCTACAAATCAATTCGCTCTTTGCAAAACCTGAATCAACATATATCAATATGGTATGCAAATAATTATATGCTCTCAAAAAAATTAGTTGATAATATTGAAAAGTTCAAAGGCACTGACCATAAGAGGGTGGAAAAGATTCCATCATGCCCAGCTTATCAATCATAAACTGGATTAGAACTCCACCAAAGTAGATCACGTACAAAATGCAAGGTAAAAGGGCTATGATGTAACACGCAGCTGACCTGCCAGAAACAGTGAACAATTTATGTGTTTAACCTGGTTTAGATACAAACTGAAATAATTATGGACTAGAAGAATACAAAGACAAAACATATAATATTATTATCTGTTACCTAAGTGAATGACAACAAACGGACTTGATTGATAAGCTAAAGGAGAAACATGCAAGAAGCATGAAAGCGCAAAAGAAAAAGTACAAAAAGCCTCCACCTAATCCTGCCACAAAATAACCCTACATTCAGATAGTTGTAGCTGTCATAAGTATTAGCTTAAGGGATTCCCAATCACAACAGTTATAAACCATTCGAGCCAAGAAAATGCATATGTATATATCAGAAATAAACTCAGGGAAACAATCAAACTACACACCAGTGTCATGAGCGCATACTTCCCAAAAGCTCCCCAAAACCTTGCTTCACGAGCTAATTTCTGATTGGTAAATACAAAAGCAACTAGAAATACTTGATATTGATTTACAAATAAGCTGACAAGATAGTTGAGCACATCAATGAAACATCTACGTATCACCACCAACCTTCATAGATTCATTGAAGCGTATGGCCAAACAAGGTCATAATTTTTGAAAACATGAAATAACATAATTCTTGATATGACTAAATATAGGAAGCCTAAATATAGGAAGCAAGACTATATGCATATAAAACCACATGTACGGATGCACACAATTTTACGTATGCTATCTTAGTGTATGAAAAATAAGTACCGATACAAGTTCCTTATTAATTGACCTATGCAAATTAGCTCAGTCTCGTAGCTTATCCGCGATATATCTTGTCGTGTGATCGACAATGTTGCAAGAAGAGTAGCACCACCGCTAAAAGGTCTCCCCACGCTTTTCAAATTTAAACCAATTAAAGTTTGTACTACCAACTAATGAAAGCCGTTTTAACAATCACATCAAAAAGTAGATCTTTGGAATATCTATAAACTTAAGTCTGAAGGAAATTTGAAGTATATGAGATGAGAGATAAACCGACTAAATGTATTAAGGAACACGGGGAAATTGGGGTATCACCAAGGCACAACATGGAAAATCCATTAGAAATGTATATATGATACAAGAGCGACAAGATATCGTATGAAAAAAACATAATTCTTGATACTAAATTGAAAAACAAAAAAACTTCCACAAACTTCACGTCACAAAATAACAAAATTCTTATATAGCAAGCATTTAAAGAGAGGCATTAAAAAGAACTGATATCCAACCTCCAGTATATCAAATCATCAAAAAAGATCTTTCATGTACAAGTACAACTTATTTTGATCTTTCATTTACAACTTATAAGGAGAAGCCAAATTGAAGTAAATTCAATTCCAATCTCCAGCAGTATATAATTAACAACTTAAAAAAGATTATGCATGCAAGTCAACATCGCTGGAAGAGGTACAACAAAAAATGAACACAACATATCAAATAATATTTTTTATACAGGTTAGTTCTGCATTAGAAAAATAAAATTGAAAAGCATTGACCAATTGTTGAAATAACATCCAAGAATACAAGCACACTAAAATACCAACAGAAATATAACCAAATAGGACTCATTTCCATGTTTAAATTGAAGTGTAAGTTAATAACTTACCCATTGCTTATATTAGGAAAAAGCTTGAATGTACCTCTTATGCTTGTGCTAATAGTCCTATGTACTCACTCCAGATGTGAACCCTGCAAAAAGAAGATATTAAAGTTTAATTTTGGAAGAAAAAGGTTAAAAGTTACAGAATAAAGCTTTGTATGCAGGTATCCAGTTGTGATCAAATCTATTACATTTGAAATCCATATATTCATTCTTCGTATCTACAGTTACTATACATAAGTTTGAAATTTTGGTTAATGCTCTAGCAATCTACGAAAGATTTTTACGATGAAAGCAAACCTAGACAAAAGTTTGATATATTCACATAAAAAAGATAATTGAAAGGCACTTACATTGAAAGGAATGTATGTATGGCGGCCGTTGACAAGCCCACACGTGAAGCCCGTGTAACCCGCCATTGCTCCATGAACGGCACTTTGAGCAAGAAGGGTGCGAGAACGTTATCAGATGCGTTGCTAGGAATAGCACGGATCATGTACGTAGGATCTGCCAAAAAAATACCGAGTGATTTTTTTGTTTTCAATAATTTGGACAACTAATCTCCTCATGAGTGTACTCACCTATGTATTTTAGAGTAATCGAATGTTTTAGTGTCTTTGAGAAGTGGTCCTGTAAAAAGACATGTGATTTAAACTTGAGTAAACCATCAACCTGAGACTCCATTGGTCAGTACCCATACCTTTATTTTTTCGGAAAGCCACAACCCGACGTCTTGAAGTAGCTTGTTCCTGAAGCATCTTTTTCATCTTTTGCGAAGAAGCTCCCGTCCCGCTCCTTCAAAGAATGACAATGACCATGTGTCCAAATCCTTTAAGCGTTTTCTCAATGTATTCAAAAAGTCCTCCTTCTCCTTCTAGATAAAATGGTGATTCCGGAATCAAACAGTAGTCAACATCTTGGCTAGCAAGAGTAGCATACATGGCAATAAATCCCGCACAAATAGTTCGGAAAACTAAACCCCATCACGCAGAACTGCACTGCGACATTTGTATCTTACTTGCTATGTATCTCAAAGCTTTAAATGCATCAGCTCATGCCACTAGTACAAGTTCCTAAAATAAATAATGGTCAAGAGATACTGCTGAGTACTATTAAATCTTCTTACCACTATAGCGACCCATTAGTTTCACCACACCAATTCCATTTTCTCGTACTCCGCCTCAACATGTGCAAGATTAATGGCCCGTTGAGCTTCCTCTACGGCAGATCAAAACCAAATGACTTGTCAATAACACAGTAACAAAGAAGGCAACCAAAACTAAAGCTTATCAAAAATTAAAGGCGAAAATATGTCAACATAGAAAAAAGAACAGAATGGAAAGGGCATATAAGGAAAATCCGAACTACATTTTGAGGGAAAGGTTGATCTGCATAACCATCGATTAGTCCTTAAGGCTTAAAGCACAAATATTATATTCGCAAGGGAAAATTCCCTCTGCAGACGCGCAAAGTGTCATGTTACTTACTTACAAAAACTAGCCTCGAGGTTTTGCCTTATCACGAGAAGAAAACCACTAAAACTTTAGAATTACAAATAACCCCTCAATGTCCTGTATTTACCTTACAAATAGCTCTCACTCTTTACGCCTTTGTACAAGTGTTTTCCGATGCAAAACATCAAAATTCACAGATCCAATAATAAATCTCTTACTCACCACAACGAAATTATCAAAATAAAATGATTGAAGTACCTTGACTTCTAGTATGAGCTACTGCAAAGACAACTTGTGAAAAATTCAATACAAAAAAAAATCAAAAGATAGGTTAGCAAAAGATCAATAGCAAGCACCGGATATCAAGTACGCCCAAACAAAATCCAAAATCACAATGAAATCCTGGCACGCCAATGAATCCAAACAAAATCCAAAATCTGAGTGAAATCCCAAGCAACCAAAATGTCGGATCTCCCCAACACAGAAGCAAAACAAATCGAAAAAAAGAACACGAAATTAAATCCCACCGAAAAAGATGCGGTCGTCGGTTGAAGCACGGAATCGCCGCTGCCGAGGGAAGGTGACATGAGTCATCGCCGTGAATATCCGCCTCGTGCCTCAGACCGATGTTCTCGCCATTGCCGATATGGAGAGAAGTGAAAAGAAATCTTAGAAAATAAAAAGGTCCGGCGAAGAGAGGAAAGGAGCGGCGAAAAAATGAAGGGAAAAGAGAGTACAGTAGTGAAAATAAAATGTCTTATCACTTTAGGATGCGAGCGAGCAAAACAAAATTATGGAGCGTCATTAAACATAAATGTTTATTAAAAGTGTCATTATAAGGAGATATTGTGATGCTTATTGAAAAGTGTCATTAAAAAAGTGTTACTATAGGGGGTATTTTTTTAGTAGTGAATTAACCAAGGATATTTGACGAGATCTCCGAGGGTTAATTAATCAGGGGTCTTGAGCAGGATTTGTCTAATGAGAGGCTATGCCTTTGATTGTACTGTGATGATTATTCTGTGTATTGGGTCGAGGACCCCGTGAGATGTTGAGATTTGATCTCGTGATGATATTATTTGGATTGGGCCGAGAACCCCGTGAGATGTTGTAATGATTCGCTTGTGTTAGTGTTTTATCAATTAGGTCGAGGACCCCGAATAATGTTGTAATGGCTTTCTTGCAAATTGTCGAGGACTCGAGAGTTTTTGAAGTATTTTTCTAAAAGTATTCCCATTTGATTTTCAAAATCCCAAGATGGCCCGAGTCAATAATAATGTTTTCAAACTCTCTTATCAAAATACTTTTTCTTTTATAAAAGGGATTTTTCTGACTCCTTCGGATCGTTTGAAGTTTCATCGGTGTTATATTCCGTAAAGAGAATATGACAATGTGATTATCCTTAACCTTGTGTTTGTGATACTATTCTGTGCTGACTATGGGAATGTGCGGTTTGTGTTAGGGCTTCACGACTGTTGAGTTTTGTGTTGTTATTATTCATATATCTTGTGTTGTACGGCGATTAATACGCCTCAATGGCGATCGGCCTTAACGATCAGAGATCCAACCATAGAAGACTTACTCTGGGCGAACGCCCAGCGATCGACACACATGGCGATCGTCTTTTGGTACCCAGCGATCGTCTTTTGATATCTAGCGATCGTCTTTGATGTGCGAGCCAGAGACGATCGTCTCGTGCCGCGTATGGATCCAGAATCCGTCAAAGTCATAGAAGACCAAATCTTGGACGGTGGCCCACGTGCGGATCTTCAAAGGGCGCCGACAGATAGGACGTTTGACCCCAGCCTGTCACCTACCTCACCTACCGACATGGCCGCCGAAAGGTTCAAAGTGGGTCCTCCCCGGACAGCGACCTAGGACACATGCTAGCTTCCCATTGGCTCGCACAGCTGGCCACCAGCAGCAGCCCCAGACTTTAAGGGAACAGCCCCACGTGACGGGACGATCGGCCATCTTATTATAATATAGAAAACGGCGGTCACCCGCGATCGCCGGAGAGGTCCCAGCAACCTTGTCTCCTATAAATAAGGGACAAACAACAGTGGCCAGGGAGAGGCGATTTTACCGTGAATACAGTGCAAAATATATACAGAGAGAGAATCAAAGACTCATCTGGAAATTACTTACACATTCATAGTGATATTCACATACATTTATCATACATCCCAAGCAAGAACTCACAGATCTACATATCTGGTTCTTCCGGCAATCTACACGCTCTACAGCTTAGATAACTAGAAGTCTTTACACTCATTGTAATAGATTCTAACATTAATATTTGTACTCGAAAGTATATTTATTAATAACATCTCGCGAGAGCATTCAAGCCCGGGATTAACAACCCCGGCAAATCTTGTGTTATCTATTTTCTCACGGAAGTGTTCTCGCATTTGTTTGTTACTCGATCATTCCAGCAATACTATCTCCGGATAATATTTTGGGTAACAACAATTGGCGCTAGAAGAAGGGGATCTAAACCTTCATTTTTATTCCTACCGTCTCGAAGAACACTCACTATTCTCCGGACATATACTTGAAGAAACACTCACTGTTCTTCAATAGAAAAGCCTTCAGAAAAATGACGTCTGCTACGACTTCCAAGAGAGCCACCCTAAGATCCGCCGGAAATCTCATTCCGGCCCGGACCGAATCCCATCCCACGGCGTAAGGCGACCGGGGCGACGTTAGGCTCTCACTCCTGCCCCCGAGGGACGGTTCTAGCCTCTCACTCGATCAGTTCCAGACCGCGGAACAGATTGAGGAGGCTATAGTCATCCTCAGGGAGCGACGGAGGGCCTGAGACTCGCCCACCATCACTCCGTCGGCTATCCGTCGGGCAGGAAAGCGGAAGCTTAAGGGGATCTATGTTGAGAAATCGACAGAAAGCCCCGAGCCGCAGGAGAAGGCTCTCGTGAGGCGGGACGATTCCGTCTTCAGCCGCCTAGGGAGTGATCCCTCATGGCGACCCGGACGCTCAGGCCCCAGCTGGGAGACATCGGAGTCCGAATCCTTTACCAGGAGTTCGGCATATCCGACTCCCAGGAGACAAGCCGGTCAGCGAGCCCCCGCTCGCCCAAGAAATGAACCCACTGGCAGGGAACTCGTCATTTACCACGGGGCTGGGGGATCAGTACATGATCGCCTTGGCTCGCGCTCTGGGAGCCAATCGGCGAGCAGTCAGGCGACGGCGATGGCCGCCATGCAACGCCAGCTCGACGAGATAAAGGCGCTCCTGGAAAATGGGGCAGGCGCCGAGAGATCGATCGTTGGGCCAAGCGAACCACTCACGGTTCAGATCGAGCTCGCCCCAGTCCAACCAACGATCAATCCCCCACAAACACCTCTATATGAGGGAAGATCGGATCCGGAAACCCACTTGAGCAAATTCCGGATCTACATGACCGGATGCGGAGCATCAGATGCGACCAAGTGTCGAATGTTCCCATTAACCCTGGGCGACCTCGCCCACAGGTGGTACATCTCACTACCACCTCGCTCAATCAACTGCTTTGAGAAGCTGGCGAAAGACTTCACGTCATACTTCGCCGCCAAAGTTGCTCGCCCTGAAGGCCCCCACCGCATGATGAAAATCAGGCAGGGTAAGGACGAATCAGATGAAAATTACATCGACCGGGTAGATGAGATAGTCCTCACCGGCGAGCCCATCAGCAACGAGCTCGCCCTCTACTCAGCCCTGGGTGGATTCTGCGGGCACTCACCCATGTTCAGGCACCTCACCAAAGACATCCCTCCGACCTACTCGGTCTTCCGCGTCAGAGCCGCCGACTTCTTGTCCAGGCAGAGGATGCTCTCCCTCCGCTTAGACGAGGGATCGTCTGGAGAAGGAAAGGCGCCATCCCATGTCCAGAAGAAGGCGGTCGCCAAGTCCAGAAAGGCGGTCGCCAAGCCGCCTGGCGAGTTCAAAGCCTTCGAGGATGTAGAGGTCCACCTTCTCCACAACCTCAACTTATCTCCGGCCCACATCTTCAACGCAATCAAGGGTCGCGAGTGGCTCTCCAAACCAAAGCCGATAAGGGACCACGGTCATCTAGACCGTAGCAAATTCTGTGCCTACCACAAAAGTCCCGGCCACAACACCAGCCAATGCCGCGACCTCCTCGGCATGGCTCCGCGATCGCTTGAGGAAGGCAAACTGGACAACTTGGTCACCAAGCCAGAGCCTAGGACGGAGAGGACCGGAGGGCGCGATCGCCGACAAAATGAAAGAACTCCTCCCAATCCGGTCGCCAGAATCGAGCTTGAGCCGGAGTACTCTGATGAGTCAGTCCCTCCGATCAACCCTGGCGGTCGGATCAACATGCTTCAAGCAGGAGGTGGAAACCTCGGGGGCCTTTTTCCGGTTTCCACCATGTCAAACAGGAAGCGAAAGGCCGAACTGAGGGCATTCGCCGGGGTCCATGTCGTGGTACCTCCAGAGCCGACCATTTCTAAAGACGCGCTCATTACCTTCTCCAACAAGGACATGGAGGGAGTGCAATGCCCCAAAGAGGATGCACTGGTGATCTCTGCTTGTATCCTTGGGAAGATGGTCGATCGCGTGCTGGTCGACAATGGAAGCTTCTGCAACATCATATTCAAATCCGCCCTGGACCAGCTCGGCAACTTGACCAAATTCATCAAGCCGTTCGACACCGTGCTCCAAGGGTTCGGCGACAACACAGTCCAAGCCTACGGTAGGATCAAGCTCTCTGTCGAGCTAATATGCGTTTACGATCCCAAGGTCATGATTACTAGGAACCTAAACTTTGTAATCATAGATAGGCCCAGCATTTATAATGGGTTCCTAGGTCGCCCCTTTCTGGAAACCTTTGAGGCGGTCGCTTCATCTTTCTTTTACTGTATCAAATTCCCCACTGCCGATGGGATGGTCGGTACTGTAAAAGGAGATCATCTAATGGCAAAAAGATGTTTGAATTACTCCTATGTCGTTACTTCTTTCAATACTTCCCATGTTATGTATAACATTGAAACGATCGATGATCAACCCATGGAGATCGACGAGCCAAGCACATCGTACCAACCCGACTCGGAGGACATCATCTCGGTTCGATTAATGGACGACATCGAGCCAAGGATCGGTTTCGAGCCAAGTCTCGACATCGATCCAAGGATCGAGTCCGAAAATCGTTCCAAACGAGAGGCGACCGTCCCCGTCGAAGAGTTGGAGAGTATAACGATAGATACGGCTCATCCAGAACGGGAATTACAGATCGGCGCAAGCATCAACCGCGAATTAAAAGGGGACCTGATCAACTTGCTACGTAAGAACATCGGAGTCTTTTCCTGGTCGCATCAAGATATGGTCGGCATAAGCCCTGAGCACGCCTGCCATTATCTAAAGATCGACCCAGAAATGAATCCTGTTCACCAAAAACGTAGGAAATTCGGTCCCGAGAAATACGCGGCGCTCGACATAGAAGTTCAAAAGTTACTCAACAACAAATTAATCGGGGTAGCTACAGATGAACCACAATGGGTCGCCAACGCAGTACTCGTCAAAAAGCCAACTGGTTCCTGGAAGTTATGCATCGATTTCACCAATCTCAACGGAGCATGTCCAAAAGATCACTTTCCGATGCCTCATATTGATCACTTAGTCGATAGTACAGCAAGTTGCGAAATGATGTCATTTATGGATGCCTTCGCCGGATATCATCAAATCCCAATGGCGGAGAAAGACATAAAACACACATCTTTCCACACGGAAAAGGACATATACTTTTAGGTCCGAATGCCGTTCGGCTTGAAAAACGCAGGGGCAACCTACCAGCGACTAGTCAACAGAATGTTCGCCAATCAGATCGGCAATACCATGGAGGTCTACATTGACGACATCGTAGTCAAAAGCCTCAAGAAGGAAGACCACCTCAATGATCTCGCCGAGACGTTCGCCATCCTCGAGAAGTTCAACATGAAACTGAACCCCAAGAAATGCAACTTCGGAGTGGGTTCCGGAAAATTCCTGGGGCACATCGTGAGCCAAAGGGGAATCGAGGTGAACCCCACCAAGATTCAGGCGATCCTTGACATGCAGGATCCGCGGAACATCAAGCAGGTGCAACGCCTCACAGGTTGTCTAGCCGCCCTCAACCGTTTCATATCCCGGCTCGGCGATAAAAGTAAGCCTTTCTTCGCGACCATAAAGAACAAGAAGTTCGCATGGACGAAGTAAAGTCAGGTAGCGTTCGCCAAAATAAAGGAGTATCTATCTAACCCCCAGATCCTAGCAAAGCCGATACCCGGTGAGAAACTATTCCTTTATCTGGCAGCCTCGGAAGTCGCACTGAGTGCCGTTTTGGTGCGAGCAGAGGGACAAGTCCACTTGCCGATCTACTATGTTAGTCAAGTGCTCCATGACGCTGAAACACGATATACACCATTAGAGAAGATCGCCTACGCCCTTGTCATGAGTGTCCGTAAGCTAAGGGCTTATTTCTTCGAACATCAAGTGGAAGTCCTGACAACTCTACCTCTAAGGCAAGTTCTACACCGACCAGACACCAACGGGCGACTCCTCAAGTGGTCACTGGAGATCACCCAATACGGTATCACATACGCTCCTCGCACGGTGATCAAAGGCCAAGCTCTGGCGGACTTCGTGGTAGAACTAACGTTCCCTCACAGTCCGAGCCAGATCGGCCGACCTGCCTGGAAGCTATATGAGGATGGCTCGGCGACCAGTTCGCGAGCAGGGGCAGCGATTGTCCTCATCAGTCCCGATGGACAAAGTTTCACTAATGCTGTGTGTTTCAGTTTTCGTGCGACCAACAATGAAGCCGAATACGAAGCCTTGGTAGGAGGGCTCGATCTAGCCCTCGCCCTGGATGTTCGTCGCCTCTATATCTTCATGGACTCCCTCTTGGTCGTAAACCAAGTCAAGGGAGAATATGAGGCGCGCGGCGAACAGATGGTCAAATACCAAGAGCTGGTCGCCGAAATGTGCACGAAATTTGAGGAAGTGCTAATCGAATAAGTCCCGAGAGAGCACAACTCCCAGGCCGATGCCCTGTCCAAACTAGCGTCATCTGATGGGGCAGCCGATTTCTCTAATATCCAAATTACAAAATCAGAAAGGCCAGCGATCGACAGAAACCTGGTTACCACGGTTGTTGTTGCCGAGGAAAACTGGATGACTCCGTTCATCAAATACTTAAAGGACGGAACGGTCCCCGACGACCGTATCAAAGCTCGCCAACTTCGGCTACGTGCGACCAGATACACCCTATTGGACGACCGGCTTTACAAGCGAGCTTTCAGCCTTCCCCTCCTCAAGTGTATTACGCCGGAGGAAGGTCGGATTGTCTTAGCCGAAATCCATTATGGGACCTGCGGAAACCATGCTGGCGGACGAGCCTTAATCCATAAAACAACCAGGTAAGGTTTTTTCTGGCCATCACTTCAGAAGGATGCGATCGCATATGCCAGATCGTGTCATAGACGTCAAGTAATGGGACCAAACATTAAACTCTCCCCTGAACAGCTCACCTCCATGTACAGCCCTTGGCCATTCGCGCAATGGGGCATCGACCTTATAGGTCCCTTGCCGACGGCTCCAGGAGGCTGTAAGTTCGCCATCGTAGGGGTCGACTATTTCACCAAATGGGCTGAGGCCGAACCGCTAAACAAGATCGACCAAGATCAAGTGATCAAGTTTATCTGGAGAAACATCATATGCCGATTCGGCCTGCCCCAGACCATCATCTCCGACAATGGAAAGCAGTTCGACGGCTTAGAAGTCACGCAATTCTGTGAGAAGTGGGGAATCAAAAGGTCGTTCTCGGCTCCCTATCACCCTCATACGAACGAGAAAGTAGAGGCTATGAACAAGATCCTCAAACACACAATTAAAGCACGACTCGAATCTAGGCTAGGACGATGGGCAAGCGAGCTCCCATACGTTTTGTGGTCCTATCGAACGACGACCCGTAATTCAACCGGCGAAACCCCATTCGCCCTCGCCTTCGGAACAGAAGCGGTGATTCCCTCGGAGATCGCTGTCCTCATCCATCGAACCGAACAAGAGATGACGACCGACAACAATGTGGCCCGACGGATCGACCTTGACATGCTCGAAGAACGACGACTGACCTCAGAAATGAGGAACACAATCCTCAAAAGGAGATCCGAGAAGTTCTTCAATTCGAAGGTCAAGGAGAGAAGGTTTCAGGTGGGCGATCTCGTCCTCAAAAAGATCCAGACCCACACAGGTGTCTTTGGTCCGAACTGGGAAGGCCCTTTCAGGATATCTAAATGGCTAACTAAGGGAGCCTACGAACTTGAACATCCTGACGGTACTCCGGATCAATATCCCTGGAATGCCGTACATCTGAAGAAATATTAATAGTGAAAATTTTGTATTCAGTTTCAACTGACCAATGTACAAGGAATATAATGAGATTTTTTTCCTATCCCATCTATTCTGGCGATCGCCCCACTAGGCATATCGCATAATCGCCGACGATCGTCGTTCATGATGATCCGAGGTAAAATCAATGCAGCCATGGTCCTGGAGGTCGATGGAACTGACAACTTCGCCCATGTAAGGTTCCTTTGGGCTGAGATCGCCAGCCTTTCGTTTAAATATGAGGCCGTTGTAGCCGAAGGACCCTCCAAACTAATCAGTGGACACGATCGCCCGCCCTCAAAGGTTCATCATCTAACATTGTGAACCCGGACAATGCGACGTGCCACTACCCCCATCTCAACGTACACCGTCGAGGGTCGTCATCCTCATGGCGGGCCGAGGTGGAAGCAGAGTTAACAAGCCTCGGACATGGAGTCAAATAAACCGACGACGCCCCGTGCAAGGACTCCTCCAGGCCAAGATCGCCCACCTTTCGTTTAAATACAAGGCGGGCGCAGCCTAACGGAGGATCCTTACAATAAAGTGAGTCGCGGGATAGGCAATGTCCCTCGCACACAAAGACACGGTTGCGGAGGTCGGTCCATCGAACTCCGCGACCGTGCACGGTTCCTCAGAGTCGGCAAAACTGAAGATAGCTCACCAGCAAACTATTTTTGTTCCCTTACTTACAATAAGTAAACAAAAACAAGAGGGCAGAGAAGGGGAGCTAATCCTAAATGCGATCGGAAAGAAGGAACCACACCCGATCGGCTTCGCTCAAACACACGCAGGACGATCGGAATCGTTCGACAAAATTTACAAGTAAGAATTTCCAAACATATCAATACATCCAAACGTTCAGACAATCGGTCGAATAAACAAAGACTTTGGAAGCAATCATACACATACTTGTAAAAATTCGCACGCAAACATTCAAAAGCGATCATACATGAAAAGGCACAAGTGCGAAAAAGGAATATTTCATTCATTATCAAAAGGAGTTCGTACAATATGAAGCCCGAAGGCAATACAAAGAGAAAGCAAAAATTACAAGATACAAGGAAAATAAAGAGATCTCTCAGGGTCCCGCCGGCTGGTCTTCGCCCTCGGGTGGTGGATCGGCATGCGCCCCCACCATCGGCCTCAGGACGAATGAGTTTATCCGGAAAAGGATACCAACTCAAATCGATCCCCCAGTCGACAAGGTTGAGGATCGACAAGGAAAACTCCGGGTGCAAAGGTTGCTCGAGCGCATAAACCTTAAAGCTCTCCATCAGAGGACCGACCTCGATCCCTACCTTCTTGGCGGCTCTGACAGCATCGGTATAGGCCATATAATAGGCGAACTCGCCGACGAGAGCCACATTATGGTAGGGATCGGTCTCGATCGTCTTTAGCTGCCCTTTCAACTCCACGGTCGTCTTCTCAGCCTCCGCCAGCTCGACCACCTTGGTGGCGTTTTCTCCCTTGGCCCTCTCCAGCTCTTTTTTTGCCGCCTCCAGCTCGCCGCTGAGCCGATCCACCGTCGCCTTCAGCCCGGCCGCCTCCTCCTGTGAAGCCACATGCTTCCGGTGGGTTTCTTTCTCCTGATCACGAAATCGATCGGCAGCCTCCTTGGAGCGGCTCAGCTCTTGCTTCAGTCTATCGACATCCTGTTTAGCCCGTTTGGCCGTCTCTACGTACTCCTTCTCCATAGACTGGATCCGGTTGGCGTATTCAATGTTCGTGTTCCGGGCGGCCTCGAGGTCGCTATAGAGGCGAGCAGTAGAGGGTCGCCCCTCAAAATTCCTAGCGGCTTGGACGGCCATCTTCGCCGTCTGGAGAGCCAGGGCAATGGTCGCCTGCATGGTATCTCCAGATCGCCGACGAGCGATCGCATCGAGATTGGTCGTCCAGGCCTTGGGCAGTGAGTTGATGGCCTTCTGGACGTAAGTAGGGACGTCGAGGGACTTTTGCGGAGCCTTACTCGACAAGAAATACAACACCATAGGAGCGACGTTCGGGTCAGCAAGACGGACCCTGCAACGCAAACAAAAGAGACCAAGGAGTTAGTCTACACCTTACTCAAAATGCCTAACTCGGAAAGTTCAACCCAACATTACCTGTTGACCAGGTCGGGATCGCGGCCGAAATAAGGCTTACCCCGAGGAGTTTCAGCCTCGGCGATCGCCACCTTTTTCGAGGAGCCGCCCGATGACTTGGAGCCAGACGCCGAGGGCCTAGAGTCTGATCCCTCCATCATCGGAATGGCGGAGATAGGAGCCGCAGCAACCGGAGGCTCCAGAATAGACACGTCCGCCTCGGTGGTCGGCAGGGACTCATCCGACCTCTTCCTCTTGCGGCGCTGGAGTTGTGCCTCTTCTTGAATTTCTGGCTCGGCGACCGGCACCCCAGCGGGCCTCACCACCGGAACAGGGCGAGACGTCGTCGCAGGAACAGACCAGTCTTCTTACCCAGGTGAAGGCGACCGATGAGTCCTGGGTTAGTCATGGCAATCTCTGGTGGTGGCTCGGTAAAGAGGGGAAAGTGAATCTCTGTCAAAGAAGAAGTACAAACAAGATTAGACTACTACTTAGACGTTGTGACCTCCTGGAGACGATCGTCAAGCAAGGAAGAAATAAAATTTATACCTGGAACTCTCAAGTGACGAGGGAAGCGAAACAATCGAGCCCCCAACCGATGAAGTTCGGCACCGAGCGAGCGAACGTCTATGAAGGAATCTGGCAAGGCACGAATCCGCTCCCAAACAATCAAGAAATCGAAAGGGAGATCGTCGATCGCTGGAACGAGAGGTCCTGCAAAAAGGAAACGAAATTAGATCATTCCAAGACAAGCTCAATCAAAGAGAGAATTAAAATCCTTACTCGGATTCCTCTCCCGAAAATTGGTTAGAATCTCCAACTCTTCCTCCGGTCTGTCACTCGATGCCGATCGCCACGCTCCGCCGACCCAGCACCATTTTGCCAGGTCGCCGTGGGTCTTGTTCGGCACGCCGAGGACCACTCTTCCCATTCGGCCTTGGATATGATTACCGCCGACCGATCCTTTCTGCGCAGCTAGTTTAAATAAATAGTTCATCTCCATCGCAGAAAGAAGGCGGAACAACCGGTGACCGCCAAACAGTGTCAAAGTGCAGATGACCTGTAGCCAAGCGTTCGGCATCAGTTGAAGCGGCGCCAAATTCCAGGCGATCAATAAGTAGGAGACGGCGAATGGCAGAGGGAATCGCAGACCGGCCTCCATGATCATCTCACTAGCGGCGACCAGACCCTCGGGCGGTTGATCGGCACGTTCATTTTCCGATGGCACGTGCAGGGAGACGTCAGAGGGAATATGATATTTTGCCCTCCAGCGGTTCAAGTCTTTCCGGGTCGCTGAACTCCGGATCTTACCAAGGGTCCACTGAGACAGGTCGGCGGCCCGAAACACCATCCGCTTCACATGTTCGTAAGGATGAGCGGCGGAGTAAGCTTCAAAGTCAAATTCCGGGCAGGGTCCGGCGATCCCGTCCATATTCTTGGAAAAAGCCACATAGGCGGGGCCAAATACACTCTCCCGTTCCCAAGTTATCCGCGCCAGTTCATCCTCATCCGCCGGCGAGCCCCCCTGATCCGCCGTCGTCGCCGTTCTCGCCACCTCGGCCTCGTTGAAAAGCTCTTCGAGTTCTGCAGGTGCAATCCCCGCATGGATGGCCTTAACGGCCGTTTCCATATCAACCTCCACGGGAATCTCCTCCCGGTCAGGCGAAGCCGCGGCGGCTGAAGTGCTTCCGGCCTCGAAGATCTTAGATCCTCCCGACATATTCTTAAAAAGTAAAAGGAGAAAGAAAATTGGTTTTCTTACCTAAAGAAAGGAAGACGATCGGCACAACAAGCTTCGGAAATTTCTGCAGAGTTTCAGCAAGAAGGCAAGGACGCGTGAAGAGTAAAAATGGAGTAGCCCTAGCCCCTTTTATAGATGAAGGTGGGGGTCTTTATGCAAATAGGCGAAAGTCCGAGGGCTGGAGTACAACCGTCAGTGGGGGGACACAATAAATGCTACCCTTGAATCCCGCGTACGCATCTTTTCGAGGGCACGCCAGGCGACAAGTCTGACAAACCTTCGGACTCCCCCAACAGTAGCGCGACGCGTGTCCTTGCAACGTTTCAAGAGCCCGCCTTCATTTCCCGCTGCTCCCGACGCAAAAGGAGATCGTCCAAATTTGAAATCAGATCGCCTGATCGTCTAAACATTTGCGATCGCCAACAGTGCCACCTCACCCCGTGTTTTCAAACATCGAAGCGAGCTGGGGGGCAATTTTTGTATGGCGATTAATACGCCTCAATGGCGATCAGCCTTAACGATCAGAGAGCCAACCATAGAAGACTTACTCTGGGCGAACGCCCAGCGATCGACACACATGGCGATCGTCTTTTGGTACCCAGCGATTGTCTTTTGATATTTAGTGATCGTCTTTGATGTGCGAGCCAGAGACGATCGTCTCGTGCCACGTATGGATCCAGCATCCGTCAAAGTCGTCGAAGACCGAATCTTGGATGGTGGCCCAAGTGCGGATCTTCAAAGGGCGCCGACAAATAGGACTTTTGACCCCAGCCTGTCACCTACCTCACCAACCGACAGGGCCGCCGAAAGGTACAAAGTGGGTCCTCCCCGGACAGCGACCCAGGACGCGTGCTGGCTTCCCATTGGATCGCACAGCTGGCCACCAGCAGCAGCCCCAGACTTTAAGGGAACAGCCCCACGTGACGGGACGATCGGCCATCTTATTATAATATAGAAAACGGCGGTCGCCCGCGATCGCCGGAGAGGTCCCAGCAACCTTGTCTCCTATAAATAAGGGACAAACAACAGTGGCCAGGGAGAGGCGATTTTACCGTGAATACAGTGCAAAATATATACAGAGAGAGAATCAAAGACTCATCTGGAAATTACTTACACATTCATAGTGATATTCACATACATTTATCATACATCCCAAGCAAGAACTCACAGATCTACATATCTGGTTCTTCCGGCAATCTACACGCTCTGACTTAGATAACTAGAAGTCTTTACACTCATTGTAATAGATTCTAACATTAATATTTGTACTCGACAGTATATTTATTAATAACATCTCGCGAGAGCATTCAAGCCCGGGATTAACAACCCCGGCAAATCTTGTGTTATCTATTTTCTCACGGAAGTGTTCTCGCATTTGTTTGTTACTCGATCATTCCAGCAATACTATCTCCGGATAATAGTTTGGGTAACAACATCTTGTATATTATGTACTTGCACTAGCAAAATTCCAGTTTGCTAACCCCCGAGTTTTCGGGGGGTGGGTGTCTGTTATGCGCTCAGGTTTTGGCAGCTCGGGAGCAGTCGCAGGATTGGCTTGGGAGGAGATGGAAGATAACGATGCTAATCACACAAGAGTCATAGTCTTTTTCTTTTGTTTCTTTTTGGTCGGTATTTCTCCGTCGTTCGATTATTCACCCTTGCATGGGTGTAGTTTTCATTTATTAAATTGAGTCGTCATTCTTTTCTGTGTTCAAATTTATTATTGTTATTGTAATGTGAATGTCGTTGGTTTCTGAATTGGTTAATGACCTTGTCGGTTTGCTTTGTAATTGATATTGACCCCGGTCGGTCAATCATTGAGTAATCTTTTGGAGTTCAGCCTGGTAGATCCTTGTGATAAGGTTCTACGGCTTGTGACATTTCCGGTCGTATTTTGGGGGTGTTACAAGTCAAACCCTATCTGTACTTGATGCTATACATGCATTAATGCAAATCGAGATCATCGAGCTCTCGTGTATCCAATACAACTAGCTCCAATGCTTTGGCCAAAGTCTTATGATCTCATCTGCCAATAACCGCATAGGACATATAACCCGCTCACTAACGGGAGAAAGAATTCTATCTTGGTATTCAGTAGGACCTGCTACTTGCCCGTCAAGATGCACGTCGAGGTTGACCCCCACCTCCCGGTTTATAGGGTCGAACTACTCTAATGAAAATCTTGACGTCACGAGCACATCCCTACTAAATCCTCAAGTCGAAGGTTCACGAATACCTATCACAACCTTTCGATTCCATCATTGACTGTCCCGGAGTGAAATCCGTGTGACGAATCGAGGGTGAGTCGGTTCGAGTATACTAATCCAATTAGCATACCTATAACGTGTGCTCCCACTAACCATTAGTGTTCGACAGTCACTCTCCATGTCAAAGAACACGTCATACAAGTTTTCATAGAAACTTAACGCCCAGTCAAGTTTCATCGACTTGCGAACGATTAAGTATTTGAGCTATAAACCTTTCCAGTGCCGACCCCCTTATCCAATAAAGAGTGGAACGTTTTGCTCTCAAATACATGGACTAGTTTCTATATGTATATTTACGAGTTAGAAATGCCAGTAACTACTAGCAAATAAAGAAACATCCATTGCCTTATATTAATGATTTACATGATTACAAGTATAATGCCCTCACTCAATATCCTCTGAATGGCATTCGAGGGAATACTCCTAACACTCTTTGTTGTATGTAGCGGCTGTATGACAAGTTCAAACAGCTTCCATACTTGACAGTATTCTGACTTCTTTTAGACTACTATGCTGTATGTTGGAAATTATCAAAACAGGAATGTTTATCCAATAATTTCTCCCTTTTTGATAATGCCAAAACTCTCTTTCCAGATGCCTTCATTTGGATCCAAAGAGGCTATCTTCGAGTCTTATGTCTGATTGATCTGATCTTCAACACTTAGTCTAAAAATATGAACTGCTTGCACTACACCAAAAACAGAATTTTGTGACATTGAGACTCCTTGGATTTGTGACTTTCAATGACAGTCACAACTTTATGACTGCCAATAACAGTCACAAAGACCAAACTATAATAAATCCAAATATTTGTGACTGTTAATGACTGTCATAAGTGTTGTGACTGTTCTGAACAGTCATAAACTTTTCAAAGTTAAACGATAATAACCCTCTCTCTCCCCTCTGACCTCTAACCTCTCTCCTCTATCTCTAAGGTTAAAACTCCTTTCTCGAAAGGTCTCGGCCAACATTTCATTTCCTTCTTCCTATTCGACTCTCTCTACTGTTTTCTCTCTCTAAAAGCTCCGCGGTTTCCACTCTCTCTGGCGGCACTCGATTTGAAAAGTAAGCACACAAGGAACACCCGTACACACTGAAACCCACATACACACACATAGACACCCACGATTTCACATCAGCTCACCCGTCGGGGATGGGTTCACGGCGGCGAAGATCCAGGTAAGGATGTTTAAACTGGGCTGGTAGTTTTTATGGAAATTAATTATGGATTTACTTGGTTAAATTCGATTTTGGGTTGGATGTTTGAAATCGAAAGAAGGTTTCCAATTTCTTGGAGTTGTCCGATTTGATTAGTATACAGGTAAGATCCTGATAGTGTGGAACCTAATGATTTTTTATTTAATCTGTTTTGATGATTGCGAAACCTTGTTGATTGAATGGTCATATTTAGTACCTTCGACTGGTGTTTTTCCTTTTTGTGATATTTCTATGTCGATAGCCTCAAAAGGTCAGTTTTTTTTTGGGCATCCATTTGCTGACGATAATCTTTTTGTGTGCTTTACTGTTGTGCAAGCTTGTGCTCTACATTATGATTAAACCTGCCGTATTGTAATTCAGAGAGAGTTGTTTTTTGCTTTTGTTATTTAACCATTGTATTCACATTTTAGTGTGACATGATTTTTTGTGCATGTGGTAACAGATTATTTGCAACTATTTTTCTAGGTTTGTGATCGCGCTGTCGTGACGCGTCAAAATTAGTTATTTTTATTTTTCTTGGCTTACTTCTACTAACTAGTAGTATCGGCAAGTAAGGGTCGATCCCACGGAGAATGGTAAATCAATTATACTATTTAAGTAAGTACTTTGTGCAATTAAAATAAAATAAAACGAAAAAAAGGGGGGTTTGTTCTGATCTTAACTAAAATAAATTGCGTAAAATAAATTAAATTAAAATAAACAAAGGAAATAAAATTCGAAAATATCAATTGAGGAATAATCTAGTCCTTAGCTCCGTTATCCACCGTTTCGAATTAATTCAAGTTTGAATGCAGCGCTTATCTCTTTTCTAATCTCATGAACTCCTATTCCGAAGCCAACAACAAGCTCTGTTGACCTCAATTATTTCTTAAGTTTATTCAAATTAAAACAAGCTCTTTAATCGAACCTATCTATACGGTGGATTAAAAACAAGGTCTTCAAATCTCGCTCGCTAGATGCATTAAAAAACAAAATAATGGAATAGGCGAAATATTAAGTTCATAAGCTCGACTTAAGGGATCTCGATTTTGTGTTAGTCAATTGGAAAAATTCAATTGTTTGCTACTTGTGAAATTAAAATTGCAACATTTACGGATTACAACCCAATTTCTAGCATGAGACATAAAACTCCTAATCTAGTTGGCCAAACCAAATCAATAAATTATATGGCACAGTAGTGAATTCAGTAACACAAAAGTAATTCAAGAGAATTCGAGTTGAGACTATGTTGCGGGATTAAAACATGAATAATTCAAATATGGTTTCAAACTTCACTAAGAACTAGAATAGAAAATTAGCCGGACATATTGGCTTTAGAAAACATCAAATTAATAGAAGACATGAGAAGAAAGAAATTCAAACGAAGTATTTTTCTTCCTCGCACGGTGGTGGCGGTCCGGTCCTCGACGAGAATTTCAGCTCGGTCGTCCTCTTCTGCTTCTGCTCCAGCCGTCCGTATGGTGATCAAAGATGATAATAATTCCAGTCCTCCTCTCCTTTTATAATAATTCTTTATCTCTTAGTTTCCTTCTTTAATTGGATCTCCTTCCTTCTTATCTTTCTTGAGTTTTAATTTCCTTGGAGTCTTTCTTCCCAATTCTATTCCAATTCCTTTTCCCGGCCTAGGGACCGATTTAGCCTTGTGGAACTGATTGGGCAGTTTTTGAGTTGTTTCTTAGGTCCCAAGTAAGTTTATTTTCGGAACAGGACTGACACTGGGTCACTAAACTGACACTGGGCCACCCAGTGTCACGCGACATTTTCTTTATTTAGGCCCAAATCACCTTGGCTTGGTCCGTTTGATGATCCAAATTATTCCTTAAGCTTAAAAACTCCATCAAACACCTAAATTAAACAACAAATTGCCAAGTGAAGTATATTGCATCCAAAATATAAATATATGGAAAATAGCCAAGTGTGCCAACAGAAAATTCATTAAAACCTTATAATTAACAATGATTTTAGCATACTATTTTCGTTCTATCAGTTTGTATGAAGAATTTAAATTGGAGGAATAGCCCCCTAATTATGTCGCAGTGCGGTTCCAAAAGATATCCTATTAATATCTGCTAGATGATTGCATGTGTTGGTCAGCAATCTGTTGGAGGACGTAGAGCTCCAAATGGGTTTGTTGACTCTGCCACACTTTATAACAGAAGCTAAGGATCCCGATGTATTTTACTCCCCTTTCTTGTCTTTTTCTTATTTAAACTTTATGGATCCCACAATGCTTGCTCAAGATTTCCAATACCCTTAAAAGGGTCTTCAATCATCTACTTACAGGCAATTCTGAATATGTCGGTCGTGAACGTGACAATTTCAAATTATCTTGTTACGAAAATGTTTCACTCGGGGCCTGTCTTTGAGGTTTTGTGACTTCCATAGAAAGTGGTATTGTAAAGTCATATAAATGAGGTTTTGTGACTGTTTTTGACAGTCACAAAAAAAAACTTGTGACTGGTGATTTTATGAAAGTCATTTGTGACTGTTTTTGTCATTTGTGACCGTTTTTTACAGTCATAAAATCGTGATTCTGGTGTAGTGTCGCAGGCAAATTAAAATGAATGAAAAATCCTACATGACTGTATATTACAACTAAACTTATGATTGGTGCGTAGGCACAATCGTATAGTGTGGTCTAGGTTGAATACAACTTAACATATGAACTGTTTGGATATAAGTTCTTACAGCTTTAAGACTTAACAAGTTTATACTTGTTCAAATATTGCAAAAGCTTTGTAAACAAACAGTAAGCTTAGATTACGAGCTGTAATATTTCAAGAGAGATAAATTTTATTAATAATCAGGGAAAAGTTACAAGTCTTGAAAAGATATGCAAATATACACACTGCAATGATAAGCCTACAGAAGAAAACAAAATATAGCAAAAAATGCAGACAGGCTAACTTCTGTACTGAGAATGTATCTAAGGCCTTCTGTCAGGATCATTTTCGGTTCCTTTCCACCAATTGACTAGGGAGTCATTGCCTCGATCCTGATAAATGCTTCTTCCTTCTGGGGATTGATTACAAGTATCCAGTCCTCAGTATGGGTGATCCGTTCACCTTTTTGATGCCTTGATTTCATCAGCATTTGTAGAGGGAGATTTCATTCCGCAAACAGCCTCGAGAACTCATTCACAGCATCCTGCAGCGTTTTGAATTTGTTGAACAGGGGAGTCCCAGATGAGTGTACAAAAGTATCTCATCAGTTGGTTTTTCTTCCAGTTCTTCAGATCATCGGCTGAAGGCTGTCGATCAGTGTGTAGCAATATCTCAGACGGCTTTCGCACATTGTTTTTCCAAGGGATGTTGGTATCTTGGAACTCCGGTCGAGATCAAGATACCATGTATCCTCTTGTAGGTGCGGCCAGATGGCGTATCGCATCAGCAACATTTTCTTCCAGTGCTGCATCGATCTCTCTTTCTCTCTCTAATATCCATCGATGGTCAGCCTCTCTGGCTTCTTCCCCCTTTTTGGCATCATCAATATCTGATACCTTGGTATGAATCTCCTGTAGGAGCTTTATAGCGTCATCTTATTTGGTCGTCAGAGTATTGATCTTATCAACTAGAGTACCAAGCACCAGAGACATGTTATCTATCTTTTGATCGTGGTCTGTCATTCTGGTTCCGGTCTCTTTGAGGGCAGCAACCGTCTTAGCCTGTGGAACCCTGAGCTTTTCTTGTTCTTGCCGAAGCCTGATGCTGCTTGAGCTGATTGAGCGCTTGCCACAATGCATTAGGCATTAGGCAAAACGTGTCCTCGACATTGGTGATTGCAGAGTTCAGATTGGAGAGTTCATCCTCGGCAGTTCCTCTCATCCGATCGAGTTCTTTCCCGATGTCATACAGTGCCTTCACGGCATCTTGTAGGAACACTATCTGTCAGCCGATGGCATGGAGTTGCTCGATGCGGGCTTCGGTGCGCGGGGAGCCAGGGTGTGCGATCTTGGAATCCTCAGTATCATTGGGTTTATGAAGAACCACATGATGACGGGGTCGTCGTGGTCTATCATTAGGTAAGAAACCATCATCGGAATCTGATTTGGAGTGAGCAGAGGTGGGAGATGCAGGAGTATCTTGAGCAGGCTCTTCGGAAGCAGGTGATTAGGGAGCGGGAGCTTCAGAAGCAGGTGCTTCAGAAGATTGTGCAGCATGATCTGTCTCGGGGACAGGAGGGACTGATTCCTCCTGTCCAGATTGTTTGTCTTTAGTTGAGAGTACAGGAGGGACTGAATCCTCCTGCCGACTCTCATCTTCCGCCTGATATAGAAGAGGGACCGACTCCTCTTGGCGAATGGTGCAGGCGGCATCTTCTTCTTTCGGGACAGGTTGGGCTTCCTGTTCAAGTGTTGCTTGCTCTTCAGCAGTAACAGGAGGGACTAATTCCTCCTGCTGTTGATCATTGGTAGCTTCTTGTTGTGGGGGAGGGGACTGATTTCTGTCAGATGTCCTCTGACCCTGTTGGCTTTAGTGATTGGCCATCTCTCGTTCCCTAGCCTCTTCACGGCTTATCCACAGACCTGCCTATAAGGAATCATCATCAACATTCGAGTCAGGGTTGGAGTGGTGGCTTGGTGAGGGAGCTTTGTCAGCGGACTGCGATTTCCCTTTCAGTCTAGCCTTCTCTTTTGCCTTGTAATAGAGAGATATGAGCTCATGGTAAAAGTGATCCTCCCAACGAATCAAGACTTCAATGTTGTGGGTATCAGTGACCTCCAGAATGAACAATTCCTCTTTCTTCTAGTCAGCCCAGTTGTACAGGGTGTCGTATGGGGCGACCCTGTAGGACTTCCATATCTTGAAGCGTTCATACGCTTGCTCTATTTGGACTTGAAGGAGAGTATGATTAATTATTTATGATGGGGAGGGACTTCATACGATAGTTGGGTCTACAGTGCGGATGAGATCCTCAACAGGTATGGGAGCCTGTTTCAGAGAGGGATCCCTAATAGGGGATGGTGTAATATCCGCATTTTTTCTTTCCCTTGTATTTTCATTTTTGGTGTATTTCTCGGTCGTAGTGACCCTCGTGTACCTTTCAGTGTGTCCTTCCTGTCAACTGTTGAACTGCACTCTCGTTATTGTTGTGCGGAACCGCCGTTTCGGGGTTGCCGTGGATCCATTTCGTGTTATTGGTTCCCAAATATTGATTCTTATCGTTTTTATTCTCTTTCCGGATCATTTTTATCATTTTGGGACCCAAAGGGGGTGTGGGCCGCGGCACAAGGTGTGTGTGCCGCGGCACACAAATTTCTTGATGGTTGGTCGAGCGATCTTGTGTGCCGCGGCACACCCATCCGTGCCGCGGCACGATGCAGTCGATGCCGTGGCACATCCGTCCGGTGCCGCGGCACACTCGTGTGGCATCCGCGACCAAAACCCGGTATGCGGTGCCGCGGCTGCGCAGCCGTCTTGCGCGGCACCTTTGCCGAACCACAGGAGTAAATTTTTGGCACGTGCCGCACACCTCAGCTGTGCCGCGGCACACAATGCGGTCAACCCTCTATAATTGTGCTTTTGAGCGTGAACAGCTCATTTTCTTCTTCATTCTTCACCTGCGCGCGAGAGAGTGAGAGAGGAGGAGAGCTTCTCATCATTATCATTTGGGGGGTTTATTTTCATCATTCTTCTTCGGTTGTGAAGCCCGGTCAATCAATCCAACGCGTGTTCTACGAATCTAAATACTTGAATCCTCAAGGTAATATCTCTTGAAACCCTCCCTTTTGGATAATTGGGGATTTTGGGGTTTCTGTCCGATTCTTTCCGTTTTGTTGATGGATTCTTGATGAATATGATTAATCTTGTTGATATCATTAATTTTCCTACGGATTCATGGTATATTTTCATAGTTTTGCAGAATCGAGAGGGTTTGGTTGTGGTCCGCCCTCGTTGTTATTTTGTGCGAATATACATGAATCGTAGGCGGGTTTTCGAGTGTATTCCATTTCCGTATTCGGTTAGAGTTGGTTGTAATTATGTTCTTCGAATCGTTAGGTTCGGTTCCGTTGATTCCTAGTGTTCGTCGGTGATTATCCTTTCCGTTCGTTGCGTCATCAAAATATCCAAGGCAAGTAATTCTTGGAAACCTTTATGCTTAACGTGAAATGGTATTGTATATTGTGTGTGCTTTACTCACCTCGGGAGGGTCCGACGGGGCCTCGAGGGAATTTATGGCTTCGTCCTGGATTCATGAGTTTGATTCGCTAGCCAGCTCGGGAGGGTCCTTAGAGGCCTCGAGTGGGATTCGTGGCTTCGTCCCGGTCCTAGGTGACGTGTGGTGCTTGATTTGTTTTATGAATGTGGCCAGCTCGGGAGGGTCCTTAGAGGCCTCGAGTGGGATTCGTGGCTTCGTCCGGTCCTAGGCAAATTAATTGTGACTGTTTGTTTAGGAAAAGACATGTACGGTTTTGGTTTTTGAAATGATATTGGTGCATGTACTATGAAATGTGTAAGCGATTGGTTTGCCTTGATTACTTGTACTAGCGTAATTGCTAACCCCTTTGGGGACCCGTTTTGGGGAAATTCTTGTTATGGATTTCAGGTTATGATTATCCGGACGAGCGAGCACCGGAACAGTATGAGGATGTCGGCCAGGGTTGTTGACATGTGCATTTGGGTCGTCTTATATTCTCTGTCTAATTCGATATGGTTGTTTTCTATATTTATAAACTGATAGATTGTACTCGCGAGTACTTAGGCTTTTCAAATTCAAACTCCGTGTTGTGTTATTTTAAATTGCTATAATGTCGATTGTTACTCTTTTGGTCGGTTGTTCCGGGTGTATTTTTATGAGATGTCTATTTGATTGTGTTTCCTCGCTAATCGAGATGGTTAGTCGAGGGATGTTCGATATTGTAGCCTGGTGGGTCCCATGTAGGGATTCACGGCGCTGTAATATACTCTGAATTTCTCGGGGTGTTACAGAAAATGGTATCGGAGCTCTAGGTTTATGGATACCTAGGCTTGTTGGTTATTTGGGTCTAGTCGTGTTTTGTTTTGCACATTGTCACACCGCTGCCAGCATCCCAGTACTTCCAGTGCTTGTAAGTTTTCTTATTCGGCTCTTTTGTTTCTTGCATTGTATTTCCATTTTGGAATCGTAGCTGCTTTTCCTCCCTTACTCATCATCGATATACTTCTGTTATCTCTCAACATCAGTATGGATGTCGGAGGAAACCGTGGTCGTGGTCGTGGTCGTGGTCATGGACGCGGCCGAGGACGTGGGGCGGCCACGTCGCATTCTTCGGGAACCGGCAGTACCGGTGACCGTCACAGTCATGCTTCTTCTCAGGAGCGCGCCAATCTTGGTATTGCGGCTGTTATGCAGCAAATGGTTAACCAGATGGCGGCTATAGCTCAGGTGGTCCAGAACCCCGATCAGGCCCATGCTAACCGGGGCGGAGCGGATCGCTGGCTTCAGGATGTCATCAAGATGCATCCTCCTCAGTTTTCGGGAGCTTCGGACCCGATCGGCTGGGAAGGGTGGATCAAGGAGATATCCAAAGTCTTCACTGCTACCAACTGCCCCGAGGACCGTAAGGTCCCTATTGCTCAATACTTTCTCACGGGAGATGCTACGGATTGGTGGGAGGCCGTTGGTCCCAAAGATCATGTGGCTTCATGGGCCGAATTTCAAGAATTGATGGAGACCGAATATTGTCCGTGGCCGGTCAGACAGGCTCGAGTGCATGCTTTCTATGATGCTCAACCACGGGATATCCCTGTATCTCAGGCCATTGCCGACTTTAACAAGGAGTTGGGTTATGTGAAGACCCAAGTTGTCGAAGAGAGCGACAAGATTTTCCATTTTTCCAGGAGTATGAAACTGTCCATTCGGGACTATATGTCTGGGCTCGTCTGTACTACCTTGAAGGATTATCAGAGTCGAGCTCTTGCTTATGATATGTCGGTGACGGCTAGCGATTTGGCTCATGAGAGCAAGAAGCAGAAGTCGGTCGGAAATTTTTCTGGTCCCAAGAGTGGAGGCCAGCAGAAATCTCAGGCTGCAAATATTTCTACGGGCGGTTCGGCTCGTTTCTCTGGGAACTTTCGGAGTGCCGCCGGAACCGTCGTCCGGGACCCCAGATGCTTTAACTGTGGCAAGCCAGGCCACGTGAACCGGGATTGTCCTCGTCCACCTTTGACTTGTCATACTTGTGGTCAGTCGGGCCACAAGGCTTCTTTTTGCGAGAAACTCAGACAGTTTCGCGGCGCCCGTTCTTCTCACCCAGCACCTATGGAGCCGAGTGTGAACCAGGGCTCATTTGCTCCGCCGCCTCCACCGAGTGCCGACCGAGGTAGGGGTCGGGGTCAGCCCGCTAGAGGAGGAGCTTCCAGCGTTGGCTCAGCCCACCCGCGTGTCTATGAAATGCGGAGAGCCGATGATCCAGCAGCTACTGTGGCGACAGGTACCGTTCATATCCATTCCCATCCTGTCAGTGTGCTTTTTGATTCGGGTGCTACGCATTCATTCATTTCTCTAGAGTGTGTACGCCGTTTGAGTCTCGACTGCTTGTCACCTTGCGAGCCTTTCATCATTAAACTTCCTAGCGGTGATAGAATTGTCGGTGATCGAGAAGTCCGGGACTGTTCTGTGATTATTTGTGAGAGGGCTTGGCTCTCTAATCTTATTGTCGTGGGTATCGAGGGTGAGGATTTGATTCTCGGGAATGATTGGCTCGAGCGGCATGGTGCAATCATGAACTACCGCACGAGGATCATTACCATGTTAGCCGAGGACGGCACTGAACACTCTTTCGCGGGGCGAAAGAGAAACCAGAGGTTTGTTATTAACGCCCTGAAGGCGATGAAACTCCTGCGAAAGGGGTGTACTGGTTTTTGGTGCTACGCCTTGAAGGCGGAGAATGGTGGAGTCTAGCTTTCGTCGATTCCAGTCGTTAGTGAGTTTCCTGATGTATTTCCTGGCGAGTTGCCGGTATTGCCACCGGATCGTGAGGTTGAGATTGTTATAGAATTAGAGCCGGGCGCGGCTCCGATTTCGAAGGCGCCGTATCGCATGGCACCTTCAGAGTTGGCCGAGTTGAAGAAACAGTTGAGTGAACTTCTTGAGTCGGGGTATGTTTGACCGAGCGCCTCGCCTTGGGGCGCACTGGTCTTGTTTGTGCGTAAGAAGGATGGTTCACTACGTTTGTGTATCGACTATCGTGAACTGAACAAGGTGACCATCAAGAACAAGTATCCTTTGCCGAGGATTGACGACTTGTTCGATCAGTTGCAGGGAGAGGCGGTATTCTCAAACATTGATTTGAAATCGGGGTACTATCAGCTCCGGATGAAGGAGTCCGACGTGCCGAAAACAGCTTTTCGGACGAGATACGGACATTATGAGTTTGTAGTTATGCCTTTCGGGTTAACTAACGCGCCGGCGGTGTTCATGCAGTTGATGAACAAAGTCTTTATCGAGTATTTGGATAAGTGTGTCGTCGTCTTCATTGACGATATTCTTATTTATTCGAGGAACGAGGAAGAGCATGCCCATCATTTGCGGGTAGTGTTAGACATTTTGAGGGACGAGCAACTCTATGCGAAGTTCTCGAAATATGAGTTCTGGCTGAAGGAAGTGATGTTTTTGGGTCACGTGATTTCAGCCGAGGGAGTTCGAGTGGATCCGCAGAAGATTGAGGCAGTGTTGGATTGGGCACCGCCCACAAGTGTGAAGGAGGTCCGTAGTTTCTTGGGTTTGGCTGGCTACTACCGTAGGTTCGTCGAGGGTTTCTCAAAACTAGCTCGGCCACTTACACAGTTACTCCAGAAATCCGAGAAGTTCGTCTGGAATAACGAGAGGCAGTCCAGTTTTGAGGAGCTAAAGAAGCGTTTGACTTCAGCCCTGTAATACCCGGTTGTAATTCATTCATTTTCATGCAGTAATTATCAGTCTGTAATTGTCACTCAGTAATTCTCACTCATTAATAATCACTCATCATTCATGAATCACTCATTTGCGTTCAATGTTGGCATGTTGTAATCGTATATCAGTTACCGATCGTCATTTTATCTCCGTTTTTAGATCGAGACGGGAGTATTATCATTTTCATTGTGATTGATAGCCTTGTACTGGGAGTATCATCTTTGGCTCGTGTTAGACTTGTTCACTTCCACATTCGTATGGTATGTCGGATCATTCATCAGTCGTAACGAGGAATCGGAGTTATCGGATTAATCCACCTTGGCCAGCATTGAGTTACGGCCGTAAGGTTACGGGATACGGCCATAAGTTCGAGTACGGCCGTAAGGTGGCGATTCTGGCCGTAAGTGGTCCAAAGTCGCCTGGCATTTGGCCGAAGGTGAGTTACGTTCGTAAGGTGGGTTGGATTCGGATGTTTGTGGTGTTCGTAAATTTCGGGTGTTGTCGACCAAGGGTGACTTACGGCCGTAAGGGTTGCGCATACGGCCTAAGTCGAGGCGTGTACGGCCGTAAGGCTTGGCCGGATACGGCCGTCTGTGCAGTGCAGATGTCCGGCCATTTTTGACGAAGGCGGGTTACGCCGTAAGGTTGGCGGATACGGCCGTATCATCCGAGTTACGGCCGTAAGGTGTGCGATACGGCCGTAAGGATGTCGACGGGTGTTTTTGACCATGGCGGGTTACGCCCTTAACTCGGGAGCGGTTACGGCCGTAAGTGCATCTGCGAGCTTTGACGAAGCCGAGTTACGGCCGTCTGAGTTGGCGATTACGGCCGTAAGGCCGTTGACTTGGAATGTTACGGCCGTAAGAGGGCCGAGTTGCGGCCGTAAATGCCGGCAGATTTAAGGACTTGGTAGGGTCATTTTCCTCCCTTCTTCATTTTTCCATCTTCATCCGAGAGAGAGGGTTGGGGAGAGATTTTGCAATCATCAATCACTTGAGTGTGTAATTTTCATCATCTTCATTCATTTGGGAAGCTTGGATACTCGTTTAAACTCGTGTTCTTCGGATCGAAATGATTGGATCGTCAAGAGGTAATTTCTTCAACACCTTGGATTTCGATTCTATGTTGAGATATGATGTTTTGGACATTATAATCATGTTATATGAAGGGATATGTATATGATTATGAGTTTGTATAAGGATTCATTGGATTATTGAAGGATTATTCAAGAACACTTTGATTATCGAGTTGAAATTGGGGGTTTTCGATTAATTGTCGTTATAATCACGTTTTCGGATATTCATTTTGGATTATTGATCATTCGGAAGATGTTTGTTGGTTTGAAGCACTTCTTGGGGGAATTGATAGGGGCTTATTGATATTTTATTGTAAACAACCGGAGTTTGGCCACAACGTATTCGATATAATGCCCCAATGAACTTAGTTTAATCGTATCGACGTTTTGAGTTCGTTATATTCGTGTTTGATTCGTATATTGAACGAGTTGTTGGATATTGTATAATTCAAGGTTGTTCGAGCGACCGATATCTCAATTAGGACGTTGTTCGTGGAAGGATAATTGTCACCGGTATTGTGTAAGTTGATTCTTACTCAGTTATAAGGATATTCATTTCCTTTTGTTGTTGTTCATTCATAATCGTAACTCATTCATCATTGTGTTAACCGTATTACAACTTGTCATTGTCAATTAATCACTTGATCACAAGGAGCAGCGGTTCCACTCATTTTGTTGATCTATCATTAATTTCAATATCATTTTATGTCGGTGTTTCATTATTATTTTCCTATGTCACTTTTGTTATATCGTGGCATTAGGGTCATCTTGGCGTGCGTTGGTATGTGTAGGATTTTCATGTCGGGCACATTTATGTCGTGTGTTGGTTGTTGGCCTCACATTGGGTGTGCACACGAGTCGATTGCTTCGTGAGATCGATTAGGTACAAGACCACGCGGGTATTCGATCGATACTCGTTGGTGGCTTGTGCACGGACACATTTCCATCCGGGCGTAGTGTGGCGTCACCCTTTGAGCCGCATTGTTAGTTGATTCATACAAAGATGTTTGATTGCGTATGTTTTCAACAAGATTGGGTTATAATCTAACCGCTTCATTTTAATCGAACTTGTGGTTTATACTACATATTTATATGATTGTGTTTATTCAACTCGGAGGATTGTTGTTGTTCTCAGATAATCACCCGTTTGGGGATATTTGTTTCTCGTGTCATGGCAAGGCAAAGGCACGGGAGAGCACGTTGACGGCGAGAGTCCCAATGATACTAGAAGGGGGCCCACTGCTCGATCATTTATTCAGTCATTTATGTTTCCTTTATTTATTCCGCTGCAGACATTCCGTTTGAATACTCATTTCATTCAGTGTTGTGTATTTTATCGTCACATAAAATACACATGTATTCTATTTTATCATGGGTGTGTTGTATGAAACTCCTAATCGGAGTAATTGATGTTGTAATGTGGTTCGGTACTACATTTACCCTGTGTAATTCATCCGTTTTCATTCGCCTGGTGGGTCCCAGTCGGGGGTCCACAGCACTGTAATATCCGCCTAGTTTGGGGTGTTACAGAGTTGGTATCAGAGCGTGGTTTTGAATACTACCTTCCGAGTCATGTCTCATTTGAAATCATCGTCATCGGGCTAGTATCATTGGACTTTCGCGTCACGTGTGACCTGTGCAGATGCCGAGCCAATCAGACCGAAAGAACTGTAAGACTTCTAACGCCATGGTATAATTTCCGCAATTATCATTCATTCATAATTTATCAGTTAACAATCCTCAAACATCATTTTCATTTTGACCAGGACGGTCATTTTAACTCATTAATCACTCAATTCATTTCATTACTCGGTTGTTGATCTGGAAGATCATATAATTAATCTTGTTAACTTATTCAAGATAATCATTTCAATAATTTCATCAGAAATCATGTCACCTCGGTTAATCGTTCATGTAATCACTGTGTTAGAGCGTATGCTCATTTTCATCACCTCATGTCATAGTCATAATGTGATATTCATGCGAGAGATATAATCATCATGTAATTTTCCACTTCAGTATGGAAAGAGCTGGCAGAGGACGAGGAGGATGAGGCCGTGGTGCGGGCCGAATCCCGAGAGCTCGTGTGAATACACGTGCGAATGCGAGAAACAATGCCAATTCATCGAGCAGCGACGCTGCCACTCATTCACCTGGGCGTGATCATTCACTATCGGGGAGTCGTACCCGGGACACGGCTCAGTCAGTAGGTGTTCGGGTGGACCCACTTGCTTTTATGCAGGGCATGATGGCCCAAATGACGCAGATGGCACAACTTATGGAGACGATGCACAATTCAGTCAATCAAAATCAACAGGCTCCTCCGCCGCCGCCTCACAGGCAAGAGAGGGGTGTAAGCAATATCATTAGCGATATCTCTCGCCAGCGACCACCTACCTTTGAAGGCTCATCTGAGCCGGCGGATATTGTTCATTGGCTCGAACACTTCGAGAAGTTATTTGCTATGGTGGATTGCCCAGAAGGGCATAAAGTTTCAGTTGCGGCTTACTATCTTGGTAAGAGCGCTCATTCATGGTGGTTATCGTTGAAGCCCACAGACGGATCATGTACTTGGGATCAGTTCAAAACTCTCATGATGGAGAGGTACTATCCGGCCCCACTCAGAGAGGACAAGCTATCAGAGTTACTCACTCCCGACCCCTCATCAGACGCGGATGTTCTCGCCATTGCCGAGAAATTTCAGGAACTTCTTCCGTTCGCCTCATCTATCATTCACTCTGATGTGGACAAGATCAAGTATTTCAGCAAGAGGCTGAAACCTCGTATGCGGCTACAACTGCTTAATCATAATTGCACCACGTTAGCCGAATTCATTGAGAAAGCTCTTACTTACGAGCTTACTGCTAAGGAGATTGCTAAGCAACAACCTTCATCTGCTGGCAAGAAGTCTAAGAACCGTAATCAGTCTGACGGGAGTCAGGCCACTTTCAAGAAACCACGTGCGGGCTCTACTTTTTCTGAGCGACCTCCCCTGGCGTCTAACCCGCGGAATCTCAGTCACGAGCGGCCGATTCGCCATCACTGTTTAACTGTGGAGGAACAGGCCATTTCGGCACCAAATGTCCGGCAGTCATCACGTGCCACAACTGTGGGATTGCTGGGCATATGGCCCGTTTTTGCCGAAGGGACTCTAAACCCACTCCGGCGTCATCTCAGGCCCCAGGACATTCAAAGATGCAGAATCAGGCCACTCAGTCAGCGTCGTTTAAGACGACAGGAGCTAGCAAGGGCGGATCCAAGAGCTATCAGACGGGAGCGTCTGGTTCGGGGGCCGGCAAGCCCCGAATTTACGAGATGAAGAAGACCGATGATCCAGAGGCCCGAATGATCTCAGGTACACTCGATCTATCTCATCCTGTGTGTATTCTTTTTGATACTGGTGCATCGCATTCATTCATTTCCGAGTCATGTTTGAGTAGACTACGTCTGGGTAGTGCTACTAGTTGTGAGCCTTATGTCATTGGCCTACCTGATGGTAGACGAATTATCGGTAATCGTGAGATTCAGAATTGTCCGATTCAGTTTCATGGTCGTGTATGGCCAGCGGACCTAATCGTAGTAGATTTTCCGAGGGACGACGTCATCTTGGGTATTGATTGGATGGATCGTCATGATGCCACCATTAGTGTCCGTAAGCGTATGATCACTATCATTGCAGACGATGGGGTTGAATGTGTGTTTCAGGGAGGTAATCCCGGCTGTTCTGGTAAGGTCATTAATTTGATGAAAGCAGTACGATTACTCAGTCAGGGATGTGTTGGTTATTGGTGCTATATGACCAAAACCGAGAAATCATCAGTATTGTTGTCGGATATTCCGGTAGTATGGGAATATGCCGACGTTTTTCCAGACGAGTTACCTGGCTTGCCTCCACAGAGAGATGTGGAATTCACGATTGAGTTGGAGCCCGACGCCCCCGATATCGAAGGCACCGCAGGATGGCCCCGACCGAAATGCGGAATTAAAGAACCAACTTGAGGAGTTGTTCGAGAAAGGTTATATCCGACCGAGTGCGTCCCGTGGGGAGCACGATTCGCTTTGTCAAGAAGAAGGATGGTTCGTCCGGTTGTGTATTGATTACGGGAATTGAACCGGTGACGATCAAGAATAAGTATCCTTTACCCCGCATTGATGATCTCTTAGATCAACTTCAGGGAGCTTCGGTATTTTCCAAGATCGACTTAAGATCTGGATATCACCGATTGCGGATTCGAGAGTCGGATATCGCGAGGACGGAGTTTCGAACACGCTATGGTCATTATGAGTTCGTAGTTATGCCGTTCGGGCTAACTAATGCACTGCGGTATTCATGGAGTTAATGAATCGGGTTTTCATCGACTTTTTGGATCGGTTTGTTGTTGTCTTCATCGATGACATTTTGATTTATTCTCGTAACCGAGAGGAGCACGAGGTTCATCTTCATGAGTTCTCGACGTGTTGAGACGAGAGCAACTTTATGGAAAGTTTTCCAAATGCGAGTTACGGATGTCAAGTGACTTTTCTCGGATATGTAATTTCATCGACGGAGTTCGTGTCGACCCTCGAGAAGACGGAGGCTATCCGAGATTGGTTACCTCAGAAGAATGTTAAGGAAAAACCAAGTTTTCTCGGATTAGCGGGTTATTATCGGCGGTTTGTGGAAGGATTTTCTAAAATCGCTCAACCCTTGACGAACCTTTTGCGAAAGGATAAGAAATACACGTGGTCCGACGCGTGTCAACGGAGTTTTGAGGAACTCAAGAGCCGGTTAATGTCAGCACCTGTACTTTCCTTGCCGCAGGGGACGGAGGAATTTGTGGTTTATAGTGATGCGTCCGGACAGGGTCTCGGATGTGTGCTCATGCAGAATGGAAAGGTTATTGCCTATGCTTCACGGCAATTGAGACCTTACGAGGTTAATTATCCGACTCACGATCTGGAGCTAGCGGTAGTGGTGTTCGCTTTGAAAATTTGGCGTCATTATCTTTATGGCGTTACAGCGATATTCACCGATCATAAGAGTTTAAAGTATATATTCACTCAGAAGGAGTTAAATATGCGACAGAGGCGGTGGTTAGAACTAATCAAAGATTATGATATCGAGATCCTTTACCACCCGGGCAAGGCGAACGTTTTCGTCGACGCCTTGAGTCGTAAGTCCGTGCAGGAGCAGATGCTTGCTCGTTTAACAGTTCAGAAGGAGCTTCAGTAGGAATTCCTTAGACCCGAGATCGAGGTCTGGCTCCAGCGAGTTCAGGGACAGCTTTGTATGTTGGAGATTTCATCGTCACTTGAGGAGGTAATCAGAGAGAATCAGAGTTCAGACCCTTCATTGTTGCGCATCCGTGAGGATGTGGCTCAGGGGAAAGCCCCTGGATTCGTGGTCCATGAGGATGGACTTTTGAGATTTAAGAATCGGTTGTGCGTACCTGCAAATGACGAGTTGAAAAACTCGATTTTGAGAGAAGCTCATGCTACCCCTTATTCTGTTCATCCGGGGTCCAGCAAGATGTACAAGGACTTGAAACAAAATTACTAGTGGAGTAATATGAAGCGAGAAGTCGCAGAATTTGTTTCGAGATGCTTAACCTGTCAACAAGTTAAGATTGAACATCAGCGACTGGCGGGTATGCTGAAACCTCTCCCTATTCTGGAGTGGAAGTGGGAAGACATTTCTATGGACTTCATCACGAGTTTGCCGACGAGTCGTTGTGGCATGAATACGATCTGGGTGATTGTGGACCGCTTAACTAAATCAGCTCATTTCCTTGAGATCAAGGATACGTGGGGTCCCGAGAGACTGGCTCAGTTGTTCATCAAGGAGATAGTGAGACTGTACGGTACTCCTAAGAGTATCGTTTCCGATCGTGACGGACGATTACGGAAAGAGCTTCGAACACTGGAATGTCTCAAATCAGTTCATCGTGCTATGGGAACTCAGCTCAATCTCAGTACCGCTTTTCATCCTCAGTCCGACGGACAATCAGAGAGGACTATTCAGGCATTAGAGGATATGTTGAGGGCATGCGTCCTCGATTGGAAGGACGATTGGGAAGCCCAACTACCATTGATCGAGTTCACGTATAATAATAGTTGGCATGCTTCCATTAAGATGGAACCTTACGAGGCCTTGTACGGTCGTCGTCGCTCTCCTTTGTGTTGGGATGACTTTTCAGAATCAATCAGCACCGAGCCCGATATGCTTATAGCCGCCCGGGAGAAGGTAGCTTTGATCAAGAGTCGTATGTTGACAGCTCAGAGTCGACAGAAATCGTATGCGGATAATCATCGTCGACCACTAGAGTTCGAGACGGGTGACCATGTTTTGGTCAAGGTATCCCCGAGTCGAGGTATTTTCCGTTTCGGAAAACGGGGGAAGTTGAGTCCGAGATTCATTGGACCGTTTGAAATTTTGGATCGAGTAGGCGAGTTAGCTTATCGATTGGCTTTACCTCCGGCTTTGAACAGGATTCATAATGTGTTTCACGTCTCTCAGTTGCGGAAGTATGTTGCCGACCCGAGTCACATACTTCAGTTCGACGAAATCGAGATCGCAGATGATCATTCGTACGAGGAGCGTCCTGTACGAGTGTTAGAGCGGCGAATCAAACAGTTGAGGAACAAGACGATCCATTTGTTCAAGATTCAGTGGTCTAGACACGGAGTCGAAGAGGCCACTTGGGAAACCGAGGAGAATATGCGGGAGAGTTATCCCGAGTTGTTTGACCCTTAGTTTCGGGGACGAAACTCTTTTTAAGGGGGGGAGTATGTAATACCCGGTTGTAATTCATTCATTTTCATGCAGTAATTATCAGTCTGTAATTGTCACTCAGTAATTCTCACTCATTAATAATCACTCATCATTCATGAATCACTTATTTGCGTTCAATGTTGGCATGTTGTAATCGTATATCAGTTACCGATCGTCATTTTATCTCCGCTTTTAGATCGAGACGGGAGTATTATCATTTTCATTGTGATTGATAGCCTTGTACTGGGAGTATCATCTTTGGCTCGTGTTAGACTTGTTCACTTCCACATTCGTATGGTATGTCGGATCATTCATCAGTCGTAACGAGGAATCGGAGTTATCGGATTAATCCACCTTGGCCAGCATTGAGTTACGGCCGTAAGGTTCAGGATACGGCCGTAAGTTCGGTAGATACGGCCGTAAGGTCAGTGGCGTTGGCCGTAAGTGGTCCAAAGAGTCGCCTGGCATTTTGGCCGAAGGTGAGTTACGGCCGTAAGGTGGGTTGGATACGGCCGTAAGTGGTGTTCGTAAATTTCGGGTGTTGTCGACCAAGGGTGACTTACGGCCGTAAGGGTTGCGGCATACGGCCGTAAGTCGAGGCAGGTACGGCCGTAAGGCTTGGCCGGATACGGCCGTACGCTGCAGGCAGAATGTCTGGCCATTTTTGACGAAGGTGGGTTACGCCCGTAAGGTTGGCCGGATACGGCCGTATCATCCGAGTTACGGCCGTAAGGTGTGCGGTACGGCCGTAAGGATGTCGACGGGTGTTTTTGATGAAGGCGGGTTACGCCCGTAACTCAGGAGCGGTTACGGCCGTAAGTCTGTCGGCAGGCTTTCGGACGAAGCCGAGTTACGGCCGTACGAGTTGGCCGGTTACGGCCGTAAGGCCGTTGAATTGGAATGTTACGGCCGTAAGAGGGCCGAGTTGCGGCCGTAACTGCCGGCAGTATTTAAGGACTTAGCCGGGTCATTTTTCCTCCCTTCTTCATTTTTCCATCTTCATCCGAGAGAGAGGGTTGGGGGAGAGATTTTGCAATCATCAATCACTTGAGTGTGTAATTTTCATCATCTTCATTCATTTGGGAAGCTTGGATACTCGTTTAAACTCGTGTTCTTCGGATCGAAATGATTGGATCGTCAAGAGGTAATTTCTTCAACACCTTGGATTTCGATTCTATGTTGAGATATGATGTTTTGGACATTATAATCATGTTATATGAAGGGATATGTATATGATTATGAGTTTGTATAAGGATTCATTGGATTATTGAAGGATTATTCAAGAACACTTTGATTATCGAGTTGAAATTGGGGGTTTTCGATTAATTGTCGTTATAATCACGTTTTCGGATATTCATTTTGGATTATTGATCATTCGGAAGATGTTTGTTGGTTTGAAGCACTTCTTGGGGGAATTGATAGGGGCTTATTGATATTTTATTGTAAACAACCGGAGTTTGGCCACAACGTATTCGATATAATGCCCCAATGAACTTAGTTTAATCGTATCGACGTTTTGAGTTCGTTATATTCGTGTTTGATTCGTATATTGAACGAGTTGTTGGATATTGTATAATTCAAGGTTGTTCGAGCGACCGATATCTCAATTAGGACGTTGTTCGTGGAAGGATAATTGTCACCGGTATTGTGTAAGTTGATTCTTACTCAGTTATAAGGATATTCATTTCCTTTTGTTGTTGTTCATTCATAATCGTAACTCATTCATCATTGTGTTAACCGTATTAAAACTTGTCATTGTCAATTAATCACTTCAGTCACAAGGAACGACGGTTCCAATCATTTTGTTGAGCTATCATTCATTTCACTATCATTTTATCTCGGTGAGTCATTATTCGTTTCCTATGTCACTTTTGTTATATCGTGGCATTCCGGGTCATACTGGCGTGCCGGTTGGTATGTGTAGGATTTTCATGTCGGGCACATTTATGTCATGTGTTGGTTGTTGGCCTCACATTGGACTGTGCACATGAGTCGATTGCTTCGTGAGACTGATTAGGTACAAGACCACGCGGGTATTCGATCGATACTCGTTGGTGGCTTGTGCACGGACACATTTCCATCCCGGGCGTAGTGTGGCGTCACCCTTTGAGCCGTACTGTTAGTTGATTCATACAGCATGTTTGATTGCGTATGTTTTCAACAAGATTGGGTTATAATCTAACCGCTTCATTTTAATCGAACTTGTGGTTTATACTACATATTTATATGATTGTGTTTATTCAACTCTGGAGGATTGTTGTTGTTCTGTATAACTGACCCCGTTTGGGGATATTTGTTTCTCAGGTCATGGCAAGGCAAAGGCACAGGGAGAGCACGTTGACGGCGAGGAGTCCCAATGATACTAGAAGGGGGCCTCATGCATTGATCATTTATTCAGTCATTTATGTTTCCTTTATTTATTCCGCTGCAGACATTCCGTTTGAATACTCATTTCATTCAGTGTTGTGTATTTTATCGTCACATAAAATACACATGTATTCTATTTTATCCTGGGTGTGTTGTATGAAACTCCTAATCGGAGTAATTGATGTTGTAATGTGGTTCGGTACTACATTTACCCTGTGTAATTCATCCATTTTCATTCGCCTGGTGGGTCCCAGTCGGGGGTCCACGGCACTGTAATATCCGCCTAGTTTGGGGTGTTACAAGCCCCGGTTTTGGCGTTGCCATGTGGCAACGAGGGATTCGCCGTTTATAGCGATGCTTCGGGCCAGGGTCTTGGGTGCGTATTGATGCAGCACGGAAAGACCATTGCCTATGCGTCGAGACAGTTGAGGCCGTATGAGCTTAACTACCCTACTCATGATTTGGAGTTAGCGGCAGTCGTTTTTGCACTCAAGATTTGGCGTCACTATCTTTTCGGCTCTGCATGTCAGATTTTTACCGATCATAAAAGTCTGAAATATATATTTACTCAGCGGGAGTTGAATATGAGGCAGAGGAGGTGGTTAGAGCTGATTAAGGATTATGACCTCGAAATCCTTTATCATCCGGGCAAGGCGAACGTCGTCGCCGACGCCTTGAGTTGGAAACCGATTGCGTTGCGAACGCTTGAGGTCCTTACATCTCAGTCTGAGCTTCGGCGGGCTTTGATTGAGTTTGATGTTGAGGTTTTGTTGCCTGGGGCTGTCGGGCAACTTTGTGCTTTAGAGGTTTCGTCGTCCTTGATCGATGAGATTAAGCTGAAGCAGTTAGAGGATCCGATGATCACTCAAATCCGAGAGAACGTTCTTAAAGGAAAGTCCCCTGGGTTTGTGATTCATGAGGATGGTGTTTTGAGATTCCAGAGTCGGCTTTGCGTGCCGAACGACTCCGAGATGAGACAGAGTATTCTGCGCGAGGCCCATGCTACACCTTACTCCGTTCATTCTGGTTTGAGTAAGATGTACAAGGACCTAAGGAGGAATTTCTGGTGGAATGATATGAAGGAGGAGGTCGCACAGTTTGTAGCAAAATGTTTGACTTGTCAGCAGGTCAAAATTGAGCATCAGCGACCGGCTGGGTTATTGCAGCCACTTCCCGTTCCGGAATGGAAATGGGAAGATATATCGATGGATTTCATTACGAGTTTGCCGAGATCGAGATCGGGCATGAATATGGTTTGGGTGATTGTCGATCGCCTGACCAAGTCGGCACATTTTCTGGGCATCAAGGACACTTGGGGCCCGGAGAAGTTGGCCCGTATATTTATCGCACAGATTGTGAGGCTTCACGGTACCCCGAAATCTATTATTTCGGATCGTGATGGTCATTTTGTATCACACTTTTGGCAAGCGGTGCATAAGGCGTTGGGTACTCGTTTGCGTTTGAGTACCTCTTTTCACCCCCAGTCAGATGGGCAGTCGGAGCGCACTATCCAGACATTTGAGGATATGTTGCGTGCTTGTGCTCTCGATTGGAGCCATGACTGGGAGGAGCATCTGCCATTGATCGAATTCACGTACAATAATAGTTGGCACGCGTCGATTCGGATGGCACCGTATGAGGCACTCTATGGGCGGCGATGTCGATCACCGATTTGTTGGAATGAGGCATCCGATTTAGTCGGGACCGAGCCGGATGTCGTTTTAGAGACGAGATGGAAGATAGAATTAATTCGGGAACGGATGTTGACGGCCCAGAGTCGACAGAAGTCATATGCCAATGTCCGTCGTCGACCTTTAGAATTCGAGGTGGGAGACTACGTGTTGCTGAAGGTGTCGCCGACGAGAGGAGTTTTCCGTTTCGGGAAGAAGGGGAAGTTGAGTCCGAGATTTATTGGACCCTTCGAGATTCTCGAGCGAGTCGGTGGGTTAGCATACCGTTTGGCGTTACCTCCGGCCTTGAGTCATGTTCATAGCGTTTTTCATGTTTCCCAGCTGAGGAAATATGTCCCGGATCCTAGACACGTCATCGATTATGGCGAGATTGATATCGCCGAAGATATTACTTTTGAGGAGCGTCCTTTGAAGATTTTGGAGCATCGTGAGAAACGACTGAGGCATAAGACCATCCCTTTGGTCAAAGTGCAGTGGTCGAGACACGGTGTCGAGGAGGCAACTTGGGAAATCGAGGATAGCATGCGTGCTAGGTACCCTGAGTTGTTTGTTTCTTAAGTTTCGGGACGAAACTTATTTTTAGAGGGGTAGAATGTAATATCCGCATTTTTTCTTTCCCTTGTATTTTCATTTTTGGTGTATTACTTGGTCGTAGTGACCCTCGTGTACCTTTCAGTGTGTCCTTCCTGTCAACTGTTGAACTGCACTCTCGTTATTGTTGTGCGGAACCACCGTTTCGGGGTTGCCGTGGATCCATTTCGTGTTATTGGTTCCCAAATATTGATTCCTATCGTTTTTATTCTCTTTCCGGATCATTTTTATCATTTTGGGACCCAAAGGGGGTGTGGGCCGCGGCACAAGGTGTGTGTGCCGCGGCACACAAATTTCTTGAGAGTTGGTCGAGCGAAGCATCGTGTGCCGCGGCACACCCATCCGGCCCGCGGCACGATGCCGAGTCAAGCCGCGGCACATCCATCCGTGCCGCGCACACTCGTGTGGCATCCGCGACCAAAACCCGATCAGACGGGTGCCGCAGCACACGCAGCCGTCCGCGCACACCGCCGAACCACGAGTAAATTTTGGCTGTGGCCGCAAAGACACCTCACCAGGCCGCGGCACACAATGCGGTCAACCCTCTATAATTGTGCTTTTGAGCGTGAACAGCTCATTTTCTTCTTCATTCTTCACCTGCGCGAGAGAGAGTGAGAGAGGAGGAGAGCTTCTCATCATTATCATTTGGGGGGTTTATTTTCATCATTCTTCTTCGGTTGTGAAGCCCGGTCAATCAATCCAACGCGTGTTCTATGAATCTAAATACTTGAATCCTCAAGGTAATATCTCTTGAAACCCTCCCTTTTGGATAATTGGGGATTTTGGGGTTTCTGTCCGATTCTTTCCGTTTTGTTGATGGATTCTTGATGAATATGATTAATCTTGTTGATATCATTAATTTTCCTACGGATTCATGGTATATTTTCATAGTTTTGCGGAATCGAGAGGGTTTGGTTGTGGTCTGCCCTCGTTGTTATTTTGTGCGAATATACATGAATCGTAGGCGGGTTTTCGGGTGTATTCCATTTCCGTATTCGGTTAGAGTTGGTTGTAATTATGTTCTTCGAATCGTTAGGTTCGGTTCCGTTGATTCCTAGTGTTCGTCGGTGATTATCCTTTCCGTTCGTTGCGTCATCAAAATATTCAAGGCAAGTAATTCTTGGAAACCTTTATGCTTAACGTGAAATGGTAATGTATATTGTGTGTGCTTTACTCACCTCGGGAGGGTCCGACGGGGCCTCGAGGGAATCTATGGCTTCGTCCTGGATTCATGAGTTTGATTCGCTAGCCAGCTCGGGAGGGTCCTTAGAGGCCTCGAGTGGGATTCGTGGCTTCGTCCCGGTCCTAGGTGACGTGTGGTGCTTGATTTGTTTTATGAATGTGGCCAGCTCGGGAGGGTCCTTAGAGGCCTCGAGTGGGATTCGTGGCTTCGTCCCGGTCCTAGGCAAATTAATTGTGACTGTTTGTTTCCGGAAAAGATATGTCTGGTTTTGGTTTTTGAAATGATATTGGTGCATGTACTATGAAATGTGTAAGCGATTGGTTTGCCTTGATTACTTGTACTAGCGTAATTGCTAACCCCTTTGGGGACCCGTTTTGGGGAAATTCTTGTAATGGATTTCAGGTTATGATTATCCGGACGAGCGAGCACCGGAATAGTACGAGGATGTCGGCCAGGGTCGTTGACATGTGCATTTGGGTCGTCTTATATTCTCTGTCTAATTCGATATGGTTGTTTCCTATATTTATAAACTGAAAGATTGTACTCGTGAGTACTTAGGCTTTTCAAATTCAAACTCCGTGTTGTGTTATTTTAAATTGCTATAATGTCGATTGTTACTCTTTTGGTCGGTTGTTCCGGGTGTATTTTTATGAGATGTCTATTTGATTGTGTTTCCTCGCTAACCGAGATGGTTAGTCGAGGGATGTTAGATATTGTAGCCTGGTGGGTCCCATGTAGGGATTCACGGCGCTGTAATATACTCTGAATTTCTCGGGGTGTTACAGATGGTACCATGTGGGGAGAGGGATCCTTTACAGGTGTGGGTACCCTGTCAGGAGTTGCAGCTTTTGGCTCCGAGGGGGCATTCGATTCGCCCGAATCCTACAGCTTGGCGAACAGTTGTTCTTCCGTCATAGCCACCATAGGCTCGGGTTCTAGTGTTTGTGCATCAATAGGATCAGCGACAAGAACATAAGTGGCTTCTACAGTAGCCGTTGCAGATACTGTAGGCACAGATTTGGAAGACTTTTTGGCCTTGTTTTTCTTTTTCTCGACGGCATGAGGTGATTGGGTGTCAGGGACACTTCTCTTCCTTGTCTTCTTCTGGCTCGTGATCCGCTCAGTGACATCTCTTGGGTCACTCGAGATAGGCATGAATTTTGGGTTTGGCCTTTTAGCAATCAAAGGCGATTTCTTGAATACAGTGGAAGTCATCCCTCCAATGAACTTCCCGGGGCCAATCTTCTTGGCATGCTCGGGTTGTTTGACTCTGCAGTTGGTAAGGATATAGTTGAGAATGAGGTCGGAAGATTTCTTAGCAGACTCAGGTTTGGAAGCCTCCTCCTGTATCTTTTTCAACAGAATCTGGCACCAATTGACCTTTTCTCCTAACATGATGGCCACCATCATCCGGAAGCGAAGGTTCGTGCACATTTCGAATGCTTCTGTCTGGCTCTCAACAACTCGGCAACAGAAACCATGTAGATAGACATAGGGCAGGCATAAATTCTTTGTGGCATGAAGGATGAACGTTCTGTGCATCCTCATCTCCAGTGAACAGCCTCCAGTAGGCAGTCATCAATTCCTCCGACCCGAAGTTCTCTAATTCTTCCATCTTCAGGCCATCCGACGGAAGCTTATAGAGCTTTTCAAGCAAATCTTTGTTCACAAAGACCTGAATCCCTTGAACAGATGCATATATTTTAGATATGTCACCTCCTTGTGTCTTAGACGCATAAACGACCGATGCGTCTAAGTAGAATTCTTCAACAATATGCTCATCATACAAGTCGGTGTGGCGACTAGCAAGGCGGTAGAGCCCTTGCTGTTTCACCCGCGAAACAACGACTTCCATTCCGTTGAAGTCTTTTCCTTCGACGTTGATTATTTCTATCACCACGGACCTAGCGAAAATGCGTCCATTGATGATAGTCTCTTTCTTCTTCATGGAGAGGGAGAAAGTCTGAGAAGTAGACATTTTAGCAGAAAAAGGTTGAAAAAACTTGAGAATATGGCAGAGAAATGCAGAAAATACAGAGAATAATGTAGGCTATTTTGCTTGAGACTCGTTTAAAATTGCAGAAAGCATAAAGAGTCTAAGGAAGCAAGATAGGGTCATTTATAGGGTCCAGGGAAAATTAGGGTTACATACAGTGAACGGTCAGATTTAAGGGAGGGGAACCGTCTTTTTTAAAATGAACGTACACGATGGATTCTGAATAACTGGTACGTTTTATCCATATATTTTTGAAATGATAACCGGTCCCACTTCTGACAGTTCGTCTTCCCTTATTGCATGAAACGACGGTTTTGAAATTATTAAAATCACGTTATTGCAAGAATAAAGCGGTTGAAATGTAAACAGGGCACGTGGACTTGAAACGTTTTTGTACGAACAGTATTATAATATATTATATTAATTGACATCCTACATTGTATGTGCTGTATCCGCAAAAATACAGCATTCCCCCTTAAAAGGTACATACAGGATTCAATTATTACACTAATATCTGGATTAATACTGTACTCATGGGTCGTACTGTATTCCCCCTTAATTAATGCACACGTCAGCTGTAGGAAAGTTTCATGCCTTCTTTGTCCTACAGTACTATCTGACTGGTTCTGAGTGTACCATTAATTAATATGGATAATGTATTCTTGGGTCTTACAGTATTCCCCCTCAATCGATGAGTAAAAGCGTAAAAACTTACAAGGGAGTGTAGGATAAGGTCGGTCTGGAGAGAAGCATGCATCTCAAATCAAGAGCCTCCAATCTTTCGATCATATATATCATTTCGAGGACATGATCCCCAACTTTCTCACCTTCCTTCATCCAAGCACCAAACAAATGCTTTGATATCTCATACCTAGCAGTTCTGTGCTCCCCATAGAGTTCAGTAAGATGTGCCAGAGTCGCCCTTGTAGAGGGTATTTTTTTCAGGGGCTCTTTGAAGCTCATTGTTTATTGAGGCCATCATGAAACCTAGAACCCTGATATCATCATTGACCCATTTCTCATGAGCTTCGGCATCTTCCTGACTAGCCCTAGTTCGTGCAGGAGTCGGTGGGATGTCCGCCTCCCAATGGACCCATAAGTCCATCTTTCTCCATTTTATGAATCTTGGTCTGACCATCATGCCCAAGTCTAATATGCCACTTAAGTGTTTGGTTTGTTTCATCCCTACCACGTTTCATAGTTATAGTGTTCACGGTGATTTTGTTCTTTAGATTCAAATGGTATATATAAAAAATTCACTAATGTAGTTGTACTACCAAGTTATTTCTAAAATAAATACGACTGGACCCATCTCCAATAAAGAAATGATATACCTTATGGTCCATGATCGGAATTGATACATATTTTTGTGCCCATTGGGCAAAACAAGTGCATTATCTAAAGTGATAATAAAACGGGATTCTAAATCTAACATAAGTGATCAGATGTCAGTAACCTCGACACTATGTCCACTACCGACTGTCACCAACAATTCTCCAGCTCCAAGCTTTCTACTTCGTTCCAGATCCTGATTCATTGTACATATATGAGAACTTGTACCAGAATCAAGTTTTCCAAGAAAATAGAATAAACAGTGAAAGAACAATTCGTTTCTAAAACTAGTAGTTCTGTACCTGAAGGTACATTTCGGTCAATTTCTAGATAGTGCCTCCTCCAGTGTCCTAGTTCACCGTAATAGAGGCAAGCATAGGTCTTCTTTGCCACTTTACTCTTTGGAAATATTGGGGTCTGGCCCTTTCTTTCTGTACCCCTCATTTGGGCTTGAACTGCATCTTGACATTTTTCTTGTTGTTCTTGGATCTCCAAGGCTCAGCAAAAATTACAAGTGCAGCCTCCTTCGACCTAGTCTTCATTTGACACTGTGCCATACTCAGTTATTTATTAACTCAGCTAAGTTGCAAGCAACATCATTGCAGTTGAAATTCATTACAAACTGAGAGAAGGAGTCAGGAAACGATTGCAGGATAAGGTCGGTCTGGAAAGAATCATGCATCTCAAGAGCCTCCAATATCTCGACCATAGATATCATTTTCAGGACGTGATCCCCAACTTTCTCACCTTCCTTCATCCGAGCACCAAAAAACTACTTCGATAATACTGAGCAGTTCGACTGTGCTCCCCATAGAGTTTAGTAAAATGTGCCGAAATCACTCTTGAAGAGGGAATGTTCTCATGGGCCATCTGAAGCTCATTGTTCATAGAGGCCATCACGAAAGCTCGGATCTGGACATCATCTTTAACCCATTTCTCATGGGTATCAACATCTTCCTGGCTAGCCCTGGTCCTTGCAGGAGCCTGTGGGATGTCCGCCTCCAAGACATATACCAACGTATCCATACTGAGAACTATCCTCAAATTCCGGAGCCAGTCCATAAAGTTGGGTCCAGTTACATTGTTCTTTACAAGTAAAATAGCGAGTGAGTTCATTGTCATTTTGAGAGATGTTTCTTAACCGCATAGATTATTTTAAGATACGTTAATAATTATTTAGTTATGATCTGAGTAAAGAAGTAAGGGCTTTCTTTATTCATAACTCGGCTCCCACTATTTTATCGGCATTTACACACTCCCATGTGAAATCTGGAAGTCATGGTTGACTTCATAGTGGTTATCGAGTTCTTTACAAACTTTAATAATGGGCAACCCATTCGGTTTCTATTCTATCATTCTTTATAAAGTGGTGTCTAACACCAACCCATCTAATGGATGATTCAATCTTCTTTTATTCCTAGTTTACTTGCCTTCAACCCATACGATTTCTATGACTCGCTGAATTATCTAGGTTAAACCGTCAACTCCTATCAGTCTGACAATTGAATCTCACCCGGCCCATACGATTTTTAGGGGTTTGATTTATCACAATCGAAGGCATCAAATGCACTCTAGAAATTTCTCAACCTTCCCAAAAATATTACCCTGACATACTCGGAAGAATAATATTTTGGTTTAGGTTTCAATTTTCCATATGTTTGACGGAGGGTAGGAAACCTCCTAACCTTTATAACTTAGTGTTTTGTAAGTGGGAGTATAATGGGATTATATGTTACAGTTTGCACATTAATCCATTTAAAAGCGTGGTTTGTTGGTTTGTTTATTTGTCATACCATATGAAAACATACACAACCTAAATCTAACAACATGCAGTTCTTGAACCGTTCCTAAGTACCGAGTCATCATCGACTCGATAAAAATACAAGTAATCTAATTACATGTATTTAATCTTCGTCTTCATGGCGATTCGTCCTCGGCTCTTCGTCACAGCTAATTTATTACACTAATAAAAATTGCATCATATACAAAATTTACTAATAAAATTAAATTGGTTCAAAACGGCCTTTACAACCCCATTGAATAAAGACTCAAAACTAGTCCACTCGATGAACTACATCACCAATCCAACAACAATGTAACAATCATGTTAAAATAAATGGCATAAATAATTAATCTAAATTCAATCAATATAAAATTAATCTATTTATAAGAATTCATCCAATAAATTCACACAACTACTAATTTTAACTTGTTCCGGATGAAAATGAATATTTCATTAAATTAATTCCCTTAAAAATAAAATTACCATAATTATATTTTAGTCAAATTAAATTCAATTTAATTTACGGGAAATCAGTTTATCAAACGAAATATAAAAATGGAGTCGGAAAGCACAAAGCCAAGCCAAAGATCTCTAGGGCCGCCAGTGCGTGGAGCATATTCTTGCTGCGGCCGTGACCGAGATGCCGCGTTCGGCCACTTTTTCGGCTAGTCTTTTCGTCCCGGATTCAAAAATAATATTTTTCTAATTTTTATATTACACATTTAAATAAGTTTTTTAAAAAAAAAAATAGATTTAAATTATAACATAAAATCATGAAAAAATAATTTTTAGATGAACAACTAAAAATTAATGATTAAAATAATTGTGATTCTAAATCATAAAAATATTTAATCAAGCATTCCAAAGGATAATATCGTATATACGATCGCATAGTAACTCTCGATACCACTGTTGAGATCCGATAATAAAAATCGAATAACGCAGCGAAAAATAAATGGATCAAACTGAATAAACCGAACCCTAAGAAGATCGTTCATGTATCGTATATACTAAAATAATAACAAAGTATGAATTCAGAAATCATACCATTGAAGACCTTTGATTAAATGTTTGATCAAAGCTTTCACAAAATTCCGAGCACCGAAAATACCGTGCCTCTACGTATCACGCATCGAAAAGATAACCGGAAAAATGAAATTGTCACTCCAAGACCTCCAAGGTCGGCGACTATTTGAAGTGATGAAAAGATAAATTTTCTTTTCATTTTAACTCTCAAAGAATTAATTTTCAAAAAAAAAAATTATATCTCAAAGAAAATTAATCAGAAAAAAATACTCCCTTCGTTACTTTATTATTGCAACGTGTTGATTGTTATACTGTTGATATACTCTTTTTTGACCATCTTTTGTGATTTATACATATGAAAAAATATAATCATGTGAGCTCTTGTTAGATTCATCTCGAAATATACTTTCAAAATATCAACATCTTATAATTTTTAAAAATAAAGAATTGAAGATATTAACAATCAAAGTTGTGCATTGGCAAGCGCGAAAGTCCAGATGTTGCAGTTATAAAAGAATGGAGGTAGTATCTAATAAATAAACGGACCCTTGTGTATCTAATCCAATAGATAAATCTTGGTACATTTCAATACTAATACAATTAGTTAATCCAATTAATTAACTATATTAAAAATAAATTTTCTAAAAAATTATACAAATTAAATTAATTGCCCAGTAATTTATTTAATTCACTAGATCGATTTAAATTTATCCAAGAAATTTAAATAACGCATCTAATGTCTAATATTTATTAAGAGAGAATATCCTTAATTATATTCCGTCATCTATCTTGTGTCGCGACTCCATAGTAGACCTGGTAATTCGTTCGTGTCGTGTATTTTTGTGTCGTGTACTTTCGTATTTCGTGTACCAAAAATTCAAACTCATACACGACACTAAATGAATTCGTGTTATGTCGTGCCGTGTACCGGGCAAATTCGTGTCGTTTCGTGTTTTCGTGTCAGGCACATAATATAAAATAAATATTAAAATATTATAAAAAATAATAATTTTAATATTATAATATTATTTTTATAGGTTTTAGTAGACGAAATGAAACGAATGGCAACGAAAACACGAATGTTTACACGAAATTTATGAAAATTCACATTATATTTTCAAATTTTAAAGTTCAGTATAAACAGAATTCATAAAATATATATTTTTATTAAATTAAATATAAAATATTATATATATTTATTTATTTCGTGTACCTCGTGTCGTGTCGTGTGCCCAAAGGGTAAACACAAAATCGACATTAAATCTCGATTGTGTATTTTCGTGTTCGTGTATTTTCGTATCGTGTACTCAAAATGCAAACCCAAACACTAAATTTTCGTGTCGTTTTCGTGTCGTGTTTTCGTGTCGTGTGGTAAATTGCCGGGTCTACTCCATAGGTTCATCTCAGTCGGCAATCGGAGGAACCCAAGAGTGTGAGTAACACTTAGTCAGTCCCTTGGCTCACACTGTAACCCAACTAAGAACGAATGATAGGGATCATTCCAAAACATGTACGTTATGAGTACCGTATACATATAAATTTTTCAATCATATGTCCGATCAAGTATTAGGGTCACGGCAATGTCAAACTCTATTGTAACTTGACTCTCTACATTTGTTAATACAAACCGAGATCAACAAGCTCTCGTGTATCAAATACAACTAGCTCTAAATGCTTTTGCCAAAGACTTATGATCTTATTTGCCATTAACCACATAGGACATTTACCTGTTCACTTACAGAAGAAAGAATCCTATCTTGGTATTCAGTAGAGACTGTTACTTGCCATTATGTTGCATTTCGAGGTTGACCCCACCAATCGGTAATTAGATCGAACTACTCTAATTACTAACTTAATATCACAAACACATCTCCTACTAAATCCTCAAGTCAAAGGTTCACGTATACCTATCACAACCTTTCGATTCAGTCACTGACTATCCCAAAGTGAAATCCATGTGATCGAATCGAGGTGAGTCGTGTCCGAGTATACTGATCCCATCAGCATACCTATAACGTGTGCTCCCACTACCCCTTAATGAAGACAGACACTCTACATGTCAATGCGCACATTTTACAAGTCCTGTCTAAACTTACTGCCCAGTTAAATTTTATCGACTTGCGAACCAATTAAGCATTCGAGTCTTAAACACTTTGAGTGCTTATCTCCTTATCTCCATAAGCAATGAAATGTTTGTTCTCAAGCAAGAGTTATTATTATATATACCAAACCACAATACCAATGATATATAATATATAAAATAATAAATGTGTTATTTAATTTTAGGTGGAAACAGATGCTTTTGGCCTCTCCATTGGCGCCGTCCTCATGAAACACAATCACCCAGTGGCCTTTCTCAGTAAACCCTTATGTAAAAAGCTTCAGAATTCCTCTACTTATGCCAGAGAGTTACATGCTATTACCACTACTATAAAAAAAATGGAGACAATATCTTTTGGGAAATCAATTTGTCATTTACACCTATCACAAAAGTTTAAAGAATATTTTGCCTCACATTATCCAAATGCCTGAACAACAACACTACCTTTTGGTACAATCACACAGTCCAATACAAACCTGGTGCTCACAACTTTGTGGCAGACGCTCTGTTGTGTATTTCTGATAATTAACCTGATGAGTGTTTCTCCCTTTCTGATCAATTACGACAATCGCCATTAGCCATAGACCTGGCAATTCGTTCGTGTCGTGTATTTTCGTGTCGTGTATTTTCGTTTTTCGTGTACCAAAAGTCCAAATTCATACACGACATTAAATAAATTCGTGTCATGTCGTGTCGTGTACCGCGCAAGTTCGTGTCGTTTGGTGTCGTATTTTCGTGTCCGGCACATAATATAAAATAAATATTAAAATATTATAAAAAATAATAATTTTAATATTATAATATTATTTTTATAGGTTTTAGTAGACGAAATGAAACGAATAGCAAGGAAAACACGAATGTTTATACGATATTTATGAAAGTCCACATTATATTTTCAAATTTTAAAGTTTAGTATAAACATAATTCATAAAATATATATTTTTATTAAATTAAGTATATAATATTATATTTATTTATTTATTTATTTCGTGTACGCCGTGTCGTGTCGTGTACCCAAAGGGTAAACACAAACCCGACACTAAATCTCGGTCGTGTACTTTCGTGTTCTTGTATTTTCGTGTCGTGTACTCAAAATGCAAACCCAAACACTAAATTGCTGAAACGCGTTCTGTTAAATTTATTTTGCAAAATATTTTTTTTGTAATATTAATATTAAATTCATAAATCTTTATTTTAGACTTAGTTTCAAATTAGGATAATCCAAAAAAAAAAATCAAAATGCGTTTTGAGTATTTTGAAGATTTTTTGTTGAAATACACATAAAACGCTCAAAACGAGGTTTTGGGCGTTTTGCGTTTTGTGTATAAATATTTTTTTTGTTTTTCAAAATGCATTTTCGAAAATGATAAAAAGAACACGTTTTTAGTGTTTTCGAAAATAAAAAATAGAAAATGACCTCAAAACAGCAAAGAGAACAGGGCCTAAATTTTCGTGTCATTTTCGTGTCGTGTTTTCATGTCGTGTGGTAAAATGCCGGGTCTAATTAGCCATCTCTGATTTCAATTCTCTACTACTCCGGAAGTGCTTGGTTGAGGGGTTTGGGGAGTAAGGTATGGGAATCAAAGTCATAATGTGTGTTTGGAATTACACTACTATGACTCTAATTCCCCCAAAATGAGGAATCCCCCATACCCCAACAATTTGAGTGGTATAGGTATCATTCCTTTCTATTCCTTTTCCCATTCCCTTTACATTCCTTCTTATTTTCCGTATTCAAAATGATCTGAGGTGCTTTCCTGATTACAAACTGCACAATGACTTAATTCTATGCAAGGACCACTTGTGGCTTGATTCCTGTAACACTTTCCGACTTAAGTTGATTGATGAGTTTCACAGTCCTCCACTGCAGGGAGGTCACACCAGTATCAACAAAACTGTAGCTCGTCTTCTTGCCAACTTCTACTGGACTGGTCTCCGAAATAATGTTAAATCATTTATCCAACAATATGGCATCTGCCAACAAACGAAAACAAAAACCAGATTCTTCTTCTATTTAGGAGGATCTCTCCCTTGATTTTGTCATGGGGCTGCCACCTTCTTAGGGCTTCACCGTTATTCTAGTCGTCATGACCATTTTTCAAAAGGTGTTTATCTTAGAGCTTTGCCAACCCATTCTCAACCTCTAAAGTTGCTAAATTACTCTTAGATAAGTACCACGACATTCCTCACAGCCTCGTCCTCGTCCGGGACCCCATCTTTATCAACAAGTTTTGGAGGGAGTTGTTTCGCTTATATGGTACCAAACTTGGTATTAATATATCGTACCACCCAGTAACGGATGGCCAAATGGAAGTCTTCAACCGTGTTCTTGGGCAGTATCAATGCTCATTTGTCCACTCTCACACTTCTCAATGGGATAAGTTTCTATCCTTGGCATAATGGTCTTATAACACCTCACTACATTTTGACTCCTTTTAACGTTATACATGCCAAACCACCACCTTCTGTGCCTCACTATCTGCTTGGTTCTTCTTCAATTGAAGCAATAGATGACTTGCTTTCCACAGCCAATGTTTATTGGTCCAGCTTCGACGCAAGCTGGTCAAAGCTCAAACCACCATGAAACACTATGCGGATAACAAGCAACGTCATTTGACTTTGGAAATTGGTGATTTAGTCTCTGTCCAGCTTCGCCAGTATCGACAGAAATCTAATTCTGCTTCTTCCTACACCTGTAGTCCTTGTGCAATGGTCTGGCCTCTCACCAGATGATACTAGCTGGGAAAATTGGCAAGTACTGCATTCCACCTATCACCTTGAGGACAAGGCCATGGTGTCTTTCGCAGCAGACGACTGTATTTACAGTAACAACAATCCAGCCCAAACCCTTGCAGCAACTAGGCCCAAGAGGATCATCGACGCGCCAACCCACTTAAAAGATCACCCCACTTGAGGAGGCTTCTGGAAAACTCTCTTAGATATTTCCCAGAGGTGGCATTCGGGCCCGGGGCGGGCTGCTAAAGCCCGCTCCATTTAAGGGCCGGACCGTGCCGGTCCTTCCTTTTGGCGGGCCAGTCCCGGACGGTCTTTTTTTACAAACACGGGGCCCGGCACGGCCCACAACCCACTGTGTTCAGGGGCCGGGCGGGCCTGTTCACGAGCCGGGTCGGACTGAACAATTTTTTTCATTGTAAGACATTAAACCTGATGCCAAATAAAGCCTGAATGTTAAACCTGCTGAACTTAATAATAAAAACATAATCCTCAAAAACATAAACCTGATGTCCTTGCTAATTAAGTAATTAGTTCACTAAGTCACAAATCACTTAAGCAATATTAATTCATAAATTCAAGACCAACAAAGTGAACTTGAAATTTTATTACAAAGATAGAAAACTAGAAATCAACATTCAATTGCTCATTCATGAAAGTTGGTTGGTTGATAGGAAAATGGAGGCGCAGACTGTTGATGGAATGAGGGTTTGGTTGAATTGGGAAAGTGGGTTAGTTGATAGGAAAGAAATGAGATAAAATCCTATTGGGCTTTGGGCTTGGTGTTGGATTTTTCAATTGGACATATGGTATGGACTATAAATCCAAAATTAACATTTAGATGAAACGGTCTTTAGGCGGGCTAAATGGATTGCGCCTTCCCGGTTCACGGGCTAACACGGGCTCGGGCCGGTCCGTGTCGGGCCAGCGGTTTTAGGCGTTCACGGGTCGCTCCGGACCGGGCCTCTGAAACAAAGACCCCTAAAGCCCACATAACTTAAATGTACATGGATTGGTCCGGGCCAAATAGTACACGGGGCGGTCCGGGCCGATTTTTAAGCATGTCGGGCCGTGCTGGGCTGTTCTGCGACCGGCCCAAATACCACCTATAATATTTCCTTCGTTGCACATGATAAAGTTAGTTATTATAGCTAGTGTTATGAAATCGGAATATTATAGAGAGAGAATAGAGAATGATTCTCAGGTATGTGTTTCATTAATAACTGAAGCCCTATTTATAGGAAAACTTCAGATGGCACAATCGTAATTACATAATTACATCAGGGGCATAATAGTCATTCACACTATATAAAAACAAAGGGGTAATTGAAATGTCATTTTCAAGGTATATTATAACACTCCCCCTTGAATGACTATTTATATAAATATTTGCTGAACTAATTTGAAGAAAAACCCAATGGGAGAAAAACTTTCAAACTGTTTGTATTTGAGCTTGTGACAATCATATCATGTTGCATCATAATGTTGGTAGGAAATCTCCGTGGGATAAAACTTCAGCAATCGGTGATCTCATAAATTTGCTCCCCCTTATCTCGATAGTTCTTGTATGAATATTCTTATGCCGTCTCAGTAAAACCTCGTGGGATAAAAACTGAGTGAATCTGTCATGTATATCATTCGTCGGAGTATCCATGTGTTGTCTCATTAAAACCTTGTCAAGAAAACCCAGTGGGAAAAACTTGATCGAAGGAAAAAGAGTACAACAACTCCTTCTATTTTCAAGCTTTGAGGAATAATCTTGATCTTTGTAGTGTTCCTCATTATGCCATGAATATGCCTCGTTAAAACCTTATTAGGAAAAACCCGGTGGGAAAAATCCTAATGAAGGAAAAAGAGTACATTATTCATACAAATACGCCATTCCAGTTGTCTCGTTAAAAATCTTGCTAGGAAAACCCAATGGGACAAAACCACAGTCAAGGGAAAAAGAGTGCAATACGTATTTTATATAAATATGCCCCAGACATTTCAATGATCCTCCAAGAATTAGTACGAGTATCATCTTCAGTGCAGTTTGTAATATCGAACTCATATTCTTTGCGATATATTCCAAATTTCTTTTGGAAATTTCATATTAGTTGTGATTAAGCTGCCTCGTTAAAAACCTTGCTGGAAAAACCCGGTGGGATAAAACCCCAGTCAAGAAAAAGAGTACAGCAGATAATTTTCTTTCACAACACCTTATTTTGAGTGACTGCACGCACTAATAATATATTTAAAATCTCCTGGGGAGTCATTTTCAATAAGCCCATATGTTTCATTTTATTATAAGGGCATATATTTCAATTTCGATGGATTTCAATATCCTCATTTTCACAATATCCATATTTCACAATCATGGATATCCTCATATCATTTATTGATATCCTTTTTCCAATCATTGATATCCTCATTTCATTCATAGCGCTATATTGTGTCGACACTTTTCAATATTTATTTCCCCATGGCAACATAACTTGCCGAGATATCTCATTATCAATCATCCATTGGGATTACACATTGTGGTTATGTCTATATACTTCTCAAAAGTATATGCCTCCTTTTATCATTTGCTTTGATTCATATTCGGGGAATTATTATGTATTTATCAAAGCAATTTTAGTTGGTACCAAAGATTAATAATCTGTCATGCATCTTTGAACTTCAAGTTCATATTTCAGTTGTGAGGATATAGTGTGATGTATTTTATATATTTCCAACTATCAATACTCCCCCTCATGCTAAGAGATTTCTTGAGCACCAAACTCGTATGCCAGTATCTCAGTATTCATTTTCAGTCATGAGAGTTTATATATTATGTTCTCGATATTGGCTGGAGGACTTCAAATAGTATGCCAACCGACACCCCACTTGTATGCGCATATCTTGATCCTTTCTGGGATCTATTCAAGTTTATTTGAGATATATTACTAGCTCAATCTGATAGGGAATATATGCTCAAACCGTGAGCAAATCAACTCGTAAATTTCTGATTACGAGTCATATACACATGTGACTATCTAGTGGATCCATAATATCTAGTAGTTCACATGTAGAGGAAGTGGGCTCATACTCCCCCTTAATATATTCCAAATTTATTAGGGATTCATTCCCAATATTATCTAGTAGTGATATTAATCGAGCACAAATATTTGAAGACGATGTGTCTATATCATCATATAGATATTTTTACCGGCATATCACATCATCTTTCGGTGCCATTATTGCACATCATTTTCAACATGGAGTCGCCGCTCCCACATGTCATATTATGTTCATTATTCAAATATATAGAGCCGTAGTTCAAACGCTTTAGGACGCGGAGTCAAATATCATACGCGTAATTCCAATCTATAAATAGATTATTATTGTATTCACAAAATTCACCCATACCGAGGGTCTGAATATCATAATGGATTCAATGCTTTCGAATCTTCGTAAATATTACCCATCTCTTCCAGTGAATATCATAAAAAAGAATTTATCGAGCTCGACTCGAAAGATTAAGGGTGTTAATGAGAAATGGCATCCCAGAAGATATTCGATGGTTGATCGAAGCACAAGTTCGATTATCTGGCGAATTTTCAAATTCATTTAAGTATATGCCAGGTACAGGTAAGAGTAGTTTTGCAAAGAAACGGAGAGCAAAAAGATTAGGTGGGTGCTATAAATGTGCTCGGTGGACATGTGACGCACGATGCAAATCTGTGGGGTTTGTATCCAAAAATCGAGAAGATAAAATAGCATTTATCAATGATGGATTGAGTAAGGAATCTATGGATCATGATATTCAAGATATTCTTGATGCACATCCGAGTGGATACGTTCATCGTGAACTAATGGCTTTGTGGATACAATTTAAGGATGAACGGGAACGTTATAGTCATGAAAAATTAATCTCAAAAGATCCAGTATGTAAGTCCGTTTTATCAAAGTTGGTATAAGGTAATAGAAGAAATAATGCAAGTTGATGAATATTGTTTTCAAATATTTAAATTTCTTGACTGCCAATCGATAACATCATTTTCATTAAAAAATATAATATCATATCTTTTGTTTTCTTTTGCAATTTTGTCAAAAGTAATGACTTATCTGCCGCTCCATTTTCAATGAAAATAGTGAAGTCATTTGTCGTTTAGAAAGAAGTTTGTTCTTTAAATTTGGGATCCACAAATCTCTCATAAAAGTATTTTAAAGGTCTAGTGTAGAAAGATGGAGTTCTCAGAATCCTCATATAGCTCTCATCCAATTAAAACTATATGTATTTTAGGTGGATCCAAATTGATAGGTCATATCCAGCATATAGATATGGCATATCAATTCGTAAAAGAATTAGGAAAACACAAAATCGATATATTGTATGGTGGGAGTAATTATAGATTTTTGGGTTATCTTTTAGAGGCTGCACAAAATGGGAGAATAAGAGTAACAAGTGCCTTACACTATCCCACAGTTAAAACAAGTAGTATAGGGGGTTTAACTGGGTTGATGCTTCAAACACAGTCTGTGCATGATAGTTTGATGTATGTGGTGAATAACAGTGATGCCTTTATTGTTCTTCCAGGTGGCTATGGCACACTGAATGAGATATTCAACATCACGTCATGAGCTGAGCGGAACTTCCATACCAAACCTATAGGTTTGTTGAATATTAATAATTTCTTCAGCGATTTGCTTGCCTTTCTGGATCAAGGAGTAGATCACAAGTTTATATCTCATCCATCACGAGATATAATTATATGTGCTGATACTGTTGCTGATCTACTTATAAAGTTTGAGGCATATATTTCAGTTAAGAATTTGGAAGTCAAAGCTCATCAGCCACAAAGTATTGGCGCCAAACGAAAAAGAAGTTTAGATCATTTAGATCTTTCATTATAAACCCTTATGCCATGGGTGGCAGAGTTACGGAGTTTTATACTCTCGAGACGCACCCCTTTTCTTTTTATGGGTTTCATATGTATTTTCTTTTTCGCGTTTCATATTGTCGAGTGTTTACTGTCTTTCAGCTAGTTTCGATATTTTCACTTCGATTGTTGTGTGCTTCTTCAGCAATAATAAGACCATCTTTTGCTTTTATGCAAATACAATATTTTCACAAATATGTGATATATGTTTCCCCATAAATATTGTCAGTCAATATGATTTCAATGATCCCACCATGTGATATAATCAACATGGAATTTATTGAGCAATTATTTTCCAGTGATAGTTTTCCATATCACTTGTCAAATGATCCCATCATGCAGTTTGCATGGGATTTTCTTTAATTAATCGGTGATAGCTTATGGTATCACTTGCTCAATTTTCTCCGTTTGTATTTAATAATTATGGAGATCGGATATTATTTCCATCAACTGCTTCTTCTTCGAGAGCATGATTTGAATCATTGATCAACTACTTCTTCATAGTAGGATTTATTTCTTTCAACTGCTTCTTCAGAGCAGGATTTAGATAATCGATCAACTACTTATCCAGAGTAGGATTTATTTTTTATCAACTGCTTCTTCTTCGAGAGCAGGATTTATGAACCATTCATGTGGTATAACCAACCACGATGGTGATATATAATATATAAATTGCGTACATGTAAAACCATCCGTCTTGTGATAATTGAACTCATCAAATGGGAGTTATTATAATTATATAAAATAAACGCAATAAATATGTGGTTTTAAACCGCCACTTTGAGATAAGTAAGAGACATAATTTAAACTGCAAAATAATTAACTGCTTCTACCAGAGCAGGATTGTTCAATCAATTCTGCAAAATAGTCATCGTCAAGGTATAGGTCGAAATATCGACTGCCGTTAATAGCAAGTGTAATGGTATGTATTCATAAATCTTTGCGGTTTCCGGGGTTGGATATTAATTCGTACGTTGTAATAAATTTAATAATGACATGTATGAAAAGAATTAATACTCATATCAATATTAGTGTCAAATTGAAGCTCTCGTGAAATGGGTCACGATGGTATCAAGAAAAATTAATTCTGATAGCATATGTATCTTATATGTAAGAAAAACAAATGTATGATTCAATAAATTAAAAGAATATTTTATTCTTTTATTATTTTATCAAAATTTCTTGTGAGTTACCGGTTATTTCAAAGGTTTTCAATTTTTTTTTTTTTGCTTTTGCGGATGTTGTGTCGAGAATTACACTCTCCGACCGGCGATCGCCTCAGAGATCGGGCGACCTAGCCATAGCCGAGCAGCCGAGGCAGAACTGCCGACCAGCGACCAGGCGACCTAGCCTTAGCCCGGCAGCCAAGATAGATCCCGGTACCGAGCGATCGACATCTAAGACGATCGTCTCTCGGTACTTGGCGATCAACTCCTGGTGTCCGACGACCAGACGATCATCTCTCGGTACTTGGCGATCGACCCTTGGCGGCCGACCGATGCCGACCCCTGGTGACCGACCAATGGCGACCGCCTCATGCCGCTCAAAGCCGATGGTCATCCAGTCGGCAAAGGCCGAAGCCCAGGACAGAACCCACGTGCAGAGCCGAGACAAGATCCGCATTTCACGGATCGTTGACCACAGCCTGTCAGCATCTTCCCACCATCCGACAGGCCCGCCGAAAGGTGTCAGTGGGACCGCCTGTGACAGCAACTCCGGACGCGTGCTGGCTCCTCATTGGACCACACAGCTGGCTGGCTGCAGCAGCCTTGGATTTTAGGCAGACCGCCATGTGACTTTATGACGATCGCCCCATTATTTTATTGGCCGAAAGGCGATCGCCCGCCAGGAAACAAGGCTCCTCAGCCCCTATAAATAGAAGGCTCCCTGCACTTGGACATCTCTCGGATTCCCATCGGATTTTTCCTCTCTGAACAAGCAACACACACAACTTGGCTTTCTCCTACTCTTGGCAACAGCTATCTCTCGGTTCATTCTTCTCTCTTCGCCTCTCTCATACAGAAGACGATCGGCCGAGAGAAAGAACACCAAGGCTTTGCTCAGGAGCTGGATTAATAGGATCTTTTTACACTCATTGTACTTAGATTCTCACATTAATACTTGTATCCACGAATATTTGTATTAATAACATCTCGCGAGAGCATTCAAGCCCGGGCCTAACAAACCCGGCAAATCTTGTGTTATTTATCTTCTCTCGGAAGTGCTCCCGCAACCTTGTTTGTTGTCCGTCCATTCCAGCAGTATTTCATCTTCAGATAAATATTTCGAGCAACAACAATTGGCGCTAGAAGGAGGGCATCTAACCCTCAATTTTTATTCCTACCGTCTCGAAGAACACTCACTATTCTCCGGGGCATATACCTGAAGAAACACTCACTGTTCTTCAGAGAAAGCTTTCAGAATCATGTCTTCCGCCTCCGCGTCGAAGAAAGTCGATGGCCAGCCCGCCAGACGTCTCGTCCCGTCTCAGTCCGAGCGACAGCCAATGGCGGAGGGTAGCCGCCGCGGTCCGAGACGCTCGATCTCGCCCCTGGGGGGCGGCCCAAGTCTCTCACTCGATCAGTTCCGAACTGCGGAACAGATCGAGGAGGCCATGGCCGTCCTACAGGAGCGACGGAGTGCTCTCGACGCGCCTCCCGCTATCACCCCATCGGCCATCCGCCGGATGACCAAACGAAAGTTCAAGGCGGGACTGACCGAGCGATCGCTAGGAGGCTCCCATCCACAACAAGAGGTGCTCGACCAAGTGCTGAATGTTCCCTCTGACACTGGACGACCTTGCCCACAGGTGGTACGCCTCATTGCCTCCTCGGTCCATCGGCTCCTTTAACCAACTGGCGAACGTCTTCACAGAGTACTTCGCCACCAGGGTCACTCTGCCAGAAGGTCCCCATCGCATGCTGCGAATCAAACAAGGGGAAGAAGAGTCCGACTCGGACTACATCGACCGGATAGACGAGATCATCCTCCATGGCGAACCCATAAGCGATGAGATCGCCCTCTACACGGTCCTAGGAGGATTCCATGGCCTTTCGCCAATGTTCAGGCATCTTACGAAAGACCAACCCTCGACCTACGCGATCTTCCGAGCTAAGGCCGCAGACTTTCTGGCCAGGCAAAGGTTTCTTCTTAGCCTGTGAGCAGCGCGATCAGCGCCCGAGTGACGATCTCCAGCCCGATCGCAGATATCAACTTATGAATAACACGATCGGCAGCCTGACGACGATCACCGATCTTCCAGCCCGATCGCCATTCTCAAATCAACATCACCAAAACCGGAGGACTCGTTCGCCATCGACAGTTCACCATCTAACATGATGGACTAAGGCACGAGATCGCCTCCACCGCACATCATACAGCCATGGTCCTAGTAGTCGATGGAACCGGCTGCTTCGGCCATGCAAGGTCCATTTGGGCCAGGATCGCCCGCCCTTCGTTTAAATACGAGGCCGGCGTAGTCTGAGGGCCCTCCAAAACTAATCAGTGGACACGATCGCCCGCCCTCAAAGGATCGTCATCTAACATGGTGAACCCGGATAATGCGACATGCCACTACCCCCGTCTCAACGTACACCATCGAGGTTCGCCATCTTCATGGTGGGCCGATGTGGAAGCAGAGCTAACAAGCCGCGGACGTGGAGTTGAATCATCCGACGTTGCCCCGCGCAAGGACTCCTCTAGACCAAGACCGCACGCCCTTCATTTAAATACGAGGCGAGGCGCAGCCTAACAGAGGACCCTCACAATAAAATGAGTCACGAGACAGTCAATGTCGTTCGCGCACAAGACACAGTCATGGAGTCGGTCCATCGAACTCCGCGACTGTGCACGATTCCTCAAACGACGATACCATCAAGTTTCTAAGGGGGATCAGCCAATGTTGTTTTTTGCAGGTACAAGACCGAAAGATAGCTAAGCCAATCGACCAGATTGCCCAAAGTCCGAAATCAGAGTCCACTCAAGGGGTTGCCCGTCCTCATCTCACACGATCGCCAGCAAGAACCACCTCGCCCCATGTCTTCAACATCGGAGCAAGCTGGGGGGAAATTGTTGTGTCGAGAATTACACTCTCCGACCGGGGATCGCCTCAGAGATCGGGCGACCTAGCCATAGCCGAGCAGCCGAGGCAGAACTGCCGACCAGCGACCAGGGGACCTAGCCTTAGCCCGGCAGCCAAGATAGATCGGCCGATCGAAGGTCCCAGGACAAGTCCCGGTACCGAGCGATCGACATCTAAGACGATCGTCTCTCGGTACTTGGCGATCAACTCCTGGTGTCCGACGACCAGATGATCATCTCTCGGTACTTGGCGATCGACCCTTGGCGGTCGACCGATGTCGAACCCTGGTGACCGACCAATGGCGACCGCCTCATGCCGTTCGAAGCCGATGGTCATCCAGTCGGCAAAGGCCGAAGCCCAGGACAGAACCCACGTGCAGAGCCGAGACAAGATCCGCATTTCACGGATCGTTGAACACAGCCTGTCAGCATCTTCCCACCCGGTAAGCAGGCCGCCGAAAGGTGTCGGTGGGACCGCTTTGTGGCAACTCCGACGCGTCTTGGCTCCTCATTGGACCGCCGCAGTGGTGCCCAATGACCTTGGATTTTAAATGAACCGCCATGTGACTTTATGACGATCGCCCCATTATTTTATTGGCCGAAAGGCGATCGCCCGCCAGGAAACAAGGCTCCTCAGCCCCTATAAATAGAAGGCTCCCTGCACTTGGACATCTCTCGAATTCCCATCGGATTTTTCCTCTCTGAACAAGCAACACACACAACTTGGCTTTCTCCTACTCTTGGCAACAGCTATCTCTCGGTTCATTCTTCTCTCTCCGCCTCTCTCATACAGAAGACGATCGGCCGAGAGCAAGAACACCAAGGCTTCGCTGAAGAGCTGGATTAATAGGATCTTTTTACACTCATTGTACTTAGATTCTCACATTAATACTTGTATCCACGAATATTTGTATTAATAACATCTCGCGAGAGCATTCAAGTCCGGGCCTAACAAACCCGGCAAATCTTGTGTTATTTATCTTCTCTCGGAAGTGCTCCCGCAACCTTGTTTGTTGTCCGTCCATTCCAGCAGTATTTCATCTTCGGATAAATATTTCGGGCAACAACAGCGGACAACTCATCTTCCTCTTTTTTTTTTGTTTTTTTTTTTCATTATTGTATCCCGTGACTTCTCCTTTTACTTTATTTTTTTTTTATTTTTTTTTTTATTTTGTGTCTTCGTTATGTATTCTTCAGCTTGGGCTTCTACTCCGTTCTCTTTTTTTTTTTATTAAATCATAGATACATACATACAGTATCTCATGGCTGCCATCGGTCAACGGCTCCACTGCCGCCGTCGACGCCTCCGCCCACCACCAGAAACTGCGGCACTCTCTCCCTCTTTGGGGCCGGCGCTAAACATTCTTCAGCCGCCGCCGTCAAACTCAACCCGGAGCTGGTCAGGATGGTAGACCGCAGATCCTGTTCTCTTATCTCCTTGATTTTTTTCGGGCTTAGGGGACGCCGGCAGCCTCAAGCACTTCTTGGGCTTGGACGGATCCTTGAGATCCGAATCGAACGCGTTCTGAGTACTCCTTCCCAAGCTGTCCTCAGGCGACATCGTGAGACCGAAAGATCGGGTTCTGGGTAACTGGTGAAGGGTATCGGGTTCCGGCGACAGCCAGGACACGGCCCGAATTGGAGAACCATGAATTCAAGATCAGTGCCGAAGAGCTTCTCAGTAACATTCTTCTTCTTCTTGTCCTCCCTTTTGACTTATTATCTTTTTCTTTATATTTCTATAGTTTTCCTCCTCCCTCTGGTCGGTGAGTTTTCTTCCTCGGATTCAGGAAGCAGATCATGGACCTTAGGTTGAGAACTGGATGGAAGGTTCTGATTTTTATTTTTCTCCTCTTGCTTAGATATAAGAGAGGCTGTGATTTGGTCTGAGAATTTTTTTTATTTTATTTTCCTTTTTATCTTTAGACCAAAACGGTGGTAGTTCGTTAAAGAATCCCGATGTTGAACATGGCAACGGAATCTTTTGGGATGGAATTCAGAATCTGAGAGTTTTGGTTTTGTATAGATTTTGAGGTTCTGTTGTAATAATTTGATTTACGTCTGAGAGGATCATCTATAAGATCTGTTGTAGAGAAGATACTCTGCCATTTTACTCAAATGGCTAGAGTCGTGCTGATAACGTGTTATGAAATCGAAATATTATAGAGAGAGAATTTAGAGAGAGAATAGAGAATGATTCTCAGGTATGTTTTTCATTAATAACTGAAGCCCTATTTATAGGAAAGCTTGGATAAGCGCAATCGTAATTACATAATTACATCAGGGGCATAATAGTCATTCACACTATATAAAAACAAAGGGGTAATTAAAATGTCATTTTCAAGGTATATTATACTAGTAGATATTTCCTTATTTTGGTGAGTCAACATTCTATTATGTAAAAGGAAATCTATCATCACTGCAATCTTGTCTAGCCACTTGAATGCAACAAACGTCCCTAAGAATTAAGATCACGATCATACTGGGCTATTTATACTCTTATGATTGAATGAAAAAGGCAGGCAGGAAATTCCAAATATTTCCTCTCTCTAAATTTCTACCCAGGAGTTCCCTTGACCATTAACCAAGGAAGAAAACACCTAACATGGTTCTTGTATCCTTAAACATTCAGATTACGCCGTATTTCCATATTATAGCATATCGTGAATAACCTGGGCCGGATGGAGGGGGTCCAAGGGGGGTCCACGAACCCCCGACGGATGTAAATTCCCTTATAAAATAAGGGAAACTATATATAGTTGTCTGACTTCCGTAATTTTTATAGCTCCGAATCCTCCTGAGTAAATGCTCTGCTTCCGCCACTGTGAATAATCTCATTAGTGCTTCATCGCTTGCATGCTTTCTTAACATATACATATTTGTAGCCTTTTAACATTTCTCCAAATTATTATGTTACAATCGTTTCAGTTATAATAATATTATTTTAGGAAAATGATCAATAACTATAATTTATACTGAAAATTAATAATTAATACGGTTATTCTTTTTTTCACTATTAACTCATATTTTACCCTATTAAGATCAAAATGCCCTTTAATTATTATCACTCCAAGTAACATGTAATTCTTTATTCCTTTCTATCCATTTTATTACTCTAGAATTACCAACCCACGTAATCGGTATCAGTATTTAACTTTTTACTCCTCCATCTCTCTATCCATTTTCTCTCTCTAGAATGCACCTCAAATAACCTATACCAGCATTCAAAATTTTATCTCTCAATCCACCTTTCTTTGCCTGAAATTATCACTCCAAGTAATCGGTATCAAGAATCAATACTTCCTCCTCTCTCTATCCACTATCTCTCTCTAAAATTATTACCCCAAGTATTCGGTATCAACATTCAACTTTTTACTCTTCAGTCTCTCTGCTCACTTTCTCACTCTAGAATCGCATTACCAATGTCCGCACTTTAGTCGACAGCACAAAGTCTACAGCTTGGATGGAGGTTTTGTTATCCATATTTAATTACCCCCATAGTCTCCATGACACTATCAAGAACCATCATATGACATCAAGGGTAAAGAAGGGTTTGTTGGAACTGGATTAGTTTGTTGTATCTATCAATAAAAATAATGTTAAAGGTATCATTGTAGGGGTTCGAGTGGCTGGCTGATCAGCTATATGGTATTCTTGACCTTCAGCTGGTACTTCCATCTCGTAATAACCAAACACGTCGTTAATTAACCTTCTTGTGGGTCATTGGATGTGCTACCATTTTATTGTCCATGATCATGCGGAACAAGTGAATTTGATCTTTCACCGTGGTAAATCTAACAAATATTATTTATCCCAAAACTCGTTCTTTTTGAAGTAATCCCATACAAGATCAAGTGTAAAACGATACATATCAATGTACTGTACTATCAGTCTCACGATTCTTCACAAATCGAATAAACCCTCTCATTCCATCTATAACTCTTGGATCCCATAATTGTAGACCAACTCAACTTTTATCCATCCTAGAACAAAAATAACAACAATATTACACATTCATAATTCATACTTCATCAAGAACATACAAAAATTACTACTTCAATCATCATAGCTCGATTCTAGATATCAAGTCCATATACATATTCAAAAACACCAATACTTCATCATATAATTATCTATATATGTTATATACGTCAAGAAATCTTAAAGAACACGAAATAATCCGTAACCATATTCAAAATCATCAAAACAACTTTAATATATATATATATGCATAATGAATAATTGAAATTAACGTTCAATAGACACACCTTAAACATAATTTCTTGAATTATCAAACCAAATAAAATTGTTGTTTCTCATTTTTGTATATTTTTTGAGTTTGTTGTAAATGGTGTATTTGAAGTGTAAGATGGGATATTTTGTCCAAAAACTCACGTAAGACTCTCTGGCGGCTAAAGTTTGACGGTCATCGGCTAAACTATTCTTAGTCGTCGGCTAAATGTCCAAACTTTAGCTGCCGACTTTCGGTACTTTAGCCGAGGACGAAAAGTAGAATCATCGACTGAAGTACTTTAGTCGACAATACGGGAGCCATCGACTAAAATGCCGACTTTTAGCCGACGATACCAGTCTGTCTTCGGATAAAGTGATTTTTCTAGTAGTGTCACCACCCCAAATAACGGTACCTTGTACTCCCACATCTCTCTAAAAACATTATTTCTCAAGAATTGCCAACTCAAGTAATCGGTACCAACATTTAATATTTTATCTCTCTACCTACTTTTCTCTATCTAAAATCATCACTCGAAATAATCGTTATCAAGATTGAATACTTCCTTCCCTCTCTGAAATTATCACCCCAAGTAATCAGTATCAACATTCAATTTTTTACTCATCAATCCCTCCACCCACTTTCTCACTCTCGAATCATCAACCCAAATAACGATACCAAACTCTGCACTCCCACATCCCCCTACAAACTTTAGCTCTCTAGAATTTCCACTCCAAGTAATAAATACTAATATTCAACTTTTTACTTCGCACTCTCTTTGCTCCTTTATCTCTCTGGAATTAACACTCCAAGTAATCGACAACAACATTTAATTTCTTAGTCTCCATCTCTCTGCACACTTTCTATCGCCAGAATTACCACATCAAGTAATCAATACCAACTTTCAATATTTCACCCAAATCTCTCTAGCCACATTTTCACTCTAGAATTACCACCATACACTACAAGAAAAACTGCATCAAACAACGGGTTTTGCCCATTGTGTAATCCCCTGTTTTCCCATTGTCTATTGAGACACCGTCTCTTTCGTGCCTCAGACAACAGTACAGAAACTGTTGTGTGATTTTATTGACAACATACGGTGTTTTACAAGACATTGTATAATATCTAAAAACAACAACACAATATTTTAAAACCGTTGTCAACCAATAAATGAATCAAGTGTTTTTCATTTGCCATCTGTTGTTAGAAAGGAAGAAACACAATAGTTTCTCTAAGACAAACATTTGTTTATTGGTTCTTTATACAATAATTATCTTTGATTGGACCATTGTTGGATAGATAAGTACACAACAGTTTTATTTTTTCAAATGATTGTTTTTGTTGATTTCACACAACGGTTTTTTTGTATTCTTTTTACACAAAGCTTTATTATAACAATTGTGAGAATACCTATGTACAACAGTTTTTATTTAGCAATCAGTTGTGTTTATTATCATTAGACAATGGTTTTTAAAACTAATTTTTTTTTAATTTTTTTTTACAGACAATGGTTTTACAATTTTAATACACTAGTCAACTATCTTTCAAATAATGGTTACAAAGAAAAATATAAAAATTTCAAACGTATAGAATTGTTAACAAATGTCTGCAAATTTAAAAGTAAATCGAAGATCATTTCCTAATTTTGTCACACTATATACAAAACTAATTCAAACAAATTAAGTTATTCAAGTAATACAATGTAATGAGCCACAACTATACATAATACAACATAAAATGAAAAATATTTTACTCATTCACAATAAAAACAGGCTAGACCCCTAAAGAGATAAATGTTACTGGGGGGTTGAGTGCATTAGCAATTGCAACTTTCATGGAGACGACCTTTGGTTGCTGTGTTGGTTTCTACCAAGATGTAATATCCTCGAGGAAATTAATGGTGGTTCTTTATCGGTACAATTATCTGAAAAGAAGTAGAGACATCAATTTTGGAGGTATTTGAAGTTACTACAAGCTTCTCATTTAGCGCAAAAATTCAATTCTTGCAACCAATGTATTCAAGTGATGGTACAAATATTTAAGAGTTTGAATGCTTACATGGCTGGGCGGAATATGTTTGCTACTACATCAATGTGCCGAAGATGTAAATTACGCTTTCCTGCCGAAGAATGGTATGTGCCCTAGTATATTGTCATAAGGAGAGTACTTGAAGATTTTTAAGAACTGCAACCTTATCTTAGGGTTCCCAAATTCTTTATGGTCATATGAGGTAGACAAACAAGGATCCAATAATGTGTTGCAAACATCAAGAAACGGAACCTGGGGCAAGTGTAAGTTTACACAACGTGTGTCTGCTGACATCTTAATTTATTTACACAAGATATAGACAAAAATAGCCATGTAACTTCATCGATCAATATCATATCCTCATTGTTTTTTTTCTCTCGTAAATGTTGTCATATCCAATAGTCCAAGCATACCTGCAAGCCACAGGATGTCATAATCTCGTAAATGTTGTCAAAGAATAGGAAAATTGTGGAAAATTGAAGGTACCTTAAAAACTTCCGTGTCATCCACGTATGATATGTTAATGAGATACTCAAGGCCCATTAGTTGTGCATTTATGTTCTCTTGTGAAGATTCTAGTGGTTGTATGTGAGACTGCACTCGAGGAACAGAAGTGCGGTAAGTACAATAGTGAGCCAATCAGGGAGGAACATGAGAGGAGATAATCTCTGATCTGACTAGTTAAGCAATGAATGGATGTGATAGGCATTGATGAAAGAAATCAGGTACCTGAAGATTAGGACAATTCTTTTGACCGTAACATTTAAATATAATGCACATATTTACTGAATAAAATAATTAAGCACAACTCAGCAGCAGTTGACTCTACAATGAAGAAAATATTCTGAACAGATGACTAAGTAAAGAAGTTCATGCACAAGAAATTCTCAATATAACATGGACATTATGTAGATGACTAATAATTGATTAAAGATCACACTCAGTGATGCAACAACCATTCTAATATAACCTCAAACAAGCTAACTGCATTCTATCCTGGGGCTAATATGTCATCTATGACTCGTTTATGGGAACCAGGTGAGATGAGTTACCTTAAAGAATGTTGTGAAAAATAATGCCAAGTTCTGAATAAATGCATGAAAAAACATGTCAGGAATGAGTCTGTGATCAAAATATTTATCAGCATTTTTTAGTTCATGTCAAATATCACTTGTTCCTCACTATTTCCATTTGCATAAAGCCTCTGAAAAGCTGGTAGGGGGTGGGACAATGGCCTCATCAAAAAAAAAAAAAATCAACATAAATCTCTCAACCCGAGTCATATCAAGTTAAACTTGAAGGACCAAAGCCCATAATGCAGTATTGCACAAAGAAACTATTTTTACTACCTGCAGTTGTACCATGAATATAGTATGTTGTATCGAGATTTATTCACCTCGACAGGCGATCGACTACAAGGCCGAGCGACCGAGTCCACAACCAATCAAGCTATGGCAAACTCGCCTAAGCGAAGATACCAGACCACCTACAGGTATCTAGCGATAGACTCCCAAGGCGATCGCCCTTTGGCACCTAGCGATCGACTCTGGTGTCCGGCTAAAGACGGCCGTCCTACGCCCCGAACAGAGACAATCGTCCATCAAAGTCTATGAAGACTGGATCTCAAAACAGCACCCATGTGCAGATCCGAGATAAGATCCGTATTTCATGGATCATTGACCACCAACAACTGTCTCTGACAAGGGCGACTTTACCTACCTACAAGCCCGCCGAAAGGCACAAGGTGGGACCGCCCGTGACAGCGACTCAGACGCGTGCAGGCTTCTCATTGGACCGCACAGCTGACTGCCAGCAACTCCTGCAGGCTTTAAGGAGACAAGCCCATGTGCTAAAAGACGATCGCCTGCTTATTATAATACAGCAAAGGCGATCGCCCAGCAGATCCAAGTCCTATAAATAGAGAACCTCCATCTACTGGAAAAAGGTTCAGAAGTTCCGCGTTCAGTTCCCAACTGGTTCACATACATTCCGAATTCATTCACGGAATTACATACAAACTTACATACTTCCAAGCTCCCAGCTCCTCTCCCGAATCTAACTCAGGATTTCTCTCTCTCAGCATCTCTCAACCAGAAGACGGTCGGCAGAGGCAAGAAGTCTCCACAGTGCAGATTCAAAGAGACTCACAAGTCCAGGAGCTCAAGCATACAGCTAATACACGCCGTGAGAGACTGTCGATCTCTCACCGCCGTCACAGCTCATCTACGTTGTTACAAGAACTCATAGAGCATCATATCTGGTTCTTCCGGCAATCTACACGCTCACTAGCTAAGATAACGAGAATCTTTACACTCATTGTAATTGTATTCTTACATTAATACTTGTTTCCCCGAATATTTGTATTAATAATATCTCACGAGAGCATTCAAGCCCAGGACTAATAACCCCGGCAAATCTTGTGTTATTTACTTTTCCCACGGAAGTGTTCTCGCATTTGTTTGCTATCCATCCATTCCAGCAATATCTATCTCCGGATAATATTTTGGGTAGCAACATAGTATACATTTTGAATTCCTGTATGCTGTCAGTGGCATCAGAACTAATAGCACCAATCTGCAAAATCCAACCCATGCAACAGCCATCAATGTCTTTAAAACAAAGTACAACACCATCAAGTAGTTTAAAGGTGACAAGTGATAGTATACCTCTGTCAAACACTGCAGAGTGAGATTGCGGTAAGCCAGCACAGGAAACAAACTTAGTAATCTTTCAAGCTGCCAAAACAAAATCACAAAATGAGGGTGACGCAGCGTAAACGTATACTTCAACACGAATATGGATAATGGAAAGAATATACACCTTCAGAGAAATTGCAATTACCCAAAATGTTCAAGTCCCCAAAAAGGGACAAACCAGAAAATATAAATACCACAGGAAATAAAGCCCATTACAGTTGGGCCCAACAAAAACAAAACGCAATAAATAAAAAGCCCAATAACATAAAAAAATAAACTAGCCACATTTACGGTTTTCCATAAAGGCCAAGGTGGTCTCGTCCCCATCATCCTCCCCGGGTAAGAAGCGATTCGCCCTCGAATCAGTACCGGCCTCGTCCCCAGAAGAATTGTCCCCAGCAAACGGAACAAGATGTTTGACGTTGAAAACGTCAGCAGTATGAATATGACTCGGCAACTTCAATCGATATGCATTCGGGTTAATCTTCTCTATCACCTCCACAGGACCAATCTTACGAGCAGACAATTTGTTATACTCATGAGCAGGGAAACGATCCTTGGTCAACACAGCCCAAACAAAATCACCGACCTCGAACTCTTGTGGGCGACGACGAGCATCCACAAGCCGTTTGTAACTGGCATTGGCAGCATGAAGGCGAGCACTCGTTTCCTCATGAACCTGACGAAGTTCTCGAACAAGGTCATCGGCACGGGCATCAGAAGTCCGAGCTGCTGGAAAAGCAAGCAAATCAACGGGACCCCGTGAGACGAGAGCATAAACAACCTCAAAAGGACAAAAACCAGTGCTACGATTACGGGCCGAGTTATGAGCAAACTCTGCCAGACTCAATTGAGTATCCCACGTCCGGATATGATCACCAACCAAACAACGAAGCAAGTTCCCCAAAGAACGATTAACCACCTCCGTCTGGCCATCAGTCTGGGGGTGATAAGCGCTGCTGAAATCTAATCGAGTATTGACCATACGCCACAAACTCCGCCAAAAGTAACTCAGAAAGCGGGTATCGCGATCCGAAACGATAGAGAGAGGAAGGCCATGAAAGCGATAGATTTCCCGAAAGAATAATTGAGCCACGTGAACCGCATTGGTGGCTTTCTTGCACGGAATGAAGTGTGCCATCGTCGAAAAATGATCCACAACCACGAAGATAGCATCAACACCACGCTGAGTACGGGGAAGACCTACAACGAAATCCATACTAATAGAAGTCCAAGGCTGAGATGGAACAGGCAACGGGCGATAAAGTCCAGCATTTGATGTCGTTCCCTTAGAAATCTGACAAATACGACAGCGCTCCACGAAGCGGGACACATCACGACGCAACGTAGGCCAAAAGAAACGTCTCTGAATAAGTGCGACAGTACGATCACGCCCCACGTGACCAGCGCCATGTAACTCACGAATAATCAACAAGCGTAGGCTCGAATGGGGAACACACAACTAAACTCCTCGAAAGAGAAACCCATCAACCAAATGATATGGAGAATCAGCCCTATCCTCGAGGCCAGATAAAACCGCAGCAAAGAAAGGGTCCGACCCATACGATTCCTAACGGCTCAAAGCCGGAGCAATGAACGCATGTCGGTCAAAATCAAATGACGCCTACTCAAGGCATCGGCCACCTGTTGAAGTCCCGACTTATGCTTCAAGATGAAAGTAAGCTGCTGAAGATAAGCCGCCCAAGAGGCATGACGAGAAGAGACGGTATCTGAGAGTTCAAGTGCTTCAAAGCATCGTGATCGGTATAAAGAATGAATTCTTCTTTGGTAAAGATAGTGGCCTTGATAGCGAGCGGCCACGAACAACAGCATAAAACTCCACATCATAAGCGCTATAACGAGAACGTGGACCAGTCAATTTCTCGCTAAAGAAAGCAATCGGGCATCCAGTTTGACTCAAAACAGCACCAATACCCACTTTGGAAGCATCACACGTAAGCTCAAAGGGACAAGAAAAATCCGAGAGGATCAGAAGGGGTGCACAAGTAAGCTTGTCCTTAATCAAGGAGAATGCTTCATCAGCTTCGGGAGTCCAACGAAATACCTTACCCTGCATGCAATCCGTAATTGGTGCCATAAGCGAGCTGAAGTCCCGGATAAAACGGCGGTAGAAAGAAGCCAAACCGTGGAAACTGCGCACTGCCGTGAAAGTAGTAGGGACAGGCCAAGACCGAATAGCCTCGATCCTCGAAGCATCAACAGAAATACCCGAAGACGAAATAACGTAACCCAAAAACAGGATATTATCCACTAAAAAGGTACACTTCTGCGGAGAAGCAAAGAACTGTTCTTGACGAAGAATCAAGAAAACTGCGCGAAGGTGCGCCATATATTCCTCGAGGGAACGGCTGTAGATCAGAATGTCGTCAAAGTACACCACAACACATGTCCCAATGAGAGAGCGTAGGGCCTGATTCATAACCCGCATGAAAGTACTCGGGGGATTCGACAGACCGAAAGGCATCACTAACCACTTGAAAAGACCCTCACGCGTCTTAAACGCCGTCTTCCACTCGTCCCCTGGACGAATACAGATCTGATGATATCCACTACGCAAGTCTAACTTGCTAAAAACCCTAGAACCACTCAACTGATCAAGCAAGTCATCCAGACGAGGAATGGGAAACCGATAACGGGTCGTAATTTTTTTGATAGCCCGGCTATCAACACACATCCTCCAACTACCATCCTTCTTAGGTGTAAGAAGTGCAGGTACAGCACACGGACTCAAGCTCTCTCGAATGTGACCACGGCTCAGAAGCTCCTCAACTTGACGACGAAGCTCCTCATGTTCACGCGGGCTCATCCTATAGTGGGGCCGATTAGGCAAAGAAGCTCCCACTAAATCAATGTGATGTTGAATATCACGGAGGGGAGGAAGGCCTTTGGGCTGCTCATCCGGGAATAAGTCAGCAAACTCTTGTAATAAAGGTAGTACAGGTGCAGGGGTAGACGATGAAGTTGCAGTATCATGAGCCAACAAAATAATCAGAGAGGAGTCCGCATTCAATTCCTTTTCAAAGGCTGCATGTGACAAGAGCATAACCTTGGGGGGATCTGACACAACAGGGGTAGAAGGAATTGACGGATAAAGGATTATTTTAGTGCCACCAAACAGAAATGTATAAATATTACGATGACCATCGTGAGAGACATGTCTGTCAAATTGCCACGGGCGACCCAACAATAAATGGCAAGCATCCATAGGAACTACATCGCACCAAACTGAATCTGTATATGTAGAGCCAATCGAAAATGAAACTAGAACACGTTTCGAAATAGTGACAGCAGTACCACATTGCAACCACGACATATCATAAGGGGTGGGATGCACTTCAGTTTTCAAGGATAATTTATCAACAGCATCCGAAGCAATAACATTTTCGCACGCACCCGAATCGATAATGAAACGACAAATCTTTCCGTTTACAGTACAAGTCGATGAAAAGAGGGCATGGCGTTGTGTCTTATCCGCCAAACGAGGCGCCAAGCAATTCCTTCGCAAAACAAGTGTCGGGCCTGTATCACCGGTGCAATGGTCTTCAGGGAGAACGTCATCACCATAGTCATCATAAGTAGGAGGTGTCTCCGGCAAAGTTTGTTCCAGGTCCTCGGCCAAGAGAGCTCGTTGCACAGAGGGTTTTGGACACGAAGCGAACCTGTGGCCCGTCTCGCCACACCGGAAACAGTGAATGGGGGCGGATGGGCGGCCCATCGGATAAGCAGGGGGTGGCGGCTTAACTGTGGCAGGACTGCTAATTGAAGGTGTTAATGGCGTGCGTGGTGGATAGAAAGAAGGCTTGTGGACCTGTTGCTTTTCTAGAAGTAATGCCCGCTGGTGGGCTTCAGAAAGTGTGGGTGGGCCAAGCAAATTTAACATATCCTGCAAATTGGGCACAGGCCCGGCAATGAAACGGGCCGCTAACATCTCTTGAGAATCAGCCACATCTACACGGGCGATGAGTTGGTGGAAATCGTGGGCATAGTCAGCAACAGAACGGTTACCTTGGCGTAAATTGTGGAGAGATTGGAAAAGTGTAGATCAATAGTTATAGGGCGGTCATGGCGGCGGCAGGTCGCTCGTAACTGTTGCCACCAGGCGGTTGCGCATCCCCTAAAACGCGTTGTAACCAGGCCCACACGATGGTCAGCCGGAACCTGTTTAAATTCGAGGATGTCGTCAGCCGTATGGAGCCAGTCTAAGAATTCGGCCGGATCCAACGACCCAGAAAATTCCGGGATTTCAATTCGAAACCCTTGGTCCCACCGAGGATTGGTGGCGGTCACCGAAGGGGATGGTACATGCTGGCGGGCGAATGGGTTGTGCATCGAAACAGTGTCTTCGTCATCCGAAAGAGTAGAAAAGGGATATTGTTCGAAAGTAGGATTAATAAATTCCTCACGTGCGAACCTATTGTGGCGTAGTGGAGCACGCCCGTCAGGCTGATGAGCGGCGGCAGCCGCGGCCATTGTCTCCTGTTGAATACGTAAAGCTTCGACAGCTTGAGTAAGCGCAGAAATCTGGTCACGAATCTCTTCCATGGGATCGACTAGGGCTGGGGGCGGGGCGAGTTGTGGCGGGGCGAAGGTAAAACCGCATCCGCCCCGCAATTTTTGTGCGGTGCGGGTTTTTGCGGGGCGGGGCATTTTTGATATTGAAAACCGCACAAAATCATAGTTTTGCGGGGCGGGGCGGGGCAAATACAATATTTATATAAATATCTAAGTGTTTTCCCTTGTTATATGCGGGGCGGGGCGGGGCGGTTGGGAAAAAAATAAAACCGCATTCGCCCCGCAATTTTGGTGCGGTGCGGGTTTTGTGCGGGGCGGGGCGAAATCAACATTTGAAACCGCCCCGCCTCGCTATTTTGCGGTGCGGTGCGGTGCGGGGCGGGCGGGGCGGTTTGTTTTGCCCAGCCCTAGGATCGACCGCGGGTCCCTTTCCCTTGGTAATTTTGGGTGCCATTGATTTGGAGCGTAGACCGACTCCGGATACCAACTGACGCAGCGTAAATGTATACTTCAACACGAATATCGATAATGGAAGGAATATACACCTTCAGAGAAATTGCAATTAACCAAAATGTTCAAGTCCCCAAAAAGGGACAAACCAGAAAATATAAATACCACAGGAAATAAAGCCCATTACAGTTGGGCCCAACAAAAACAAAATGCAATAAATAAAAAGTCCAATAACATAAGAAAATAAACTAGCCACGTTCATGATCCCATTTTTCCATAAAGGCCAAGGCGGTCTCCTCCCCATCAGAGGGCATCAAATATTACTCCAATTACACTAATATCTTGCCGAAAATAATATGCACACTGCAAAAAGAATATCACAGCTGAATTTCTTCATTTAACACTAACAAGCATCCATATGAGGGCATCAAATATTATCCAATTACATGATTTTTTGGGGATCTTCTTGTTGCTGCAACCAATTGACGCCCTAATTTGAACCCAAATTGAAGCCCTAACTGAAGGGTAGACCTAGAAGCAGGTGGGGCAGAACGACTGCGGGTGGAGGCCGAGGACGCAGCTAATGCAGAGGCGGTGGAAAATCCCGCGGTGACGGACGTGGTGAAGCAGCCGACGCTCCTCCACGCCGCAGTTGCCGCACGCCGTCGCGGCCGACGTGGTGGATGAGGAATTGATGTTGTTGGTGTCCGGTTTTACCAGCATCTTCTCCGCTTTGAAGATATCGAAAGCTTCAAACTAGGATGCGACGCACATTACAGAGTTAGGGTTTCGACAAAGGAGAAGACAATGCTGATGAGGAAATAAAACGAGAAGTACGAGGACATATTATTGACTTTGTTCTTCGCATAAAATGCTGATAACGTGTTATAAAACCAAAATATTATAGAAAGGGTTTAGAGAGAGAATAGAGAGAATGATTCTGAAGTCTGTTTTTCATTAATAACTGAAGTCTTATTTATAGGAAAACTCCAGATGGCACAATCGTAATTATATAATTACATCAGGGGCATAATAGTCATTCACATATTATAATACATTATCTTGTTACGTATTACGAGAAGTGATATACTTCAACAATTCTTAACACTCCCCCTTGAATGACTATTTACATAAATATCTGCCGAACTAGTTTGAAGAAAAACCCAATGGGAGAAAAACTCTCAAACTTTTTGTATCGAAGCGTGTGACAATCATATCACGTTGTATCAGAACGTTGGTAGGAAACCTCTGTTAGATAAAACTTCAGCAATCTGTAATCTCATAAATTTGCTCCCCCTTATCTTGATAGTTCTTGTATGAGTATTCTTGTGCCGTCTCAGTAAAACCTCGTGGGACAAAAACTGAGTGAATCTGTCATGTATATCATTCGTTGTTGGAGTATCCACGTGTTGCCTCATTAAAATCTTGTCAAGAAAATCCAGTGGGAAAAACTTGATCGAAGGAAAAAGAGTACAACTACTCCTTCCGTTTTCAAATATTTGAGGAATAATCTTGATCTTTATAATTTTCCTCATTATGCTATGAATATGCCTCGTTAAAACCTTATTAGGAAAACCCAATGGGAAAAATCCTAACGAAGGAAAAAGAGTACATTATTCATACTAATACGCCATTCGTGTTGCCTCATTAAAAACCTTGCCAGGAAAACCCAATGGGACAAAACCTCAGTCAAGGGAAAAAGAGTGCAACGCATATTTTATAAATATGTCCCAGACATTTCAATAATCCTCCAAGGATTAGTACGAGTATCATATTCAGTGCAATTTGTAATCCTGCACTCATATTCTTTGCAGTACGTTTCAAATCTTTTGGAGATTCCATATTAGCTGTGATTAAGCTGCCTCGTTAAAAACCTTGCTAGGAAAACCTAGTGGGATAAAACCTCAGTCAAGGAAAAGAGTACAACATATAATTTCCTTTCACAACGCCTAATTTTGGGTGATTGCACGCACTGATAATACTTTCAAAATCTCTTCAGGAGTCACTTTCAGTAAGCCCATATGTTTCATTTTGTTATAAGGGCATATATTTCAATTTCGATGGATTTCAATATCCTCATTTCAAATATCCATATTCCACAATAATGGATTTCAATATCCCCATTTCAAACATCCATATTCCACAATCATGGATTTCAATATCCTCATCTCATTTATAGCGCTATATTGGCAATTTATTTCATGTAGCAACATAACTTGCCGAGATATCTCATTATCTTTCTTTTATAGTTATGTCTATATACTTCAAAAGTATATGCCTCCTTTTATCATTTACTTTGATTTATATTCGGAAAATTATTTTGTCTTTATCAAAGCAGTTGTAGTTGGTACCAAAGATTAATAATTTATCATACATCTTTGAACTTCAAGTTTATATAGTTGTGAGGATACAGTGTGATGCATTTCACATATTTTCAACTACTAATACTCCCCCTCATGCTAAGAGATTTCTTGAGCACCAAACTCATATGCCGATTCTCGATTCATCTTCAGTCATGGGGGTTTGTATATTATGTTCTCGATATTGGCAAGAGGACTTCGAATAGTATGCCAATTAATATCCCACTTGTATGCGCATATCTTGATCCTTTATAGGATCTATTCAAGTTTATTTGGGATATATTACTAGCTTAATCTGATATGGAATATATGCTCCAACCATGAGCAAATCATCTCGTAAGTTTCTGATTACGAGTCATATACATATGTGACTATCTAGTGGATCCATAATATCTAGTAGTTCACATATGTATAAGTGGGCCCATACTCCCCCTTAATATATTCCAAATTTATTAGGAATTCATTCCCAACATTGGCTAGTATTGATATTAATCGAGAACAAATATTTGAAGACATGATGTGACTATATCATCATATAGATATTTTACCGACATATCACATCATCTTTTCGGTGCCATTATTGCACATCATTATCAACATGGAGTCGCCGCTCCCACATGTCATATTATGTTTATTATTCAAATATAAAATTGTAGTTCATATGCTTCGGGATATGAACTATTGAAACGCGGAGTCAAATCTCATACGCGTAATTTCAATCTATAAATAGATTAGCATTGTATTCACAATCACTCATATCGAGGGTTTGATTATCATAATGGATTCAATGCTTTCTAGTCTTCGCAATATTACCCATCTCTTCGAGTGAATATCATAAAAAGAATTTATCGAGCTCGACTCGAAAGATTAAGGGTGCTAATGAGAAATGGCATCCCAGAAGATATTCGATGGTTAATCGAAGCACATGTTCGATTATCTGGCGAATTTTCAAATTCATTTAAATACATGCCATGTACAGGTATGAGTAACTTTGCAAAGAAACGAAGTTTGTATCCAAAAATCGAGAAGATAAAATCGCATTTATCAGGGATGAATTGAGTAAGGAATCTATGGATCACGATATCCAACAGATTCTTGATACACATCCCAGTGGATACTTTCATCGTGAACTATTGGCTTTGTGGACACAATTTAAGGATGAACTGGAACGCTATAGTCATGAAAAATTAGTCTCAAAAGATCCAGTTTGTAAGTCCGTTCTGTCAAAGCCGTATAAGGTAAATTGCAAAAAATGCAAGTTGATGAATATTGTTCCCCAATATTTAAATTTCTTAGTTGCCGATAGATAACGTAATTTTCATTGAAAAATATAATATCATATCTTTCGTTTTCTTCTGCAATTTTGTCAAAAGAAAGTAATAAAAGCTGTGACTTATCTGCTCCACATTTTTCAATGAAAATAGTGAAGTCATTTGTCTTTTAGTAAGAAGTTTGTTCTTTAAATTTGGGATCCACAAATCAGGAATTGTATATCTCATAAAAGTACTTTGAAAATATAGTGTAGAGATGGAGTTCTTAGAATTCTCGTACAGATATCATCCAATTAAAACATATGTATTTTAGGTGGATCCAAATTGATAGGTCATATCCAGCATATAGATATGTCATATCAATTCGTAAAAGAATTAGGAAAACACAAAATCGATATATTGTATGGTGTGAGTAATCATAAATTTTTTGGGTTGCATTTTAGAGTCTGTACAAAATGGGAAAATAAGAGTAACAAGTGTCTTACACTTTCCCATACCATGTGTGTATGGTGAATAATAGTGATGCCTTTATTGTACTTCCAGATGGCTATGGCACACTCAATGAGATATTCAATATCAAGTCATGGGCTGAGCGAGACTTCCATACCAAACCTATAGGTTTCTTGAATATTAATAATTTCTTCAATGATTTGCTTGCCTTTCTGGGTCAAGGGGTAGATCACAAGTTTATCTCTCAGCCATTAAGAGATATTATTATATGTGCCGACACATTTGTTGATCTACTTATAAAGTTTCAAGCATATATTACAGTTAAGAATTTGGAAGTCAAAGCCTATCAGCCACAAATTATTGGTGCCAAACGAAAAAGAAGTTTAGATCCTTTAGATCTTTCATTATGAACCCTAATGTCAGGGGGTGGCAGAGTTACGGAGTTTTATACTCTCGAAACGCACCCCCTTTTATGGGTTTCATATGTATTCTCCTTTTCGCATATTGTCGAGTGTTTATTACCTTTTTGGCTAGTTTCAATATTTTTCACTTCGACTGTTTTGTGCTTTTTCCAGCAATAATAAGATCATCATTTTGCCTCTATGCAAATAAATTATTCTCACGAATATGTGATATATGCTTCTCTATTATTCATCACTATATTGATGCAAATACATCAATATGATTTCAATGATCTCACCATGTGATATAATCAATATGAGATTTATTGAGCAATTACTTTTTGGTGATAGTTTTTCATATCACTTGTCAGATGTTCCCACATGGGATTTTCTTTAATTTGATCGATTATAACTTCTGGTATCATTTGCTCAATTCTCTCCATCTGTATTTAATAATTGTGGAGATCGGATATTATTTTTATCAATTGATTCTTCTTTCGAGAGCATGATTTAGATAATCGATCACCTACTTCTCCAGAGTAGGGTTTATATTTATCAACTGCTTCTTCGGGAGCAGTATTTATGAACCATTCATATGGTATAACCAACCATGATGGTAATATATAATATATAAATTACATATATGTAAAACCATCCGTCTTGTGATAATTGAACTCATCACATAGGAGGTATAATAAATATGTAAAATTATCCGTCTTGTGACAATTACATTTATCATATAGATGGCATCGCCATCCATCTTGTTATAATTAAACTTGTCACATAGGAGGTATAGTAAATATGTAAAACCATCCGTCTTGTGTCAATTACATTTATCATATAGGAGGCATCACCATCCATCTTGTGATAATTAAACTTGTCACATAGGAGGTATAATAAATATGTAAAACCGTCCGTCTTGTGACAATTATATTTATCATATAGGAGGCATCGCCATCCATCTTGTGATAATTAAACTTGTCACATAGGAGGTATAATAAATATGTAAAACCGTCCGTCTTGTGACAATTATATTTATCATATAGGAGGCATCGCCATCCATCTTGTGATAATTAAACTTGTCACATAGGAGGTATCACCATCCATCTTGTGGTAATTAATTATCATATGGGAGGTATCACCATCCATCTTATGATAATCAGACTATCACATGGGAGGTATAGTAATATTTACATAATGTAAGCTCAACAAATAGATGGTTTCAACCACCACTTGGAGATAATTATAACAAAGTCAGGAATTAGATTAGTAAATATTTAATCGCTTCCTGAGGCAGGGCTCGCAACCATTTTCTCAAAGTATAATCATGTGGCGATTGGTTGAATCATTAAAAGTCATCATCGACTAGTTGTCGGCATCGGTCTTGCCGTCGTCCCGTAATATTACACATACCACTTTATAAATTTCGCGATCTGAGACGTATATCCATGTCTTTCAATATTTTGGAGGGAATCAATGTACTAATTTGTACATTTTAATAAGTTTTGATAATGACAGATATTAAAAAGGTTATAATCAACATATCAATATTAGTGTCAAATTGAAGCTCTCGTAAAATGGGTCACGGTGGTATGAAGAAAAATCAATTCTGACATCATATATATCTTATATGTAAGAAAAATCGAATTAATAATTTAATGAATTAAAAGAATATTATATTTTTATATTTAATTTATTTTTCTTTTTCTTCTTTACCCGTACGTATTCCCCCCCCCCCTTTTTTTTTTCCTTCTTTATCTGCTCTTCATCTCCTCCCTGACCGTCTTCTTCACACTTTTTTTTTCAGGGGTTTAGAATATGTACCTGTTTGAACTTCGAAATTTATTTCTCTTCTTGTTGTTGCTCGCGCACGTCGAGACCTACACCGGAGCTTTCATTTTAAATTCGCAGGGAACTGGAGGTGGACCTTTAATTTTTTTTTTTCCGTGACTCATGTCGTCAGGGCTGCCGTAGCCGGCTCCGCAGCTTGGCTCGGATGTGAAATCTGAACCCGCTAGCTTTTCCATAACTCAGAGAAAACCAGAGCTTATTTTTGCAGAGAAGTATAGGAAAAGATATAAGACGAGAGAGAGAGAGAGGAGGGAGGGAGCTATTTTTTTTTCTTTCCTTTTTTTTTTTTTTTGATTCTCAACAAATTAGAGACTCGTCGTGCTGATAACGTGTTATAAAACCAAAATATTATAGAAAGGGTTTAGAGAGAGAATAGAGAGAATGATTCTGAAGTCTGTTTTTCATTAATAACTGAAGTCCTATTTATAGGAAAACTCCAGATGGCACAATCGTAATTACATAATTACATCAGGGGCATAATAGTCATTCACATATTATAATACATTATCTTGTTACGTATTACGAGAAGTGATATACTTCAACAATTCTTAACCGTAAAAAAATACAAAACTGAAGTTAGTGCCGTCTCTATTCCATTAAAAGGAGTCTATTTTAGCATTTGTTTTTTGATAAAAGTATCTTACTATTAAAAATTTTAAATATTCTGAATACTCTAAATCGTAGAAGCACTTATTTATTGTATATGTCAATTTATATTTGAAAAAATAAATAAAGTTGTATTAGTATATAATATTTAATTAAAAATCAGAAGGGGAGAGAGATGAGATGATTCTAGTTTGTAAATAAAAAAAGAAGAAGAAAAAATAATTATATTTAAAATTAAAAAGAGAGATATGAAAAGTGGATATGTATGATGTGTAAAAAATTATTAGTTGAGTATGTTAATTTGAGTGGTAGAATAAATTGATATTGACCTCTTCTAAATTCCAAATCTAGTGTTTTGCCCTCAATTATTATTTTTATTTTATTTTAAAAATATTTATTGACGATTCAACCATACGGATGTCAAAATATATTTAATTGAGTGATGTTCCCAAATTTTCAAAAAATAAAAAAATAATTTGGTTTTAAATCTTAGCAAACCACTGCTAAATTGACTAGTACTAGTAACGAGTGTTTTGTCCTGGATTATTATTTATATTTTTTTAAAAATATTTATCGACGATCCAACCGTACGGATTTCAAGATATATCTAATTGAGTGATGTTCCCAAATTTTTAAAAAATAAAAATTTAATTTGGTTAGAGATCTTAGCAAACCACTACTAAATTGACTAGTACTAGTAACTAGTGCTTTATCCCGGATAATTGTTTCTATTTTTCTAAAAATATTTATCGACGATCCAAACGTACGGATTTCAAGATATATCTAATGAGCGATGCTACCAAATTTTCAAAAAATAAAAATTAATTTGGTTTGATATCTTAGCAAACCACTACTAAATTGACTAGTACTAGTGAGTAGTGCTTTATCCTGGATTATTGCTTCTATATTTTTAAAAAATATTTATGGACGATCCAACCATACCGATGTCAAGATATATCTAATTGAGTGGTGTTCCCAAATTTTCAAAAAATAAAAAATTAATTTGGTTTAAGATCTTATTAGCACTACAAAATTGACTAATACTCGTAACTAGTACTTTGTCCTAGATTTTTGTATCTATTTTTTTAAAAATACTTCTTGATGATCCAACCGTACGGATTTCAAGATATAATCTAATTGAGTGATGTTTCTAAATTTTTAAAAAATAAAAACTTAATTTGGTTTGAGATCTTAGCAAACCGTTATTAAATTGACTAGTACTAGTAACTAGCGCTTTTCACGGATTATTGTTTCTATTTTTTAAAAATATTTATCGACGACCCAACCGTACAGATGTCAAGATATATCTAATTGAGTGATGTTCTCATATTTTCAAAAAATAAAAAATTAATTTGGTTTGAGATCTTACCAAACCACTAATAAATTGACTAGTACTATTAACTAGTGTTTTATCCTGGATTATTGTTTCTATTTTTTGAAAAAATATTTGACGATCCAACCATACTGATTTCAAGATATATCTAATTGACTGATGTTCCCAAATTTTCAAAAAATTAAAACTTAATTTGGTTAGAGACCTTAGCAAACCACTACTAAGTTGACTAGTACTAGTAACTAGTACTTTATCCCGGATTATTATTTCTATTTTTTTAAATATATTTATCGAGGTCCAACCGTACATATGTCAAGTTATATCTAACTGAGTGATGTTCCCAAATTTTTAAAAAATAAAAAAAATTAATTTGATTTGAGATCTTAGCAAACCACTACTAAATTGACTAGTACTAGTAACTAGTGCTTTGTTCCCGATTATTATTTCTATTTTTCTGAAAATATTTACCGATATTCCAACCGTACGGATATCAAAATATGTCTAGTTGAGTGATGTTCCTAAATTTTCAAAAAATAATAAATTAATTTGGTTAGATTTGTTACCAAACTACTACTAAATTGATTAGTACTAGTGACTAGTGCTTTATCCTAGATTATTGTTTCTATTTTTTTTTTTAAAATATTTATCGACGATCCAACCATACTGATGTCAAGATATATCTAATTGAGTGATGTTCCCAAATTTTCAAAAAATAAAAACTTAATTTGGTTAGAGATCTTAGCAAACTACTAAATTGACTAGTACTAGTAACTAGTACTTTATTCCAGATTATTATTTCTATTTTTCTAAAAATATTTATCGACGATCCAACCATACATATGTCAATATATATCTAATTGAGTGATGTTCCCAAATTTTCAAAAAATAAAAACTTAATTTGGTTAGAGATATTAGCAAATCACTACTAAATTGACTAGTACTAGAAACTAGTGCTTTGGCTCAGTTTATTGTTTCTATTTTTTTAAAAATATTTATCGACTATCCAACCGTACGAATGTCAAGATGTATCCAATTTAGTGATGTTCCCAAATTTTTAAAAAATAAAAAATTAATTTGGTTAGAGATCTTAGCAAACCACTACTAAATTGACTAGTACTAGTAACTAGTGTTTTGACCGGATTATTGTTTCTATTTTTTTAAAAATATTTATCGACAATCCAACCGTACGGATGTCAACATATATCTAATTGAGTGATGTTCCCAAATTTTCAAAAAAATAAAAAATTAATTTGGTTTGAGATCTTAGTAGGCACTTGTTTGAGTCACACAACGGTTTTATGACACGTTGTGTGAAATATAATAAAACAAGCATAGTTAAAAATGCTTGTCTGATTTCAACAACGGTTTAATGTGGCATTGTTTTAAGCTAATTTCCACAATATATTTTTAAAACGGTTGTCTAATCCTCCAAGTTTGCACAACACCACCGACAAAAAGCCTTGTGTGATTGGTTTTTCTGGACAATGGTTTTTTAAACTGTTGTAATGTACTTGGATTACACAATACTTTTTCGAGGATGAAAATAAACCGTTGTCTGTTAATTTCAACCAATACTTTTTCGGCCGACTGTTGTCTGATTAGTGTTGTCTGATTGCGTTTTTCTGTAGTGATAAATAATCGGTACCAACATCGAATGTCTGATTAGTGTTGTCATTCGGTCGGATTCTTCAACTATATCACATGATAGTTCGTCTAACATGGATCCTAACCATAACTTTCATTAATCCAATGCAGCAAGATTTCGGAAATCTCTTTAAAGAACACCCTAAAAACTCGTTTATTAACATCTTCTTCTTTTTCAAGGAATAACTCTAAGTTCAAATCTATTAAGTTCCCCTGTACGCGTTGTTCGTTCAAGTTGTATGTAAGAACTCAATAACCTCAATAATAAACTCAACAATATCCGTAGTATGATCTTATTTAACAACAAGAACACATAATCCAGATCGGTGAATCACCACATACCTTACACGGAAGGAAAAGATGGAATCACTTGATGAACTCCACGTCAAATGCTAGAACACCAATCCTCAAAGCTCCTTGCCTTCAATGATTAGGTTCAGAGGCTGATATGAAGGTTTAAGATCGAGAGGGTAACTCTCTAAGTCTCGAAAATTGAATGTGGGGGGAAGTGGAGACTTAAAAATGAAATGAGGTGTTGTCCTATATATAGAAAATGGTTATTAGCGCGCGCTACTGATCCTTTGTAGCATGCGCTAACGGGCTTCCAGCCCACTGTATCTAACTGTTCTCGGTCTAACGTATGCTAAATAGCCTTTACGTGCGCTAAAGGCAACAGTTAGCGTACGCTAACACCAATCATAGCGTGCGTTATCGGCTTTACGAAAGCTCACTGACCTCACTGTACTATATTTAGCGTGCGCTAGCATCTCTCGCGTAGCGTGCGCTAAGCACTGTTGACTCACCTTATCCAAAGGCCGTCCAGGTTCATCCCGACAAAAAATTATCTAATATCCACGATCCGATCTCACCTAACGCCTGTCTCACTCATGCTGACCACGTATAGCGTGCGCTAAGACTCATCTGTAGCATGCGCTAGCTTACATATTTAGCGTGCGCTACACTTAAACGTTAGCGTGCGCTAAATGTTCATAAATACATGCATGAATCAACAACTACGAAATCATACACTCATCGATGCAGGATCATGAAATACGGAGGACTATACCCAGATCAAAATACAACATATGCAAAGTCATAAGGTTCAAATAGAGATAAAATACACATCAGATATTCTGGTATTACATACTCTCCCTCTAAGAAGAAGTTTTGTCCCGCAACTTAAGATGAAAATAACTCCGGATATCTAGCCTTCATACCATCCTCCATCTCCCAAGTGGCATTTTCAACTCCATGTCGTGACCATTGCATTTTAACCAAGGATATTGGTTTATTTCTCAATTGTTTGATCCAACTCTCGAGTATCTTGATTGGCATCTCTCCGAACATGCCATCATTAGCTATCTCAATCTCGTCGAAATCGATGACATGACTGGGATCTGGTACATACTTCCATAACTAGGATACGTGAAACACATTGTGAACATGACTCAGCGATGGCGGCAAGGCCAACCTGTACGCCAATTCTCCAACTCTTTCAAGAATCTCGAATGGTCCGATATATCTCGGACTCATCTTTCCTTTCCTCCCAAAACGATAAATCACCCGAGTAGGAGAAACCTTTAAGAGCACGTGGTCCCCAATTTCAAACTCTAACGGGCGACGACGCTCATATGCATAAGACTTCTGTCGACTCTGGGTAGTCAACAACCTTTCACGAATCAGAGCTACCTTCTCTTGAGTTTGTGGTATCAACTCTGGTTCTGTCCCGATCAAGTCAGACGAATCGTCGCAACACAGGGGTGATCTGCACCTTTTTCCGTACATTGCTTCAAACGGTGCCATCCGATCGGGAATTATTGAAATCATAATCTAAATCTGGTGAGGTTTTTGTAGTACCAATAAAATGCTAGAAGGGTTGTTTCCTTTTGTCCGATAGAAAAGAAAAAAACAGTTTATCTTGGAGCAATAGAAGACAAAGTCCTAACGGTTTATCTTGGACTAATTGAAGACAAGATTGTAACAGTTTACCTCAGACAGATCGCAGACAAAGCGAAAAAGTTTGTCTTGAAAAAAATAACGAAATGAGAGAAAGGATGTAGGCAATTTGCCAAACCTCTATAAAAATGTCATTTATTTTCCGCACTTATCTATCGCTTCCCCACGCAAAAAGAGTTTGATACTCTACACCGCACTATTCAACCCCTTCTAGTGGTGGTATCAATCCAACACAACCATCAACATTATGCCTTAATCATTCGCCCCGAAACTAGTTCTGAAAAACTTCCATGTTTTACATATGTAAGTAATAATATTGCATACGCAAGTAATAATATTATCTTATCAAATAACATTCACACCCTTATCACTCACCCTCTCAACACATACATCCCACCACATCGCTTTTCCAGAAAAGAAGAAGATGACAACGTCAATTTTGAAGAGAAGTCCCAAGAAGCATTCTCGCCGTATTCTTATCCCACAAATTGTTCATTTTTTCCAACATAATCACTCCCCGGATCTATTAGAGAAAATTCAAGTATTTCCAAAATAAAAAAGAAACAAATTTTGGTTCAGATCCGTATTAGAAAATCGAAAAATCATACAGTTTGAACTTTTTTTGCAAAAAAAAGATGTTGCATATCTGTTCGGAAAATATTTAAGAAAATACATATTTCGGAAAATATCAAAAAAACAAAAAAAATCAAATTTTTCCAAAATTATAATCCTTTTGGAAAACAACAACCAACAGAAAGAGAAAACCATAAATATACCTGAAAGAAGTTGGGTATGAGGTGTGGTTCGGGATGTTGTCCTATCACCATGAGAGAAATAGATGTGGAGAAAAAGTTGGAAAAATTTTTTGGGGATAGGAGTTGGAGGAAATATGAAAAAAATATTTGTTGATTTATAATACACAAGAATAAAGTAGTCATAAGTAGGGGTGTGCAAAAAAATTGATTAAACCGAAAAATCGCACTGCATCGTAAAAACAGTATCGAAAAAATCAATAAATCGCTTAAAGCGACATATATGGTTTTTATTTTTTATAAAACCTAAATTTCGGTAACGGTACGGTATTTGACTTAAATACCGAAAAAACTCGTACCGTACCATTATTTATATTAAATATTTTTATGATAATATATCATATATATAGTAGTTACAAACTCACATGAATATAGTATAGTTGTTAGTATTGCATTTTTCCACAAAGTAAATTAGAAACCTCTCAAAAATTTATTGAAGTTCAAGACACTTGTTTGTCTTTTTATTTTTATTTTTTTCCTTTTATCCTGCAAAATAGTTGGATAAAAACGTAAACATTAAATTAGTTGCTGTCTTAAGGTTAGTGTCATTTTTTGATTTAGCAATTAATTTGGATCAGATATTTATGGTACCTTGTTGAATTAATATATTCGAGTATTTTTGTCTTATTAATGCTATCAAGTATTAAGTAGACAAAACGAAAAAATACCTTACTGATGTAAATCAGACCGAAATACCGAACTATAGAACCGAAAAAACTACATGTTTATGGTATTAAATCATAATAAACTGAATATATTTGGCATGGTATCAGTTTTACCCTAAAACCATACCATACCGTACCATGCACACCCCTAGTCATAAGCAAAAGGGGGAAAACTGATTTCATAGTAATCAGTTAGAAAAAAGGGAAAATAAATTTTTTTATCACTCAACTATTAGCTCTTTTAGAAATTTACCACTCAACTAAAAGTTTATTTATTGTTGGCACTAACGTTACACATGTTTATCGTTTTAATCATTCCGTTAATTCTTTCAGTTTTCCGTTAAAAATAAACTTTAAGCGGAAATTTTATTTTCTACACGTTGACATGGATCTATTATGCTGACGTGGATCTGCTATACTAGTTAAAAAATTCAGAAAATAATACTTTCATTGGGAAATTTTGTTTTTTAATATATTTCAAAAAAAAAAAACTAAATAAAAAGGGAATTTGTATAATATATCACAAATTAATGGGTCAATTATAAATATATCCCATTATAATAATATCATAATTATACTCGAATATATTAATTCAACTAAATATATCCCATTAATGGGTTAAAAATTGGTCAATTTGAGCGTTGAAAGTCAAAACAGGACAACTAAATAGGGACGGAGGTAGTACTTAACAGAAAGACTAAAACGATAAACATGTGTAACGTTAGTGCCTATAATAAATAAACTTTTAGTTGAGTGGTAGGTTTTTCTAAAAGAGTTAATAGTTGAGTGACAAAAAAATTCATTTTCTCAAAAAAAAAAAATGAAAAGGATATATATTGGATCATACGAGGAAGTATTTTTCTCATAAAAAAAAAAGAAAAAACCGAAGAAGTAGGAACATCATATATAATGAAAGATTGAGTCCTAAAAATGATTGTGGAGTATTAATGACATCAATTTTGAAACATTTATTAGGGTTTTGCAATTTAGCCCTCATATTTTCCTGCAGCTTTCAATTTAACCCCAGAATGTATACTTCAATTTAATCCCGTTTTGACGATGACATCAATTTTGAAACATTTATTAGGATTTTGCAATTTAGCCCTCACATTTTCCTGCAGCTTTCAATTTAATCTCAGAAATTCTGTATACTTCAATTTAAATCCGTTTTGATTTATGATTCTTCGATTTTAACCCAGCCAGCTTCTCAACTTTTACAATTTGACCCCACTCAACTTTAAAACCTCCAATTCAGTCCCATTTTGACCAAGATATTAAAATGTTGACCTTTCAATTAATATTAATAATTAGTCCGATTTTATGCATATATATATTTTAATTTCCATCATTATATCGTAATATTTTATAATGATTAAAATATTATTACATGTAGACTTTATCGAGGATTTACGAGCTTAGGACTATGAGTCGAGCATCTCCGTATTCAAGTCAGACAGCATCATTTATTCATGGGAATTTTCACTATAACTTTAATTGCTTTAATTGGATTGTATATGTGATATTCAATTCAATATGTGATATTCAATTCATGTTTAAAAATTGACGATACATGTTGTGAATCAGGCTCACATGTATACGTGTAAAGAGGCTATCTTAAGATATATGTTGTTGCGGGGACGGAAAATGCTATACTACCCACTCTACAAGTCTCTAATTTTCCGCAACATCTTAATTAGATGAATTCTAATTGGACCCCTCATGTATAAATATGAGTCCCGCGAATAAAAACACGATATGTGTCATTCGGTACATATGTTGGGAACAATTTTAGAGGTGTATAGCTCAACTCTACGGGGACACCTGCGCAACCTCAATATTCACACGCGTGCTCGATTCATGTTATATGTGGTATTTTGTGTATGTTTCATGTTGTTGCGCGGACACCTGCGCAACCTTAATATTCGTGTTATGCGTGCTAGATTCATGCTATACGTAATATTGTGTGTATGTGTTCATGTTGAGGAAAAGATATGATAGATTATTCATTTTTTGCTTTCCATGAGATTATATATTACTGTGATAAGTGAGATTTCCACGAGCTGGAGGAAGCTCACCCCCACCTTTATTGATCCCGCAGGTTAAACCGAGTCGGATGAACGAAGGAGCGAGCCGAGAGAGCATATGAATGAAATTTATTAAATGATGTTTTTCTATGTCAAATGTTTCGAAATTCTTTTGGGGGAAACTTTTGTTAGAAATTAACAATTTATAATTTATTCTGCCGACGCAAATTTTATTTCGTATCTATGACGTGTTATTGCCTTAAGTAAAGGTATTTAATTTATGTCAGTGTAGCGACTCGACTTTGTAGGCGTTATTCTTCGTCAATTTACCTTTTATTTATTTTCCCCAATAATTACCCCTAGAAAGTCGGGGCGTTACATAGTGATATAACTTATATTACACACATTAACGCAACCTTGATATAAAGTATATAAACATCTGAATAAATATTACGTACAAAACACGTAGATATTCAACCAAAAGCAAAACCGATGCATCGCACGGGTTCGTAACGCCTCGTTGTATATATATGAAATCAACCCCAACCGCATTCTTCATTAAATTCCCGACGTCACAAAACATTTTTCACGCGTCTAAGATTTGGATCGGGCCATTAATTAATATTTTAAACCTAGACAACCTACGAAAATCACTGTCTCTCTCGGTTACCTTGTATAAATCAAATTAAAATCAGAATCGTTTCTATTGAGAAATTTATCCAATCTCCTTACTAGTTTAGTTTTCCAGGCTCCTATAAATATACAAGTAACACCTCGGAACCCCCATACTCCTCCTCCTCTAACCCTTCTGCTTTCTTATATACTTTAGCCTTATTCCCCCACCGCAACTTTTTATATGTTACTTCTATTGTTACAACTTGTGTGTTCACAGATGGTGCTTGGGTTCAATCAACAAGATCTTCGCAATGATTCGAAAAGCCAGTTGTGCGTACCAGACGATAATATGGAGGACTTGGAATTTTTCCCCAACTTCTCAGACAACTTGATTCAATTAACTGGACTTTTACCTACGGACGAACACTACACTTTTAATTCCTTCTATAACACTGATCGTGGAGACGATTTCTGGAATTTTCTCGACCTCTTGCCCGAGCCCGTGGTTTCACATGAGCGTGATCCGCGACCCGAACCGGAGCCCCTGGTTTCACAAGATTCTTCAAAAGGAAAAAGTGATGCTTTACCTGATTCCGAACCCGAGCCCAAGGTTTCAAAAGATTATTTTGAGCCAAAGCCAGAGCCACGAGTTTCACAAAATCCTGTAAAAAGGAAAATAAGAGAGTTTTCCCATGGCTCTCTTGAAGGAAAAAGGAGAAGAAAATCAGTTTTAGAATCATTCTCACTAAAGAGAAGGCGATGCAGTCACTGTGAAGCCGAGAAGACGCCCCAATGGAGAAGGGGCCCAGATGGATCAAAGTCCTTGTGCAATGCTTGTGGGGTGAGATACAAGTCGGGAAGGTTGGTGCCCGAGTATCGGCCGGCCGCCAGCCCTAGTTTTGACAGTAGAAAGCACTCAAACTTTCATAAGAAGATAATAAAGAGGAAGTCTTTAGGATACTTGGTTATTGATCACCAGTGAATTTGTTTTGATTTTTTTTATTTGGAGTTATATATTTAACTTCTGGTATATATAATTGATCTCTAGGTTTTAGATTTAGCATAGTGATACAAGAATTCTACTAAGTTTTTCTCAATTGTTTTTTTTTTTTTTAATATTTACATTGACATTCTTTATACATTAGGTGTGATATTATTCTTTACTTTGCTCTGGTGGTGTTTAAACCAACTTGATTGCATATTGACAAGATGATGCAGCAAAGCTACAAAACGAGGCAACACAAAATATTGATCTGAGACTATCAGCTTGTGCTGAGAGAAATATCGGGAAACCCTAATGATATTTCATAAACAACCATATAATAAAGTACTACCACAAGCTCTTACATGATTAGGGTTCCAAAAGACCTCTATGTAAAATAACCTAATATATTATCCCTCACTCCACTAATTAAGTTAATATTTTATCATTTTCATTTGTCCAACAATTTTCTTAACATTTGCTTTATTCCTTTTTGTCAAACACTTATTTATTGAAATTCGTGTTGAATCCATTCAACAGAGGGGCTATTTACCAAATGTGTATGTCTGGATAAATTGTGTCTGTCTGAGTAAATTTGTCTGTCTGGGTAAATGTGTTTGTCTGGGTAAATTGATGTTGTTGTTTACTTTTTCATCTGAATAAACTGTCTGAATAACAGAAATGACCGATTTACACCTGAATATGAATTATAAGCTGTTTTATAAACTGTTATTTATTTTTTAAGTCATATAATAAAAAAGAGTCATTTTATCACCGTATCAGTACCTTAATTTAACATATTATATTTATTATTGAAAATATATATATAATTACTAATATTATATATAACTCATAAAAACTATTAAACTGATTTTTATTAATTAGAAATTATTTTTACTCATTAAACTGAATTTTACTAAATTTATTAATAATTGAAACTGATTTATACTGATTAGAATTTGATTTTTATCGAAATATTATTAATTTAAAGAGCGGAGAATATGATCTTAATATGTTAGATTGTAGCTGAAAGTGTGTATTTTTAATTAATTTTATTCCTAACCTCTTTCATCTATTTAAGATTTTAATTATTTATTTATCTTTAATATTATAATTTTTTTAATGAAAAGAAATATTTAAAAATTTAAATCAATATATTTGTAAATGAAGAAATTGAAATGAATTAGAGCATCTATAATATTTTGCAGTCTCGTTGAGTTCATTTTTATTTTTAGGGTTTTTGAAATAATTTTTTATACATTTTGCAGTTTTTCTTTTTTGAAGCGTTTTTTTATTTTTATTTTTATTTTTTTATTATTAAAATTGACGATATAACTTTGGAAATCCAATTCACGAGCTTTTATTAAAACCTTTGCGGGAAAAGTGTTAACTTAATTTATGGACAAAGGAATAAGATCTGAAACTAATACCGAAAAATCTAAATGTGCAAAATAATATAATGGGCGATTTACATCTGGCTACCTTTTTAGATGACCTAATTACAATTTAGTCCCTATTGTTTCAGATATTACAATGAAGGACAATCTTTGCTCTGTCCAGAAACTATATTTACAACGAAGGATAAAAGTCAAACTTTCAGATGATGTCACAGGAGAGAGAATACAGATATTCCGGATTTGCCACTTTTTTTTTTGTTTTTACCCATTTATTTTTGCCCTCACGTGGGTGGCACATGCTGGACCTCATTGTAATAGATATAATACTTTTGGACTTCAGTGTAATAAATTTTCAAACTTTCTAGAAAAAATATTTTTTCCAAAAAAAAAGTATTTTCTGGAAAAAATGTTATTTTTTCGAAAAAATAAAATTATTTTTTGGAAAACAATAAAAAAATTATTTTTGCGAAAAAAATAAAAATAATTATTTTCTGGAAAAAAAATTATATTTCGCAAAAAAAAAATATTTTCTGAAAAAAAATATTTTTTTAAAAGAAATGTATTAGCCAAACACTTTAATAACTTATAAGCTATTTGTTTCATATGAAATGTATTTTAAAATAAATGTTTTATTCACGTAAATAGAGGGGCATTTTCGTCCTTTTAATGGAAGTCAACACCAAACCAGATTTTTATCCTTCGCTGTAATTTATGAAACAATAAGAACTAAAATGTAAACAGGCAATCTAATAAGGTAGTTGACTGTAATTTCCCCCATAATATAATATTGGGTTTTTTGCTTTATTGGGCTGGTTGGAGCGAACTTTTCTAAGAATGCCAATGCCGTCTCCGTATAGACGGATCTAAGGAGGATTATAACGGGCTCTAGCACAGTGCTGCCTCACGCTTGTGTTTATAATTTTTACAAGATGTTGCTGTAAATTAAATTATCATATATATTGAAAGATTCACCCAAAAAATTCATTGATGAGGGGTAATGACACTAATTATTATGATAAAAATTTCATGCCAAAGGGCAATACCTTAATGAGGGGAAGATGAAGGGTCACATATGTCACTTTCAGTGCGTTCTAAATCAATTTAATAGGCGTGAAGAAGTTTGAAGTCGGTCGATCTTGGGAAGATGAAGGGTCTCTTGTGATTTGGAGAGACCGACCCTTGGTTTATTCTTGTGTCTATTATCTATAAATACGAAGCCAGATTCGGATATCATCGGTTGTGTTGTTTTTCAACATTCAAGCAAAATATATATATATATATATTATACATACAAGATGTCTAATACTTATGTCAAGTTCAACTTGAAAGTCGTCACTAATAAACAAAAAACGAAGTAACTATATGCAGAAGCCAACAACGATTTTGCGGAGGTATTGTTGAGTTTCCTGACGCTTCCATTGGGGACGATCGTGAGAGTCTTGAAGAAACACAATCAGGGAATTGGCATCGGAAGCTTAACAACATTGTACAATGGCTTAGAAAATCTGAACAATGTCCATTTTAAATGCAGAGAGTTGTAAGACTACCCACAACAATCTCAACCAATCCAATCTCAATTAAAATATTAGTTTATCTCTCATCCTTTTACATAATATTCAACTCCAATCCAATCTCAAAATTTTCATACTCCAACCACAATCCTCTACAATCCAATCTCATCTACAATATTATTTTACAAAAATCATATATTTTATTTTTTATACATATAATTTTTTTTAATTATAAGTATAAAATATATATTAAACGAACGAACAATTGCATATTTTGAAATATAATTATATTTATAAAAAAAACATACCATACAACTGAAATTAAATAAAACAAGTCATAAAAATAAGTACGAAATTAGATATAAAATACATAAATAACCGTAGTTAATTATTTTGACCGATTTTTTGAGAATTTGAAAGAAGATTTGGGAAGTTTGGATCCATAGCAGATAATTGAAAGAAAGTAGCAAGATAACAAGATGATTGAAATGAAGAGAAAAATTAGTGTGGTGAAAATATGTCAAGAGTGGTCTCTATTTGTAGGGAATTGAAAACCATGAATTTTGATATATTTTCTAATTTTTAATTCTTTTATTAAAGCCATTTTCTTTTATTAAGTAAGATTTATTTTTTAAAAACTTAAAATCATCCAATCAAATTATGCCACATGTCAAGTAAAAGTGATTGCAATTCCTCAATCTGAGTTCGTGTGGTGATCGAGATTGTTGGAGATTGCTCATTTATTTTATTTTTTCATTTTTCCTTTTTAAATATTGTTTTGTTTTATTCACGATCTCAATCTTGAGATCACCATCCTGATAACAATGGGCAATCCAGTTGTGAATAATAAAAAACCAAATACAAAAAAATAAAAAAAAAACTAAATTTTTATAAGCAATCTCGCGATCCTGATCGCCACACGAACGGAGATCGGCCAAAGATTGAAACCATTTATATGCCACGTGTCAAATTACTATTGGTTGATATTATATTTTTTTAGAATAAAACTTATTTGATAAAAATGTATCTTTAATAAAAAATAATAAATATACTAAAATTCATGATTTTCAATTCCCTACGAATAGAGCCCAATATTGATATATTTTCATTACACTAATTTTTCTATTCATTTCAATCCTTTCGTTATCTTGCAAAATCCAAAAAAAAACTTTCAATTTTTTTCGATGGAGCATATATGGCAAAAAATCGGTCAAAATAATTAATTACCGTCTTTTGCAAAAGTTGTAGGGTAATTTTTTATAATCATAATTATGTTTCAAAATAGATAATTTGTTTTATTTTTTTTATACTTATAATTAAAAAATAATAATTATATGTATAAAAAAAATAAACATATAATATTTATAAAATAATATTTAGACTAGATTGGATTGTAGGAGATTGTGGTTGGAGTATGAAAAATTTGAGCTTGGATTGGAGTTGAATATATGTAGGTGGATGAGAGAGAAAGTAATATTTTAATTGAGATTGGATTGGTTTGAGATTGTGAATGTGGGCAGTAAGCAAATAAATATTGGGATTGGGAATGTGAATTGTTGCTGCAAATAAATATTGGGAATTTGAATTGAAGTCCTTTATGAAATCAATTTATGAATATTGATCACAGGTAAATGTTGTAACCAATTTCAGTAGTTACAATCTCTTTGTATCCTGAATAGTTACACATTACAAAGTATAAATAGTATAGTTCAACACATCTCATTTTAGTCATCATGGCATGCATGAGTCGTTGATGAAGAAGGTTATTGAAAAATTGCTGTGATGTATATTTTATTTGTTTGAATTGTTTCTTTTGGTAATGTGATATGGTACTAAGTTTAGTTTTGATTGTTGTCGTGTGTAATGAGCAGCTCCAAAATGATTAACGTCATTGGCAAACATATTTGTTTGTGATTGTATTGTTAATGATTGATTATTAGTAATTTGTTATTGCATGATAGGTTTGGGCAAGAAGATGGTGTAGGAGATGATATCTTCGCCAACAACCGTATGTCTTCTTTCATTCCCTTTTACAAAATATATTTATATAAGCAAACACATACATACGTAAAATGTATTTGATTTTATTTAACCCCTCATGAGGAGGGGGTGGCCAACTCAAATTCATTCATTTCGTTTTCTTAAAAAAAATGTGGGGGATAAAGTTAAGTTCTATTGTTCTATGTCTTATCGATTTTCCAAATGTCAGGGAATGGATGAAGGAAAAAAAAAGAATTAGGATAAGAAGAAGAAGAAGAAGAAGAAGAAGAAAGCAAAACAACTAACTCAACTCGAGTTGCAGCAACAAAAAGATGACGAATAGAAACTTAAAGTCCACTTGGAGAAAGAAGAGAAGATTAAACAAGAGCCCGATCACTACCGAGAAACGATTATGTTCATGCATAGCTTTCTTCACAAGAAAGAAGCCAACAATAATCGTCTTCGAGCTTAGGAGTGTCGAGATCATGTTCAACCAGGGAAATGCAAAGATATTCATCGAGGCAAATTCGGTTGGCTGTTCAGTTCTTTAGGCTTCGGTTGTCAACAATATATGAAGTTGAATCATCCTCTAATCAGTCTCATTCTCATAAATTTTATCCATGATTCATTGCGACACTCAATAGTTGGATGGATACGAATGTTAATATTTTGTTTGCATTTAATCTTTTTGACTCTTTGATATCCATATATGTATATCTTGAATTGTTGGAGGAGTAATGAATCTAAGCTTTAATTTTGTAATCTCATGCTAAAAATAGAAAATTCAAACTCTATTAAACAAAAAAGTATGAACGAATGTTCGTCATATAATAAACTTCCACGTTATAAGCATATAGGCCATGTCTTGAAACACAATATATAATACAAGTTCATTGTTAGGCAATAATTTTTTATACTCAATCACTTTGTCCGTAAAATTAAAAAGTCGAACAAAACAATTAGTTTTGTTATTTGTTTCGGAATCATTAAAGGACAATGTCATTTGTGTTTATACTGATTTGGAGGGTATTTGGAGGGTGCTTTTAAAGTGATTTTAACAACTAAGAGAAACTTCTAATATAATGAATCATAACTATGCAATAAAGTTCACTTGATAGAACCCTATGCTATAATAACCTCTACCCATGCAACTGAAGTTGCGCTTCAATTAATGAAATACAAAGTGATATATAACTTAATGGAATATATAGTGACACATAACTTGAACCCCATCCTATTTATGAAATAATTAAATACATTCAATTTGTGTTCTTCCAAATACTACACTCTTTTATAAATGTTCTCATTATTACGATGCCCGCTTTGTTCAAATAGATACTTTTATCTTCATTTCTACACTTTACGCTAAACATTATGTAGCAAATAATTTTATACAATATCGCAATGCTATGAGACGTGTGAGTTTCTGCTTTTTGACCGAAACTATGGGATGACAGATTGATTGACTTTTTTATGGTTATTGTTTTATTAAAGAAATTAATTGATAATGTAAATTTATAATAATGTGTAGCCAAACCATCTTAAGCAATCCCAAATTTTGAGAAATTAACAATAAAAAAAAGTAAAAAAGAATAAAAAGGACAACAACAAGAATTAAACTATAAGTCAATGAAAGGGAAAAAACAATGAGGTCGATACTATCAACAACTGATTCGACAACATCAAATGTTGCTACATATTTGCCATCATCGTCTTCTAACAATGATGCAGATTGTTAGGTGATGAAAGATGATTACGACAGTAATTATGAAGGCCAAGAGTCTGCACCAACATTACGTAAAAACACGTAGATATTAAACCAAAACACAGCCGGTGCATCGCACGGGTTCATAAGGCCTCGTTTAGTGAATGATTAATATGTCCACAAAACTCAAAATTTTACTTATAAATAGACGTCTTTGCTTTCATAAAAAAATATACAAGTTCATTGTTTTCTCTATTCTGTTCTCATATTTTCTCTATTTCTCTCGAAGTCTATAATACATTATCTATACGATGTCTCAATATCTTTAAAATGATTTAAGATCATTTGAGGATCAAACCTTTTTTACATACCAAGGGACTAATCTCCACCCTCCAGCTTTCCTCCATCTTTATTTGATCTAATGGATGAGATTAATCCAAACAATTTAAAAAACTCACTTTCATCATTTTTTTCAAATATCAATATCTTTCAAACCGTTAATCGTTAAGTCAAAAAAAATATACCGTTACGACGAGTATTTAATTATCTTTCTATAGATAGGCAATTTGATATATTTTCGACAATTTTTTTTTCCGCTTTTTTCACGTTTTTTTTTCGTGGCCGAAAAAATCACATGTGATATATCATATATGATATTACATATCATATGTAATATCATATATGATATATCACATGTGATTTTTTCGGCCACGAAAAAAAACATGAAAAAAAGAATTTTTTTTTTGTCGAAAGTATATCAAAGTGCCCATCTATAGAAAGATAATTAAATGCTCGTCGCGATGGTGTAATTATTTTCGCTTAACCATTAACGGTTTAAGAGATATTTAAATTATAAAAAATGTGTGAAATATTAAATGCTTTTAATCTCAATCATTGATTTCTTTTTGGATGGATGGTGGGAATGAGTCCTTTGGTATGTAAGAAAAGTTTGGTATTTAATATAATTCTACTCCTTTAAAATTTTGATCGAAGAATAATTTATTATTCATGTGAGCATCAATCACTTATCCACCTTCGAAGAGAAAATGTATCTCTTTAATTTTGATTCTTTCCCTGAAACAAAATTGACAGGAAAATTGTTTTCTAAGGATCGTAATTTTAGGAGGTGTGAAAAGTAGAATTTGTAAGCTTTTAATTTGTGAAAGTAGAACTTTAACTTTTTAATTTGTGAAAAGTAGGACCGTAATTTTTTTAAAGTAACAAAAATAGGCCTGTAACTTTTTAAAATAGCAATTTAAGGCCAAATCAAGCCCAGATTGCCCTCCTGCGGGCTTAAATTGCACATGTGGAAATTTTTATTAATATAAACATACTTTTAAATTCTACGTCATTTTTTATTAATTTTATTTTTTTAAAGTTAAATTTCATGTCATTTTTTTAAAGTTTTTTTTGACAAGATAATGAAAAATGTGTTTTTGGACAACTAATCTTGTCGTTTTTTTTAAATTGCACATATTTTGTTCTTTTTTGGACATTCCACCTGTTTAATTACTGTAAATAAAAGTAATCTTTTGCAACAATTAAAATATAAAATACAACATAAAAAACTAAATAAACTCGTTTTAGTCATTTCGTTAAGTATATTTATTTTATTATTTTAAAATAATACTCCTTCCGTCCACCAAGTTAGTGCACACTTGAGAGTGGAACGGGTTTTAATAAAAAGGTATGATGTGTGTTTAGTTAGTTGAGAAAGGGTCCCACTTATTATTTTGATATGTTACTTAATGTAGAGATGTTAAACGGGCTCGGGCCCGTAGGGATGGCCCGTTTAACCCGCCAAAAAACCGGGTTAGGGCCGATATTTCCTAGCCCGTTTAAATCCGGGTTTTTTTGGCCCGGACCGTTTAGCCCGGCCGTTAGGCTAGGGCTAGCTAAAAGCCCGCTATATATATATATATATATATATTAATATTATATATATACACTATATTAATATATATACACTATATTAATATTATATATATAATATATATTAATGTTATATATAATATATATTATTACTGTATTTGTTAATATAGTGTGTATATATATATACATAAAAGTGTATTTTTTGTTATATTTATTATAGTATAGTTGTTACTATATATATAAAATATATTGTTATTTTTTTTTACTTATAAAAAAATAAAAAATAGATTTTTTAAATATTTAGCCCGTTTAGCCCGTTTAGCGAAACCCGTTAGGTTAGGGTTAGGGTTAAGCCAATATTTCCTGGCCGTTTAAATCAGAACTTTTTCTTGGACCGTTTAGCCCGAAACCGCTAGGGCTAGCCCGTTTAACATCTCTAACTTAATGTGTATATGATGATTCCTTAATTATTCTATAATCAAATTACAATATTTAAACTAATTCTTTTTTAATTATTGAATAGTGGTAAAAATAAACGACAATATTTAATTAATAAATTGATCAATATTTAATTAAAAATGAACATATCAATATTTAGATGAAAGAATAACAAAAATAAAATTAATTGGAGAAAGGGATGACTACCGAATTGTGGATCCAAAAAACTAGTTGTACACACAAACCAAGAAAATTTGTGGGAAACTTGACAAAATTTTCACTATTTCCACCATTACCCACCAAATCTTGCTAATTTTGGACTTCTGATACACTATAAAAATAATCACTACAAAGACTCTTCATTCACTACAAACACAAAGCAATAAATGAGATCTTCAACATGGGAGAATCAAAGAGCAAGAAGAACAATTATTAGCAATGATAAGAGAAATCAGGTAGCACAATGTAATATCCGCATTTTTCTTTCCCTTGTATTTTCATTTCCGGTGTATTTTTCGATTATAGTAACCCTCGTGTATCTTTCAGTGTATTTTTCCTGTCATCTATCGATCTGATTCTCGTTATTGTTGTGCGGAACCGCCGTTTCGGGGTTGCCGTGGGTCCATCTCGTGTTATTGTTTCCCCGATATTGATTCATATTGCTTTCATTCTCTTCCCGGATCATTTTTCATCATTTTTGGACCGTAAGGGGGGTGTGGGCCGCGACACAAGGAGTGTGCGCCGCGGCACACACATTTTTCGATTTTGGCGAGCGGATCGTGCCGTGTGCCGCGGAACACCGTCGGGGCGGCACCTGCTGAGGCTTGCCGCGGCACACGCTGGCCGCCGCTGCTGCGAATCACCGCCGATTTTGGGCTTGTGCCGCGGCACACTTCGGCTGCGCCGTGGCACACCATGCGGTCAACTGTATAATCTTGTTCTTATTAGACGAGATCGGCCATTCCCCTCATTTCTTCACCTGCGCGCGAGAGAGAGAGGATTAAGGGGGAGAACTTCTCAATCATTCATCAATTGGGGGTTGATTTTCATCATTCTCCTTCGGTTGTGAGGCCCGGATAATCAATCTAACGCGTGTTCTACGGATCATAGTACTTGAATCTCCAAAGGTAATATCTCTTAGAACCCTATTTTCGAATAATTTGGGGGTTTTGGGATTTTCTTTCGATTCGTTCCGTTTTGTTGGTGGATTCATGATGAATACGATTAATATTGTTAGTATCTTTAGCTTTCCTACGGATTCATGGATATTTTGTGGGTTTTTACGGAATCGAGAGGGTTTGGTTGTGGTCCGCCCTCGTTGTTATTTTTGGTACGAATATACATGAATCGTAGGCGGGTTTTCAGGTGTATTTAATTTCCGTATTCGTCTAGAGTTGGTTGTGATTATGTTATTCGAATCGTTAGGTTCATTTCCGCCGGTTCCTCGCGGTCGTGTTCGATTCTTCCTTTCCGTTCGTATCACCGTTTATTAACCGAGGCAAGTACCCTTATGAACTTACATTCTTGACATAATAGTATTGTGTGAGAGATGGTGTGTGTGTGTGTGTATGCTCACTACGGGTTAGATCCGACGGGGTCTCGGTAGGGGTCCACAGAGACGTGGATCGATGAGCTTGCTTTTAACCACTACGGGTTAGATCCGACGGGGTCTCGGTAGGGGTCCACAGAGACGTGGATCGACGGTTGATTGTGGTGCATTTTACAAATGTGATTTGATTATGGCATTTCCGGAAATGAGTGTTTTGGAACTATGTTTTCTTAATTGCATGCATTACTATGTGTAAGATGTAAGTTGTTCATTTGGTTACTTGTACTAGCGTAATTGCTAACCCCTCTGGGGACCCGTTTTGGGGAAATTCGTTTTATGAATTTCAGGTCAGGTTCATTCAGACGATGGTCTTTGGACCAGTATGCGGATGATGGCCGTGTGTGATGATTGTGCACGAGTGGTGTCTTATTGCTTCTATCTTTTTACCTTTTGTGGTCTTTAAACTAATAGAAGTACTCGAGTACTTAAGAATTTTTACTTGTCGGGATTGTATTGTTATTTATTATGGTTGTGTCGGATTATGGTGTTATGTTAGACCGGTTGAACCGGGTGGATTATTTTGTTGGGCGTCTTTATGACGAGGTATTTTTCTGTTGTTTCTGTGAGTCGATGAGTTTGATGCTTGTTCAGCCTGGTGGGTCCCATATAGGGATTCACGGCGCTGTAATATACCTCGGATATCCTGAGGGTGTTACGGAAAATGGTATCAGAGCTAGGTTTATGGATACCTAGGCTTGTCGGTTTATTGGGTCTTGTTGTATTTTGTTTTGCACATCATCATCACGCTGCCATAATTCCGGTACTACTAGTGCCCGTAAGTTTTCTTTCCTCTGTCCCTTATACTCTTGTATCGTACCTTTGATTCTCGATTTGTGATCGTTCTTTTCTTGTACTTACCATCATATGGCTTTTGCTACCTATTTAACTCCAGTATGGATGCTAGAAGAGGTCGTGGTCGTGGTCGCGGTAGTGGTCGTGGACGCGGCCGGGGACGTGGGGCAGCCGGTGGGGCGGCCACGTCGCAGTCTTCGGGAGCCAGCAGTACCGGCGACTGTCACAGTCATGATTCTTCTCAGGAGCGCGCCGACCTTGGTATTGCGGCGGTTATGCAACAAATGGTTAACCAAATGGCGGCAATAGCTCAGGCGGTTCAGAACCCGGATCCGGCCCATGCTAATCGGGGCGGATCGGATCGTTGGCTTCAGGATGTCATCAAGATGCATCCTCCTCAGATTTCGGGAGCTTCAGACCCGATCGGCTGGGAAGGATGGATCAAGGAGATATCTAAAGTCTTCACTGCTACCAACTGTCCCGAGGACCGTAAAGTCCCTATTGCTCAATACTTTCTCACAGGGGACGCTACGGATTGGTGGGAGGCCGTTGGGCCCAAAGACCATGTTGCTTCGTGGACCGAATTCCAAGGACTGATGAAGACTGAATATTGCCCGTGGCCGGTCAGACAGGCTCGAGTACATGCTTTCTATGATGCTCAACCACGGGATATCCCCGTATCTCAGGCTATTGCCGATTTTAATAAGGAGTTGGGTTATGTGAAGACCCAAGTTGTCGAGGAGAGCGACAAAATTTTCCATTTTTCCAGACAGATGAAATTGTCGATTCGGGACTACATGTCGGGGCTCGTCTGTACTACCTTGAAGGATTATCAGAGTAGGGCCCTTGCTTACGATATGTCAGTGATAGCTAGCGAGGCGGCCCGCGAGAGCAAGAAGCAGAAGTCCGCTGGGAATTTTTTGGGCCACAAGGGAGGGGGTCAGCAGAAATCCCAATCTGCTAACTTCCCATGGCGGTGGTCCGGCTCGTTCACTGGGTCCTCGTGGAACTACCGGTGCTCCTTTCCGTGATGTGAAGTGTTTCAATTGTGTCCGTATAGGCCACGTCGGTCGTACTTGTTTGAGCCCTTTCTCGACGTGTAATGAGTGTGGCAGTAGGTCACAAGGTGCTTCTGTCTTTGAGAGGGAGAAAATCCTTGGTGCCCGGGCTTCCATTCCAGCGCCTAGGGAACCAAGTGTGAATCAAGGATCGTTTGCTCCTCAATCTCCGCCGAGTGCTAGTCGGGGGAGAGGTCGGGGTCAGCCCTCTAAGGGGGGAGCTTCCAGCGTCGGCTCAGCCCACCCGCATATCTATGAGATGCGGAGAGCCGATGATCCAGCGGCTACCGTGGCGACAGGTACCGTTCATATTCTTTCTCATCCTGTCAGTGTGCTTTTCGATTCTGGTGCTACGCATTCGTTCATATCTCTGGATTATATGCGCCGTTTGAGTCTCGACTGTTTGACGCCTTGTGAGCCCTTCATCGTTAAGCTTCCTAGCGGTGATCGGATCGTTGGTGATCAGGAGGTTCGAGACTGCTCTGTATTTATTTGTGAAAGGGCTTGGCCCTCTAATCTTATTGTTGTGGGTATTGAGGGTGAGGACTTAATTCTCGGGGATGATTGGCTCGAGCGGCATGGTGCAATCATGAACTACCGCACGAGAATCATCACTATGTTAGCCGAGGACGGCACAGAGCACTCTTTCGCCGGGCGAAAGAGGGGGAACCAGAAATTCGTTATTAACGCCTTGAAGGCGATGAGACTCCTGCGAAAGGGGTATACTGGCTATTGGTGCTACGCCTTGAAGGCGGAGAGTGGTGGAGTCGAGCTTTCATCGATTCTAATCGTTAGTGAGTTTCCTGATGAGTTACCGGGATTGCCACCGGATCGTGAGGTCGAGTTTGCTATAGAGTTAGATCCAGGCGCGGCTCCTATTTCGAAGGCGCCCTATCGCATGGCACCTTCAGAGATGTCCGAGTTGAAGAAGCAGTTGAGTGAGCTTTTTGAGTCGGGGTATGTTCGACCGAGCGCCTCGCCTTGGGGCACACCGGTCCTGTTTGTACGGAAGAAGGATGGTTCACTACGTTTGTGTATCGACTATCGCGAACTAAACAAGGTAACCATCAAGAACAAGTATCCTTTGCCGAGAATTGATGACTTGTTCGACCAGTTGCAGGGAGCTGCGGTATTCTCGAAGATAGATTTGAAATCGGGGTACTATCAGCTCCGAGTGAGAGAGTCCGATGTGCCGAAAACAGCTTTTCGGACGAGATACGGACATTATGAGTTTGTAGTTATGCCGTTCGGGTTAACTAATGCGCCGACGGTGTTCATGCACTTGATGAACAAAGTCTTTATCGAGTATTTGGATAAGTGTGTCGTCGTCTTCATTGACGATATTCTTATTTATTCGAGGAACGAGGAAGAGCATGCCCATCATTTGTGGGTAGTGTTAGACATTTTGAGGGCCGAGCAACTCTATGCGAAGTTCTCGAAATGTGAATTCTGGCTGAAGGAAGTGATGTTTCTAGGTCACGTGATTTCAGCCGAGGGGGTTCGTGTAGATCCGCAGAAGATCGAGGCAGTGTTGGATTGGGCACCGCCCAAGAATGTGAGAGAACTCCGTAGTTTCTTGGGTTTGGCTGGCTACTATCGTAGGTTCGCCGAGGGATTCTCGAAACTAGCTCGGCCACTCACGCAGTTGCTCTAGAAATCCGAGAAGTTCGTTTGGAATGACGAAAGACAGTCGAGTTTTGAGGAACTGAAGAAACGTTTAACTTCAGCCCCGGTTTTGACGTTGCCATGTGGCAACGAGGGTTTTGCCGTTTATAGCGATGCTTCGGGTCAGGGTCTTGAATGCGTATTGATGCAGCACGGCAAGACCATTGCCTATGCATCGAGACAGTTGATGCCGTATGAGCTGAATTACCCTACTCATGATTTGGAGTTAGCGGCGGTGCATAAGGCGTTGGGTACCCATTTGCGTTTGAGTACCTCTTTTCATCCCCAGTCAGATGGACAGTCGGAACGCACTATCCAGACGTTCGAGGATTTGTTGCGTGCTTGTGCTCTTGATTGGAGCAGTAACTGGGAGGAGCATTTGCCGTTGATCGAATTCACATACAACAACAGTTGGCACGCGTCGATTCGGATGGCACCGTATGAGGCACTTTATGGGCGGCGATCTCGATCACCGATTTGTTGGAATGAGGCGTCCGATTTGGTCGGGACTGAGCCGGATGTCGTTTTAGAGACGAGACGGAAGATAGAATTAATTCGGGAACGGATGTTGACTGCCCAGAGTCGACAAAAGTCGTATGCCGACGTCCGTCGTCGACCTTTGGAATTCGAGGTGGGAGACCACATTCTACTAAAGGTGTCGCCGACGAAGGGAGTTTTTCGTTTCGGGAAGAAAGGAAAGTTGAGTCCGAGATTTATTGGACCCTTTGAGATCCTCGAGCGAGTCGGTGAGTTGGCATACCGTCTGGCGTTACCTCCGGCCTTGAGTCATGTTCATAGCGTTTTTCATGTTTCCCAGCTGAGGAAATATGTCCCGGATCCTAGTCACGTCATCGATTATGGCGAGATTGATGTCGCTGAAGATATTACTTTTGAGGAGCGTCCTTTGAAGATTTTGGAGCATCGTGAGAAACGACTGAGGCATAAGACCATCCCTTTGGTCAAAGTGCAGTGGTCGAGACACGGTGTCGAGGAGGCAACTTGGGAAACCGAGGATAGCATGCGTGCTAGGTATCCTGAGTTGTTTGTTTCTTAAGTTTCGGGACGAAACTTATTTTTAGAGGGGTAGAATGTAATATCCGCATTTTTCTTTCCCTTGTATTTTCATTTCCGGTGTATTTTTCGATTATAGTAACCCTCGTGTATCTTTCAGTGTATTTTTCCTGTCATCTATCGATCTGATTCTCGTTATTGTTGTGCGGAACCGCCGCTTCGGGGTTGCCATGGGTCCATCTCGTGTTATTGTTTCCCCGATATTGATTCATATTGCTTTCATTCTCTTCCCGGATCATTTTTCATCATTTTTGAACCCTAAGGGGGGTGTGGGCCGCGGCACAAGGAGTGTGCTTGCGGCACACATTTTCCGATTTTGGCGGCGGATCTGCCGTGTGCCGCGGCACACCCGTTCGGGGCCGCGGCACACTGCCGAGGCAGTGCCGCGGCACACCCATCCGGGCCGCGGCACACTCGTGTGGCATCTTCGACCAAAACCCGACTGTACCGGGTGCCGTGGCACACGCTGGCCGTGCCGCGGCACACTGCCGAATCCTGGGAGTAGTTTTTGGGCTTGTGCCGCGGCACACTTCGGCTGCGCCGCGGCACACCATGCGGTCAACTGTATAATCTTGTTCTTATTAGACGAGATCGGCCATTCCCCTCATTTCTTCACCTGCGCGCGAGAGAGAGAGAGGATTAAGGGGGAGAACTTCTCAATCATTCATCAATTGGGGGTTGATTTTCATCATTCTTCTTCAGTTGTGAGGCTCGGATAATCAATCTAACGCGTGTTCTACGGATCATAGTACTTGAATCTCCAAAGGTAATATCTCTTAGAACCCTATTTTCGAATAATTTGGGGGTTTTGGGATTTTCTTCCGATTCGTTCCGTTTTGTTGGTGGATTCATGATGAATACGATTAATATTGTTAGTATCTTTAGCTTTCCTACGGATTCATGGATATTTTATGGGTTTTTACGGAATCGAGAGGGTTTGGTTGTGGTCCGCCCTCGTTGTTATTTTTGGTACGAATATACATGAATCGTAGGCGGGTTTTCAGGTGTATTCAATTTCCGTATTCGTCTAGAGTTGGTTGTGATTGTGTTATTCGAATCGTTAGGTTCATTTCCGCCGGTTCCTCGCGGTCGTGTTCGATTCTTCCTTTCCGTTCGTATCACCGTCTATTAACCGAGGCAAGTACCCTTATGAACTTACATTCTTGACATAATAGTATTGTGTGAGAGATGGTGTGTGTGTGTGTATGCTCACTACGGATTAGATCCGTCGGGGTCTCGGTAGGGGTCCACAGGGACGTGGATCGACGAGCTTGCTTTTAACCACTACGGGTTAGATCCGACGGGGTCTCGGTAGGGGTCCACAGAGACGTGGATCGACGGTTAATTGTGGTGCATTTTACAAATGTGATTTGATTATGGCATTTCCGGAAATGAGTGTTTTGGAACTATGTTTTCTTAATTGCATGCATTACTATGTGTAAGATGTAAGTTGTTCATTTGGTTACTTGTACTAGCGTAATTGCTAACCCCTCTGGGGACCCGTTTTGGGGAAATTCGTTTTATGAATTTCAGGTCAGGTTCATTCAGACGAGCGGGTGCTGGACCAGTATGCGGATGATGGCCGTGCGTGATGATTGTGCACGAGTGGTGTCTTATTGTTTCTATCTTTTTATCTTTTGTGGTCTTTAAACTAATAGAAGTACTCGAGTACTTAAGAATTTTTACTTGTCGGGATTGTATTGTTATTTATTATGGTTGTGTCGGATTATGGTGTTATGTTAGACCGGTTGAACCGGGTGGATTATTTTGTTGGGCGTCTTTATGACGAGGTATTTTTCTGTTGTTTCTGTGAGTCGATGAGTATGATGCTTGTTCAGCCTGGTGGGTCCCATATAGGGATTCACGGCACTGTAATATACCTCGGATATCCTGAGGGTGTTACACACAATTCCTTCTTCAAAACTATAGCAATGGAGCTGTTCGTCGAAAAGCACAAAGTGAGGCAGCTATCAAATTTGGGTTCAGCAGAAGAACAATATGCAGCATATGGAAGGAAGCAAAGCAGCAAATGGAATCTGGAAATCCTGTGCACTTGCTGTCAAAGAAAAAAGGGGCAAAACATAAAGATAAAATTGTTATTGATGAAGAGAGAATAAAGCAACTGTCAGTGCTTCAAAGATCCTCCATAAGGAAAATGGCTCCAAGAGTAGGTGTTGGTAAATCAACCTTATGGAACTGGATCAAGCTCAAACAATTAGTGCCACATACAAATGCTATAAAACCACAACTTTCAGAGCCAAACAAACTTGCAAGACTCAAATTTAGTTTGAGCCAACTGAACTTTGATAACCAAGCAGGAAACAACATAAAGTTTGACTCGATGCACAATACCATTCATATTGATGAAAAGTGGTTTTATATGACAAAAACCACAGACAGGTACTATCTTTTACCATCAGAAGTTGAACCATATAGATCATGCCAATCGAAAAGGTTTATAACAAAAGTGATGTTCATGTGTGCTATTGGGAGACCACATTTCCAAGATGATGGTGCAGTTACATTTGATGGGAAATTGGGTATTTTTCTATTCACAACAAAGCAGCCAGCAAAGAGGAACTCCAAAAATAGAGATAAAGGAACATTGGAGACCAAACCGATTCAATCCATAACAAAAGAAGTCATCAAAGATTGCATCATAAATCAGGTAATATATCACCACAATAGCATTTCTAGTAATGTTTTTATTTAACTATCAAAATGCAATATTCATCATTTAGTATATACAGATTATTCCAGCAATCAAAGCTAAATGGCCAAGCACTTCAAGTAAAAACATTGTCATTCAACAGGACAATGCTAAACCACATATCAATGGGGATGATTTAGAGTTTCTAGCAGCAGCAAATTCAGATGGATTCCACATGAAATTGGTATGTCAACCACCCAATTCCCCAGACACAAACATCAATGATTTGGGAGTTTTCAGAGCCATACAAAGTTTGCAATATGTGAAGCTAGCAAAGAATGTGGATGATCTTGTAAGAAATGTGGTGTCTTCATTTGAAGAACTCACACCATGAACTCTGAACTCAGTTTTTTTAACATTAAAGGGTGTTATAATGAAATCTTTAAGGTGAAAGGGGGAAACAACTACAAAATCCCACATATTAATAAGGCAAGACTGTTGAGACTAGGACAACTGCCAGAGAGTATTGAAGTTGAGGAGGACTTGGTAAGAGAATGTGTTCATTACTTGAGACTGCCTGAAAATGTTGCAGGTTCAAGTTATGATATTGCCCCTGGAATGAATTATTTTCGCTATGAGTAAATGGGAAGGCTGCGAGTAAAGAGGCAGAAGAATGCAGCAAGTTCATCTTAAAGCTAGGATAACAAATATGAGTTCAGTTTAGTTCATTTTTTTATACACAGTCTTTTTAAACTAGGGTATGCTGATGAACTCATGCATTTGTATCCTTAATTTGCTATGTAATGACTCTTTTATATCCTTATTTTGCTTGTAATGGCTCATTTTAATTTATAAAGTCTCAGCTAGTATATGATCATACAAAGTTTGCATCATAGATCCAGTACATGCAATAGGCGCATACAATAAAACATGCTTACATTAGAGAAGTGCAGACATGGCTGGACACTGAATTGCCAGTAACTCTAGGTACCGTTTTTTCATTTCTAGCGACCATTTTTTTTCTAGGCCAATCAAGTGTCGGTGTAGTATCTGTCATCTCCACGTCGTGCACGGCATACTTAGGTGCCCCCGGGACCACCATCTCAGAATAACCATCTTCGTCGGACCATTCTTGTTCAGATTCAAGCGTAGTTGGGTAAGGACCATAGTAATAAGTTGGGTAAGGATCGAATATGAGGTTTGTGTAGAACTCAAACCCCCACTCAGACATTTCGGTGGAGATGAAGAAAATAGGGGCTAGGGCTTGGTGGAGAAGAAGAGCAGGTGTTCGGTGGAGATAAAGAAAATAGGGGCTAGGGCTTGGTGGAGAAGAAGAGCAGGTATTCGATGGAGATGAAGAAAATAGGGGCTAGGGCTTGGTGGAGCTTGGTGGAGAAGAAGAGCAGGTATTCGGTGGAGATGAAGAAAGTAGGGGTTAGGGTTGGTGGAGAAGAAGAGCAGGTATGGCGAGAAGAATAGCGGCTAGGGATAGATTAGTGTTAAGTTAATGGACATTAAGTAAGTAGTAATTAAAAAAAAGTGGGCCATGTATTTTTTTTTGTAAATAAGTGTATGAAATGAGGGTAAAATAAGAAAAAATTGTGTCCAAAAATAGAAAGAATGGAGTGTGCACTAACTTGGTGGACGCCCTTAAATGGAAAACTGTGCACTAACTTGGTGGACGGAGGGAGTATTATATTACATATTATATTGATTAATTATATTTTTAAATTGTATTTAATAGAAGAAAATTATTTTCCAGCTTGCATAATTTCGTTTCAATTTTTATACAAACTTCTCCATATTAATTATAATTTCTTTATGTTCTAAAAAAAAAATTCAATGGTTAAATTTAAAATTTTGCCCCTCGTGGGCCTATTCTAAGGAAAAAAAATATTTTTAATGGTTAAATTTAAAAATTATAACCATTAAATTTAAAATTAAATATTTTTAATTTATATAACAAGGCTATATTGGTCTCCCTTTAAATTAAAAACTGATAATAAGATATATAATTATGATATTATTATAATGGGACATATTTATAAATTACCCATTAATTTGTGATATATTATACAAATTCCCTTTTAATTTAGTATTTTTTTTGAAATATTATTTGTCTGAATTTTTTTCTAAAAAATTCCCATGAATGTATTATTTTTCTGAATTTTATTATTTTTAGAACATAAAACATAAAAAATTATAATAAGAATTTAACTTTAAAAAAATAAAATCAGTAAAAAATGACGTAGAATTTAAAATATGTTTATATTAATAAGAAATCCCACATGTGCAATTTGAGCCCCGCAAGAGGGCAATCTGAGCTTAATTTGGCCTTCAATTGCTATTTTAAAAAATTACAGGCCTATTTTTGCTACTTTTAAAAAGTTACGGTCTCTTTTTCACAGTAGAAAGTTACTGATCTACTTTTCAAGTAGAAAATTACTGATCTCTTTTCTTTTCCTAAAGTTAGGATCCTTAAAAAACATTTTTCCCCAAAATTGACATGCATGTGCATTACACAAGTATCCTAATAATCTCTTTCTTCGATCAGACGGAAAAAAATTATTTATACATAGAGTTTGGTAATGCATGATCTTTCTAGGAAAACCTTTTATTCACGGTCAATTTATTTAGATTCAGTTATATTTAGTTGAATACAGGCGTAGTATAATTCATATTTAACATTGTGTTACACATATAATTTAATTTCTATCACCATCATATATAGAAAATATATATACATGATGATCTTGAAATTTTATCAAATTATCTTCGTCCTTGTTTCACGAAGAAACACAATCTAACAACGATTAGTAGTCCAGAAGATTATTAACACAACACTATCTCGTTATATTTAATTCAGTATGGTGTGTTCCTAATGAACACTATGAGATCTAAAAATGTGTATAAATTCCTAATGAAAAACACAAAATATTCCCGAAGAATATTTTATGTGCTCCAAAAGAAGCAACTTTTTTCTGATTTATTCAGTTATTTCATGTATTGTTTAATTTTTGTAATATTTTATTTCCTCATCTAAATTTCATTACTTAAAATTGCTGCTTCCGAAGCAGCACAATTAATTTTAATATTCTTGAAGAATATTACTTAGTCTAAATGAATAATTCTCATTTACACCTAACAAAACCAATATCGGCACTTTAGCCAACAGTCAGACGTCGTCGGCTAAAGTCAAATGTCGTCGGCTAAAGTATTCGGCTGTTGGGTAAAGTCCGGTCAGTCGAGGTATGTGTTTAGCCGATGACTTTTGAGGATGGTCTTTGGCTATACTACGGACTTTAGCCGACGACACGGAAGTTGTCGGCTAAGACTGGCCAAGTTTAGCCGACGACTGAACTGCTATCAGCTAAACTCCACCTGTCTTAGCCGACGAACGAGATGTTGTCGGCTCAACCGAGAAGATCGTCGACTGAGTTGTATTTTATATATAAGAAAAATAGCCAACGGTTTGTGCAATTGTCATCTGCTAGAGTCCCTATAGAAAAAATAATTTTCGCCAATTTTGAAATCCCAAAATCTATTTTTTTAACCTGTGTATTCCATATGCATAGTACAATATTAACCAACCATAACCACAATCATCATACATAAATATACCAAAAATAATATTTATACACCAACATTATAAAAACTACACTATATCAGCATATCACGTACTAACATCAAGAAATTATTATAAACACCAACATTAATGAACACAAGTATAAATAAACAAATATTTAGCATAAATATGCCAACAATACTATTAGCACAACTAAAATCAACATAAATTAATTAAATTCTTAAAGACAGATGAAGGATTACTGCCACCTTGCATGTCGTCGTTTCGAGGCTATGAAGAAGAGTTGGGAGTTTGTAATTGAAGAACTAAGGTGGTGGTGGTGTCTAAAGTCCCGATTGAATCACTGTCTGAGTCAAGGATATCATATAATGCATCATAACCTGCTGATGAGACAGCAAGTCATGTTGAGCCTTCCTTTGCTCTCCCTGGAATTTCTCGAATTGCTCTTCAGCCTTCCTTTGCTCCTCAAATCGGAGCTCCCTCTCGATCCTCAATTTCTCATCTAGAAAGGTTTTTCGAGTGTTGCCCAATTGACTACGCCGAAAGCCTATGGTATCCTTCAACAATCTGTGGTCTTTAGCTCCCATAATCGGTACGGAAATGACTCCCATTAGGAGGGTAAATGTTAGCCTCAACCCTAGCCCTAACGTAAGGATCTGCCTAATCAACGTCTCTGACGGATAAATCGAGGCGGATTTCGTCTAAATCCGGATGCTCCTCTCTCACAGTATGTCAATATCCTATGAGACTCCTCCCTCATCTCTCCTATTTAAGTTAGAACAATAAATAACCGAACATTAATAAATTTCAGATAAGATATCATTGCAGTACTAAATATTTACTTTAGGATACATTTACAACTTACATGTTCATACAGAAGGTTCAGATATGCCTTCCGAGACACATAAACAAAGACATTAGCCAGATTTTCATCAGAAGTGGCCTCATGAGAAACTCTCACTAATGACTGGAACCTAAGGTGTGGTGCTCCGTCAGACCCTTATGGTTAGCCATATTAGTCGAACTGCTCGCCTACAGATAGAAACATATAATATTCATTTGATAATAAACAACAATTACCACAAATAAGTTTCATACACGTTACAGGTCTTTAAACAACAATTACATAATGTAATATTTATTTATCAATTACATACAATATAGTCCGGGTCTCTAAAATGGGCGCATAGCCACTTTTGCTCATACTTCCGATAGTTGAACTCATCGGGAGTAGCCTCGCGGGTATTACTCCAAGCTGACCAAAATATGTGTAGTTCATTCTTCCAAGATTTATACCTATAACACACATTTATAAATGATAAACAATCACATAAAATTTCTCAAATAGTTACTCAACTACGTATTGTAAAAATTACTTACTTGGTTGCTTGCACCTCATCACACCCAATATATAGTAGGAATGAAAGAACATCAAACCACACCTACAATTAACATAAAGGAATATATATTACTAAATTTATTCTAAATTTAAATACAAAAAGCATCCTTCGTAATTGATATATAAATTTACAGATATAGCATTGTTTAATGCATCCTTCACGCACAGTGGTACATCCTTTCACTCAGCCCACAATATCAGAACCCTAGCTAGTAAACATTACGACCATATGTCGTACAAGCATCAAAAGACAAATTAGGTCGTCGATACTTTTTATCTGCTACTATCTTGTGGCGGATATATTTTGCCAATGTATGAGTCATGTTGGCCACAGTATACAATATACATCTTAGAAGGGGGGTTGAATAAGTTGTACTCTTTTTTGAAGTTTAAGTTTGTGCAGCGGAAGTCTAAAACTTAGTTGCCGTAAATACAGCAATTGAGTAATCTTTTGTAGCTTGTTGCTTACATGGTTTTCAAGATAAATATACTAAAATCAAAGGCAGCAGGAAAACAATAAGGACATAAAGTAATGACACATAGTTTAATATGGTTCAAGGTAATCCCTCTACGTCCACAGGTCATCCACAGAGGAGTAAGAAGTTTATAAAAATCAAGGCATACACAACTGTATGATTTTAACGAAACTCATCGTTGTATCATTCACACAGATTGATACAGCAGACTGTAGCTTGAGCCGGTCACACAGATTGGCTTTGGACTTCTTCGACTCGCTTCTTCTCACACAGATTGAAGCTTCATACTGAACTCTATTCTTCCTACATAGGTCGGAATAGCTTGACTTAGTCCACACAGGGATAAGGATCTCAACAGTAGGTTTTTGAAGTATCACGAATTGAACAGCAGCTGTAGGCTTCGTAAGCTTCGCTGTAGATGTGCTGTTCTTTGTTGAGGACTTGGATATTTCTTCACTCAAGATATATGCTATATGCTTGAAGAAATATATTGCTCTTTTTTAAAGTAAATACACAGTGTGTGCCTTAGTCTACAGGCTATTGGGCTTCTCCCAACTAGTATAGGGCTAGGCCTGTTAGAATGTTCCAGAATATGTAATCTCTCCCTATTTAAAGGGACCATATTAATGAGAATATAGACCTTCTTCTGCCCTAATTCTTGTCTTACTTGCTTTTACTACAACACTCTTTAGATTATAAGCTTGATGTTCAGTCTAGCAGATGTTCAGTTTTCAGTAGTTCTTCTGAGCAATATACTCTTGCTTGGGCTATTTATAACCTTGGAAATAGATCCATTATAAATGTAGCCGTTGGCTAGTTGGTGAGGTTTAGACAACTCAGATTAGCGGCTTAAGAATATTTGAATTAAATATATTTTGCATTTAATGCTTCTAACATTATCTTTGATCCACATTAAATGCTCTTCTGTGTGTAGTCTTTTCGACTGCATTAAATATTGTCCTGTCAGCATTAAATGATACTTTAAAACCGTAAATACTTTATGAATAAATTTTTTTATTTCACAACGTTTTAAAGTTCCTTCTAAGTCCAGTTGGTTTTGTGTTTTACTTTTCCAAAGTAAAACACCTACTGCATTGTCTGTTGTAGCCAACGTCTTCTTTTGTTTTACCCTGAAGGCTTAGCTGTAAGATTTATCTTCTTTGGTCGCTGTATGATTTTGAGCTGTAAGGACAGGCTGTAGGGAGCATTTATCAAAATACAGGGTATTGTTTTTCGCAACAATTTCCCCCCTTTTTGATAATGCCAAAACCCTTTAAAGAACATGAGGCTATCTTCAAGTCTTCTGTTGAATGATCTGATCTTTGAGACTTAGACTAAAATTTGAACGGCTCGCAGGCAAGTTCTAAAATTTTAAATCCTACAAGGCCAATTGTATTACAACTTAAATTATGATTGGATCATAGGCGCAATCTTACAGTAAGTAATCTTAGTTGAATACAACTTATTCATGAACTGATCGTAGACAAGTTGTTACAGATTGAGACTTAGCAAGGTTTTATACTTAGTAAAAATTTCAATATGAATCATAATCAAAGCAGTAACTGAAGATCACGAGTAATCTTTTGAGGTAAAATAAGATTTTTCATTGATAACCTAGATTACAGTGCTGTTTGGAATTTGAAATAATACATTGGAGAGCATACATGAAAGAAAATAAATACAACTGTCAGAAGTTATCCCTGTAGTGCAGATGCTTCCAAGACTTCTGAGAGGGGTCATGATCGGTTCCTTTCCACCAATTGACTAAGGAGTCTTTGCCTCGGTCCCTACAGCTGCTTTTTCCTTCTTGGGAGACACCGAAAGCGAGAATTCAGTCTTCTGGGTGAGTTATACGATCACCCTTCAAATGTTTACACTTCAGTTTAATTTCTAAGGGAAGATTTCCTTCCGAAAGGAGCCTTGAGAACTCCTTTCCAGCATCCACCTGTAACACCCCCAGAATACATCCAGAAATGTTACACGCCGTAGGCCCTTCTCAAAAGGATCTACAAGGCTAAACTCTACTAGACTACATAATGATTGACCGACCGGGGTCAATCTAAATACAACGCAGACCGACAAGGTCATTAAACAATTAAGAAACAAATGAACTTTACATCTCAATGACAAAAATAAACTTGAACACAGAAAAGAATGACAACTCAATTTAATAAATGAAAACTACACCCATGCAAGGGTGAATACTCGAACGATAGAGAAATACCGACCAAAATGAAACAAAAGAAAAGACTCTGACTCTGGTGTGATTAGTATCATTTGTCCTGCATCTCCTTCCCAGCCAATCCTGTGACTGCTCCCGAGCTGCCAAAACCTGAGCGCATAACAGACACCCACCCCCCGAAAACTCGGGGGTTAGCAAACTGGAATTTTACTAGTGCAAGTACATAATACACAAGATATACGAATAATAATAACACAAAACTCAACAGTCGTGAGACCTTAACACAAACCACGCATTTAAATGGTCAACACAGAATAACATCACATACACAAGGTGAAAGATAATCACATTATCATATTCTCGGAACATAACACCAATGAAACTTTAAACGAGCCCAAGGAGTCAGAAAAATCCCTTTTTATAAAAAGAAAACTATTTTGATAAGAAAGTTTGAAAACATTAATATTGACTCGGGCCATCTTGGGGTTTTGAAAATCAAATGGAAATACTTTAGAAAATACTTCAAAAAGCTCTCGGGTCCTTGACCCAACATGTGGAAAACAATTTGCAAGAAAACCATTACAACGTTATTCAGGGTCCTCGACCCAAATGATAAAACACTATCACAAGCGAATCATTACAATATCTCACGGGGTTCTCGGCCCAATCCAAATAATATCATCACGAGATCAAATCTCAACATCCCACGGGGTCCTCGACCCAATACACACAATAATCAACACAGTACAATCAAAGGCACAACCTCTCATTCGACAAATCCTGCTCAAGACCCCTGATTAATTAACCCTCGGAGATCTTGTCCTTGGTTAATTAACCCTAATACCAACATTTAAAACAAGTTGGAACGAACTCCAGAAACACGAATCGCGGTCTACATCAAGATCAACATTTTAAAACAAGTTGCAAAGATTTAAATTACGAAAATCATTTGGTAACGGGGTCTTAGCTATCACTCAAATATCCGTTACCAATAAGCCTGCCAGGCGCCTCCCTTGCATACCTGTGTACCGGCGTTCACTCCACTATATTGGCCGCCCATTGCACATGTCACCGCGCCGGCGTTCACTCCCATAGGATCCGCCCCTTGCTCGCGGATTAAGTAACACCGGTGTTCACCAATCATATGGAGCCTCTCATTGCAGCGTACACCAGTCCGGAGTGCACGCCCCGTCCTCAGAGGCACCCGGATATGACGTCTCTCATAACAAGTATTCACGTTGTTACAAATACCAAGCACACAGTCAAACGTTGCAACAATTATCAAATCAGTTCATCAATTCACATAATTTATTCGCCAGCACGTAACTACGCAAAATAAACAATAACTCGCACGTTATTCATCAAGACTTAACACATTAAGCCTTCAACACTACCAATCAATACTACATAAATATCCTTATATCGTAACTCAACCGAAAATGCAAACATTACCATATTACCTCTATAAATACTATCCGTACTTTAGTCTAAGTTGAGTACGTCGACTAATATTGGTATGAATCACCCAACATTTATCTCCATATGTATATATATATATGTATATATATACATATATCCACACACATATATATAATATAAATACAGATATTCAAAACATGATTCATACACTTCAGCAACAATGATTTCACGTAATTATAATTCGTATATCAAGGTACTTGCCTTGGTAATCTCTCGCGAATACTCCGGAAATACAGTTGATTGGAACAATCCGGAACCCCAACGGAAATGACGATCGGAAAGGCTCAACACTGGATTATCGTAGGAAATTCGTCCTTAATATCCTATCATTAAATAAACAATCAATAACACGAGGAAAAGCATAGAAAGATGGCCAAACCCTAACTGTTATCTTCGTAACGTACGTTACACACCTACGTAACGTACGTTACGTCTGCACGTTAGCGCACGTAAGCTACAAGGATTAACGCACGCTAAGCATGCATTGGACAGTTCTTCTCAGTTTAGATGACTGCCTTGCTTGAGGGTATAACGTACGTAATGCATAGAGATTAACGTACGTTATATCCGCACATATTATACTCATGTGAATCAGAATGATCCTATGGTGTAGATGTCTACGAATTCCCGGTTAATCCTCCCATCATAAGACTTACTCCAAAACTCGATTATAGATCCTTAAAGGTAGTTCGGAAAATCTGAGGTTGTTATCAACATTAAGTCTATGATCATTATGGAAACACCATATAATACGGTTTATTAATCTCAGAAAACTTACCTTACTTGATCATTATAACAAGAATCGAACTATAATGTTCTTAACTCGGGTAACTAAAGCATGAACATTCCAACTTCCAAAAACATGATGTTCGGATAAAAATCATGTATGGAGCTTAATAATCCCGGTGGTATGTTCATAACATCCTTAAGAATACGAATTCAAGGTTGAGGTAACATTAACATACCTTAATATGAAAGAAACGCAGAGACAAGAGGTAGCATCCAACTCCGATTGCTTGAATGCCAATCCAAGATGTTTCGTATCTTAATTGATCGAGTCTATGTGATCTATAGGTGTTTTAGAGGGCTGGAGACTCTCTAGAAATGAAGGAAGACGAAGTACAAGTGAAAGGGACGAAGTGAAATAAAATGGGGTGTTGTCCATATATATATAATATCTTGAGCTTTACGTACGTTAGCCTTAGCCATTTACGTACGTAATCGACTTAGCGCACGCTACCATTCGTTCTTAGCGTACACTATCGTTCACTGATAGCTTACTGTCTCGTTCTGTACTAGCTTACGTACGTTACACCCTATGCATTATGTACGTAAGCTACACACATTAGCGTACGCTAGTTACAAACCTTAACGTACGTTAACACCCGTTGATCTCAAAACTGTCCAGGTTCATCCGCGGGAATCTTTTCGAGCCCCACCACCAGCCGTCCATGTGCTAGCCAGCCTGTTCAATCATTTACCTCCTTACGTACGCTACGTCTAGCTCGTAGCGTACGCTATCTCTAACTCATAACGTACGCTACGCGTACCTGTTAGCGTGCGTTACGACGTAGTTGCATGTGAAGGATTAAAAGTTGATATTATAATGCATGAGTATGCGAATACCGAAACGATCATACTTCGATTATTGATAGCACCAATTCGAGTAATATAGTGCTCAAATACGGATGAAAATACCCGACAATTTATCCGAATATTACATACTATCCCTCTTAAAAGAAGTTTCATCCCGAAACTTAAAGTAGAGTGGAGGAACAACCAAGGAAAAATAACTACTTGCTCAACCCCAAAACAGCACGAGTGATGCGCGATGCAAGGTTCTAAAAATACAATGATTGGACCTAGGAAGTATCTGGCACGTCAATTGAGGCAATAAATTACAAGTGAACATGAGAAGTTAGATTGGAGAAGTAAAAGCTCACAGAACTAAGGAAATTCACCAGCGGCTCAGACTTACTAAAATTGCGTGTCGAGCTCGACCCACCGTATTCAAGTTCACGACACATTGAAAATATTAACCGCACGAGTGGAAACAAATAGTTTCGAACAAAATTTTGCAAAGATTACGTTCAGACGTGAATAGACCACGATAATTCACGGAGTCTAACAAATCGGCTCTGAAATGTAACACCCCAAACTAGGCGGATATTACAGTGCCGTGGACCCCCGACTGGGACCCACCAGGCGAATGAAAATGAATGAATTACACAGGTAAATGTAGTACCGAACCACATTACAACATCAATTACTCCGATGAGGAGTTTTATACAACACACCCAGGATAAAATAGAATACATGTGTATTTTATGTGACGATAAAATACACAACACTGAATGAAATGAGCATCCAAACGGAATGTCTGCAGCGGAATAAATAAAGGAAACATAAATGACTGAATAAATGATCGAGCAGTGGGGCCCCCTACTAGTATCACTGGGACTCCTCGCCGTCACCGTGCTCTCCCGTGCCTTAGCCTTGCCATGACACAGCAGTATCCCCAACGGGTCGATTACTGAACAACAATCCTCAAGGGTTGAAAATACACAATCATGATATATCTGAAATTATGAATTATCCTGTCGAAACATACGCAATCAAACATGCTATATGAATCGACTAATCAGTACGGCTCAAAGGAATGGCGCCACACTACGTCCGGGATGGAAATGTGTCCGTGCACAAGCCACCAACGAGTATCGATCAAATACACGTGTGGTCTTGTACCTAATCAGTCTCACGAAGCCATCAACTCGTGTGCACAGTCCAATGTGAGGCCACCAACCAACATACGACTATAATGTGCCTGACATGAAAATCCTACACATACCAACCGGCACACCAGTATGACCCGGAATGCCACAATATGACAAAAGTGACAATGAAAATGAATAATGACTCACCAAGATTAAATGATGGTGAAATGAATGATAGCTCAATGAAATGATCGGAACCATCGTTCCTTATGACTGAGGTGATTAATTGACAATGACAAGTTTTGATACGGTTAATACAGTGATGAATGAGTTATGATTATGAATGAACAACGACAAAAGGAATGAATATCCTTTTAACCGAGTAAGAATTAACTTACTCAATACCGATGAAGAATGTCCGTCCACGAACAACGTCCTAAATGAAATATCGGTCGCTCGAACAACCTTGAATAACACAATTACCAATAATCCGATCATTACGCAAATCAAAAACGATCATAATCGACTCAAACGTCGATATAACAATATTCGAACTCGAATATATCGAAACCAACTCCAAGATGAGTATTTCAAACCATCAAAACACTTTCAATGATATCAATAATCCATTAGGAATCCATAATTCATGATTACAACAACATCAATCGAAAAATCCCCAATTAATCAAGTCAACCCCAAGGGTTCTTGAAATAATTCCGAAAATAACCATTAAATCCGTAAGAATATACTTATCCAAGGTAGATAATCCATATCTAACGTATTCCAATGATAATCCAAGCTTACACGAAGAAATCGGAAGGAAAACCCAAAAATCCGAAATTCTAGATCCAAGAGATTAATACCTTTGATTCGATGTGATGAAGATGATGAAATGATGATCAATCCGAAAGATGAGCTTGAAGATGATGATTGACGATTACACCTCGAAGAATCCTCTCCGAATCGCTCGAAATCGCCCAAAACTACCGAAGGAATGAAATGAGATGAAAAATGACGAACTCTGACTAAACTGTCCAATTTATACTCAGTCCAGGTTAGCGTGCGCTAGCCCTTGTGCATAGCGTGCGCTAACGAGTAATTTGGGTAGTCCAGTACCCACTGTCCGAACACGGTAGCGCGCGCTACGTACCTCTTTGTAGCGTGCGCTACGGCCATACTACTAGCGTGCGCTAATATCCATTGTTAGCGTGCGCTAGCGAAATATTTGACGCCCGATCGGAGTCCGTAAAAGCTGTCTAACCTCGATTCGACCCGATAGCGTGCGCTACAACCATTGTTTAGCGTGCGCTAATATATCGGTTGCGTACGCTAACAACAATGCATAGCGTGCGCTATGAATTAACCGGTGCGATCCGGTAGCACTTTGGACTCAACCTGATCCGCCCCTAGCGCGCGCTACTCCACACATATAGCGTGCGCTACTACAACCCGTTAGCGCGCGCTACTTACCACTCGTAGCGTGCGCTACCAATAATCTCACCTGCAGTCCAGTACCTTCTGGACTGCAGCCAGGGAAACCTTAGCGTGCGCTAAAGCTGAGTGGTAGCGTGCGCTACCTATACCCAATTAGCGTACGCTAAAAGGAGTACGTAGCGTGCGCTACTCCTCACGCACAGCTCGCAACGAAAATAGCAATGATGATAAACACGGCACGAAACTCCAAACAGATTAGTGATGAATGACGATTGATACACGATACAATTACTCTGAATGATGAATACCATGACTGAATATGAGTGACAAATGATCAATAATGAGTGAATTTACTGAGTGATAATGACTGAATGATAAATACTGAATGATAATTACTGAATTACAACCGGGTATTACATACACCCCCCCTTAAAAGAGTTTCGTCCCCGAAACTAAGGGTCAAACAATTCGGGATAACTCTCCCGCATACTATCCTCGGTTTCCCAAGTAGCCTCTTCGACTCCGTGTCTAGACCACTGAATTTTAACCAAAGGAATCGTCTTATTCCTCAACTGCTTGATTCGCCGCTCTAAAACTCGTATAGGACGCTCCTCGTATGAATGATCGTCGGCGATCTCGATTTCGTCGAACTGAAGTATGTGACTCGGGTCGGCAACATACTTTCATGGCGAGAGACATGAAACACATTATGAATTCGGCTCAACGCCGGAGGTAAAGCCAATCGATAAGCTAACTCGCCTACTCGATCCAAAATCTCAAACGGTCCAATGAATCTCGGACTAACTTCCCCTCTTCCCAAAACGGAAGATACCACGACTCGGGGATACCTTGACCAACACGTGGTCACCCGCCTCGAACTCTAATGGTCGACGACGCTTATCTCTGCGTATGATTTCGTCGACTCGAGCGGTCAACAAACGACTCGATCAAAGCTACCTTCTCACGGGCGGCTATAAGCATATCGGGCTCGGTGCCGATTGATTCGATAAGTCGTCCCAACACAACGGAGATCGACAACGACGACCATACAAGGCCTCGTAAGGTGCCATCTTGATCGAAGCATGCCAACTATTATTATACGTGAACTCGATCAATGGTAGTTGGGCTTCCCAATCGTCTTTCCAATCGAGGACGCATGCCCTCAACATGTCCTCTAAGGTCCGAATAGTCCTCTCGATTGTCCGTCTGACCGAGGATGAAAAGCGATGCGAGATTAAGCCGAGTTCCCATAGCACGATGGTGATTTCCAAAAATGCGACACAAACCGTCCGTCACGATCGGAAACGATACTTTTAGGAGTACCGTGAAGTCTGACTATCTCTTTGATGAACAATTGAGCAAGTCTCTCGGGACCCCACGTCTCCTTGATCTCAAGGAAATGAGCTGATTTAGTTAAGCGGTCCACGATCACCGGATCGTATTCATGCCAATGACGACTCGTCGGCAAACTCGTGATGAAATCCATAGAAATGTCTTCCCACTTCCACTCGGGAATAGGAAGAGGTTTCACATACCGCCATCGGCGATGTTCAATCTTAACTTGTTGACAGGTTAAGCATCTCGAAACAAATTCTGCGACTTCTCGCTTCATATTACTCCACCAGTAATTTTGTTTCAAGTCCTTGTACATCTTACTAGACCCCGGATGAGCAGAATAAGGGGTAGCATGAGCTTCTGTCAAAATCGAGTTTTTCAACTCGTCATTCGCTGGTACGCATAACCGATTCTTAAACCTCAAAAGTCCATCCTCGTGGACCACAAATCCAGGGGCTTTCCCCTGAGCCACATCCTCTCGGATGCGCAACAATGATGGATCCGAACCCTGATTCTCTCGGATTTCCTCCTCGAGTGACGATGAAATCTCTAACATACAAAGCTGCCCCTGAACTCGCTGAAGCCAGACCTCGATCTCGGGTCTAAGGAATTCCTGCTGAAGCTCCTTCTGAACTGTTAAACGGGCAAGCATCTGCTCCTGAACGGACTTACGACTCAAGGCGTCGGCGACAACGTTAGCCTTGCCCGGGTGGTAGAGGATCTCGATATCATAATCTTTGATTAATTCCAACCACCGTCTCTGACGCATATTTAACTCCTTCTGAGTAAATATATACTTTAAGCTCTTATGATCGGTGAATATCTGACAGGTAACGCCATAAAGATAATGACGCCAAATTTTCAAAGCGAACACCACGGCTGCTAGCTCCAGGTCGTGGGTCGGATAATTAACCTCGTAAGGTCTCAATTGCCGTGAAGCATAGGCAATAACCTTCCCGTTCTGCATGAGTACACATCCGAGACCCTACCCGGACGCATCACTATAGACCACAAATCCTTCCGTCCCCTGCGGCAAGGAAAGTACAGGTGCTGACATTAACCGGTTCTTGAGTTCCTCAAAACTCCGTTGACACGCGTCGGACCACGTGTATTTCTTATCCTTCCGCAAAAGGTTCGTTAAGGGTTGAGCGATTCTAGAAAATCCTTCCACAAACCGCCGATAATAACCCGCTAATCCGAGAAAACTCCGGATTTCCTTAACGTTCTTCGGAGGTAGCCAATCCCGAATAGCCTCCGTCTTCTGAGGATCGACACGAACTCCGTCTGATGAAATTACATGTCCGAGAAAAGTCACTTCGGACATCCAGAACTCGCATTTAGAAAACTTCCCATAAAGTTGTTCTCGTCTCAACACGTCGAGCACTTGATGAAGGTGAAACTCGTGTTCCTCCCGGTCACGAGAATAAATCAAAATGTCATCGATGAAGACAACAACAAACCGATCCAAAAAGTCTATGAAGACCCGATTCATTAACTCCATGAATACCGCAGGTGCATTAGTCAATCCGAACGGCATAACCACAAACTCATAATGACCATAGCGTGTTCGAAACGCCGTCCTCGCGATATCCGACTCTCAAATCCATGAATCGATGATATCCGGATCTTAAGTCGATCTTGGAAAATCGAAGCTCCACGAAGTTGATCTAAGAGATCATCAATACGGGGTAAGGGATACTTATTCTTGATCGTCACCTGTTCAACTCCCGATAATCAATACATAAGCGGAATGAACCATCCTTCTTCTTGACAAACAACACCGGTGCTCCCCACGGGACGCACTCGGTCGGATATAACCCTTCTCGAACAACTCCTCAAGTTGGTTCTTTAATTCCTGCATTTCGGTCGGGGCCATTCGATGCGGTGCCTTCGATATCGGGGACGTACTGGGCTCCAACTCAATCGTGAATTCCACATCCCTCTGTGGAGGCAAACCAGGTAACTCAAATGCGGAAAACATCGGCATATTCCCTCACCACCGGAATATCCGTCAACATTATCGATGATTTCGGTTTTGGCCATATAGCACCAATAACCGACACATCCTCGATTGAGTAATCTTCTTGCTTTCATCAAATTAATGACTTTACGGAACAACCGGGATTACCTCCCGAAACACACATTCGACTCCATAAATGCGAAATGATAGTGACCAAACGCTTTCGGACACTAATGATGGCATCATGACGGTCCATCCAATCAATACCCAAGATGACGTCGTCCCTCGGCAAATCTACTACGATTAGGTCCGCCGCCATACGACCATGGCCAGATCGGACAATTACGAATCTCACGGTTACCGATAATTCGTCTACCATCGGGTAGGCCAATGACATAAGGCTCACAACTAGTAGCACTACCCGGGCGTAGTCTACTCAAACATGACTCGGAAATGAATGAATGAGATGCACCGGTATCGAAAAGGGTACACGAGGTTGAGATAGAATATCGAGTGTACACGAGATCATCCGGCCTCGGATCGTCGGTCTTCTTCATCTCATAAATTCGGGGCTTGCCCCGAACCGGATGCTCCGTCGATAGCTCTTGGCTCCGCCTTTAGCTCTGTCGTCTTGAGCACGCCGACCGAGTGGCTTTGATTACGCACCTTGAATGACACAGGGCTTGAGATGACGCCGGAGTGGGTTTAGAGTCCCTACGGCAAAACGGGCCCTATGCCCGGCAATCCCTGATTGTGGCACGTGATGCATCGCCGGACACTTGGTGCTGAAATGACCCCTGTTCCTCACGGTTGAAACAGGTGATGGCCGGCCGCTCGCGATCGAGATTCCGCGGGTTTAGACGCCGTGGGAGGTCGCTCGAAAAAGTAGAGCCCGCACGTGGTTTCTTGAAAGTGGCACGACTCCGTCGACCGATTACGGTTCTTGGACTTCTTGCTAGCAGACGAAGGTTGCCGCTTAGCAATTTCCTTAGCCGTAAGCTCGTAAGTGAGAGCTTTCTCAATGAACTCGGCAGTGGTACAGTTATGATTAAGCAGCGTAGCCGCATACGAGGTTTCACCTCTTCTTTGAAATACTTGATCTTGTCCGCTTCGAGTGAATGATAGATGAGGCGAACGGAAGAAGTTCTCGAAATTTTTCGGCGATGGCGAGGACATCATCATCCGCCGAAAGGTCGGGAGTGAGTAATTCCGACAACTTGGCCTCCCGAGTGGGGCCGGATAGTACCTCTCCATCATGAGAGTCTTGAATCGATCCCAAGTACATGATCCGTCTGTGGGCTTCAACGATAACCACCATGAATGAGCGCTCTTACCGAGATAGTAAGCCGCAACTGAAACTTTATGCCCTTCAGGGCAATCCACCATAGCAAATAACTTCTCAAAATGCTCAAGCCAATGAACAATATCCGCCGGCTCAGATGAGCCCTCAAAAGTAGGTGGTCGCTGGCGAGAGATATCGTTAATGATATTGCTTACACCCCTCTCTTGCCTCTGAGGTGGCGGCGGAGGAGCCTGCTGATTTTGATTGACGGAGTTATGCATCGTCTCCATCAACTGAGCCATCTGGGTCATTTGGGCCATCATGCCCTGCATAAAAGCGAGTGGGTCAACCCGGACACCCTCTGACTGAGCCGTGTCCCGGGTACGACTCCCCGATAGTGAATGATCGCGTCCAGGTGAATGAGTGGCAGCGTCGCTGCTCGATGAGTTAGCATTATTCCTGGCATTTGCACGTGTATTCGCACGAGTTCTCGGGATTCGGCCCGCTCCACGGCCTCGTCCTCCACGTCCTCTGCCAGCCCTTTCCATACTGAAGTGGAAAGTCATATGATGATTATATATCTCGCATGAGTATCACATTATGATTATATTATGAAGTGATGAAAATGAGCATACGCGCTCAAATACAGCGATTACATGAATGATTAGTTGACGTGACATGATTATCTGATGAAGTTACTGAAATGATTATCTTGAATGAGTTAACAAGATTAATGATTTGATCTTCCTGATCAACAACTGAACAATGAAATGAATTGACTGATTAATGAGTTAACCTGACCGTCCCGGTCAAAATGACAATGATGATTGAGGATTGTTAACTGATGAATTATGAATGAATGATTAATGCCAGAATTTATACCATGGCATTAGAAATCTTACAGTTCTAGGTCTGATTGGCTCGGCATTTGCACAGGTCACACGTGACGCGAAAGTCCAATGATACTAGTCCGATGACGATGATTTCAAATGAGACATGACTTGGAGGGTAGTATTCAAAACCACTCTCCGATACCAACTCTGTAACACCCCAAACTAGGCGGATATTACAGTGCCGTGGACCCCCGACTGGGACCCACCAGGCGAATGAAAATGAATGAATTACACAGGTAAATGTAGTACCGAACCACATTACAACATCAATTACTCCTATGAGGAGTTTTATACAACACACCCAGGATAAAATAGAATACATGTGTATTTTATGTGACGATAAAATACACAACACTAAATGAAATGAGCATCCAAACGGAATGTCTGCAGCGGAATAAATAAAGGAAACATAAATGACTGAATAAATGACTGAAGAGACTGGGGCCCCCTACTAGTATCACTGGGACTCCTCGCCGTCACCGTGCTCTCCCCGTGCCTTAGCCTTGCCATGACACGAAAAGCAGATCCCCAACGAAATCGCCATACGTAACAACAATCCTCAAGGGTTGAAAATACACAATCATGATATATCCGAAATTATGAATTATCACGCCGAAACATACGCAATCAAACATGCTATATGAATCGACTAATCGATCTGACTCAAAGGAATGGCGCCACACTACGTCCGGGATGGAAATGTGTCCGTGCACAAGCCACCAACGAGTATCGATCAAATACACGTGTGGTCTTGTACCTAATCAGTCTCACGAAGCCATCAACTCGTGTGCACAGTCCAATGTGAGGCCACCAACCAACACACGACTATAATGTGCCTGACATGAAAATCCTACACATACCAACCGGCACGCCAGTATGACCCGGAATGCCACAATATGACAAAAGTGACAATGAAAATGAATAATGACTCACTAAGATTAAATGATGGTGAAATGAATGATAGCTCAATGAAATGATCGGAACCGTCGTTCCTTATGACTGAGGTGATTAATTGACAATGACAAGTTTTGATACGGTTAATACAGTGATGAATGAGTTATGATTATGAATGAACAACGACAAAAGGAATGAATATCCTTTTAACCGAGTAAGAATTAACTTACTCAATACCGATGAAGAATGTCCGTCCACGAACAACGTCCTAAATGAAATATCGGTCGCTCGAACAACCTTGAATAACACAATTACCAATAATCCGATCATTACGCAAATCAAAAACGATCATAATCGACTCAAACATCGATATAACAATATTCGAACTCGAATATATCGAAACCAACTCCAAGATGAGTATTTCAAACCATCAAAACACTTTCAATGATATCAATAATCCATTAGGAATCCATAATTCATGATTACAACAACATCAATCGAAAAATCCCCAATTAACCGAAGTCAACCCCAAGGGTTCTTGAAATAATTCCGAAAATAACCATTAAATCCGTAAGAATATACTTATCCAAGGTAGATAATCCATATCTAACGTATTCCAATGATAATCCAAGCTTACACGAAGAAATCGGAAGGAAAACCCAAAAATCCGAAATTCTAGATCCAAGAGATTAATACCTTTGATTCGATGTGATGAAGATGATGAAATGATGATCAATCCGAAAGATGAGCTTGAAGATGATGATTGACGATTACACCTCGAAGAATCCTCTCCGAATCGCTCGAAATCGCCCAAAACTACCGAAGGAATGAAATGAGATGAAAAATGACGAACTCTGACTAAACTGTCCAATTTATACTCAGTCCAGGTTAGCGTGCGCTAGCCCTTGTGCATAGCGTGCGCTAACGAGTAATTTGGGTAGTCCAGTACCCACTGTCCGAACACGGTAGCGCGCTACGTACCTCTTTGTAGCGTGCGCTACGGCCATACTACTAGCGTGCGCTAATATCCATTGTTAGCGTGCGCTAGCGAAATAATTGACGCCTTGATCGGAGTCGAGCGTCGACCTACGATCGGACCCGATAGCGTGCGCTACAACCATTGTTTAGCGTGCGCTAATATATCGGTTGCGTACGCTAACAACAATGCATAGCGTGCGCTATGAATTAACCCGGTGCAGTCCAGTAGCCACTGGACTCAACCTGATCCGCCCCTAGCGCGCGCTACTCCACACATATAGCGTGCGCTACTACAACCCGTTAGCGCGCGCTACTTACCACTCGTAGCGTGCGCTACCAATAATCTCACCTGCAGTCCAGTACCTTACGGGTGCGGCTGTGGCAACCTTAGCGTGCGCTAAAGCTGAGTGGTAGCGTGCGCTACCTATACCCAATTAGCGTACGCTAAAAGGAGTACGTAGCGTGCGCTACTCCTCACGCACAGCTCGCAACGAAAATAGCAATGATGATAAACACGGCACGAAACTCCAAACAGATTAGTGATGAATGACGATTGATACACGATACAATTACTCTGAATGATGAATACCATGACTGAATATGAGTGACAAATGATCAATAATGAGTGAATTTACTAAGTGATAATGACTGAATGATAAATACTGAATGATAATTACTGAATTACAACCGGGTATTACATGAAATTCGTTCGAATGATGGTAGGTTCAGTAGAACATGGTAGTTTAAAATTGTCAAGAGGATCATAGATGAATCATCAACAATGAAAGTCTCCCAACACCGAAAATACTAAGAAGAGTACGGGTAATACGTGTCCCCGTACTAAGAAGACATTTCAGCCCCGAAACTTAAAACAGCAGGAGTTTGGAAACGAAAAGCAATTAAAATGAAAAACGATCAAAGTCACGATTGTTGGAAACATCAACGACTAGAACACAGCACAAAATCTTCATTCACCTATGATAGGCTCTTCAGCAGAAGACATAAGGTTTCGGGACATTCTCCGGCCACTTGCTCTGCTCACCGACAGAGTAGCATTCTTTGCCAATTCGGAAATTATCTCACAATGTTTCTCCCGATGGCCTTCACACCCGCAACGATGACAAGTCAAGAGTGGGGAGGGACAGTTTACACGGATATATCCCGTACGGTTGCAGTTGAAGCACACTCTCTCCTTATCGGAAGTCACCGATGCTGGTTTGGGATTTCTAATGCTCATTCTCGACCGTAAAGACGACGCATTCGAATGAGGTGGGGGTTTGAGAACCTTAGTCTCTTCACCACCCAAGAATTTTCCAGATGTCCTCGTTCTCTTTTCTCCGCTCGTTGGCTCGGTCACTGAGGAGGTTTCATAGGTTATCGTTTGATCTTGATATTCCTTCACCGTAACATGAATCGTTGCCGTACGAACAACCTCACCGCTTCCGCTTCCATTATCAGGTCTACGTCCGCCAAGGCTCGTCATGCTAATGCAGATAGTACCGTTTATTGTTATCACATAGTCGGTTGTATGGTATACCACAATTATCAACGCAAGGTTTAATTAGCATCCTTAGAATAATGGTAATATCGTAAAGCACGAAATTTTCTGAAATCAACTTCCAGTCCTTCAACTAGGACGATCATTATGCGTATGTTTTTAATGAAAATTTTTTTTGAAACAAAAGCCGAGTCACGTTGTGCTCAAAACTTGTAAATACTGTTCTTTGTTTTGGAAGAGGAAGTTTATACAATGACTCTAAAAATTTATTTTCGAGTAATGCCTACAAGAAAATTTGAAAATCGAATTGTAACTAATTTGAAATATTTCAAAAGTGTTGAGTCCCAAATATCACAATTTTGAAAATCCTTCCTCTTCTACCAAAATGTTTATTCGAAAGAATTTTTCACCAAAATACGTGACCATTCGAATTGACTACATTAAATCATGAGGTTTACAATGTTAGGAAAATTTCAAAATACTACTTTGAAATGTTCGTAATTCGGCCCGGAAATATTACATGCCAGGGATTCTGCGCCGGAACCTACCAGGCTAAAAACCATTTTAAAAACCGTTTTAAAATACACAAGAAAAGCCAATGACGGTAGCATTTTCCAAAACTTACAAAATCATTTGTAAAATATCAAATACCGTCATAAAAATACAGTTAAAACGTGCAAGACTAAAATGCCAGAACTCGGTTTAGGGAATTGATCTTACGAGATAACAACTCAGTTTTCAAAATACCAAGAGTCATTTCAAAATACTCACGCAGCGGATAAAATTAACACTCAAAGATTTATCCTACTGAAATGCAGAAACCGATAAATATGTTCGACTACCAAAGTATACTACATAACCATTCTCACTCGGACCGTATACGCAGGTGATATCATAAAACAATATAATCTATAACAAGTTCAAACCCTAGGTTCACGTTAAGCACAATATAATCAAATACGTATATAAGGGGACTTACGATTCGGGAGGCTTACCATCACGGATTGCTTGAAGATGATGTTGGAACCACGATACTAATCACAACTCTGACGCGCGCGCGCGAATTACACAAGACATGGACTTGAACCAACAGCCTAGGTTTTTCGCAAACCTAAGATCCGATACCATAAACGTAACACCCCCAGAATACATCCAGAAATGTTACACGCCGTAGGCCCTTCTCACAAGGATCTACAAGGCTAAACTCTACTAGACGACACAATGATTGACCGACCGGGGTGAATCTAAATACAACACAGGCCGACAAGGTCATTAAACAATTAAGAAACAAATGAACTTTACATCTCAATGACAAAAATAAACTTGAACACAGAAAAGAATGACAACTAAATTTAATAAATGAAAACTACACCCATGCAAGGGTGAATACTCGAACGATAGAGAAATACCGACCAAAATGAAACAAAAGAAAAGACTCTGACTCTGGTGTGATTAGTATCATTTGTCCTCCATCTCCGTCCCATCCAATCCTGTGACTGCTCCCGAGCTTCCAAAACCTGAGCGCATAACAGGCACCCACCCCCCGAAAACTCGGGGGTTAGCAAACTGGAATTTTGCTAGTGCAAGTACATAATACACAAGATATACGAATAATAATAACACAAAACTCAATAGTCGTGAGACCTTAACACAAACCACGCATTTAAATGGTCAACACAGAATAGCATCACATACACAAGGTCAAAGATAATCACATTATCATATTCTCGGAACATAAAACCAATGAAACTTTAAACGAGCCCAAGGAGTCAGAAAAATCCCTTTTTATAAAAGGAAAAGTATTTTGATAAGAAAGTTTGAAAACAATAATATTGACTCGGGCCATCTTGGGGTTTTGAAAATCAAATGGAAATACTTTAGAAAATACTTCAAAAAGCTCTCGGGTCCTTGACCCAACATGTGGAAAACAATTTGCAAGAAAACCATTACAACGTTATTCGGGGTCCTCGACCCAAATGATAAAACACTATCACAAGCGAATCATTACAACATCTCACGGGGTTCTCAGCCCAATCCAAATAATATCATCACGAGATCAAATCTCAACATCCCACGAGGTCCTCTACCCAATACACAGAATAATCAACACTATACAATCAAAGGCACAACCTCCCATTCGACAAATCCTGCTCAAGACCCCTGATTAATTAACCCTCGGAGATCTCATCAAATATCCTTGGTTAATTAACCCTGATACCAACATTTAAAACAAGTTGGAACGAACTCCAGAAACACGAATCACGGTCTACATCAAGACCAACATTTTAAAACAATTTGCAAAGATTTAAATTACGAAAATCATTTGGTAATGGGGTCTTAGCTATCACTCAAATATCCGTTACCAATAAGCCTGCCAGGCGCCTCCCTTGCACACCTGTGTACCGGCGTTCACTCCACTATATTGGCCGCCCATTGCACATGTCACTGCGCCGGCGTTCACTCCCATAGGAGCCGCCCCTTGCTCGTGCATTAAGTAACACCGGTGTTCACCAATCATATGGAGCCGCTCATTGCAGCATACACCAGGCCGGAGTGCACGCCCCACCCTCAGAGGCACCCGGATATGACGTCTCTCGTAACAAGTATTCACGTTGTTACAAATACCAAGCACACAGTCAAACGTTGCAATAATTATCAAATCAGTTCATCAATTCACATAATTTAGTCGCCAGTACGTAACTACGCAAAATAAATAATAACTCGCACGTTATTCATCAAGACTTAACACATTAAGCCTTCAACACTACCAATCAATACTACATAAATATCCTTATATCGTAACTCAACCAAAAATACAAACATTACCATATTACCTCTATAAATACTATTCGTGCTTTAGTCTAAGTTGAGTACGTCGACTACTATTGGTATGAATCACCCAACATTTATCTCCATATGTATATTTATATACATATACATATATATATATATACATATATCCATACATATCTATATATACATATATAATATAAATACAGATATTCAAAACATGATTCATACACTTCAGCAACAATGATTTCACGTAATTATAATTCGTATATCAAGGTACTTGCCTTGGTAATCTCTCACGAATACTCCGGAAATACAGTTGATTGGAACAATCCGGAACCCCAAAGGAAATGACGATCGGAAAGGCTCAACACTGGATTACCGTAGGAAATTCATCCTTAATATCCTATCATTAAATAAACAATCAATAACACGAGGAAAAGCATAGAAAGATGGCCAAACCCTAACTGTTCTCTTCGTAACGTACATTACACACCTACGTAATGTACGTTACGTCTGCACGTTAGAGCACGTAAGCTACAAGGATTAACGCACGCTAAGCATGCATTGGGCAGTTCTTCTCAGTTCAGACGACTGCCTTGCCTGAGGGTATAACGTATGTAATGCATAGATCTTAACGTACGTTATATCCACACATATTATACTCATGTGAATCAGAATGATCCTATGGTGTAGATGTCTACGAATTCCCGGTTAATCCTCCCATCATAAGACTTACTCCAAAACTCGATTATAGATCCTTAAAGGTAGTTCGGAAAATCTGAGGTTGTAATCAACATTAAGTCTATGATCATTATGGAAAAACCATACAATACGGTTTATTAATCTCAGAAAACTTACCTTACTTGATCATCATAACAAGAATCGAACTATAATGTTCTTAACTCGGGTAACTAAAGCATGAACATTCCAACTTCCAAAAACATGATGTTCGGATAAAAATCATCTATGGAGCTTAATAATCCTGGTGGTATGTTCATAACATCCTTAAGAACACGAATTCAAGGTTGAGGTAGCATTAACATACCTTAATATGAAAGAAACGCAGAGACAAGAGGTAGCATCTAACTCCGATTGCTTGAATGCCAATCCAAGATGTTTCGTAACTTAATTGATCGAGTCTATGTGATCTATAGGTGTTTTAGAGGGCTGGAGACTCTCTAGAAATGAAGGAAGATGAAGTACAAGTGAAAGGGACGAAGTGAAATGAAATGGGGTGTTGTCCATATATATAATATCTTGATCTTTACGTACGTTAGCCTTAGCCATTTACGTACGTAATCGACTTAGCGCACGCTACCATTCGTTCTTAGCGTACGCTACCGTTCACTGATAGCTTACTGTCTCGTTCTATACTAGCTTATGTACGTTACACCCTATGCATTACGTACGTAAGCTACACACATTAGCGTACGCTAGTTACAAACCTTAGCGTACGTTAACACCCGTTGACCCTAAAACTGTCCAGGTTCATCCGCGGGAATCTTTCCGAGCCCCACCACCAGCCGTCCATGTGCTAGCCAGCCTGTTCAATCATTGACCTCGTTACGTACGCTACATCTAGCTCGTAGCGTACGCTATCTCTAGCTCGTAACGTACGCTATGCGTACCTATTAGCGTGCGTTACGACGTAGTTGCATGTGAAGGATTAAAAGTTGATATTATAATGCAAGAGGATGCGAATACGGAAAGGATCATACTTCGATTATTGATAGCACCAATTCGAGTAATACAATGCTCAAATACGGACGAAAATACCCGACAATTTATCCAGATATTACATACTATCCCTCTTAAAAGAAGTTTCGTCCCGAAACTTAAAGTAGAGTGGTGGAACAACCAAGGAAAAATAACTACTTGCTCAGCCCCAAAACATCACGAGCGATGCGCGAATGCAAGGTTCTAAAAATACAATGATTGGACCTAGGAAGTATCTGGCACGTCAATTGAAGCGATAAATTACACGTGAACATGAGAAGTTAGAGTGGAGAAGTAAAAGCTCACAGAATTAAGGAAATTCACCAGCGGCTCAGACTTACTAAAATCGCGTGTCGAGCTCGACCCACCGTATTCAAGTTCACGACACATTGAAAATATTAACCGCACGAGTGGAAACAAATAGTTTCGAACAAAATTTTGCAAAGATTACATTCAGACGTGAATAGACCACAATATTTCACGGAGTCTAACAAATCGGTTCTGAAATTCGTTCGAATGACGGTAGGTTCAGTAGAACATGGTAGTTTAAAATTGTCAAGAGGATCATAGATGAATCACCAACAATGAAAGTCTCCCAACACCGAAAATACTAAGAAGAGTACGGGTAGTAGGTGTCCCCGTACTAAGAAGACATTTCAGCCCCGAAACTTAAAACAGCAGGAGTTTGGAAACGAAAAGCAATTAAAATGAAAAACGATCAAAGTCACGATTGTTGGAAACAGCAACGACTAGAACACAGCACAAAATCTTCATTCACCTATGATAGGCTCTTCAGCAGAAAACATAAGGTTTCGGGACATTCTCCGGCCACTTGCTCTGCTCACCGACAGAGTAGCATTCTTTGCCAATTCGGAAATTATCTCACCATGTTTCTCCCGATGGCCTTCACACCCGCAACGATGACAAGTCAAGAGTGGGGAGGGACAGTTTACACGGATATGCCCCGTACGGTTGTAGTTGAAGCACACTCTCTTCTTACCGGAAGTCACCGATGCTGGTTTGGGATTTCCAATGCTCATTCTCGACCATGAAGACGATGCATTCGAACGAGGTGGGGGTTTGAGAACCTTAGTCTCTTCACCGCCCAAGCATTTTCCAGATGTCCTCGGTCTCTTTTCTCCGCTCGTTGGCTCGGTCACTGAGGAGGTTTCATAGTTTATCGTCTGATCTTGATATTCCTTCACCGTAACATGAATCGTTGTCGTACGAACAACCTCACCGCTTCTGCTTCCATTATCAGGTCTACGTCCGCCAAGGCTCGTCATGCTAATGCAGATAGTACCGTTTATTGTTATCACATAGTCGGTTGTATGGTATACCACAATTATCAACGCAAGGTTTAATTAGCATCCTTAGAATAATGGTAATATCGTAAAGCACGAAATTTTCTGAAATCAACTTCCAGTCCTTCGACTAGGAAGATCATTATGCGTATGTTTTTAATGAAAATTTTTTTGAAACAAAAGCCGAGTCACGTTGTGCTCAAAACTTGTAAATATTGTCCTTTGTTTTGGAAGAGAAAGTTTATACAATGACTCTAAAAATTTATTTTCGAGTAATGCCTACAAGAAAATTTGAAAATCGAATTGTAACTAATTTGAAATATTTCAAAAGTGTAGAGTCCCAAATACCACAATTTTGAAAATCCTTCCTCTTCTACCAAAATGTTTATTGAAAAGAATTTTTCACCAAAATACATGACCATTCGACATGACTACATTAAATAATGAGGTTTACAATGTTAGGAAAATTTAAAAATACTACTTTGGAATGTTCGTAATTTGGCCCGGAAATATTACATGCCGGGGATTCTGCGCCGGAACCTACCAGGCTAAAAACCATTTTAAAAACCGTTTTAAAATACACCAAGAAAAGCCGATGACGGTAGCATTTTCCAAAACTTACAAAATCATTTGTAAAATATCAAATACCGTCATAAAAATACAGTTAAAATGTGCAAGACTAAAATGCCAGAACTCGGTTTAGGGAATTGGTCTTATGAGATAACAACTCAGTTTGCAAAATACCAAGAGTCATTTCAAAATACTCACGCAGCGGATAAAATTACCACTCAAAGATTTATCCTACTGAAATGCAGAAACCGATAAATATGTTCGACTACCAAAGTATACTACATAACAATTCTAACTCGGACCGTATACGCAGGTGATATCATAAAACAATATAATCTCTAACAAGTTCAAACCCTAGGTTCACGTTAAGCACAATATAATCAAATACGTATATAAGGGGACTTACGATTCGGGAGGCTTACCATCACGGATTGCTTGAAGATGATGTTGGAACCACGATACTAATCACAACTCTGACGCGCGCGACTTACACAAGACATGGACTTGACCCAACGACCTTGGTTTTTCGCAAACCTAAGCTCTGATACCATAAATGTAACACCCCCAGAATACATCCAGAAATGTTACACGCCGTAGACCCTTCTCACAAGGATCTACAAGGCTAAACTCTACTAGACTACACAATGATTGACCGACCGGGGTAAATCTAAATACAACACAGACCGACAAGGTCATTAAACAATTAAGAAACAAATGAACTTTATTTCTCAATGAAAAAAATAAACTTGAACACAGAAAATAATGACAATTCAATTTAATAAATGAAAACTACACCCATGCAAGGGTGAATATTCGAACGATAGAGAAATACCGACCAAAATGAAACAAAAGAAAAGACTCTGACTCTGGTGTGATTAGTATCATTTGTCCTCCATCTCCTTCCCAGCTAATCCTGTGACTGCTCCCGAGCTGCCAAAACCTGAGCGCATAACAGGCACCCACCCCCCAAAAACTCGGGGGTTAGCAAACTGGAATTTTGCTAGTGCAAGTACATAATACACAAGATATACGAATAATAATAACACAAAACTCAACAGTCGTGAGACCTTAACACAAACCACGCATTTAAATGGTCAACACAGAATAGCATCACATACACAAGGTGAAACATAATCACATTATCATATTCTCAGAACATAATACCAATGAAACTTTAAACGAGCCCAAGGAGTCAAAAAAATCCCTTTTTATAAAAGGAAAAGTATTTTGATAAGAAAGTTTGAAAACATTAATATTGACTCGGGCCATCTTGGGGTTTTGAAAATCAAATGGAAATACTTTAGAAAATACTTCAAAAAGCTCTCGGCTCCTTGACCCAACATGTGGAAAACAATTTGCAAGAAAACCATTACAACGTTATTCGGGGTCCTCGACCCAAATGATAAAACACTATCACAAGCGAATAATTACAACATCTCACGGGGTTCTCGGCCTAATCCAAATAATATCATCACGAGATCAAATCTCAACATCCCACGGGGTCCTCGACCCAATACACAGAATAATCAACACAGTACAATCAAAGGCACAGCCTCTCATTCGACAAATCCTGCTCAAGACCCCTGATTAATTAACCCTCGGAGATCTCGTCAAATATCCTTGGTTAATTAACCCTGATACCAACATTTAAAACAAGTTGGAACGAACTCCAGAAACACAAATCGCGGTCTACATCAAGACCAACATTTTAAAACAAGTTGCAAAAATTTAAATTACGAAAATCATTTGGTAACGGGGTCTTAGCTATCACTCAAATATCCGTTACCAATTAGCCTGCCAGGCGCCTCCCTTGCATACCTGTGTACCGACGTTCACTCCACTATATTGGCCGCCCATTGCACATGTCACCGCGCCGGCGTTCACTCCCATAGGAGCCGCCCCTTGCTCGCGCATTAAGTAACACCGGTGTTCACCAATCATATGGAGCCGCTCATTGCAGCGTACACCAGGCCGGAGTGCATGCCCCGCCCTCAGAGGCACCCGGTTATGACGTCTCTCATAACAAGTATTCACGTTGTTACAAATACCAAGCACACAGTCAAACGTTGCAACAATGATCAAATCAGTTCATCAATTCACATAATTTATTCGCCAGTACGTAACTATGCAAAATAAACAATAACTCGCACGTTATTCATCAAGACTTGAAACATTAAGCCTTCAACACTACCAATATATACTACATAAATATCCTTATATCGTAACTCAACCGAAAATACAAACATTACCATATTACCTCTATAAATACTATTCGTACTTTAGTCTAAGTTGAGTAAGTCGACTAATATTGGTATGAATCACCCAACATTTATCTCCATATGTATATTTTTATATATATATATATATATATATCCACACATATCTATATATATATATATAATATAAATACAGATATTCAAAACATGATTCCTACACTTCAGCAACAATGATTTCACGTAATTAAAATTAGTATATCAAGGTACTTGCCTTGGTAATCTCTCGCGAATACTCCAGAAATACAGTTGATTGGAACAATCCGGAACCCCAACGGAAATGACGATCGGAAAGGCTCAACACTAGATTATCGTCGGAAATTCATCCTTAATATCCTATCATTAAATAAACAATCAATAACACGAGGAAAAGCATAGAAAGATGGCCAAACCCTAACTGTTCTCTTCGTAACGTATGTTACACACCTACGTAACGTACGTTACGTCTGCACGTTAGCGCACGTAAGCTACAAGGATTAACGCACGCTAAGCATGCATTGGACAGTTCTTCTCAGTTCAGACGACTGCCTTGCCTGAGGGTATAACGTACGTAATGCATAGAGCTTAACGTACGTTATATCCACACATATTATACTCATGTGAATCAGAATGATCCTATGGTGTAGATGTCAATGAATTCCCGGTTAATCCTCCCATCATAAGACTTACACCAAAACTCGATTATAGATCCTTAAAGGTAGTTCGGAAAATCTGAGGTTGTTATCAACATTAAGTCTATGATCATTATGGAAACACCATACAATACGGTTCATTAATCTCAGAAAACTTACCTTACTTGATCATCATAACAAGAATCGAACTATAATGTTCTTAACTCGGGTAACTAAAGCATGAACATTACAACTTCCAAAAACATGATGTTCGGATAATAATCATCTATGGAGCTTAATAATCCCGGTGGTATGTTCATAACATCCTTAAGAACACGAATTCAAGGTTGAGGTAGCATTAAAATACCTTAATATGAAAGAAACGCAGAGACAAGAGGTAGCATCCAACTTCGATTGCTTGAATGCCAATCCAAGATGTTTCGTAACTTAATTGATCGAGTCTATGTGATCTATAGGTGTTTTAGAGGGCTGCAGACTCTCTAGAAATGAAGGAAGATGAAGTACAAGTGAAAGGGACGAAGTGAAATGAAATGGGGTGTTGTCCATATATATAATATCTTGAGCTTTACGTACGTTAGCCTTAGACATTTACGTACGTAATTGACTTAGCGCACACTACCATTCGTTCTTAGCGTACGCTATCGTTCACTGATAGCTTACTGTCTCATTCTGTACTAGCTTATGTACGTTACACCCTATGCATTACGTACGTAAGCTACACACATTAGCGTACGCTAGTTACAAACCTTAGCATACGTTAACACCCGTTGACCCCAAAACTGTCCAGGTTCATCTGCGGGAATCTTTCCGAGCCCCACCACCAGCCGTCCATGTGCTAGCCAGCCTGTTCAATCATTGACCTCTGTTGCGATATTTCTTGAACGCAAGTGCACGTTATTGTATACAAGTAATAAAGTGATGAGTGAGTATCGTTCCCACGAGGACTGAATCACTAACTACCGATTTTTGTGTATTCCAGTTTTATTTGAACAATCCAACTTTGGGAGGCAATTAATTACTAAAGAAAATTAATAAAAGACTAAACAGTAAAAACGATCGCTTGAAGAAAGAGAATCAAATGATGAATAAGTCTAGGATTCTGAATCCACCTCGGTTTATCCGAATTTACTCTCGATTATCTGAAGTTAATGATTTTCCCAATTTATTGAAGGCGAAGATTGCTAATATACTCTACCGCCTCTCCCGAGGTCAATAGATTTTTCTAAAGGCGAATAATGCACTCTATCCCTAGGTGAATTAATTCGTCAATAGGCAAAAAGCATAAAATCTCCAAAAGGCCACGTAGTTCCTATGAGTATATTCCTATCTCACAGAATAAAACGGTCCTCACCAATAGTTCCTCACCAACTCTCCTCTTCTGATTCGAATTGAATGATTAAAACAATGCAACTATTGGCAGATAATTGAAAGCATTAAACACGATTGGGAAAACTCAACAAAAAGGGAATTAAATAGATAATCTCAAGCAAATACGTCAAAACATAGGTTTCATCAAAATCCTAGATTAGGGTTTTAGCCTGACATGCTAAATAATGAAAACACAGAATTAATAAATAAAAGCATGAAAATCAAACGCAGATGAAGAGCTCGGATTCCTCCGTTCTTCTGGATTCCGCCCTCCGCCTTTGATCTCTTCTGCTTCTCTCGTCTGCAATAATCTTCTGTGATCCTCCTTTTCCCAAGCCTCCCGAGTTGATTAATTAGGGTCTTAAACCCTTATTTATAGCTCCCTACAGCCTCCAAATCGCGTCCGTGTGAGTAGGTCGAGAACTGGCTTCAAAACGGCCCAAATCCACGCGGAGCACACCAAAACCGCCTTGTGTGCCGCGGCTCACTTAATCTGTGCCGCGGCACATGGCGTCCAGGTTAAAAACTGGGCGCTGTGACTTTCTTCTGGGCCGCGGCTCACAGGTGATTCGCGGCCTGAGTACAGTTACTACGGTGCCATTGGTTGCCTTCCTGTGCCGCGGCCCACGGCCAAAATTCGCCGTTTTCGCCCGTTTTGCCTCGTTTTAGCTTTCAGACTACAATCTCCTGTCAAACATACAAGAATAAGACATTAAAAGCTCATTTATGCAATTTTACTCGCCAAAATAATACTAAATAATGATAAATAAGCGTATAAAAATACGCCTAACAAATACCCCCAAAATTGAGCCTTTGCTTGTCCTCAAGCAAAAAGAATTAATTTCAACCAAAAGAATATCGTGAATAATCGTGCAACTCATAGTGCTCAACCTAATCAATACTATCCTGAAATTCTCTCTGAATAATACGAGTATCGTAATAGCGAGCTACACTCAGAACACTGATTCTACAAAGTAACCAAGTTCAGTCCTAATCACTCGTTCATGAAGAAAATCCAGCTCAAAGATTAACAAACGTGAATCAAATCGACCGTCAATATGAAAGGTTAAAATAAACAAGCTAGTTTGCCCCGTTCCACAGTCTAATGGCAAAATTTTAACGAGTTTCATCAAAAATAACCCTCGGACAGTATTCCCTTATATATATGCTCCAGAAATTGATTCGAGCTGACCACTAGGTTCGGATCTCGGGATGTTTCATCGGGATAATCCTAGGGTGGAACTTCCATTCTCATGTATTGGGAAACCGTTTGACGTAAAAGACACTCATGGGGCACATGGATGCTTCTAGTTACTAAGTTCCCCTCCACAGCGGAGAAACAACTCGAATAGCTAATTCCCGCATGTCCGAATCAAGGTCGCTGTTTTACGCAAGAGTAAACAACGGGTCACGTGAATACCCCCGGTTACTAGGCTCCCTATCATTGGCACATGCGAAATTTCTAAATCACTAGTCTAATCAGGGTCGTCGTTTTACGCGAGAGTAAACAACGGGTCACGTGAATACCCCCGGTTACTAGACTTCTCATCATAGAACAAAAATAACTCGACTTTTGGGAAAAACTGACCGACTCTAAACTCAATCTAAGTGCCAACACGACTTATGTAACTAGACAACTAGCTAACCGAAAAATATGACCAAACGTATCGACGGTGATTTTAAAACACGTATGTCTCCTCTCTTATCCGCTAAGATCTCTACAAAAAATGAAAAAATTTCGGACCTAAATGAAGACTTAGCAGAAACAGAAATCACTGACTACAACTCGACTAAAACTCGACCGTTTCTTCAGAGAGAAAAAAACAATGTCGTAACATCAGTATTACACAAATAGAAGCACGAAAAATTCACGAATAGAGTAAAATCAAGACAAGCAAGGCTATCAACAAAAAGATAACTAGAAATAACAAAAAGTGCAACGAAATAAGTACAGCAGTAAATGTAGCAACAGAAATAGACCCCCCCAAACTTAGGACGTACATTGACCTCAATGGACAAAATATAATATGCAATAAAATAAGAAGGTCAAGTACTCCCCTACAAACAGCTCACGAACTGGTGCCGGCGTCGTTCGGCAAGCTTGCACGCTTCTCGACTACATCATGCGGAGCGTGAATAAATGAGCTTGAATCATCAAAGAGGAAGTTAAGCACGAACTCTCAAGTTTAACATGATGTAAGGGTTCGGGACAATGTAATTCGATAAAATGATTCGTTGCATATAATTTGAAAATGCTTGGCTTACCAATTTTTCATTGCTGCAATTTATCAAACACTTGGTATGCACAAGTTAAAATGAAGAACAAGAATTTTAATGGTTAACTCCAAATCCCAAAAATAATAACACAGATAATAGCCATGAATACGACAACTAACATCACCAATTCGTTCATAATTACCAATTCCATCACAATCAAATACCAAATTCCCCATATTCCAACTCCATTTTAGAGAAAACATTGAAGAACAACTAGCAACATATAACTTCAATTCACTTTTCAAATCATGTATCACTTATGATTAAGAGATCGAGATTTACCTGAAGAATTTGAGAAGAAGACTAAGAGAAGGGTATCGACCGACCTCATTGTGCGAAGGAAGGAAGGAAGGGACCTTGTGCTGGCCGATCAAATGCATGAAGTATACCTGGGCATTCTTATATTGCGACGGGGGCCGCGGCACAACATAAGTGAGCCGCGGCCCAGAGTACAGTCGGCCTTGGACTTTTTTTTTGTCAGTTGGTTCGTGCCGCGGCACAGAGTACAGTCTCCTGGGCATTTCTTGAACCTTTGGTGTGCCGCGGCTCAGGGAATGTGTGCCGCGGCTCAATGGCCTGGTGTGCCGCGGCTCAGCATAGTACAGTTTGTTTTGCCATGTTCCATCAACTGGTGTGTGCCGCGGCTCACTATTATTGTGCCGCGGCCCATCATTGATTTCCTCCCCTCGGGTGATTCCTGCACAGAATTTTTAAACGAAAACGTCAAGACGAGAGGGATAGACGGATCAAAGAAAAATACCGACAAATAAAGAATCTAAAAATGCAAGAAAATAATAAAAATTCTACAACTAATACTCGGGTTGCCTCCTGAGAAGCGCTAAGTTTATAGTCTTCAGCCGGACTTTTCTCGCATTCATCCGGCGGTGGATAAGACAACACTCGTTTTCTACGTGTCTATTGGATTTCCCAAGTATGCCTTCAACCGTTGTCCATTAACTTTGAATTTTCGGTAATCTTTTTGTACTTCTACCGCACCATGTGGGAACACTTGAACTACGGTGAACGGGCCCGACCATCGTGAACGCAATTTCCCGGGAAATAACTTTAAGCGAGAATTAAATAGCAACACCTCTTGTCCCGGGACAAACTCTCTCTGCGTGATGTGCTTATCATGCCAAGTCTTTGTCCGCTCCTTATAAAGTTTCGCATTTTCGTATGCGTCGTGGCGAATTTCTTCCAATTCGTTCAGCTGCAAACAACGCTTTTCACCAGCAGATTTCAGATCAAAGTTTAGTTTCTTTATCGCCCAGTAAGCACGATGTTCCATCTCTACGGGTAAATGACAACCTTTCCCATAAACCAATTTGTAGGGCGACATCCCGATAGGTGTTTTATACGCAGTCCGGTACGCCCAAAGTGCATCATCGAGTTTAAACGACCAATCTTTTCGAGACGAGCTGACCATTTTTCTAGGATCCACTTCATCTCTCGATTTGATATCTCAACTTGACCGCTCGTTTGAGGATGGTATGCTGTAGCCACACGATGAGTGACTCCGTATTTTCTCAAGACCGCATCAAGAAATTTGTTGTCGAAGTGTGACCCACCATCACTGATAATGGCACGTGGAGTCCCAAAACGTGTGAAGATATATTGTTTTATAAACTTGATTACGACATTGGACCCATTCGTAGGTAGTGCCACTGCTTCAACCCATTTTGAGACATAGTCTACGGCTACCAAAATATAGAGATTCTTATTTGATGGAGGAAATGGACCCATGAAGTCGATCCCCCATACATCGAACAATTCAACTTCAAGTATGGTGTTCAGCGACATTTCGTGTCGTCTTGAGATGTTTCCCATCCGTTGACACCGATCACACGCGGACACAAAGGAGTGAGCATCCTTGAATAATGACGGCCAATAGAACCCCGATTGTAAGACCTTCGCCGTTGTTCTATTTCCACTAAAATGTCCACCGTAGGGTGATGCATGGCAATGGTTTAGCACACTGTGGATTTCCTCATCCGGAATACATCTACGAATGATTTGATCGGGGTATCTCTTGAAAAGAAAAGGATCGTCCCACAAATAATACTTAGCGTCTGAGATTAGCTTCTTCTTTTGATGGCGTGAGAGGTCGTTTGGAATTGTTTTACTTGCCAAGTAGTTCACTAGATCAGCATACCAAGGCGCGTCTTTTGAACCCAACTTGTAGAGCTGCTCGTCGGGGAAGGTTTCCATGATTTGTGGCTGACTTTCTCCCTTCTCAAGGGAACTCTCTAATCGTGAAAGGTGATCGGCTATAACATTTTCAGTCCCTTTCTTGTCCCGAATCTCCAAGTTGAATTCTTGAAGGAGAAGCACCCACCTAATCAACCTTGGTTTAGCATCCTTCTTCTCCAAAAGGTATTTTATTGCTGAATGGTCGGTCCACACTATCACTTTCGTTCCCAGTAGATACGCTCGGAATTTATCAAATGCAAAGATCACCGCCAACAATTCCTTCTCCGTTGTGGCATAATTTCTTTGGGCATCATCGAGTGTTCGGCTCGCATAGTATACGACATGGAACACCTTCCCTCGTCTACGCCCCTTGACCCCAATGGCAAAGTCGCTTGCATCACACATTAACTCGAACGGAAGGTCCCAGTCCGGAGCGACTATCACCGGTTCCGTGCTTAGAACTTTCTTCAATAAATCGAAACTTTCTTTACACGACTTGTCAAAAGTAAATGGAACATCCTTCATGAGCAGATTGCACAATGGCTTCGTGATCTTCGAAAAATCCTTAATAAATCGGCGATAGAAACCGGCATGTCCCAAAAAAACTTCTAATCCCTTTGACCGAAGTAGGCGGAGGCATCTTCTCAATTGTTTCAATTTTCGCCCGGTCGACTTCAATTCCATGTGAGGATATTCGATAGCCAAGCACTATGCCCTCCTGCACCATAAAATGACACTTCTCCCAGTTCAAGACCAAATTTGTCTCTTCGCATCTTCTCAAGACTTTCTGCAAATTTTTCAAACAAATGTCAAACGAATCACCAAAAACAGAAAAATCATCCATAAAAATCTCAATGCAATGCTCTACCATGTCAGAAAAAATAGCCATCATACACCTTTGAAAAGTAGCCGGCGCATTACATAATCCAAAAGGCATGCGCCTATAAGCGAAAATGCCGTAAGGACATGTAAACGTCGTTTTCTCTTGGTCTTCGGGGGCTATATAAATCTGATTATACCCCGAGTAACCATCGAGAAAGTAATAGAAATCTTGTCCGGCTAATCTATCTAACATCTGATCAATAAAAGGTAAGGGGATATGATCTTTTCTAGTGGCCTTATTTAATTTCCTATAATCTATGCACATACGCCACCCCGTGATAATCCTAGTGGGAATTAATTCATTATTATCATTTTGAAAAACCGTTATCCCACCCTTCTTCGGCACAACTTGGACCAGACTTACCCACTTGCTATCAGAAATCGGAAAGATCATACCTGTGTCGAGGAGTTTTAAAACCTCGACTTTTACCACCTCCTTCATGTTTGGATTCAACCGGCGTTGATGCTCCACGGATGGATTGTAGTCTTCCTCCATCAAAATCTTGTGCATGAAAATTGACGGGCTGATCCCCTTAATATCCGCAATAGACCATCCAAGAGCAGATTTGTACTCCCTCAAAACTCTCAATAATTTCGCCTTTTGATCCCCCGCTAAAGTGGCCGAAAGAATAACTGGAAGGGAGTCGTCGGGCCCCAAAAATGCATATTTTAAATGAGGCGACAGCTTCTTGAGTTCCAACTTTGGAGGTTTTTCGATCGATGGGACTGGTCGAGTTAGTGAACTTCCGAGCTCCTCGAATGGTTGACGAATGAAAATTGGCGGGGAAGCATCCATGTGGCATACGTAGGCTGCATGCTCTGCATTTAGTTCAGAAACAGTCCCAATTAAAACGGACTCCAATGGATCGGGTGGATAATTCTCTCGAAAGGTTCTACTCACGCACGAGTCAATGACGTCAACTTGGAAACAATTTTCAGCATCACTCGGATATTTTACGGATCGAAAGATATTGAACGTTACTTGATCCTCTTGAACACGTAGAGTCAGCTTCCCCTTTTCCACATCGATCAAAGTTCAGCCGGTTGCCAAAAATGGTCTTCCCAAGATAATTGGGATATCTTGATCTTCCTCCATGTCGAGCACAATAAAATCGGCTCGAAAGATAAATTTGTCAACCTTTACTAACACGTCCTCTATTACTCCCCTCAGATATTTGATGGACCTATCGGCCAATTGTAAGGAGACCGTCGTCGGCTTAGCTTCCCCAATATCCAGCTTTTTAAAAATAGAAAGGGGCATAAGGTTTATGCTGGCTCCGAGATCGCATAGGACTCTTTCAAAAGACGAATTTCCAATGATGCAAGGGATGGTAAAACTTCCCGGATCTCTCAATTTAGGTGGGAGCTTCTTTTGTAAAATAGCACTGCACTCCTCCGTCAATGCGACCGTCTCATATTCCTCGAGCTTTCTTTTGTTTGACAAGACTTCTTTCATGAATTTTACATAACTCGGCATTTATTCCAACGCGTCGGCAAATGGAATGTTTATGTGCAATTTCTTGAAGACATCGAGGAACTTTGAAAATTGCTTGTCTAGTTTTTGCTTTTGGAAACGCTGTGGGAATGGGATTTGAGGAGTGGGCTGAGTAGTCGATACTTCCTTTGGCTTGGGCACCTCATCCTTTTCCTTCTCACTATGCTCGATCGGCTGCTCTTTGTTATTGATAGGCTGCCCTTTCAACTCCTTTCCACTTCGTAATTCGATTGCTTGCACGTTTTCCTTGGGTTTCAATTTGGTTGCGCTGGGCAATGCACCTTGAGACCGAGAGGACAATAGATTAGCAATCTGCCCCATTTGTGTTTCTAGGTTTCAGATGGAGGTAGAATGATTTTGGAGGGTCGTTTCGGTGTGGGTCATGAATTGGCTCGTGTTAGCTGCCAATTGAGCAAGAGCATCTGCCAATGATACCTTTGGTGATTGAGGGGGCTGCTGTGGTGGCTGCACGAATTGAGCTTGTGGAGGTTTTAAAGCTTGCCCGTTCCTCCACGAAAATTTTTTGGTGATTTCACCACCCTTAATTATAAGTGCTGGGGTAAGAATTATTTTGTCGATTTCCGTTTCCCACGAATTGAGCTTGATCCATCGGATGTTGCTCGAAAGGGTTCCTGACTTGGCACTCTGCGCTAGGGTGAGATCCGTTACACCAATTGCAAGACTCAATGGTAACGGGGGAAGGAGCATGCGAAAATGCTTGGAGCTGCTGCGTTAATGCTGCGACTTGGGCTGACAATGTAGAGATTAGATCATTATTTGAAATCTCCATAACTCGCTTCGGATTAAGTCTTTCGGATGGCCATTGATAAGCATTAGCGGCGATAGCTTCCAACAAAGAATGTGCTTCAGCCATAGTTTTTCCCACTAAGGCTCCTCCGGCTGCTGCATCCACGAGAGTGCGTGTAGAGGCACTCAAACCATTATAGAACATCTGAATCTGAAGCCAGTCCGGAAGGCTGTGATGTGGGCATCTCCTTAACAAATCTTTGTATCGCTCCCACGCCTCGTGGAGCGATTCCATGTCATACTGACCAAAAGTAGTGATCTCGTTCCGTAACCTTGCCGTCTTTGAAGGTGGGAATAATTTAGCAAGGAAGGCTTGCGCTAACTCTGCCCATGTCGTGATCGAGCCCAGCGGTAAGGAATTCAGCCAAAATTTTGCTTTACCCCTCAAAGAGAAAGGGAAAAGCCGTAATCGGATAGCATCGTCGGTGACACCATTGTTCTTGAACGTGTCACAAATCTCAAGAAATGACGCAATGTGTGCGTTGGGGTCATCATTCGGCAATCCACAAAACTGGCTCGATTGTACCATCTGAATGATTGCAGGCTTGATTTCGAAGTTGTTCGCCTAAATGGTGGGACGCTGAATCCCCGAAAAGTTTGCGTTAATTTGCGGCATAGCATAACCTCGAAGTGCCATTTCCGGTTGAGCTTGCTGCACAATATTATTTCCTCCGTGATTTTCGATATTATCGGCCATGTTGACTTTTGCTGGTGGTTCTCGTTTCTCCTTCTTCTTTCTCCTAAGAGTGCGCTCGAGTTCGGTATTGAAAGGTAGTAGGCCTTCGTTACCAAATTTTCTCATGCACTACGCGAAAGATCCTGAAAAGAAAAACAAATAAATAAATAAAATTAAATACACGAAAATAAGTAAATAAAAACATTCAAACTAAGACTAGAAATACTGAAATCGATATTAGCAAAAATTTCAGTCCCCGGCAACGGCGCCAAAAACTTGTTGCGATATTTCTTGAACGCAAGTGCACGTTATCGTATACAAGTAATAAAGTGACGAGTGAGTATCGTTCTCACGAGGACTGAATCACTAACTACCGATTTTTGTGTATTCCAGTTTTATTTGAACAATCGAACTTTGGGTGGCAATTAATTACTAAAGAAAATTAATAAAAGACTAAACAGTAAAAACGATCGCTTGAAGAAAGAGAATCAAATGATGAATAAGTCTAGGATTCTGAATCCACCTCGGTTTATCCGAATTTACTCTCGATTATCTGAAGTTAATGATTTTCCCAATTTATTGAAGGCGAAGATTGCTAATATACTCTACCGCCTCTCCCGAGGTCAATAGATTTTTCTAAAGGCGAATAATGCACTCTATCCCTAGGTGAATTAATTCGTCAATAGGCAAAAAGCATAAAATCTCCAAAAGGCCACGTAGTTCCTATGAGTATATTCTTATCTCACAGAATAAAACGGTCCTTACCAATAGTTCCTCACCAACTCTCCTCTCCCGATTCGAATTGAATGATTAAAACAATGCAACTATTGGCCAGATAATTGAAAGCATTAAACACGATTGGGAAAACTCAACAAAAAGGGAATTAAATAGATAATCTCAAGCAAATACGTCAAAACATAGGTTTCATCAAAATCCTAGATTAGGGTTTTAGCCTGACATGCTAAATAATGAAAATACAGAATTAATAAATAAAAGCATGAAAATCAAACGCAGATGAAGAGCTCGGATTCCTTCGTTCTTCTGGCTTCCGCCCTCCGCCTTTGATCTCTTCTGCTTCTCTCGTCTGCAATAATCTTATGTGATCCTCCTTTTCCCAAGCCTCCCCAGTTGATTAATTAGGGTCTTAAACGCTTATTTATAGCTCCCTACAGCCTCCAAATCGCGTCCGTGTGAGTAGGTCGAGAACTGGCTTCAAAACGGCCCAAATCCGCGCGGAGCACTCCAAAACCGCCTTGTGTGCCGCGGCTCACTTAATCTGTGTCGCGGCACATGGCGTCCAGGTTAAAAACTGGGCGCTGTGACTTTCTTCTGGGCCGCGGCTCACAGGCGTGTCGCGGCACAGTGATTACTCAGTGCCATTGGTTGCCTTCTGTCTGCGGCCCACTTGCCTTGTGCCGCGGCCCACGGCCAAAATTCGCTGTTTTCGCCCGTTTTGCCTCGTTTTAGCTTTCAGACTATAATCTCCTATCAAACATACAAGAATAAGACATTAAAAGCTCATTTATGCAATTTTACTCGCCAATATAATACTAAATAATGATAAATAACCGTATAAAAATACGCCTAACAACCTCCTTACGTACGCTACATCTAGCTCTTAGCGTACGCTATCTCTAGCTCGTAACGTACGCTACACGTACCTGTTAACGTGCGTTACGACGTAGTTGCATGTGAAGGATTAAAAGTTGATATTATAATGCATGAGGATGCGAATACGGAAACGATCATACTTCAATTATTGATAGCACCAATTCGAGTAATACAATGCTCAAATACGGACGAAAATACCCGACAATTTATCCGGATATTACACCACCAGAGTCTTGAAATGGTTGAACATGGCAGATTCCCTGATAAGAGTACAAAAGTATCTCAGCAATTCATTATTCTTCCATGCCTTCAACTCTTCAGCAGATGGCTGCCTTTCTGTAGGGAGTAAGATCTCAGCGGGCTTCTGTGCTGTATTTTTTCATGGAAAATTAGGATCCTGGAACTTGGGATGAGAACCAATTACCCTGTATCCTCTTACTCATTGACCTGGCCCAGGTCCTGCCAGTCTTCCGATGGCTGTTTCAACACCATCATCCAATATAACTTCCATCTCCTTTTCTTTCTCCATCCTCCATATCCTTCCAGCCTCACCGGCCTTTTCCCCCTTTTTGTTATTAAGCTCAATGACTTTACTATGAATATCCCGAAGAATATCCATTGATTCATCCTCCTTGTATTTATGATCTTTCACCGAGTCTAGTAGACTGGCGAACACTGCTGTTAGGTCATTAATTTGATCATGAGTAGTGGGTCTGGATATAGTGTACTCGAGGGAGGTGATGATCTTGGATTTCGCAACTCTCAACTTTTCTTGTTCCTGATTTAGAATCCTCTCCTGATGCTGTTTAAGTTGGTTTAGTGCCTACCATAAGGCGTTCGGTATGAGGCGGAATGCTTCTTCAACATCCTGCACAGCTCTTTGAAGCTTGGGGAGTTCATCCTGAGCAGTTTCTCGCATCTAGTCGAGTTCCTTGCCGACATCATACAGAGCTTTGACAGCATCCTGTAAGTTGAAGGTTTGGCGACTGATTTGATAAATTTGCTCTATTCTAGTTCAGTGCGGGGAGAGTGGGGATGAGTAAGTTTGGAGTCAGAGGGCTCTCGCAGCTGTTTGATGACGATGTTTTGGTTTGGCCTTTGGGTACTGTCGTCAGTTTGGAAGTCCTCATCAGGTTCATATGGTGAACCTGTAGGGACTGGAGTCGATATTTATTTAGTGGCTGGAACTTCTATTGGTTCAGCCGGTGTTACTGTCTGGGAGACAGAAGGGATTGGTTTCTCCTGCCTCGAAACGACTTCTGTAGCTTATTGTACATGAGAGATTGATTCCTCCTGTTGCTTCTCAGCTTCCGCTTGTTCCTTAGAAGGGACTGAATCCTTCTGTTGGACAGTGCGGGATTCATCTTCCTTAGTCGGAGGGACTGATTTTTACTTAACGGGAGATGCTAGTTTCTCCAGTTACTGGTCTGGTGCAGCTTGACGAGATGATGTCCTCTGGCCCTCGGCGGCCTTCGACTTGCAATATATTTCTCGCGAGCATCTTCACGGATCATCCTCAGACCTGCTTGTAGGGCATCATCATCCCCATCTGACTCCAGATCTGAATAATGGGTTGAGCTTCGAGTCCCATTGTCAGACTATTTCTTACCTTTCAATTGGGCCTTTTACTTTTCCGAAAAATATGTTGTGATCAGCTCAAGGCAAAAGGAATCATCCCATCTGATCAGGACCTCACCGTTTTGGGTGTCTATGACTTCCAGGACAAATAGTTCTTACTCCTTAAGTCCTTCCAGTTATATGGTGGGCTTGGAACCACCTAATAATTTTCCAGCATGAATCTTCTTGGCAGCAGGTGACTGCTGTATGCCACATCAAGTCCATAGGTAGTTCAGAATCAGGCCAAAGGGCTTGCTTGCTGAATCCGGCTTGGAAGCTGCCTCCTATAGGCATTTCATGATCACTTGGCACCAATTGGCTTTCTCTCCACACATGATGACAACCATCATATGAAACCTCATATTGGTGCACATCTCAAAGGATCCGGTGCAGATCTCCACAACCCTGCAATTGAAATCATGAAGATAATAGTAGGGGAGGGTGAAGTTCCTCTTGTGGCATGACGGATGGACATGAGATGGCATGCAGTTGTCGGTGAAAATATTCCAGTAGGCTTCCAACAAATTTTCAGAACCAAAAGTTTCCAGCTCCTCCAGAGTCAGACCATCGGAGGGAAACTTGTACAATTTCTTAAGCAGTTCCCCATTGATGGAGATCTCCTTCTCTTGCACAGTGCTCACAATAACAAAAAGGGCAGAGCCCTTTTTCAGATGCATAATTGAATTCAGCATCCATAAAGAATTCCTTCACGATCTGTTCATCGCAGTTTTCTGGGTGAAGACTACCCAGTTTATACAGACCGTATTGCTTGACACAGGAAATAACAATGTTTATGCCAGTCATATCTTTGTTCTCAGAGATAATATGCTCTTGAAGAATAGAGCGAGCGAAGATTCGTCCGTCAATAATAGTGTCCTTCTTCTTCAGAGAAAGTGATGAAGTTTGTGAAGAAGACATTTTGCAGTAGATATAGAAGATAGAAAGATTTTATAATATATAAGTTGTATGTTGTAGGCTCGATTAATATGCAGAAGGCATAAAAAGTATGTGGATCAGCATACTGGCCCTTTTATAGAGTGCATGAAGGCCAGGTCACAGTGAACAGTCAGATTTAAGGGATGGGAACCGTCTTTTAATAAACGTACAGGATGAATTCAGATATAACTGGTACATCAGTATTCGAAATTAATGCCCTGTCCCACCTCTGAAACATTTCAGCTTCCACTATTGCATGGTTAGGCAGTTTGAATTTTAAAATCGTAGGATGTAAGGTACTAAAGTCTAATGTCGTTTCAGTGTTGAAAGATAAATCGTTTTGAATTCAGACGATGCACGTGGACTAAAAACTGTTTTGAAAAAGGTTTAAGTGTATGAAAATTGATACGCTTAAAATATTAATTGAAATCCTACAGCGTTTATGCTATATCTGTGAAAGTACAGTGTTCCCCCTTAAAAGGTACATACAAGATTCAACTATTACAGCAATTGATAATTAATGCTGTATTTTTGGGTCCTACTGTGTTCCCCTTTAATTAATGCACACTTCATCAGTAGAAAGGTAATTATACCTTCTTCTTCCTACAGTAAGGATATAACTCGTAGTTCTGAGTGTATGGTTAATTAAGGTGGACACTGGATTCATGGCTCTTGCAACATTTCCCCTCATTAATGAGTGATATTAAAACTTATAGGGAGTTTTAGTCGAGGTGTAGCATTCCTAATTCCTGGCGAAGCACACAGAACTTTATTGTGTTAAGAGGCTCTGTAAAGTTGTCCGCTAACTGAATGTCTGTATTAATTTTCTCGATCCGAATATCTTTGTTCTCCACATGATTCCTAATGAAGTGATGCTTCATATCAATGTGTTTGGTCCTCGGGTGAAATACGGGATCGTATATGATTGAGATTGCATTCATGCTGTCTCATATGATTGGAGTTTCTCTTGCCTGAATGCCATAGTCTTGTAGCTGTTGCTGTATCTATATAATCTGCATACAACAGCTTCCAGCAGCATAATATTCCGACTCAACTGTAGAAAGTGATTTGGTAATTGTTTATTACTGAACCATGACACAAGTCTAGGTCCAAGGAAGTGACAAGTCCCATTCGTACTTTTCCTATCTAACTTACAACCTCTGAGATCCAAGTCACTGTAGCCCACCAAATTGAATCCTCTTTCCTTAGGATACCACAATCATACATTGATTGTTCCTTTAACGTACTTAAGAATTCATTTGGTTGTGGTGAAGTGTGACTCTTTAGGTGCTACTTGATACCGAGCAGACACTCCTACATCAAATTGGATATCAGGCCTGCTGGCTGTTAGGTATAGGAGTGAGCCTATAAGCTTCCTGTAGAGTGATTGATCAACTGGCTTTACACCTTCGTCAGCACTTATGTGTGTGGAAGTGCTCATAGGGGTGGATGAGGACTTAGAAGTGTTCATCCCAAACTTGTTGAGCAGCTCCTTGTTTTATTTCTCCTGATTGATGAATATACCATTAGGAAGTTGTTTAACCTGCAACCCTAAGAAATAGCTAAGTACTCCCATTATACTCATTTCAAATTTGCTTTGCATGAGATGAGAGAACTTTTGACACAGATCAAGGTTAGTTGAACCAAAAATAATATCATCAATATATTTGCATCATAAGAAGATCATCACCTTCTTGGGTTTTGAAGAGGGTTTTGTCAATGGCACCTTCTAGGAATACAACTAGAGTGCACATGGCAAGTCTCCTAAGTTCACCTTGGGATTTTCATATAGGGAATCGAGACTTCCAAGAATTGGATTATGTATCTCTTTGTGCACAGAGTACAATTTCTTGTGTACTCTGTATTTTTCTTGGGGTGGACACACCTGCATCAATATCACCAATTATTAGCTTCTGAGGGTGATCTTTTAACCACCTCATGTCGGGTTCTCATTTAGCATCCCTTGTCGTGTCCTGTTGAGCTGTAGTTTCAGCTTCAGCTTCTAAAGCATCATCTTCGACTACTTATTCTATTCTTATAGCAGCGGGATTAGTCTCTAGATTTATAACAGGTTCTACTTGAGTATGTGAGATTTCTTCAATGGATAGCATCTGGATGCCTTGGGTTAGATCTTCTATTCCTGTAGGGTCGCAATGGGGCTCATCAAAGACTACATGGACTTACTCCTCTATTGTCAATTTTCTCTTGTTGAATATCCTAAATGCATTGCTGACAGAGGAGTACCCAACAAAAATACCTTCATCTGATTTTTCATCAAAGGTCTTAAGTTGATTCTTCCCATTGTTAAGAACATAGCACCTGCATCTAAAAATAAGAAAATACGCAACCATTGGAGTTATATTATTCCATACCTCGTATGTGTTTTTGTTTTGGTACTTGTTGATGATACAGTGGTTTTGTGTGTAACATGTTGTATTTGTCGCTTCTCCCAAGAAATGATGTGGAAACTTGCTTGCAACTAACATGGTTCTTGTTGCTTCCTCCAGCGTCATATTCTTTCGCTCGGCAACACTATTTTATTGTGGAGTGCGGACTTCCGAGGATTCATGTCGTATGCTGTTGTCTGCACAGTATTTGTCTATAAAGCAATTTGTGAATTATGTGCCTCTGTTAGAATGAATGGATACGATACTCAACCCTTTCTCATTTTGAAGCATTTTCAGCTGTTCCAGCAGCTTTGTGGTTTTCTCTTTCTTCTTTCTCAGGAAGATGGTCCAAGTGTACCTGGAAAAATCATCAACAGTGATAAGACAATATTTCTTACCTCCTATGCTGACAGGGTCAACAAGACCATAAAGATCTATATGTAGCAAGTCTAGGACCTTGTGGGTTTAAAGATATGATTTTCTCTTCAGAGAAGTCTTAACTTGCTTGCCTTCTGACAGGTTCCATAGAAGCTGTTCTTATGAAATGAACCATCCGGCAAGCCTCAAACCATTCCCAGTTGACATAACTTGTTGATGGTCTTGAAATTGATATGAGACATCCTTTTGTATCATAGCCAGCTTTGATATGCAGTGCCTTTGGCAACAAAACAAGGAATTACAATACTTGTGCATTTCTAGTCAGCAATATACATGCTACCTGACTGACTTCCTATAAGGATAATTTGTTTGGTCTTTATGTTCTTGACCCTACAGTGATCTACATAGAATTTGACCGAGAACTATTTGTCACGGAACTGGCTAAAACTAAGAAGATTGTACTGTAGTCCTTCTATATAAGATACATAGGTGACTTTGAATTTTCCTACAAGTAGGGTTCCTTTCCTTCTTGTTCTTTCTTGTGATTTGTCACCGAATCGCACCTTTGGACCATGACCTTCTACATGATCTGTTAGCTTGGTGATATCTCCTGTCATGTGGCGAGAGCCTCTGCTATCAAAATACTAGATGTCCCTCTCCTTGACATCTTATAATCAAAAGATTAAGTAGATTTAAGTCCCCTTTGATTTTTGGGTCCTTGGTATTAGTGCCTTTAGGTACCCATATTTTCTTGACACCAATGGGTTTGCTGTAAGTTGTATTTGGTCCTCTTTTGCGAAATTTATGTGGGTCAGGCACGTAATCGCTGTAAATATTGTTATTATGCATGTAAAATCTAAAAATTTTGCTCCAGATGGTTGTTGTCTAGGAGGAGCAACCATATTTATCTGCCTTTTTTCCTCCCTTATGGGATTCCAATTGGATTCCCAGACCTGCTGTTGGTAGAACTATGCAGCAGCTTGCTTACGGGATAGATACTTGGTTTTCTGTATCCTTTATCTAGGAGCATTGTACTGTTGGTAGTACTGAGGTGCATACTGTTGATGGTACTTGGGTATAGCCTTCCTCCTAGCCTGCTGCTAATGATGTTGGTATGCTAGAGGAGCATACTGTTGATATTCAGTATTGCGCCTCATAGGTGTGTGTGACTGTGTTTTCCGCTACTTATGATATGAGCTAGGTGGAGGAATGGCAGCCTTTGCTTTCTGAGAAGGGGTAGCTATAGCCTTTACAGGAGCAACCTTCGGGGCTTCTTTGTTTTCAGGAATGAGTTCCACTCCTTTGACAAACATTGTACTAGTTTTGCTTGTGTTGGAGAACGAGTCGTATCCCAAACCACGTTTGTCATAGACATGTTGTCCAGTACTTAGGATGTCTTTCATCCTCCTCGATGGTTTCTCAGAAGAATTGAGGATGGTCTCGAGTTCTGCTTCTATTTTCTCAAGAAGCTGTATCTTAGCCTATAGTAAAGCATAATCATTTGTCTTGAATTTATTATAATTTCTTACTCATTTAGTTATGAGTTCTTCACGAATAATCTTGTCGTTTTTGCAATCCAATGACACATTTTCATAATTATTTTTCAGTAGATCATTTTCATTCTTCATCTCTAGATTTGAAAGAGAAAGTTGTAGTTTTCTTGTTTAAGCATCTTATGGGCTCTTTGGATTGTCTTAAATTCATTCATCATGTTTTCAAAGGTTTATGATGCATTAATAGGGTTAATGAGGTTAAGCTTACCTCATCTTCACTATCATCATCATCCTCTTCCTTTGCCATAAAGCACATGTAGGCATTATAGCAAAGATTAGAATCTCCGGATGATGGCGACTCAAAAATTATCTTGCTGAAGGTTTAGGCCTGTGGGGATCCTTTCCAAATTTCTTAATGAATTTTCGAAATTTGTGCATGATCAAGGCTATTTCATCTTGTGATGGGATGTCATCATCATTATCAACTGCTTTGGATGTGCTGTGGGCAAAGTTGTGTCTCAACAGCAGTGAGCGATGTAGTCTGTAGGTGACTCTTCAGCCTTTTCTCTCCTGTGAATATCATACTCAAAAGCTTCCAGGTAAGAGAAGAGATCAAAAGTAGATATATCAATTAAATTACAAGACACACACATAGTTGTGGTCTTAATGTCCCGTCAGGTAGGGACTGATCTAAATATTTTAATACTTTTCTTCTTTTAGGTATACACTTTACTCAATGCTTCAAGTTCACCGGAAATTCCGGTAAATATGAGGTCAAGTTTCTCAAGTGTTTCAGAAGATTTCATTTCAAAATATTCAAAATGCTGAGTGAGTTTTGAAATCTTGTTTTCTTTTGAGAGCTCAGTTCTCTCACATATTTCTACCAGATTTCTTTAGCTGTCTTGCAGCTCTTTACCTTGGAGAACGTGCCTTTGTCAAGAGTGACAAATAACACATTCTTGGCGATGTAGTCATTCGTACATTTCCGATCATCGGTTGTCCACTATTCCTGTTCTTTATCAAGCATTTCTGCATGAGGTTGTCCTTCTATTCTGGAGGCTGGATTGACCTTCATAATTTTGATAGGTCCTCCTTGAATGACAAAGATCATTTCTTCATGCATTGCGACAAGATGTGCTTTCATCCTAATTCTCCAGTCATCAAATTAATTAATAAAAAACATGGGAACTTTGTTGATCATAGATGCATCCATGGCAAAACTAGGATGAATGATAGAGAAATAAAAATGAAGTTTTCCAAAGCTAGTGATTTGTGGATCTGATTTAGGTTCAAAATCGATTGATTCTTTGTAGAATCAACCGCTGCGATACCACTTGTTGGCCACAGTATACTATTATACAACTTAGAAAGGGGGTTGAATAAGATGTACTATTTTTCGAAGTTTAAGTTTGCGTAGCGGAAGTCTGAAACTTAGTTGCCGTAAATATAGCAACTGGGTAATCTCTTGTAGCTTGGTGCTTACAGGGTTTTCAAGACAAGTATAATAAAATCACAGGCAGTAGGAAAATAATAAGGACATAAAGTAATGACACACAGTTTAATGTGGTTCGAGGTAATACCCTCTACGTCCACATGTCCTCCACATAGGAGTAAGAAGTTTATTAAAATCAAGGCGTACACAACTGTTTGATTTTAACTAAACCCGTCATTGTATCGTTCATAGAGATTGATACAACACACTGTAGCTTGAACTGTTCACACAGATTAACTTTGGGCTTCTTTGACTCGCTTCTTTTCACATAAATTGAAGCTTCGCCCTGAACTCTATTCTTCCCACACAGGTCGGAATATCTTGACTTACTCCACACAGTGCTAAGGATCTCAACAGTAGGTTTTTAAAGTATCACGGATTGCACAACAGCTGTAGGCTTGGTAAGCTTCACTGTAGATGTGTTGCTCATTGTTGAGGACTTGGATATTTCTTCACTCAAGATATATGTTGTATGCTTGAAAAAATATATTGCTCTTTAGATGATAATATTGGTGTTTAGTCTAGCAGATGTTCAGTTTTCAGTAGTTATTCTTCTGAGCAATATCCTCTTGCTTGGGCTATTTATAACCTTGGAAATAGATCCGTTATAAATGTAGTCGTTGGCTGGTTAGTGAGATTTAGACAACTCTGATTGGCAGCTTTAGAATGTTTGAATTAAAGATGTTTCACATTGTAATATCCGCAATTTTCGATTTTCGGTAAATTTCATTTTCGGCCGGAGTCCGTTTTGACGACTCGCTCATGACCGTTTCATCATTTCGAGAATGATTAATTCTGCACTTTTTGTCATCCGAGTTCGTTCCGGTATCGTTTTGTTGAGTTCCGAGCTTTTTAGCGGCTTTTCCGCACTTGAGTTCGATTCTTGCGAATCTCGTCCGAAAATGCTGTTTCGAGGTTCCCGTAAGTCCGTTTAACTTTGTTAGACGTGTTGTGAACTTCGGTTTGGTTATTCGACCACGTATCATGATTTTCGGATGTTTGGGCCGTTTTTGTAATTTCCTATAAGTTTAGGGAATTTGTTCCTTGTTCGGTTTTGATCGTGTACCTCGGACCGTTTTGGGTTACTGGTTATTGTTTCTCGTTGTGTGTATTTTCCTCGAACTGTTGGGTCGACATATCGTGTTTTGGTGATCGTCTTTTTCGTTTTGATAGCGTTGTTTTCTGTCCAGAATACGGTCTGTCAGGACCTGTGCAAAACGGCGCAAGACCCGCGGCATTTTGCGCCGTGTCTGTGCGCTGTGTCGCACAGGGGTCGCCCGCTGACCAGCAACACGGCGCTGAACACGGCGCTATTTGGACCGTTTCTTGCGCCATGTTCTGTCCAGTATATAAAGGACAGACGGGTGTTTTTAACCCCATTTCTCATTTCTCTTCCGTCTCTCCACCCCCTCATCGCGTTTTTGGGCGATTTCAACCGGATATCGCATTCTTACATCTTGTAACTCGGAATTGGACGTTCCAACACGAATCAATCATCTTTCTTCCGCCTTTCCATCGTTGAATTGAGGTAATTGGTTATTATACCTAATTATAGGGTTCTTGGTTATAATTCATTTTTCCTTTCGTTTTTGCTTCGATTGATGATGAACATTAGTTGGGTAATCATGGTGTTATGTTTTCCTAGAACTTTAGCGGATAAATTCCAAGTTTTTCCCCTTCGTTGATCGAATTTGAACTTTATGCCTCAATAGTGTTCGGCGGATTGTCCCTTAGGATAGAACATCGATTAATTCGTGGTTTCTCAGTGGAATTGTAGTTGATTGAGTCTTTATGTTGTTAGGGTCGAATTCTTGTGAAGAACTCGAGTCGGGACCCTTCCGTTCATTGTCTTCCTCGGGGTCCGAGCTTCCCGGTCGAACCGTGTTCTTCGGAGCGTTTGGTAGCGGTTATTAAGGCAAGTATCTTATTATACGACTTGTATCTTGCGACTAGTAATTACGTATGCCATGTGTGATGATTTTGCTTGCCTTCGTAATTATGTTCCGTTTGAGTTGGTTGTGTTTTCCGTAATTTGAAGGCTTTGTGATAATATTGTTATATTAGTATACGTGTTAGGCGTTGTGCCATTTGTGCAGGATTGCGCCGTACATATGGGACGGTCGTACACTTGGTTGTGTAATGTAATGTGTACCGAACGTGTGTTATGTTGGATATGTGTCGTTGATTGACGATAGTTGTTGCGAGTGTTGAGATTGTGTTATGTGCAGGTGATGTACGATTTTGTGGTGATCAAGGTGATTGATTAATTGTGCTCAATGTTGTATGTAATGCGAATGTGATGTGCTGGAACGCTAAGTTCACTCGTGCGGGTTCGACGGGGCCTACGAGGATTCATGGCACAGGTCCATGGGATCAGAACTTAGTGTGTGGTGCTGAGGTCCAATCGTGCGGGTCTGACGAGGCCTACGATGATTCATGGCACAGGTCCATTGAATCAGGACACAGTACGTCCAACCGTGCGGGTTCGACGGAACCTACGGTGACACGTGACACAGGTTCACGGGGTCGGGACTGTTTGTTGTGATTGTTGTGTTTGCTCAATCCGTGTGGGTTGTTGAACCTACGGAGACTCGTGGCAAGCGATCACGGAGTCATGAGCATGATTGATTGTTGTGATTGTTGTGTTTGCTCAATCCGTGTGGGTTGTTGAACCTACGGAGACTCGTGGCAAGCGATCACGGAGTCATGAGCATGATTGATTGTTGTGATTGGTTAAGTCCGTGCGGGTTGTTGAACCTACGGAGACACGTGACAGGGGATCACGGTGTCACGAACCATGTTTTGTAAATCAAACTTTTTGTAAGAAAGTTTTAAGAAAAGAATGTTGGGCCGAGCCCCACGAGATTTATGGAAATGTTTCCGGTATTGTAAACTGTTGAATTATGAAACAAGTTTTGGGTTAAGGCCCTTAATGTTTACGAAAAGGTTTTGTAAATTGGGACTCGAGGTCCAAAAGAATTTCTGCTTTAAAAATCCCCGAGATGATGTGTTCCTTTTCAAATATCTCTTATTTGAGTTCGAAATTCTAAAACTTCTCGGGAACATTTTGATAATTGATTTCCGTATTAAATTCGTAGTTGCTATTTGCTTGTTACATTTCGTATGGTTTGATACTTGCACTAGTAAAACAGTGGAGTTTTACTAACCCCCGAGTAATCGGGGGGTGGATGTCTGTTTTGCGTCCAGGTACATGCAGATTCAGGGGAGCAGTCACAGGATTGGCACAAGAGGATGACGAGCTACGATACTAATCATGAGTCGAGAGTTATTTTGATTTTTGTTGTGTTGTCAGAGTTGATTTCAGTCTTCCGCTGTATTGTATTTCAACCCCTGTGTGGGTAATGTTATTTAAGTCAGTTTTATCGATTGGGTTGTGTGACCTCATCGGTCTGTATCATTTTATTGTTTGACCCTGGTCGGGCAAGCATTTGGTTGTTTACGGATGTTTAGCCTGGTAGATCCTTGTGGAAAGGGTCTACGGCGTGTAATATTCCCATATCGTTTTGGGGGTGTTACAATTATGGTATCAGAGCTTAGGTTGCGGAAACCTAGGCTGTCGGGTCGAGTCGAGTCGTGGTTTATCGAGTAATGTGTTGTCTTGTCGTTCGAGTCGTCAGGTGACAAGTTGAGTTGTGCGTAGTCACAACGTGTCGGATATGTTGTCGGATGAGATTAGTATCGTGGGCGACCGTCATCTCCGTGCGGCCTGTGGACGTAAGTCTCCTCTTTTATGCGAAGTACCTGTGTATCATGATTGTATCTAAATGAGTTAATTGCGGTGCATAATTTTATTTGCACGGTGTTGTGAATATAGTTGTATTTAATACGTGTGACATATAATATATGTATAAAACTGGGCCTATTGTTGTTTTATCTTTGAACCACCGGGTGGGGTAGTAGGTTGTGAAAGTTGTGAACCTTGATGGGTTTTATGGTAAAGTTTGTGAGAAACTCCGATGAATGATTTTGCTGTGTGTTTAAACTTGATACCACGAGATGCATTTGATTGAATTGGCGACCCTGGTTTCCATTTGAGTATATGGTTTTAAATTCGACTGTTTTTGGAATGTTGTAATTTTTGTCCGCTATGGGTAAGTTTGAAAATGTTTCCTGAAGGACTTTACAGTTTGAGAATTTTGTAGAAATCGATTTTTGGAAAATATTTTGGTGGTGCGGTCAAACCATGGTTTATATGGATTTTTAAAATTTGTTAAATTTTGACAAATGGGCCGTGTATTTTCAAATGACACAATCAGGCGGTATTTGAAAAATGTGTTTTGAAATACTTCGGACATTGTAAAATATTACCGTCATCGACCTTTTTGGCGTTTTGTAAATGGTTTTTAGCCTGGTGGGTTCCGACGTGGGACCTACGGCGCTATAATGTTCCGTGTAATTATCTGAAATTTTTGGGCATTCTAGCCCATTGAATTATCTTTGAAAACTTTGAGTACCTTAGAAAATAAATTTCGAGACGTCCTTTTAAAATGAATTATTTTCTTGTGGTACATCCAAGGTGCCACAATATGTTTCAAGATTCTTCTACCTCGAGGACCAAAATGTTTTGAGATATTTTCCAATGTTTTAGAAACACTTTTACTTAGACCCGAGGGTCGAATACTTCCGAAAGTTTTTCACGAAAAGAAATTGTCCTCATTTTTATCGAATGCGAAATAGTTTCCAAAGTCTCGATAACGATGTTTCACGATTGTATTGTTATTGAAGGGTGATACTCAAGATCAATCGGTGTTTCCAAAATTATTTTCAAAAGGAGGTTTTCGTTTTTAAAACCTATCCATTCCCGTTTGAGGGCTGGGTATGTATGTATGATGTTCGCGTTGTCGGTATGATGTTTGCTCCCGAGTATGATCGAATTGGTGGCATGAACGTCGAGGCGTTGCCACGCATTTGTTGTACTAGCCCTCTGTGAGAGGTGTGAACTGGTGTTTACTGTTTATCGCCTCGTGGTGATTTGCGTGTTGTCGCACGAGTGTGAGCTGTTGAAGCTTGGGTTTGTACGTTTGTGTACATGTGTGATTGTTTCATAATGTTTGTAATTAGGTGTTGGTTATCGTTCGGGTCGTTGAGGTCGCCGAACGATACCGTCGTGATTCTTTGTTGTGCTGAGTTGGCATCTCCGCTATATTGTTTTGCGACTTTATGCCCCATTGTATCTAGCATTTGTATTTTCGGTATGCTGAGCCGAGGTATTTCAACCGTGATGTACCGGGGCATGCACATGTAAATTGTCCTCCTCGCCAGTGACGCATTTCGAGGGACACCGAATTTAGTTTTGCGAATTGGCTATTGAGACTTTCGGAGTTCGCGCTTCAGCACAGATATCAGGATCCAGTTTTGCGAGTTGGGTTCCGAGTCTTTCGGGGCACGAACTTCAGTACATATATGAGGCTCGGCTCTGAGAGGCCCATGGGAGATGTTTCTGTCGTTTGCTTTTTGTGTTGTCACCTTACTCCAGTTGTTGTTTGAATTTTATTGTTCTTCGTGATTCGAATGTGATTGTTCGATTTTTGTTGTCTCGATCGTTGTAGTTCGATCGTTGGATTGATCGGTTTTTGTTGATCTCGTTTCGTGATTGTTGAACGTTCAAACTCCTTCGTAATTCCCTTAAGTTCGAGATTAGTCTCGTTTCGATCTTCCCACCCTTGGGCGGTGGAATTCCGTATTGGTTCAGCGTTTGGCTCGCGTTTTGATTGATGAACTGTTGGGTTGGTCAATCGTATTGATTTTTGTTCGTTGTGTTTTGTGATTGTTCAGATAATCGACTCGATTGTATTATCTGTTGATGACGCTTGTCACTTGTGGATTTTATTATGTCTCTACTGGCGACGTTGTGTTGGTCGTCGTGGAGCGTGTTTTCCTTTGCGTTGCTTGTAACGTTTCGCCGACGGGCGTAAGTTACGCGTTTCCTTGCGTATCCTGTTGAGTTTTCCTGGCGGGATATTGCTTCTCCCTACTTGTTTTAAGTTTCGGGACGAAACTTCTTTTAAGGAGGGTAGAATGTAATATCCGCAATTTTCGATTTTCGGTAAATTTCATTTTCGGCCGGAGTCCGTTTTGACGACTCGCTCATGACCGTTTCGTCATTTCGAGAATGATTAATTCTGCACTTTTTGTCATCCGAGTTCGTTCCGGTATCGTTTTGTTGAGTTCCGAGCTTTTTAGCGGCTTTTCCGCACTTGAGTTCGATTCTTGCGAATCTCGTCCGAAACTGCTGTTTCGAGGTTCCCGTAAGTCCGTTTAACTTTGTTAGACGTGTTGTGAACTTCGGTTTGGTTATTCGACCACGTATCATGATTTTCGGATGTTTGGGCCGTTTTTGTAATTTCCTATAAGTTTAGGAAATTTGTTCCTTGTTCGGTTTTGATCGTGTACCTCGGACCGTTTTGGGTTACTGGTTATTGTTTCTCGTTGTGTGTATTTTCCTCGGACTGTTGGGTCGACATATCGTGTTTTGGTGATCGTCTTTTTCGTTTTGATAGCGTTGTTTTCTGTCCAGAATACGGTCTGTCAGGACCTGTGCAAAACGGCGCAAGACCCGCGGCATTTTGCGCCGTGTCTATGCACCGTGTCGCACAGGGGTCGCCCGATGACCAGCAACACGGCGCTGAACACGGCGCTATTTGGACCGTTTCTTGCGCCGTGTTCTGTCCAGTATATAAAGGACAGACGGGTGTTTTTAACCCCATTTCTCATTTCTCTTCCGTCTCTCCACCCCCTCATCGCGTTTTTGGGCGATTTCAACCGGATATCGCATTCTTACATCTTGTAACTCGGAATTGGACGTTCCAACACGAATCAATCATCTTTCTTCCGCCTTTCCATCGTTGAATTGAGGTAATTGGTTATTATACCTAATTATAGGGTTCTTGGTTATAATTCATTTTTCCTTTCGTTTTTGCTTCGATTGATGATGAACATTAGTTGGGTAATCATGGTGTTATGTTTTCCTAGAACTTTAGCGGATAAATTCCAAGTTTTTCCCCTTCGTTGATCGAATTTGAACTTTATGCCTCAATAATGTTCGGCGGATTGTCCCTTAGGATAGAACGTCGATTAATTCGTGGTTTCTCAGTGGAATTGTAGTTGATTGAGTCTTTATGTTGTTAGGGTCGAATTCTTGTGAAGAACTCGAGTCGGGACCCTTCCGTTCATTGTCTTCCTCGGGGTCCGAGCTTCCCGGTCGAACCGTGTTCTTCGGAGCGTTTGGTAGCGGTTATTAAGGCAAGTATCTTATTATACGACTTGTATCTTGCGACTAGTAATTACGTATGCCATGTGTGATGATTTTGCTTGCCTTCGTAATTATGTTCCGTTTGAGTTGGTTGTGTTTTCCGTAATTTGAAGGCTTTGTGATAATATTGTTATATTAGTATACGTGTTAGGCGTTGTGCCATTTGTGCAGGATTGCGCCGTACATATGGGACGGTCGTACACTTGGTTGTGTAATGTAATGTGTACCGAACGTGTGTTATGTTGGATATGTGTCGTTGATTGACGATAGTTGTTGCGAGTGTTGAGATTGTGTTATGTGCAGGTGATGTACGATTTTGTGGTGATCAAGGTGATTGATTAATTGTGCTCAATGTTGTATGTAATGCGAATGTGATGTGCTGGAACGCTAAGTTCACTCGTGCGGGTTCGACGGGGCCTACGAGGATTCATGGCACAGGTCCATGGGATCGGAACTTAGTGTGTGGTGCTGAGGTCCAATCGTGCGGGTCTGACGAGGCCTACGATGATTCATGGCACAGGTCCATTGAATCAGGACACAGTACGTCCAACCGTGCGGGTTCGACGGAACCTACGGTGACACGTGACACAGGTTCACGGGGTCGGGACTGTTTGTTGTGAATGTTGTGTTTGCTCAATCCGTGTGGGTTGTTGAACCTACGGAGACTCGTGGCAAGTGATCACGGAGTCATGAGCATGATTGATTGTTGTGATTGTTGTGTTTGCTCAATCCGTGTGGGTTGTTGAACCTACGGAGACTCGTGGCAAGTGATCACGGAGTCATGAGCATGATTGATTGTTGTGATTGGTTAAGTCCGTGCGGGTTGTTGAACCTACGGAGACACGTGACAGGGGATCACGGTGTCACGAACCATGTCTTGTAAATCAAACTTTTTGTAAGAAAGTTTTAAGAAAAGAATGTTGGGCCGAGCCCCACGAGATTTATGGAAATGTTTCCGGTATTGTAAACTGTTGAATTATGAAACAAGTTTTGGGTTAAGGCCCTTAATGTTTACGAAAAGGTTTTGTAAATTGGGACTCGAGGTCCAAAAGAATTTCTGCTTTAAAAATCCCCGAGATGATGTGTTCATTTTCAAATATCTCTTATTTGAGTTCGAAATTCTAAAACTTCTCGGGAACATTTTGATAATTGATTTCCGTATTAAATTCGTAGTTGCTATTTGCTTGTTACATTTCGTATGGTTTGATACTTGCACTAGTAAAACAGTGGAGTTTTACTAACCCCCGAGTAATCGGGGGGTGGATGTCTGTTTTGCGTCCAGGTACATGCAGATTCAGGGGGAGCAGTCACAGGATTGGCACAAGAGGATGACGAGCTACGATACTAATCATGAGTCGAGAGTTATTTTGATTTTTGTTGTGTTGTCAGAGTTGATTTCAGTCTTCCGCTGTATTGTATTTCAACCCCTGTGTGGGTAATGTTATTTAAGTCAGTTTTATCGATTGGGTTGTGTGACCTCATCGGTCTGTATCATTTTATTGTTTGACCCTGGTCGGGCAAGCATTTGGTTGTTTACGGATGTTTAGCCTGGTAGATCCTTGTGGAAAGGGTCTACAGCGTGTAATATTCCCATATGGTTTTGGGGGTGTTACACACATTTCATGCTTCAGACATTCTCTTTGTTCCGTATTAAATGCTCATCTGTCTGTAATCTCTTTGGTTATATTAAATGATGTCCTGTCAGCATCAAATGCTACTTTAAAACTGTGAATACTCTATGAATAAATAAAGTTTATTTCACAACGATTTGAAGTTCCTTCTAAGTCATATTATTTTTGTGTTCTACTTTTCCTAAGTAAAATACCTACAACACTGTTTGTTGTAGCCAACGTCTTCTTTTGCTGTAGTCTAAAGGCTTAGCTCTAGGATTTATCTTCTTTGGGCATTATATGATTTTGCGCTGTAGTCACAGGTTCTAGGGTGCATTTATCAAAACACAGGGTATTATTTTTCCCAACAAGTCTAGGGCTAGGCCCTTCGATGGGTCACGGTCTTCTTCTTCTTTTTCGATTTGACTTCAGTACGACCCTCCTCCTTCTCATCCGCAAGCTCCGCGTATAAATTCGTCTTTGAATTTTGACAAGTTTGCAAGTCATATTCCCAGGCCATGACAGAAACACATACGCCTCCATTAAGTTAACCAAGCTATATGGCCCACGGACTCCCCTCTCATCGACCCTTGGAATCGTCCGTACCATAGGAGGCATAAATAAAGTCGATGGTAGATCGGGAGGCACCTTAGATGACGTGCTCTGTGCAGCTACGTATCTCCCAGATGTAGGAGTAGGGGAGGAAATGCAGTGTATAGGAGGCATATGAGGTTCAGTCGCCTCAGCAGTGGTGGGGGTCGTCCTCGGTCTGGGAGTCTGATAAGATAAGCACCTCCCTATTGTATGTGCTTCATCTGTCGAATACAATTTTCCACTATTGTTTCCCTCCTTTAACTTCAGCCCATTTTTCATACTATTCCACGGATGGGAGTGTTACTTTTGACCCACATACCTAGCTATGGGATCCACAAGATCGGAACTTGTAGAATTATCCCCCGATTCCAGAGTCTTTGACTTTTTCTTACCACATTCGTATCCATAAACCTATACATAATTGCACAATACGGATAAAAAATTACACAAACACTAGCACATATACTGAACACACACTAACAAATTATACACACAATAATCCTTCATAATCAACACTAATACCAACAATCATTCATAATCATGATATTTATAATCAACACTACCAATACTCCTTCAAATGAATAACACCAATTTATCGAGGGGCTCATCGGATGGTGGGCTGGCAGATGGTGAGCTGGTTACGCTCGAACCGTTCGAACTTTAAACAATAATGAACACCATTTTTGACTTATTTTTGTATGTTTTAAGCACAACTAGAAAAATATTAAGCTTGAAATATTTTTTAAATTTCTAAATAAGACAAATATTTATGGAACTTTTATAAATGACATGTCCTTCCATATATCTAAGGCTCGTAGTCAGAATTATTATTTGAGTCTGTGTCGGTGTTGAAGTGGATAACTGGCAACATATATTAGAACTCTTCCTGATCATCTTCATTAGAGTCTGCAAGTACTTCATTTGTACCAATATCTATGAACCCACGTTCTTCACCATGTAGCCAAACCACTCAACCTTCTATAATATTATTCAGTAGTATTGTGGAAGATGGTGGAATTTTAGCTGTATCCGGCTCTTGATAAGCCTCAGCGTCGTCCTTATCTACTGCTTGTCCAAGTATAGCAGCACTATATATTTCTCGTAGCCATATGATTGACAATCTTCCATGCCTTTTTTTTGAGAAAGTCATCGATGGAGTAAACTGGTTTAACCGATGTTGTAAAAACAAAAGGATTACCTTCATACCAACTTGTAGAAGTATCATCGAATTACAGTCCATGTCTTCCTCCTTTTCGATTCAAGGATTAGTATCAAACCATCTACACTTGAACAGGTACACTGTCAAGCCTTCTCCATAAATTAGTTCCACCACTTCGAGAAGAACACCATAATATCCACCATAAATCATAGTCCCAGAGTCTTAACAACCCCTTCTTTTATCTCTATCGATACACACAAATGTCACACTATTTACCTTCGACATTGAATAAACTCTAGACATAATAGGCTTCAATGCAAGAAGCATCAACTCATGTGACCACATCAGGTGGCCATCAGTTTGTATGTGCTTCATTTGGATAATATATATGAGATGAATATCATAATTCATCTAGAATGTTGACATATTTATATAAGAAAATTAAGTAAATAATAATTAAACACCTACCCATTGCCCAAGATAATCTGTAAATATTTCATTGCGGAATCTAATGTCCCCATCCACGGCATCACATGAAAGGTGAATGTCTTTCCAGCATTGAATATCTAGACAGTTAACCAATGTGCAATTCCTAGCTCGTAGGGCTTTAAATGACTGCCAGGTAATCTTTCTTGAACTTCAACTTCATTGGTGATGATGGAGAGATTAAATTGTACTAGAATGGCTGGCATAGGCTCGGGTAGGGGGATCCACCGTGCACAACTAGAACTTGATATATGTTACACACTCCCACGCAAGATATGCTTCAGATATATATCTTTCAGATGCAGGCTTATTACTCACAAGGTCATTGTAGTCACCAACTTACCTTTCTATTGGAAACATCCACGTGTAATGGACCGAACATGAGGTGATCAGGTGATGGATCATGAGGTGATGCATGAGATCAAAAAAAACCATGGTGGGAAGAACCTATCAAATTTGCATAAGATATAAATTATCTCCTTTTGTGTGATCCAAAGATCTGACTTCCTCACTTTTCTAGTGCATAACTTTGAAAGAATCTGGATAACGATACACAAGGCTCAACCAACTGTTTGGGCAAGTATGGTTGAATATATATAGGAAATAGGCGTGTAAGAGGATGAGAAATAATGACTCTTCAATCCAGTTAACTTGTTCTCCTTGAAGTTAATACACCTCCCTATATATCCAGAATATTCAGTAGGATACCTACCAGCCTTCATCCATGAAAAAATCTCACCCTTTTGCTCAGGAGTGACGGTATAAGCCCTTTTCAGCATTTTATGTTCCTGTTTCCCTTCATTCAACCATAAATGTTTTCTAATGTTCATTTTCTTTAAAACCAATACGTGCCTTAGGGCCATCTTTGGTCTTCCCTGCTCAACCTAACACTGTATCGACAGCACTTTCACAAATATTGTTTTCTATGTGCATCACATCTAGGTAGTTCCAAATCAACAACTTACTCCAAGAAAGTAGATCCCAGAATATGTTCTTGTGGGACCAGTATACTTGTCCGATCTTTTGGGAGTGGCCGCTACTATATCAAGATGGTTGCTCAATGGCCCATAATTATTCTCATTCAGCGCGACCATATATTCATTACCAGTCCACTCCCGTGGTGGATCACCCATCTCTTCAGTCCAATCAAATGTTGCAGCATCCATACGCCATACATGCATCCTATCAAGCCATAGATAATGACACATTATGATAATATTTCGGTAGTAATAACAGATCCACACAGCATCCCATATGCAGAAAAATCACTAACAGTACCGATACACATAGCACGTGAGTAGGGATAGGAAAAAATACTGAAATACTATCTTTACAGTATCGAAAACTTATTAAATACTAAAAAATTAGTATACCATACTTTTCAGTATGGTACGGTAAGATATCTGATGAACAAATTATAAACTCGCAAGTGTACGAATCGCTTTTGTAGGAAGCGGCAAGTAACTCCGAGGTCGATCTCTCGAGGAATTGGAAACGGTTTAAAGTTCGATAATGTTCGGCAAATAGTCGAATGAACAGAAGTAAAGAAATTAAAATACATCATTGATTTGATAGGATTACAATCACTAACGCATAAAATTAAAATAAACTAAGCGTTAAAAACACCAAATTAATGGTCGGATAATTGAGAGATTACGATAATGAGAATGATATAGGACCGACACACACGTAATCAATTATTAGTTTCGATACTCAAATAAATAAGGTTTGGAATTATCGATTGCTCACGATTAAAAGAAATCCGTTTGATGGCGGAAATTCTAAAAATCACGATTGTCCTTTTCGAAAATAAGAGATACTCCTTTGATGGAGATGAATCCCTAACTAACAATCAATTAACCGACTACTTTTGATGAGGTAAATCGTTAAAAGATTGCGTGAAAAAGTACAAGAACATTTACAATCACTTCTACCGGACCGTTTGATGGCGAAGACCGATAAAAACCCTCATTTTGAATAATAATAATAACAACTATGAAATAAGTTTGATTTCAAATAAAAAGTTCTTATGCGAAGAATGAACAAGAGGAACAATGCCAAACTTTACCCGGCAAATCAATAGAAACTAACAATCGATAACATGTGTGTGGCTCAATCTAAAAACCCATATGAAATGATTAGCTACTCATGATTATTTCAACAATAATAATGGAAATTGTAAAACAAAACATGGTAGAAACTTCCCTTGTAAATACCGAAATCGAATTCCCGATGAAGATTTGATGATCTTCCTTTAAGAACTCACAACAAAATGGTACAAGGAATAATATTCACTCACAAAATGTATTTTTCTTCAAGATGAAATTACAAAGAAGATGATGAAAATCTCTTTTTTTCCACTCTTTTTGGTGTTTTCCTTTCTAATCTTGTGTTTTTCCACCAATATCTCTTACCAAGATTAGCCTATTACATCTTAAGGTCTCCAACACCTTTTTATAAAGCCAAAAGACCAAGAAAAATGCTCCAAATCGTGTAAAAATATCAAATAAATGGACTTGCACCGAAAAGTGACACGGCCCATGTCCAACTGCTCTAGAAAATACAAAAACTCTCTGGACAGCAGACTCGGCCGTGTCCAAGTGTCCCAGAAAATGCAAAAACTCTCTCGACAGCAGACTCGACCGTGTCCTGTGACATAGACCGTGGTCTAGAAGCTATATCTCCCTCAATACACCTCGTAATTTAGCGTATGATATACCGTTGCGAAGCTGATTTCATGAGGAATCCATACATATATAGAACACATCCTTATTCGAAGTAATCAATCTGGAAATTAGAAAATACGATAGATAGTGCTTCAATCTTCATCGTTTTAGGCCTCGTTCTCGCTCTTAATCGTCATAAACTCCAATATTAGCCATAAAAGCGCATATTTAACCACAATCTTCGTCCGGATACCTACAAAACAAAAACACAACATACCACGCGTAAAAAGAGAAAAAACACTTGAAAACAAACAAAAGTGCAACTCGATAGAACAAAATGAGACGATCAAAAATCGACTCATCAATATCATAAATGGTCGGTACTGTATCGGTATCAAACTTCAAAAAAATGGTATTTCGTCATATACCAAAATACCATATTATCAAGAGTCTTTTGTATTTTCTGTGGGCTATATTTCTCAATTTATCCTTTGAGCCCAATACCTACGGCCCATGATCCATGAATGGATTGGTCCAATATAGAAAATAAAAGAATAGGGTTTCGCACACTTACACACCACTCTCCCAGCGGCCATCATCTTTATCTCTATAGTCCAGACTTCTCCAGTTCTCCCATTTTATTTCAGACCTCTCACACTTATCACTCACCACAGTTCCAATTTCTCCGTCTATTCTCCTAATATAGTTTTCTATTTTCATGCCAGAAATATATTTTTTTTTTTTGATGACCCAGGTTGAATCCTGGGGTTGTAGGTCCGATCCCTCATTCCTACCCCCGGTTAAATCGCAGGTTATGCCTCAGCAACCCAGTTTTGAGAATGATTCAACTGAATAAACATACAAGGTTTAAATCCCTGAAAAGAGCGGATGCTCCCACGAGGATTCGAACCCACGCTGCATGCCACCAGCGCGAAAGATATCCCCCTCCTTTGCCACTGAGCTATGCTCTGGGGGATATCTATTTTGATAGCAACGCAACTCGGACTTTTCCTATTCGATCATTCCAGATCCACCGCCTCCACCTTTCCAGATCCGACTGCCTCTCTGTCTTCTTCGCCTTTCCAGATCCTACCGCCTCTCCATCGACTCTGTCTTTCCAGATACTTACTTCATTGTAGTTATGTAAATGCAATTAATTCATCTCTTCACTTTGTCTTACAGAAAATAAAAGGGAGATTAATTTTGTTCGAACCCAATGAATGAAGCGTAGGTGAAGGTTTTGGAGTGATGGAGATTGGAGTCAAACCCAGGCGGTGGCCCCTTGTCGACTTCTTCTTCCTTTTTGCTTTCTGTTTTTACTTTTTCTTCTTGCATGTTCCTGTGAATCACTTCAGGAAGTGCGTGTGTGTGTGTGCACGCGCGTGCGCGTGCGCGATAGGGGTGAACAAGTCCTTTTCTCTTCCCATCCATCCCGTTCCTTTTTTTCTTTTCTGTGAACAAATCCTTTTTTTAATTTAGAAATTAAACTTAGTTTCTCTAAACATCTCTTTATTTTTATAATTGTCAAAAGATTATTTCCCCTAGTATTTTGTTTGTTAGCTGGTAATGTACTTTACACCAAATTGAGGTGTGGTATTACGTGAAAATGGTACGGTATCGGTATATGATATACTCGATACCGATATCTCGGTATACTAATTTTCGGCATGCTGAATATTTTGATACGGTACCGGTATAGTATTTTGCATAATAAATCTTTGTTATGTTATATGTTATGGGTAAAAAAGTTCGGTAAGGTATAGTATACCATCCATACACGTAACTAGAACATCTCATGAGTAATTGTCATACGTCAGGTGACCTTACCACCATAACAAATTCATCTCCTCTATCAAAGGTCTCAAATACACATCAAATATACTTTCCTGGATACCTAGGGCCTGGTGGTAGGAGAGTCAACATATTATACTCCTTATTCATGCACATCCACAGAGAAAGGTTGTAAGAAATCATTTGCACCGGCCATATACTATGAAAGACTCATATTGCCCATAGGGTTGAATCCATTATATGCGAGCCCGAGTCTTACATTTTGGACGTCTGATGCAAACTCAGGAAACTTCTTATCGATATGCTTCCAAGGCTCTCTATCATAAGTGTGTATTATGGTATCCTCGTCATAGATGCGAGGCTCGGCATGCCATCTCATCGCCTTGGCTGTGTGAGAAGACATGAAAAGCCTCTCCAGTCTATTCTTAGCTTTCTGTTTTTTAGAAGGAGTGAACTTATACCTTTCTGTGTCATATACTGGACATCTCTTTAGATCTTCATTAGGCATTCCTCAAAATAAAGCACAATCATATATGCACACGTGGATCTTGATATACTATAGGCAAAGACTTTTCAGGATGTGCCACAATTTATTGTTATCACTAGGAAGATGATGACATTCTCGAAGCATTTTTCCTGTAAGTTCCAAATAATCATCCACGCTTTGATCGAGATTTTATTCTCCACCTTTACCCTCATAATCTGTATGACACTATCAAGAACCGTCATATGACACCCAGGGTAAATAATGAAGTTTGATTAGCTTGTTGTATCTATCAACAAAAACAATGTTAACGGCTGGCTTATCAGCTAGATGGTATTGTTGACCTTGAATAGGTACGTGTCTCTCGTAATAACCAGACATGTTGTCAATCAATCTACTTGTGGGATCATAGGATGTGCTACCATTGTATTGTCCATGATCATGAGGAATAAGTAAATTTGATCTTTCACCGTGATAAATCTAACATATGTATTATCCCAAAACTCGCTCTTTTTAAAGTGCTTCCGCACAACATCAAGTGTGAAAAAGGTTCATACCGCTGCGACAATTAGATTTATTGCATGAACAATTATGTATTATACTGTCATTATCATGCTCCTTCAAAAATCGAATAAACCCTTTCATTCCATTTATGACTCTTGGATCCTATTTTTGTAGACTAATCCAACTTTTATCCATCTTAAAATATAGATAACCACAATAGTACACAATCTTGATATATATATAAACTTCAAGTTCTACCATAATAAAATATCTCAATAAACATAATAACCATATATAATCATCTTCTCAATGAATATAATATAACCATTATAATCCTCTCAATGGACAATTACTATATATATGTACATAATGTGAACAATTGAAGTCACGGTTTAATAAACATACTTTACATGTAATTTCTTGAATGATTAATCGAGATAAAATTATTGTTTCTCGTATTCTTGTTGTGTATATTTTGAGTTTTTTGTAAATAGTGTGTTTAGAACCACGAGATGATGATAATACCTAAAAAACATGTAGGATTTTAGCCGTCGGCTAAAGGACTCTGATCGTCGGCTAAACTCTATTTAGTTGTCCGCTAAATGTCCAAACTCTAGCCGATGACATCCAGACCTTTAGCCGATGACAAAAAGCAAGTCATTGGCTAAAGTACTTTAGCATACAAAGGGGAGGATGTCGGCCAAAATGCTGACCTTTAGACGACGACTCCGGCCGATCGTCGGTCGTTCTCCTGCCGGTCATCAGCTAAAGTGGTTTTTATGGTAGTGTAACTTATGTGCTAATGAATTATTTCTGAAGAATATTGATCTATTACTTATGAATGTTAATAGCATAAATTAAATCAATCTGTTTTTGACGTAGCACATATTTTCAATGTAGGAGTGATTTATGACATAATGTTAACGCTGGAGCAAAACATACCTTCTATTTCGAATCAAAATATAAATCTGATTTGAGAATATTCTCAATTAATATGGTGTAAAATATGATATACTCTAGATTTATAACCTGATTATGCTCCAGTAGTAGCAAGATTGAGTGATTGTGTAATACCCCTGAGATATTCAAGGTATATTACAGTGCTGTGGATCCCTACATGGGACCCACCAGGCTAGACACGAATTACTATAGGAAAATCACACATCATCCAGATGAAATTCAAATAACACGCCCGGTACAACCGGCGGAATAAGCAACACTAACAAACGTAAATAACATCAACGAATACAAACCACAATCCGAAGGGAAAACCCTAAGTATTCGCGAGTACAATATATAAGTTTAAAAAGTAAACAACCATATCGAAAGGAACAACGGAAATAAAAAGACTCAAATGCACATGTCAACGACTCTGGCCAGCATCCTTGTACTGTCCCAGCGCCTGCTCGTCTGGCTGAACATAACCTGAAATCCATAACAAGAATTTCCCCAAAACGGGTCCCCAAAGGGGTTAGCAATTACGCTAGTACAAGTAACCAATGAACAACTTACACCATACACATATAGTCAAAGCATGCAATCCAGAAAACATTAATTGAAACACATATTTCCGGAAACGCCAATATTCAAAACACATTTATAAAATGCACCACAATTAACTGTCGATCCACATCTCTGTGGACCCCTATTGAGACCCGTCGGATCTAACCCGTAGTGGTTAGAAACAAGCTCGTCGATCCACGTCTCTGTGGACCCCTACCGAGACCCCGTCGGATCTAATCCGTAGTGAGCATACACATACACACACACACACACTTTACTCATGCAATACTACTATGTTAAGATTGTAAGTTCATAAGGGTACTTGCCTCGGTCAATAGACGGTGACACGAACGGAAAGGAAGAATCAAACACGACCGCTAGGAACAGACAACCTAACAATTCGAAGAATACAATCACAATCATTTCTAAACGAATACGGAAACGGAATACACCCGAAACCCGCCTACGATTCATGTGTATTTGTACAAGAAACAACGAGGGCGGATCACAACCAAACCCTCTCGACTACACAAATACCACGAAATACACCATGAATTCGTAGGGAAAACAAGAATACCAACAAGATTAATCATATTCGCTATGAATTAATCAATAACACGGAACAAATCGAACAATAACATCAAAAACCCCTAAATCACCCAAAAGTATGGTTCTAAGAGATTACATTGGATTAGGATGAAGGATTCAAGTAGAAGTCGATAATCTACAACAAAAACTCGAGGTGGATGATCTCTCCAAGTTTGAAGATGCCAAAATCGCCCAAAAGTCACCCAAAAGTTGCCCCTAAATCGCCCAAAATGAGAGGAAGAAGAAGAGGAGAGGAAATGAAATCCTCTCCCAGAAACCCTGCTGAAATAGCGCAGACAGACCCGCGTGCTGCGGCCCGGGTTGAGTGTGCCGCGGCCCGCGGCTAAAAATGGAGAGCAGAATTTTAACTAGGGCCGCGGCCTGCACTGTAGCGTGCCGTGGCACGTAGTACAGCCGGCCTGGCCATCATCCAAGCTAAGGCTGTGCCGCGGCTCACAGTCTCCTGTGCAGCGGCACACACTGTTTGAGCCCGAAATTGATGAAAAACGACCTCCAAACATGATATAATCGATCGATGCATAATCCCAACCATTTAAAGGCCTAAAAGGACTGTCACGAACCCTCATATGGTGACTTCACATCAAGCACGGTCGGTCCTAACACGACGGTAACATCAAATGATCCGAAAAGAGAACAAACGCAATGGAAACCCATAACCTTGGAATATAACAGAATGACCCAACACAATACTCGATCAAAACACCAATAAAAGTTCACAACATCCAAAATAACATGAGATGGATTTGCGAGAACCCCAAACGGTAGTTCCAAACAGTGATTACGAGAATTGAACCTAACGGAGACAAAAATGACATCCAATACGGAAATGAGTAAAACAAGTTCGAAACAAGCTCGGATGATGAGGAGTTTAATATTACATATTCTCAAAATACTCATACGGTTACAAGCGAGTCACTAGGAATGAAAATTACACCAAAAATGAAAATGCCGTAAAGAGGAAAAACGCGGATATTACATTCCCCCCCTATAAAAACAAGTTTCGTTCCGAAACTTAAGAAATAAACAACTCGGGGTACTTAGCACGCATGCTATCCTCGATTTTCCAAGTTGCCTCCTCGACACCATGTCTCGACCACTGCACTTTGACCAAAGGGATGGTCTTATGCCTACGTCGCTTCTCACGGTGCTCCAAAATCTTCAAGGGACGTTCCTCGAAAGTAATATCCTCGGAAATATTGATCTCACCATAGTCGATGATGACTAGGATCCGAGACATATTTCCTTAGTTGGGAAACATGGAAAACGCTATGAACATGGCTCAAAGTCGGGGGCAACGCCAAACGGTAAGCGAATTCGGCGACTCTCTCAAGAATCTCGAAAGGTCCAATAAATCTCGGACTCAACTTCCCTTTCTTCCCGAAGTAGAAAACTCCCCTCTTCGGCGACACCTTCAGCAAAACGTGGTCTCCCACCTCGAATTCCAAAGGTCGACGACGGACGTCGACATATGACTTCTGTCGGCTCTGAGCAGTCAACATCCTCTCCTGAATCAATTCCACCTTCCGTCTCGTCTCTAAAGCGATATCTGGCTTGGTCCCGACCAAATCAGACGCCTCATTCCAACAAATCGGTGATCGACAACGCCGCCCATAAAGTGCCTCGTATGGTACCATTCGAATCGACGCGTGCCAACTGTTGTTGTACGTGAACTCGATCAATGGCAAATGCTCCTCCCAGTCACTGCTCCAGTCAAGAGCACAAGCGCGCAATATATCCTCGAACATATGGATAGTGCATTCCGACTGTCCATCTGACTGAGGATGAAAAGAAGTACTCAGATACATACGAGTACCCAACGCCTTATGCACCGCCTGCCAAAAGTGTGATACGAAATGACCATCCCGATCCGAAACAATAGACTTCAGAGTACCGTGAAGCCTCACAATCTGCACAATAAACACACGAGCCAACTTCTCCGGACCCCAAGTATCCTTGATGCCCAGAAAATATGCTGACTTGGTCAGACGGTCCACGATCACCCAAACTATATTCATGCCCGATCTCGATCTCGGCAAGCTCGTGATGAAGTCCATCGAAATATATTCCCATTTCCATTCCAGAACGGGAAGCGACTGCAATAACTCAGCCAGTCGCTGATGCTCGATTTGGACCTGCTAACAAGTCAAACATCTTGCTACAAACTGTGTGACCTCTTCCTTCATATCATTCCACCAGAAATTCCTCCTCATCCTTCATATCATGCCACCGGAAATTCCTCCTCAGGTCCTTGTACATCTTACTCGAACCAGGATGAACAGAGTAAGACATAGCATGGGCCTTACGCAAAATACCCTGCCTTAGTTCCGAGTCGTTCAGTACACATAGTCGACTCTGGAATCTCAATACCCCATCTTCATGAATTAGAAACCCAGGAGACTTTCCTTTAAGAATATCCTCTCGGATTTGAGAAATCATTGAATCCTCCAACTGCTTCAGTTTAATTTCATCGATCAGAGATGACGAAATCTCTAAAGCACAAAGTTGCCCGACAGCTCCCGGCAACAAAATCTCAACATCCAACTCGATCAAAACCCGCCGAAGCTCAAGCTGAGACGTAAGGATCTCAAGCATTCGTAACGCAACCGGTTTCTGACTCAAGGCGTCAACCACGATGTTCGCCTTGCCCGGATGATACAGAATTTCGAGATCATAATCCTTAATCAATTCTAACCACCTCCTCTGTCTCATATTCAACTCCCGCTGGGTAAATATATACTTCAGACTTTTATGATCGGTAAAAATCTGACACGTAGAGCCAAAAAGATAGGGACGCCAAATCTTGAGCGCAAAAACAACCGCCGCTAATTCCAAATCGTGAGTAGGGTAGTTAAGCTCATACAGCCTCAACTGTCTCGACGCAAATGCAATAGTCTTGTCGTGCTGCATCAACACGCACCCAAGACCCTGACTCGAAGCATCGCTATAAACGGCAAAACCCTCGTTGCCACACAACAATGCCAAGATTAGGGCTGAAGTCAAACGCCTCTTTAGCTCCTCAAAACTTGACTGCCTCTCGTCATTCCAGATGAACTTCTCAGATTTATGGAGCAACTGTGTAAGTGGCCGAGCTAGTTTCGAAAATCCCTTGACGAACCTACGGTAGTAGCCAGCCAATCCCAAGAAACTGCGAACCTCCTTCACGTTCTTAGGTGGCGCCCAATCCAATACCGCCTCAATCTTCTATGGGTCCACACGGACCCCCTCGACTGAAACCACGTGACCCAAAAACATCACTTCCTTCAGTCAGAACTCACATTTTGAGAACTTCGCATAGAGTCACTCGGTACTCAAAATGTCTAACACCACACGCAGATGATAGGCATGCTCCTCCTCGTTCCTCGAATAAATGAGGATATCGTCAATGAAGACGAAGACACACTTATCCAAATACTCGATAAAGACCTTGTTCATCAACTGCGTAAACACTGCCGGCGTGTTAGTTAACCCTAAGGGCATAACCACAAACTCATAATGTCCGTATCTCGTCCGAAAAGCTATTTTCGGAACATTGAACTCTTTCACCCGAAGCTGATAGTACCCCGATCTCAAGTTGATCTTCGAGAATACCGCAGCTCCCTGCAACTGATTGAACAAGTCATCAATCCTCGGAAAAGGGTACTTGTTCTTGATGGTTACCTTGTTTAGCTTGCGATAGTCGATACATAAACGCAGCGAACCATCCTTCTTCCGCACAAACAGGACCGGTGCGCCCCAAGGCAAAGCGCTCGGTCGAATATACCCCGACTCAATAAGCTCACTCAACTTCTTCTTCAACTCGGCCATCTCTGAAGGTGCCATGCGATACGGCGCCTTTGAAATCGGAGCCGCACCCGGCTCTAACTCGATAGCGAACTCAACATCACGGTCCAGTGGCAACCACGGTAACTCGTCACGAAAGACATCAGGAAATTCACCAACGACTGGAATCGATGACAACTCGACCCCACCACTCTCCGCCTCCAAGGCATAACACCAATAACCAGTACACCCCTTCCACAGGAGTCTCATCGCCTTCAAGGCGTTAATTACGAACTTCTGGTTTCCCCTCTTTTGCCCCGCGAAAGAGTGCTCGGTGCCGTCCTCGGCTAACATGGTGATGATTCTCGTGCGGTAGTTCATGATTGCACCATGCCGCTCGATCTAATCATCCCCGAGAATCAAATCCTCGCCCTCAATACTCACAACAATAAGATTAGAGAGCCAAGCCTTCTCACAAATAAACACGGGACAGTCTCGGACCTCTCGATCACCAACGATTCTATCACCGCTAGGAAGTTTAATGATGAAAGGTTCGCAAGGTGACAAGCAGTCAAGACTCAAACGGCGTACACACTCCAGAGAGATGAATGAATGCGTAGCGCCCGAATCAAAAAGCATACTGACAGGATGAGAATGGATGTGAACGGTACATGTCGCCAAAGTGGCTGCTGGATCATCGGCCCTCCTCATCTCATAGACACGCACTGGAAGCTCCCCCTCTAGCGGGATGACCCCGACTGGCACTCGGTGGAGACTGAGAAACAAACGACCCTTGATTCACGCTTGGTTCCCTAGGCGCTGGAAGGGAAGCCTGGGCACCAATAATTCTCTCTCTCTCAGCACAGAAAGCATCCTTGTGGCTTGGATGGCCACACCGATTATATGTCAGCAAAGGACTCAAACAAGTATGACTGGCGTGGCATGTACGGCCATAATTAAAACACTTCACATCACAGTAAGGAGTACTGGCAGCCCCACGAAAACCCCCAGTAGAACGAGCTGGACCATCACCAGGGGAGAAGTTAGCAGACTGAGATTTCTGCTGACCTCCACCTTTGTGGCCCGAAAAATTTTCGGCAGACTTATGCTTCTTGCTCCCACGAGCCGCCTCACTGGCCATCACAGACATATCATATGCAAGAGCCCTACTCTGATAGTCCTTCAAGGTGGTGCAGACAAGCCCAGACATGTAATCCTGAATCGACAGTTTCATCCGCCTGGAAAAGTGGAAAATTTTGTCGCTCTCCTCAATAACTTGGGCTTTCACAAAGCCCAACTCCCGGTTGAAATCGGCAATAGCTTGATTGTAACACCCCCAAAACCATCCGGGATATTACAGCGTCGTGGGTCCCGCGCCGGAACCCACCAGGCTAAAAACCATTTCAAAAACGTTTAAAAATGCCAAAAGGCCGATGACGGTAGTATTTTAAATACTCAAATATTTTCAAAAGCATAGTTCTCAAATACCGTCATAAAATACCATTTGAAAATACAAGGCGAAATGCCAAATCTCGACAGTTAAAAATGTACGTTAAGCACCCCTTAAACGTACCGATAAAATAGTTAGGAAAAAAGGGTTTAACGAAATAACTCAAGTTCGCAAAATGCCAAAAAGTCCCTTTTAAAATACACACACGCAGTGGATAAAGATACCGAAAAGCCATTTTGAAATATACACACGCAGCGGATAAATGCAGTTCAAAATACACATTTGCAGCGGAATAAAACAACCAGAAAAGAAATACTCGATACTCAAAATCATGCCACAGCCAGTATCACACGAGAAGCTCATCCCTTCATGACCGCTACTAGCTCGATCTCCGAGTACCTAAAAATAAATCCCACAATGGGGCCAGCCACAATACTCAACAACGATATCGATCACATCATCATAAATAATTACATACCAATGTAATAATACAGTAAGAATACTACCAAAGTAATCTTACCGACATAACCTTACCAATCCATAACAATCCAACCCTTACCATAATCCACATTTCGCATTCTCAAATGACCAAATGAAACTCAACCACAACCAACTGTACTGTATTCAAATAATATCAAAATCCTCAAAACATCATCATAACTCATAATCATGAAATAATTCATCTGTGCCAAACCCTGTCCATCGGATTACACAATCAAAACTCAACCTGGATAAACCAATAGTACACAACATATCTGTAGATCAACTACCACATGATAATGATAACAAATCCCGAACACAGACGTACAGTCCGAATGCTCATACGATCAATAACAATGATCAACCAAAACATCACTAAGAATATCATCGACATGATAACTCCAATACGACCAATAAAGGATCACGATAATTGAGAATACCATCAACAAGGTAAATCTTGAACGCAATCAATGAAGGATCAACAATAACCGAGAATACCATCAACAAGGTAAACTCCAAATGATCAACAAAGGACCAACAATAATCGAGAATACCATCAACAAGGTAAACTCCAAATGATCAACAGTAATGGATCTCAAGAAAATAACCTCGACTGTCGAAACATACCCCTCGGGCGTATGAACAACCAGTCGCAAACCGTCGAACATACCCAACCATGAATGGAGGATGAATGACCAAACAATATGGCTCTGGTTGTACCTAATTAGCCTCACGAACTGCGTCTCGTGTGCACGGTTCAATGTGGAAATATCAACACATAACCATCATGTGCCCGGCTAAAAATCCTACACAATAACCAATCAGCACGCAGATATGACTCCAGATATGTCACGATGCAACATGACAACAAAACTCAAAGAAACACATATCCAATAAGGATCAAAAGACTCACCGAAGTGAACAACAACAGACTGACAATGAAAATTCGACACGACTAATCAATATCCAACACATCAATCCTGGGATCATCATCCCCAAATGAATGACCAACACGATCTACGATCTCAATACAACAGTCCTGGGATCAACATCCCTCAACGAATAACCGATACGAAACTCATTACACGAAACCTCAACATATACAACAACTCAACATACTAATTATCCACATGACTGAACAAATACTTAGATTACCTGAAAGCCGAGGACCATATCTATCAACATCCCCCAATGAGACGATAAACACAACCATTAATACCAACAATAGTATTGGGATCAACATCCCTCAACGAACAACCAGTACGAATCTCAATATACGAAGCCTCAACATACAACATATACAACAACTCAACATAATAATTATCTCATAACTGAACAATACATAAATTACCTCAAAGCCGAAGACAACATCCTTTCCACGAACAACATCCCTGAACGAATACACAGTTATACAAATAATCTCAAATAAAGTACCATCCATTCAATACCAATAAACCTTTATCCCGATACTTATGTCATCCCGATAACTATCCTCGATATCCGATATTCTATATCCTTGACCAAAGATAACTCACGTCTTCCCTGAACACAATTAAATCATATACCATATGATTTAATACAACCAGAGCACGATATACAAGCCATTATCCCGACAACTTATATTTCTAACAACATTGCTATACGAATTATAAATGAAATGAAAACGAAACCATTCATCAAATATTATAAACTGAACAAGTAGAAACTTGCCTCGGTACCGATACCACGAAGCCGTTACCAAAATCCATTGCCTTCGTCTACGAGCTCCTCAGCCCCGACCAAAAGCAATCTACGAACTCTTCGACCTCAACCGCAGCACAACGGTCATAAACCACGATCAAAACATATCAACCTATTGCAATAACCGATTAACACACATTCGATAAAAATCATTAACCGACATACCCAACCAACAAACTCAACGGTTCAACGAAACCTCGATCATATACATAAAACCAAATAATCCAACTCAACAAATACGAACTCATATCCACGATACAAGTCGCAACTCGATAATCAATATAACCGATCAATAAATCCAACCATTCTACAACATCCCGATTAAACACATATCCAAACAACCCGAACTAATCAAACATGAATTCAAAACCACAATACAATTCCACAAGCCGAAGATCATATCAATAATCAATTTAAACCAACAAGGTTCTAACATTACCGATTCCAAATTCAATCGTAAATACGATTACAAGTTTCCTCCTTGTAAATTCATAATAAAAATCAATTACCGATTATCATCATCAATCCGGACAATCCGATCAATTTAACATTATAGATAACCATATTCCAAAGGCTTCAAATAATTCCATTATCCGAATTGAACACTTGTTCAATACGTATAAATTCTCAAACTCAAAAGTGAATCATAATCTTAACAAACCCAGGACCATATTCGTATTCCTATACGAATATTGTACCAAAATACATAACTTAGTTCTAAATGTAAATATTCCATATTCATATCCAAAACACCAACACTTTAAAAAGTATTCATCAAATCAATGATCAATACATCTTGATATTAATGATTTTCAATTCCAACTTCAATTCCAAACATGAATCAAACAAGACTTCTTCTTGTTATACTAGTAAATTTGTAGAAAACAATTTACCGAGTATTATCGTGAATATTCACATTCCAATTATCCGAAATCCTTCCAAAATCATAACATGTATAACTTATGAATTCTTCAAGAACACGAATTATCCGAATTCACGTTCACAATCCATAAAAGAACATAATCCGATGTTTTCTAACATCTAACCAATCTTTAATCATAATTCAAGGTATATATCATCATGTTCTTCAACATACGATCTTCTTAGCATCAAAAATCGAAGCAATACTACCAAGAACATCAAGAATATTATGATCCCAGAATCATAACAACATAATCAAGACATAATCCAACATATCATCATCTTCCTTCAACATACACCTCATATAACCTCAAGAATCGAAACAACAACATCTTAATCATCTTCATACGAATCATTTATCAATAACAACATCAAAAATCCAAAATGAAAAGGAGGATTATCCAACATACCTCTTAGAAGATGGAATACACAAGAAATCACTTCAAGAATCATCAATAACTCCATACCCAAGCTCCAAATCCAAGCGCTCAAGCTCAAAATCGAATTAGGAGAGCCAAAATATCCCTCTCTCAATGTTTGGAGATGAAAAACGAAGAGAAATGCTGAAGTGAAATGAAAGACGTGCGTCCATTTATAAAACAATATGTTCATTACGTACGTAACCTTCCATAGTTAACGTGCGTAACACACCATTACGTATGCTATCTGACCTTGGTAGCGTACGTAACGAAAGTCCAGAGTTAACTGACTCATTTTGGGCACTTCCTTACTTACGTAAATCTTGTCCCATAGCGTACGTAATACGTACATTGACTTGCTACAGTACCACCCACATTACGTACGTAATACGCCATGCATAACGTACGTAATGGCCGAGGTTGACTCGCTGTCCACATCCTCCGCCGAAAGCAGCCGACACGGGGTCCCACCTGCCGGCCACGACTCGGTCCTTGTCCGATCCCTTTGTTACGTACGTAAGGCACTAGACATAATGTACGTAACACTGTCCATTTAACGTACGTTAGCCATAAAATTTAGCGTACGTAATAGCCTCAATACTTAGCTAAAAATCCAACTGTTCCTGTTCGTCTCGACATACCGGATATGTATACACATACTGAATACATATACTGGATCCAAAAATATCCTCATATGATATATCCAATATCGGAAATACAATAACTTGATACACGATATCCTCAAATGTAATTGTCGACCAAGTACGACAATTACACAATTACAACTGTCTCAGTCTACAATTTATTTTATCCATAATGTATAGATACCAAACTATACAGTATATCTCAGATAAAATAACGCGAAAAATTTATACTGAAAATCCGGGTATTACATTGATAAATAGGAATATCCCGTGGTTGAGCATCATAAAAGGCATGGACTCGAGCCTGTCTAACTAGCCACGGGCAATATTCGGTCTCCATCAGGTCCTTAAATTCCGCCCACGAAGCAACATGGTCCTTAGGCTCAACAGCCTCCCACCAATCAGTAGTGTCCCCAGTGAGAAAGTACTGGGTAATAGGGACCTTGCGGTCCTCGGGACAGTTGGTGGTGACAAATACATTGGATATCTCCTTGATCCATCCCTCCCAGCTGATCGGGTCTGAAGCTCCCAAAAATTGAGGATGCATCTTGATGACATCCTGAAGCCAACGATTTGCTCCGCCCCGAGCAACATGGGCCAGAGTCGGGTTCTGAACCGCCTGAGCTATCACCGCCATCTGGTTCACCATGTGCTACCTCACAGCCGCAACACCAAGATTGGCTCCATCTTGAGTAGAAGCATGGCTACGACGGTCACCGGTGCTGCCGGCTCCCGAAGAATGTGACGTGGCCGCCTCACCGGTTGCCCCACGTCCCCAGCCGTGTCCACGACCACGGCCACGGCCTCTTCCAGCATCCATACTGGTGTTAAAAGGTAGCAAAAGCAACTCGACGATAAGTAAGAGAGGAAAAACATCCACAGTTCAAGAAATGGAAATATGGTACAAAAAACAAGAAATCGAGTAAGAAAACTTAGGAGCACTGGAAGTACCAAGATGCTGGCAGCGGTGTGACGATGTGCAAAACAAAACACAACTAGACCCAAATAACCGACAAGCCTATATATCCATAAACCTAGTGCGCTCTGATACCATTTTCTGTAACACCCCCGAGATATTCAAGGTATATTACAGTGCCGTAGACCCCTACATGGGACCCACCAGGCTAGACACAAATTACTACAGGAAAATCACACATCATCCAGATGAAATTCAAATAACACGCCCGGTACAACCGGAGGAATAAGCAACACTGACAAACGTAAATAACATCAACGAATACAAACCACAATCCGAAGGGAAAAGCCTAAGTACACGCAAGTACAATCTATAAGTTTAAAAAGTAGACAACAACCATATCGAAAGGAACAACGGAAATAAAAGGACTCAAATGCACATATCAACGACTCTGGCCAGCATCCTCGTACTGTCCCAGCGCCCGCTCGTCCGACTAAACATAACCTGAAATCCATAACAAGAATTTCCCCAAAATGGGTCCCCAAAGGGGTTAGCAATTACGCTAGTACAAGTAACAAATGAACAACTTACACCTTACACATATAGTCAAAGCATGCAATCTAGAAAACATTAGTTGAAACACATATTTTCGAAAATGCCAATATTCAAAACACATTTATAAAATGCACCACAATTAACCGTCGATCCACGTCTCTATGGACCCCTACCGAGACCCCGTCAGATCTAACCCATAGTGGTTAGAAGCAAGCTCGTTGATCCACGTCTCTGTGGACCCCTACCGAGACCCAGTAGGATCTAACCCATAGTGAGCATGCACACACACACACACACACTTTACTCATGCAATACTACTATGTTAAGATTGTAAGTTCATAAGGGTACTTGCCTCGGTCAATAGACGGTGACATGAATGGAAAGGAAGAATCAAACATGACCGCTAGGAACCGACGAACCCGAACCTAACGATTCGAAGAATACAATCACAAACAACAATGCCTACGATTTATGTGTATTTGTACAAACAACAACGAGGGCGGATCGCAACCAAACCCTCTCGACTACACAAATACTATGAAATACACCATGAATTCGTAGGGAAAACAAGAATACCAATAAGATTAATCATATTCATTATGAATTAATCAACAATACAGAACGAATCGAACAATAACATCGAAAACCCCTAAATCACCCAAAAGTATGGTTCTAAGAGATTACATTGGATTAGGATGAAGGATTTAAGTAGAAGTCGATAATCTACAACAAAAACTCGAGGTGGATGATCTCTCCAAGTTTGAAGATGACAAAATCACCCAAAAGTCGCCCCTAAATCGCCCAAAATGAGAGGAAGAAGAAGAGAGGAGAGGAAATGAAATCCTCTCCCAGAAACCCTGCTGAAATAGTGCAGACTGACCCGCGTGCCGCGGCCTAGGTTGAGTGTGCCGCGGCCCGCGGCTAAAAATGGAGAGCAGAATTTTAACTAGGACCGCGGCTCGGACTGTAGCGTGCCACGGCACGTAGTATAGCCGGACTGGCCATCATCCAAGCTAAGGCTGTGCCGCGGCTCACAGTCTCCTGTACCGCAGCACACACTGTTTGAGCCCAAAATTGATGAAAAACGACCCCCAAACATGATATAATCGATCGATGCATAATCCCAACTATTTAAAGGCCTAAAATGATTATCACGAACCCTCATATGGTGACTTCACGTCAAGCACAGTCGGTCCTAGCACGACGGTAACATCAAATGATCCGAAAAGAGAACAAATGCAATGGAAACCCAAAACCTTGGAATATAACGGAACGACCCAACCTCGAAACACCAATAAAAGTTCACAACATCTAAAATAACATGAGATGGATTTGCGGGAACCCCAAACGGCGGTTCCAAAAAGTGATTACGAGAATTGAACCCAACGGCGAGAAAAATGACATCCAACACGGAAATGAGTAAAACAAGTTCGAAACAAGCTCAGATGATGAGGAGTTTAATATTACATATTCTCAAAATACTCATATGGTTACAAGCGATCACTAGGAACGAAAATTACACCAAAAATGAAAATACCGGAAAGAGGAAAAACACGGATATTACAGATTGAATGTTCCTATCATATTTATTGATAATTCTTCATGGAAGTATATAATATTAAATTATAAAATAATAAACTTGGATATTATGTAACACCCAAAATTTATCGAGGAATTACAGCTCCGTAAATCTTTTTTTGGGACCCACCAAGCTATTTTAAAATAAAATAAGAGACCAGTTGTTTTCGTAAATAATGAAGAAACGACTCAATTGGTTTTCACAAAAGAAAGCATTATTTAGAAATCAAAAGCACCAAACAAATTACGTCCATCCATACACGAATTATTACAAACAGATATTCAAAATAGTTTTGATTATTTAACATAATTAAAAATACATTTGTGTATGCGCTTCAACACTCATTCAAGCTCGACCGAATCCCTCGAGAATGTCCTGCACATAGGCAACAAATTTACCTAGCACGACGAATCATGTCAGCCAAACTTGAGGTCAGTCGATGATAACCAAAACTAATGAATCATGTCACATATATGGGAATCTGTAAACACGTTATAATATTTCCAACATCACAATGAGTACACATAATTCACAATATTACAATATTTCCTTGATCACATAAAAAGGGTCATAAAAGTATCGACGCGTGTACTACCGGAGAGGGCATCGACTCAAAATACCGACTTGCGGAGGATGTGAAATAATCCCAAAATCAATTATAATATCCAAGAATAATTATAACCATGTAATCACACAACCAATTCAATAAGATTAACTATCATAGGCCGAACAAGTAGCGAACTTACCTTAGGTAGGACAAACGCAATTTATAAATTAACGCAATATCACTAGTGCACAAACCCCAATTGGTTCATAGTTCACAACCAAAATGATATAATCAATTAATAACCCAAATATGTTTGATTCTATTAAGTAGGAAATTCTACACCCTCCCAATCAGCCAACAAGTTCATCAATCGAGTTATTACGGTCGATAATTTAATTACGGTTCAAATTATGTTGAATGTTACCAGATTGGATTAAAATAATTAATTTAAATTACTAGATTTCCTTGCTATATAAAAAAATATGTTAGTTCTCGAAAATTTATTGGCGGTAGAAATAATTAAGTTAAATTACTAAATTTCCTTGCTATATAAAAAATATGTTAGTTCCCGAAAATCTATCGGCGACCGATGGGTCTGCCGATGAAAAAAAAGGAAAAAAAAAATTGTCTGACCGCGGAAAAGCATGCCAGCAAGCCCAAAAAAGAAGAAAAAAGGCTGGCAGAAAGCAGGCCGCCAGATCTTTTGTTAAGAGAAAAAATAGTCGGTCACCGGAGGTCTGCCGACCTCAACGGTGGCCCATCGGAAAGCAGGCCAGCGAGCCTGGCTTAAAAAGAAAAAAGAAGGACGGCGGGCATGGAGTAAAAAAAAGGCCTGTTGAAGAGCAAACTGGTGGACCTGGCGAAAAAGAAAAAGAAAAAATAGCCAGCTGTTGATGTACGAAAAGCTAATCGACGAGCCTAGTTAAAAGAATTATTGGCTGGTAGACGAAGGACTGTCGGCCGCCGCGGTGGTCCGCCGGAAAGCAGGCCTGCGAGTCTGGCAGTAAAAAAAAATGACCGTCGTTAGTGGCCCGCCGGAAAGTAGGACGACGTGCATGGGGTAAATAAAAGTGGTCCGTCGGAAAGAGGTTAGTGACCTGGCATAAAAAAAGAAAAACTAGCCGGCCACCAGCATTGGCCGCCGAAAAGCAGGCCATCGGGCCTGGTTAAACAAAAAATATTGGCCGATCATCGGAGATATGCCGGCTGCCACAGTGGCCCGGTGGAAAGCAGGACAATGCACCTGGGGTAAAAAATTGAAACCTGGCTAGTGTTCCTAGCGTAAAACAAAAACTAGCCGGCGAGGCTGGTTAAATGAAAAATATTGGCCAATCGCCGAAAGTTTGCCAACCACCATCGGGGGGGCATCGTAAAACTGGTTTCGAGTTTGGCATAAAAAAATTGGCTGGTCGCTGCGGTGGACTGCCAGAAAACAGACCGACGAACCTGGCATAAAAAAATCGGCCGCCGGCAGTGGCCCACCGGAAAGTAGGATGACGGGCCCAGAGTAAATAAAAAATGGCCCGTTAGAAAGCTGGCTGGTGGGCCTCACATAAAAAAAAGAAAAGATAACTGGTCGGCCATGCTGGTGATCCACCGGAAAGCAAACGATTGGCCGTCGCCGGAGGTCTGTTGGCCGCCGGCGACCGCCCGCCGGCCTGCTAGTGTAAACAAAAAAAATGGCTGGCAGCCGGTAGTTCCCTGCCAGAAATCAAGCTGGTGGACTGGCGTAAAACAAAAAGGCCGGACGCCTGAGGGCCTGTCGTAGAAAAAAACTGGTATGCCGCTGACGTTGGCCCACTAAAAAGCAGGCTAGTGGGCCTAGCGTAAATAAAAAATAAGAAGAAATAAAATGGCCGAATGCCAGAGGTCTGCCCCTCGTCGGCAGTGGCCCTCGGGAAGCAAGTCGGCGGGCTTGTCGTAAAAAAATTGGTCGGCCAACGGTGGGGCCCCGCCAAAAAGTAGGATGGCGGGCCTATCGTAAAAAAATGGCTGGGCACTTGTGGCCCGCTGGAAAATAGGCCGGCGACCAGTAAAAAAAAGTCCGACCTCAAAGGTCTGTCGACTGCCGTGGTGACCCGTGGAAAGTAGATTGTGGGTTTGGCATAAAAGTAAAAAGAAACTGGTCGGCGAGCCTGTCGTTTAAAAAAAAAAACTGGCCGGCAACCGAAGCTATGTCTGAAAGCAGGCAGTAAGAAAAATAAAAAAAAACTTAAGGACCATCAGAAAGCAGGCTGGTGGGTCTGGCCATCAAGAAAAAGTGTCGGCCATAAAAAAACAAATGGGCCAGCTGCCGGCGATGGCCCACCGAGAAGTAGGCCGACGGCGTGGCGTTACAAAAATAAAATGGTTGGCTGCCGGAGGTGTCCCTACAGAAAGCAGGCCACTGGCGTGGCATTAAAAAAACAAACAAAAAATAGCTTGCCAGCGGATCGGCGGTGGAACGCCATAAAGCTGGCCGGTGGCCTGGCGTTAAAAAAATTATTTTCGCCGGCTGTCGGGCCTGGCGATAAAAAAAAACTAACCAGCCGTTGGAGGTCTGCCGACAATTGGTGGCAACCCTGCCAGAAAAATCGATCGGCCGGAGCTCTGTTGGAGATCCCCGTAAAAAGATTTTTTTTTAAATTCATTGTCCTGTTCCAGGAAATCCTTCCCGTATTGATGTCTTACCTAATACTGGTTGTAGGGGGATAGAGTTATGGAAGGTTCTAGACTCTTCCATAAGTAGTAGGATCCTGTTAGATGTCTTACCTTAACTAGGAATCCTATGTATGGAAGGAATCTATTTGTAATGCCTATATAAAGGCCTCTCTATTCATTGTTATCAATACAATTGATTTGATGTCTTTTACTTTCTCCTCAAACACGTTATCAGCACGTAGCTCGAACGAAAAAAAAAATTGGCCATCAACCGCCGCCTGCTGCCACCGCCGCCCACGCCGCCGCCATTGCCACCCACCGCCGATCGTCCAGCTTTGCGCCACCGCTTCCACCGCCGCCTGGCCGCCGCCCAACCACGCTGGCTGAGCACCACCTTTAGCTGCCACGCCGCCAGAGCCACCTGAAGCCGCCAAGCACGCTGCCGCCACCGACGCTGCCAGCGCCGCCCTTGCCTTGCCGATCCAGTCCAGCCGGAACATCACCGCCGGACCGCCGCCGCCGCCGTCGACCGCTGCTGACCACCACCGCCGGCCAGCTCCAGCCCAGCCAAGTCCGACCCGATTCTGACTCTCGAACCAAAACCCGAACATCAACTTATCTTCGGAAGGCGCCAAAATTACGCCTCCGGTTTCACGTCGTCGCATCGAGTACCAACCGGTAGATCTAAGCACACCACAAATTCAGCACGTGCCTAATTTTATAATCGAGGTAACTATCTGACTTGTCCCTATTTCAATTCTCTCCTTTTGGGAATTTTTCTTTTGGGGACATGGGTTCTTGGGTTCTTTATCTCCCACGCTACTTTGCGGTGGATGAGACCGCGAGAGAAGTCGGTATCTCTGCGTGTCGAAGAAAACTGTGTGACAGTCCTGGGGGAGTTATGGAATTATTGAAAGTCGATACTTGTGGTTGTTGCATACACCATGTATCTGGGTGCGATCTGATATCGCCGTTTTTTGTCGACTTTACTAAACAACAATTAAGGGAAGTAAATCGAGTAACGTTATGTTACACGCTTTTAAAAGCATCGATTGTGACCGTTTACATTGTCAGTGAAAATCCAACAAGACTAACTTCCTCTTGTTTATATCTTGTAGATGGCACAAAGCTCCAATGTTCATCCGGAGTTCGACATCCTTGACCATGCTGGTAAGGAGTACCATAGGTGGGTCTCAGACGTTCGCTTGGCGTTCGTCGGTAAGAGATTTACCACCACCATCTTTCCCTCTAACGAGCCTACCGCTCAAGAACCAAGCGAGGAAACCAAGGCTAATGTACTGATGTACTTGCGTAGACATATACATCCGTTGTTGAAAAAGTGTTATATGAATTTGCAAACCCCCAAAGAACTATGGGATACACTCGAACAACAATTTAATAATGTGCATGATCATCGCTTCCCCGAATTGCAACTTCAGTGGGAGAAAATCCGATTTTTGGATTATGCGAATGTGGAGGCCTATAACCAAGCCATCCTTGATCTTCGCGCTGATCTTGGTTTTTGTGGTGTCAAGAAGTCTGATCAAGATTTGATCGAGAAGACTCTTAACACGTTTCCCGTGGGAGCAAGTGCAATTGCTCATCAGCTGCGTGTTGCCTATGAGGAAGGGAGAATTAAAAATTTTAGTGACCTTATCTCCCACCTCGCGAAAAAAGAAAGACACCATGAGATTATTCTCAATAGCAATGCGCGCCCAGCTGGTACGAAGCCGATTCCGGAAGTGAATCAGGCTACCCACAGGAAGGCACCACGACAAAATAGAAAAGGCAACGCTACTCAGTTTTTGCAAGCACCATGGGTGCATGACTCGAGCAAGCAAGGGAAAATACGAGGTCGTCGTTCCAATATGTGGAAGAGGCAAGGTGGCTCGGCCATGGGACCTAGTGGAACCCAACCATGTGGACCGCCTCCTGCCGCCGGGAATGGAACCACTCCAAAGGAAGGCCGGAATTGCTATACTTGCGGATCGAAGAAGCATACTTACCGCAATTGCAAGGCGCCAAAGAACATCCAAGCTTACTACAAGCACTATAAACAGTACTTGACTCAAGAGTCAAATTACATGGAAGAAGATAATGAGAACACGGAGGTGAACCATATTGAGATCCAGACTGAGATCCCTCCTCTCACCATTGCGGACAAAGACCAACATATGGATGTTGCCGACTTTGACTAGATCATTGTATTTTGACTAGTTTTACGCTTTGGTTATGTTTTGTCTTGTTTCTAGTTTTCGAGAACTACTTTGGATTTTCATGAATGTAATAAAGTTGGCCATGATGAATAAAATTCTTTTAATTGCTGTGATTGTGCAAAAACGAATTTTATTTTTCCCTTCGAAAGCATGTTTGGTTTATCACAAAATAATTGCTAGCAATGAATTGCTTGGTTAAATTGATACATTGGTGGATTTCATCAAAAATTTTGATCAAGACTAGGCGCATCCTCCTTGGTATTTGTTTATGCTTTGAAAGTTCAAACGGAATCAGTGGTTTTTAAACAATTTTTATGCACTGACACTCCTACTTTCTCTGCAAGTCTACCAAGTTGGAGTTACCGAAAGGATCATTAGCCGAGATATAAATCGAACACCAAGATGTGTTTTGAAGTATTTAAACGCTCCTATGGCCATATTTCCTTAGTATTGTATCAACAATAATGCCTTTGAAAAAGGCTTCAACCTTGCTCTATCACTCAACAATAGGGAAATACCAAAATAGCAACTTGAAAAGAGCACTGAGATCTGAGTTTAATGATCCAGAAAGTGAACGACCTATAGACAGAAAGATACGGAAGTCTAGTTTCCAGAAAAACTGACCGTTTGTCCATAGCCTTCTTAACGAAGAAGTTATTGCTGTTTTAGTGAACAAAGATCAAGCTACACGGAAATTATTTCCAGCGATTGTGCTAACTTTGATCCTAACCAACTTGGTCGAATTTCCCCAAACTCGAAGTTAATGAGTTTTTGCTATGTATTTAATCACAAGACTAATCGAGTTTGATGTCTTATTGTAGATGTCCTGTGGCGAAATTGATTGCCTTGCTGATAGTGGAACAACCCACACTATTCTTCGGAATAGGCAATTATTCAGGGATATTGTGCCATATATATCCTCAGTGACAACAATGATTGGTTCCTCCCAAGTAATTCAAGGGAGGGGACCTGCTCATTTCTTGCTACCTAATGGTACGTATATTAATGTCACAAATGCTCTCTATGCCTCAAGAGCAAACCGAACCTTGCTAAGTTTTAGGGACATCCGTGCCAACGGTTATCACCTTGATACACATTGTGAGAATGGGACAGAATTTTTGTGTGTTACTCTGGCAGAATGCGGGAGACGCCGCGTTCTCTAGAAACTAATGAGTCTAAGTAGTGGTTTATACCAGACTACAATAAGGGTTATTGAATCCTATGCTGTGAGTCACGAACTGTGTGATTCCGCAGCATACCAACTATGGCATGAACGACTCGGTCACCCTGGACGCGACATGATGATTCGCATTTTGAAAAACTCACATGGTCATCCATTTTTCAAGTCCAGAAAACGATTGGAAGCACCACTCGATATCGGCATTGATGTGAGTGAGCTTGATACCATATCACCGGGACTAAAGATCGCACGCCCTGATAAGGTTGACGGTGCATCTCTTGTAAATCCCAAGGCTTCCGTGGCAATTTCTAATGCCCATAAATCGTTTTGTAAAGCCTGTTCACTAGCAAAGTTGATACCCTCTCCGTCCTTTGCTAAAGACTCAACACAAAAAATTCGCTTCTTACAAAGAATTCAAGGGGACATTTGTGGACCTATTCAGCCAGAGTGCGGACCATTCAGATACTTTATGGTTCTGGTTGATGCATCGACGCGATGGTCACACGTCGCTCTGCTATCCACAAGAAATGCTGCATTTGCTAAACTCCTAGCAAAAATCATCAAGTTACGGGCTAACCAACCCGACTTTCCAATCTCGTCATTAAGATTGGACAATGCTGGAGAGTTTACCTCAAAGTCTTTTGACGACTATTGCATGTCGATTGGGATTGAAGTTGAACATCCCGTCCCCCATGTTCATTCGCAGAATGGCCTTGCCGAGGCTATGATTAAGCGGTTACAGCTTATCGCCCGAGCATTGGTATTGCGCACCAACTTGCCGATTTGTGCCTGGGGTTATGCAATTTTGCATGCGGCTATACTTATTCGCTTTCGACCCACTGCCAATCAACTGTTTAGTGCGTACCAGTTGGTAACTGGATATGAGCCTGATATTTCACACTTACGCATTTTTTGTTGTGCAGTCTATGTGCCAATTACACCTCCAGAGCGTACTAAAATGGGTCCGCAAAGACGATTAGGTATATATGTTGGCTATGAATCGCCTAAAATTGTCTGCTATTTGGAACCTTTGACAGGAGATCTGTTTACTGCAAGATTTGCAGACTGTCACTTTGATGAGACAAACTTCCCGTCGTTAGGGGGAGAGAGGAATCGAATGATTCCAGTTGAACACCAGGAAATTGTCTGGTGTGCTCCCTCCTTGCCTCATCAAGATCCCCGCACAGCTCAATCCGAGCTAGAATGCAACGTATTCTCAGTCTTCAGAAAGTTGCGGATTCGATGCCCGGCGCCTTTACCGAGCATACGCGAAAGTGACAAGATCTACCATTCCCGCTGCGAATGTTCCTGCAAGGTTAGAAGTCCCAGTTATAGGGCAAGATTTAGCCGCCCAAAGGAATGATGCCCCCGGCGTCAACCTTAGTGGTGGGACGGCTACTTCGGCTGCTCTTATCCCTGCTCGAAAGAGGGGGAGGCCAGTGGGTAGAAAGGATACCGAACCTCGAAATAGAAGAGGAATGGAGGCACAAAATCCTCTCATCATCGACACAGTGACTCCGTCACACAAGATTATCTCTGACTACGGATATGTCCTCGAATCAACAATGGAACAATCGACGGACGCGTCGGAAACTTTGTTGATGTCAGAGAATAAAGAAATCTCGATGCAATGTACGAGTGAATACGTACTATTGGACAGGTCGTCCACGCTAGTCGATGATGCTTTTGCCTACTCCGTCGCTCAAGAAACTATTGGACAGGTCGTCCACGCTGAGCCGCGCTCGGTTGCTGAATGTCAACAACGAGCCGATTGGCCGAAATGGAAAGATGCAATGCAGGATGAACTAGACTCAATGGCTAAACGTGAGGTATTTGGCCGTATCGAGCTAATACCTGTGGGCGTTAAACCAATTGGACATAAGTGGGTCTTTGTTCGTAAACGCAATGATAAGGATGAGGTCCTGCATTACAAAGCGAGACTAGTTGCCCAAGGCTTCTCGCAGCGCCCTGGCATTGACTACGAGGAGACGTATTCTCCCGTTATGGACATCATCACTTTCCGCTACTTAGTCAGTTTGGTAGTGTCCGAAAAACTGAACATGCAGCTTATGGATGTGGTTACAGCGTATCTTTATGGGGATCTAGATATGGATATCTATATGAAAGTCCCCGAAGGGATTTCATTGCCCAAATCAAGTAGCTCTAAACCACAGAGCGCTTACGCTGTGAAATTGCGTCGTTCACTGTATGAGTTGAAACAATCCAGAAGGATGTGGTACAACCGCCTATGTGAATACTTGGTTGGGAAGGGATACGAGAACAGTGACATCTATCCATGCATTTTCATGAAAAGAACAGATGCAGGATTCGTGATTGTAGCCGTCTATGTAGATGACATGAATGTTATAGGTACCATAGATGAGGTCAATGAAATGGCCCGCTACCTTAAATTCGAATTCGAGATGAAAGATCTGGGGAGGACTCGATTCTGCTTGGGCTTAGAGATAGAACATCGAGATGATGGCATACTCATTCATCAGTCTGCCTATGTCCACAAAATGCTCAGGCGATTTAGTATGGACAAGGCACATCCTCTTGCTACCCCCATGATTGGTCGAAGTCTGGAAATGAACAAGGATCCGTTTCGTCCCAAAGAGGAGGATGAAGAGGTCCTTGGAGCAGAAACACCGTACCTTAGCGCAATCGGTGAGTTGTTGTATCTGGCTCAATGTACTCGTCCAGACATCGCATTCTCTGTGAATCTGTTAGCGAGATTTAGCTCCGCTCCCACGATAAGGCATTGGAATGGAGTAAAACACATCTTTCGATACTTGAAAGGCTCCAGTGATCTTGGATTGTTCTTTCCCTACGCAAAAGAGAGCGATATTCCGAAAGGAATTGTTGAGGTTAAGACGATGCATACCGACCGTCGATCTTCCTCTGATATTGCAGCTAAGCATGGTAGCTTGACTACCAGAAATGCTAATGCAAGCAAGCTTACCGCTTATGCAGAGAATCCTAACGATGCATTAGTTGGATTTGCTGATGTCGGTTATCTCTCTGACCCGCATAAAGCACATTCCCAAACTGGTTATGTGTTCACCATTGGGAATACGACAATATCTTGGTGATCTACCAAGAAGACCCTAGTTGCTACTTCCTCGAACCATGCAGAGATAATTGCATTGCACGAATCCGTAAGGGAGTGCATTTGGCTCCGGTCAGTCATAGACCATATACGAGGAATGTGTGGATTAGATCCCACTACAGCAACCCCTACTTGCATCTTTGAGGACAATGCGGCATGCATTGAGCAGATGAAGTTAGGTTTCATTAAGGGTGACAATACCAAGCATATTGCGCCGAAGTTCTTTTATAATCAGCAGCAGCAGAAATTGCTGAATATCGAAGTGAAACAAGTGAGTTCCGATGAGAATATCGCAGACTTGTTCACTAAGTCTCTGCCGAAATCTACATTTGAGAAACATGTGAGAAGCATCGGCATGTGTCGATTATCCGAGCTCAACTAATGATAGCTCGACGGAAGGAGCTGTCATGTATACCTCAGGGGGAGTATACTTCACATGATTCTGTCATTTGTAGTTGGTGCGTTGTGCTCTTTTTCCTCACCAAGTCTTTGTTTTTCCCACGGGGTTTTATTTGACTTGGAAAGTTTTTTACCGAGGCAACACCTTGTGCACCATGTTAGTATTAGTGTTCGACACAGGGGGAGTGTTCCGGAAAATCCTTCCCGTATTGGTGTCTTACCTAATACTGGTTGTAGGGGGATAGAGTTATGGAAGGTTCTAGACTCTTCCATAAGTAGTAGGATCCTGTTAGATGTCTTACCTTAACTAGGAATCCTATGTATGGAAGGAATCTCTTTGTAATGCCTATATAAAGGCCCCTCTATTCATTGTTATCAATACAATTGATTTGTTGTCTTTTACTTTCTCCTCAAACATGTCCAATTTAATTCAATATTCCAAGGGTATTTTTTAAGATTTATTATTGTTACACAAACTTATTATTATTATTATTATTAAATTCAACACAAAAAGAAGGGAATGAGAGGGGAGGGGTACAATAGTCTTTTCAGGTGCGGACCACCACCAAAACACACTGTTGTCCTTTATATTATACTAGAGATAACCCGTATCATAATGGCACGGTGGTGGTGATATATTTTAATTAAAATAATTCAATTACCAGATTACTTGCTAGAGAAAAATTATGTTGGTTCACAAAAATACTATCAGCGACCGACGGGACTGCCGTAAAAAAACAAAAGAAAAAAAATTAAGGACCGCCAGAAAGTAGGCTAGCGGGCCTGGCCTTTAAAAAATGGCCTGCCGCCAGAGGAAAGTAGGTGGGCAGACTGGTGCTTAAAAAAATGGTCGGACCGTTGGAAGTCTGTCGAGCACCTGTAATATCTGGCTATGATTTTTTATTTTTATACTATTGTACTATACTTGAACTTATACAGTGTTTATTGTATTGAGCTATTTCGGATTCAAACTATTCATGTGTGGCATTTATATTGTTTTGCCTGTTGGACGTTATATGGTGAGTTGGGATTTTGGCTAAGTACATTAGCCCCAACTTACGCTATGTTCAGTATCTAGCATACGCTATCACTCTGAGTGTTACATACGTTAAGCTTTGCTGATTGCATATGTAACCAAGGTCATCGGATAGCGTCTCAACTTTCGGCCTATATGGCCGCGCATGGCCGGAACTTTTGGCTTGATTAGGACAGTCAAGTCAACGGGCATTACATACGCTACGTCGATGTGTTCGCGTATGTAATGGGTCTGAGCTAACGTACGTGACATTTGAAAACATACGTGAGGCAATTTACGAAGTGAGGCAGTAGCTTCTGGAGGAAGTTTACGTATGCAACACTGAGGTGTTGGCATATATAATGGATGTTAGCGTATGTTAACCCTGAGAGGTAGTGTACGTTAACAATAGTGTAGATTAAAGACATGTCTTGTCTTTCATTTTTCACGATCTAGCTTCAGGTTTTTCCTCTATAAATCATCCTCCTGCCCTCCAAAGTGATTATAATCCCCTTCCAGCTTATCTTGGAGCTTCATATATTGGGTTGGAGTTTGGAAGCTTGAAGATTGTAATGTGTTCTTGAAGTTTGGGGGTTGTTCTTCATCTTCAAGAGGTATGTTATCTAATATTGTGTTAAGTCCGAGATGATGATGATATTGTTGCTGATTACTTCCATGTGGTGTTGAATTGATGAAGGATAACATGATTATTATTGGTTTTATGAACACGTGCTGAAGAACATGATGATTATAACTTACAGATGAGTATGTTCTTGATGTTTGGGATTACTTAGATATTACAATTATGTTTTGGAAGGATTATGTTAAGCTTGCTTGATGATTAATATAATTTGAGATGATTATTGAGACATTTTGTGTTCTTGAGACGTTTAACCATTTTAAAGGAAGGTAATGATGAACTATGGGATAATTATCATAGTTTTGATATAGTTAAGATAAACTTGATGTTAAAATTCACAGAAGAATTCACTATAGTTAGCAACATGTGGTCGTGTGCCAAGTAAAACCAGTGAGGGTCCCCTGAGTTCCGTAGACCGAGGCTTCTGCGGTTCACTTGGTAGGGTTGTACAGCCAGAGAGTCCTGACGAGGTCTCTTTGAGGAGTGGTATGTATCTCGCGTGAGGTATAGTACCAGTATAGCCCCCATTGTTTTGTGATGATTGTGATATGGTACTCCGGAATACCCGTGATGGCATTGTGATTTCTGTTATTCATTGGTTGTACATATTCATGAGTCGTTGTACTTACACCAGCTGTTTGCTGACCCCTTTCGGGATGGATATACTTGTTGTGTATTCAGGTACATGTCTTAGTGGCAAGCCGGCGCAGGAAGGGCACGAGGATGACGAGCAACACTGATATCATGTGTTATTGTGAGTTGGTGGTTGTTTTGCCTTGCTCAGAGTTGTGTTTTGGTTTTGTACTCGCGCGGGTACTGTCACATGTGGTTTAATGTGTTGATGTTGGTTATGGTTGATGTGTTGGATCAGTTATGAGCTGTTGTTTTTGTTGTGATCCAACAGGACCATGTATTGGTATGTTTTGGTGATGTATGTCGTCTTGAAAGTTAACGTTGGTTTTTAGTGTGTGAATGTCTCATTTCTATTGATGGTCATTGTCTTTTATGTTGGTCTAAGCCTGGTAGGTTCTCCCAAAAAGAATCTACGGTGCTGTAATATCTCTGTAAATCACAGGGGTATTACATCCGAGAAGAGGGATCGAACTTTATTAGATATGGTTCGATCCATGATGGGTTGAACGAAGCTTCCATTATCATTTTGGGGCCACGCCTTAGAAACAACAACATTCACCCTTAACCGTGTTCCATATAAAGCAGTTGAAAAGACACAATTTGAGAAATGGACAGGTAAGATTCCAAACTTGTCTTTTCTAAACATCTTGAGTTGCGAAGAGTTCGTAAGACGCCAAGTGTTTGACAAACTAGCAGTCAGATCTGAAAGATGTTTATTTGTGGGATATCTTAAGGAAACTAAAGGATACGACTTTTATAACCCCGTAGAGAACAAAGTGTCTGTTGCTCGAAATGCTATCTTCTTAGAAAGGGAATTTATTTCCAAAAGAGACGGTGGGAGATAAGTGATTCTAAAGGAAACTCGAGAACCACAAGAAGACACTACTTCACCGATGGAAGCTGAACAAGCTCAACAATTAGTTGAGGAGCCTGTTCAAAGTACACAAAAGTCCTCGCAGATTTGATAGGGTGCGACCTGAACTTGAGAGATATGGGTATCTCGTAACAAAGGCTGATCACACTTCGCTCATAAATGATGAGCCTAGTACCTATACAGAAGCTACTTCAGGACCAGAGTCAATACGTGGTGCCGTGTTAGTTGGCATTTGTATGATTGGTATAGACGGAGTCTCACCCCTCAGCTCTTCTAATCATATAATCCTCTTCCAGGAATCGAGCATTGGTGCTAACAATAGCCTTCTGATCCTGGGGACTATAGAACAAGCCACCCTTCATTTCCTTTGGATATCCTACAAACACTCGCACTTCTGTATGAGATGCCAACTTGTCAGCTTCCTTATTCATTACATGTGCTGGAGTACCCCAAATCCGAACATGTCCTAGACTGGGCTTTCGCCCACTCCACAGCTCTATGGGTGTTTTTAGAACTGATTTCGAAGGCATCAGGTTTAGAATGTACGTCGCTGTTTCTGAGGCGTATCCCTAAAACGAAATAGGTAAATCCAAATAACTCATCATTGATCTAACCATTTCTAAAAGAGTTCTATTCCTTCTTTCAGCCACACCATTTTGTTGTGGAGCTTCCGGCGCAGTAAGCTGGGACGAAATCCCCTCATTCGCCAAGAAATACAAAAATTATCCACTAAGGTATTCGCCACCACGATCAGATCGCAGTGACTTTATACTCTTCCCATGACGCTTCTCCGTTTCAGCCTTGAAGTCTATGAACTTGTCAAAGGCTTCAGACTTACGTCGCATCAAATAAATGTATCCATATCTCGAATAATCATCTATAAATGTGATGAAGTATTCGAAACCACCCCTAACCTGGATATTCATTGGACCACATACATCCGTATGAACCAATTCTAACATATTCTGAGAATGGTTTCCCTTGGTTTTAAAAACCCTTTTGGTCATCTTACCTTCCAGACAGGATTCACAAATTGGAAATGGCTCAACTTGGAGATCATCCAATGGGCCATCATCTACCAATCTTTGAATCCTCCCAAGATTTACATGCCCTAACCGTAAATACCACAGATATGTTTGGTTTATGCTTGAAGGTTATTTTATCTTTTTACGTTTAGACAAAGTGTTAAGTGATTTATGCATAGGAGTTTGTGCAGTATTAACGACATATAGTCTATCATTAAAAATACCTTTGCAAATATATTCACCATTTCTTTTCCTAGTAATGGCATCATCATCAAAAGAAACTGACTAACCATCGCATTTTAATTTAGAAACCGAAATTAAATTCATTCTAAAATCCGGTACTAATAATACATTATTGAGGACTAATAATTTATCATTAATCTTCAACTGCACGACTCCCACTGCAACAGCCATAAGTCTGGAATAATCACCCCAGTTAATGGTAATCTCGCCTGCACTAAGCTGCTTGGTTACCTGAAAACCATGCGAGTCAAAGCAAACATGATCATTGGAGCCTGAATCAACTATCCACGAAGTGGAAGGACAAGCTACCAAACATGTTTTGACTACTAGTGCATGAGACATACCTTTCTTAAGAGTAGGACAGTCCACTTTATAATTTCCTTTCTGGCCGCACTTGTGCAACACCCCCAAGTTATTCAGGGTATATTACAGCGCCGTGAGCCCCACTGTGGGACCCACAAGGCTACTTTTACACGGAATCATGAAATTTGACCGATAAGGTCCAAGTACAATCAAATAGAAGGCGACCAAAAATGGTATTCAAAACAATGTCCAATAAATCCGAATACAACACATCACAAATCAATACTGCGGCAACACAGGCCGAAACCTCAAGGAATACGAAAACAGTACTCGAGTACTCAAAAACCATCCAAGTACAACATCACTGAATGGAAGAAATACAAAACATAACTAGAGACAAAACACAACATCACACTTGCCCATCATCTTCATGCCGACCCGGTACGTGCCTCTCTGCTTTCCTCGATCCTGAAATACATGAAAGGTATTTCCCCCACAAAGGGGTTAGCTGTCGAATAGCCAGTACAAGTATATTGAATATGAAACAATACGTTAGCTGTCGAATAGCCAGTATGTTATCTAATATTGTGTTAAGTCCGAGATGATGATGATATTGTTGCTGATTACTTCCATGTGGTGTTGAATTGATGAAGGATAACATGATTATTATTGGTTTTATGAACACGTGCTGAAGAACATGATGATTATAACTTACAGATGAGTATGTTCTTGATGTTTGGGATTACTTAGATATTACAATTATGTTTTGGAAGGATTATGTTAAGCTTGCTTGATGATTAATATAATTTGAGATGATTATTGAGACATTTTGTGTTCTTGAGAGGTTTAACCATTTTAATGGAAGATAATGATGAACTATGGGATAATTATCATAGTTTTGACATAGTTAAGATAAACTTGATGTTAAAATTCACAGAAGAATTCACTATAGTTAGCAACATGTGGTCGTGTGCCAAGTAAAACCAGTGAGGGTCCCCTGAGTTCCGTAGACCGAGGCTTCTGCGGTTCACTTGGTAGGGTTGTACAGCCAGAGAGGCCTGACGAGGTCTCTTTGAGGAGTGGTATGTATCTCGCATGAGGTATAGTACCAGTATAGCCCCCATTGTTTTGTGACGATTGTGATATGGTACTCCGGAATACCCGTGATGGCATTGTGATTTCTGTTATTCATTGGTTGTACATATTCATGAATCGTTGTACTTACACCAGCTGTTTGCTGACCCCTTTCGGGATGGATATACTTTTTGTGTATTCAGGTACATGTCTTAGTGGCAAGCCGCCGAAGGAAGGGCACGAGGATGACGAGCAACACTGATATCATGTGTTATTGTGAGTTGGTGGTTGTTTTGCCTTGGTCAGAGTTGTGTTTTGGTTTTGTACTCGCGCGGGTACTGTCACATGTGGTTTAATGTGTTGATGTTGGTTATGGTTGATGTGTTGGATCAGTTATGAGCTGTTGTTTTTGTTGTGATACAACAGGACCATGTATTGGTATGTTTTGGTGATGTATGTCGTCTTGAAAGTTGACGTTGGTTTTAAGTGTGTGAATGTCTCATTTCTATTGATGGTCATTGTCTTTTATGTTGGTCTAAGCCTGGTAGGTTCTCCCAAAAAGAATCTACGGTGCTGTAATATCTCTGTAAATCACAGGGGTATTACATCCGAGAGGAGGGATCGAACTTTATTAGATACGGTTCGATCCATGATGGGTTGAACAAAGCTTCCATTATCATTTTGGGCCCACGCCTTAGAAACAACAACATTCACCCTTAACCGTGTTCCATATAAAGCAGTTGAAAAGACACAATTTGAGAAATGGACAGGTAAGATTCCAAACTTGTCTTTTTTAAACATATTGAGTTGCGAAGCGTTCGTAAGACGCCAAGTGTTTGACAAACTAGCAGTTAGATCCGAAAGATGTTTATTTGTGGGATATCTTAAGGAAACTAAAGGATACGACTTTTATAACCCCGTAGAGAACAAAGTGTTTGTTGCTCGAAATGCTATCTTCTTAGAGAGGGAATTTATTTCCAAAGGAGACGGTGGGAGAAAAGTGATTCTAAAGGAAACTCGAGAACCACAAGAAGACACTACTTCACCGATGGAAGTTGAACAAGCTCAACAATTAGTTGAGGAGCCTGTTCAAAGTACACAAGTTCCTGGCAGATTTGATAGGGTGCGACCTGAACTTGAGAGATATGGGTATCTCGTAACAGAGGCTGATCACACATCGCTCATAAATGATGAGCTTAGTACTTATACAGAAGCTACTTCAGGACCAGAGATGCAGTCCATGTACGAAAATCATGTTTGGAACTTGATAGATCCATCTAAGGGTGTTTAAACTATTTTGTGCAAATGGGAATTCAAAAAGAAGAAAGACATGGACGATAATCTGCAAGCCTATAAAGCTAGACTAGCAGCAAAAGGTTATAGACAGACTCATGGTGTTGACTATGATGAGACCTTTTCGCTAATAGTCATGCTTAACTCAATTAGAATTTTATTTGCTACTGCCGCATACTATGACTACGAGATATGGAAAATAGATGTCAAAACAGCATTTCTTAATGGAAACTTACTCGAGGATGTATACATGACACAACCTGAGGGTTTTGTTCATCCAAAAATTTCTAAAAAGGTTTGCAAGATTCAAAGATCCATTTATGGGTTGAAGCAGGCTTCTCGGAGCTGGAATCTTCATTTTGATGAAACTGTCAAAGAGTTTGAGTTGATTCAAAATGAAGATGAACCATGTGCGTACAATGAGGTTAGTGAGAGCATAGTCGTTTTCCTAGTCTTATATGTAGATGACATATTACTCATTGTAAATGACATACCCACCTTGCAGACAGTCACGATTTGGTTGGGAAGTTGTTTCTACATGAAAGACTTAGGAGAAGCTGCTTACATTCTTAGGATAAAAATCTGTAGAGATAGATCAAAGTGAATGATTGGTCTGGGTAAGAGTACATACATTAACAAAATATTAAAGAATTTCAATATGCCGGAATCCAAGAGAGGACTCTTGCCAATGTCACATGGCATTCATCTGAGTACGACTCAGAGTCCTTCGACTCCTTATGAGCGACTCTGCATGAGCAAGATTCTATATGCTTTGGCCATTGGATCGATCATGTATGCCATGATTTTTACTCGACCGGATGTATCGTTTGCCCTTACCTTGACAAGTCGATACCAATCAAATCCAGGTGAAAGTCACTGGACAGCAGTGAAAACCATCCTAAAGTACTTAAGAAGAACTAAGATGCGTTCCTAATTTATGGAGGTGTGGCAAAACAAGTTAGCTGTAAATGGTTACGTCGATGCAAGTTTTGAAACCGATAGAGGTTTTAAATCACAAACTGGTTATGTGTTTCTATTGAATGGATGTGCTGTGAGTTGAAAGACTTCTAAGCAAAGCATGGTTGCTGATTCTGTAACAGAAAAAAACTATAGAGATAAAAATCTTAGGAGAAGCTGTTTAAGCAAAGCAGCGGTTGCTTTTCCACTAATTATGTGTTTCTATAGATTTTTACAGCGTCGTGGACCCCGCGCCGGAACCCACAAGGCTAAAAATCATTTTCGTAATTATTTCAAACACGCCAAAAGGAAAATGATGGTAATATCTTTTAAAAAATTGAAAGACTTTATAAAATTTATTTATGAAATACCGTCATAAAATCTCATTTGGAAGTACAAGACCAAAATACAAAACTCAACAGATTTAAAAGTATATGTTAAGCCATGCTTATACATACTGACAAAAAGTTTAGAAAACGATTTCCCAAATTAACCTGAGTTGCAAATACCAAAAGGCTATTTTAAAATACTCATGTATCGGATATAACAAATAGTTAAAAAATACATTTGCAGCGGAAATAATCAGCCAGCAAAAATACTCGATTCCCCAATCACATGTCATAACCATTATCACCCGGGAAGCTTATTTCTTCACGACCGCTACTATCTCAATCTCCGAGTACCTAAAAATAAATCCCACAATGGGGTCAGCCACAATACTCAACAATGATAACGATCACATCATCATAAACAATTACATACCAATGTAATTACAAAGTAAGAATATCGCCAACGTAATCTTACTATCATAACCTTACCAACACATGGTTACTCATATCAAATCAATCCTTACAATAATCTGCATCTTGCATTCTCAAATGACGAATGAACTCAAATACAACCATCTGTACTGTATTCAATCAATACCAAGATTCTCAAAACAGCATTATAACTCAAGTGTGGAATAATCTATCCGTGCCAAATCCTATCTGCCGGATCGCACAATCAAATATCAATCCTAATAAAACTAATAATACACAATGCATCCGTAGATCAACTACCCCAAACAATGACAACAAGTCCTGAAACATCGATACAAAGTTTGAACGCTCATACAATCAATAATAATAAACAACCAATACATCAACCGAGAATATCATCGATATGGTAAACTCCAAACAAAATCAACAAAGAACCAACAATGATCGAGAATACCATCGACATGGTAGACTCCAAGCAAGATCAACAATGGACCAACAATGATCGAGAATACCATCGACATGGTAAAATCCAAGCAAGATCAACAAAGGATCAACAACGATCGAGAATACCATCGATATGGTAAACTCCAAACAAGATCAACAAAGGATTAACAACGACCGAGAATACCATCGATATGGTAAACTCCAAACAAGATCAACAAAGGATCAACAACGACTGAGAATACCATCGATATGGTAAACTCTAAGCAAGATCAACAAAGGGACCACAGGGACAGATATACGAGAGAATAACATCCTCAAATGTTATATAAATCACATACAGTGGATCTCAAAGACAAACCCGATAGTCGAACATGTAACATCCCCAGAGCCATTCGGGAATATTACAGCATCGTGGGCCTCGAAACGGAACCCACAAGGCTGAAAGAAAATTTTACAAACATTTTACATACGCCTAAGCAGCGATGACGGTAATATCCTTTTTAACAATATTCATAGACTCTATGAAATCCATTTATCAATACCGTCGTAAAATCTCATTTGAATGTACAAGGCCAAAATGCTACAACTCAATAGTTTCAAAAGTATACGCTAAGCCACCGCTTACACGTATCGACAAAATAGTTTAGAAAACAATTTTCCAAAATGAACCCAAGTTCGAAAAACACTAGCAACCCATTTTAAAACACACTCGCAGTGGATATAACAAATAACTAAAAATACTTTTGCAGCGGAAAGTAACAACTAGTCAAAGTACTCGATTCACAAACACACGCCATAGCTAGTATCCTCTGGGAAGCTCATCTCTTCACGGTCGCTACAAGCTCAAACTCTGAGTACCTAAAAATAAAGCCCATGGCACATCACATCATTAATTACATACCAATGAAATTACAAAGTAAGAACACGACCAATGTAATATTATCGTCATAACCTTATCAATTTGTGATAATTGTAATACTCGGTTGTAATTCAGTCATTATCATTCAGTAATTGTCACTATGTAATTTTTCACTTGTTAATAATCATTCATCATCCACATTCATTCATCCGTGTTCACCGTTCGGAATAACTTCGAGTCATGTATCGATATTGTTCATTGTTTCAACCTTGCTTGGGAATCGAGACAAGAATATTATCTTGATTTTTGTAATTGATTCAATAGTCGATGTTGATGTTGGAGTTCATGTCATTTCAAATCTCCTCATTGTTCAAATTGTGCTTTTGTTGGGCGAACCCTTGTAATCATTGCTTGGAACCACCGTTTTGGGGATTCCGCACTTCCATTTCATGTTATTATTTCCCAAATATTGATTCCTATTGCTTTTATTCTCTTCCTGGGTCATTTTTCATCATTTTAGGACCCGAGGGGTGTGGGCCGCGGCACAAGGGAGTGTGCGCGGCACACACATGTTGCAGTTTTTGGCCGACCCGTCTGTACCGGGGGCCGCGGCTCCTGCCTGCAGGGCCGCGGCATGTTGCCGAATCACTGTGCAGTTTTCTAGCCCTGTGCCACGATACACTCGGTCGGGCCGCGGTACACTGCCGAGCGCTGGGGGTAGATTTTGGCCCTGTGCCGCGGCACACTCGGCCGGGCCGCGGCACACAGTGCAGGCTGCTCTATAATTGCGTTTTGTTGAGGGGAACAAACTCATTTCTTCATTTCACTTCTTCCTCTCTTCCTTGGGGCGATTTTGGGCGATTTTGGGGTGTTTCAACATCATCAAAACTCAGAGATTTCATCTTCTTCAAATTGTAGTGTGGATCAATAACATATTTATGGATTCTTCATCCTAATCTAAGGTAACTTTCTTCAACCCTTGAATTCGATTTTGAGTTGGATCATGATGTTTTGGATGGTATAATCATGAATTGTGATGGATATACGTATGATTATGGGTTTTTACGAGTTATCATCAGATTGTTGGAAGTTTTTCTCAAGAACACTTTGAAGGTTGACTTGGATTTGGGTTTTGCAATTTAATGATATCGTAAACTCGATTTGAGTATTTTGTTTGGATTATCGATTGTATTGACAGTGTTTTGGTGGTTTGGATCATTCAATATAAGTTGGTTTTCGATACAATGGGTTTAGTTGTTTAGGATGGGAGTTTGTTTCCAAGGTGTTTGTCGAAATGCCTCAATGAGTTTGGATTTATTGTATCGACATCTTGAGTTGGTTATGATCGTTTTTGGTTCGTATATTAAGCGAGTTGTTGATAATTGTGTTATTCAAGGTTGTTCAAGCGACCGGTAGTTCCCTTAGGATGTTGTTCGAGAGAGATCGTATCATCACCGGTGTTAAGGTAAGTTAATTCTTACTCGGTTAAAAGGATATTCATTCCTTTCGTTTTTGTTCATTCATAATTATAGTTCATTCATAATGTATTAACCGTATTGAGACTTGTAATTGTCAATTAATCACTTCATTCACGAGGAATGACGGTTCCAATCATTTTATTGGGCTATCATTCATTTCACTATCATTTCATCTCGGTGAGTCATTATTGATTTTCGATGTCACTTTTGTTATCTCGTGGCATTCCGGGTCATACTGGCGTGCCGGTTGGTATGTGTAGGATTTTCATGTCGGGCACATATAAAGTCGTGTGTTGGTAGTTGACCTCAGATTGGACTGTGCACACGAGACGATTACTTTGTGAGACTGATTAGGTACAAGACCACACGTGTATTCGATCGATACTCGTTGGTGGCTTGTGCACGGACACATTTCCATCCCGGGCGTAGTGTGGCGCCATCCTTTGAGCCGTACTAATAGTTGATTCATACAGCATGTTTGATTGCATATGTTTTCAACAGGATTGAGTTATAATCTGGACGATTCACATTTGATCGCATGTGTTCGACGATTTGAGATTTTGATCGAACTTGTGGTTTATACAGCATATATGATTGTGTTTATTCAACTCTTGAGGATTGTTGTTCTGTGTAACTGACCCCGTTGGGGGATTTTGTTTTCAGGTCATGGCAAGGCTAAGGCATGAGAAGAGAACGTTGACGGCGAGGAGTCCCAGTGATACTAGTAGGGGGCCCTAGTCTTTTCAGTCATTCATGTTTTCTTCATTTTATTCCGCTGCAGATATTCCGCTTGAATATTCATTTTATTCAGTGTCGTATATTTTATCTTCATATAAAATATACATGTATTCTGTATTATCTTGGGTGTGTTGTATGAAACTCCTCATCGGAGTAATTAATGATGTAATGTGGTTCGGTACTACATTTACCCTGTGTATTTCATTCATTTTCACTCGTCTGGTGGTTCCCAGTCGGGGGTCCACGGCACTGTAATATCCGCCTAGTTTGGGGTGTTACAGAGTTGGTATCGGAGAGTGGTTTTGAATACTACCTTCCGAGTCATTTTTCATTTGAAATCATCATTCATCAAACTAGTATCATTGGACTTTCGCGTCACGTGTGACCTGTGCAAGAGCCGAGCCCCTCAGACCAAAGAACAGTAAGATTTCTGATGCCATGGTATAATTTCTAGCAATAAGAATCACTCATTCATCATTCAATAGTCAACAATCCTCATTCATCATTTTCATTTTTGATCAAGTCGATCATGTTAATTCATTAATCACTCAGTTCATTTCACTGTTCATTTGTCGATCTTGAGGGTCGTATCATTAATCTTGTTAACTTGTTCAAGATAATCATTTCAAAAATTTCATCAGATAATCACGCCACCTCAGTTGATCATTCATGTAATCATTGTGTTTGAGCGCGTATGCTCATATTCATCATTTCATAACGTAATCATAATGTGATATTCATGCGAGATATATAATCATTTCATGACTTTCCCACTTCAGTATGGAAAGAGCTGGCAGAGGACGCGGGTGAAGAGGCCGTGGTGCGGGCCGAAACCCGAGAGCTCGTGTGAATACACGCGTGAATGCAAGTAATAATGCTAATTCATCGAGCAGCGCCGCCGCCACTCATTCTCCTTGAAATGATCATTCACTGTCAGGGAGTCGTACCCGGGACACGGCTCATTTAGAAGGTGTTCGGGTTGATCCACTCGCGTTTATGCAGGGCATGATGGCCCAGATGACTCAGATGGCATGCCTCATGGAGACGATGCAGAACTCAGCTACTCAGAATCAACAGGCTCCTCCGCCGCCACCTCAGGGGCAAGAGAGGGGTGTAAGCAATATCATTGGCGACATCTCTCGCCAGAGGCCACCTACTTTTGAGGGCTCATCTGAGCCGGCGGATATTGTTCACTAGCTTGAGCATTTCGAGAAGTTGTTTGCTATGGTGGAGTGTCCCGAAGGGCACAAAGTTTCAGTCGTGGCTTACTATCTGGGTAAGAGCGCTCATTTATGGTGGTTATCGTTGAAGCCCACCAACGGATTTTGTACTTGGGAACAATTCAAGACTCTCATGATGGAGAGGTATTATCCGGCCCCACTCAGAGAGGCCAAGTTATCAGAATTACTCACTCCCGACCCATCAGCGGACGACGATGTTCTCACCATCGCCGCGAAAATTTCAGGAGCTACTTCCTTTCGCCTCGTCCATTATTCATTCTGAGGCGGACAAGATCAAATATTTCAGCAAGAGGTTAAAGCCTCATATGCGGATGCAATTGCTTAATCACAATTGCACCACTCTGGCCGAATTCATTAAGAAAGCTCTTACTTATGAGCTTACTGCTAAGGAGATTGCTAAGCAACAACCTTCATCTGCTGGCAAGAAGTCAAAGAATCGTAATCAGTCTGACGACAGTCAGACCACTTTCAATAAACCTCGTGCGGGCTCTACTTTTTCTGAGCGACCTCCTATGGCACCTAGAACCATGGAATCTCAGTCCCGTGCGGCTAGTTCGGCCATCACCTGTTTCAACTGTGAAGAACAGGGTCATTTTAGCACCAAGTGTCCGAGGCAGACTGTCACGTGCCATAACTGTGGGATTACTGGGCATAGGGCCTGTTTTTGCCGAAGAGACTCTAAACCTACTCCGACGTTATCTCAGGCCCCGAGACAGTCAGCGGTTCAGAACCAGGCCACTCAATCCACATCGTTCAAAACGACGGGAGCAAATAAAGGCGGAGCCAAGGGCTATCAGACGGGAGCGTCCGGTTCGGGGGCCGACAAGCCCCGGATTTATGAGATGAAGAAGACCGATGATCCAGAGGCCCGGATGATCTCAAGTACACTCGAAATTCTATCTCAACTTGTGTGTACCCTTTTTGATACTGGTGCATCGCATTCATTCATTTTCGAGTCATGTTTGAGTAGACTACGTCTGGGTAGTGCTACTAGCTGTGAGCCTTATGTCATTGGTCTACCTGATGGTAGAAGAATTATCGGGAATCATGAGATTAAGGATTGTCCAATTCAGCTTCATGGCCGTGGTTGGTTAGCTGACCTAATCGTGGTCGATTTACCGAGAGACGACGTTATTTTGGGTATCGATTGGATGGACTGTCGCGATGCCATCATTAGTGTCCATAAGCGTATGGTCACTATCATTTTAGACGATGGGGTCGAATGTGTATTTTAGGGAGGTAATCCCAGCTGTTTCGGTAGAGTTATTAATATGATGAAAGTAGTGAAATTACTCAATCAGGGGTGTGTTGGTTATTGGTGCTATATGACTAAGATCGAGAAATCATCAATAATGTTGGCGGATATCCCAGTAGTGATAGAATATGCCGACGTATTTCCATACGAGTTACCTGGTTTGACTCCACAGAGAGATGTGGAATTCACGCTTGAGTTGGAGCCTGGTACATCTCCAATATCGAAGGCACCGTATCGGCTGGCCCCAACCGACATGCTGGAACTAAAGAATCAATTGGAGGATTTGACCGAGAAGGGTTATATCTGACCGAGTGCGTCTCCGTGTGGAGCACCGGTATTATTTTTCAAGAAAAAGGACGGTTCTTTTCGTTTGTGTATTGATTACCGAGAGCTGAACAGGGTGACGATCAAGAATAAATATCCCCTACCCCGTATTGATGATCTTTTGGATCAACTTCAGGGAGCTTCAGTATTTTCCAAGATCGATTTAAGATCTGGGTATCATCAATTGCGAATCCGAGAGTCCGATATTGCTAGGACGGCGTTCCGAACACGCTATGATCATTATGAGTTTGTGGTAATGCCGTTTGGGTTAACTAATGCACCTGCGGTGTTCATGGAGTTAATGAATCGGGTTTTCATCGACTATTTGGAACAGTTCGTGGTTGTCTTCATTGATGACATTTTAATTTATTCTCGTGACCGGGAGGAGCACGAGTTTCACCTTCATCAGGTGCTCGACATGTTGAGACGAGAGCAACTTTATGGTAAGTTTTCCAAATGTGAATTCTGGATGTCCGAAGTGATGTTTCTCGGACATGTAATTTCATCAGACGGAGTTCGTGTCGACCCTCAGAAGACAGAGGCTATCCGAGATTGGCAATCTCCGAAGAATGTTAAGGGAATCCGAAGTTTCCTCGGATTAGCTGGTTATTATCGGCGATTTGTGGAAGGATTTTCTAAAATCGCTCAACCCATGACGAACCTTTTAAGGAAAGATAAGAAATACACGTGGTCCGACGCGTGTCAACAGAGTTTTGAGGAACTCAAGAGCCAGTTAATTTCAGCACCTGTCCTTTCTTTACCGCAAGGGACGTAAGGATTTGTGGTCTATAGTGATGCGCCCGGACAGGGTCTCGGATGTGTACTAATACAGAACGGGAAAGTTATTGCTTATGCTTCACGGCAATTGAGACCTTACAAGGTTAATTATCCAACCCACGGCCTGGAGCTAGCAGCCGTGGTATTCACATTGAAGATTTGGCGTCATTTTATTTATGGCGTTACCTGTCAGATATTCACCGGTCATAAGAGTTTAAAATATATATTTACTCAGAAGGAGTTAAATATGCGATAGAGAAGGTGGTTGGAACTAATCAAAGATTATGATATTGAGATACTTTACCACCCGATCAAGGCGAACGTTGTCACCGACGCCTTGAGTCGTAAGTCCGTTGAGGAACAGATGCTTGCTCGATTAACAGTTCAGAAGGAACTTCAGCAAGAATTACTTAGGCATAAGATCGAGGTTTGGTTACAGTGTGTTCAGGGACAGCTTTGTATGCTGGAGATTTCATCGCCACTCAAAGAGACGATCAGAGTGAATCAGGGTTCGAACCCATTTTGTTGCGCATCTGCGAGGATGTGGCACAGGGGAAAGCCCCTGGCTTTGTGGTCCACGAGGATGGACTCTTGAGATTTAAGAATCGGTTATGTGTACCAGCGAATGACGAGTTGAAAAACTCAATTTTGAGAGAAGCCCATGCTACCCCTTATTCTATTCATCCGAGGTCCAGCAAGATGTACAAAGACTTGAAACAAAACTACTGGTGGAGTAATATGAAGCGTGAAGTCGCCGAGTTTGTTTCGAGATGTCTCACTTGTCAACAAGTCAAGATAGAACATCAGCGACCGGCGGGTATGCTGAAACCGCTCCCTATTCCGGAGTGGAAGTGGGAGGATATTTCAATGGACTTCATCACGAGTTTTCTGACGAGTCGCCGTGGCATGAATACAATCTGGGTAATCGTGGATCGTCTAACTAAGTCAGCTCATTTTCTCGAGATTAAGGATACTTGAGGTCCCGAGAGACTTGCCCAGTTGTTCATCAAAGAAATAGTGAGATTGCACGGTACTCCTAAGAGTATCGTTTCTGATCGTGACGGGCGATTCATGTCTCATTTTTGGAAATCAGTTCATCGTGCCATGGGAACTCAGCTTAATTTCAGCACAACTTTTCATCCTCAGTCTGACGGACAATCAGAGAGGACTATTCAGACATTGGAGGACATGTTGAGGGCATGCGTCCTCGATTGGAAAGACGATTGGGAAGCCCAAATACCATTGATCGAGTTCACGTATAATAATAGTTGGCATGCTTCGATTAAGATGGCACCTTACGAGGCCTTGTACGGTCGTCGTTGTCGATCTCCTTTGTGTTGGGACGACTTATCAGAATCAATCGGCACCGAGCCCGATATGCTTATAGCCGCCCGTGAGAAGGTAGCTTTGATCAGGAGTCGTTTGTTGACCTCTCAGAGTCGATAGAAATCTTATGGAGACAATTGTCGCCAACCATTAGAGTTCGAGACAGGTGACCACATGTTGGTCAAGGTATCCCCGAGTCGAGGTATCTTCCGTTTTGGGAAGCGGGGAAAGTTGAGTCCGAGATTCATTGGACCGTTTGAGATTTTGGATCGAGTAGGCGAGCTAGCTTATCGATTGGCCTTACCTCCGGCGTTAAGCCGAATTCATAATGTGTTTCACATCTCTCAGCTACGGAAGTATGTTGCCGACCCGAGTCACATACTTCAGTTTGACGAAATCGAGATCGCAGATGATCATTCGTATGAGGAGCATCCCATACGAGTCTTAGAGCGGCGAATCAAACAATTGAGGAATAAGGCGATTCCTTTGGTTAAAATTCAGTGGTCTAGACACGGAGTCGAAGCGGCTACTTGGGAAACCGAGGATAATATACGGGAGAGTTATCCCGAGTTGTTTGACCCTTAGTTTCGGGGACGAAACTCTTTTAAGAGGGGTGTATGTAATACCCGGTTGTAATTCAGTCATTATCATTCAGTAGTTTCATTCAGTCATTGTCACTATGTAATTTTTCACTTGTTAATAATCATTCATCATCCACATTCATTCATCCATGTTCACCGTTCGGAATAACTTCGAGTCGTGTATCGATATTGTTAATTGTTCCAACCTTGCTTGGGAATCGAGACAAGAATATTATCTTGATTTTTGTAATTGATTCATTAGTCGATGTTGACATTGGAGTTCATGTCATTTCAAATCCCCTCATTGTTCAAATTGTGCTTTTGTTGGGCGAACCCTTGTAATCATTGCTTGGAACCACCGTTTTGGGGTTTTCGCACTTCCATTTCATGTTATTATTTCCCAAATATTTATTCCTATTGCTTTTATTCTCTTCCCGGGTGATTTTTCATCATTTTAGGACCCGAGGGGTGTGGGCCGCGGCACAAGGGGGTGTGCGCCGCGGCACACACATGTTGCAGTTTTTGGCCGACCCGTCTGTACCGGGGGCCGCAGCTCCTGCCGGCAGGGCCGCGGCACGCTGCCGAATCACTGTGCAGTTTTCTAGCCCTGTGCCGCGGCACACTCGGCCGGGCCGCAGCACACAGTGCAGGCTGCTCTATAATTGCGTTTTGTTGAGGGGAACAAACTCATTTCTTCATTTCACTTCTTCCTCTCTTCCTTGGGGCGATTTTGGGTGATTTTGGGGTGTTTCAACATCATCAAAACTAAGAGATTTCATCTTCTTCAAGTTGTAATGTGGATCAACAACATATTTGTGGATTCTTCATCCTAATCTAAGGTAACTTTCTTCAACCCTTGAATTCGATTTTAAGTTGGAGCATGATGTTTTGGATGGTATAGTCATGAATTGTGATGGATATACGTATGATTATGGGTTTTTACGAGTTATTATCAGATTGTTGGAAGTTTTTCTCAAGAACACTTTAGAGGTTGACTTGGATTTGGGTTTTGCAATTTAATGATATCGTAAAATCGATTTGAATATTTCGTTTGGATTATCGATTGTATTGATGGTGTTTTGGTGGTTTGTATCATTCAAGAGAAGTTGGTTTTCGATACAATGGGTTTAGTTGTTTAGGATGGGAGTTTTTTTTCAAGGTGTTTGTCGAAATACCTCAAAGATTTTGGATTTATTGTATCGACATCTTGAGTTGGTTATGATCGTTTTTTGTTCGTATATTAAGCGAGTTGTTGATAATTGTGTTATTCAAGGTTGTTCGAGCGACCGGTAGCTCCCGTAGGACGTTGTTCGAGAGAGATCGTATCATCACCGGTGTTAAGGTAAGTTAATTCTTACTCGGTTAAAAGGATATTCATTCCTTTCGTTGTTGTTCATTCATAATTATAGTTCATTCATAATGTATTAACCGTATTGAGACTTGTAATTGTCAATTAATCACTTCATTCATGAGGAACGACGGTTCCAATCATTTCATTGGGCTATCATTCATTTCACTATCATTTCATCTCGGTGAGTCATTATTGATTTTCGATGTCACTTTTGTTATCTCATGGCATTCCGGGTCATACTGGCGTGCCGGTTGGTATGTGTAGGATTTTCATGTCGGGCACATATAAAGTCGTGTGTTGGTAGTTGACCTCACATTGGACTGTGCACACGAGACAATTACTTTGTGAGACTGATTAGGTACAAGACCACACGTGTATTCGATCGATACTCGTTGGTGGCTTGTGCACGGACACATTTCCATCCCGGGCGTAGTGTGGCGCCATCCTTTGAGCCGTACTAATAGTTGATTCATACAACATGTTTGATTGCGTATGTTTTCAACAGGATTGGGTTATAATCTGGCCGATTCACATTTGATCGCATGTGTTCGACGATTTGAGATTTTGATCGAACTTGTGGTTTATACAGCATATATGATTGTGTTTATTCAACTCTTAAGGATTGTTGTTTTGTGTAACTGACTCCGTTGGGGGATTTTGTTTTCAGGTCATGGCAAGACTAAGGCACGGGAAGAGAACGTTGACGGAGAGGAGTCCCAGTGATAATAGCAGGGGGCCTAGTCTTTTCAGTCATTCATGTTTTCTTCATTTTATTCCGCTACAGATATTCCGCTTGAATATTCATTTTATTCAGTGACGTATATTTTATCTTCATATAAAATATACATGTATTCTGTATTATCTTGGGAGTGTTGTATGAAACTCCTCATTGGAGTAATTAATGATGTAATGTGGTTCGGTACTACATTTACCCTGTGTATTTCATTCATTTTCACTCGCCTGGTGGGTCCCAGTCGAGGGTCCACGGCACTGTAATATCCTCCTAGTTTGGGGTGTTACAATAATCCTCGTCAAAGTAATCCTCACCATATTCTACATATCGTATTCTAAAAAACACACTGAATCATACACATACATTTGTACTGTATCCCAGACAATACCCAAGATTCTTAAAACATCATCATAACTCACTGTTACGAAATATACTAACTCTGTCCAACCCAATCCATCGGATAATATCATCAAATCTCAACATGATAATCGATTGCCAATCAACAGACATACTAAGAAGAAAATACGGAACCTACCTCAAGATACACAATGCCACGACGAATCATAACAGTCTAATCCGAGATCAGATCAATACACATACGGACATGGTCCTAACACAAGACCTACAAATGCATACTCATATGACAATGTCTATATGCTCACAGCAATAATAACAACATATATTTATGGTAATCCAATGATCCAGCGCACAGAACATAGATCCCAAGATGATCCTGTTAGATCAACACGAGGTGGATAACCAACAATATACATATGCACAACAACACATGGGTAATCCGATGATCTAGCATTCACTGCATAGATTCCAAGATGATCCCGTCGGACCAACACGAGGTGGAAAAACCCATCCAATGATCTAGCGCATGCTAGCATAGATTCCAAGATGATCCTGTCAGATCAACATGAGATGGACATACGACAACGATGCACAAATGCATGTTAACAACAATACACAAATGAATGACAACAATAATACATGAATGTATCACAACATGATCGACACAAAATGACAAAAATGATTAGAGTCTTTGCCCCGAGTCCTTTGAGAGCAATCCCGATGTCAAAACCATCACCAATGATTATCCTCAATATTCGACGATCCAAAATACCACGGACCATAGATAATTCATATCCTCGTCTTTACCATAATGTATCTTCGATACCCAAGTATACCAATAACAAATGTAAATCATATACATTATGATTTAGTTCCCAAAATCAGAAAACAAAGCACAATCCCAAATCTCCAGGGTTCACAATTATAATCATTGCTATACGAATTATAAACGAATGAAAATGAATCCATTCATCAAATATTATAAACTGAGCAAGTAATAACTTGCCTTGATACTGTTACGATGATAATGAAGCCGTTACCAATTTTCTTGCCTTCGTCTGCAAGCTCCTCGACCCTGACCAAAGAAATTCACGAACATCCTCGAACTCGACCACAATATATTATTCTAATCAACGATCAATCCTCACAACCTATTGTAATAATCGATAAACAACAAGTTCGATAACAATCAACAATCGATATAACCAATCGAAAAACTCAATGGTTCCATAATATTTCGATTAAACACTAATCCGAATAACTCAATCAATCAATCACGAAGTCATAACCATAATACGATTCCACAATCCGATAAACATATCAACAATTAATCCAATACGTTTGAACATCTAAATCATCAGATCACCATCTTCCTCAACAAGCTTCAAGCAACACCAAGAATCACAACAACACTTACATGTTTGTCCTCATACGAAGTAAACAACAACAACAACATGAAGAATCTGAAATAAAGAAAGGGATTACATCCACATACCCCTTCAACACAATCCAAAACCACTACAATCATATCAATACTCATATATCAATAACAACATCAACATAATTCGAAAATCCATCTTACAAGCACGTTTGAACGAATCACCATTCTTACAAGATGAAGAGTCTTAACCAACATCTTAAATCTCTTGTCACAATTCCATTTAATCACGTCTAACATCATCATACATAATAGGATAAACCAACATGCTTCATAACATGTAAACATCCTTTTAAAACGAACTACTATCGAATGGATATGAATATTACCTTGTATTGACGAACTATGGTGAAGAACAATCGAACTTCGTCCAAGAATCATTGACAACTTTAAGAACAAAGCTCTAATCCATGCTCTCAAGCTTAGTGTTGTTAAAGGTGATCATCTCTACAAACACTCAGGTGTTTGGGACCTCAAAACCTCACCCAAGAACTCTCTCTATCGGATGAAGGGAAGAAATGGCCGAAATGAATAATAATACCCAACTGCACATATATATATTGCACATTACTAGCGTGCGCTACTCTCACTAAATAGCGTGTGTTACCTGCCATAGCATGCGCTAACTGACTTTGATAGCGTGCACTATCGTGGTCCAGAAGCTACTGCCTTGCTTCGCACAATGATTTACGTATGTAAACCCATGCCATAGCGTACGTAATATCGACGTTGACTTGCTACAGTAATATACTCATTAGCGTGCGCAATTCTCCAACAATAGCGCGCGTTAATCCCCGTTGACTCGATAATCTGCACCTACTCTGAAGATGCCTGGGTCCACACGCCGAGAGCAAACGACAAAGCTGGGATTCCCTTTGACCAATCTGATATTAGCGTGCGTTAAGTCCTACGCTTAGCATGCACTAATCCTCCATAGCAAACATCCAATTGACCTTATAGGGACATGCGCCGAAAGTAACTGGGTCCACACGTAGATTCCCTCTGGCCTGTTCTGCACTAGCGTGCGTTAACCTTATGCATTAGCGTGCGCTAAATGCCGATGACTCAGGTCGGGACGTACCTGTCGGCCACAGCCTGGATCCTGTCCAGTATAATCTTACGTACGTTAACAGTCCTTCTTAGCGTACGTAAACTCTGCACCTTAGCGTGCGCTAATTCCTCATACTAGCATACGTTAATTAGGCTATACTTAGCCAATTCCAACTTTTTCTGTCCATCGTCTTGACATACTGGATACGTATACATGACATGCTGAATAAATATATTTATTCCAATAATATTCTCATACTATACACAATATCCTCAAGTGCAATTGTCGACTAACTACGACAATTAAACTAATACAACTTTCTTAGGCCTTCAATTATTTTATCCATACTGTACAGATTCCACACTGTACAATATAACTCGGATAAAATAACATTAAACAATCATAGTAGAAATTCAGTATATTACATACTACATCACTTAAAATAAGTTTGTCCTTGAGACTTGCAATCCATCCTAAACAACAGCTCAGCCAAGATATCTAAGATCATCACGGAGACAAATAATCATCACTACAAGTTAATAACCAAAACACTATACTTACAAGTCTATGAAGTCGCTTATCTCCCGTAATTACTAGCAAATGACTCCCCTTCAACACCTCAACACGCTTACCATCACAATTTCACAAATTTTAACAAAATACATCGTTATAACTCAATTATGGAATAATCCATCTGTGCCAAAGCCTGTCTGCCTGATCGCATAATCAAGTTCCAATCCTTATAAAAATCAATAATACACGATATATCTGTGAAACAACTACCCAAAATAATGGCAACAAATCCCGAAACATCGACACAAAGTCCGAACGCTCACACAATCACTAACAATGATCAACCAAAAAATTAACCGAGAATATCATCGACATGATAAACTCCAATACGACCAACTAAAGGTCAAAACATAACCTAGAATATCATCCACATGATAAAATCCAATACTACCAACGAATGATCAACAATAACTGAGAATACCTTCACATGGTAAGCTCAAACACGATCAACACAGAACCACAGGGACAGGTATACGAAAGAATAAAATTCTCAAAATGTTACACAAATCACATACAGTGGATCTCGAAGAGACACGTTGAACATACCCCTCGGCATATGAACAACCAGTCGCAAACCAACGAACATACCCAATCATACATAGAGTATGAACGACTAATCAATGTGGATCAAAAGTCAAAAATCACTATAGCAAAATCACGCTACTACCACACCAATATAGAGCCACATAGCACATATGTCCCGGTTTCACAAAACCCAAAGTTCCAAAATCATATTCTGTACATGAATCTACAATACGCAACATATTCCTCTTATCTGATCAACCAACCAGTTATCCCTGGATACTCCAAACTACCATAATGAAGTTCGAATCTCTTTTCATCGTACCATTTGATGTATTATCCAGTTTGTGAGTCTCACTCAGAACTTCACCATGATATGCATTATGCACTACGTTTGTACGTATACCAATCATATTTTCAAAACAACTTTGAAATCATATAATCTTGTCAATAAAAATCCATTTCCGAAAGTTCTTTCAAGAATTTCAAAACTCAAAACATGTATATATTCGTAAGACTACAAAAATCAAAATAACTGGCTCGCTAATGTCAAGTACTCGATGATAATTCTTTTTGAATACACAAGATTAAATGAAATAATGCAAATGATTGACCACATCCATACTCCTGTATACCAATTCAGCTCGTCACTAATTCCACTGACATTCGGTCGGAAAATCACACGATAGAACCCAAAATCTTATTGTATAGACTTTGTAAAAATCATCTTCTCCACATATGACTCGCAACATCGATCATTATCCTATTCTGCAACACTTCAACTATGCCATGATGAAACATGTTTCTAAAGACAACAATACTGTCTCTCAAAATAAATCAAAGAAAATACATTTTCATGACAACGAGCAAAATAGTTTATTCAAAATATATCATGTTGAAAAGTATCCTTTTCAAATGTTCAAAAACAGTTTCATGTATCTCAAAATGAACTAGCATGACTAAATGTTCCTCTCAACAATCCACAACATTTCTCCCAAATGCACAACTCCATTTTCCAAGTTTAACTTCTCAAGATCATCGGTTCTGTCCCAATTATTATATTCTTCTACCTCATTCTGTAACACGTAACATTTTTTTGGAATGTTTCTCAAAGTACATCAACTTATAACTGCAAATAACATCAGTGTTATCCAAAAATCCAAATACTTACAGATCATGAAGCTGACGATTCCCTGTGATACTTGTACACGTATCAACTCTAGAAAATACTCGATACAGATATTTTCAAAATATACATTTTGCAAAATCAGTTCAACTCAAAATACGACACATCTCTTTCCAAAGAATCACGTTAATACCATTTGGATAAATTTAAAACAACCACAGTACCACTTTGGTAAACCACAAAGCACACAAGCCAGAGTGAACAACAAAAACCCAGGGCTCTAATACTTGCCAACCGACAACTCACATAACGTGACAAAAACATGACTCGATTCGACCCGATAGCCTAGGTTTCCACAACCTAAGCTCTGATACCATATTATGTAACACCCCCAGAGCCATCCGGGAATATTACAGCGTCGTGGGCCCCAAAACGGAACCCACAAGGCTGAAAGAAATCTTACAAACATTTTAAATATGCCTAAGCGGCGATGACGGTAATATCCTGTTTAACAATATTCAAAGACTCTATGAAATCCATTTATCAATACCGTCGTAAAATCTCATTTTAAAGTACAAGGCCGAAACGCTAAAACTCAACAGTTTCAAAAGTATACGTAAAGACACCGCTTAAACGCATGGACAAAATAGTTTAGAAAACAATTTTCCAAAATGAACCTAAGTTCAAAAAACACTAGCAGCCCATTTTAATACACACTCGCAGTGGATATAACAAATAACTAAAAATACTTTTGCAGTGGAAAGTAACAACTAGTCAAACTACTCGATTCACAAACACACACCATAGCCAGTATCCTCCGGGAAGATAATCTCTTCACGACCGCTAAGCTCAACTCTGAGTACCTAAAAATAAAGCCCACGACGGGGTTAGCCATAATACTCAACAATGATAAAGATCACATCACATCAACAATTACATACCAATGAAATTACAAAGTAAGAACACGACCAATGTAATCTTACCGTCATAACCTTACCAATTCGTAATAATCCTCGTCAAAGTAATCTTCACCATATTCTACATATCGTATTCTAAAAAACACACTGAATCGTACACATACATTTGTACTGTATCCCAGACAATACCCAAGATTCTTAAAACATCATCATAACTCACTGTTACGAAATATACCAACTCTGTCCAACCCAATCCAAAAGATAATATCATCAAATCTCAACATGATAATCGATTGCCAATCAACAGAAAAGTACTAAGAAAAAAATACGGAACGTACCTCAAGATACACAATGCCACGACGAATCATAACAGTCTAATTCGATATCAGATCAATACACATACGGACATGGTCCTAACACAAGACCTACAAATGCATACTCATATGACAATGTCTATTTGCTCACAGCAATAACAACAACATATATTTATGGTAATCCAATGATCCAGCGCACACAAAACAGATCCCAAGATGATCCTATTAGATCAACACGAGGTGGATAACCAACAATATACATATGCACAACAACAACACATGGGTAATCTGATGATCCAGCGTTCACTGCATAGATTCCAAGATGATCCCATCGGACCAACACGAGGTGGAAAAACCCGTCCAATGATCCAGCGCATGCTAGCATAGATCCCAAGATGATCCCGTCAGATCGACACTGTAACACCCCAAACTAGGCGGATATTACAGTGCAGTGGACCCCCGACTGGGACCCACTAGGCGAATGAAAATGAATGAATTACACAAGGTAAATGTAGTACTGAACCACATTACAACAATAATTACTCCGATGAGGAGTTTCATACAACACACCCAGGATAATACATAATACATGTATATTTTATGTGGAGATAAAATATACAACACTGAGTGAAATGAGTATTCAAACGGAATGTCTGCAGCGGAATAAATGAAAGAAACATAAATGACTGAAAAGACTGGGGGGCCCTTCTAGTATCATTGGGACTCCTCACCGTCAACGTGATCTCCCCGTGCTTTTGCCTTGCCATGACCTGAAAAACAATATCCCCCAACGGGGTCAGTTACACAGAACAACAATCCTCAAGAGTTGAATATACACAATCCTGTCGAAACATACACAATCAAACATGCTATATGAATCAACTAACAGTACGGCTCAAAGGAATGGCGCCACGCTACGTCCGGGATGGAAATGTGTCCGTGCACAAGCCACCAACGAGTATCGATCGAATACACGTGTGGTCTTGTACCTAATCAGTCTCACGAAGCCATCAACTCATGTGCACAGTCCAATGTGAGGCCACCAACCAACACACGACTTAAATGTGCCTGACATGAAAATCCTACACATACCAACCGGCACGCCAGTATGACCCGGAATACCACGATATAACAAAAGTGACATCGAAAATGAATAATGACTCACCAAGATGAAATGATGGTGAAATGAATGACAGCTCAATGAAATGATTGGAACCGTCGTTCCTCGTGAATGAAGTAATTAAGTGACAATTACAAGTTTTGAAACGGATAGTACCTTATGAATGAATTATGATTATGAATGAACAACGAAAGGAATGAATATCCTTTTAACTTACACAACCGGTGAAGAATGTCCGTCCACGAACAATGTCCTAAATGAAAAGTCGGTCGCTCGAACAACCTTTGAAGATCCAAGTACTTTAATCCGATGAAATCGCGTTAGATCCACAATCCGAGCTTCACGATCGAAAGGAGATGAGGAAAACCAAGTACTCAAGTGATAGATGAAGGAAAAATCTCTCCCTCAAGCCTTCTCTCTCGTGTAGGTTGAAGAAATGGGAAAGAATGAGTTTTTCCACACAAAAACTGCAATTATAGTCTTGGCCTTTGTGTGCCGCCCCGGCCGAAGTGTCTTTGCGGCACGGGGCCAAATCGCCCTGATGATCGGCAGCGTGCCGCGGACCGGACGAATGTGCCGCGGCAGTGACTCGGCAGTGTGCCGCGGCCCTGCCGGCATGTGCCGCGGCCTACGGTACAGGCTGCTCGGCCAATACTGGAAAAATGTGTGTGCCGCGGCGCACACTCCTTGTGCCGCGGCCCACGCCCCCTTGGGTCCTAAAATGATGAAAAATGACCCGGGGAGGGAATAAAAGCAATAGGAATCAATATTTGAGAAACAATAACACGAAATGAAAGTACGGAAACCCCAAAACGGTGGTTCCATGCAATGATTACAAGGGTTCGTCCAACAAAACACAATTTGAACAATGAGGAGATTAGAAATGACATGAACTCCAACGTCAACATCGGCTAATGAATCAATTACAACAATCAAGATAATACTCTTGTCTCGTTTCCCGAGTAAGGTTGAAACAATGAACAATATCGATACACAACTCGAAGTTATTCCGAACGGTGAACACGGATGAATGATTATTATCAAGTGAAAAATTAAATAGTGACAAATACCGAATGAAATTACTGAATGATAATGACTGAATTACAACCGGGTATTACAGACACGAGGTGGACATACAACAACGAGGCACAAATGCATGTTAACAACAATACATAAATGCACGACAACAACAATACACGAATGTATCACAACATGATCGACACAAAATGACAAAAATGATTAGTCTCTTCCCCGAGTCCTTTGAAAGCAATCTCGATGTCAAAACCATCACCAATGATTATCCTAAATGTTCGACGATCCAAAATACCATGGACTATAGATAATTCATATCATCGTCTTTACCATAATGTATCCTCGATACCCAAGTATACCAATAACAAATGTAAATCATATACATTATGATTTAATTCCCAAAATCAGAAAACAACGTACAATCCCAAATCTCCAGAGTTCACAATTCTAATCATTGCTATACGAATTATAAACGAATGAAACTGAAACCATTCATCAAATATTATAAACTGAGCGAGTAATAACTTGCCTTGATACTGTTACGATGATAATGAAGCCGTTACCAATTTACTTGCCTTCGTCTGCAAGCTCCTCGTCCCTGACCAAAGCAATTCACGAACATCCTCGAACTCGACCGCAACATATTATTCTAATCAACGATCAATCCTCACAACCTGTTGTAATAATCAATAAACAACAAGTTCGATAACAATCAACAATCGATATAACCAATCAACAAACTCAATGGTTCCATAATATCTCGATTAAACACTAATCCGAACAACTCAATCAATCACGAAGTCATAACCATAATACGATTCCACAATCCGATAAACATATCGATAATTATTCCAATATGTTTGAACATATAAATCATCACATCACCATTTTCCTCAACAAGCTTCAAGCAACACCAAGAATCACAACAACACTAACATGTTTGTCATCATACGAAGTAAACAACGACAACAACACCAAGAATCCGAAATGAAGAAAGGGATTACTCCACATACCACTTCAACACAATCCAAAACCACTACAATCATATCAATACTCATATATCAATAACAACATCAACATAATTCGGAAATAAATCTTACAAGCATGTTTGAACGAATCACCATTCTTACAATTTGAAGAGTCTTAACCAACATCTTAAATCTCTTGTCACAATTCCATTTAATCACGTATATCATCATCATACATAACAGGATAAGCCAACATGCTTCATAATATGTAAACATCCTTCTAAAATGAACTACTATCGAATGGATATGTATATTACCTTGTATTGATGAACTATGGTGAAGAACAATCAAACTCCCTCCAAGAACCATTGACAACTTTAAGAACAAAGCTCTAATCCATGCTCTCAAGCTTAATGTTTAAAGGTGATCATCTCTACAAACACTCAAGTGTTTGGGACCTCAAAACCTCGCCCAAGTACTCTCTCTATTGGATGAAGGGAAGAAATGGCCGAAATGAACAATAAATTACCCAACTGCACATATATGTATACTGCACATTACTAGCATGCACTACTCTCACTAAATAGCGTGTGTTACCTGCCATAGCGTGCGCTAACTGACTTTGATAGCATGCGCTATCGTGGTCCAGAGGCTACTGCCTTGCTTCGCACAATGATTTACGTACGTAAACCCATGTCGTAGCGTACGTAATATCGAAGTTGACTTGCTACAGCAATATACTCATTAGCGTGCGCAATTCTCCAACAATAGCGCGCGTTAATCCCCATTGACTCGATAATCTACACCTACTCCGAAGATGCTTGGGTACACACGCCGAAAGCAAATGACAAAGTCAGGATTCCCTTTGATCGATCTGATATTAGTATGCGTTAGGTCCTACGCTTAACGTGCGCTAATCCTCCATACCAAACATCCGTTGACCTTATCGGGACATGTGCCGAAAGTAACCGTGTCCACACGTAGATTCCCTCTGGCATGTTCTGCACTAGCGTGCGTTAACCTTATGCATTGGCGTGCCTAAATGACGATGACTCAGGTTGGGACCTACCTGTCGGCCACAGCCTGGATCCTATCCAATATAATCTTACGTACGTTAACAGTCCTTCTTAGCGTACGTAAACTATGCACCATAGCGTGCGCTAATTCCTCATACTAGCGTACGTTAATCAGGCTATACTTTGCCAATTCCAACTGTTCCTATCCGTCTTCTCGACATACTGGATACGTATACATGACATGCTGAATACATATATTCATTCTAATAATATTTTCATACTATATACAATATCCTCAAATGCAATTGTCGACTAACTACGACAATTATACTAATACAACATTCTTAGGCCTTCAATTATTTTATCCATACTGTACAGATTCCACACTGTACAATATAACTCGGATAAAATAACATTAAACAACCATAGTAGAAATTCAGGATATTACATACTACACCACTTAAAATAAGTTTCGTCCGCGAGACTTGCAATCCGTCCTAAACTACAACTCAACCAAGATATCCAAGATCATCACGGAGACAACTAATCATCACCACAAGCGAATAACCAACAAGTCTATGAAGTCGCTTATCTCCCGTAATTACTAGCAAATGACTCCACTTCAACGCCTCAACACGCTTACCATCACAATTTCACAAATTTTAACAAAATACATCGTTATAACTCAATTATGGAATAATCCATCCGTGCCAAAGCCTGTCTATCTGATCACACAATCAAGTCCCAATCCTTATAAAAAACAATAATACACGATACATCTGTGAAACAACTACCCAAAACAATGGCAACAAATCCCAAAACATCGACACAAAGTCCGAACGCTCACACGATCACTAACAATGATCAACCAAAAAATTAACCGAGAATATCATCGACATGATAAACTCCAATACGACCAACCAAAGGTCAAAACACAACCGAGAATATCATCCACATGATAAAATCCAATACTACTAACGAATGATCAACAATAACCGAGAATACCTTCACACAGTAAGCTCAAACCCGATCAACACAGAACCACAGGGACAGATATACGAAAGAATAAACTTCTCAAAATGTTATACAAATCACATATAGTGGATCTCGAAGAGACACGCCCAACTGTTGAACATACCTCTCGGCGTACGAATAACCAGTCGCAAACCAACGAACACACCCAATCGTACACAGAGTATGAACGACTATTCAATATGGCTCAAAAGTAAAAAATCACTATAGCAAAATCACGCTACTACCACACCAATAGAGCCACATAGCAAATATGCCCCGGTTTCACAAAACCCAAAGTTCCAAAATCATATTCTGTACATGAATCTACAATACGCAACATATTCCTCTTATATGATCAACCAACCAGTTATCCATGGATACTCCAAACTACCATAATGAAGTTCGAATCTCTTTTCATCGTACCATTTGATGTATTATCCAGTTTGTGAGTCTCACTCAGAACTTCAACATGATATGCATTATGCACTACGTTTGTACGTATACCAATCATATTTTCAAAACAGCTTTGAAATCATATAATCTTGTCAATAAAAATCCATTTCCGAAAGTTCTTTCAAGAATTTCAAAACTCAAAACATGTATATATTCGTAAGACTAATCAATTTCCAAAAAGTTAAACTGGTTCGCTAATGTCAAGTATTCGATGACAATTCTTTTCGAATACACCCAATTAAATAAAATTATGCAAATGATTGACCACATCCATACTCCTGTATACCAATTCGGCTCGTCACCAATTCCACTGACATTCGGTCAGAAAATCACACGATAGAACTCAAAATCTTATTGTATAGACTTTGTAAAAATCATCTTCTCCACATATGACTCGCAACTCAACACTTCGACTATGCCATGATGAAACATGTTTCTAAAGACAACAATACTGTCTCTCAAAATAAATTTAAGAAAATATATTTTCATGACAGCGAGCAAAATAGTTTATTCAAAATATATCATGTTGAAAAGTATCCTTTTCAAATGTTCAAAAACAGTTTTGTGTATCTCAAAATGAACTAGCATGAATAAATATTCCTCTCAACAATCCACAACATTTCTCCCAAATGCACAACTCCGTTTTCCAAGTTTAACTGATATTGATTTTCCATAATCATAGCTTCTGAAGATCATCGGTTCTGTCCCAACTATTATACTCTGCTACCTCATATTGTAACACGTAATATATTTTTGGAATGTTTCTCAAAGTATATCAACTTATAACTGCAAATAACATCAATGTTATCCAAAAATCCAAATACTTACAGATCGTGAAACTGACGATTCCCCGTGATACTGGCACATGTCTCAACTCTAAAAAATACTCGATACAGATATTTTCAAAACATACATTTTGAAAAATCAGTTCAACTCAAAATACGATACATCTCTTTCCAAATAATCACGTTAATACCATTTGGATAAATTTAAAACAACCACAGTACCACACTGGTAAACCACGAAGCACACAAGCCCGAGTGAACAACAAAAACCTAGGGCTCTAATACTTGCCAACCGACAACTCACATGACGTGAAAAAAACATGACTCGACTCGACCCGACAGCCTAGGTTTCCACAACCTAAGCTCTGATACCATATTCTGTAACACCCCCAGAGCCATCCGGTAATATTACAGTGTCGTGGGTCCCAAAACGGAACCCACGAGGCTGAAAGAAATTTTACAAACATTTTAAATACGCCTACGCGGCGATGATGGTAATATCCTTTTTAACAATATTCAAAGACTCTATGAAATCCATTTATCAATACCGTCGTAATATCTCATTTGAAAGTACAAGGTCGAAATGCCAAAACTCAACAGTTTCAAAAGTATACGTTAAGCCACCGCTTACACGTATCGACAAAATAGTTTAGAAAACAATTTTCCAAAATGAACCCAAGTTCTAAAAACACTAGCAACCCATTTTAAAACACACTCGCAGTGGATATAACAAATAACTAAAAATGCTTTTGCAGCGGAAAGTAACAACTAGTCAAAGTACTCAATTCACAAACACACGCCATAGCCAGTATCCTCCGGGAAGCTCATCTCTTCACGATCGCTACAAGCTCAAACTCTTGAGTACCTAAAAATAAATCCCACGACGGGGTTAGCCATAATACTCAACAACGATAAAGATCACATCACATCAACAATTACATACCAATGAAATTACAAAGTAAGAATACGACCAATGTAATCTTACCGTCATAGCCTTACCAATTCGTGATAATCCTCGTCCAAGTAATCCTCACCATATTCCACATCTCGTATTCTAAAAAACACACTGAATCGAACATAGACATTTGTACTGTATCACAGACAATACCCAAGATTCTCAAAACATCATCATAACTCACTCTTACGAAATATACTAACTCTGTCTAACCCCATCCATCGACTAATATCATCAAATCTCAACATGATAATCGATTGCCAATCAATAGACAAGTACCAAGAAGAAAATATGGAACGTAGCTCAAGATACGCAATACCACGACAAATTATAACAGTATAATCCGAGATCAGATCAATACACATGTGGACATCGCCATAACACAAGACCTACAAATGCATACTCATATGACAATGTCAATATGCTCACAGCAATAAGAACAACGTATACTTATGGTAATCCAACGATCCAGCGCAGACAACATAGATTCCAAGATGATCCTGTTAGATCAACATGAGGTGGATAACCAACAATATACATATGCACAATAACAACACATGGGTAATCCGATGATCCAGCGTTCACTGCATAAATCCCAAGATGATCCCGTCGGACCAACATGAGGTGGAAAAACCCGTCCAATGATCCAGTGCACGCTAGCATAGATCCTAAGATGATCCCTCAGATCAACACGAGGTGGACATACAACAACGATGCACAAATGCATGTTAACAATAATACGCAAATGCATGACAACAACAATACATGAATGTATCACAATATGATCGACACAAAATGACAAAAATGATAAGAGTCTTTTCCCCGAGTCCTTTGAGAGCAATCTCGATGTCAAAACCATCACCAATGATTATCCTCAATGTTCGACGATCCAAAATACCACAAACTATAGATAATTCATATCCTCGTCTTTACCATAATGTATTCTCGATACCTAAGTATACTAATAACAAATGTAAATCATATACATTATGATTTAATTCCTAAAATCATAAAACAACGTACAATCCCAAATCTCCATAGTTCACAATTATAATCATTGCTATACGAATTATAAACGAATCAAACTGAAACCATTCATCAAATATTATAAACTGAGCAAGTAATAACTTGCCTTGATACTGTTACGATGATAATGAAGCCATTACCAATTTCTTTGCCTTCGTCTGCAAGCTCCTCGGCCCTGACCAAAGCAATTCACGAACATCTTCGAACTCGACCGCAACATATTATTCTAATCAACGATCAATCCTCACACCTATTATAATAATCGATAAACAACAAATTAGATAACAATCAACAATCGATATAACCAATCAACAAACTCAATGGTTCCATAATATCTCGATTAAACACTAATCTGAATAACTCAATCCATCAATCCCGAAGTCATAACCATAATATGATTCCACAATCCGATAAACATATCAACAATTAATCCAATACGTTCAAACATCTAAATCATCACATCACCATTTTCCTCAACAAGCTTCAAGCAACACCAAGAATCACAACAACACTTACATATTTGTCATCATATTAAGTAAACAATGACAACAACATCAAGAATACGAAATGAAGAAATGGATTACATCTATATACCCCTTCAACACAATCCAAAACCACTACAATCATATCAATACTCATATTGTAATACCCGGATTTTCAGTATAAATTTTTCGCGTTATTTTATCTTAGATATATTGCATTATCTTGGTGCCTATACAGTGTGGATAAAATAATTTAAAGACTGAGACAGTTTTATTTGTATAATTGTCGTACTTGGTCTACAATTACATTGAGGATATCATGTATCAGGTTGCTTTCATTTTGATATCGGGTATATCATATGAGAATGTTATTGGATCCAGTATATGTATTCAGTATGTGTGTATACGTATCCAGTATGTCGAGACGGACTCGAACAGTTGGATTTGGCTAAGTATAGAGCCTTTAACGTACGCTAAGCTTAAGGACTTACGTACTCTAAGTTGCTAGTGTTACGTACGTTATGGATAAGGCATTACATACGTAACAAGAGGAATCAGACATGTGGCCGACAGGTGGGACCCATGGTCGGCAGATTTCGGCAAAGAACGTGCATGGGCAAGTCAACTACGTATTACGTACGCTATGCAGGGTGTATTACGTACGTAATATGAGATTTTACTGTAGCAAGTCAACGTACGTATTACGTATGCTATGGAGCAAGGGTTACGTACGTAAGGCATTAAACGAAATGAGACAGTGAGTTCTGACTAAGTATTACGTACTCTAGGGATGATGTATACCGTACGTTAAGATATGTTACGTACGTTAAGTAAGGGCCTTAGCGTATGTAATGAAGAGTGTAGTCTATAAAATGAAGTGTGGTCTTTCATTTCCTCATGAACCAAAAAGAGATGTTCCTCTCCAAATCCGTCCTTCTTCACTTTTAAGTGTGTTCTAGACACTTTTAACTTGGTTATGATCTTGGGAGCATGGATTTGAGGCTTGGATATGAAGATATTAATAATTCTTGAAGTGTTTGATTGTATTATTCATCTTCTAAGAGGTATGTTGTATAATCCTCTCCTTGAATTCGGATTTTGATGTTATTTTTATTGAATGATTCGTATGAAGATGATTATGATCTTGTTGTTACGATTCTTGAGTCTATATGAACTATATGTTTAGGGATACGATGGTTTATGTCTTGACTATGATGGTTATGGTATTATTGTTGTACTTCTTGATGATATATGAGGTGTATATTGAAGAAGATGATGATTATGATGAGTATATATCTCAAGTGTTTATATTTTAGATATGAACATGGAATGTTGATATTTAGGATAAGTGATGATGATTATGGATGTTAAGGGACAAGTTATGTGAATGTTGATTTGATCTTTCGTATGGTCTTGATGATATACGAATCGTGATTATGAATTTGACAAGAATATTATATTTCTTTGAGGATATGTGCTCATATGAGTCGAAGGATCCTAACTGTAGTTTGGCAAGAGATTTATATATATGAACAAGGGATAATCATATCATGTTGAATTTAAATATGAATTCAAAATTGAATATGTTGATTAAACGTGCTTCGTACTCGAATCAATTGTTATTGAGATCACCGGATTATGAGATTGAATTGAAGGTATGAATTCAAATTTGCATGGCATAAGAACATTTGATCCATACATAATTGGAATACTATCGAGTCGTATGAGGTGGACGGATAATTATAAATTTTACGGTTAATTTTGGAATATGATTATTCATGATAATAACCGGTATTTGTTTCTATAAATTTACAAATATGAACAAGAAGGAGTCTTGTTGATTCATATTTGGAATTGAAGTTGGAATCAAGTATGTTATGAAATCCTTAATATCGATATGAATTGATCATTGATATGATGAATGTGTTTAAGAGGTGTTGGTGTTTTGGATATGAATGTGGAATATTCATATCTAGAACTAAGTTATGTGTTTTGGTACAATATTGGTATAGGAATACGAATATGATTCCGAGGTTGATGAGATTATTATTCATCTTTAAGTTGGGAAGTTCATACGTATTGAACAAGTGTTCAAATCGAATGATTGAGTTATTTGAAACCCTTGGAATATGATTATCTATAATGTTGAATTAATCGGTTTTGTCTGGATTGATGATGATAATCAGTAATTGGTTTTGATTTTACAAGGAGGAAACTCGTATTCGTACTTAAGATCGAATTTGGAATCGGTAATGTTTAGACCCTTGTTATTGGTTTAATTTGATTATTGATATGATTATCGGATTATGAATCGTGTTGTGGTTTTGAATTCGTGATTTATTGGTTTGGGTTGTTTGGACTTGTATTTAATCGGGATATTGTGGAACCGTTGGGTTTATTGATTGGTTATATTGATTATCGAGTTGCGGCTTGTATTGTGGATATGAGTTCGTATTCGTTAAGTTGGATTATTTGGTTTTGTGTATATGATCGAGGTATTGTTGAGCAGTTGAGTTTGATTGGTTGGCTATGTCGGTTATTGATTGTTATCGGATTGTTGTTGATTGATTACTTAATTAGGTTGAGATGATTGATCGTTGCTTATGACCGTTGTGTTGCGGTTGAGGCTGAAGAGTTCGTAGATTGCTTTTGGTCGGGGACAAGGAGCTCGTAGACGAAGGTAACGGCTTCGTGGTATCGGTATCGAGGCAAGTTTATACTTGTTCAGTTTATAATATTTAATGAATGGTTTCGCTTTCATTTCATTTATAATTCGTATAGCAATGATATTATAAATATAAACTGTCGGGATGATGATTTGTTTATCATGCTGTGGTTTGAGACAAATCATAATGTATATGATTTAATTATGTTTGATTGAAGACAGAGATGTCAGTTGTCTTTGGTTAGTGATATGGAATGTCGGATATCGAGGATGGTTTATCGTGTCGACATTGATGTCGGGACGGTGATTTGTTGGTATAAATGGACTATACTTATTTCAGGATTATTCATATAACTGTGTATTCGTTCAGGGATGTTGGTTTGTGGAAAGGATATTGTCTTCGACTTTTAGGTAATTTAAGTATTGTTCAGTTATGAGGATAATTATTCTGTTGAATTGTTGTATGTGTTGTATGTTTAGGATCCGTGTAATGAGATTCGTATTGGTTGTTCGTTGAGGGGTGTTGATCCTAGGACTATTGTTGGTATTAATGGTTGTGTTGATTGTTTCATTGAGGTATGTTGATCCCAGAACTGTTGTCTGAGAATGTTGATCGTATGGATTATCCTTTGGGGATTGTGATCCCAGGAGGGTTGTTTCGAATATTGTCGGTCGTATTGATCTTTCTTTATCCGTTTGTCATTGTTCACTTCGGTGAGTCTTTTTGATCCTTATTGGATATGTGATTCTTTGAGTTTCGTTGTCCTGTTGCATCGTGACGTATCTGGAATCATATCTGCGTTCCGATTGGTTATTGTGTAGGATTTTTAGCTGGGCACACTATGGTTATGTGTTGATATTTCCACATTGAACCGTGCACACGAGACGTAGTTCGTGAGGCTAATTAGGTACGTTGTCCCACGTATGTTCTGGATTCCATATACGGGGTGGACATGTGCACGGACACATTTCTGGATCGGGCGTACTGTGATGTCCACCTTTGAGCCATATTGTTTGGTCGTTCATAGTCCATGTATGATTGGATATGTTCGACGGTTTGCGATTGGTTGTTCATATGCCCGAGGGGTATGTTCAACAGTCGGAGTTATTTCTTTGAGATCCATTGTTATTGATCATTTGGAGTTTACCTTGTTGATGTATTCTCGGTTTTTGTTGATCCTTTGTTGATCGTTTGGAGTTTACCACGTTGAGGGTATTCTCGGTTATTGTTGATCCTCTGTTGATCGTGTCGGAGTTTATCATGTTGATAGTATTCTCGGTCATCGTTGTTAATCCTCTGTTATCATATTGGAGTTCATCATGTCGGTGATATTCTCGGTTGATGTATTGGTTGATCATTGCTATTGATCGTATGAGCATTTGGACTGTACGTCGATGTTTCGGGTCTTGTATTCATTGTTTTGTGGTAGTTGATCTACAGATATGTTGCATGCTATTGGTTTATCCAGGTTGAGATTTGATTGTGCAATCTGACAGATAGGATTTGGCACAGATGGTTCATTCCACACTTATGAGTTATGATGATGTTTTGAGGATACTTGGTATTGTTTGAATACATTACAGATGATTGTTGTTGAGTTCATTTCGCCATTTGAGAACGCGAAATGTGTATTATGGTAAGGATTGATTTGTTATGGATTGTTGTGGATTGGTAAGGTTATGACGGTAAGATTACATTGGTAGTATTCTTACTTTGTGATTACATTGGTATGTAATTATTTATGATGATGGATCGATATCATTATTGAGTATTGTGGCTGACCCCATCGTGGGCTTTATTTTTAGGTACTCGGAGATCGAGCTAGTAGCGGTCGTGAAGGGGTGAGCTTCCCGGGTGATACTGGCTGTGGCATGTATTTGAGTATTGAGCATTCTTTTCTGGTTGTTTTATTTCCGCTGCAAATGTGTATTTTGAACTATGTCTTTTTCCGCTGGGTGTGTATATTTCCAAATGGCTTTCTGGTCAACTCGTGTGTAAATGGCCTTTTGGCATTTTTAAAACTTAGGTTATCTCGTTAAACCCTTTTTCCCTAACAATTTTATCGGTATGTATAAGTGGTGGCTTAACGTACATTTTGAACTGTCGAGATTCAGCATTTGATGATGGTATTTGAGAACTATGTTTTGGTAAATGTTTTGGGTATTTAAAATATTACTGTCATCAACCTTTTGGCGTTTTTAAATGTTTTTGAAATGGTTTTTAGCCTGGTGGGTTCTGGTGCGAGACCCACGGCGCTGTACTATCCCGGATGGTTTTGGAGGTGTTACGGAAGATGGTATCAGAGATTGGGTTTTGTGAAACCCAGGCGTGTGTGTTATGTGGCTCTACCGATGCGGTAGTAGCGTAGCTTTTGAAAATGATTTTCTGACCTTTGAGTCAAACCAATTTTTGGGGATTCCAAAATTTTTGAGACCTTTTCAAATTGCTAATTGTGATATTAGTGTGTGTTGGTATTGTGTTGAGACTTCATATGGGAGTCGTGTGCTAGTATCACGAGAGATCATCGGTTTCACGCACCTGTAAGTATGTCGGTTTGGTTATTCGCTTTTGGCGATGGTTTATTGCTTTTGTGATGAATTTGGAATTTTTTTTGGTTGATCTGTTGTTGTGACAGGGTTGCAAGTTTCGAGGACGAAACTTATTTTAAGGGGGGTAGTATGTAATACCCGGATTTTCAGTATAAATTTTTCGCGTTATTTTATCTGAGGTATACTGCATTAGCTTGGTGTCTATACAGTGTGGATAAAATAATTTAAAGACTGAGACAGTTGTATTTGTATAATTGTCGTACTTGGTCGACAATTACATTCAGGATATCGTGTATCAGGTTGCTTTCATTTTGATATTGGGTATATCATATGAGAATGTTATTGGATCCAGTATATGTATTCAGTATGTGTGTATACGTATCTAGTATGTCGAGACGGACCGGAACAGTTGGATTTGGCTAAGTATAGAGCCCTTAACGTACGCTAAGCTTAAGGACTTACGTACGCTAAGTTTCTAGTGTTACGTACGTTATGGCTAAGGAATTACGTACGTAACAAGAGGAATCAGACATGTGGCTGACATGTGGGACCCGTGTGTTGTTGCCCAAAATATTTATCCGAAGATTAATACTGCTGGAAGACGCACAACAAACAACAATTGCGGGAGCACTTCCGAGAGAAGATAAATAATACAAGATTTGCCGGGTTTGTTAGGCCCGGGCTTGAATGCTCTCGCGAGATGTTATTAATACGAATATTCGTGGATACAAGTATTAATGAGAGAAATCTAAATACAATGAGTGTAAAAAGACTCTGTTAATCCGGCTCTTGAGCGAAGCTTGGTGTTCTTCGTCCCTTGATAATCTGCTCGAGGAGAAAAGGCCGGGAGAAGTAAGACCGAAAGAAAGCTGTTGCCAAGAGTTGGAGATTAGCCAAGTGCTGTATGTTTGCTTCTGTATAGTGTGCTTGAGTTGCGATATTGCTCAGGGAAACTGAAGGAAGCTGAAGAAGATGATGGAGTGTCCAAAATCTCGGTTCAGTGCAGAAGAGTTCCCGTCCTTGGACAAGTGCTGGGAGCCTTGTTTATATAGGGGCAGTCGGTCCTGTCCTGTAGTGGCCGATCGTCTGTCGGCCAGTATTATAAGGTGCCGATCGACTGCCGGCCAATATTATAAGGGGCCGATCTCCAGGGCTGTCGGGCTAAAGTCCAAGGAAGATGCTGTCTGTCCGGGCTAAAGTCCAAGGAAGAGGCTGCCACCGCTGGGCGGTCCAATAAGGAGCCATCACGTGTCCGGAGTTAGTCAACATGCGGCCCTACTGACAAGCTTTCGGCGGCTTGTCGGCTGGTGGAGAGAATCTGTCAGACTGTGGTCAATGGCCCGGGATTCGCGGATCTTGTCCCGGTCCTTGCACGTGGAGTCAGTCTTGAGACTTGGTCTTCGCCGACTAGATGGTCATCGGTGGTGATCGACATGAGCGGTCGTCTCTAGCTGATCATCCGAGGTCGCCATCGGCCAGTGGATGGAGGTCGCCAATAGTCGGTCACCAAGGGTAGGTCGGCAAGTGCCGAGAGATGATCACCTCCAGTTGCAAATCGCCAAGAGTCGGTCGCCGAGTACCGAGAGGCGATCGTCTTGAGGTCGATCGCTCGGCATCGGGACTGGTCCTGGGGCCTTCGGTCGGTCGATGTAGCTCGTCCGCTGGGTTTAGGCTAGGTCACTGTGTCGCCGATTAGCGGAATCGACTCGGCCGCCCGGCAGTGACTCGGTCGCCCGTCCTCCTAGTCGATCGCCGGTCGGAAGGTGTTAATTCTTGACACAACAATTGCCCCCCAGCTTGCTCCTATGTTGAAGACATGGGGCGAGGTGGTTCTTGCTGGTGTTGCCCAAAATATTTATCCGAAGATTAATACTGCTGGAAGACGGACAACAAACAACAATTGCGGGAGCACTTCCTAGAGAAGATAAATAATACAAGATTTGCCGGGTTTGTTAGGCCCGGGCTTGAATGCTCTCGCGAGATGTTATTAATACGAATATTCGTGGATACAAGTATTAATGAGAGAAATCTAAATACAATGAGTGTAAAAAGACTCTGTTAATCCGGCTCTTGAGCGAAGCTTGGTGTTCTTCGTCCCGCCGATAATCTGCTCGAGGAGAAAAGGCCGGGAGAAGTAAGACCGAAAGAAAGCTGTTGCCAAGAGTTGGAGATTAGCCAAGTGCTGTATGTTTGCTTCTGTATAATGTGCTTGAGTTGCGATATTGCTCAGGGAAACTGAAGGAAGCTGAAGAAGATGATGGAGTGTCCAAAATCTCGGTTCAGTGCAGAAGAGTTCCCGTCCTTGGACAAGTGCTGGGAGCCTTGTTTATATAGGGGCAGCCGGGTCCTGTCCTGTAGTGGCCGATCGTCTGTCGGCCAGTATTATAAGGTGCCGATCGACTGTCGGCCAATATTATAAGGGGCCGATCTCCAGGGCTGTCGGGCTAAAGTCCAAGGAAGATGCTGTCTGTCCGGGCTAAAGTCCAAGGAAGAGGCTGCCACCGCTGGGCGGTCCAATAAGGAGCCATCACGTGTCCGGAGTTAGTCAACATGCGGCCCTACTGACAAGCTTTCGGCTTGTCTACCGGGTGGAGAGAATCTGTCAGACTGTGGTCAATGGCCCGGGATTCGCGGATCTTGTCCCGGTCCTTGCACGTGGAGTCAGTCTTGAGACTTGGTCTTCGCCGACTGGATGGTCATCGGTGGTGATCGACATGAGCGGTCGTCTATAGTTGATCTTCCGAGGTCGCCATCGGCCAGTGGATGGAGGTCGCCAATAGTCGGTCACCAAGGGTAGGTCGGCAAGTGCCGAGAGATGATCACCTCCAGTTGCAAATCGCCAGGAGTCGGTCGCCGAGTACCGAGAGGCGATCGTTATTGAAGTTGATCGCTCGGCACCGGGACTGGTCCTGGGACCTTCGGTCGGTCGATGTAACTCGCCCGCTGGGCTAAGGCTCGGTCGCCAGGCCGCTGATCGGCAGATCTGACTTGGTTGATCGGCAGCAAGTCGGTCGCCCGTCCTCCTAGTCGATCGCCGGTCGGAAGGTGTTAATTCTTGACACAACAATTGCCCCCCAGCTTGCTCCTATGTTGAAGACACGGGGCGAGGTGGTTCTTGCTGGTGATCGTGTATGGATGAGGACGGGTGATCTGAGCTGACTTAGGACTCGGACTTGGGCTATCATGGTCGATTGGCTTAGCTATCTTTCGGTCTTGTACCTGCAAAAAACAACATTGGCCGATCCCCCATGGAAACTTGGTGGTTTCTCTTGTTTGAGGAATCGTGCACAGTCGCGGAGATCGATGGACCGATTCCATGACCGTGTCTTGGTGCACGAAGACAATGAGTGTCTCGTGACTCACTTTATTATGAGGGTCCTCTGTTAGCCGCGCCGCCTTGTATTTAAACGAAGGGCGTGCGGTCTCGGTCTAGAGGAGTCCTTGCGCGGGGCAGCGTCGGATGAATCAACTCCACGCCCGCGGCTTGTTAGCTCTGCTTCCACCTCGGCCAGCCATGGAGATGGCCGACCTCGACGGTGTACGTTGAGACGGGGTTGTGGCATGTGTCCACTGATTAATGTTGGAGAGCCCTCCGACTACGCCGGCCTCGTATTTAAACGAAGGGCGGGCGATCTCGGCCGAAAGGGACCTTGCATGGCCGAAGCAGCCGGTTCCATCGACTGCCAGGACCATGGCTTTATGATGCGCGGTGGGGGCGATCTTATGCCTTAGTCCGTCATGTTATATGCTGGACTGTAGATGGCGATCGTGTCTACCGGGTTGCTGATGATGTTGCGACCTGGCCGGAAGACTGGCGATCGTCGCTCGGCGGCCGATCGCTTTATTCGTAGGTCAAAATTGGCGATCGGGCGGCGGCTAGTCCCTCATGTTAGAATGGACTGTAGGCGGGGATCGAGTCCTCCGGCTCTGCTGGGTAGTAGCGATCGGGCTGGGAGACTGGAGGTCGTCGCGCGGGTGCCGATCGTTCTACTCCTATGCTGAGAAGAAGCCTTTGCCTGGACAGGAAATCTGCGGCTCTAGCCCGGAAGGCTGCGTAGGTCGTCGGCAGGGTCTTCGTGAGATGCCTGAACATAGGCGAGAAACCCTGAAAACCTCCTAGGACCGCGTAGAGGGCGGTCTCATCGCTTACGGGCTCGCCGTTGAGGATGATCATGTCAACCCGGTCGATGTAGTCCGAGTCGGACTCCTGTTCTCCTTTCCTGATCCACCACATGCGATGGGGACCTTCTGGCCGAGCGGCCCTGGTGGCGAAGTATTCCGTGAAGACGTGCGCCAGCTCGTTAAAGGAGCCTATGGACCGAGGTGGCAATGAGGTGTACCACCGGTGGGCGAGGTCGTCTAGCATCAGAGGGAACATTCGGCACCGGGTCGCGTCCGATGCCCCACACCCGGTCATGTAGATGTTGAACTTGTGCAGGTGTGTTTGGGGGTCCGATCGCCCCTGGTACACGGGTGTCTGAGGAGGAGCGATCCTGTGCTGCACCGGGGCGAGCTCGATGTCGATCGCGAGCGGCTCGCTCGGCGCGGCGATCGTCTTGGTGGCGCCTGCACCGGATTGCAGGAGCGCCTTCATGTCGTTGAGTTGACGTTGCATTGCGGCAATCGCCGCGGCTCGGCTGCTTGCGGATCGGCTTTGGGAGCGGGGGCCGAGGCGATCGTGTACCGACCTCCGGACCCCGCTGCTGCCGACCTCGGGAATTTGGCGAGCTGGAGCCAGGCGGCTGGATCGCCTTGTGGGAGCCAGGTAGGCTGAGCTCCTGGTGACGGACACCAACTCCGTCGTCTCGTAGATGGGGCCGGACTGCCCCGGTCGCCAGGTCGGGTCGCTGCCCAGGCGATCGAAGACAGACGTGCCCCGGCTGCCGAGCGCCTCTTCTTGTGGGCGAAAGCCTCCTGGCGATCGCTCGGCCAGTAATGCCTTGAGCTTTCGCTTGATCTTCCGGCGAGAGACCGGGGGGGCGGTAGCTGGAGGCGCGTCGAGAGCACTCCGTCGCTCCTGAAGGACGGCTATGGCCTCTTCGATCTGTTCATTGGTTCGGAACTGATCGAGCGAGAGGCTCGGGCCGCCTTCCCGGGATGGGGTCGAGCGTCTCTGACCGCGGCGGCTACCTTCCACCATCGGCTGCGGCTCGGACTGGGACGGAACAGGGGTCCGCCGCCGGTCGGGCTTTCTTCGACGCGGAGGCGGAAGACATGATTTCTGAAGGATTTCTTTTGAAGTGCAGTGAGTGTCACTTCAAATATCTGCCCCGAGAACAGTGAGTGTTCTTCGGGACGGTAGGTGTAAAAAAATCGAGGGTTGGATGCCCTCCTTCTAGCGCCAATTGTTGTTGCCCAAAATATTTATCCGAAGATTAATACTGCTGGAAGACGGACAACAAACAACAATTGCGGGAGCACTTCCGAGAGAAGATAAATAATACAAGATTTGCCGGGTTTGTTAGGCCCGGGCTTGAATGCTCTCGCGAGATGTTATTAATACGAATATTCGTGGATACAAGCATTAATGAGAGAAATCTAAATACAATGAGTGTAAAAAGACTCTGTTAATCCGGCTCTTGAGTGAAGCTTGGTGTTCTTCGTCCCGCCGATAATCTGCTTGAGGAGAAAAGGCCGGGAGAAGTAAGACCGAAAGAAAGCTGTTGCCAAGAGTTGGAGATTAGCCAAGTGCTGTATGTTTGCTTCTGTATAGTGTGCTTGAGTTGCGATATTGCTCAGGGAAACTGAAGGAAGCTGAAGAAGATGATGGAGTGTCCAAAATCTCGGATCAGTGCAGAAGAGTTCCCGTCCTTGGACAAGTGCTGGGAGCCTTGTTTATATAGGGGCAGCCGGGTCCTGTCCTGTAGTGGCCGATCGTTTGTCGGCCAGTATTATAAGGTGTCGATCGACTGCCGGCCAATATTATAAGGGGCCGATCTCCAGGGCTGTCGGGCTAAAGTCCAAGGAAGATGCTGTCTGTCCGGGCTAAAGTCCAAGGAAGAGGCTGCCACCGCTGGGCGGTCCAATAAGGAGCCATCACGTGTCCGGAGTTAGTCAACATGCGGCCCTACTGACAAGCTTTCGGCGGCTTGTCGGCTGGTGGAGAGAATCTGTCAGACTGTGGTCAATGGCCCGGGATTCGCGGATCTTGTCCCGGTCCTTGCACGTGGAGTCAGTCTTGAGACTTGGTCTTCGCCGACTGGATGGTCATCGGTGGTGATCGACATGAGCGGTCGTCTCTAGCTGATCATCTGAGGTCGCCATCGGCCAGTGGATGGAGGTCGCCAATAGTCGGTCACCAAGGGTAGGTCGGCAAGTGCCGAGAGATGATCACCTCCAGTTGCAAATCGCCAGGAGTCGGTCGCCGAGTACCGAGAGGCGATCGTTATTGAAGTTGATCGCTCGGCACCGGGACTGGTCCTGGGACCTTCGGTCGGTCGATGTAACTCGCCCGCTGGGCTAAGGCTCGGTCGCCAGGCCGCTGATCGGCAGATCTGACTTGGTTGATCGGCAGCAAGTCGGTCGCCCGTCCTCCTAGTCGATCGCCGGTCGGAAGGTGTTAATTCTTGACACAACACCGTGGTCGGCAGATTTCGGCAAAGAACATGCATGGCCAAGTCAACTACGTATTACGTACCCTATGCAGGGTGTATTACGTACGTAATATGAGATTTTACTGTAGCAAGTCAACGTACGTATTACGTACGCTATGGAGCAAGGGTTACGTACGTAAGGCATTGAACGAAATGAGACAGTGAGTTCTGACTAAGTATTACGTACGCTAGGGATGATGTATACCGTACGTTAAGATATGTTATGTATGTTAAGTAAGGGCCTTAGCGTACGTAATGAAGCGTGCAGTCTATAAAATGAAGTGTGGTCTTTCATTTCCTCACGAACCAAAAAGAGATGTTCCTCTCCAAATCCGTCCTTCTTCACTTCTAAGTGTGCTCTAGACACTTTTAACTTGGTTATGAGTTCAAATTATTTTCCAATGATTTGGTGGGGAGTTCTAAGTCAATATTTAGAAATCCTGTAGATGTCGAAAGACAAAGTTACATCAAATAACTGTCCTGTAGACTTAGCAGTTGCAAAGTTGAACTCCCGATCCTAAACGAATTGGATAGGGTACAACTTGCAACCATTCCGTTCAATTAAAAAAATGTATAAACATGTGTGCGCAGCCAGAGTAGCATGAAAATGTTGCAGACAAATTACTGTCAACCCACGAAGTAGAAAATGAAATCTAACTAAAAGAACAATCAATCCACAATTAAAAGAAACAGATCATAAGCAAACTAATTATGACAACATAAACTAACTTTCAGACCTTAGCACAATTGGATTTTGCCATATTCACCAGCAAGGGTAAAAGTTGTTTATCTCCAGGTCCAAATACATTGCAAGGACAAAGAACACATGTTAAAAGGCCATCAATATCATTGGCAAATAAGATCAGTGCCTCTGCTTGAGTGCTGACAATACATTTAATTAATTCAATTTTATTGTTGCTAATCTAACGGATAATCTGATAAATATAGGTACACTCAGATTCATAGAATACACATTTCATTCCTTAAGAAACTAAAGCATAAAAACTTAATTGAGCAACAAAATGCAAGTAAAAGAACATTTCCTAAATTTCAACACATCTTCAGAAAAAAAACAGATCAAAATAAAAAAATTAACAACATTATCACCGGAAAAAAAGGAAATAAACAAGTAACAAAAACGAAGAAATCAGAATACAAGTCTGGAAATCTTCCAAGAAGAAAATGAACAAAAGAAAAATCAACTCCCCAAACCATTTAAAAAAAACAGGGAAAGAGAATGAAGATTGTACTCATCTTGTATTAACGGACTTCCGAACTAGACTTCTGAGCCGAAATCGATCCTAATAATAGGTAGCCTTCTTCTTCTACGGGACTGCACACTGCCATTGGAATCTCTCTGAAAACAGAAGCTGGTTGACGATCGGGTCTGAGGGAAAAAAACTCTTTCTGGTTGGTTGACGCTCGGGGAGGTTGGTTGACGATCGGGGGTGAGGGAAAAAACTCTGGTTTTGTTTTAGGGTCGGGGTGAGTAAAATTTTAGGGCCGCTGCTTTTAATTCGATTTTACATCATTTGTTTACATCAATTACTTTTAACCGATGTAAATAAGGGTAATATTACATCGGGTTTCCTACACAACCGATGTAAATTCATCAACATTTTACATCGGTTCTTAGAAACCGATATAAATTAATTTAATTTAAACTTTTACATCGGTTAACAATAACCGATGTAAATAAGGAGTAATCTTACATCAGTTTTCCTACACAACCGACATAAAATCATCAACATTTTACATCGGTTTTCAAGATAACCGATGTAAAAGGTCCGAAATTTTTTATTTACATCAGTTTTCACTGATAACCGATGTAAAATAGACGTATTTTTTATTTTTACATCGTTTTACATTAAATCGATGTAAATTGAGTGTCGTAAAAGACATATTTTGTAGTAGTGACCTGGACTTTAATGCATTAAAGCCTGAAATTTCAAAATTCATACCGTTGTATTGTTTAATAGCAGAAGTCGAACTGTGTCAGAAGTTGGACCGATCATTAATTTCAAAAACTAATAGATTTGACATACCAACTACATCAAAATCCATCATTCATGTTCACTTAAAGACGGTTCACATCCCTTAAATCTGACTGTTTATTGTAACCTAGCTTCCCTGCACACTATAAAAAGGCCAGTATGTTGATCCACAGACTCGTTATGCTTTCTGCATAATTATCGAGCCTACATCATACAGCCTACATACTTTCAAAGCATTCTAACCTACTTTCTACACAATTGTGCGAATATATATATTCTTCCCAAACTTCATCTCTTTAAGTGAAGAAGAGGACATGATCATTGACGGACGAATCTTTGCTTGCTTAGTTTTGCAAGAGCGTATTATTTCAGAGGATGAAGACATGGCAGGAATGAACTTAGTCGTCTCCCCTGTGAAGCAAACTAGTCTCTACTGTTTGGGTTGTCTCTATCCTGAAAACTACGATGAGCAAATCATAGAGGAATTTTATGTTGACCCTGAGTTTTTGTATGCGTCGGATAAAAAAGGTTCTGACCTCACTGCTGTCATCAACACTGTGCAAGAGAAGGAGATCTCCATTAACCGGGAACTTCTCGAGCGTCTGTATAAGCTGCCCTCTGATGGTTTGACATTGGAGAAACCAGAATCATTTGGGTCCGATGGGATACTGAAGGCCTACTGGAATATGTTCACTGGGAACTCTCAGCCTTCACAAGTTCATATTTCCTGATATAAGAAGAACTTTACATTGCCCTATTTGTACCTTCATGACTTTAGCTGTAGAGTTGCTGAAAATCGGACTGAAGCATTCGAAATGTGCACAAGTTTAAGATTCCGGATAATGGTGGCCATCATGACCGGAGAAAAGGTTAACTGGTGCCAGATCATTCTGAAACGGCTTCAGGAGGAGGAGGCGACAACAAGAAGAAGGCTATCAGCAAGAAAAGAAATGCTCCCGACAGCAGCTCTCCTACAGCTGTTGAGAAAAGAAAGAAGAAGTAGAAGACAAAGAGGTCTTCAATGATGGAAGCTGCTTCTACAGCAACCCCGGTGGCTACAACGGCCACTAAGGCAATTTCGCCTACTGCACCTGCCACAGTAGTTATCCCATAGGGCACAACCCCTATAGAAGAAACTATGGTTGCTCCCATAGTGGATCCTGAGCCTATGATGGATATAGCGGATGATCAAACGTTTGTCAAACTAGAAGGAACGGGTGAATCGGCTGCCCGTATGGAGCCAACAATCACCACTCCAAACAGGGGCCCTGCCCCTATAAGGAGTCCTTCTCCCGACAGGGCGTCCCACCCTATGGGGATCCTGCTTCTCAACAGGCTCCATTATCTGTCGAGAATCTAAAACGTACAAAGAACCTTCTACTGTTCGGAGTACCTCAACTACAAACATCATAAATAACACTCTCCTCCAGGTCCAGATTGAAGAAGCATTTGATCGATTCAAAATATGGAAATCATATAGGATCGCCCCATACGACTCTTTGTACAATTGGGAAGACTAGAAAGAAGAAGAGCCATTAGTTCTGGAAGTCACGGACACCCCAAATGTCGAAGTCTTGATCAGATGGGATGATCCCTTTGGCCATTAAATGACCACATCTTATTTTGTGGCAAAAGAAAAGACCCAACTGAAAGGGAAGTCACAGTCTGCCGACAAGCCACGAAGCCCCATCCATCACTCTAATTCAGACGGAGATGACGATGACCTACAGACAGGTCTGGGGACGAGCTGCGAGGAGGCTTGTGAAAATTACTTTGCTCAGTCCAAAGTCGTTGATGGCCAAGGGAATTCTGCCGAACCACCATCTTCAGCTCCTGTGAAGGAGGAATCAGTCCCTCCGACCAGAGCCGATGAGACTCGTGCCGTACAACATGAGTCCTAAGGAATAGGCGATCACTGAGAGCCAATAGGAGAACCCAGTCCTTCTTGTACCCCAAGATACATAATATAAGAGACAAGAGGAATCAGTCCCCTCTGTCTCTCCAACAACACAACAAGCGAACCATCTGAGGTTCCCGCCCAGAACAGGTATCCACTCCTCTCCATACAGGATCCCCATCCGGATCATAAGAGGATTTCCTTGATGATCATGAACCTCATTCGCCTCGTCACAATGTCATACTTAAATAGCTTGGAGAGCCATCTGATTCTAAACTCGCTCACCCCAACTCTCCCCGCACAAAAGCCCGCATCGAACAGCTACAAGCAAGCGGTCGCCAAACTGTCTTCTTACAGGATGTTGTCAAAGCCCTATATGACGTTGTTAAGGAGCTCAATTAGATGAGAGAAACTGCTCAGGACGAGCTTCATAAGCTGCAAAGGTCCATATAGGATGTGGAAGAGGCTTTCTGCCTCATGCCCAAAGCATTATGGTAAGCCCTTAACCAAATAAAGCAGCACCAGGAGCGTATCCTAAAGCATGAACAAGAAAAGCTGTGAGTAGCGGAGGCCAAATGGTAGCCGCCCTCAAATTCACTAGATCAAAACTATCTGCCCATGATAAAAGATCAATGAACTGACATCAGTGGTTGCGATCTGGTAGACTGCATCATAGATCTAAAGAACAAGCAGGCCGAGTCATTGGATATTATTAAGGACATTCACGACAAGGTATCTGATCTTGACAACAATAAAAAGGGGGAAGGGGCGTGAGAGGCTGGTAGAAGGTGGCGACTGTAGAAGGAAAAGGAGATGGAAGCCATTTTAGACGACAGTGTTGCATCAGTAATTGGAAGACTATCCGGACCTGGGCTAGGTCAAGTAGCCAAAGGATACAGGATATATGGTTCTTTTACCGAGTTCCAGGATCCTAACTTTCCTTGGAAGAACAATGTTCAGAAACCAAACTCCTGATAGAAAGACAACCAACAACTGAAGAGTTGAAGGCATGGAAGCAAATGAACTAGTAAGATATTTCTGTGTTGTCATTAGGGAATCGAACATGTTCAATCACTTTAAAACGCTGTAGGATGCCGCCAAAGAGTTCTCAAGTCTTCTAGCAGAAGGAAAGCTACCATTCCAGATCAAGTTGAAATCTAAAATCTAAGAGGGTGAATGACCAACCCACCCAGAAAACTGAATTATCTCATTTGACGTATCCCAGGAAGGAAGGAACTTATAGAAGGATCGAGGAAGAGACACTTAGTCAATTGGTGGAAGGGAACCGAGCATGACCCCTTCCAAAAATCTTGGAAACATCAGTCTTATAGGGATAGAACTTCTGTTATCTGCATATTATTGTCTCCTGTTTTTCTTCTAATGTAATATTTAAATTCAAACAACATTGTAATCTGTTTATCAATAAAATACATTTTTATCTCAAAAGATTACATCTCGTGATATAATGTTGTACTTTGATTATATTTTGTGTTGAAGTGTTTTACCAAGTATAAAATATTGATAAGTCTCAAAGCTGTAAGAACTTGTCTGCAAACAGTTGATAGATTAAGCTGTATTCAAATAGAACTACTTCCTGTAAGATTGTGCTTACACGCCAATCATAATTTAAGTTGTAATACACTTAGTCCTGTAGGACTTACTATTTTAGAACTTGCCTGCAAGCAGTTCCAATTTCTATACAGTCTCGAAGATCAAAACACTCGACAAAAGACCTGAAGGCAGCCTCTCTTTATTAGAAGTTTTAGCATTATCAAAAAGGGGGAAATTGTTAGGAAAAATCCTCCCTATGTTTTGATAATTGCCTCGTACATCAAGATCTTCAAAGTCAGAATATCGGTCTAAGTATGGAAGTTGTTAGGAGAATATCATACAGCATGTCCATACAGCATAAGATCTTCTAGCAAAACCAAGAGTCTTTTCCTACAGCATAGTCTTCAAGATACAGCAAAGGCGAAGATGTTAGATACAACAAACATGCTGTAAGTGTTTTACTTAGGAAAAGTAAAACACAAGTCCAACAAGACTGAAGAAACTTTAAACCATTGAGAAAAAAAAAATCTTCATTCACAAAGTGTTCAAGGTTAAAGTAGCATTTAATGCTGATAGGACATCATTTAATGCGGCCGAAGAGACTACAGTCTGAAGAGTATTTAATGCTGGCCAAGAAGAATATTAGAATCATTAAATGCAAATCGCCTTTAATTTGAAGCATTCCGAAGCCGACAATCAGATTAGTCTCAATCTCACCAATTAGCCAGCGACTACAATTAACGGATCTATTTCCAAGGTTATAAATAGCCTCAAGCAAGAGGACATTGCTCACCTGATGATTTAAGAAATTGACAATCTGATTATCAGTCTTTCAAAGAGCCCTACATTTCTTCAAGCATACATCTTCATCAAAAGAGAATAAATATACAAAGTCCTCAACACAAACAGCACACTTATAGAGAACGCCCATCAAGCATACAACTTTTGTTCGATCTTGTCATACCAATCTTACCGTTGAGTTTACTTAGCCTTGTGTGGACTAAGCTTTGCTATCTCTGACCTGTGTAGGACGAATATCCCGAATGATGAAGCTTCAATCTGTTTGAGAAGAAGCGAGTCGAAGAAGCCAAAGCCAATCTATGTGAACGGCCCAAGCTGTTGTCGGCTGTATCAATTTATGTGAATGATACAGCGACGTATTTAGTTAAAGTCACATAGTTGTGAACGTCGTGATTTTAATAAATAATTTACTCCTGTCTGGAGGACTAATGGACGTAGAGGGTTTACCTCGAACGACTTTAATCAGTGTGTCTTTACTTTCTGTCTTTACTGTTTTCTATCTACTTGTGTGATTTTAGTATACATATCGTAAAAATCCTGTAAGCATCAAGCTAACAGGAGATCATGCCGTTGTTGTATTTACAGTAACTTAACTTTAGACATCTGCTAAGCAAACACACTTCAAAAAAGATACAGCTTATTCAACGCCCCCCTTCTAAGCTGTTTATATTGTATACTGTGGCATACATCCATATTTCTAGAGCTATTGTATCAGACAATCAAATGCATCTTTATAGATCCAAGGTGCAACAGTGGTGCAAAGGGTTAACTATAAAACAATTGTTCACTTTGGTGGAAAATCCATAACATATGAAGATACGGCTCGATGACGCGAATAGGCCATGGGCGGTTGAGTTGCCTAGTTTCCTTTGGGCATTCCTCACCACTCCATGACCCCATTCACCATGACCTATGGGACAAATGTAATACCCGGTTGTAATTCAGTCATTATCATTCAGTAATTTCATTCGGTAATTGTCACTATGTAATTTTTCACTTGTTAATAATCATTCATCCGTGTTCACCGTTCGGAATAACTTCGAGTTGTGTATCGATATTGTTCATTGTTTCAACCTTACTAGGGAATCGAGACAAGAGTTTTATCTTGATTGTTATAATTGATTCATTATTCGATGTTGACGTTGGAGTTCATGTCATTTCTAATCTCCTCATTGTTCAAATTGTGTTTTGTTGGGCGAACCCTTGTAATCATTGCTTGGAACCACCGTTTTGGGGTTTCCGTACTTCCATTTCATGTTATTGTTTCCCAAATATTGATTCTTATTGCTTTTATTCTCTTCCCGGGTCATTTTTCATCATTTTAGGACCCAAGGGGGTGTGGGCCGCGGCACAAGGAGTGTGCGCCGCGGCACAAGAAGTGTGCGCCGCGGCACACACATGCTGCTATTTTGGCCGACCCGATCAGGGGCGCGGCTCATGCCGCGGGCCGCGGCACCTTTGCCGAGTCACTGCCGCGGCACACTCGTCCGGGCCGCGGCACACTCGTGTTGCAATTTTCGACCAACCCGTCTGTACCGGGGGCCGCGGCTCATGCCGACGAGGCCGCGGCACACTGCCGAGTCACTGCCGCGGCACACTCGTCCGGGCCGCGGCACGCTGTCGATCACTGGGGGTAGTTTTGGCCCTGTGTCGCGGCACACTTCGGCCGGGCCGCGGCACACAGTGCAGTCAGCACTATAATTGCGGTTTTTTGTGTGGAACAACTCATTTTTTCCCATTTCTTCAACCTATACGAGAGAGAGGGCTTGAGGGGGGAGACTTTCCATCATCTATCACTTGAGTGTTTGATTTTCTTCATCTCCTTTCGATCATGAAGCCTGGATAGTCGATCTAACGCGTATTCTTCGGATCAAAGTGCTTGGATCTTCAAGAGGTAATTTCTTCAACATCTTGGATTTTGATTTTGTATTGAGTTATGATGTTTTGGATGTTAAGATCATGTTGTATGAACTGATATACGCATGATTATGGATATGTTTGATTATTCATTGGATTATTGAAGGATTATTCAAGAACACTTTGAATATTGAGTTGGATTTGGGGGTTTTCGATTAATCGTTGTTGTAATCACGAATTTGAATATTTATATTGGATTATTGATCGTATTGAAGATGTTTTGTTGGTTTGAAACACTTCTTGGGGATTTGATGTTGGTATTATTGAAGTTTGGTTGTAAACAATCGAAGTTTGGCCACAAAGTGTTCGATATAATGCCCCAATGAACTTGGTTTAGTCGTATCGACGTTTTGAGTTCGTTATATTCGTGTTTGATTCGTATGTTGAACGGATTGTTGGTGATTGTGTTATTCAAGGTTGTTCGGGCGACCGACATCTCATTTAGGATATTTGTTCGTGGAAGGATAATTGTCACCGGTGTTGTGTAAGTAAATTCTTACTCGGTTAAAAGGATATTCATCCCTTATGTTGTTGTCATTCATACATGTAATTCACTCATAATATATCGTTCATGTCGAGACTTGTATTTATCAACTCATCATGTAACTCACGAGGAACGACGGTTCCAAAATCATTTCATTGAAGCTATCACGCGTTGTATCATTATTTCATCTCGGTGAGTCATTCTTGATCCTTATCGGATTCTATTCATTACTCCTTACCTTGGTCATTTTTGTTCTGGTGATCTTCCGGAATTATATTGCATGGCCGGTTGGCACATGTGTGGAATGTTAGTCGGGCACACTATGGTCATGTGTATATGCGGGGATCCGAACACATTGGACTGTGCGCATGGTAATGTGTATATGCGGGGTTCCGGACACATTTAACCGTGAGACTAATTAGGCCAATAGCGGGTGTATATGCGGGACTTCGGACACTCGGCTATTTGTTCTATTGTTCAGTTCACTCGGGCGTACATTGATACTCATCATTCAACTTAATTCATTAATTCATTCATGTGATTGTTGTATATTGTTCAACACTTGAGGGTTGTTGTTTTGTGTAACTGACCCCGTTGGGGAATATTGTTTTCAGGTCATGGCAAGGCTAAGGCATGGGAAGAGAACGTTGACGGCGAGGAGTCCCAGTGATACTAGTAGGGGGGCCCAGTCCTTTTCATTCACTCTTGTTGTTATCACGTTATTTCCGCTGCAGATTTCCATTTGGTTATTGAGTTCATTCAGTGTTGTATATTTTATCTCCATATAAAATATACTTGTATTCGGTTAATATCTTGGGTGTGTTGTAATAAAACTCCTCATCGGAGTGATTGATAATATATTGTGGTTCGGTGCTACAATTATATTATTTAATTCATTAATTTTCATTCGCGCAGTAGAGGCCCCAGCATGTGGCCCACAGCGTGTTACAACAAACACAATTGTGCCCGTAGAAGTAAGAGTTGGGTCTTGGGAAGTGGATCAATTTGATGAAAGCAGCAACAAAGAAGGCCTCCTAGTGCAATTAGACCTAGTGGAAGAAATGTGGAGCGAAGCAGCTATCATATTCGCACAATATAAGGCAAAAGCGACACGAGCTACAACACATGAGTCCGCCCAAGGAGTTTGTAAGTAGGGGACTTAGTGTTACAGATTGTTGAGCTGGCGCGACCTCGTGGAAAAGTAGATGCATACTGGGGAGGACTTTACAAAGTCATAGAAGTGGTTAATACAAGCGGATATAGATTCCAACACTTGGACGATTCAAGCATACCGTCACATGAAACATCTCGAACCTTAGAAAGTTCTACCAGTAGGACTCAAGGATAATCAAAGTGTAGGTGAATTTTACTAGTATGTTTTTCCTTGATTTTTGGAACTATCTTGTTTATATTGAGTGTCTTATGAACATGGTGATGGTCTAAGCGTATTTTATAGCCTTACTGCATAATATAATGCGTATTTATTCCTATTTTGTGATTTAAATATCAATATGACAACGCCAAAAATCTAAAGTGTCTGTCGAATTATTTCGAGGGCTATTAATGGGTCTCGCTACCTCGACCCTCGATAATTATAAAAACTGCAAACTCAAGTACCTTCAGAGATAATTAGGCCTTACTTATAGAGGCGGTTCACCTCATAATGAAGGAATGATCACCCTCCAAACCGCGACACAAAATAATAAAATCTACGAGCTTATTCTACGACAACAGAAGACTACGGAAACCTTGGGCATATGAAAAACTCAAAAACAATGAAAGCCATGGGCTTCACAAAAAAAAAAAAAGAGAAGCAAAGAAGAAATACAAATTAACTCAGATGAAACTAAATGTAGTACTCTCTATGTCCAGTTTTTAAAGTCTCATTTACTCTCAAATATTTGTCCACAATTTAAAATCTCAATCTGCTTTTTGTACCATATTACCTCTCTCTTCTTTATTTAATTACTACCTTTTTTACAAATGGATCCACATTCCACTCATAACACTTACTTTTACCAATACATTTTTCTCCAAACCACTAATATTTTCTCCAAACCACTACTTTTTTCTTCCACTCATTTTACCTTTATCAATTTTTCTTAACTTCCGCGCCCAACATCAAATGGGACTTAAAAAAAAATGAACTGAGGGAGTACATGAATAACAACTATCATGACTACGAATCATATGCAAAAGTGCAAGAACAACCGCATAGGTAGAGATGTTAAACGGGCTAGTCCTAGCGGTTCCGGGCTAGCCCTAGCGGGCTTCGGGCTAAACGATCCGGGCCAAAAAAAGCCCGAATTTAAACGGGCTAGGAAATATTGGTCCTAACCCTAACCCTAACGGGCTTCGGGCTAAACGGGCTAAAATTTTAAAAAAATATTTATTTTTTATTTTTTTATAAGTCATAAACCAAAAAAAAAACAGTAATAATATATTTTATATATATAGTAACAACTATACTATAATAAATATAACAAAAAATACACTTTTATATATATATATATATATATACACACTATATTAACATATACAACAATAATATATATTATATATAATATATTACATATATAATATTAATATATATTATATATATAATATTAATATATGTTATATAAATATAGTATTAATGTAAGTTGAAATTAACAATATATATATATATATATATAGAGAGAGAGAGAGAGAGATATAGGGGCTCGTTCTATGCGGTACCAATATTAGATGCAGTACTTTACAGTACTAATTTATACATGAGTTTTGTACTAATTATACATGAAATATATGCATTTCGTGCATCAAAAAGCCAAAAATAGATAAAGAGACCTAGTCAACAAGGCATAAATCTGCTCGTCATCCAAGCAACCAGGATAAATGGAGCGAATGATGCTCTCCAAAACTTGTCTCGATGAGTGAAAAATTCTTTGGCTGCCACAGTCATGGAGCAAACAGACATCGTGCGCTGCTCCACAAGCTCACGGGATTCGCCATCATCTTTAAACTTCTCCACGATCTTTGTCACCTCCCCGTTTAAACAAGTGTGACCTTTCAATAAAAACTGAATCACCTAAAAAATCGATTAAGGATGCTAAAGCGGAAATGTTCATATAGAAAATCACTACAAGAAAAACTGCATCACACAACGGTTTTTGTCCGTTGTCTAACCCCCTATTTTCCTGTTGTCTATTGAGACGCCCTCTCTTACGTGGCTCATACAATGGTACAGAATCTGTTGTGTGAAATAGTGAGAGACAACGACTTCATATCTAGACACCGTTGTGTAATATCCAGAAACAACAACACTCCATTTTGAAACCATTGTTGTTTAGGATGTTACACAATAGTTTTAGAACAATACAAACTTGTCACAAAGGAAATTACACAACATTTTGTTGAGTTTGTCCATTGTTTGTCTACTTATAACTCAAGTGTTGTTGATTTAAAACAAATTTATCAAACACAATTGTTTTTTATTTTGAATATGTCGTTAAGATTTCATAAACACAATAATTTCCTAAAACTATAGCATTGTTTGAGGGTTAAGCGCAAAACTATAACATTGTTTGAGGGTTAAGCACACAAGCCTTTCTCGAAGTTGCGCCATTGTTGGAGTCTTGAGGACACAACAGTTTTGTTTTCAAAACAATTGTTAGATACACCAAGCACAATTGTTTATTTCATAAAAGTGTTGTTTATACTTCTATAAACAACAGTTTTATAATTGAAATGTTTTTACTAATTTCAAGTAATGTTTTATTAGAATGTTGTTGTCTAATGTGGATTTTAAAAACTATTTTTTAAAATTACTTAATTGCCTAATGACAGATCAGACAATGATTTTATTTGCATTAAAACTACTAATTTAGACAATAGCTTCAATTTACAAAAAAATATCAACCAATATTCATCATTAAATACCAACCATTATTCGCTGTTACAATAGAAACAAATATTTCCATATCAAAGCAATAAGCATGAAGCCGAACTGCAGACAATATGTTAAAACATTAATAATTCCTGTAATCTACTGAATTTTTTCATCACTCCAATATTGCAACAACACCTTCAACTGTTCCAATGGAGTCACAGGTTGCCCGACTACTTTGGAATTTACAATTGTCTAGTTGTTTGTTTGCACACATAGAAGCTTTTACCACTTGAGGGTTCTTTCCAGACATGTCCAATAAAACTTGCATTATCGAACACGATTACACGAGTCCGGCTTTAATTGGACAATTAAATAAACCAAAGCTAGCTACTCACCAAAAAACTCTTTTCGCGGCAACAAAGATCTAGTCAAACTCGAGCAAAAAACACTGAAGCTGCACCCCATTTCCACACCTGAACCTATACCACATAAACCAAACATTCCACTCCTCAATCCAACAGCACAACCAAAAATTAAAGAGGGATCCAAAAATTAGTGGAAGTACAAAGAAAAACTATGCTTGTGATGGTGTTTAGGGAAAATAAAATCTACAAACACATAATATGTTTTAATGAACAAGTTGTGATTTTTGTTGGAAGGGCCATACATTTTAAAGTCAATGAACAAGCTGCCGAACAAGGTGCTAATCCAGTGTTTCCATCCTTCTATCCTCACTTCACTGTAAACCACGTCACATTTTTGGTTAGTCCGCATAGCAGGAAAGAAAGTGAGTCTGTCGGCCGACCTCATTTAAACAAGCCATCATCCATGGCTTCCACCTTCACATTTGATCAGATAGTAGACAAACTAGTCATCATCTTTCTTAACAAGAATCTACACAGAAATAGAACATGATTGAGAATTATTTAATGGATAATAACATCACATTACAAATAAACGGCTGTGAAAATAGTTATTTAATCAATAGATTCACTTGCACATTTGTATTTTTTTTACCGTGTCATATCGTGCTAATATGTATTTATGAATACACATATAAAAACATATACATGTATTCTTCTTCAACAGAGTTCACGTTTACACAAGCCGAAATCCCAAAAAGCACCTAAAATATTTAAAGAAAAAAATACATAAGAAACACCATAGTAGACATCTCTGCTTAACAACAAGCGCAAGCACACTTACAATAACACGAGGTGGGCTCGATGACCCCGACAATGCCCTCTTATTCTCCAAAATTGCCGCTCTCTTTTGTTCTCTTATCTACAATACACAACACGATAGTTCAAAGCATAACTGAAGCAAAAACGTCAACTTTGAATGCACAGATTCAATTCAACCCTGGCCTTAATATATAAACACGTAAAAAACATAAGAAAACCGAGGTACCATTTTGTTGAGTTGCAACCGTGTGGCCTTTGCTCCTTTAGCAATACCACCACCATCAGATTTCGACACCTTGAGTTTATCTGATAAGATTAAAATAAAAAAACCAAAAATTAAGAAAAATAAACCCAAAAAAAAAACTTCAAACTGAAACACAATTAATAAATTTATCCAATATGGGAGTTCAGATAAAAATGGAAAAATAACCTTGAGAAGAAACTTTATGAGCATTACGGGAAGATTTCGAAGCAAAACGAGTTTTATGGGCCTTATTCAACTGATGTCTAGACCCTCCCATATTGACAAAGTCGTTCTGAGTAATTTCGGCTTCCACCTTAATTCCATCCTCATTGTGTGTGTGTGGCAGAGGAGTAGAGAGAGAGTTGATCGATCGGCTGATGAAAGGTGAGAGTGAGATTGTGAGGCGGCCGATTAATTAGGGCAAGGGTTTTTATACCCAGCCCTCTTCTTTTAGAGTATTCCAATTAAGTCCCCATGTAATTAGTGCTTTTATACCCACCCAGCCTTATTCTTTAGAGTATACCATTACTAAATTGACTAGTACTAGTAATTAGTGCGTTTTACGGATTATTGTTTCTATTTTTTAAAAACTATTATCGACGATCTAACCATACGGATGTCAAGATATATCTAATTGAGTGATGTTCCCAAATTTTTAAAAAATAAAAAATTAATTTGGTTTGCGATCTTAGTAAACCACTACTAAATTGACTAGTACTAGTAACTAGTGCTTTTCACGGATTTTTGTTTTAATTAAATATGTATCGACGATTCAACCATACGGATGTCAAGATATATCTAATAGAGTGATGTTCCCAAATTTTCAAAAAATAATAAATTATTTTGTTTGAGATCTTAACAAACCACTAGTAAATTGACTAATACTAGTAACTAGTGCTTTTCAAGGATTATTGTTTCTATTTTCGTAAAAATATTTATCGACAATCAAACCGTACGAATGTCAACATATATCTAATTGAGTGATGTTCCCAAATTTCTAAAAAATAAAAAATTAATTTGGTTTCTTAGCAAACCACTATTAAATTGACTAGTACTAGTAACTAGTGCTTTTTAAGGATTATTGTTTCTATTTTCGTACAAAAATTTATCGACGATCCAACCGTACAGATGTCAACATATATATAATTGAGTGATTTTCCTAAATTTTCAAAAACTAAAAAATTAATTTGGTTTGATATCTTAACAAATCACTACTAAATTCACTAGGATTAGTAACTAGTGCTTTTCGCGGATTATTATTTCTATTTTTGTAAAAATATTTATCGACGATCCAACCATACGGATGTCAACATATATCTAATTGAGTGATGTTCCCAAATTTTCAAAAATAAAAAATTAATTTGGTTTGATATTTTAGCAAATCACTACTAAATTGACTAGTAGTAGTAACTAGTTCTTTTCATGGATTTTTTTTTATGTTTGTAAAATATTTATCGACAATCCAACCGTACGGATGTCAAGATATATCTAATTGAGTGATGTTCCCAATTTTTCAAAAAATAAAAAATTAATTTTATTTGATATCTTAGCAAACCACTACTAAATTGACTAGTACTAGCAACTAGTGCTTTTCACGGATTATTGTTTGTTTTTTCGTAAAAATATTTATCAACGATCCAACCGTACGGATGTCAACATATATCTAATTGAGTGATGTTCCCAGGTTTTCAAAAAATAAAAAATTAATTTGGTTTGAAATCTGAGCAAACCACTAGTAAATTGACTATTAGTGCCACTAACTAGTGCTTTTCACGGATTATTGTTTCTATTTTTATAAAAATATTTATCGACGATCCAACCGTACGGATATCAACATATATCTAATTGAGTGATGTTCCCAAATTTTCATAACAGTCTAGAAAATGTCGTTGAAACACCAGCAATGATGGTTAAAAACTGTCATCAATAGATTTAGTAGTAATTAGTGTTTTTCACCGATAATTATATTTTTTTTAAAATATTTATCGACAATCCAACTGTACGGATGTCAAGATATATTTAATTGAGTGATATTCCCTAATTTTCGAAAAATAAAAAATTAATTTGATTTGCGATCTTAGCAAAACTACTAAATTGACTAGTACTCGTAACTAGTGCTTTGTCCCGGATTATTGTTTCTATTTTTCAAAAATACTTCTCGATGATCCAACCGTACAGATGTCAAGATATATCTAATTGCGTGATTTTTCCAAATTTTCAAATAATAAAAAATTAATTTGGTTTGAGATCTTAGCAAACTACTACTAAATTGACTAGTACTAGTAACTAGTGCTTTTCACGGGTTATTATTTCTATTTTTCTTAAAATATTTATCGACGATCCAACCATACGAATGTCAAGATATATATAATTGTGTGATATTCCCTAATTTTCAAAAAATAAAAAATTAATTTGGTCTGAGATCTTAGCAAAACTACTAAATTGACTAGTACTCGTAACTAGTGCTTTGTCCCGGATTATTGTTTCTATTTTTCTAAAAACACTTCTCGATGATCCAACCGTACGGATGTCAAGATATATCTAATTGAGTGATGTTCCCTAATTTTCAAAAAATAAAAAATGAATTTGGTTTGAGATCTTAGCAAACCACTACTAAAGTAACTAGCTAATAACTAGTGCTTTTCACGGATTATTGTTTCTATTTTTGTAAAATATTTATCGACGATCCAACTGTACGGATGTCAATATATATCTAATTGATTTATGTTCCCAAATTTTCAAAAATAAAAAATTAATTTGGTTTGAGATCTTTGCAAACCACTACTAAATTGGCGAATGCTAGTAACTAGTATTTTTCACGGATTATTGTTTCTATTTTTGTAAAAATATTTATCGACGATCCAACCGTACAGATGTCAACATATATCTAACTGAGTGATGTTCCCAAATTTTCAAAAAATAAAAAATTAATTTGACTTGAGATCTTAGTAAACCTCTACTAAATTGACTAGCTAGTAACTAGTGCTTTTCACGGATTATTGTTTCTATTTTTGTAAAATATTTATCGACGATCCAACCGTACGGATGTCAACATATATCTAATTGAGTGATGTTCCCAAATTTTAAAAAAATAAAAAATTAATTTGGTTTGAGATCTTAGCAAACCACTACTAAATTGACTAGTAACTAGTGTTTTGTCCCGAATTATTGTTTCTATTTTTGTAAAAATACTTCTCTACGATCCAACCGTACGAATGTCAACATATATCTAATTGAGTGATGTTCCCAAATTTTTAAAAAATAAAAAGTTAATTTGGCTTGAGATATTAGCAAACCACTACTAAATTAACTAGCTAGTAACTAGTGCTTTTCACAGATTATTATTTCTATTTTTGTAAAATATTTATCGACGATCCAACCATACGGATGTCAACATATATCTAATTGAGTGATGTTCCCAAATTTTCAAAAAATAAAAAAATTAATTTGGTTTGAGATCTTAGCAAACCACTACTAAATTGACTAGTCACTAGTGAATTTCACGTTTTAAAATATTTATCGACGATCCAACCGTACAGATGTCAAGGTTTATCTAATTGAGTGATGTTCCCAAAATTTTCAAAAAAATAAAAAATTAATTTGGTTTGAGATTTTAGCAAACTACTACGTGCTTTAGATAACGGTTTTAATATTCCGTTGTTTGAAGCATGATTAAATATAAAATATTAAAAAAACACTTGTCTGAGTCACACAACGGTTTTATGACACGTTGTGTGAAATGTAATAAAACAAGCATAGTTAAAAATACTTGTCTTATTTCAACAACGGTTTAACGTGGCATTGTCTTAAGCTAATTCCCACAATATATTTTTAAAACGGTTGTCTAATCCCCCAAGTTTGCACAACACCCCCGACAAAAAGTCTTGTCTGATTGGTTTTTCTAGACAACGGTTTTTAAACCGTTGTAATATACTTGGATTCAGTGGCGGAAGCAGAACAGTTACTGAGGAGGTTACGGAGCTATAAAAATTATGGAGATCGAACAAATATATATATAGCTTCCCGTATTTTATATGGGAATTTGCCTCCGCCGGAGGGGTCCGTGGACCCCCTTGGACCCCCCCTCCCTCCGCCACTGCTTGGATTACACACTATTTTTTCGAAGATGAAAATAAACCGTTGTCTGTTAATTTCAGCCAATACTTTTTCGGCCGACTGTTGTCTGATTAGTGTTGTCTGATTGCGTTTTTCGTGTAGCGAATAGAAAAAATGAGTATAACCAACTTCCGAGTTATGGAACACCTCGCTCATGGAGCGCTCCTTCTCAAGTTCCACGGTCGTGTTTCGGCGATCTACCCGAAAATCTTCTTTCATCTTCACAAGTTCATCATATTAATTATTTCTTATTAGCAGCTTGTGCGGTGGAGAGCTCATGTTTCAAAATTTGATACTCTGGCCCTCTGAGATTGGAGGTTTAATGAAGATCATGCACAAGAAAAATATCAACATGATGGAAAGGTATATAAGAACGAGAATGATATAATAGTGCGAATTCGGATTATGGGAACATATCCTCATGTTCTCCAAGAATCTACAAGGAACTGGTTCTCCTTATCCTTGAAGCACTCCAGATCTTACGAACTCAACAAGGCCTCACAGGATTAAGAGCATATATACTTAGATATTCTTTATCCCAGTAAGATTTGGATCCACTCCCATCACGGTTCACCCCCAAAGGAAACCACACACTACTAAAAAAGATATGTATTTGTAATATCCGACTGTAACTTTTCATTTTTACCTGTCATTGTATTATTCGGATAATCTGATTATCATGAATCGTTGCATTTAGTATTATGTTGAGGTATTATAGATTTGAATTTCATATCGTTGTTATTTCATTTCATATGTGATGATTCGATGTTAATTAGAGAGTTGCATTTTCGAATTTTTCTGTTGATGTAGCGTACGCTACATAGTACGATTAACGTACGCTAATCCTGTGCCTTAGCGTGCGTAATGTTTCCTCTGTTGCGTACGCTAAGAGGGAATCTGGCATCAGTTGACTTCAGCACGTGAACTCCTTAGCCGTTGGCATGCATGTGAGTAAGGTCTAAGCTGTCATGTCGGCCAGAGTCAACTTTTATTAGCGTGCGTAACCCATTTTTCATTAGCGTGCGCTAACGACCTGCGAATTCAAGACAGTAGCCACTGTAAGCCGCTTACGTACGTAATATCGACCGGTTAGCGTACGTAAGTGTATTAGCATACGCTAAACTGTTCCGATAGCGTGCGCTAAGTATGTACAGTCTATTTATAGGACCAGCCTGTTTTTCATTTCTTCACAACTCTAAGCCGATTCTCTCTCCATATATCGTCCCTCTGCACTCCCAAACCGATATCAACCTCCCCCAACTTGCTTCTAAGCCTTAAATCTTGGAGTGGAGCTCATTTCCTTGGAGATTAGGAGGTGTTCTTGAGCTTGGAGTATATTTTCTCATAGCATTGAAGTTGTTCTTCATTTCTGGAGGTAGGTGTACCTTCCTCTCTGCATTATTTTCATATGTTGATGTTAATAACGAATTATACTTCACCTAGAGTAGATTAATCCAGTAAAACATAGTTTTAATCCAACCTTTTTAACACTTTTGATGAATATGATAAATAAGGGTTTGAGATGGATGCGTTCTTGATGATATAATGATTCTAACCACGTTGTAACTATCATGCTCATCTTGTTGGACGAATTTAGCTCAGTAAAATACCTTTGAATCGGTTAACTTCACCATATTTGGATTTAACTAATAGAGTTGTTATCATAAAGTGATTAAACACCATTATAAGTTTTCACTTACCTTGGGAAGAACTTGGCCATGTTAGTAGTAGAAGGATGTATTCTTACGCAGATTTCTTAAGAATCATATTCTCCTTATGTTTAGTTCAGCAAGATTTTGAATGGTTAAGGATAGTTGTGAAACCAACACAACAACTTTTCATTAATCTAATGTGTTGGGAACTTAGTTTGTTTTGATCATCATACTAGATAGATGGTGAATTCATCATGATGTTAATGAATCTTCCAGCCTTGTAAACAAAGATTTTGATAACCCTCATGGATATGGTGTAATCTCAGAACTAATAAACTTGTTGTAAGCTTAATAGTCAATTTAGATGAGAGGAGAATGATCATAAATGTGCAGATTTTGTTCTTTCAACATTTTAATGTTTTGGAAAGTTTAATCATTATAAGATGATCTTAACATCATAATTGGTTATTCAACATACCCTTGATAGAACTCTTGTTTATGATGAACCATGCGAACATTCGGTAAGTATTGTAAACCGATTTTTATGGTTGTAATGATGTTAAAAGAACTCCTGACATAAGGCTTCGATAATTGGAGATAGCAAACTATTCTAAAGTATTGTAGGATGACGTCTTATTAATCCTATATTGATAATTATACGAATATGTTATTGAGTAAAATGTATTTCGTTTAAGGTTGATTGTTCGAGTAAACAATATTAGTCGAGGACCGTTCGTTCGTTCCGACAAGAAGAGGACTATTCTCGTCTCCATATTGAGGCAAGTTATCTTGCTTGGTTATAATGATGATTAGATTCTTGTGATGGTTATATATTTCATGTGTATGATCCGTTTCATCATGGGTGTTGCATTCCCATACACGTCACTTTGAATCGTTGATCTCGTTGATCTTTATTTTCACTGCGGTGAGTTTCCTTGATCCTTAATCGGATATGTATTTCGTTGAACTTCGTTGTCATGTTGTATCGTAACATTTCCGGAATCATATCTGCGTGCCGATTGGATATTGTGTAGGATTTTTACCCGGGCACTTGTATAGTCATACGTGGATGTTTCCGTATTGGACTGTGCACACGAGACATAGTTCGTGAGGCTAATTAGGTACATTGTCACACGTATATTCTGGATTCCGTATACGGGGTGGACATGTACACGGACACATTTCCTGATCGGGCGTACTGTGATGTCCATCTTGAGCTATATTGTTAATCGTTCATAGTCCATGTATGATTGGATGTGTTCGATGGTTTGTGACTGATTGTTTCATACGCCCAAGGGGTATGATTAATAGTCGGAATGATTTTCTTGAGATCTATATATATGTGAATTGTATAATGTCGGAAGAATTGATTCTCATGTATATCTGACCCTGTATTATGGGCGAAATACTTGTATTGTATTTTAGGTCGAGGCAAAGGCAAGGCACGGGAAGAGCATGTTGACGGCGAAGGGTTCGAAGGATACTAGTTCGGGGGGCCCACATATTTTGTTGTCCGGTTATGTTAAACCGTGTTATGTTGTTTTATTTCCTGCTTCATTTAGATTGCTATCTAGTTGTATTGACATTTGAAGTATTTTCCATCTCCATATGGTTTATACTTGTTTTTTCGGATCCTGTGTATTATAAGGCCGTTGGCCATATTTTTGATAAACTCCTAATCGGAGTAATGACTATTCATTGTGGTTCGGTATCACAAATAATATTTATTTAATCTGTTTTGGATATCGCCTGGTGGGTCCCAGTGTGGGGTCCACGGCACTGTAATAGTCGCCTTTTGGGGTGGTACAGAAGATGGTATCAGAGATTTGTTTCCTTTTTATGAGTCATTGAGAAATGAACTAGTATCAAGAGACCTTCGTGTCACGTGTGACCTGTGCAAGTGCCTGACCCTACGAGCCAAATACGGTATGTACTTTATGAGCCATGATTTAATTACTGGCATGATATTGATATCAGTATGGGTCTCCTTGTTGATCATGTTATTTCGAGGAATTGTGACAGGATTTATCTGATTGATGATCCGAGGTAAATGCTGAATTGATTATATAATTGAAATTGTTCGACTTGACACCGATATAATATTCGGTGCGACATTCGTGGTATCGATAACCGTTTTCCTTGAATATGTGATTCCTTGTTGCTATTAACTTAGCATGAATTTTAGTATCTTGAACTGTACTTATGGTTATCACTATGATTGATTCTTTCAGTATGGAAAGAAACCTGAGAGGTCGTGGCAGAGGGGGACGAGGCCGCGGAAGGGGACAAATCCCGATACCTCGAGCCAACAGACGCGCGAATGCGGATCAGAGTTCCGCAGACAGTGGTTCACCTTCTAGGGAACAATCGCACCACAGTGGGCGCGGGGATGCGCGTGTCGATCCTTACGTCGTAATGCAGGGCATGATGACACAGATGGGTCAACTAATGGAAGCTATGCAGGGAGGGACGCCATCGGCCAACGGGGCTCATCCTCCTCTGTGATTGGCGGACCCGTGAGTCGGATTATCGGCGACATCTCGCCGACCACCGACTTTTGAAGGCTCCTCTGAGCCTGCTGACATTGTGCATTGGATCGAGCATTTTGAGAAACTTTTCCAGATGGTGGACTGCCCGGAAGAGAATCGCGTTTCGGTAGCCGCGTATTATCTTAGCAAAGGCGCTCATACCTGGTGGCTTTCAGTAAGGCCAGCTGATGGTGTTTACACTTGGGAGGAATTTAAAAACCTCATGCTAGACCGTTACTATCCAGGGCCACTTCGTGAGGCCAAACTGTCGGAACTATTGAACCCCGACCCGTCTGAAGATGATGATGTATTATCTATTGCTGAGAAATTCCAGGCACTCCTTCCTTTCGCCACGACAATTATCCGAACAGAGGCCGATAAGATCAAATACTTTCTCAAGAGGCTTAAACCCCGAATGAGAATGCAGTTGTTGAATCACCACTGTACTACCTTACCAGAGTTCATCGAGAAAGCTCTGGAGTACGAACTCACCGCGAAGGATATTTCCAAGAAATGCCACAAATTAACAACAAAAGGTCCAGAACTGTAACCAGATCCGAGAGTAACCGGGGGACATTCAGGAAGCCCCAGTCATAGCCAAACCCTTCTGATCGACCACCCATGGCGTCGAAGCCAGCTGGATCGCACTCTCGAGCGGTCCCCTCATCTGTTGTGTGCTATAACTACGGAGACCGGGGGCATTTCAGCTCCAAATGCCCGAAGCCTGCCGTCACATGCCATACTTGTGGCAAGATTGGTCACCGTGCTCGTTTTTGCAGGGGTGGGCCCGGACACAACCAAGATGGCGTCTCATGCCCTGGGCAGTCCTCCGTCTGTAACCGGACGCCTCCGTCCGCTTCCTATCAGACCACCGGGGCGAATAGGGGAATGGGCCGTGGGAATCAAAGTGGTACACCTAGTGCCGGAACTGCGAAACCCAGGATTTACGAGATGAAGAAAGCTGACGATCCTGAGGCCAGCATGATATCAGGTATACTCGAGATCCACTCCCAGCCTGTGTGTGTTCTTTTTTATACCGGTGCTTCACACTCCTTTATATCTTCTTCTTATTTAAGTCGTTTGCCTCTAGACCATGTTATCAATTGTGAGCCCTACGTGATTGGTCTACCTGATGGTATAAGAATTATTGGAAATCGTGAAGTCCAGGACTGTCCGATTCATTTGAACGACTGTGAGTGGTTGTCAAATCTGATTGTAGTCGATTTACCTAAGGATGATATAATCTTGGGTATCGATTGGATGGATCGTCATGATGCAATACTCAGTGTCCGCAAGCGAATGGTAACCGTCACTTACGATGATGGTTTTGAGTGTATTTTTCGAGGTGATAATCCCAGTCGTTCTGGGAGAGTCATCAGCGCTATGAAAGCAGTGAAACTGCTTAATCAAGGGTGTATTGGTTATTGGTGTTACATGACCAAAACAGCAGATCGACCAGTTGAATTGGCCGACATTCTGGTAGTCCGAGACTACCCAGATGTATTTCCCGACGAGTTGCCAGGCTTACCTCCTCATCGTGACGTGGAGTTTATTATTGAGTTAGAACCAGGTATGTCCCCGCTCTCAAAAGCACCGTACCGTATGGCTCCGACTGAGATGCAAGAATTAAAGAACCAGCTTGAGGAGTTGACTAACAAGGGCTATATTCGACCTAGTGCGTACCCTTGGGAGCACCAGTGTTATTTGTACGGAAGAAAGATGGATCTCTGCGCTTATGTATTGATTACCGTGAGCTGAACAGGGTAACCATCAAGAACAAGTATCCCTTGCCTCGTATTGATGATTTATTGGACCAACTTCAGGGAGCTGCCGTGTTTTCTAAGATCGACTTGAGATCTGGTTATCATCAGTTGAGGATTCGAGAGTCTGACATTTCAAGACAAAGATTCGTACTCGCTATGGGCATTATGAGTTTGTGGTGATGCCATTTGGACTGACTAATGCACCGGCGGTATTCATGGAGTTGATGAATCGAGTTTTTATTAACTATCTGGATCGCTTTGTAGTCGTTTTTATTGACGACATTCTCATTTACTCTCGTGACCACGAAGAGCACGAACGTCACCTCCACCAAGTTCTCGATACATTAAGGCGGGAACAACTTTATGGGAAATTTTCTAAGTGTGAATTCTGGATGCCTGAGGTTGTCTTTCTCGGGCATGTGATATCAGCCGAAGGGGTTAGAGTGGACCCACAAAAGACGGAAGCCATTCGAGATTGGCTACCACCAAAGAACGTGAAGGAAGTTCGTAGTTTCCTCGGCCTAGCGGGTTACTACCGACGGTTCGTAGAAGGATTTTCTAAAATTGCGTAACCGATGACTAACTTACTGCGAAAGGACAAGAAGTATTTGTGGTCAGAAACATGTCAGTAAAGTTTTGATGAGCTCAAGAGTCGATTGATTTCGGCACCTGTTTTGGTCTTACCAAAAGGAACGGAAGGATTTGTGGTGTATAGTGACGCGTCGAGACAGGGTCTGGGATGTGTCTAATGCAGGAAGGGAAAGTGATTACCTATGCATCGAGACAATTGCGACCCTATGAAGTTAACTATCCGACCCATGACTTGGAGTTAGCAGCCGTGGTGTTTGCTTTGAAAATCTGGCATCACTATCTTTATGGAGTTACCTGCCAGATCTTTACAGACCACAAGAGCCTAAAGTACATTTTACTCAGAAGGAGTTAAACATGAGACAGAGAAGGTGGCTAGAATTAATCAAGGACTATGATATCGAGATCCTTTATCATCCGGGTAAAGCAAATGTGGTCGCCGATGCTTTGAGCCATAAAAAAGCAGGTGAGCAGGCCGAGCCGTTTGACAGCACAGAGAGAGTTGCAGTTGGACCTTATGAGGTCAGAAATTGAAGTTTGGTTACAGCATGTTCAGGGACAACTTTGCACCCTTGAGATTTCTTCATCTCTTGATGATATGATCAAATCGAAGCAAATTAGGGACCCATTCTTATCTCGAGTTTGGGATGAAGTAACCCAAGGGAAAGCCCCTGGATTCGTGATCCACGAGGATGGATTGATACGTTTTAGAAATTGAGTTTGTGTACCCGCTGACGAAGAGTTGAGAAACTCTATCATGAGAGAAGCCCATGCTACCCCGTACTCTATTCACCTGGGATCTAGCAAGATGTATAAGGATTTGAAGCAGAATTATTGGTGGGGGAATATGAAACGTGAGGTTGCCGAATTTGTTTCGAGATGTTTAACCTGTCAGCAGGTTAAGATTGAGCACCAGCGACCCGCAGGAATGCTGAAACTGCTCCCGATTCCCGAGTGGAAATGGGAGGACATATCCATGGATTTTATTACTAGCTTGCCAATGAGTCGTCGAGGAATGAATACGATTTGGGTGATTGTGGACCGTCTGACCAAATCAGCCCACTTCTTGGAGATTAAGGACACGTGGGGTCCCGAGAGATTGGCCCAGTTGTTTATTAAGGAAATTGTGAGATTACACGGTACCCCCAAGAGTATTGTATCAGACCGTGACGGGCGATTCGTGTCGCACTTCTGGAAGGCAGTTCATCGTGCGATGGGCACGCAGTTAAACTTCAGTACGGCTTTTCATCCACAGACCGATGGTCAGTTTGAGAGAACCATCCAGACTCTAGAGTATATGTTGAGAGCATGTGCTCTTGATTGGAAGGACGATTGGGAAGCCCAGCTGCCTTTGGTGGAATTCACTTATAATAATAGTTGGCACGCTTCGATTCAGATGGCACCGTATGAGGCATTGTATGGCCGTCGCTGTAGGTCCCCTTTGTGTTGGGACGAACTGTCAGAATCTCTGGGTATGGAACCCGATATGTTATTAGCAGCTCGGGAGAAGATCACTTTGATTAGGAGTCGGTTGTTAACGGCTCAAAGTCGACAGAAGTCTTATGCTGACCACCGTCGACGAACACTTGAGTTCGAGGTTGGTGACCATGTGTTAATGAAAGTGTATCCTACCCGAGGTGTTTTTCATTTTGGGAAGAGGGGCAAGCTGAGCCCGAGGTACATTGGGCCATTTGAGGTTTTGGAGCGTGTAGGTGATCTGGCCTATCGACTAGCTTTACCGCCGACTTTGAATAAGATTCACGTGTTTCATGTCTCCCAGTTGAGAAATTATGTTGCTAATCCGAGCCATGTACTTCAGTTCGAAGAGATTGAATTAGCAGAGGATCATTCGTACGAGGAGCGCCCTGTGCGGATACTCGAGAGGAGGATCAAGCAGTTGCGGAACAAGACGATTCCCCTACTGAAGGTTCAGTGGTCATGACACGGAGTCGAGGAGGCTACGTGGGAGACCGAGGATAGTATGCGAGCGAGATACCCCGAGTTATTTACCCCTTAGTTTCGAGGACGAAACTCTTTTTAAGGGGGGGAGTATGTAATATCCGACTGTAACTTTTCATTTTTACCTGTCATTGTATTATTCGGATAATCTGATTATCATGAATCATTGCATTTAGTATTATGTTGAGGTATTATAGATTTGAATTTCATATCGTTGTTATTTCATTTCATATGTGATGATTCGATGTTAATTAGAGAGTTGCATTTTCGAATTTTTCTGTTGATGTAGCGTACGCTACATAGTACGATTAACGTACGCTAATCCTGTGCCTTAGCGTGCATAATGTTTCCTCTGTTGCGTACGCTAAGAGGGAATCTGGCATCAGTTGACTTGAGCACGTGAACTCCTTAGCCGTTGGCATGCATGTGAGTAAACTCTGAGCTGTCATGTCGGCCAGAGTCAACTTTTATTAGCGTGCGTAACCCATTTTTCATTAGCGTGCGCTAACGACCTGCGAATTCAAGACAGTAGCCACTGTAAGCCGCTTACGTAAGTAATATCGACCGGTTAGCGTACGTAAGTGTATTAGCGTACGCTAAACTGTTCCGATAGCGTGCGCTAAGTATATACAGTCTATTTATAGGACCAGCCTGTTTTTCATTTCTTCACAACTCTAAACCGATTCTCTCTCCATATATCGTCCCTCTGCACTCCCAAACCGATATCAACCTCCCCCAACTTGCTTCTAAGTCTTAAATCTTGGAGTGGAGCTCATTTCCTTGGAGATTAGGAGGTGTTCTTGAGCTTGGAGTATATTTTCTCATAGCATTGAAGTTGTTCTTCATTTCTGGAGTTAGGTGTACCTTCCTCTCTGCATTATTTTCATATGTTGATGTTAATAACGAATTATACTTCACCTAGAGTAGATTAATCCAGTAAAACATAGTTTTAATCCAACCTTTTTAACACTTTTGATGAATATGATAAATAAGGGTTTGAGATGGATGTGTTCTTGATGATATAATGATTCTAACCACTATCATGCTCATCTTGTTGGACGAATTTAGCTCAGTAAAATACCTTTGAATCGGTTAACTTCACCATATTTGAATTTAACTAATAGAGTTGTTATCATAAAGTGATTAAACACCATTATAAGTTTTCACTTACCTTGGGAAGAACTTGGCCATGTTAGTAGTAGAAGGATGTCTTCTTACTCAGATTTCTTAAGAATCATATTCTCCTTATGTTTAGCGCAGCAAGATTTTGAATGGTTAAGGATAGTTGTGAAACCAACACAACAACTTTTCATTAATCTAATGTGTTGGGAACTTAGTTTGTTTTGATCATCATACTAGATAGATGGTGAATTCATCATGATGTTAATGAATCTTCCAGCCTTGTAAACAAAGATTTTGATAACCCTCATGGATATGGTGTAATCTCAGAACTAATAAACTTGTTGTAAGCTTAATAGTCAATTTAGATGAGAGGAGAATGATCATAAATGTGCAGATTTTGTTCTTTCAACATTTTAATGTTTTGGAAAGTTTAATCATTATAAGATGATCTTAACATCATAATTGGTTATTCAACATACCCTTGATAGAACTCTTGTTTATGATGAACCATGCGAACATTCGGTAAGTATTGTAAACCAATTTTTATGGTTGTAATGATGTTAAAAGAACTCCTGACATAAGGCTTCGATAATTGGAGATAGCAAACTATTCTAAAGGATTGTAGGATGACGTCTTATTAATCCTATATTGATAATTATACGAATATGTTATTGAGTAAAATGTATTTCGTTTAAGGTTGATTGTTTGAGTAAACAATATTAGTCGAGGACCGTTCGTTCGTTCCGACAAGAAGAGGACTATTCTCGTCTCCGTATTGAGGCAAGTTATCTTGCTTGGTTATAATGATGATTAGATTCTTGTGATGGTTATATATTTCATGTGTATGAAATGTTTACGAAATGCTTGTCGTGATTTGACATTGTCCTTGATGTTGTTCCGTTTCATCATGGGTGTTGCATTCCCAAACACGTCACTTTGAATCGTTGATCTCGTTGATCTTTATTTTCACTGCGGTGAGTTTCCTTGATCTTTAATCGGATATGTATTTCGTTGAAATTCGTTGTCATGTTGTATCGTGACATTTCCGAAATCATATCTGCGTGCCGATGGGATATTGTGTAGGATTTTTAGCCGGACACTTGTATAGTCATACGTGGATGTTTCCGTATTGGACTGTGCACACGAGACGTAGTTCGTGAGGCTAATTAGGTACATTGTCACACGTATATTCTGGATTCCGTATACGGGTGGACATGTACACGGACACATTTCCGGATCGGGCGTACTGTGATGTCCATCTTGAGCTATATTGTTAATCGTTCATAGTCCATGTATGATTGGATGTGTTCGATGATTTGTGACTGATTGTTTCATACGCCCAAGGGGTATGATTAATAGTCGGAATGATTTTCTTGAGATCTATATATATGTGAATTGTATAATGTCGGAAGAATTGATTATCATGTATATCTGACCCTGTGTTATGGGCGAAATACTTGTATTGTATTTTAGGTCGAGGCAAAGGCAAGGCACGGGAAGAGCATGTTGACGGCGAAGGGTTCGAAGGATACTAGTTCGGGGCCCCCACATCTTTTGTTGTCCGGTTATGTTAAACCGTGTTATGTTGTTTTATTTCCTGCTTCATTTAGATTGCTATCTGGTTGTATTGACATTTGAAGTATTTTCCATCTCCATATGGTTTATACTTGTTTTTTCGGATTCTGTGTATTATAAGGCCGTTGGCCATATTTTTGATAAACTCCTAATCGGAGTAATGACTATTCATTGTGGTTCGGTATCACAAATAATATTTATTTAATCTGTTTTGGATATCGCCTGGTGGGTCCCAGTGTGGGGTCCATGGCACTGTAATAGCCGCCTTTTGGGGTGTTACAGTATTAGCTTCACGCATGCAAAAATGAAGTCAATACAGTTGACTGTGATGAGCCTTTCTTCTTTAGCTTCACATATGTGAAGCCAATGTGTGAAGCTAAAGAAGGTGAAGCTAAATAAATTTTAGCTTCAATATTTGACCGTGTGAAGCTAAAGAAATGAACTTTACCGTCATTAATGTGAACCTAAAGAAAATACTGAACAAATAACCTAATTACTTTAGCTTCACATGGGTGAAGCTAAAGCGAACGAGAAGAATATTATTTTTTAAGCTTTGGCGTCACATATAAATCGCCAAAGATTGTCCGCAATTTTAAATAATATATCTTTGGCATCACATATGTGTCGCCAAAGATTGTTGAGCAATTTTAAATAATATATCTTTAGCGTCACATATGTGTCGCCAAAGATTGTCCAGCAAATTTAAATAATATATCTTTGGCGTCACATATGTGTCGCCAAAGATTGTTGAGAAATTTTAAATAATATATCTTTAGCGTCACATGTGTCGCCAAAGATTGTCAAGTATATATCCTTGGCGTCACATACGTGACGCTAAAGTTCTTCGTTTAGAATAAAAAAAAATAAAATTAGTCAGAAAGAATTTTTGGCTAATTTCAGGTGCGTGTATATATATATATATATATATATATATATATATAATCACAAATATATTTTAAATATAATTTTTTGTTGTAATTAGAAAATATATGTCAAAACTACACTACAAGTTATTATTAAAAAATAACTATATTATAATAAAAAGATATTTATTTAATTAGAAAATAAATATCATAATTTTTGTAAAATTGATTTTAGAAAGAGATAAATCACATTATGTTATGTTCCAACAATATTAATATTATAATTAACTTATATTTAAATAAATAAAAATCCTGCAAAACAAAAATAATATTAATAAGTTAGTATAAACAAAAAATAATATAATTAAAATTATTAACAAAATTAAAATAATTTACAAATTACCTTGAAGATTGAGAGATGAAAGTTGAAGAAATGAGATAAAATGTGGATTAGAATTTTGGAATGAATAAAGGTTTCTAGTGAGTTGTATTTATAATATTCTGAAACTCAATAGCTTCACATATGTGAAGCCAAAGTATTTCGGTAAATTCGAAATTACCCCGCATCCATGCCAAAATTTTCAAACTTCCCCCAAAAATTTTGAAAATTTTCGCATTGGCATCACATATGTGACGCCTTTAGGCTAATGATTTTGTCCTGCACATTTGCTTCACATATGTGGAGCTAAAACTTGCCAACTATCATATCCGCGTGCGCCACCTACTGCCTCCGCAATTATTCTAAACTTATTATTTGGCTTCACATATGTGAGGTCAATATTTGATAAGTATTTTATAAAACTCATACATCATTTGACAGAGAAACTATCACGCATGAAATTACACAGAAGCTCATACATCATTTTTTTCTCTGAATTTATTTTTTCGAAATATATATTCAATGATATATTGAAGATTTTGAAGCAATATTCGCTGATATTATAAGGTATGTAGAAACAATTAAAATTTAATTTGCATATTAATTTTGTATGCAAATATGATTATACTTATTTTTCTTGTTGTTAACACGAAATAGAACTATCTTTTTAGTTGACAATTTAGTTGTAGTTTTATATTAAATTAAAATTTAGTTTGATGAAATTTAGTTGATTCTATATTCATAATTAAAAATAAAATATTATATTTTCATAAAGTACGGATATGAATTTTCTATTCAATTTTAAGTTAGTTGATTATACTTATTTCCTTGTTGATTATAAATGTTATATTAGAAAATATAATTTATGTTTTAGTTGACAATATATTATTTTGGAATGCAATGAAACTATTTTTATATTTTGTAGTTCTTTCTTTTGTAGTTCTTGTTGATATTACATCATTTTTTTTTTTGAATTTATTTTTCTGAAATATATATTCAAGGATATATTGAGCATTTTGAAGCAATATTCGTTGATATTATAAAGTATGTAGAAGTTGAAATTTAATTTGCATATTAATTTTGTATGCAAATATGATTATACTTATTTTTCCTGTTGTTAATACGAAATAAAATTATCTTTTTAGTTGATAATTTAGTTATAGTTTTATATTAAATTAAAATTTAGTTTGATGAATGTTAGTAGGTATTATATTCATAATTCAAAATAAACTATTATATTTTCATAAGGTACGGATACGAATTTTCTATTCAATTTTAAGTTAGTTTATTATACTTATTTTCTTGTTGATTATAAATGTTATATTAAATCCGAAATTATTATTTATGTTTTAGTTGATAATATATTATTTTGGAATGCAATGAAAATATTTTTATATTTTGTAGTTCTTTATTTTGTATGCAGTGATAAAAAATATCAACTTTTAGAGACTGGATGTACAAAAAATGTCGTGGTCCCGACGGTATGATTACTAGAGAATTTATTGATGGTGTTAATATATTTCTGGATTTTGGATCCGCTCGTGTAGTAGTTGGTAGTAAGATATTATATCCGTGAAAAAAATGTAAGAATTGGCGTGAACTTGATCGCAATACAATCATGCAACATTTATATCACTGCAGATTTGGACCGGATTATCGTGTTTAGGTATGCCGTGGTTAAGATTATCAAAATTGCGGGACCAATGATTACAATATAGGAGGATCATCTTCTACACCTGTAGAAAATTATTTACATCATAAAGAGATATGGTCATGGATAGTTTTCCTCAATTTTGCAATTACACTAATAATGAGCCGGCAGAGCCAAATCGTGAAGCAAAATTATTTTATGATCTGTTAGAGTATGCTGATCGGACTTTGTATGACGAGTTGCATATTAAGTCGCTGTTGCAGTGGGTTACGAAGGTAATGAATTTCAGGATGACGTATAATGCATCACAAAAAGCAATGTATTATTTCATCAAAAGCAACAAAGGCATGGCACCAGAGCAATATCAGAGCCAAATCCCCGATAATTATTCTGAAGTAAAAAATATCATGTCGAAACTTGGTCTCCAAGTGATCAAGTATGATGTTTGTAGCAACAATTGTTTTATGTACTATGGGGAAGGTGAGAGTTTGAAATTTTGTCTTAATTGTGCAGCGCCACGGTATGAGAAAGGTAAATTGAGTGCACAAAAGAAATTGTGGTACTTTCCAATCACTGATAGGTTGAAGCGGTTGTATATATCGCGCAAAACTGCTGAACACATGACATGGCACACAAAGTGCCATGATAAGTCAGAAAGAGTAATTCATCCTGCCAGCGCTGAAGCTTGACGTAACTTTGATCGTATGCATCCTTCGTTCGCTGCAAATCCTCGAAATGTCAGGCTTGGTCTTTGTACTGATGGTTTTTGTAACACCCCCAGAGTCATCCGGGAATATTACAGTGCCGTGGGCCCCAAAACGGAACCCACAAGGCTGAAGGAAATTTTCGCATACATTTACAAACGCCCAAGAGGCTAACAACGGTATTATCTTTAAAAATATCCAAAGACTATATAAAATCCGTTTATCAAAACTGTCGTAAAATCTCATTTGAAACCACAAGGCCCGAAATGTCAAAACTCAACAGTTTAAAAATATATGTTAAGCTATCGCTTACATGTACTGACAGAATAGTTTAGTAAACGATTGTCAAAGTAACCTAAGTTACCAGATACCAAAAGGCCATTTAAAAATACTCACGCAGCGGGAAAGACAACACTTAAAAATACTCTAGCAGCGGAATACAACAACTGATCAGGAAACTCAATTCACAAATATATGCCCTAGCCAGTATCCTTCGGGAAGCTCATCTCTCCACGACCGCTACAAGCTCGATATCCAAAATCCTAAAAAGAAAGCCCACGACGGGGTCAGCCATAATACTCAATAATGATAACCGTCACATCACATTAATAATTACATACCAATGAGAATACAAAATAAGAGTACGACCAATGTAATCTTATCGCCGTAACTTTACCAAAGTTCACATCTCACACAGTACCCAAGGTTCTCAAAACATCATTATAACTCACTGTTACGAAATCTACTAACTCTGTCCAACCCAGATCCGTCGGGTAACATCATCACATCTCGACACGATAATCGATTATTCATCAGAAGACAATTACCAAAGGAAATACGGTACATACCTCAAGATACGCAATGCCGCGACAAATCATGTTAGTCTAATCCGAGATCAGATCAATACAACATACGGACATGGTCCTAACACAAGACCTACAAATGCATACTCGTATGACAACGTCAATATGCTCACAAAAATAACAACAATGTATACTTATGGCAAGCCCATAATATACATATGCACAACAACAACAACACATGGTATTCCGATGATCCAGCGTTCACTGCCTAGATCCCACGATGATCCCGTCAGACCAACACGTGGTGGAAAAACCTGTCCGATGATCCAGCGCACGCTAGCATAGATCCCACGATAATCCCGTCGGACCAACCATGGTGGACATAAGACAACAATGCACAACTGCACAAAACAACAGTACACAATGCACGACAACAACAATGCACAAATGCATGACAACATGATCGACACAAAAATGACAAAAATGATTAAAGTACTTGCCCCGAGTCCTTCGAAAGCAATCTCGATGTCTAAATCATCACCAATCATTATCCTAAATATTCGACGATCCGAAATGTCACGGATGGCAGATAATTCACGTCTTCGTATATACCACAATGTATCTCGATACTCGAGTATACAAATATAAATCATATACATTATGATTTAATTCCCAAAACCCGAATACAACTTATACTCCCAAATATCTTGTGATCACGATTATAAACATTTCTATGCGAATTATAAACGAATGAAATGGAAACCATTCATTAAATATTATAAACTGTGCAAGTAATAACTTGCCTCGATACCGATGAAGCCGTTACCAATTCCTTGCCGCCACCTACAAGCTTCTCGGCCCCGATCAATGCAATTCACGAACATTCTCGAACACGACCGCAAGGCAAGGTTCTAATCACCGATCAATAATCTCAACCTAATGAAGTAATCAATTAACACATATTCGATAATAATCAATTTCCGATATAACCAATCAATCAAACTCAACGGCTCAACAATATCTCTATCAAACACAAAACCAAATAATCCAACTCAACAAATACGAACTCATATCTACAAAACAATCCGCAACTCGATGATCATAATCAATCAATACAACCGATCAATAAACCCACCGATTCCAAAAATTATCCCGATTAGACACAAGTCCGAACAATCCAACTCAAATAATACGAATTCACAATCACAATACGATTACTGATACAAATGTAAAGGAAACTATATTCGATGATCAATCACAATCTTTCCGGATTCCAAATTGTTATCATGATTCATATTTCGTCAAGAACATACGAATTCTACCACTACAATCAATATAGCATTGGTCTAAATCATCAATTCCATGATTATACTTAAAAATCATCATATATCTTATCAAATTTCCCTCTTTGATGTGATATATGTACCAAGAACATCAAGAACGCCATGATTCCATAATCATGATTATAACGAATGATGTAATCGAAGACATATATCATTGTATCTTTCCAATATACAATTCACATAACCTCAAGAATCTTAACAACGATACCATAATCATCTTCATACGAAGTATTCATCAACAATAACATCAAAATCCGAATTCAAGGTGTAGAGTTCATCAACATACCTCAAGAACATGAATAACACAATCAAACTCTTCAAGAATCATGGATATCTTCATATCCAAGCCTTTAGTCCATGCTTTCAAGCTTATAATCAAGTTGGAAGAGGTTTATTCTCACTAACACACTCAGAGGGATGAAGTTTGGAGGAAGAAATGTTTTTTCCCTCGTGAAGAAATGAAAGAACGAACCTTATTTTATAAACTGCATCGCTCATTACGTACGTTATCACTAAACATTAACGTACATAATGCTCTTTAGCATACACTACATGCCCAACATAGCGTACGTAACATAATTACAGAACTCACTGACCTGTTTCTGTTGGGAATAGTGCTCTAGGACATTCGATGTGCCTAGATTTGTAATTGTCACATTTAATAAAGTTATTTGATATCATTTATTTCTCGTTGATTATTATAATGTGTGCATGTTTTAATATTATAATAATCGAATAATAGTTATTCGCGAATAATAAGATTATTCAAATGTCCCTGGTAAAATCGCGTTGAGTAGAGACTCAAGTGATTAATATACTAGTATAAGTTTGATTGATAATCATCGGATGATTATGCGTATGTTACAGATCAATCTTATGGGTATTGGTTGGAGAACTAATAGTGGACCGACCCGCATTGAGATCACTGCATGGAAATGTCATAAGTGAATTTCAATACAGTATGTCAATAAATCCTTGAACCTGAGATTATCATAGAGTCCAACATGATAACTGCTATGCCTTGACGTAATCCAACGTCATCTGAAACATGGTGATCATAAAGGTTAGCGATCGGGATTAGTGGGAGTCATATAGAGGGCAATGAATAATCAAGATGGGGATTTATCCCTCTCTTAAGTGAGAGAGATATATGCTGGGCCCCTCGATAAGTAGGACTGAAGGAAATGCATGGCCATGCTCAAATGAAGAGTCATTTGATTCAATCAGTCTACTTATGATCGAGAAAGCATTTGAACATAAATAAGTATGACAGACTCCATGACTTAGTTCAAATATGATATCGCGTGACAAAGGGATTTGACACATTAAAAGGTTTAATGGACTATTAACTTATATTATTTGGGTAATCATAATGTCTTGCTAGAGGCCGCTTATGATTTATTATTTAATAAGGTATTAAATAATTGCCAATATAATATAAGCCTTTTGGGTCGCACGTACGACAATTATAGACAAGTAGGAATAAATATCAACTGGGAATAATAAATATAATATTGGATATTATATTTATAAGGAGATTAAATAATAAGTAATATATAATATTGGATATTATATATTGTATTATTTAATAAGTTGAGGGGCAACTAAGCAAATACTAGATTATTGAATCTAGGGATTACTTAGTATAAATAAGAGATCCATGACAAGGAGTTGTCATAAGAACTCCTACAAAATCGCCCCCTTCCAATAAGAAGAGAAAATCGGCCACTTCCTCTTGCAGTAGAAGAACGAAACCGGTCGTCTAATCCTCTTCCCTTAGTTGATCTTGATCAATAGTACAATCCTTCTAGTAAGGAACTTCTGTTGTACTATTTATCAATATTATTCGTAAGGATCTAGCAATCTGGCTTGTGGAATTGTTCGTGTGTGGATCACCAAAAGAGGAAGGAGATATTCATCTGCTTCTAGTCCGGATCTAGAATTGTTCAATCGGATTAAGGTAATTCGATTAACTCTTTAATTAAACAATTAAATTACTGCATGAGATCCTAAATTGGGTTTTCACGTTTATTGTTCCGCTGCGTTTTTACTCCGATTATTTTATATTCGATGCATAGAAAGCCCAACAGTGGTATCGGAGCCAACTTGCATGTAATTTAATTGTTTGTGTAGAACATATTTATGTGTAAATTATATTCCTGATTGTGTTTATAAAATATAGATTTTATAAAATAATTTTTCTGGTTTAATTTGATTAAATCGGATCGTCAAAAATAAATTTTCTGGACTGTTTTCGCGAATTTTTGCTCCAGAATCGCTCGAACAGACCGCTCCGAGACGGGTCGGGTCAGTCTGGTCGGCCTTTGGACTCATGGGCTAATTTTATTAGCAAAATATTTTTGCAATTAAAGGGTTTCGAACCCTGGTCATCAAACCGCCTTTCCGCCGACTTACCATGTGCGCTGCGATTTTGTTTTGGAAACTTTCTCACGGATGTTTTACTAAAGGCAGGAAATCTGATTTAATATTGCAAAATTAATTCCGCAAAACACGGGATTCGAACCCGAGTCCTTTGCCTTGAAATCCGGCGCTTTACCATCTCGGCTGGGAACTGTTTTGGAAGTTTCAAAGTAATCCTTTTCTTATAAGCCCTTTTAATATAAAAGTAAATTTGGAAATAATAGTTGCAAAATGTTGCAACTGCAACCGCCGGGTTTCGAACCCGGGCAAAACCGTGCCCAGATCGCACTTGCAGCCATCTCGGCCATAGTCCAGATTTGTTCATGTGATGACTCAAATTTTAATTATTGTCTGATTGTCAGATAAATTGATTATTTAGTATATTACATGCTTTATTAATTATTTGATAATTATTTATGGTATGTGTGTGGTGTATGGCATGATCATAAATTGACCAATGTGATTGGATAATTTAATTTCTTATGGGTTGGTTTTACGGCCTGCGTGTCGTTTAATTATAATTGGTTTTACGGCCTGCGAGTCGTCTATTTAAATTATTTATTATTTTACGGCCTGCGTGTCGTTTGCACTTCTTGTAATTTAATTTATTAGTGTAGTATTAAATTTCATTAATGTAATGAAGACAAGAAGGACGAGAAAGACGGACTCGAGGAGCAAATTGATCGCGTATGACGTTCCAAGGAGTTGGGAAGATCAATGAAGACCATATTTAATCCTTTAGATGACCTTTGTGATTTTCATGTTGGCTCATGAAAATCACGTTAGGATTATGGTCATGCTATACACGGTCCTATGCTTTATTGTCATGTGATGCGATGTATGTTTAAATTTATGCATGTATGTGATGCTATGTATGTTTAGATGTATGTTAGCAAACATAGATATTTACATAGGATAAAAATCCCTCGTTAAAATTTTAATGCCGTTCATTTGAAAAACACCTATCAAGACTTCGATCATCATGAGTGGGTCATGCCAAAGTTGGGCACTCGGATTATCTTAGTAAGGTAGGATAGGTAATGGTGATACCTATACGTTTAATGAATTTGGAAATCAAAATAGTTTTGAACCTTAAGGCATAAGATGGGATTATAACATGCTTGGGCATACGATGACAAATCCCATGATATAATCTAAGAGTTACATATGATGTAATCGATAAAGAGTTATCCACCTAAAGTAGTTCAATTCTAGGCGTCATGCCAAAGCTGAGTTTAGGATTGTGCGAAATGGGATCTTAGCCCACTAAAATTACAAATGTTGTAAATTGAGGGTACTTTGTTTTAGTGGGAGTATTTTTCGAGAAATAAAATAATGTGACTAAATATTTTGCATATTGAATTTTGTAGAATGGCATCAAACAACACATCCACCATTTCACTACGATCTGTCCTTGAGAAGGACAAGCTTAAAGAAAACGGCAGCAACTATCTGGATTGGATCCGGAGCTTGAGAATAGTTCTCAAGCAAGAAAGAAACTTGTATGTTCTTGAGGAAGAAATTCCAGATGAGCCAGCTGACAATGCAAACAAAGCAACAAAAAACAAATGGAAGAAACATTATGATGATTCCATTGATGTCGGTTGTCTTATGTTGGCCATCATTTGTCCAGAACTTCAGAAGAATCTGGAGGAAATGGAAGCTTATGAGCTAAATGCTCACCTCAAGGAAACTTTCTCGAAGCATGCTAGGCAAGAGAGGTATGAGACCTTTCAAGCCTTGTATGCTTGCAAGATGGTTGAGGGGACATCGTCGCTCACGTGCTCAAGATGAAAGGATATATTGATCATCTTGAAAGACTTGGTTTTCCACTTTCTAAGGAGCACTCCACGGATGTGATCCTAAACTCATTGCCGAAAGTTTTGGTCGTTCATTATGAACTATAATATGAATGAGATGGAGAAGTCCATTCTTTGGTGCATGGGATGCTTAAAACGGTGACGAGAATATTAAGAAGAAACCAAGCCATGTGTTGATGGTCAAAGGGAAATCCTTTAAGAACAAAGGCAAGGGCAAGGGTAAGGCAAAAGTTACCAAATCTAAAGACCCTACTAGGCGGGTTTCAAGGCTAAAGCTCCCAAAGATGGAAATTGCCATCATTGCAATAAACCAGGCATTGGAAAAGAAATTGCAAGATTTACTTGGAAGAGCTAAAGCGTACCAAGGCGGTGAGACGCCCACGGTATATTTGTTATAGAAGTTAACTTATCTACCTCTAACTCCCGGTATTAGATCTGGATGTGGATCTCACATTTGTACAAATGTGCGGGGTTGAGAAGCGAGAGAATCAAGAAAGGGGAAGTAGATCTAAGAGTCGGCAATGGAGCAAGAGTTGCTGCACTACCCGTAGGAACTTATGATCTAGTTTTGCCCAATGGGCTTTTGTTAGTTTTGAACAATTGCTATTATGTTCCTTCTATGAATAGGAATATTATTTCAGTTTCTACATTAGATTGTGAAGGTTACAGTTTTCTTATTAAGAATAAGATCATTCGTATTTTCTTTGATGACTTGCTTTATGGTGCGCAAAGTTATATCGCCTTTACAATATTGATCTAGATGAGTCCGACACTTTGGAAGTCTATAACATTGCATCCAAGAAACCTAAGCTCAATGATTCTAATCCGACTTACTTATGGCATTGTCGACTTGGTCACATAAACGAGAAACGCATTTCTAAACTCCATAATGATGGACTTTTAGACTCTTTTGACTATGAATCATATGGGACATGCGAATCTTGTTTATTGGGCAAGATGACGAAGAATCCTTTCACCGGTCATGGAGAAAGGGCTAGTGATCTATTAGGCCTAATACATGCGATGTATGCGGACCTCTTAGCACTCATGCCGAGGCGGATACCAATACTTCATTACATTCACCGATGATTTTAGCCGATATGGATATGTTTATCTTATGAAGTATAAACATGAATCTTTTGAAATGTTCAAAATATTCCGAATGAAGTCTGTAATCAACTTGGCAAGACAATTAAAGCCCTTCGATCGGATCGAGGTGGGGAATACTTGAGCCAAGAATTCGATGATCATCTTAGGAGTTGTGGAATTGTTTCGCAACTTACTCCTCCGGCACACCTCGGCATAACGGAGTGTCCGAGAGGAGGAATCAAACTTTATTAGATATGGTTCGATCCATGATGAGTCGAAACAGCTTCCATTATCATTTTGGGGCCACGCCATAAAAGCAATGACATTCACCCTTAACCGTGTTCCATCTAAAGCGGTTGAAAAGACACCATTTGAGAAATGGGTGGTAAAAGACCAAACTTGTCTTTTCTAAAGATGCAGGGTTGCGAAGCGTTCGTAAGGCGCCAAGTGTTTGACAACCGGCGACGGATCGAAAGATGTTTATTTGTGGGATATCCTAAGGAAACTAAAGAATATTACTTTTACAAGCCCGCAGAGAACAAAGTGTTTGTTGCTCGAAATGCTGTATTCTTAGAAAGGGAATTTATTTCCAAAAGAGACAGTGGGAGAAGAGTAATTCTCGAGGAAACTCGAGAACCACAAGAAGACATCGCTTCACCGATGGAAACCGAACAAGCTCAACAAACAGTTGAAGAGCCCATTCAAAGTACACAAGTCCCACGCAGATCTGATAGGATGCGACATGAACCTGAGAGATATGGTTATCTCGTAACAGAGGATGATGATGCATCGCTCATAGATGATGAGCCTAGTACCTATATAGAAGCTGCTTCAGGACCAGAGTCCGAGGAATGGCTAGAAGCCATGAAGTCTGAGATGCAATCCATGTATCACAATCAAGTTTGGAACTTGATAGATCCACCTCAGGGTGTTAAAACCATTGAGTGCAAATGGGTCTATAAAAAGAAGAAAGACATGGATGATAATCTGCAAGCCTATTGTAATATCCGCAATTTTCGATTTTCGGTAAATTTCTTTTTTCGGCGGAAGTCCGTTTTGACGACTCGCTCATGACCGTTTCGTCATTCCGAGAATGATTAATTCTGCACTTTTTGTCATCCGAGCTCGTTTCGGTGTCGTTTTGTTGAGTTCCGTGCTTTTTAGCGGTTTTTCCGCACTTGAGTTCGATTCTTGCGAATCTCGTCAAATCGTTGTTTCGACTTTCTCGTAAGTTCATTTAATGTTATTATTCATGTTGCGAGCTTTGGCTTGGTGTTTCGATCACGTATCGTGATTTTCGGGCGTTTTGGGCCATTTTCGTAATTTCCCAAAGTTTGGGGTAATTACTTTCCGTTGTCGAATTTCGAGCCTTCGGGTGGTCGGAATCGTGTGTTCTTTTAGTGCTCGGATTCGTCTTTGCGAGTACTTCGTAACCGTATCTTCGATTCGTACTCATGTTCGGGTTTCGGGGTCGTTCGGGCCGTCGGAGTTGGTCCCGGCCGAGTCATGGTCGGGCATCTTTGGGGCGAGCCACGGCCGAGTAACGGCGGTAGTGATCGGCGATACGCACGTAAGGCCGATTACGCACGTAAGGCCTGGCCGTAACGCACGTAACGCCCGGCATTTCCAGCAGTGCGTTCGGCCATGGCCGTTACGTCGTAAGCCATGGCCGATTACGTACGTAACCGGCCGGCAATCGTCTATTTAAGGCACAGCGTATTTCTCGGCCATTTCTCACTCGTTCTTCTTCCCTTCCGAGGTGAGGTTGTGCTAAGCATGGAGGAGTGTTGTTATACAATTAATCCATGAAGTTTTGAGGTTCATATCATCAATCATCCATCCAATAACATCCTCCGATCTACCGAATCAGGTCAGATTTCCTAGAAATCTAGTTTTGGGGAATTTGGGTATTTTGGTTGTTTTCGTCCGATTAATCCGATTTAACTTAGGATTATGATGGATTGATGATTATTTAGATGTTTTATATCTTTTCCCTTGTTATTCCATGGTTGGATCGTATCGATTCGTTGTTTTGGTCGAGTTCTTGGTCGACGCCTTGAAGGTGTCCGGTAGAATGTCATAGAGGGGTTTTCGGACGTTCTACGATTATCCTTCCTCGTATGATTGTTGATTTATGGATTATATGTTGTTAGGGTCGAGTTTCTTGCGAAGAAACCAAGTTGAACCCTTCCGTTCGTTGTCGTTTTCCTTTTCGAAAACATCGGGCATTTCAAGCTTTCGGTTGAGCCGTGTTCGTCGGGATACTTGCGTGCCGATTGTGAGGCAAGTACCTTGTCCATATAATTCTTGTTTTGTGGATATGATAATTGGTGATCGTCTAAATGTGTTTGTGTGGTCGTTTGAATTGAACTTTCAAAAGATTTGATTAGCCTTGTTAAAGGCCCTCTTTCAAAACGCGTGTGTTTTGTGAATAGTGTGGTTTGTGAACTATGTGAATTTTATGGATATGTTTGGTGTTGATGTTGCCCTTGGTATTGCGTGTGGACGTATATGGTTTCTTTTCGGTGCGTTACGGTTTGATGTGGTGTTTTGCTAAGTGTTTTTGGCATTAACTCATGATTTGACATATTTGTGATTGTGGCAAATGTGAAACCCTTGTCGTTGTGAACTCTATGCATTGATGATTCGACCACAAGGTTATCAATTCGGGTAGGTCTGGAGAGGGCTCCGAGAATCGTCACTTGCGAGTGCGATGTCACGATAACTTGTGGGTATATTCGATTGATGTTTACCGGGTAGGGACCCGTGAGGCCTCCGGCGGCGCGTTACTTGCGAGTACGGCCATTTGATATGATTTGACCATAAGGTTATCTAATCGGGTAGGTCTGGAGAGGGCTCCGAGAATCGGTACTTGCGAGTACGATGTCAAGATAACTTATGGTTGTGATATGTTGTGAATTGTTTCGCTAGCCAGCTCGGGAGGGTCCTTCGAGGCCTCGGGTGGGATGTCTGTGGTAGCGTCCCGGTCCTAGGCGATGCGCGTGCGTGATTACGTTTCGTTGATTTTATGTCCGTTGAGGACACGTGATGTTGGGCTCTGGTCCTGTGAATTGTTGTCGGTTTTCTATTTGCGAAAATAAAACCTTTGGGCTGTGACCCTGTTGATTTTGGAAAGAGAAATATTTGATAATCCTAATTTGTTTTCTATTAAAACTCCCGAGGGTATTTTAAACCATTTTGCAAACCATTCTCGTTATTTGTGATCTTTCGGATTTGGAAAGTTTTACTCAAATTCTTGCCTCGGGAAGTATTCGTTTCGTGGTATTTTAATCTTTAAGGATTCCTGGTTATTGTGATTCGTGGAACTTGAATTATATGGCTCGTATTTGCACTTTGTATTTGCACTAGCAAAACAGTGGAGTTTTGCTAACCCCCGAGTATTCGGGGGGTGGATGTCTGTATTGCATTCAGGTTTTGGAGCAGAGCACAGGGTCGGCATGAAGGATGATGAAAGATGAATGATACTAATCACACGAGGACCCGTTGATGTCGTATTGGTTTAGTTGTATTTTATTTCCGCTGCAGTATCACGGCTCTATATTGTTCCTTGTAATTACCTGAAATTTTTGGGCATTCTAGCCCATTGAATTATTTTTGAAAACCTTGAGTATCTTAGAAAACTAAAATTCGAGACGTACTTTTAAAACGAATTATTTTCTCGCAGTACTTTCAAGGTGCCTTCTAGTGCCGCAATATGTTTCAAAATTATTCCAATTGAGGACCAAAATATTTTGAGATGTTTTCAATTATTTTTAGAAATGCAGTTGCTTAGACCCAAGTGTCGAATATTCTGAAAGTTTTCATTGAAAGAAAGGTGTCCTCATTTTTGTTCAAACGCAAGATGATTTTCAAAGTCTCAAAAATGATGTTTGTTCAACATTTTGTAAAATGATACTCAAGATCAACTGGTGTTTCCAAACTGTCTTCAAAAGGTGGTTTTCGTTTTAAAACCCATCATTTCCTGCTTTTGGTCGGAGAAAGTGTGTATGATGTTTGTATTATTGTTAGGGTGTTAGCCTCCGAATTGTGATTGAATTGGTGGTGTGAACGTTGAGTCGTTTGCCACGCATATGTTTTGTTAGCCCTCTGTGAGAGGTGTGAACTGGTGTTTACTGTTTATCGCCTCGTGGTGATTTGCGTGTTGTCGCACTAGTGTGAGTTATTAAAGCTTGGATTTTTGTGCGTTATACACATGGGTGATTATTTCATGATGTTTGTGATTGTGTGCTGGCTATCGTTCGGGATGTTGTAATCGTCGAACGATGCCGTTGTTGTTGTGATTTTTGTATGTGTTGATATGTTATGCTGAGTTGGCATCTCCGGTATGTTGTTTTGCGGTGTTTTGTTCCATTGTATCGAGCATTTGTATTTTCGGTATGCCGAGCCGAGACGTTTCAACCGTGATGTGCCGGGGCATGCACGTGTATATTGTCCTTCTCGTCGGTAACACATTTCAAGTGTGGACTCGATGGACACCGAATTTAATTTTGCGAATTGGCTACCGAGACTTTCGGAGTTCGCGCTCCAGCGCAGTTATCAGAATCGGCTTTGAGAGGCCTTTGAAGGATGTTTCTGTCGGTTGCTTGTTGTGTTGTCGCCTTGATTTCGTTGTTGTGAGTTTCGGGGACGACACTTCTCTTAGAAGAGGTCGAATATAATACCCATATTATATTTAGCTCCTGCATTTTCTCTTTCTCAATTCTATCGGCTCGCTCGTGTTCGTTGATACTTTCTGAACTTGTCCTGTATTTCGGTTTCATCGTTCGAACGAGCTGTGATCTTGTTTTGGGTCGATCTGGTTATTGCTGTAACTTTTCCGAGTTCGGTTCGATTCTAGTGAACCTTGTTCGGAAGTAACATCCTTTGGTTCTACTAATTCTTTTATTGGAAGTGGATCGGATTTGGAACACTTGTGTTTTCGACTCTGTCGACTCGTTTATGTTCGTTGACATTTCGAGCTTGTCCCCTTGCTTTTGTTGATCGAACGAGTGTGGTATTATTTGAATAACTCGTTTGTCGTTGTGACTTTTCTATTGCTATTCCCTTTCCTGTGGATCTTATGTGAATCACATCTTGTTGCTTTTAGGATCATATATTGTCTCGAGCGAGACGTGAACCCGAGAGTTGTTGTTTGAATTTTATTGTTCTTCGTGATTCGAACATGATTGTTCGATTTTTGTTGTCTCGACCGTTGTGGTTCGATCGTTTGATTGTTCGGTTTTTGTTGATCTCGTTTCGTGATTGTTGAGCGTTCAGACTCCTTCCTAATTTCCTTATATTCGGGAAATTTGTCTCGTTTTCGATCTTCCAACCCTTGGGCGGTGGAATTCGTATTTCTTCGCCGATTGGCTCGCGTTTTGATTGATGTACCGTTGGGGTGGTCAATCATATTGATTTTCGTTCGTTGTGTTTTGTGATTGTTCGGATAATCGACTTGGTTATATTATCTGTTTGATGACGCTTGTCACTTGTTGGTTTTATTATGTCTCTATCGGTGGCGTTGTGTTGGTCGTCGTGGAGCGTGTTTTCACGCCATATGTTCCTTTGCGTTTCTTGCAGCGTTTCGCCGTCAGGCGCGAGTTTTCAGTTTTTGGGTATCTCGTCGAGTTTTCCTGACAGTGGATATTGCTTATCCCTACTTATTTTAAGTTTCGGGACGAAACTTCTTTTAAGGAGGGTAGAATGTAATATCCGCAATTTTCGATTTTCGGTAAATTTCTTTTTTTGGCGGAAGTCCGTTTTGACGACTCGCTCATGACCGTTTCGTCATTCCGAGAATGATTAATTCTGCACTTTTTGTCATCCGAGCTCGTTTCGGTGTCGTTTTGTTGAGTTCCGTGCTTTTTAGCGGTTTTTCCGCACTTGAGTTCGATTCTTGCGAATCTCATCCGAAACTGTTGTTTCGACTTTCTCGTAAGTTCATTTAATGTTATTATTCATGTTGCGAGCTTTGGCTTGGTGTTTCGATCACGTATCGTGATTTTCGGGCGTTTTGGGCCATTTTCGTAATTTCCCAAAGTTTGGGGTATCTACTTTCCGTTGTCGAATTTCGAGCCTTCGGGTGGTCGGAATCGTGTGTTCTTTTAGTGCTCGGATTCGTCTTTGCGAGTACTTCGTAACCGTATCTTGATTCGTACTCGAGTTCGGGTTTCGGGGTCGTTCGGGCCGTCGGAGTTGGTCGGCCGAGTCATGGCGGGCATCTTGAGGCGAGCCACGGCCGAGTAACGGCGGTAGTGATCGGCGATTCGCACGTAAGGCGATTCGTCGTAAGGCGATTACGCACGTAAGGCCTGGCCGTGCGCACGTAACGCTCCGGCATTTCCAGCGATGCGTTCGGCCATGGCGATTCGTCGTAAGCCATGGCGATTCGTCGTAACTGGCCGGTGATCGGCTATTTAAGGCACAGCGTATTTCTCGACCATTTCTCACTCGTTCTTCTTCCCTTCCGAGGTGAGGTTGTGCTAAGCATGGAGGAGTGTTGTTATACAATTAATCCATGAAGTTTTGAGGTTCATATCATCAATCATCCATCCAATAACATCCTCCGATCTACCGACCAGTCGATTTCCTAGAAATCTAGTTTTGGGGAATTTGGGTATTTTGGTTGTTTTCGTCCGATTAATCCGATTTAACTTAGGATTATGATGTATTGATGATTATTTAGATGTTTTATATCTTTTCCCTTGTTATTCCATGGTTGGATCGTATCGATTCGTTGTTTTGGTCGAGTTCTTGGTCGACGCCTTGAAGGTGTCCGGTAGAATGTCATAGAGGGGTTTTCGGACGTTCTACGATTATCCTTCCTCGTATGATTGTTGATTTATGGATTATATGTTGTTAGGGTCGAGTTTCTTGCGAAGAAACCAAGTTGAACCCTTCCGTTCGTTGTCGTTTTCCTTTTCGAAAACATCGGGCATTTCGAAGCTTTCCGGTTGAGCCGTGTTCGTCGGGATACTTGCGTGCCGATTGTGAGGCAAGTACCTTGTCCATATAATTCTTGTTTTGTGGATATGATAATTGGTGATCGTCTAAATGTGTTTGTGTGGTCGTTTGAATTGAACTTTCAAAAGATTTGATTAGCCTTGTTAAAGGCCCTCTTTCAAAACGCGTGTGTTTTGTGAATAGTGTGGTTTGTGAACTATGTGAATTTTATGGATATGTTTGGTGTTGATGTTGCCCTTGGTATTGCGTGTGGACGTATATGGTTTCTTTTCGGTGCGTTACGGTTTGATGTGGTGTTTTGCTAAGTGTTTTTGGCATTAACTCATGATTTGACATATTTGTGATTGTGGCAAATGTGAAACCCTTGTCGTTGTGAACTCTATGCATTGATGATTCGACCACAAGGTTATCAATTCGGGTAGGTGCGGAGAGGGCTCGAGAATCGTCACTTGCGAGTGCGATGTCACGATAACTTGTGGGTATATTCGATTGATGTTTACGGGTAGGGACCCGTGAGGCCTCCCGTGGCGCGTTACTTGCGAGTACGGCCATTTGATATGATTTGACCATAAGGTTATCTAATCGGGTAGGTCCGGAGAGGGCTCCGAGAATCGGTACTTGAGTACGATGTCAAGATAACTTATGGTTGTGATATGTTGTGAATTGTTTCGCTAGCCGCTCGGGAGGGTCCTTCGAGGCCTCGGGTGGGATGTCCGTGGTAGCGTCCCGGTCCTAGGCGATGCGCGTGCGTGATTACGTTTCGCTTATTTTATGTCCGTTGAGGACACGTGATGTTGGGCTCGTCCTGTGAATTGTTGTCGGTTTTCTATTTGCGAAAATAAAACCTTTGGGTGTGACCCTGTTGATTTTGGAAAGAGAAATATTTGATAATCCTAATTTGTTTTCTATTAAAACTCCCGAGGGTATTTTAAACCATTTTGCAAACCATTCTCGTTATTTGTGATCTTTCGGATTTGGAAAGTTTTACTCAAATTCTTGCCTCGGGAAGTATTCATTTCGTGGTATTTTAATCTTTAAGGATTCCTGGTTATTGTGATTCGTGGAACTTGAATTATATGGCTCGTATTTGCACTTTGTATTTGCACTAGCAAAACAGTGGAGTTTTGCTAACCCCCGAGTATTCGGGGGGTGGATGTCTGTATTGCATTCAGGTTTTGGAGCAGAGCACAGGGTCGGCATGAAGGATGATGAAAGATGAACGATACTAATCACACGAGGACCCGTTGATGTCGTATTGGTTTAGTTGTATTTTATTTCCGCTGCAGTATTTTTTTTTCCCGTTGTACGGGAGCATTTTGTATTCGACCCCTGCGTGGGCATGTATTGTAATTAAGTTGTATGTATTTATTGAAAGGCCAAATCGGTCTATTGAGTCTTTTTAGCCTTAAAGGCATTGTCGAGTTGTTCGATTGTTGTTACCAACCTGGTAGATCCTTAAGAAAAGGGTCTACGGCGTGTAATATCCCTGAGTGGATTGGGGGTGTTACATAAATGGTATCAGAGCTTAGGTTGTGGAAACCTAGGCTGTCGGGTCAGTGGTGTCTATTGAGTTTTTGTCTCGTCGGATTTTATCTGACTGAGTCGTGTCGCGACGCGTCGTCTGAGTTTGTTGGTCGTGATTAGTATCGGAGGCGATCATCATCTTCGTGCGACCTGTGGATGTAAGTCTCCCTTCTTTGTGTTGTGCCTCGTGTGACACGAGCTATTTTTATGATTATGAGTTAATTGGCGGAATCCTCTTATGGATTTTGATTTCGTGATATGTGATTATTTGACTCCCATTTTTCGTTCATATGAGGAGTAGTGTTGCTGTCTTGTGCATGTTTGACTTTATTTCTTTTATCCGCTGCGTGAGTTCTTTTGTAATGGCTTTCGGTATTTTACCGACTGAGTTTTATTTCGAAAACCAATTCCCTTAACCGAGTTTTTGGCATTATGGCCTTGATCATTTTGGCGAAATTCTTATGACGGAATTTAGTATTTTGTAAATGGATTTTGTGAGTTTTTGAAATATTACCGTCATCGGCCTTTTTGGTAGTTTATAAAAGGTTTTTAGCCTGGTGGGTTCCGTCGCGGGACCCACGGCGCTATATTGTTCCTTGTAATTACCTGAAATTTTTGGGCATTCTAGCCCATTGAATTATTTTTGAAAACCTTGAGTATCTTAGAAAACTAAAATTCGAGACGTACTTTTAAAACGAATTATTTTCTCGCAGTACTTTCAAGGTGCCTTCTAGTGCCGCAATATATTTCAAAATTATTCCAATTGAGGACCAAAATATTTTGAGATATTTTCAATTATTTTTAGAAATGCAGTTGCTTAGACCCAAGTGTCGAATATTCTGAAAGTTTTCATTGAAAGAAAGGTGTCCTCATTTTTGTTCAAACGCAAGATGATTTTCAAAGTCTCAAAAATGATGTTTGTTCAACATTTTGTAAAATGATACTCAAGATCAACCGTGTTTCCAAACTGTCTTCAAAAGGTGGTTTTCGTTTTAAAACCCATCATTTCCTCGCTTTTGGTCGGAGAAAGTGTGTATGATGTTTGTATTATTGTTAGGGTGTTAGCCTCCGAATTGTGATTGAATTGGTGGTGTGAGCGTTGAGTCGTTTGCCACGCATATGTTTTGTTAGCCCTCCGTGAGAGGTGTGAACCGGTGTTCTTGTTTATCGCCTCGTGGTGATTTGCGTGTTGTCGCACTAGTGTGAGTTATTAAAGCTTGGATTTTTGTGCGTTATACACATGGGTGATTATTTCATGATGTTTGTGATTGTGTCGGCTATCGTTCGGGATGTTGTAATCGTCGAACGATGCCGTTGTTGTTGTGATTTTTGTATGTGTTGATATGTTATCTTTGAGTTGGCATCTCCTATGTTGTTTTGCGGTGTTTTGTTCCATTGTATCGAGCATTTGTATTTTCGGTATGCCGAGCCGAGACGTTTCAACCGTGATGTGCCGGGGCATGCACGTGTATATTGTCCTTCTCGTCGGTAACACATTTCAAGTGTGGACTCGATGGACACCGAATTTAATTTTGCGAATTGGCTACCGAGACTTTCGGAGTTCGCGCTCAGTAGCTTATCAGAATCGGCTTTGAGAGGCCTTTGAAGGATGTTTCTGTCGGTTGCTTGTTGTGTTGTCGCCTTGATTTCGTTGTTGTGAGTTTCGGGGACGACACTTCTCTTAGAAGAGGTCGAATATAATACCCATATTATATTTAGCTCCTGCATTTTCTCTTTCTCAATTCTATCGGCTCGCTCGTGTTCGTTGATACTTTCTGAACTTGTCCTGTATTTCGGTTTCATCGTTCGAACGAGCTGTGATCTTGTTTTGGGTCGATCTGGTTATTGCTGTAACTTTTCCGAGTTCGGTTCGATTCTAGTGAACCTTGTTCGGAAGTAACATCCTTTGGTTCTACTAATTCTTTTATTGGAAGTGGATCGGATTTGGAACACTTGTGTTTTCGACTCTGTCGACTCGTTTATGTTCGTTGACATTTCTGAGCTTGTCCTGCCCCTTGCTTTTGTTGATCGAACGAGTGTGGTATTATTTCGGAATAACTCGTTTGTCGTTGTGACTTTTCTATTGCTATTCCCTTTCCTGTGGATCTTATGTGAATCACATCTTGTTGCTTTTACCGGATCATATATTGTCTCGAGCCGAGACGTGAACCTGAGAGTTGTTGTTTGAATTTTATTGTTCTTCGTGATTCGAACATGATTGTTCGATTTTTGTTGTCTCGACCGTTGTGGTTCGATCGTTTGATTGTTCGGTTTTTGTTGATCTCGTTTCGTGATTGTTGAGCGTTCAGACTCCTTCCTAATTTCCTTATATTCGGGAAATTTGTCTCGTTTTCGATCTTCCAACCCTTGGGCGGTGGAATTCCGTATTTCTTCAGCGATTGGCTCGCGTTTTGATTGATGTACCGTTGGGGTGGTCAATCATATTGATTTTCGTTCGTTGTGTTTTGTGATTGTTCGGATAATCGACTTGGTTATATTATCTGTTTGATGACGCTTGTCACTTGTTGGTTTTATTATGTCTCTATCGGTGGCGTTGTGTTGGTCGTCGTGGAGCGTGTTTTCACGCCATATGTTCCTTTGCGTTTCTTGCAGCGTTTCGCCGTCAGGCGCGAGTTTTCGGTTTTTGGGTATCTCGTCGCGTTTTCCTGACAGTGGATATTGCTTATCCCTACTTATTTTAAGTTTCGGGACGAAACTTCTTTTAAGGAGGGTAGAATGTAATATCCGCAATTTTCGATTTTCGGTAAATTTCTTTTTTTTGGCGGAAGTCCGTTTTGACGACTCGCTCATGACCGTTTCGTCATTCCGAGAATGATTAATTCTGCACTTTTTGTCATCCGAGCTCGTTTCGGTGTCGTTTTGTTGAGTTCCGTGCTTTTTAGCGGTTTTTCCGCACTTGAGTTCGATTCTTGCGAATCTCATCCGAAACTGTTGTTTCGACTTTCTCGTAAGTTCATTTAATGTTATTATTCATGTTGCGAGCTTTGGCTTGGTGTTTCGATCACGTATCGTGATTTTCGGGCGTTTTGGGCCATTTTCGTAATTTCCCAAAGTTTGGGGTATCTACTTTCCGTTGTCGAATTTCGAGCCTTCGGGTGGTCGGAATCGTGTGTTCTCTTAGTGCTCGGATTCGTCTTTGCGAGTACTTCGTAACCGTATCTTCGATTCGTACTCAGGTTCGGGTTTCGGGGTCGTTCGGGCCGTCGGAGTTGGTCCCGGCCGAGTCATGGCCGGGCATGCTGGGGCCAGGCCAGCCCTGGCCGAGTAACGTGCGGTAGTGATCGGCAGTTACGTACGTAAGGCCGGTTACGTACGTAAGGCCGGTTACGTACGTAAGGCCCTGGCCGGTAACGTACGTAACGCTTCCGGCATTTCCAGGCAGTGCGTTCGGCCATGGCCGGTTACGTACGTAAGCCATGGCCGGTTACGTACGTAACCCGGCCGGCAGTCGGCCTATTTAAGGCCTGGCAGCGTATTTCTCAGCCATTTCTCACTCGTTCTTCTTCCCTTCCGAGGCTGAGGTTGTGCTAAGCATGGAGGAGTGTTGTTATACAATTAATCCATGAAGTTTTGAGGTTCATATCATCAATCATCCATCCAATAACATCCTCCGATCTACCGACCAGTCGATTTCCTAGAAATCTAGTTTTGGGGAATTTGGGTATTTTGGTTGTTTTCGTCCGATTAATCCGATTTAACTTAGGATTATGATGTATTGATGATTATTTAGATGTTTTATATCTTTTCCCTTGTTATTCCATGGTTGGATCGTATCGATTCGTTGTTTTGGTCGAGTTCTTGGTCGACGCCTTGAAGGTGTCCTAGAATGTCATAGAGGGGTTTTGACGTTCTCTACGATTATCCTTCCTCGTATGATTGTTGATTTATGGATTATATGTTGTTAGGGTCGAGTTTCTTGCGAAGAAACCAAGTTGAACCCTTCCGTTCGTTGTCGTTTTCCTTTTCGAAAACATCGGGCATTTCGAAGCTTTCCGGTTGAGCCGTGTTCGTCGGGATACTTGCGTGCCGATTGTGAGGCAAGTACCTTGTCCATATAATTCTTGTTTTGTGGATATGATAATTGGTGATCGTCTAAATGTGTTTGTGTGGTCGTTTGAATTGAACTTTCAAAAGATTTGATTAGCCTTGTTAAAGGGCCTCTTTCAAAACGCGTGTGTTTTGTGAATAGTGTGGTTTGTGAACTATGTGAATTCTATGGATATGTTTGGTGTTGATGTTGCCCTTGGTATTGCGTGTGGACGTATATGGTTTCTTTTCGGTGCGTTACGGTTTGATGTGGTGTTTTGCTAAGTGTTGTTGGCATTAACTCATGATTTGACATATTTGTGATTGTGGCAAATGTGAAACCCTTGTCGTTGTGAACTCTATGCATTGATGATTCGACCACAAGGTTATCAATTCGGGTAGGTCTGGAGAGGGCTCCGAGAATCGTCACTTGCGAGTGCGATGTCACGATAACTTGTGGGTATATTCGATTGATGTTTACCGGGTAGGGACCCGTGAGGCCTCCGACGGCGCGTTACTTGCGAGTACGGCCATTTGATATGATTTGACCATAAGGTTATCTAATCGGGTAGGTCTGGAGAGGGCTCCGAGAATTGGTACTTGCGAGTACGATGTCAAGATAACTTATGGTTGTGATATGTTGTGAATTGTTTCGCTAGCCAGCTCGGGAGGGTCCTTCGAGGCCTCGGGTGGGATGTCTGTGGTAGCGTCCCGGTCCTAGGCGATGCGCGTGCGTGATTACGTTTCGTTTATTTTATGTCCGTTGAGGACACGTGATGTTGGGCTCTGGCCCTGTGAATTGTTGTCGGTTTTCTATTTGCAAAAATAAAACCTTTGGGCTGTGACCCTGTTGATTTTGGAAAGATAAAGATTTGATAATCCTAATTTGTTTTCTATTAAAACTCCCGAGGGTATTTTAAACCATTTTGCAAACCATTCTCGTTATTTGTGATCTTTCGGATTTGGAAAGTTTTACTCAAATTCTTGCCTCGGGAAGTATTCGTTTCGTGGTATTTTAATCTTTAAGGATTCCTGGTTATTGTGATTCGTGGAACTTGAATTATATGGCTCGTATTTGCACTTTGTATTTGCACTAGCAAAACAGTGGAGTTTTGCTAACCCCCGAGTATTCGGGGGGTGGATGTCTGTATTGCATTCAGGTTTTGGAACAGAGCACAGGGTCGGCATGAAGGATGATGAAAGATGAACGATACTAATCACACGAGGACCCGTTGATGTCGTATTGGTTTAGTTGTATTTTATTTCCGCTGCAGTATTTTTTTCCGTTTAGACGGAGCATTTTGTATTCGACCCCTGCGTGGGCATGTATTGTAATTAAGTTGTATGTATTTATTGAAAGGCCAAATCGGTCTATTGAGTCTTTTTAGCCTTAAAGGCATTGTCGAGTTGTTCGATTGTTGTTACCAGCCTGGTAGATCCTTGAGGAAAGGGTCTACGGCGTGTAATATCCCTGAGTGGATTGGGGGTGTTACACCTATAAAGCTAGACTAGTGGCAAAAGGTTATAGACAGATTCATGGTGTTGACTATGATGAGACCTTTTCACCAGTAGTCATGCTTAAATCAATTAGAATTTTATTTGCCATTGGCGCATACTATGATTATGAAATATGGCAAATGGATGTCAAAACAGCATTCCTTAATGGAAACTTACTCAAGGATGTGTACATGACACAACCTGAAGGTTTTGTTCATCCAGAAAATTCTAAAAAGGTTTGCAAGCTTCAAAGATCCATTTATGGGTTGAAGCAGGCTTCTCGGAGCTGGAATCTTCGTTTTGTGGCTGTCAAAGAGTTTGGGTTCATTCAAAATGAAGATGAACCTTGTGTGTACAAGAAGGTTAGTGGGAGAATAGTTGTTTTCTTAGTCTTATATGTAGATGACATATTACTCATTGGAAATGACATTCCCACCTTGCGCATACCAAGACTTGGTTGGGAAGTTGTTTCTCAATGAAAGACTTAGGAGAAGCTGCTTACATTCTTGGGATAAAGATCTATAGAGATAGATCAAAGAGATTGATTGGTCTGAGTCAAAGTATATACATTAATAAAATATTGAAGAGGTTCAATATGCAAGACTCCAAGAGAGGACTCTTGCCAATGTGACATGGCATTCATCTGAGTGAGACTCAGAGTCCTAAGACTCCTGATGAGCGAGCCCGCATGAGCAAGATACCATACGCTTCGGCTATTGGATCGATCATGTATGCCATGATTTGTACTCGACCAGATGTATCGTTTGCTCTTAGTATGACAAGTCGATACCAATCGAATCCAGGTGAAAGTCACTGCACAGCAGTGAAAACCATCCTAAAGTACTTGAGAAGAACTAAGGATGATTTTCTAGTTTATGGAGGGGTGGAAAGCGAGCTGGCTGTAAGAGGTTATGCCAATGCAAGTTTCGAAACCGACAGAGACGATTTCAAATCGCAAACTGGTTATGTGTTTGTATTGAATGGAGGTGGTGTGAGTTGGAAGAGTTCCAAGCAAAGCACGGTTGCTGATTCTGTTACAGAAGCTGAGTACCTGGCAGCATCGGATGCAGCTAAGGAAGCCGTATAGATCAAGAAGTTCGTTACCGAACTAGGAGTGGTGCCAACTATCCAGGGTCCCATAAGCCTTTATTGTGACAATAATGGTGCTATTGCACAAGCTAAAGAGCCTAGGTCCCATCATAATTCCAAACATATACTCAGAAAATATCACCTAGTCAGAGAGATCGTCAGACGAGGAGATATTACAATATGCAAAGTAGCAACGGAAGAGAATGTTGCAGATCCACTTACCAAGCCTCTCTCACAAGGAAAGCATGTTGAGCATGCTAGAGCGATAGGACTAAAAGTCATGAATGAATGGTCCTAGTGCAAGTGGGAGATTGTTGGGAATAGTGCTCTAGGACATTCGATGTGCCCAGATTTGTAATTGTCACATTTAATAAAGTTATTTGATATCATTTATTTCTCGTTGATTATTATAATGTGTGCATGTTTTTATATTATAATAATCGAATAATAGTTATTCGCGAATAATAAGATTATTCAAATGTCCCTGGTAAAATCGCGTTGAGTAGAGACTCAAGTGATTAATATACTAGTATAAGTTTGATTGATAATCATCGGATGATTATGCGTATGGTACGGATCAATCTTATGGGTATTGGTTGGAGAACTAATACTGGACCGACCCGCATTGATATCACTACATGGAAATGTCATAAGTGAATCTCAATACAGTATGTCAATAAATCCTTGAACCTGAGATTATCATAGAGTCCAACATGATAACTGCTATGCCTTGACGTAATCCAACGTCATCTGAAACATGGTGATCATAAAGGTTAGCGATTGGGATTAGTGGGAGTCATGTAGAGGGCAATGAATAATCAAGATGGGGATTTGTCCCTCTCTTAAGTGAGAGAGATATCTGCTGGGCCCCTCGATAAGTAGGACTGAAGGAAATGCATGGCCATGCTCAAATGAAGAGTCATTTGATTCAATCAGTCTACTTAAGATCGAGAAAGCATTTGAACATAAATAAGTATGACAGACTCCATGACGTAGTTCAAATATGATATCGCGTGACAAAGGGATTTGACACGTTAAAAGGTTTAATGGACTATTAACTTATATTATCTGGGTAATCATAATGTCTTGCTAGAGGCCGCTTATGATTTATTATTTAATAAGGTATTAAATAATTGCCAGCATAATATAAGCCTTTTGGGTCGCACGTACGACAATTATAGACAAGTAGGAATAAATATCAACTGGGAATAATAAATATAATTTATAAGGAGATTAAATAATAAGTAATATATATAATATTGGATATTATATATATTGTATTATTTAATAAGTTGAGGGGCAACTAAGCAAATACTAGATTATTGAATCTAGGGATTACTTAGTATAAATAAGAGATCCATGACAAGGAGTTGTCATAAGAACTCCTACAAAATCGCCCCCTTCCAATAAGAAGAGAAAATCGGCCACTTCCTATTGCAGTAGAAGAACGACGCCGGTCGTCTAATCCTCTTCCCTTAGTTGATCTTGATCAATAGTACAATCCTTCTAGTAAGGAACTTGTGTTGTACTATTTATCAATATTATTCGTAAGGATCTAGCAATCCGGCTTGTGGAATTGTTCGTGTGTGGATCACCAAAAGAGGAAGGAGATATTCATCTGCTTCTAGTCCGGATCTAGAATTGTTCAATCGGATTAAGGTAATTCGATTAACTCTTTAATTAAACAATTAAATTACTGCATGAGATCCTAAATTGGGTTTTCACGTTTATTGTTCCGCTGTGTTTTTACTCCGATTATTTTATATTCGATGCATAGAAAACCCAACAGTTTCGTTTAATCGATTATGTACGTAACACTTGCTCTATAACATACGTAATACGTACGTTGACTTGCTATAGTCAATGCTCCTATTACGTACGTAATATGCCCTGAATAACATACGTAATACCTAGTTGACTCGCCCATGCACGTTCTTCGCCGAAAGCTGCCGACCACGGGACCCACCTGTCTGATTCTCTTCATAACATACGTTATGTACATTGCGTAACATATGTTATGTCTGTGTCTCAGCGTACGTAAGCTCCTATGCTTAGCGTACGCTACGCTTGACAAAGTCCTCTCTGATCAGCCAACTATATCTCACCTGATACTTTAACGTACGTAATGACTTAATCTTAACGTACGTAACCATTGGAGGTTAACGTACGTAAGCTCATATGCTTAACGTACGTTATGGCTTCTATACTTAGCTATTTTCAGCTATTCTTGTCCAATGTCTCAACATACAGAATATGAACATACGGCATACTGAATACATATACTCCTTAAATATAATTGTCGACCAAGTACGACAATTATACCAATACAGATGTCTCAGTCCTTCAATTATTTTATCCATACTGTACAGATTCCACACTATACAACATAACTCGGATAAAATAACATTAAACAACAGTAGTAGAAATTCTGGATATTACAGTTTTAATCCGTTTTGAGGAACAGGTGCCCAGTACTCTTGTTGGCCGGTCTTCATAACTCCGTATAATTTACTACCAACTTTATGCATGTGTCAGGAGTTTATTTTCTTAAGTCTTATTATATCTGGCCCTAAAGGGCCGAGTATGAACATAGGTGTGATGCTCCGACCCTTGATCTATGAGCTAAAAAGTTTGTCGACAGATGGTGCTACAACATGGGATTGTGTAAGGCAGGAAAATTTCTCAATGCGTACGACTCTGATGTGGACGATTAATGACTTTCTAGCCTATGGTATGTTGTCGGGATGGAGCACACATGGAAGGTTACCATGTGCTTATTGCATGGAAAGTACTTCTACTTTTCGTTTAAAGAATGGAGGGAAACCATCATGGTTTGACTATCACATATGTTTTCTCCCACATAGGCACCCTTATAGAAAAAACAAATGTGATTTTTACAAAGGTCATGAAGGCTCATTTTTTTCCGGAACGTCGAGGTACAGTAGAAATGAAAATTATTGATGATCGTATTCCTGATGTGACCTTCGGTGTGAATTATGAAGGTATTGAAGGATTTGGAGAAAAGTATAATTGGACAAAGCGGAGAATATTTCGGGAGCTCCCTTACTGGTCTACCTTACTGGTTCGTCATAATTTAGACGTCATGCATTATGAAAAGAATTTCTTTGATAATATACTTAACACAGTCATGGACGTTCCCTAAAAAACTAAGGACAACCTGAAGGCGAGACGCGACTTGCCATTGTACACAACAAGAGATGGGCTGTTTGTACCCGAGGGGACAAATAGAAAGCCGAAAGCAACATATAAGCTCACCTCAGAACAAAAACATGCAATATACGAGTGGCTTAAAGAGCTAAAATTTCCAGACGGGCATGTTTCAAATATATCAAACTGTGTGAATCTCGATACTAATATAATAAATGGTATGAATATCCATGACTGCCATGTTTTTATGCAACAATTGCTACCTATTGCCTTGAAAGATTTTTTTCCAAAGCTGATTTGGGAAGCATAAATGGAGGTGAGCAACTGTTTTAGAGCATTGTGCACGAGTGAGATTAAAGTGTCTAACATGAGAAACTTAGCCAAGACTGTCATAGTGACTCTGTGCAAGTTGGAACATATATTCCCTATGGCATTCTTCGACTCAATGGAACATATGCTCGTTCATCTGCCGTACGAGGCCCTTTTCGGGGGACCTGTCTTCTATCAATGGATGTACCCATTCGAGAGGTACTTTTCTTTTCTTTCTGTTAATATATGAATTATGTTGTGTATGTATTTATACATTAAGTATTTTGTATAATACAGGATGCTATTTATTCTAAAAGTCATGGTGAGCAATAAAGCGAAGGTTGAGGGATCCATATGTGAGGCCTATTTACTGATTGAGATCACAAATTTTTGTTCCTTCTACTTCGACAAAGAAATCGACATAACAACGACACGACTAAAGAGAAACGAGGTTCTATTCGCCCCTCAATTGGAAGGACAATTGTCGATCTTTACACCAAGAGGTCGAGTAATGGGAAAAAGTAAGGGACGACACATGGATGAAGCTGAGTGTAAAATGGCAATCATATATATTCTTACGAATTGTGAAGAAGCAGAACCATATCTATGGTATAATTATTATTTTGATATTCCCTATTATTACATGTAATGATGTATTTCAGTGAATTTGAGAATCAACTACAGAGTAATATCTCCACCAGAGACTTGGAGTTCGCACGAGTTAATCACTTAGTTCCATAGTTTGAAAGATTGGTTGCAACCACAGAATTAAAGGACTCGCAACTTGATGCATTGTTTATAGGTGATCGATTATTGAAGTTGTACAAAGATTATGTGGTGAATGGATTGAATTTCATATCGAATTTCCCGAGTAAAATAAAAAGACTATGGATAGTAGATTGTGTGTTACAAGTGCAAATAGTTCTGGAGATTCATCCAAGTACTACGGGATGCTACTAGAGGTATTGGAGTTCACGTTCTACAATCCTGGATTTCCTGAACAAGTTATTCATCTATTTAAATGTGACTGGTTCAACAATCTCAAAGTGAGATGTCTACTCAGTTAGTTGAACTCGATCCGAAGTCGAGACAAGCGACTGCCGAGTCATTTATCTTCTCAAGTCAAGCGACTCAAGTGTATTATGCTCGGTACCCATATAGAAGACTTGGTCGTCATAGAAGAGGTACAATATGATAATAATATTATACTCGCGTCTATTTATTATACATAAAATTACTTACTTTAATGGATTATGTAATTCAATAGATGCGTGGGTGGTTTGTCCGATAAGAGCTATATATGTTGTTGATGTATCAGCAGTATCATCGACAATATTACAGGAGCTCATTCCTCAACCCGAGTACTACCAAGAAGCAGAAGCTCCAATACTTAATATCATAGTTGACTTGAGCAGATACGACATACAAATTGAACTTGTTGATAGAGATGCCAATCCAATTGATATACTTGTTGATAATGACGAAGAAGATGATGCTTCAAGCGATGAAGATGATGTAGAATGATATGTTTTCTTTTACTATAACTTGTCGAGCGTTAACGATGTGTAATATTTTCTATTATAATTATTTTCAATATATTGATCGATAGTGCTCTTTTTTTCAATGTGCTATATAATTAATTGAAAATCTATTAATTTAATAGTTATATTTTATAGTAAGATCTATTAATTTTAGGAAATATAATTAATTTAAATAATGTTGATTTTCTTAATTTATCGACAGATTCTTTTTCATTAATAATATTGATTATTAAACTACTATGATATAATAACTAATTAAATAAAATGTATTGCACAATTTAATAGTAAAATTTTAATTATTTAGGAAAATTAAATAATTTAAATAACAAAAAAATATAAAAAATTTTCTTACTTAATTCTTAATGGCAACATGCTACTCCATACATCACATATAATAAATAAGAATGTATTGCATAATTTAGTGGTAAACGTTTAAATAATTAGGAAATCTAATTAATTTAAATAATAAGTAAATATAAATATTTTTCATAGTAAGTACAAATAATATTTATGTACTATAATTACCGAATGAAAATATAGTTCAGTGGCAACATGCCACTCCATACATTACATAAGCGCGGGTTCGAATCCCACGTCGGCCACTGAGCTACGTTTTTTACTTCCCTTTTCTTTTAATATGTATTGGCGTCACATATGTGACGCCTTTACGCCATCACATTTTTTTAATTAACAATGGCGTCACATACGCGGCGCCATTGTCTTAATTTTCTTAAATTATCGATAGATTCTTTTCCATTTCCCTCATTCCTTTTTCCTCTTCCCGTTTCCTGTTCGGCCGGGACTCAACCCTAATTCCTAAATCTAAAACACTCTTCAATCTCATCCAGATTATCAATTAGGGATATATTCTCCATCATATCAAGGATATACTAAACTAAATAAAAAGGTATTTATCTTTTTTTTTGCTGTATTTATTTTCTGTATTTTTTTGGATAATTCATTTTTGGGACATACTATATGTATTAGGGACATAGTGTATGTATACCATACGTATGCATGCCGGTCTTACTATATGTATGTCGTATGTATGCATTATGCTTCTCATACTTTATGTATGCCATATGATTTTATCTGTATTAGGGACACACTGTATTGATGTCGTACGTATGCAGTATGTATGTATGTAGTATGTATTGATTTCGTATGCAGTATGTATGCAGTATGTTTGTAGTATATATGCACTATGTATTGTTTCAAAAGTTGGTTTTGCAGTATATATGCGTTTAATCAAAATTGGTTTGCTGAATAGGTTATTGTTTACTGAATATTGATTTCCTAATAGTATCTATTGGTTTCTGTTGGTCCCCAGAATGATGAAGACTGTCCTCACTGTACCAACACGAGTCTTTTCTAGCGCGTTTTGTCCTCACTCACGCGCACCTGAGAAACTTCCAAGGGGGTCACCCATCCCATAACTACTCCAGGCCAAGCACGCTTAACTTTGGAGTTTCTATGAGATGACTACCAGAAAAGAAGATGCATCTTGTTGGTATGAGTAGTCCAAATCAATTCATTTAACTACTTTCTAGTGCAGATCTCACAGGTCGAATCGCAAGCCGCGCCTCGCGTATTTTTAAGCTAATGCAGGCAGAATGCTGGACCGAAGCCCAACAGTTTCTACCTCTGAAGTTTATTGTTTCCTATTGAGTTTGTTAATTTGTTTAATCAAAAGGTATTTATGGACTGATTTTGGTGTTCATAGACTGATTTTGGTGTTCAATTTTATTGGACTTTGTATTTCAGATGTTGGGACGTAGTACTGACCAGCGTGCTGATGTTCCTTCTCATATCAGGTCACCTCGCCGGATGAGTATTAGTTCGAGCCCATATTCCTCTCGTAGTGTCCCCGAGTCTTTGCCGTCACATAGGAGTGCGTCTGTCATACGACCAGATATTGAAGATCTGACCCGACAGATACCCTTTGGACAATAGCTACAACAACAGCATTTGCGTACTGACTCGGGTTTCCATATGCCAGGATATCGTCCATTTAGTGATGCCGAATTTACACGGTACATGAATTATGGTGCGTTGTTATCTCATGGGAGCCAGCATATTCCATTTATTGATGGCGACAGCCATTCTGATGGACATATTGACAGTCCGGAGACGTCACAGCAGCACACACCGACTGGCCATGGACCATAATATGGGGATGTCGAGGATCGTTTAACACGGTCAACCACCATTATAGCCACCTACTACTAATCCCCCATCAGGTGGTCCATTAGCGCATCATATTTCTATTCCAGAAGAGCCGATGGAGTTTGAGTACGATGAGGATCAAGAGATTTTAGCACAGCTACCGGGGAGAGGTCCGACTGAGATCCAATGCGAAAGATAAGTATATATGATGATCGAAAACTAATTCGCCATTTGCCAAATATAGTTGGTTTTAGTTCGAAGAAGGCCGAGAGCGATATAGTCGGCTTACTTAAGAGGTACTACTCCGGTGAAGAGCATTGGGTCCAGGTCTCTTGACGGACGAGGAACGAGTTGTGGCGGGAATTTTGGGTATATTATTAAATTTTCTATTTTATTTAAATTAATTATCAAAATTTTGCATTCATTCCAACAATTTATGGTAAAACTGATGGTAAAACTGCATTCATTTTACTCAAACTGTTGTGTTATGTTGCTGTGCCAAAAATATTTGATTGTTTTCCGACTTTCTGACAGTTGTTATTATATTTATCTAGATGCTTATAGGTGGGAGAAATTGGATGAGGAGAAAATTGCATGGTATTGGGACAGATATAGCCACGGACGGTTTATTGATATGCTTACGCACGCTAAAAATAAAGCATATCAAAAACCAGTCGGTCAGCGGGAGAAGTGGTTGAAGGAAAAAGAGATCAAGATCTTGTGGAAGCGTTGGGAGATGGAAGAGAAGAAGAAGAAGGAGGCCTTTCAGAAATCTAAAAATAGGGGCACTCATTATGATGAAAGTACCAGTGTGATTACGCAAAAGGCACTGACTACATATACTAGAGGTAGTATGAGCATGTACGATCATGCTCATTCCATGGTACGTCTAAATTCTGTCAATGTTTTATTATATAATATATGTTGTCTTAAATTATGTGTCATCATCAATATTGTTAATGTTTTATGTTAATGCATAGGCGAGCGATGCTGCGTTTGAGATGTACCAAAGATGAGCATGCGAGATGGTGAGGCCGGTAGAGGAACCAATTTTTAATCCTTTGGTCTTCATAAAGACTCACATCACCAATACGAAAGAAATGAAAAAGCATCAAAGGAAAAAAAAAAGAAAATTGGTGATGGCAGCAGTGAGGCTCAACTAGAGGAGGGAAAAGCTGAGTCGGGAGTCTTTACTCCCAAATGGATAAATTCCCGCAGTGCCGAACAATACATAAGTTTAACTTTATATTTGTTCATTTTCATGTATTACGAATACGTCAGTAAATTATAAATTGTGTAGCTTGTTCACTATTTGTATTATGAATATTTGAAACAGGACCGATACTATAAGCTCGTTGGGGGCATTGCATTCGCCAAACCCTCCCTCTGGAAGATGAATTTTACCCTCACTTGTGGGATGAGGCGGCTGGCGGAGTTAGACATGGTGGAATGGTGAGGGGAATTTCAAAGGGGATAATCATAAATGAAGTCATCGACCAACCCACAAGTCGTCATCATGTTGACTCATGAGCATCATTACGACCTATCGAGGTCGATCGGTCTTTGGAGGCTACCATCGAGGTGCTAAAAAAAGATAACGGGGTGATAAAGATGTAATATCCGCAATTTCGAATTTCGGTAATTTTCTTTTTTTTGGTGTATTTCTCGATCGTAGTGACTCTCGTATACCTTTCAGTGTGTCCTTCCTGTCAACTGTTGAACTGTATTTTCGTTATTGATGTGCGGAACCGCCGTTTCGGGGTTGCCGCGGATCCATTTCGTGTTATTGGTTCCCAAATATTGATTCCTATCGTTTTATTCTCTTTCCGGATCATTTTCATCATTTTGGGACCCAAAAGGGGGTGTGGGCCGCGGCACAAGACAGGTGTGCCGCGGCACACATATTTCTCCAGTCGATGGTCGAGCGAACTGTACTGTGTGCCGCGGCACACCCATCCGGTGCCGCGGCACAGTGCCGAGTCAGTGCCGCGGCACATCCGTCCGGTGCCGCGGCACACCCGTGTGACATCTGCGACCAAAACACCTGCACTGCCGTGTGCCGCGGCACACGCTATCTTGCGGCACAATGCCAAAACAGGAGTAAATTTTCGGCTGTGCCGCGGCACACTTCGCCGTGCCGCGGCACACGGCGGTCAATCGTGCGATTCGTCTTTATTAGACGAAATCGGTCGCCTTCTCCTCATTTTCACCGCATCGCGAGAGAGAGTGAGGGAGAGGGGAAGGGTTCTTCATCTATATCCATTGGGGGTTGATTTTCACCATTTTTCTTGGTTGTGAGGCTCGGGCAATCAATCTAACGCGTGTTCTACGGATCTTGGTACTTGAATCTCGTAAGGTAATATTCTAAAACCCTATTTTCGATTAAATTGGGGTTTTGGGTTTTTCCTTCCGATTCGCTCCGCTTTGTTGGTGGATTCATGATGTATACGATTAATATTGTTAGTATCTTTAGTTTTCCTACGGATTCATGGATATTTTGTGGATTTTTACGGAATCGAGATTGTTTGGTTGTGGTCCGACCTCGTTGTTGTTTTCTGTATGAATATACTTGAATCGTAGCCGTTGTTCCGGGTTTATTAATTTTAATTAATCTATTAGAAGTGGTTGTGATTGTGCTATTCGAATCGTTAGGTTCATTTTCGTCGGTTCCTCGCGGTCGTGCTTGATTCTTCCGTTCCGTTCATTGTCGTCTTCCTTTTCGTTAGCATCGGGCGTTCCGAAGCTTCCCGGTTGAGCCGTATCCGTTCGTGGTTCAGTGCTCATGGTATCGAGGCAAGTACCTTGCCCATACTTTTCTCGTTTTATGGATATGATGATCGGTGGTCGTCTTGATGTGTTTGTTTGGTTATTTGAAATGAAGTTTCAAAAGATTTCGGTTTGGCCTCGTTAAAGGCTTTCTTTCAAATGCGTGTGTGTTTTGTGAACGGTGTGTTTTGAGAATTGATTATGATTTGATTATTTTGAACGTTGAAGGATTTGATGATGATACTCCTCTTGTTTAAAGTTATGGAATCGTGTATTCCGTATTTAATCTTGTTATTGTGTTTTGAAGAGTTTGATAATGGTGTCGAGTTAATGGCCATCTCTAGTGAGTATTCTTAATGAACTTACATTCTTAGCATGTTAGTATTGCATGAGTAACGTGTGTGTGTGTATGCTCACTGCGGGTTAGATCCGACGGGGTCTCGGTAGGGCTCCACGAAGCTGTGGAACCGCGAGCTTGCTTTTAACCACTGTGGGTTAGATCCGACGGGGTCTCGGCAGGGATCTACGAAGCTGTGGGTCCGCGGTTAATTGTGGTGCATTTTACAAATGTGGTTTGATCATTGGCATTTCCGGAAATGAGTGCTTTTGAACGGTTTTCATGATTGCATGCATTGACTAAGTGTGTAAGAGGTAAGTTGTTCGTTTGGCCTACTTGGCTAGGATGGCTCTAGAGTATTTTGTTGTTTGTTTTAAATCCTTTATTTGTGGATTTTGATGTTGGGAGACGAACCTTGTGGTCGTTCTTGTGTACTGTGAGTTGCCGAGATTTGGGGCTAAAATCCCAATGGTTTTGTAAAAGTCGTTTTACGGATTTGGGGCTAAAATCCCAACGGTTTGGTTAAGGTCATTTTTCAGAAAGTAAACCTTTGGGGCGATGACCCCTTTTTGCCTTTTGGACTTTGAAAAGTAGAATTTGATAATCCTAAATTGTTTTCTATTAAAACTCTCGATGGCATTCTAAATCGTTTTATAAATTACTTCCATTGATTTATGATATTTTGATTTTGAAATGTTTTCTCAAACCCTTGCCTCGGGAAGTACTTTTCGTTTCGTTTGGATCTTTGAGGATCCTCGGTTATTGTTATTCGTGAAATGTGAATTGTATGGCTCGTATGTGCACTTTGTTCTTGCACTAGCAAAACAGTGGAGTTTTGCTAACCCCCGAGTATTCGGGGGGGTGGATGTCTGTTTTTGCATTCAGGTTTTGGAGCATAACACAGGGTCGGCACGAAGGATGATGAAAGATGATCGATACTAATCACATGAGGAACCGTACATCGTGTGTTGGTTCAGTTGTACTTTATTTTCCGCTGCTGTATTGTTCCTGTTGTACGGGTGTAGTTGTATTTTGTCCCCTGCGTGGGCATGAGTTGTATATGAGTTATATGTATTTATTGAAAGACCAAATCGGTCTACTGAGTTGTTTTAGCCTTAAAGGCATGGTTGAGTTATTATATGTCGTTACCAGCCTGGTAGATCCTTGAGGAAAGGTTCTACGGCGTGTAATATCCCTGAGCGGATTGGGGGTGTTACATAAATGGTATCAGAGCTTAGGTTGAGGAAAACCTAGGCTGTCGGGTCAAGTCGTGTTGTTTGAGTTTTGTTTCGTCGGATTTTATCTGACTGAGTCGTGTCGCGACGCGTCGTTTGAGTTTGTTGGTCGTGATTAGTATCGTGGGGCGATCATCATCTTCGTGCGACCTGTGGAAGTAAGTCTCCCTTCTTTGTGTTGTGCCTCGTGTGACACGAGCTATTTTTATGATTATTTGTTAAGTGGTGGAATCCTTATGTGGATTTTGATTTCACGATATGTATTTAGTCGACTCTCGTAATTGATTTATACGAGGAGTGTTGTCACTTGTGATGTCTTTTTATTGTTGTTTTTGTCCGTTGCTGATGATTTTCGAATCGATTTGCACGTTTTACAAGTTCTATTGTGGAAGCTTTGTGCTTATACGCGTTCGACTTGTTCACTAGCCAGTGCGGGAGAGTATTTTATCAGTGGTTTTGTTCTGAATGTGGTATTTTATCGTTTATTTCCGTTTAAAGACATATATTGTTTTGATGCGTGTGCTAGGAGTTGTTTTAGTGAACGTCGGTATGTGTGAGTTTTGGGCATTCTGGCCTATTGGATTTTTGAAAACCTTGAGTATCTTAGAAAAATAAATTTCGAGACATACTTTTCAAATGAGTTATTTTCTTGTGGTACATCCTAGATGCCACAATGTATTTCAAAAATTTTCTACCTCGAGGACCAAAATGTTTTGAGATATTTTCAACACTTTTATTTAGACCCGAGGGTCGAATATTTTGAAAGTTTTCACTAAGAGAAAGTGTCCTCATTTTTATCAAATGCGAAATGGTTCTCCAATGTCTCGATAACGATGTTTCAAATTTGTACTTTTTGAAAGGTGATACTCAAGATCAACCGGTGTTCTTCTAAATTGTTTTCAAAATGAGGTTTTCGTTTTTAAAACCTATCCATTCCTGTTTGTGGGCTGGGTATGTATGATGTTAGCATTGTCATTTTGATGTTTACTCCCGAGTATGACCGAATTGGCGGTGTGAGCGTTGAGTCGTTTTCCACACATTTGTTGTGTTAGCCCCTTGTGAGAGGTGGGATGTCGGTGTTGAATATTGTCGTCTCGTGGTGATCTCTGTGTTGTCGCGCAGGTGCGAGCTGTTAGAACTTGGGTTGGTATGGCCGTGTGCATCGGTGATCGTTCCGTTAGGTGTCGGTTGTTTAATGTCTTGTTACCTTGCTCCTGTTTTTGTGAATTTCGTGGATGAGGTCGGGGGTAATATCCGTATTGTTTTTGGCTTCTGTATTTTCTCTCTCTCAATTCTATAGACTCGCTCGTGTTCGTTGATACTTTCTGAACTTGTTCTGTATTCCGGTTTCATCGTTCGAACGAGCTGTGATCTTGTTGTGGGCCGATCTGGTTATCGATGTGACTTTTTTTTCGAGTTCGGTTCGATCCTTGTGAACCTTGTTCGGGAGTAACATCATTTGGTTCTACTAGTCCTTTTATTCGCAGGGATCGGATTTTGAACTTCTGTATATTCTATCTTGTCGACTCATTTATGTTCGTTGACATTTCTGAGCTTGTCCTGCCCCTTGTTTTTGTTTATCGAACGAGTGTGGCATCATTTCGGAATAACTCGTTTGCCGTTGTGACTTTCCAATTTCTATTCCCTTTCATGTGGACCTTATGTGAACGCATATGTTTTTGTTTTCACCGGATCATATATTGTCTCGAGTCAAGATGTGAACCTTGGAGTTGTTGTTTGAATTTTTATTGTTCTTCGTGATTCGAACATGATCGTTCGATTTTTGTTGTCTCGATCTTTGTGGTTCGATCGTTTGATTGTTCGGTTTTTGTTAATCTCGTTTCGTGATTGTTGAACGTTCAGACTGCTTCGTAATTCCCTTAAGTTCGAGAAATTAGTCTCGTTTTCGATCTTCCAATCCTTGGGCGGTGGAATTCCGTATTAGTTCAGCGATTGGCTCGCGTTTCGATTGATGTACCGTTGGGTTGGTCAATCATACTGACTTTCGTTCGTTGTGTTTTGTGATTGTCGGATAATTGACTTGGCCATATCATCCGTTTGATGACGCTCGTCATTTGTTTGTTTTATTGTATCCCTAACGGCGACGTTGTGTTGGTCGTCGTGGAGCGTGTTTTCACGCCGTTTATTTCTTTGCGTTGCTTGTAACGTTTCGCTGATGGGCGTAAGTTACGCATTTCTTGTGTATCTCGTTGAGTTTTCCCTGGCGGAGATATTGCTTCTCCTACTTGTTTTAAGTTTCGGACGAAACTTCTTTTAAGGAGGGTAGAATGTAATATCCGCAATTTCAATTTCGTAATTTTCTTTTTTTGGTGTATTTCTCGATCGTAGTGACTCGTATACCTTTCGGTGTGTCCTTCCCGTCAACCGTTGAACCGTATTTTCGTATTGATGTGCGGAACCGCCGGGGTTGCCGCGATCCATTTCGTGTTATTGGTTCCCAAATATTGATTCCTATCGCTTTTATTCTCTTCCGGATCATTTTCATCATTTTGGGACCCAAAAGGGGGTGTGGGGCACAAGATAAGATGTGTGTGCCGCGCACACATATTTCTCCATCGATGGTCGAGCGAATCAGATCGTGCCGCGGCACACCCATCCGATGCCGCGCACAAGCAGCCGAGTCAAGCCGCGGCACATCCGTCCGTGCCGCGGCACACCCGTGTGACATCTCGCGACCAAAACTCGCTCAGACTGTGCCGCGGCACACGCGGTGTGGCCGCGCACAATGCCAAAACCTCGGGAGTAAATTTTCGTGCCGCGGCACACTTCGGCCGTGCCGCGCACACGGCGGTCAATGCGATTCGCCTTTATTAGACGAAATCGGTCGCCTTCTCCTCATTTTCACCGCATCGCGAGAGAGAGTGAGGGAGAGGGAAGGGTTCTTCATCTATATCCATTGGGGTTGATTTTCACCATTTTTCTTGATTGTGAGGCTCGGGCAATCAATCTAACGCGTGTTCTACGGATCTTGGTACTTGAATCTCGTAAGGTAATATTCTAAAACCCTATTTTCGATTAAATTGGGGTTTTGGGTTTTTCCTTCCGATTCGCTCCGCTTTTGTTGGTGGATTCATGATGTATACGATTAATATTGTTAGTATCTTTAGTTTTCCTACGGATTCATGGATATTTTGTGGATTTTTACTAATCGAGAGGGTTTGGTTGTGGTCCGCCTCGTTGTTGTTTTCGGTATGAATATACATGAATCGTAGGCGGGTTTCCGGGTGTATTCCATTTCCATAATCGTTTAGAAGTGGTTGTGATTGTGCTATTCGAATCGTAGGTTCATTTTCGCTTCCTCGCGGCCGTGCTTGATTCTTCCGTTCCGTTCATTGTCGTCTTCCTTTTCGTTAGCATCGGGCGTTCCGAAGCTTCCCGGTTGAGCCGTATCCGTTCGTGGTTCAGTGCTCGTGGTATCGAGGCAAGTACCTTGCCCATACTTTTCTCGTTTTATGGATATGATGATCGGTGGTCGTCTTGATGTGTTTGTTTGGTTATTTGAAATGAAGTTTCAAAAGATTTCGGTTTGGCCTCGTTAAAGGCTTTCTTTCAAATGCGTGTGTGTTTTGTGAACGGTGTGTTTTGGGAATTGATTATGATTTGATTATTTTGAACGTTGAAGGATTTGATGATGATACTCCTCTTGTTTAAAGTTATGGAATCGTGTATTCCATATTTAATCTTGTTATTGTGTTTTGAAGAGTTTGATAATGGTGTCGAGTTAATGGCCATCTCTAGTGAGTATTCTTAATGAACTTACATTCTTAGCATGTTAGTATTGCATGAGTAACGTGTGTGTGTGTATGCTCACTGCGGGTTAGATCCGACGGGGTCTCGGTAGGGCTCCACGAAGCTGTGGAACCGCGAGCTTGCTTTTAACCACTGTGGGTTAGATCCGATGGGGTCTCGGCAGGGATCCACGAAGCTGTGGGTCCGCGGTTAATTGTGGTGCATTTTACAAATGTGGTTTGATCATTGGCATTTCCGAAAATGAGTGCTTTTGAACGGTTTTCATGATTGCATGCATTGACTAAGTGTGTAAGAGGTAAGTTGTTCGTTTGGCCTACTTGGCTAGGATGGCTCTAGAGTATTTTGTTGTTTGTTTTAAATCCTTTATTTGTGGATTTTGATGTTGGGAGACGAACCTTGTGGTCGTTCTTGTGTACTGTGAGTTGCCGAGATTTGGGGCTAAAATCCCAATGGTTTTGTAAAAGTCGTTTTACGGATTTGGGGCTAAAATCCCAACGGTTTGGTTAAGGTCATTTTTCGAAAGTAAACCTTTGGGGCGATGACCCCTTTTGCCTTTTGGACTTTGAAAAGTAGAATTTGATAATCCTAAATTGTTTTCTATTAAAACTCTCGATGGCATTCTAAATCGCTTTTATAAATTACTTCCATTGATTTATGATATTTCGATTTTGAAATGTTTTCTCAAACCCTTGCCTCGAAGTACTTTTCGTTCGTTTGGATCTTTGAGGATCCTCGGTTATTGTTATTCGTGAAATGTGAATTGTATGGCTCGTATGTGCACTTTGTTTCGCACTAGCAAAACAAAGGAGTTTTGCTAACCCCCGAGTATTCGGGGTGGATGTCTGTTTTGCATTCGTGTTTTGGAGCATAACACGTGGTCGGCACGAAGGATGATGAAAGATGATCGATACTAATCACATGAGGAACCGTACATCGTGTGTTGGTTCGATTGTACTTTATTTTCATTTCTTGTATTGTTCCGTTATGACGGGTGTAGTTGTATTTTGTCCCCTGCGTGGGCATGAGTTGTATATGAGTTATATGTATTTATTGAAAGACCAAATCGGTCTACTGAGTCGTTTTAGCCTTAAAGGCATGGTTGAGTTATTATATGTCGTTACCAGCCTGGTAGATCCTTGAGGAAAGGTTCTACGGCGTGTAATATCCCTGAGCGGATTGGGGGTGTTACAAAAGAAAGATAGAGAGGAGATGAAAAAGTCAAGAGAGAAGATGGAGTCCAAATTTTTAAAGATGAGTAAACTCATGTTGAGATTACTCAAAGGAAAGAAGAAGGTAGATACCTCATCATCTCGGGCGAATAGTGAGGATGATGACTCCGACGACTTTGATGATGAGTTGATGCGTTCAATATCTGACGAGTAGCATGTTAGATATATGGTTTCATGATCGTACTTGTTATATTTCGTATATGTTGTGATTTTGATTTTTATAAAATGTTATATTTATTCTGCATAGTGTTTTATTGCTTTGTGGATTTGGTTAGAATATTGTTTGTTGTTCTGTTGGTTTATTGGTTCGATTGATGGTGTGTTGTGTTTACTATTTTTATGCTTTTTTGTGCTATATTGATAGAATGATATTTTGTTTTGCTGATGATAGAAAGGGGTAAAAAAACTGAGTTGTGTTGTTTTGTTTTTGTGCTCTTGGTTGCTGATTTGCTGTGGTGTTCTGCTTCTGCTGTCAAAAAAAAGGGAAGGGGCATTAGCATCACATATGTGACGCTGATAGGATGTTAAGGTGTCACATATGTGACGCTAAAGATGGACAACTGCATATAAAAACATAGCTCAGTGGGCGGCATGGGAATCGAACCTACACCGGTGGCAAAGATGTGTGGCCTTTAGCCACTGAGCTATGTTTTGATTTAATAAATATATTACATTATATTTATTTATTCTTATACTATATTTCGTACTTATATTTAATTTATTTTTCAAATTAAATCAATTTTCGAAATATTTAAGCATAAATAAATATACTGTAATTTAATTTCTTAATGTTAATAAATTTCTTACACTATAATTATTAAATATAATTTTAAATTCATTATTTATAGTATTTAATATTTCATCCAATACAAATTTTTACATTTAAAATGGATTTAGTATATATAAAGATATTTAATTTCATGAGATTAATATTGTAATACCCGAGATTTCTGATATGTATTTAGAACTTGTAATATTATAATTGTTGCACTTTGATCTGAGTATTACTCTCCGTATTTCATAGTCCGGTGTTGTTAAGTGTATGATTTCACGAGTGTGACTTAAATTTGTGATTCTGCGCATGTAGCGCACGCTACCGATTAAGTATAGCGTACGCTAAGTTGGATCCATAGCGCACGCTGTGGAGGAACCTTAGCGCACGCTATGCGGGGTCAATATGATTGAGACGTGTGATAGGTGAGATCAGGCCGGGGATCCTTGTCGGATTGTGTCAGGATGAACCTGGACGGCTTTCGGGAAAAAGCCAAGTCAACGCGTTAGCGCATGCTACTCACATGAGGGTAGCGCACGCTAAAAGCTGAGTGCAGTGAAATCAGTAACGTTTCAAATAGCCGTTAGCGCACGCTATGAATATGGACTAGCGCGCGCTAATAATCATTTTCTATAAATAGGACAGCATCCTCTTTCACATTTTTAGATTTTTTTTCACTTCCCCATTCGAATTCTTGAACTTAGAAAGACACTCTCTTTATCCTAAACACTTCTTGCCGGCATCCTAGCTCGTGTTCAAGATTGTAGATCAGTGGAGGATTGGTGTTCAAACCTCCGGCGTCGGATTGCTTCGAATTTCCTCCTTGTTCTTCACTACTTTGAGGTAGGTGATTCTTCACCAATATTAGTAGTATTCTGAAGGACGTTTGATCATGTTTATCTAGTCAGTTAATTCGTTAATAGTCGAACATCACGTGTTAGAAGGATATTTTTGACGTTTCGGCACTTATTCTTCGTATAATCCTTTGAACCTTTTTAGTATATGGACTCCTAAGCATATTCATACCGATTATGACCAGTAGGTGGAGATTATCAAGTTGCTATGTTGTACACTTAGGAATCATACGTTTTGGGACATATAACGGATTGAACTTAGGATATTCCTTGAAGATCTAAGATGAATTATGGTGTTGTGATGATTATACGTATCTTTGTATCTCATAGTCATTTAGTACGTATAGAACTTTCACAAAACCTTATGAGCATGATATGCACGGGGATGACACGTATTATCACCATAGAATTCATGAGTTCATCACCATTAGATCAAGTTTTCTGCCAGTAGTAATCTGCCATGCACGGTTAGCGCACGCTAACATACGTAAGTTAACGTGCGCTATCGGGAATAAGTTAACACACGCTACGTTTGGTACGTAACGTACGTTATGTTATCAGTCGAGTCAGTCGGCTGATCAGAGAGAACTATCAGTCCATGGCTAGCGTACGCTAGACTTAGACGATAGCGTACGCTAACAGTAGTGCTTAGCGCACGTTACGTAGAGTACGTAGCGTACGCTAAGTGGTTCAGGCAGATTGCATATTTTGAGCTTTTGGCCGTAGACCGAATTGCTAGGCAATCGTTCGACTTGAGATGATTTGTATATCATTTCTTTTGTTAAGGTTCGAGCTTGCTACGTTGATCGAAGGAGGCGGCCTTCGAGTGTGTTGAGATCATTGAAGTGTTTCGTTCTTGCCATCTTCGAGGCAAGTATCGTAATGTGTTAATATTGGTATTTTGAGCATGTGTGTGGTCATTCATGTTGTTGAACATGAGATTTATTTCGTTAAATTGTCATGATATTCGTTATCTAGTGTTTGTATGTTCATGTTGATGGACATGGCGATTTGGCATATATGTATGCATGAGTTGTGTTTGTGTTTGTTGTGCGATCTATGCTGAGGGTGCTAGATCGGATGTCCACCTCGTGTTGGTCCGACGGGATCATCTTGGGATCTAGGCTGAGGGCGCTGGATCATTGGACGGGTTATTTCCACCTCGTGTTGGTCCGATGGGATCATCTTGGGATCTATGCTGAGGGCGCTGGATCATTGGAATACCCTTGCTGTGTTAATGGAATCTTTTGGATTCGCATTGTCGGATTCCGGTAGCGGAAGTCCGTGTGGTGTATCTTGTTATGTATTGTTGATGCATATTCGATTTGTTTAAATGATACTTGTACTAGCATCGTTTTGCTAACCCCTTCGGGGGTGGACATTTGTTTTGATGTTCAGGTAGCCGAGGAGCAGGGAAACAGCCACAGTACCGATGTGACGACGAAGGGGTTCAGTGATGTTTGTTGTTGTTGGTGATTTGTCTTTCTTGGTTTGATTTTAGTACTCGAGTACGCGTGTCTTATTAATATCATTTTGATATGGTTGTATTAATTACTCCTTGAACCAGTTGGACGGTTTTGTAAACTTGAATTTCCGTGATATTGATGTCTTATATTTACATTTCTTTTAAATTAGCCTTGTAAATCCTTACTAAAAGGGTTTACGGCGCTGTAATTATTCCGAATATCTCGGGGTGTTACAGAATATGGTATCGGAGCTAAGATTCATGGATATCTTGGCAGTCGGGTTTTAAGTTGGGTCTGTTTACGTTATTGATTTACGAGTCGTTCGTAACATCACTGTTCAGCCAAAAGTCGTCATGTGGACCGTGGTTGTAAGTATCCTAATCTCTTGTACTACCGTTTCACTTAATTCTGTTTTGTGAGTATTGACGGGCTTTATTTTTGAAAATTTTGTCCTGGATATTGAAAAAAATTGTGTTTTCAGTATGTTGAGAGGAGGCTGTGGACGCGGACGTGGTCGTGGACGCGGACGTGGAAATATGAGACAGGAGGACTCCGCAACTACCCCAGAATTATCGGCTAGTAGAACCGATTCCCATTCTGGAGGGCAGCAGGGATCGGCGAATGACGACGCAAATCCTAACATGCCGGGAGTGCTTCAACAGGTGGTGGCTCAAATAAACCGATTCGCTCAGTAGTTGATCGCATGCAGACAGCGATGGGACAAAGAAGCACCACGAGGATAACCGGGAGATAGATGGCTTGCCGAGGTAGTCAAATTGCACCCGCCAAAGTTTGACGGATCTGGCAGAGGCACTTACTTGGGATCATTGGCAAAGGAGTTAGAGAAAATATTCGCGGGTATTAAGCGTCCCGAGGACCGGAAGGTTCCCATTGCCCAGTATTTTCGACCGGGGAGGCCTTTGACCGGTGGGAAGCTATTCGACCCGAGGATCATAATGCGGATCGACGGAATTCAAACTAATGATGGAAGCACGATTGTCCTCGTCCATCAGAGAGGTAAAGATCCGAGAGTTCTTCTCACCACAGAGTTCGAAGCAATCAGAATGCATATAATCAAAACTTTTAATCATCAGCTGACGTGTGTCCGACACTTGGTCAGAACGGAGGCAGAAAAGATTTTTCATTTCGATATGCGAATGAAGTCGGAGATTCAGCAGTACATGTCGGGATTCGAGTGTACTACGTTGCGACAATATCAAGACAAAGCACTGGCCTACGACATGAAAGAGGCGGCGGTGGAGAAATCAGTGGAGGCAAAGAAGCAGAAAGTGACCGGCACCTTCTCAGAAAACAAGAGTGGTGGGCCCTGCAAGGGCCAGTCTTCCTTTTATTCGGCTAGGAAACCTCCACATCCTTCTAGAGGTGGAAAGAAGTTCCGGACTACATCAGCAGTTTCGGACGCATCAAATAAATGCTACAATTGTGGTCGAGCAGGGCATATTCGACGTGATTGCCCCGCATCTTCTGTGACTTGTTACGATTGTGGGCAAGAAGGGCACCGTGCGGCTTTCTGTGGAATTGCTACTAGATCTTTTGGTACTCGCACTCCAGCGCCAGTTCCAAAGGAGATGAGTGTGAACCAGACGCAGCAGAGTGGTTTTCAGCAGCAAAATATTGGGAAGAGAGAGACATCCAGTGCTGGGTCCGTTCCTCCGCGTCTGTACGAGATGAGGAAATCTGACGATCAGAACACTGCTGTTGCATCAGGTACGATTCAGATCCTTTTGCAACCAGTTAGTGTCTTATTCGATTCCGGAGCTACACATTCTTTCATATCATTGATCTGTGTTAATCATTTAAAAATCTCGTGCTTATTTGATTGTGAACCATATGTTGTGGGTTTGCCGAGTGGAGAGAGAATTGTGGGAACCCTAGAGGCTAGAGACTTTCCAGTATCTATCAGAGGGAGAGATTGGCCATCGAATCTTATTGTAGTTGACATCTACGGTGACGATTTAAATCTCGAAGACGATTGGCTCAACCGTTATGGAGCTATTCTGAATTACCGAGAGAGAGTCATTTCTATCATTGCTGATGACGGATATGAACACTTATTCCGAGGATGGAGACTGGGAAGCTCGGGAAAATTGATCAAAGCAATGAAAGCCGTGAACTTACTGAAGCAGGGATGTCATGGACTTTGGTGCTATGCCATGAGGAAAGAGGAAGGAGTAGAGCTCTCGTCTATTTCAGTTGTGAATGAGTTCTCAGATGTATTTCCTGACGAACTACCTGGGTTACCTCCACAGAGAGAAGTGGAGTTCACTATCGAATTAGAGCCTAGAGCAGCTCCTATTTCCAGAGCACCATACCGCATGGCGCCAACCGAGATGTATGAACTCAAGAAGCAACTGGAGGAATTATTACAGAAGGGTTATATTCAACCTAGCGTTTCTCCTTGGGGAGCGCCCGTTCTCTTTGTCCGGAAGAAAGACGGATCCCTCCGACTGTGTATTGATTACAGGGAGCTCAACAAGATGACGATCAAGAATAAGTATCCTATACCTCGGATCGACGACTTGTTTGATCAACTGCAAGGGGCAAGGGTATTCTCGAAGATTGACTTGCGATCAGGATACCACCAGTTGAGAATTAAGGAATCGGATATACCAAAGTCTGCTTTCAGGTCCCGGTACGGGCATTATGAATTTGTAGTGATGCCATTTGGACTTACCAATGCTCCTGCGGTATCCATGCAATTGATGAATCGGGTATTCTTGGAATACTTGGATAAATTTGTGGTCGTCTTCATTGATGACATCTTGATATATTCGAAGGACGCAGAGGAGCATGCCGAACATTTGCTGTGGTTTTGAGCACCTTGAGGAAGGAACAACTGTATGCAAAGCTTTCAAAATGCGAGTTCTGGCTTAGGGAAGTAACTTTCCTTGGGCATGTGATATCACCGATTGAGTTCAGTGGACTCAAGAAAGTCGAAGCAATCTTGGAATGGGAAGCTCCCAATAACGTGAAAGAAGTCCGGAGTTTCTTAGGACTTGCTGGATATTATCGCCGCTTTGTAGAGGGATTTTCCAAAATTGCTCGTCCGCTCACTCAGCTATTACAGAAAACTCAAAAGTTCACGTGGGATGAGAAATGCCAGGCTGGTTTTGATGAACTTAAGAGTAGACTGACGACAGCACCTATATTAGCGTTACCAGAGGGAACTGATGGATTCATGGTATACAGCGACGCTTCAAATCAGGGTCTGGGATGTGTGTTGATGCAAAAGGGTAAGGTGATTGCTTATGCTTCTCGGCAGTTGAAACTATACGAGGTTAATTACCCGACTCATCATATGGAGCTAGCAGCTGTAGTCTTTGCATTGAAAATTTGGAGACATTATTTGTATGGCACTCATTGTCAGATCTTTACAGATCATAAGAGCCTCAAGTACATTTTAAGTCAGAAAGAATTAAACATGAGGCAGAAAAGGTGGCTGTAATTGATCAAGGATTACGACTTGGAGATTCTCTATCATCCGGGTAAAGCAAACGTAGTAGCCGATGCATTGAGCCGTAAACCTGTTTCTCTTCGAGTGTTGGAAGCACTTACATCCCAAACCATCATTCAACGGGAACTGATTCGCGAAGAGATTGAAGTATGGGCACCAGGAATCCAAGGGCAACTATATGTGATGGAACTGACTTCATCACTAGTCGAGGAGATCAAATCTAAGCAGTTGAATGATTCTCTGATCCTTCGGTTAGGTGACGAAGTAAAGAAAGGAAAAGACCCAGGATTCGTGATACAAGATGATGGAGTTCTGAGATTTCAGAGTCGACTTTGCGTTCCCGATGATGATGATTTGAGACGGGCAATTCTGAAAGAAGCTCATAGTGCACCTTATTCTATCCACCCGGGCAGCACTAAGATGTAAAAGGATCTAAAACAAAACTTCTGGTGGGGGAATATGAAGAAGGACGTAGCAGAATACATTTCGAAGTGTTTGACTTGTCAGCAGGTTAAGATTGAACATCAGCGACCTGCCGGAATGTTAAATCCGCTTCCGATCCCTGAGTGGAAGTGGGAGGACATCTCGATGGATTTCATCACCAGTATGCCAAGGACCAAGACGGGAATGAACATGATTTGGGTTGTAGTTGATAGACTAACCAAGTCGACTCATTTCCTAGAAATTAAAGATACATGGGGACCCGAGAGATTGGCGCGAGTATTTATTGCGGAGATAGTCAGATTGCATGGGACGCCGAAGACCATTATTTCAGATCGAGATGGTCGCTTCGTGTCATATTTCTGGAAACCAGTTCACAGGGCTTTGGGGACTGACCTCAACTTCAGCACGGCTTATCATCCCCAAACGGATGGTCAGTCCGAAAGGACTATTCAAACAGTAGAAGACATGCTTAGAGCTTGTGCCTTAGATTGGTCGACTGATTGGGAAGTTCATTTGCCGTTGATTGAATTCACTTACAATAATAGTTGGCATGCTTCTATTAAGATGGCACCATTTGAAGCTTTGTACGGGAGAAGATGCCGATCACCCCTGTGTTGGGATGATTCTTCGGATTTGATCGGGACGGAACCGGAATTGATAATTCAGACTCAAGAGAAGATAGCTTTGATTCGAGAAAGACTGTTGACTGCCCAGAGTCGACAGAAATCTTATGCAGACGTACGTCGTCGCCCTCTAGAGTTCGACGCTGGGGACCATGTACTATTGAAGGTGTCTCCTACACGAGGGATTTTCCGTTTTGGGAGGAGAGGCAAGCTTAGTCCAAGATATATCGGACCATTCGAGATCCTCGAGAGAGTTGGAGATTTAGCATACAGGTTGGCCTTACCGCCATCGCTGAGTCACGTTCACAATGTGTTTCACGTATCCCAATTGCGGAAGTATGTATCAGATCCCAGTCATATCATTGAGTTTAATGAGATCGAGATAGCTAATGATGGCACCTTCGAGGAGAGACCAATTAAGATACTTGAGAGTTGGATCAAACAGTTGAGGAATAAACCAATACACTTGGTTAAAGTACAATGGTCACGACACGGAGTTGAAGAGGCCACTTGGGAAACGGAGGACAGTACGAAGACTAGATAGCCGGAGTTGTTTTCATCTTAAGTTTCGAGACGAAACTTCTTTTTAGGGAGGAAGGATGTAATACCCGAGATTTCTGATATGTATTTAGAACTTGTAATATTATAATTGTTGCACTTTGATCTGAGTATTATTCTCCGTATTTTATAGTCCGATGTTGTTAAGTGTATGATTTCACGAGTGTGACTTAAATTTGTGATTCTGCGCATGTAGCGCACGCTACCGATTAAGTATAGCGTACGCTAAGTTGGATCCATAGCGCACGCTGTGGAGGAACCTTAGCACACGCTATGCGGGGTCAATATGATTGAGACGTGTGGTAGGTGAGATCAGGCCGGGGATCCTTGTCGGATTGTGTCGGGATGAACCTGGACGGCTTTCGGGAAAAAGCCAAGTCAACGCGTTAGCGCACGCTACTCACATGAGGGTAGCGCACGCTAAAGGCTGAGTGCAGTGAAATCAGTAACGTTTCAAATAGCCATTAGCGCACGCTATGAATATGGACTAGCGCGCGCTAATAATCATTTTCTATAAATAGGACAGCATCCTCTTTCACATTTTCAGATTTTTTTTCACTTCCCAATTCGAATTCTTGAACTTAGAAAGACACTCTCTTTATCCTAAACACTTCTTGCCGGCATCCTAGCTCATGTTCAAGATTGTAGATCAGTGGAGGATTGGTGTTCAAACCTCCGGCGTCGGATTGCTTCGAATTTCCTCCTTGTTCTTCACTACTTTGAGGTAGGTGATTCTTCACCAATATTAGTAGTATTCTGAAGGACGTTTGATCATGTTTATCTAGTCAGTTAATTCGTTAATAGTCGAACATCACGTGTTAGAAGGATATTTTTGACGTTTCGGCACTTATTCTTCGTATAATCCTTTGAACCTTTTTAGTATATGGACTCCTAAGCATATTCATACCGATTATGACCAGTAGGTGGAGATTATCAAGTTGCTATGTTGTACACTTAGGAATCATACGTTTTGGGACATATAATGGATTGAACTTAGGATATTCCTTGAAGATCTAAGATGAATTATGGTGTTGTGATGATTATACGTATCTTTGTATCTCATAGTCATTTAGTACGTATAGAACTTTCACAAAACCTTATGAGCATGATATGCACGGGGATGACACGTATTATCACCATAGAATTCATGAGTTCATCACCATTAGATCAAGTTTTCTGCCAGTAGTAATCTGCCATGCACGGTTAGCGCACGCTAACATACGTAAGTTAACGTGCGCTATCGGGAATAAGTTAACACACGCTACGTTTGGTACGTAACGTACGTTATGTTATCAGTCGAGTCAGTCGGCTGATCAGAGAGAACTATCAGTCCATGGCTAGCGTACGCTAGACTTAGACGATAGCGTACGCTAACAGGCAGGCTTAGCGCACGTTACGTAGAGTACGTAGCGTACGCTAAGTGGTTCAGGCAGATTGCATATTTTGAGCTTTTGTCCGTAGACCGAATTGCTAGGCAATCATTCGACTTGAGATGATTTGTATATCATTTCTTTTGTTAAGGTTCGAGCTTGCTACGTTGATCGAAGGAGGCGGCCTTCGAGTGTGTTGAGATCATTGAAGTGTTTCGTTCTTGCCATCTTCGAGGCAAGTATCGTAATGTGTTAATATTGGTATTTTGAGCATGCGTGTGGTCATTCATGTTGTTGAACATGAGATTTATTTCGTTAAATTGTCATGATATTCGTTATCTAGTGTTTGTATGTTCATGTTGATGGACATGGCGATTTGGCATATATGTATGCATGAGTTGTGTTTGTGTTTGTTGTGCGATCTATGCTGAGGGCGCTGGATCGGATGTCCACCTCGTGTTGGTCCGACGGGATCATCTTGGGATCTAGGCTGAGGGCGCTGGATCATTGGACGGGTTATTTCCACCTCGTGTTGGTCCGACGGGATCATCTTGGGATCTATGCTGAGGGCGCTGGATCATTGGAATACCCTTGCTGTGTTAATGGAATCTTTTGGATTCGCATTGTCGGATTCCGGTAGCGGAAGTCCGTGTGGTGTATCTTGTTATGTATTGTTGATGCATATTCGATTTGTTTAAATGATACTTGTACTAGCATCGTTTTGCTAACCCCTTCGGGGGTGGACATTTGTTTTGATGTTCAGGTAGCCGAGGAGCAGTGGAAACGACACGCGATCCGATGTGACGACGAAGGGGTTCAGTGATGTTTGTTGTTGTTGGTGATTTGTCTTTCTTGGTTTGATTTTAGTACTCGAGTACGCGTGTCTTATTAATATCATTTTGATATGGTTGTATTAATTACTCGTTGAACCAGTTGGACGGTTTTGTAAACTTGAATTTCCGTGATATTGATGTCTTATATTTACATTTCTTTTAAATTAGCCTTGTAAATCCTTACTAAAATGGTTTACGGCGCTGTAATTATTCCGAATATCTCGGGGTGTTACAGAATATGGTATCGGAGCTAAGATTCATGGATATCTTGGCAGTCGGGTTTTAAGTTGGGTCTGTTTACGTTATTGATTTACGAGTCGTTCGTAACATCACTGTTCAGCCAAAAGTCGTCATGTGGACCGTGGTTGTAAGTCTCCTAATCTCTTGTACTACCGTTTCACTTAATTCTGTTTTGTGAGTATTGACGGGCTTTATTTTTGAAAATTTTGTCCTGGATATTGAAAAAAATTGTGTTTTCAGTATGTTGAGAGGAGGTCGTGGACGCGGACGTGGTCGTGGACGCGGACGTGGAAATATGAGACAGGAGGACTCCGCAACTACCCCAGAATTATCGGCTAGTAGAACCGATTCCCATTCTGGAGGGCAGCAGGGATCGGCGAATGACGACGCAAATCCTAACATGCCGGGAGTGCTTCAACAGGTGGTGGCTCAAATAAACCAGTTCGCTCAGGTAGTTGATCGCATGCAGACAGCGATGGGACAGCAGCACCACGAGGATAACCGGGGAGATAGATGGCTTGCTGAGGTAGTCAAATTGCACCCGCCAAAGTTTGACGGATCTGCTGAGGCACTTACTTGGGATCATTGGCTAAAGGAGTTAGAGAAAATATTCGCGGGTATTAACTGTCCCGAGGACCGGAAGGTTCCCATTGCCCAGTATTTTCTGACTGGGGAGGCCTTTGACTGGTGGGAAGCTATTCGACCCGAGGATCATAATGCGGATTGGACGGAATTCAAACTAATGATGGAAGCACAGTATTGTCCTCGTCCAGTCAGAGAGGCAAAGATCCGAGAGTTCTTCTCACCACAGAGTTCGGAAGCAACTGTAACAGACATAATCAAAACTTTTAATCATCAGCTGACGTGTGTCCGACACTTGGTCAGAACAGAGGCAGAAATTTTTTTTCATTTCGATATGCGAATGAAGTCGGAGATTCAGCAGTACATGTCGGGATTCGAGTGTACTACGTTGCGACAATATCAAGACAAAGCGCTGGCCTACGACATGAAAGAGGCGGCGGTGGAGAAATCAGTGGAGGCAAAGAAGCAGAAAGTGACCGGCAGCTTCTCAGAAAACAAGAGTGGTGGGCCCCGCAAGGGCGAGTCTTCCTTTTATTCGGCTAGGAAACCTCCACATCCTTCTAGAGGTGGAAAGAAGTTCCGGACTACATCAGCAGTTTCGGACGCATCAAATAAATGCTACAATTGTGGTCGAGCAGGGCATATTCAACGTGATTGCCCCACATCTTCTGTGACTTGTTACGATTGTGGGCAAGAAGGGCACCGTGCGGCTTTCTGTGGAATTGCTACTAGATCTTTTGGTACTCGCACTCCAGCGCCAGTTCCAAAGGAGATGAGTGTGAACCAGACGCAGCAGAGTGGATTTCAGCAGCAAAATATTGGGAAGAGAGAGACATCCAGTGCTGGGTCCGTTCCTCCGCGTCTGTACGAGATGAGGAAATCTGACGATCAGAACACTGCTGTTGCATCAGGTACGATTCAGATCCTTTTGCAACCAGTTAGTGTCTTATTCAATTCCGGAGCTACACATTCTTTCATATCATTGAACTGTGTTAATCATTTAAAAATCTCGTGCTTATTTGATTGTGAACCATATGTTGTGGATTTGCCGAGTGGAGAGAGAATTGTGGGAACCCTAGAGGCTATATACTTTCCAGTGTCTATCAGAGGGAGAGATTGGCTATCGAATCTTATTGTAGTTGACATCTACGGTGACGATTTAATTCTCGGAGACGATTGGCTCAACCGTTATGGAGCTATTTTGAATTACCGAGAGAGAGTCATTTCTATCATTGCTGATGACGGATCTGAACACTTATTCCGAGGATGGAGACTGGGAATCTCGGGAAAATTGATCAAAGCAATGAAAGCCGTGAACTTACTGAAGCAGGGATGTCATGGACTTTGGTGCTATGCCATGAGGAAAGAGGAAGGAGTAGAGCTCTCGTCTATTTCAGTTGTGAATGAGTTCTCAGATGTATTTCCTGACGAACTACCTGGGTTACCTCCACAGAGAGAAGTGGAGTTCACTATCGAATTAGAGCCTGGAGCAGCTCCTATTTCCAGAGCACCATAACGCATGGCGCCAACCGAGATGTATGAACTCAAGAAGCAACTGGAGGAATTATTACAGAAGGGTTATATTCAACCTAGCGTTTCTCCTTGGGGAGCGCCTGTTCTCTTTGTCCGGAAGAAAGACGGATCCCTCCGACTGTGTATTGATTACAGGGAGCTCAACAAGATGCCGATCAAGAATAAGTATCCTATACCTCGGATCGACGACTTGTTTGATCAACTGCAAGGGGCAAGGGTATTCTCGAAGATTGACTTGCGATCAGGATACCACCAGTTGAGAATTAAGGAATCGGATATACCAAAGTCTGCCTGTGTCCCTAAGACGGCATTATGAATTTGTAGTGATGCCATTTGGACTTACCAATGCTCCTGCGGTATTCATGCAATTGATGAATCAGGTATTCTTGGAATACTTGGATAAATTTGTGGTCGTCTTCATTGATGACATCTTGATATATTCGAAGGATGCAGAGTAGCATGCCGAACATTTGCTGTGGTTTTGAGCACCTTGAGGAAGGAACAGCTGTATGCAAAGCTTTCAAAATGCGAGTTCTGGCTTAGGAAAGTAACTTTCCTTGGGCATGTGATATCAGCTGACGGAGTTCAGGTGGACCCGAAGAAAGTCGAAGCAATCTTGGAATGGGAAGCTCCCATTTAAGGCATTACATATGTGACACTTTTATTTATTTTATTTGTCGTCTTTATTTCTTTAGCTTCACTTTTTTCGGCAAATCTAATAAAGTGAAGCTAATATAACCTTTTTTAGTAGTGAGAATATTAATGGGATTCCGTAGAGGTGCCATAAATGAGGTGGCTTCACACCATCCACTCGATTCGTGTTTAGGGTGCCCGATATAGAGAAATCTTTTTTACAAGGTGAATTACTCATGGATACTCTTCTACCTATGGCACCATCACGTCCTAGGGCCTGGGTAGCTTTGATGTCTTTTAAAAAGACATAAGTTGCGACCTAGGACAACCAATGTGGCACTTCTATGAATCTTTAGCCTGTCACGTGCGTCGTTGCCCCTTGTGCTTAAGCAACATTGTCAAGAATCATATTTCAAATGGCACATGCTTCTAGAATGGAGTGCGAATACTTATTTCATGCAAATGGAGTGTTCTTTGGCCGACTCTTGAAGAAAGAAAAAAGGGTCGATCTCGACATGGTGCACGAAGAAAAGCGAATGAAATCTCCTAAGTCCTAAGGGATACGGGAAGACCGTTCTTCTTTAAAATATCGAGAAAAGCCCCAAAATCTCAACATAGTCATTGGTATGAGCTTGCTCATACAAATCCACACTCTCGCAGATTTGCAGAAGTAGCTAAGAATGGGGCAGTTCAAATCCATGATCAAAGTAGGATGGGTAAAGAAACCCTCTGGAGGTGTAGAAGCCCTTTCATGCGAGTCGGGGATACAAAATTCATAGATTTTGAGTTGCTCCCAGGGTTAGATTCCATCTCTAATGATCGGTTCCCCACGGGCAAGGTATCCATCATGGTCTGTAGGTCCTCGGGTCGCTTGACTTTGGAATAAGTTATGAAGCTAAAAGGAGGCCCTGAAACACGTTAGAACCATTGGGACGAACACCCATATTTTGAGGGTTGTTACTAAAAAGTGGTTTAACGGTGATGCGGATCTTAGGGAGAGATTAGAGCAATGAGCATCAACCCTTCTAGAAGGGTCACCATATTCCGTACTCTGCGGTAATATCCCAACGAAGAAAATCTGCGGTGGTGGCACGTTTCCTTGGAGTTTTTTTCAAAAATAGGGTGATCCGAACGGGTGATTCTAATTCACAATTTGAATGGGCCCATCCAAAACAACTGTACTATATTATATTTTTCATTTTCAGTCTCTATAATTTATATTTTTCACCCTTAAACTTTCATTATATTTTTTCTTTATATCTTTTACTTTTAAACATTTTATTTTAATCCTTCTAATTATATCATGTTTTTTATATGTTCTTTTTTATTTTTCACATTTTATTTTCTAACAATTTATACACTAAAAAGAGTTTATCAATACCTTTAAATTGATACCAATATCGAATATATCACACTGTTACAAATACAAGATCAATTAAAAATGAAATTGCATTATCAAACAAACACGAAATTAAAATATAAATTAAACACGAAATTACATGAACATCTAAAAAGGAAATTACAAGATCGAAAAAATATTACATGGATCACATGGCATTAAATCTTGATTGAGAATTAGAACAATTTCTTCTGGTATATCCAGGTTGATGCCATAGCCCATGATTACGAGGTTCATCAGGATGCCGAACGTCCATTTCGTTACGAAATCGATTTGCACGCCTTCGACCACGATCATCAGAAATTTTTGAGTAATCTGCTTCGATAGCCCAATCCGACTCCAACCAATATTCAACATGAGGAAGTGGGGTAAAAGCATAAATGATATTGTCTTTTGTATGTTTCAGTAGTGTAAACAGAATTCACAATGGAAAGAGGGTTATCCCCTCTATGACGACAAACTGCAAGAGCATGTGAACATTGAAATCTTTCCATCTCCCACTTACCACGTGTGCACGTATGTTGAAAATAATGAACAGTGTATGTATTTCCTCCAGTTTCACTTATTTGTAATTTTGACACAATCCTGTAAACACCTTCAGTGTAGTCAAACTCCGATAAATTATGACTTTGTGCATGGGTGTCACGTTTACCAAAGAGACGCTACATGCGTGATGGTAGAGATGTATTGCAGTTCATTGTAATATCACTATGCTTTCTAAAGAGTTGCACAGTTCTATTGAATGTAAGGTCAATACACTCCCTAATCGGTAACTGTCTTTCTCCTCGCAGTGCATGATTCATACTCTTAGAGATATTTGTAGTTAAGGAACCCCATTGACGATCTCCATCATACAAAAGACACCATTGACTCCTATCAGTTTGTTTCAAATACTTCCAAGCTTCAAGATTGATTGCTTTTATTTCCCAATACACCTAGCAAACTTCCTTTTTTGTGTGGTATTGCCCATAGCCCAACAAAATGTTTTAATACTCAAGTTATTATATCTTTTCATGAGATTACTTCGAAGACAGAAGCGATGGTATGCAAATGGATCTTTCCATTCCTTTAGATTTTCTATTGCATGAATTATTCCTTGATGTCTAGCTAAAATAACACACAATTGCCTATCTTGAGCAATAAAGTTTCTGAACTGATAAAAAACCAACACCAACTGTGCGTAGTCTCCTCGTCAACAATGGCATAAGGAAGTGGCAGTATATTATTGTTGGCATCTTTCGTAACAACAATGAGCATTTTCCCTTTGTATGAACCCCTCAAATGACAACCATCGACAGAAATAACAGGTCGACATAGACAAAATGCATTAATAGCATGTCAAAGCCCAAAAAATATATTTAAATGTTGCTACACATGATGAGCTATTTGGATTATGGAACCATTGCACAATTATACTAGGATTTGAAGCATGCAAAGATGCAATGTACTTGGGCAACTCAACAAAGTTACTCTCCCAAGTTCCATAAATAGTCTATATGGCCTTTCTCCTGCCACGCCATGCCTTCGAATAAGAAATATCAACATTCAAACTGTTCTTTGTATCTGCTTGTATATGTTTCACCAGATAAGCAATATCTTTTGTAATTGAGTGGAGAATGTATTAGGCAATAGTTTTGGAGTTCAAATTTTTGTTATTATTGCCTATACAAGATCCAAAATAATTGTGTGCATCTACCCATCGTGTAATCTTCCACATATGATGATTTGTATTCTTCATTGCACGAACATACCATGTGCAACGTGATGTAAATGGAAAATTTCTTGAACCTTCTCCATCGTCTCCTAGAGTCTTACACTTTACTACCCATGTGTTACTTTTACTTTCGTACACAGAAAACTCTCTGTTTTGGCTGATCGACCAAAGTGTTACTGCCTTTCTAACCTGTAACTTACTTTCAAACTGCATCCCTAACCTTATTTTTTTTTCCAATTCCTTCCGAACATCTATATGATTGTTGTCTCTAAAATTTTCTACATCATCTCTCCTACATCTGCAATATCATTCATAAAGCTTATAACTGGAGCTTCATTAATATCACCAGAATCATCCCCAACATCACTCAATGACTCAATAATATCGTCTTCACTATATGGTGAGTCGGTTGATCAAATCCAAAGTCATCATATGACTCAAACCTATCATCATTAGGCAAAGGAAATTGTGCATTCGAGGGTTTTGCCATAAAATTATGAGACTGTACTGGATCCGATACTTCAAAATTATGAAGAAAATCTACAAAACTAGTATTTGTAGGCGTCGTTATTCATTCTTGAGTAATTTTTTCAATTTCAATCAAACTTGACCACAATAATTCTCATCATTTTCGGCCAAATAATACATCACTTCTAAACTTGAATTACTAATGACACGTGAAATATTAGACCTACCACCAATTTAGTAACATAGTGAGATATTCAAATTATAAGCTTTCTTATCAACTCTAAGATGTGCATAAATCAAATCTTTAAATTCCTCATAGCTTATCCTTTGCCTAATAACATTTGTAGTAGTCATTGTTGATTCATCACCCATTATGAGTCCATTATCATATCCAATATTACCACCCCAATATAAACTGATCAACAATGGACTATCTAAAGCCATAATGATAAATATACCGGAATGTAACTGTACGATAAATTATAAAATAAAATAAGTAAATTATTATGGTACGTATAATTTTCACATTAAATGTATAGAAGATTGTTAAACAACAATCTGTACCTTATGATTAATTCATGAAGGGAAGTCTGGAACTGGAGATGCAAATGAATAAAAATTTGAGAGAAAATTATCTTGATGAATGATTTGTGATGGAAAAATATGAAACTGGTAATCAAATTTATAATGCAAAAAAGTTTATGATTTGAAAATTCATGTAATTATTTTCATGGCTTTTCAGATGAATAGTGTACTCGTTTTTGTTTACTTTTACTTTGGATTCTTTTACTGTTTGAAATGACAATTCAGACATGAATTATTAGACCTGAGTTTTTGTAATTTTATTTTTATTTTTTAATTTAATCTCACCTTACTTTTATATTAATTTTCATTTTCAATTAATTATATAATTTGTTAGAAATAATATATAAACTTTAATTATTTACTTTAAATAAATAAGTTCATATATAACATCTAATTAGGATAAAGATAAAGAAATATTTAAAAGTAAAAGATATAAAGAAAGAGTGAAGTTGAAGGGTGAAATATGTAATTTTTTGAAGAATTCCTAAATGATACGGTTGATTTTAGGTGGGGCCACATCAAATTAACCTATTTTTTGTAAAGCTATTTAGAACTACCCTATTTTTGTAAAAGGGTTATCAATTCACCCTATTTTTGAAAAAAAAACTCTTTCCTTTGTCTCCTACCTTCCTTTTGAGCCATAACCTATAGATCAAGAAATAACAAAACTCCAGTCACCATATGAAATAAAGAATCAAACTCAACACACAACACTGTTGTAACACCCTCAGGAATCATACGGGAATGTTGCACGTCGTAGACCCTATTCAAAAGGATCTACCAAGTTAAATATACCACAAGACAACTCAATGGCTGATCGGTCGGGTTCAAACTACATAACGACACAAACCGATAAGGTCGAATACTTAAAATACACAGACGGGCAAGGTCACACACCAAAATCAGAACCGAATGAAATCTCATTATAACACATACCCACGCAGGGGTCAGTATACATTAGCAGAAACGAGATCCAACTCAACAATATAAACAACTCTGACTCCCGATTCATTACTATCGTAGCTTGCCATCTTTCATGCCGACCCTGTGACTGCTCTTTCGAACTAAGTATACCTAAAATGCATGAAACGCATTCCCCCATGTAAGGGTTAGCAATTCGGATTTGCTAGTGCAAATATTATAATCATACAAAATATACCACGCAAACATCAGTCGTGGATCAAACATGAAACAACTCAAGTCTTTGAACATGAAACATCATATCGGAAGTTTTAGAAAACGGAAATGCCTTTTGGGATCTCAAGTCCGAGGTTATAAACATTTTAGAAACATTAGGGTCTCAACCCAAATATCGTTCCACATCACAAGTGTTTTATGAAATGGAAAATTTTTTTAGACCTCGAGTCCTTAGTTATAAACCATTTCAAAAAATTATTAGGGTCTCAGCCCAAATCTCATTTCAAGTCACAATACACGAAACAATCAAAGGGTCCACCTGGAGTCCTTAGTTATAAACATTTCAAAAAATCATTAGGGTCTTAGCCCAAATCTCATTTCAAGTCACAATACACTGAAACAATCATAGGGTCCACAAGCCAACAACAAACATCACAACATAGGCCCATAAGCTATTCCGGCCCCACCCTCGCAAGTATGCACCGAGATACCCTATCGGATCATACCTGGTTGGATACTCATGGACGAACACTGTTCGTACTCGCAAGTGATGAACTCCAGAGGCCTCACCGAACCCTACCTGGTACCAAAACACAGTGTTCGTACTTGCAAGTAACGAACTCCAGAGGCCCCATTGGACCCTACCTGGCACCACACATTACTGGGTTTAAATCCGTACTCGCAAGTATCGAATCCTAGAGGCCTCGTCAGACCTTACCTGGTTGAACACAGCGCCACAACAATCCACAACACACAATAACTATCACAATGATCGCCACGAACAACACATAACAAACATAACAAATCCAATCGTCCAACAACACATCATAATGTAACTCCAAGTGTATAAATCAATCAACACAATTGTTAGGACCGACATTACTTCGTAACACATAATAATTCACAACACATCCAAATACACATCCCAGTGTATTATCAAACCAATACAACATCACAATCGACATATTTTCACTGTAAGAAATAATTGCACACCAAACATCATAAGAAGATGCCAACGGTAATTCATATAATCAACAAGAATGAACAAACCACCACAATTCCATTATACAACTTCAATCCACATGATATAAATCGTATAGACAGGAACACTTGCCTCGATAATCGACACGCAAATACTTCGAAGAACACGGTTCGATCGAAAAGCCTCGAGAACCTACAACCTCTGCTAAAAACAATGAGAACATAATCACTATGAGAATAACAGCTAATAACGATGGCAAACACACCCAACAACCGAAGGGAACTCATTGACACATTTAATCGAACATTAAATGTTCAAAATTTCCCCAAAACACTGACATCACTAATTGAGTTAAACAAACTCGAAATATAGATGTACAATCCATAGAACAAGATCAACAACATTAGATAACACTAACTGAACCATCGAAATTGGATTAAAATGAACCCATAAAGAAATCCCCAAAAATAGTTAAAGAAGGATTTACAAGAAATTACCTCAATCTGGACGAAGAATCAACAACGGACGATGTTAAACATGATCAAGACTTTAATACATGATGATAATTTGCCCAATGTTTGATACTCTTGTCAATTACCCAAAATCGAGAGATAGAAATGAAGTGCGGCTAACAAACACGATTTTTTTATTTATACACCTGAAAAAAATGGCCCAGAAAACGGCTCAAACATCACCGTGTTGACCACCGTGTTTTGAAAGTTGGCGAGTACGTGAAGGAAACGGCCCAAGAACATGGCCCAGAATGAGGCGTGTTCAGCATCGTGTTATCACAAACGGTGCAACACCCGCTCCAAGCATGAGCGTGTCTCTCGGTCATGTCCCGTCTCGCAAGTACATATGCTCCACACACACACACGGCGCGCCCACCTGGACTCAGCCCTAACTAGGCCTTGTCACAACCGGCCTAACAAACGGTGCAACCATCACCCTATTTAGCGTTGTGTTCCCCCAGAATTGGGAAAATCGTCTCTGCAATCGACAAACTGATATGAAGATGAATCAACGACAACATACAACATACAATAACACGAATACACATACACAGAACTAACTTCAAAGAATTCATGTTAAACCTCAAACACGACAAGACAGTCTCAATATACACAGTCAATGAAGAAACATTCACCAAATCAAGGAATATTAAACACAAAATGACAAATAATTCTAGATAACCAAAAAAATCTCGAGTATTACATTCTACCCCACTAAAAAATTTCATGCTATAAACTTAAAACAAACATCAACAAGAATAAAGCAAAGAAATAGCAAGAAAAACAATCGCCAAAGATCTCTACTAGTCGATCTCGACATCGATGCTGAATCCTGAGTCTGAAATTCACCAGATACTCTCTCACAGTACTGAATTGAATGCCCCTCATGTCCATAATTTATAACAAGTCACCAGGATTCCTTACAGTTTGCACGAACATGACTTGAAACATCTTGGCGCATCACAGGAAGTCAACGATACTGACTTCACTACGCCATAGATGGCGTACGACAACTCCTACAAAATGTTGCAAGAAGCAAAAAAAACGTTGCTGCAGACAAGAAAATCAAAACGGCAACACTTTTTTGGTGTTGCACTTTTCAACGCTGCCGTAGGTCCCTATAGCAACACTTCTGTCTCCTACTGCAACACCACTCCTTTTGTTACCATAAGACTGCAAGGCATCGTTAAATATAGTCTCCAGCAACATTAAACAAGTGTTGCAGTAGATGTCAATTTTCTGTAAAAGTAGGGGGCCACATGTGAGCCCCACATGTGGGGTCCGATGTGGGCCCCACATATGGGGTCCGATGTGGGTCCCAACTGTTGGCCCCATACCTGCCTGTTGCAACACTTTTTTTTCAATACTTCTTAAATTTCTGCAACACTTTTTTCGTAAGTAACTGCTGTAACACCCCCAATATATTCGGGAATATTACAGCGCCGTAAATCCTTTACATAAGGATTTACAAGGCTGAAGAATTGAACAAGCATAAAAAGGTATTAATGAACGGAATTACAATACAACAATTCTGACTAAATACAGAAATAATACAATTGTTCGACAGAACTCAATAATACATCCCCAAATTCAAATCCATCACAAAAGACTTCGTACTCGAGTACTTATTGAAATAACGAATAAACAACAGATAAATAAACCCGGTCAGGACATCACTCTGCACCCTCGTCGTCATACAGTTCCAGTGGTTGTTTCCCCGCTCTCCTGGATCCTGAACACAAACAAAATGTTCACCCCCGAAGGGGTTAGCACAAAGATGCTAGTACAAGTACCACAGCATATTATTCATATCTCACGAAGAATAATAATAACATAAACGACAAAATACCAACGAGTCTTCTCCTACGAGAAACTCAAACATAACATACACAACTGATAATCACAACATGATATTAATACACACACATGGTAATTCCATCGATCCAGCGTTCACTGCCTAGAACCCACGATGATCCCGTCAGACCAGCCCGTGGTGGAAAAACCCGTCCGATGATCCAGCGCACGCTAGCATAGATCCCCCGATGATCCCGTCGGACCAACACGAGGTGGACATACAATCACGACATACATGCACGACAATATGTATAACAACAATACATAAAACAATTAAGGTACTTGCCTCGATTTGAAGACAATAACAATACTTCCACGGAAATGAACACTCGACGGTCGTCCTCCTCAATCAATCACGTAACGAGACCAAACCTTAACAAAAGAAATGATATAGGATTTATCTCACGTCGTACAAATGTTTAACAATTCGATTCATGGCCAAAAGTTCATAAAATGCAATCTGCCCGAACTGCTTAGCGCACGCTAAGTACTCTGTGTAGCGTGCGTTAAGTCTGCCTGATAGCGCACGCAAACAACAAAGCCTAACGCACGCTAACGATGCATGGTCAGTACTCCACTGACCAGCCAACTGACTCGTCTGATGGTCTAGCGTACGTTACGTACCAAACGTAGCGCACGCTAACTAGTGCTCGATAGCGCACGTTAAACTGCATAGCATAGCGTGCGCTATCTCTGCATGGCAGTTCTCACGAGCGATGCTTATTCTTGCCATGATCGAAACAATGAAACCTTGCGTGATAATTCATGTTACTTCCATGAATACCATGTTCATACTCTTATGAATGATTTTACGGATAAAGACAACTTCGGATTCAAGGATATGCATACCAATATAAAACTATATTCCATTCCGACTTCAAATCTTCATACGACAATTCGAAAAGCTTAACGGTTGATATCAACACCTCTATATCAATCCATATTATCATACTGAAGTTGATAAACGTCCTATATATACTAAATAAATCCTTCCATGATCAAACCTTTAGATTTATCTAACAATAAGGATGTTAACGTCTAGTCCAAGATTACTATGAAATCATCTATTAGATTCGGTTTACCAATGATAGAAGCTTCTCTTCACATATTCAGTGTAATAAGATTCGAATCATGATGATTATAATCAAAGTATTCAAGGCTTATTCATCTCACTATTCCAAACATGATATACTTGGATAATTCATCTATGAAAATCCATATCTTGTTAACATGATCATCCAAATCGTTAGAATCCAACTCTAAGTCTGGAGATAGATTGAACATACCTTAAAATGACGAAATCACTGAACCGTAAGGTAGAATCCAACTCCGGTTGGTTGTATGCCCCTCCAAGGTGCTATTCCACTTTCATAAACATTCCACGTGATAACCAATGTATAAACATCAACAATATGTGTTCTAAGTGTATAGGAGTATTACTATAACTCTCAGAACTCTCAAGATTGAGGAATAGACGAAAGAAATGCAAGCCAACACGGTTGATGTCCTATTTATAATATTCTGCATTATTGACAAGTTAGCGCACGCTACTAAAAATCCCTTAGCGTGCGCTAATAATGGTTGACTTCAGAATTTGTCCGGGTGCGTCAGCGGGAATCTTATCCGGACCCATGTCCCGGCTGGCGCATGTGTTAGCCGTCCCACTCAATAATTGAGTCCTTAGCGCACGTTACTCATACCTACATAGCGTGCGCTAATAATGGCCCGATATCGCGCGTTAAGATACATTCTTAGCGTGCGCTATCACGAGGTTGCTTGAGCAATTTTGCAACTTTCTATACTTATGTATAATGATATCAATGCACGAAATATCATACTCCGATAATCAAAATCACCAATCCGAATTATACATGGTTTGAATACAGATGAAATATACTGTAATAAATCCGGATATTACATACTCTCCTACTAAAAAGGAGTTTCGTCCCGAAACTCAAGACGAAAATAACTCGGGATATCTAGACTTCATATCAGCTTCCATTTCCCAGGTGGCTTCTTCCATTCCATGACGTGACCACTGAACTTTGACCAACACGATTGACTTGTTCCTCAGTTGCTTAACTCGACTCTCGAGTATCTTGACTGGTCTTTCTTCAAACGTCCCATCCTGATCGACTTCGATCTCGCCGAAATCAATGATATGACTGGGATCTGGTATATACTTCCGTAACTGGGATACGTGGAACATGTTATGAACATGGCACAATGACGGCGGCAATGCTAATCTGTATGCCAACTCCCCAACTCTCTCGAGTATCTCAAATGGTCCGATATATCTCGGACCCAGCTTTCCTTTCCTTCCGAAATGAAAGATTCCCCGAGTAGGAGAAACTTTCAAAAGTACGTGATCTCCAGTACTGAACTCCAATGGGCGGCGGCGTACGTCCGCATAGGATTTCTGGCGACTCTGGGCAGTCAATAGCCTCTCACGAATTAAGGCTATCTTCTCTCGAGTCTGCTCGATCAACTCTGGTTCTGTTCCGATCAAGTCTGACGAATCGTCCCAGCATAGGGGCGACCTGCACCTCCTCCCGTATAATGCCTCAAACGGTTCCATCTTAATGGAAGCATGCCAACTATTGTTGTAGGTAAATTCAATCAACGGTAGATGAACTTCCCAATCGTTTGACCAATCTAAGGCACAGGCCCTTAGCATCTCTTCCACCGTTTGTATAGTTCTCTCAGATTGTCCGTCAGTCTGCGGGTGATAAGTATCTTGAAGTTCACCCGGTCCCCAAGGCCTTATGAACTGCTTTCCAAAAGTGAGACACAAAACGGCCGTCTCGATCAGAAACAATGGTCTTCGGCGTACCATGCAATCGAACTATCTCCGAAATAAATACTCGTGCCAACCTCTCTGGTCCCCACGTATCCTTAATGCCTAGAAAATGAGCCGATTTGGTTAAACGATCAACTATCACCCAAATCATGTTCATTCCTGTCCTGGTTTTCGGCATATTAGTGATGAAATCCATCGATATGTCCTCCCACTTCCATTCAGGAATCGGGAGCGGCTTCAACATTCCAGCAGGCCGTTGATGCTCGATCTTAACCTGCTGACAAGTCAAGCATTTCGAAACATAGTCCGCTACGTCTTTATTCATGTTGCCCCACCAGAAGTTCTGCTTCAAGTCCTTATACATTTTACTGGTGCCCGGGTGGATAGAATAGGGCGAACTATGAGCTTCCTTCATAATCGTCTATTTCAAAACATCAACATCGGGAACACAGAGTCGGTTCTGAAATCTCAAAACTCCATCGTCATGAATTATGAATCTGGGGGCCTTTCCTTGGATCACTTCATCATGTAACCGAATCATCAGAGGATCATCTGCCTGTCTAGATTTGATTTCTTCGGTTAAAGATGAAGTTATCTCCATCACGCACAGTTGTCCCTGGACTCTCTGTAACCACACTTCAATCCCTTCACGAATCATCTCTCGTGAAGGCTAAGTTGGGAGGTCGGTGTCTCCAAGATTCGAATAGAGACAGGCTTGCGGCTAAGTGCATCGGCCACTACATTCGCTTTGCCTGGATGATATAAAATCTCCAAGTCATAGTCCTTAATCAGTTCTAACCATTTTCTTTGCCGCATGTTCAACTCTTTCTGACTGAATATGTATTTGAGGCTCTTATGATCCGTAAAGATGTGACAGTGAGTCCCGTACAGATAATGCCTCCAGATCTTCAAGGCAAAAACCACTGCTGCTAGCTCCAAATCATGTGTCGGGTAATTCACTTCATAAGGTTTCAGTTGTCGCGACGCATAAGCGATCACCTTATCATTCTGCATCAACACGCACCCAAGTCCTTGGTTCGAAGCATCACTGTAAACTATGAATCCTTCAGTTCCCTGCGGAAGTGATAGAATCGGTGCCGTCGTTAATCTCTTCTTCAATTCATCAAAGCTAATCTGACATAATTCATTCCACTCAAACTTTTGAGTTTTCTGCAGGAGTCGAGTAAGTGGGCGGGAGATTTTAGAAAACCCTTCCACGAATCGACGATAGTATCCAACAAGTCCTAAGAAGCTTCGGACCTCTTTCACGTTCTTTGGAGGCCTCCAATCCAATATTGCTTCGATCTTCTGAGGATCTACTCGGACTCCTCTAGCGGACACCACATGGCCGAGGAACATTACTTCCTTTAGCCAGAATTTACACTTAGAAAGTTTGGCGTACAATTGTTCGTTTCTCAAAAGTCCCAATACAATCTGCAAATGCTGCGCATGTTCTTCCGGACTCTTAGAATACACTAGAATGTCATCAATAAATACGACCACAAATTTGTCCAAAAATTCAATGAACACTCTGTTCATCAATTGCATAAATACAGCAGGTGCGTTAGTGAGACTAAACGGCATCACTACAAACTCATAATGCCCGTAGCAAGTTACGAACGCTGATTTGAACATCGACTCCTTAATCCTCGGTGATGGTATCCCGATCTCGATCAATTTTAGAAAATACCGTTGCCCCTTGCGGTGGTCAAACAGATCATCAATCCGTGGCAACGGATATTTGTTCTTAATCGTCATTTTGTTCGGCTCTCGATAGTCAATACACAATCGGAGCGATCCATCCTTCTTCCGGACGAAAAGAACTGGCGCTCCTGTGGTGAAACGCTTGGTGAATATAGCCCTTATCCAAGAACTCCTCTAGTCAAGTTTCTTGATTCGTAGGTGCCATACGATACGGCGCCTTGGAAATCGGTGTAGCTCGGTTCCACCAATGGTAAATTCCACATCCCTTCGTGGAGGTAGTCCGTAACTCGTCAGAAACACATCTGGAAATTCGTTCACAACAGAATGGATGAAAGTTCCACAATTTCGTCTTCTTTCTTCATTGCGTAACACCGCATCTTGCACAACCCTGTTTCATCAATTTGTGACTTTCATCGCCTTGATCAATTTCCCGAGCTTCCGGTTTCCATCCCTCAAACAAAATTTCGGAACCATCGTCGTGATCAGCGAGATATTCCTCCTTCGGTAGTTCACAATTGCTCCATATCGATTAATCCAATCGTCTCAGTATCAGTCGTCTCCTTGCATTTCTATCACGATCGATTTGAGAGCCACTCTCGCCTCCAAATGATACAGGAAATTTCTAGTTTCTAAATTTCCGACAATCCTTTCTCCACTCGGTAAACCAACAACATAAGGTTCACAAGCATGAAAACCGGAAATATTCAAACGATTTACACAAGACAAAGATATGAAAGAATGTGTAGCTCTGTATCGAATAAAACGCTAATCGGGAAAGGATCTCGATGCACGATGCGACAGTAGCATCTTGATCGTCTGTCCTCCTCATCTCGCATGCAGACGTGGGGAGCAGATCCGCACTCGATGTCCCCTTTCGGTCCCATTGTCCTCCGCCTCGCCCGCGGCCAAAATTTCGAGGCATCCGAACACTTTGCCGCGTCGTGGAATACCGCCTCCTTCGACGGGTGTGGTGTACGGGCTCTAAAAGACTTTGCAGCCTCTTCACAAAACACCGTCCGATGTCCCTCTCGTCCACAATCAAAACAAGTCACGGCAGGAAGGGGGCAATTCCGTCGATAGTTCCCCGTCTGGGCGCAGTTAAAGCATTTCCTGGTAACATCAGTAAGAGTTGATGTCGCTCCGAAGTTCTTTCCGCTTCTAGCTGGGTGCGGAGGTTTCTTGAAAGAGTGAAAGGATGACTGGGCCTTACGGGCCCCACTGTTCTTGTGCTCTGTAAAAGTACCAGAGACTTTCTGTTTCTTGGTTTCCGCAAATTTCTCCATGGCTGCTTCCTTGATCTCATATGCCAACGCCTTATCCTGGTATTGGCGGAGTGTGGTACATTCGAATCCGGACATGTACCTCTGAACTTCTGGTTTCATTCTCATATCGAAATGGATCATCATTTCTGCATCTGTTCTGACCAGATGTCGAACAAATGCCAGCTGTTGGTTAAACGTCTTGATCGCCTGGGATACTGACACATCAGAGGGCTGAGCGGAGAAAAACTCCCGAACCTTGGCTTCCTTCACAGGACGAGGGCAATACTTGGCTTCCATCATCAATCTAAACTCTGTCCAATCGGCATCATGGTCTACAGGCCGGATGGCTTCCCACCATTCAGACGCTTCCCCTATCAGAAAATATTGAGCGATAGAGGCTCTCCGGTCGTCTGGGCAGTTGATTCCGGCAAAGATTTTTTCCAGCTCCTTTAACCAATGATCCCAGGTGGGAGTCTCAGAAATACCGTCGAATTTGGGTAGTTGCATCTTCGCCACTTCTTGCAGCCACCGGTCACCTCGATTTCCCATATCTGGGATCCCTTGCTGTCTCTCTCCCTGCTGTAGTCCCACCGCCACTTGCATTCGGTCCACGACCTGGGCGAACTGAGTCATCTGGTTCACCACTTGACGAAGGATATCCGATGACAGGATCGGTTCATTATTAATAGACTGCTGCGGCTACTTTGAGCTATGGCCCGGGTTAGAAGGCGACGCTTCCCTTTCGGCATTTCTCCGTCCGCGTCCACGACCGCGACCACGTCCACATCCGCCTCTCAACATACTGTAAGCATGAATACTCAATATACAGGAAACAACATCGTTCTAATATTCGAGTATAAAGAGATACAATATGCAAAGAACGAGATAGAGTTTAGGAACTTACAACCACTGTTCTCATGAAGACGTAGGCAGTGCAGTGATGTCTTTCACGGCCGGTTATCCCAAAAGACATAAATGACCCCTATTTTAACCCAACGGCCAAGATATCCATAATCTTAGCTCCGATACCATATTCTGTAACACCCCCAATATATTCGGGAATATTACAGCGCCGTAAATCCTTTACATAAGGATTTACAAGGCTGAAGAATTGAACAAGCATAAAAAGGTATTAATGAATGGAATTACAATACAACAATTCTGACTAAATACAGAAATAATACAATTGTTCGACATAACTCAATAATACATCCCCAAATTTAAATCCATCACAAAAGACTTCGTACTCGAGTACTTATTGAAATAACGAATAAACAACAGATAAATAAACCCGGTCAGGACATCACTCTGCACCCTCGTCGTCATACAGTTCCAGTGGTTGTTTCCCCGCTCTCCTGGATCCTGAACACAAACAAAATGTTCACCCCCGAAGGGGTTAACACAACGATGCTAGTACAAGTACCACAGCATATTATTCATATCTCACGAAGAATAATAATAACATAAACGACAAAATACCAACGAGTCTTCTCCTACGAGAAACTCAAACATAACATACACAACTGATAATCACAACATGATATCAATACACACACATGGTAATTCCATCGATCCAGCGTTCACTGCCTAGAACCCACGATGATCCCGTCAGACCAACCCGTGGTGGAAAAACCCGTCCGATGATCCAGCGCACGCTAGCATAGATCCCCCGATGATCCCGTCGGACCAACACGAGGTGGACATACAATCACGACATACATGCACGACAATATGTATAACAACAATACATAAAACAATTAAGGTACTTGCCTCGATTTGAAGACAATAACAATACTTCCACGGAAATGAACACTCGACGGTCGTCCTCCTTAATCAATCACGTAACGAGACCAAACCTTAACAAAAGAAATGATATAGGATTTATCTCACGTCGTACAAATGTTTAACAATTCGATTCACGGCCAAAAGATCATAAAATGCACCGCCTGACCCGCTTAGCGCACGCTAAGTACTGTAGCGTGCGTTAAGTGTGCCCGATAGAGCACGCATACAACATAGCATAGCGCAGGCTAACGATGGATGGTCGATACTCCACCGACCAGCCAATCGACTCGTCGATGGTCTAGCGACGTTACGTACCAAACGTAGCGCACGCTAACTAGTGCTCGATAGCGCCGCGTTAAGCGCATAGCATAACGTGCGCTATTCGCATGGCGATTCATCTTGGCGAGCAAGAATTCTTGCCATGATCGAAACAATGAAACCTTGCGTGATAATTCATGTTACTTCCATGAATACCATGTTCATACTCTTATGAATGATTTTACGGATAAAGACAACTTCGGATTCAAGGATATGCATACCAATATAAAACTATATTCCATTCCGACTTCAAATCCTCATACGACAATTCGAAAAGCTTAACGGTTGATATCAACACCTCTATATCAATCCATATTATCATCTTGAAGTTGATAAACGTCTATATATACTAGATAAATCCTTCCATGATCAAACCTTTAGATTTATCTAACAATAAGGATGTTAACGTCTAGTCCAAGATTACTATGAAATCATCTATTAGATTCGGTTTACCAATGATAGAAGCTTCTCTTCACATATTCAGTGTAATAAGATTCGAATCATGATGATTATAATCAAAGTATTCAAGGCTTATTCATCTCACTATTCCAAACATGATATACTTGGATAATTCATCTATGAAAATCCATATCTTGTTAACATGATCATCCAAATCGTTAGAATCCAACTCTAAGTCCGGAGATAGATTGAACATACCTTAAAATGACGAAATCACTGAACCGTAAGGTAGAATCCAACTCCGGTTGGTTGTATGCCCCTCCAAGGTGCTATTCCACTTTCATGAACATTCCACGTGATAACCAATGTATAAACATCAACAATATGTGTTCTAAGTGTATAGGAGTATTACTACAACTCTCAGAACTCTCAAGATTGAGGAATAGACGAAAGAAATGCAAGCCAACACGGTTGATGTCCCATTTATAATATTCTGCATTATTGACGAGTTAGCGCACGCTACTAAGAATCCCTTAGCGTGCGCTAATAATGGTTGACTTCAGAATTTGTCCGGGTGCGTCAGCGGGAATCTTATCCGGACCCATGTCCCGGCTGGCGCATGTGTTAGCCGTCCCACTCAATAATTGAGTCCTTAGCGCACGTTACTCATACCTACATAGCGTGCGCTAATAATGGCCCGATAGCGCGCGTTAAGATACATTCTTAGCGTGCGCTATCACGAGGTTGCTTGAGCAATTTTGCAACTTTCTATACTTATGTATAATGATATCAATGCACGAAATATCATACTTCGATAATCAAAATCACCAATCCGAATTATACATGGTTTGAATACAGATGAAATATACTGTAATAAATCCGGATATTACATACTCTCCTACTAAAAAGGAGTTTCGTCCCGAAACTCAAGACGAAAATAACTCGGGATATCTAGACTTCATATCAGCTTCCATTTCCCAGGTGGCTTCTTCCATTCCATGACGTGACCACTGAACTTTGACCAACCCGATTGACTTGTTCCTCGGTTGCTTAACTCGACTCTCGAGTATCTTGGTAGTCTTTCTTCAAACGTCCCATCTCGATCGACTTCGATCTCGCGAAATCAATGATATGATGGGATCTCGTATATACTTCCGTAATCGGGATACGTGGAACATGTTATGAACATGGCACAATGACGGCGGCAATGCTAATCTGTATGCCAACTCCCCAACTCTCTCGAGTATCTCAAATGGTCCGATATATCTCGGACCCAGCTTTCCTTTCCTTCCGAAATGAAAGATTCCCCGAGTAGGAGAAACTTTCAAAAGTACGTGATCTCCAGTACTGAACTCCAATGGGCGGCGGCGTACGTCCGCATAGGATTTCTGGCGACTCTGGGCAGTCAATAGCCTCTCACGAATTAAGGCTATCTTATCTCGAGTCTGCTCGATCAACTCTGGTTCTGTTCCGATCAAGTCTGACGAATCGTCCCAGCATAGGGGCGACCTGCACCTCCTCCCGTATAATGCCTCAAACGGTTCCATCTTAATGGAAGCATGCCAACTATTGTTGTAGGTAAATTCAATCAACGGTAGATGAACTTCCCAATCGTTTGACCAATCTAAGGCACAGGCCCTTAGCATGTCTTCCACCGTTTGTATAGTTCTCTCAGATTGTCCGTCAGTCTGCGGGTGATAAGTCAGATCGAAGTTCAATTCGGTCCCCAAGGCCTTATGAACTGCTTTCCAAAAGTGAGACACAAAACGGCCGTCTCGATCAGAAACAATGGTCTTCGGCGTACCATGCAATCGAACTATCTCCGAAATAAATACTCGTGCCAACCTCTCTGGTCCCCACGTATCCTTAATGCCTAGAAAATGAGCCGATTTGGTTAAACGATCAACTATCACCCAAATCATGTTCATTCTGTCTGGTTTTCGGCATATTAGTGATGAAATCCATCGATATGTCCTCCCACTTCCATTCAGAATCGGAGCGGCTTCAACATTCCAAAGAGCCGTTGATGCTCGATCTTAACCTGCTGACAAGTCAAGCATTTCGAAACATAGTCCGCTACGTCTTTATTCATGTTGCCCCACCAGAAGTTCTGCTTCAAGTCCTTATACATTTTACTGGTGCCCGGGTGGATAGAATAGGGCGAACTATGAGCTTCCTTCATAATCGTCTATTTCAAAACATCAACATCGGGAACACAGAGTCGGTTCTGAAATCTCAAAACTCCATCGTCATGAATTATGAATCTGGGGGCCTTTCCTTGGATCACTTCATCATGTAACCGAATCATCAGAGGATCATCTGCCTGTCTAGATTTGATTTCTTCGGTTAAAGATGAAGTTATCTCCATCACGCACAGTTGTCCCTGGACTCTCTGTAACCACACTTCAATCCCTTCACGAATCATCTCTCGCTGAAGGCTAAGTTGGGAGGTCAGTGTCTCCAGCATCTGAATAGAGACAGGCTTGCGGCTAAGTGCATCGGCCACTACATTCGCTTTGCCTGGATGATATAAAATCTCCAAGTCATAGTCCTTAATCAGTTCTAACCATTTTCTTTGCCGCATGTTCAACTCTTTCTGACTGAATATGTATTTGAGGCTCTTATGATCCGTAAAGATGTGACAGTGAGTCCCGTACAGATAATGCCTCCAGATCTTCAAGGCAAAAACCACTGCTGCTAGCTCCAAATCATGTGTCGGGTAATTCACTTCATAAGGTTTCAGTTGTCGCGACGCATAAGCGATCACCTTATCATTCTGCATCAACACGCACCCAAGTCCTTGGTTCAAGCATCATCAGTAAACTATGAATCCTTCAGTTCCTCGCTAAGTGATAGAATCGGTGCCGTCGTTAATCTCTTCTTCAATTCATCAAAGCTAATCTGACATAATTCATTCCACTCAAACTTTTGAGTTTTCTGCAGGAGTCGAGTAAGTGGGCGGGAGATTTTAGAAAACCCTTCCACAAATCGACGATAGTATCCAACAAGTCCTAAGAAGCTTCGGACCTCTTTCACGTTCTTTGGAGGCCTCCAATCCAATATTGCTTCGATCTTCTGAGGATCTACTCGGACTCCTCTAGCGGACACCACATGGCCGAGGAACATTACTTCCTTTAGCCAGAATTTACACTTAGAAAGTTTGGCGTACAATTGTTCGTTTCTCAAAAGTCCCAATACAATCTGCAAATGCTGCGCATGTTCTTCCGGACTCTTAGAATACACTAGAATGTCATCAATAAATACGACCACAAATTTGTCCAAAAATTCAATGAACACTCTGTTCATCAATTGCATAAATACAGCAGGTGCGTTAGTGAGACTAAACGGCATCACTACAAACTCATAATGCCCGTAGCAAGTTCTGAACGCTGATTTCGGAACATCAGACTCCTTAATCCTCAGCTGATGGTATCCTGATCTCAGATCAATTTTAGAAAATACCGTTGCCCCTTGCAGCTGGTCAAACAGATCATCAATCCGTGGCAACGGATATTTGTTCTTAATCGTCATTTTGTTCAGCTCTCGATAGTCAATACACAGTCGGAGCGATCCATCCTTCTTCCGGACGAAAAGAACTGGCGCTCCCCAGGGTGAAACGCTTGGCTGAATATAGCCCTTATCCAGTAACTCCTCTAGCTGTTTCTTCAGTTCGTAGGTGCCATACGATACGGCGCCTTGGAAATCAGTGTAGCTCCGGGTTCCAGCTCAATGGTAAATTCCACATCCCTTCGTGGAGGTAGTCCAGGTAACTCGTCAGGAAACACATCTGGAAATTCGTTCACAACAGGAATGGATGAAAGTTCCACAATTTCGTCTTCTTTCTTCATTGCGTAACACCGCATCTTGCATAACCCTGTTTCATCAATTTGACTTTTCATCGCCTTGATCAATTTCCCGAGCTTCCCGTTTCCATCCCTCAAACAAAATTTCGAACCATCGTCGATCATCGAGATATTCCTCCTTCGGTAGTTCACAATTGCTCCATATCGATTAATCCAATCGCCTCCGAGTATCAGTCGTCTCCTTGCATTTCTATCACGATCGATTTGAGAGCCACTCTCCGCCTCCAAATGATACAGGAAATTTCTAGTTTCTAAATTTCCGACAATCCTTTCTCCACTCGGTAAACCAACAACATAAGGTTCACAAGCATGAAAACCGGAAATATTCAAACGATTTACACAAGACAAAGATATGAAAGAATGTGTAGCTCTGTATCGAATAAAACGCTAATCGGCCGGGAAAGGATCTCGATGCACTGATGCGACAAGAGCATCTTGATCGTCTGTCCTCCTCATCTCGCATGCACGTGGGGAGCAGATCCGCACTCGATGTCCCCTTTCGGTCCCATTGTCCTCTCGCCGCCCGCGGCCAAAATTCCCGAGGCATCTCGAACACTTTGCCGCGTCGTGGAATACCGGCCTCCTTCTCGATCGGGCCGTGGTGTACGGGCTCTAAAAGACTTTGCAGCCTCTTCACAAAACACCGTCCGATGTCCTCTCGGCCCACAATCAAAACAAGTCACGGCAGAAGGGGGCAATTCCGCCGATAGTTCCCCTGGGGCGCAGCTTAAAGCATTTCTGGTAACATCGCAAGAGTTGATGTCGCTCAAGTTCTTTCCGCTTCTAGTCGGGTGCGGAGGTTTCTTGAAAGAGTGAAAGGATGACTGGGCCTTACGGGCCCCACTGCTTCTTGTGCTCGTAAAAGTACCAGAGACTTTCTGCTTTCTTGGTTTCCGCAAATTTCTCCATGGCCGCTTCCTTGATCTCATATGCCAACGCCTTATCCCGGTATTGGCGGAGTGTGGTACATTCGAATCCGGACATGTACCTCGAACTTCGTTTCATTCTCATATCGAAATGGATCATCATTTCAGATCTGCTCGACCGGATGTCGAACAAATGCCACCGTTGGTTAAACGTCTTGATCGCTCGATACCGACACATCGAGGGCCGAGCGAGAAAACTCCCGAACCTTGGCTTCCTTCACAGACGAGGGCAATACTTGGCTTCCATCATCAATCTAAACTCGTCCCAATCGCATCATGGTCTACAGCCGGATGGCTTCCCACCATTCGACGCTTCCCTATCGTAAAATATTGAGCGATAGAGGCTCTCCATTGCCGTCTGGCGCTTGATTCCGCAAAGATTTTTTCCACTCCTTTAACCAATGATCCTGTGGGAGTCTCGTAAATACCCGAATTTGGGTAGTTGCATCTTCGCCACTTCTTGCACCACCGGTCACCTCGATTTCCCATATCCGGGATCCCTTGTCGTCTCTCTCCTCGCCGTAGTCCCACCGCCACTTGCATTCGGTCCACGACTGGGCGAACTGAGTCATCTGGTTCACCACTTGACGAAGGATATCCGGTACAGCAGGATCTGGTTCATTATTAATAGACTGTTGCGGCTCGCCTGAGCTATGACTGGCCTGGTTAGAAGGCGACGCTTCCCTTTCGGCATTTCTCCGTCCGCGTCCACGACCGCGACCACGTCCACATCCGCCTCTCAACATACTGTAAGCATGAATACTCAATATACAGGAAACAACATCGTTCTAATATTCGAGTATAAAGAGATACAATATGCAAAGAACGAGATAGAGTTTAGGAACTTACAACCACTGTTCTCATGAAGACGTAGGCAGTGCAGTGATGTCTTTCACGGCCGGTTATCCCAAAAGACATAAATGACCCCTATTTTAACCCAACGGCCAAGATATCCATAATCTTAGCTCCGATACCATATTCTGTAACACCCCCAATATATTCGGGAATATTACAGCGCCGTAAATCCTTTACATAAGGATTTACAAGGCTGAAGAATTGAACAAGCATAAAAAGGTATTAATGAATGGAATTACAATACAACAATTCTGACTAAATACAGAAATAATACAATTGTTCGACATAACTCAATAATACATCCCCAAATTCAAATCCATCACAAAAGACTTCGTACTCGAGTACTTATTGAAATAACGAATAAACAACAGATAAATAAACCCGGTCAGGACATCACTCTGCACCCTCGTCGTCATACAGTTCCAGTGGTTGTTTCCTCGCTCTCCTGGATCCTGAACACAAACAAAATGTTCACCCCCGAAGGGTTAACACAACGATGCTAGTACAAGTACCACAGCATATTATTCATATCTCACGAAGAATAATAATAACATAAACGACAAAATACCAACGAGTCTTCTCCTACGAGAAACTCAAACATAACATACACAACTGATAATCACAACATGATATCAATACACACACATGGTAATTCCATCGATCCAGCGTTCACTGCCTAGAACCCACGATGATCCCGTCAGACCAACCCGTGGTGGAAAAACCCGTCCGATGATCCAGTATGACGCTAGCATAGATCCCCCGATGATCCCGTCGGACCAACACGAGGTGGACATACAATCACGACATACATGCACGACAATATGTATAACAACAATACATAAAACAATTAAGGTACTTGCCTCGATTTGAAGACAATAACAATACTTCCACGGAAATGAACACTCGACGGTCGTCCTCCTTAATCAATCACGTAACGAGACCAAACCTTAACAAAAGAAATGATATAGGATTTATCTCACGTCGTACAAATGTTTAACAATTCGATTCACGGCCAAAAGATCATAAAATGCAATCTTCCCGAACTGCTTAGCGCACGCTAAGTACTCTGTGTAGCGTGCGTTAAGTCTGCCCGATAGCGCACGCAAACAACAAAGCCTAGCGCACGCTAACGATGCATGGTCAGTACTCCACTGACCAGCCAACTGACTCGTCTGATGGTCTAGCGTACGTTACGTACCAAACGTAGCGCACGCTAACTAGTGCTCGATAGCGCACGTTAAACTGCATAGCATAACGTGCGCTATTCGCATGGCGCCATCGCCGAGCAAGAAATCGTTCTTGCCATGATCGAAACAATGAAACCTTGCGTGATAATTCATGTTACTTCCATGAATACCATGTTCATACTCTTATGAATGATTTTACGGATAAAGACAACTTCGGATTCAAGGATATGCATACCAATATAAAACTATATTCCATTCCGACTTCAAATCCTCATACGACAATTCGAAAAGCTTAACGGTTGATATCAACACCTCTATATCAATCCATATTATCATACTGAAGTTGATAAACGTCCTATATATACTAGATAAATCCTTCCATGATCAAACCTTTAGATTTATCTAACAATAAGGATGTTAACGTCTAGTCCAAGATTACTATGAAATCATCTATTAGATTCGGTTTACCAATGATAGAAGCTTCTCTTCACATATTCAGTGTAATAAGATTCGAATCATGATGATTATAATCAAAGTATTCAAGGCTTATTCATCTCACTATTCCAAACATGATATACTTGGATAATTCATCTATGAAAATCCATATCTTGTTAACATGATCATCCAAATCGTTAGAATCCAACTCTAAGTCTGGAGATAGATTGAACATACCTTAAAATGACGAAATCACTGAACCGTAAGGTAGAATCCAACTCCGGTTGGTTGTATGCCCCTCCAAGGTGCTATTCCACTTTCATGAACATTCCACGTGATAACCAATGTATAAACATCAACAATATGTGTTCTAAGTGTATAGGAGTATTACTACAACTCTCAGAACTCTCAAGATTGAGGAATAGACGAAAGAAATGCAAGCCAACACGGTTGATGTCCCATTTATAATATTCTGCATTATTGACGAGTTAGCGCACGCTACTAAGAATCCCTTAGCGTGCGCTAATAATGGTTGACTTCAGAATTTGTCCGGGTGCGTCAGCGGGAATCTTATCCGGACCCATGTCCCGGCTGGCGCATGTGTTAGCCGTCCCGCTCAATAATTGAGTCCTTAGCGCACGTTACTCATACCTGCATAGCGTGCGCTAATAATGGGCCGATAGCGCGCGTTAAGATACATTCTTAGCGTGCGCTATCACGAGGTTGCTTGAGCAATTTTGCAAGTTTCTATACTTATGTATAATGATATCAATGCACGAAATATCATACTCCGATAATCAAAATCACCAATCCGAATAATACATGGTTTGAATACAGATGAAATATACTGTAATAAATCCGGATATTACAACTGCAACACTATGTACCACCTACTGCAACACTTTCACAAAAAAAAAATTGACATGAAATATTTGTTTATATTAATTACCAATCCATTACAATTCATAATCCGTCCATTCAAAATACTAACCCATACTATCCATCTATCCAAAATATCTAACCAAATAAAGCCCCTCCACACCATATAGTTATAAGTCTAACCACCAAAATAAAAACCCTCCACACCATCCATCCACCATAATATCTAACCAAACACATAGAGTTATAAGTCTTAAAGTACGTAATGGAAATAGTTACATAGCTTAAATACAACGACAAAAAACCATGAAATACAGTACTTAAAAAACATAAAATCAAAGATGTAGCATCTCCTCCGGTAATAGGAGTGCCGTTGTCGTTATCACTTGATATTGTAGCATCTTCTCCAGCTTTTCTTCCATTTCGTCAACAACTTGGTTGGAGTTCCTGCCAATTGAATTGGAAGGGTCTTATTTATGCATAGTTTATGACACCTGTTGTGAATTTCATACATATTGTCCTGACAGACTTTGTTCCAATTGTCAGTGACCACAAGACAGAACCTCACAACCATATTAGTGGAAAATTACGACATACAGTGGTGAAATTTATCAAGTAGAAGCATAAGCAAAACCACAATATGATGATGCAATTTATATTAATTAGAATCATTAAGAAGACAGTTAAACTCTTTACTGTCAACCTAAGTAGTTAGGACTCTCTCTCTCTCTCTCTCCCCAATTCAGTTAGGACTTTCAGTTCATTTCATTTAGAGATTCAGAATTATCATCTTGATCAATATATATATAATCTAATTTACACAAACCTAAAATCATAAAAGGTCTAAAACAATCACAACACACACGTATACATCGTAATTTACACAAAATAACAAACCTAAATTTATGATAGGCACAAAACTACACATACACACATAGTTAGAAGGATGCTTACATCATTATTTACCATGATTCCATCAAAGCCACGTATTACGGATTGAAATTCAAGCCTACACAAAAGGTATGTGCAGCTTAACGTTTTATCTTCGTTTTCATTCAATACATATACTTAGAGAGAGTGAGAGAAAAGAGCATAGCTAAGAATATCATAAAAGCTCTGTTTCTGTATTTATTGTTTATAACGATTATCATTGTAGCTAACATAATGTGTTAATTGTGTAGCACCCCTTCGATGTTTATATATAAAACGATATTTTCCATCGGCCGTGTTGTTATTTTGGTTTCTAGAACCATAAATCTTTATCCGTAAGAATCGAGTTTATTGAGAGTATCATATTCAACCCCCTTTTACGATATTTTTGGGACTAACAACTGCCCCTATTTATGATTGTGTGGAAATGACAACTTTGTAATAGTACTTGTATGATTTAAAACTTAGTTTGTTTAGACTAAGTGAAAGATACTGCCCAGACTAACCAGTATATTTCTTGTAACTATAACAACATATTTTATGATAAACATCAAGTTATGCTCATTACCTTTTAATTAACATAAAACAAAAAATACTCTCTGTGCCAAAAATAAAAAGACATGAAAGGGAAAAAAGGAAAGATAAATGAAAGAGGAGAGCATTAGAGCAATAACATACAAGAAACAGAACCTAAAATGCACAGACTAAATTACACAAGTATCAAATAGTTTTTAACAATACTAAGTTTTCCACACATTACCTAACCCATAGTTTGTGTGCATTTATTGACGACACTTGTTCAAGTAAATACAAAAAGAAAGGGTGTATAAGAAGAAAAAAATAAGGAGCTCGTGCAAACAAAACCAAAAGACTATGCATATGACAAATACTAATAGAAATAGAAAAGGAAAAATAAAAGGAAAGAAGACGAAGCAGCTCTCCCATTTATGATGCTGCAATATACCTCTTTAATTCCTAAGGCATATATTTCATGGATGCATGTTCTTATAAGAACCTATGTAGAAGGTGCAAGTACCCATGCAAGAATCAGCAAGTGGCAAGTGATGACATATGCAACAATGTTGAATAACAAGTCCCAAAGTACATGTGAGCTACAGATACCAAATGAGATCCTCAATTTAAGCACAGAATGACAAAATTTATAGAACACAATAAAGTGACGTCCATGTATATATCAACAGTTAGAGCAACATTTGAGGCGCCCAGGGTCATCTTATCAACTCTGAGTCTAAATTCCAGAATATCAGTATTCAAGAAAAAGTCCTCAAACGGACTAGTAATGTTTCACACTTCCATACTTCATCTATTAGGCAGAGAAACAGTTCATAACCTACATGAAAGCACTTTGTTTGTTAAAACAGAACGACGACCAAATTAAAGTAACGAGCAATCTGCATATTGAAAGGTCAAACAAAAAATACGCAAGCCCCTTTCATTTAATAAATCACAATTAAAAAGGCATATTGCAACAGGAACCAATTACTTATGTTCACAACTTAAGATGGCATATAAGATCACAAGAGAGAATTTTAAGTACAACCTATAGAATGAATATAATACCTTCTGCTCATTTGAGTGTTGCATGACTTCCAAAGATTGCATCTATATTCACAGTTGCATGTATTGACTGTAGATATGGAAGGTATAGAAAAATATTCCGTTAATATACCAATTTGTGTATAAATGAACATTGATTGATAATTAATATATGACAAAGAAACAATTAAGTACCGTCAACTATTGACGAACTGAATACAGTAAGTATACCAAGAAAATGAATAATCACCTTCAAGGATTTCACTTCACTCAAAGAGGCAAGGATATCCATTTCTATATTTGAGTCCTCAGTTTTATTCTCCAGTGACTTCATGGCATCTCCCATCTCCTCAGCAGTCCTCTTCTTCTTCTCTTCCTCCATTTCCTGATAATAAAGACAATGTACAGAAAATTATGCAGATCCGTTAGAACTCTACAGAAACCAGATGATGGTAATATCTCGGCTCAATAATAGCTAACCTCATCCCGTGCCCGTCATGGGTTACACAGGAACAATGGCACAAACTAAATCAGTATACCAACACAAAGAAGCATAACCAAAATCGTCTACGACTAAGAACTAAACAATTGCAATTCAATCGAGATAAAAACTGAAATTCAATCGAGATAAAAACCCACCTCCTCAATCGGCTTTAATTACCAAATCTCACCATAAATCTGACACCAGAACATTCTCTAACCTCCGTTTGGCCGGAAATATCACCCTAAACTCCGATTCCGAATCTCGATTCCATCCTAACTCCGAACTCCACATTGAAATCTTGTGCAGTGCTTCGAACCGCCGCGTCGGTGTGTGGGTATTTTCAGGAGAATCGAAGGGGAAAGGGAGGGGCTAGCAAATTTGTTTTATGTGTGTGATTTTGAGAGGAATTGCAGAGAAAAAGAAGACGGATGGATGGAGAGGCGGATGGGAAGAAGAAAGAGGGAGAGAGAAAGGGTGAAAGAGAGAGGAGTGTTAGAAAGACGAGTTGAGAGAGGTAGATGAGATGGGAGAGAGACGACTTCCAAAAGACGAAAATACAAAATCCTTCGAGATAGTATAAAAAAAGAAAAATATATTCACATCGGTTACAAAGAAAACCGATGTAAAACCCGAAAAATCAAAATAAAATTCACATCGGTTTCTGAAGTTGAAAATATTTATTCCCAGTCAAAACACATACACTTTGCTTTTGTAAAAATATTCTGATAAAAAATAAAATCTCACACTGTTAACTTCATTAATTATCAAATTAGTGAACTCTTTGTATCTTAAAATTCTCAACTAGTTTCTGGTTTTAGTATGATACCATTTGCTGAAGTCTACGTAGGTGCTTTACTTCAGCAAATTGAAAAGTGAAGTTGTTTTTTGTTTTTTACTTCACTAATATACATAACTGAAGTAAATTGTACCGAACTCTTTGATGTTTATTCTACTAGTGAAATGAAATAAATCAGTAAAAAAATTAATACCATCAAAATTTCAATTTAAAAATTTCTGGATATTACACATAATTATTGACACCTTTTATTATATCCAGATAATTATTTTAAATTATTATTTTTAATTTTATAAATATTATAGTTTTTTAATTTGTTCATATCAAATCTGATTAAAAAGTATTACTTCTGAATAAATGTCATACTTCACTTCGATCAAAATTAATTAGTTTTCAAGTAAAAGATTATTTAATTTTAATTTTACATAAAAAAATATGAAGTTTTTTTTTTAAATAGTACATCTACGGCAACACTGTGTCATAAAATGTTATCGCATGTAACACTTTGCTACTAAGGCAACACTTTGTAAATATATACAGCAACATCAAAAAAGCAATGTTGCAGCAGGTAAAATTTTTAGAGCTACTACAACATTTTTGAGCGCAACACTAACAAAATCCGTTGCCGTAGGTCATCTATGGCGTAGTGCTTGGAACTTTTCGATCCTCTGGTAGATAGAGAAGATCCCATAAATGATCAATATGAGGGTCGAGGTTTGGAAATCCCATTTCACTTCTTCCTGACAAATTGTCAGTAGTCTTCTGCTTTTTGCCACGGACGTAGGCTCCATCGACGATAGAGTCATCTCGAATGATAAATCTTGATCTTGATACTCCTTCAAGGTAGTACACATGAGAGAAGCCATACACTTCGAGCACAAGGTTTCATGCGCATATCAAAGTAAAGGATCTTGTCTGCTCCATTTCTCACTTGCTCACGGACATAACTACCGATTATGGTCGACTATAGCCTGTGATATCGACACATCCTGGGGCATAGATGATAAAAACTCAATGATCCTGCCTTCTCGAATAGGATGGAACCCCTGAACTCAACCCAATTGGTTGTACGGCCTCCCACCAGTCTGTAGCTTCCTTATTGAGGAGGTATTGAGCAATCGGTACCCTTCTCTCATCAGGACAAGCTACATCATCAAAAGTTCTTCCCGGCTGGAAAATCTAATTCTCCCAACCTTACAAATCAGAGAAACCTACAAAATAAGGTGTATGCATTATCATCATGTCTCATAGCCCCTTACTAGCTCTGGTATCCATGTATAGGAGCTCATTACGATGCACACCCCGATTCATCTATGCTAATTGGACTGCCACTTGCTTGAAGAGTGGTGGTGATGCCAATGTTAACATTGTCTCCAGTTGCTCGCCTCTGATCCATCGACTGGTCCTCATGACCACCTGTGCTGGGCTGATCGGTGTTTGTCAATGAACGAGTCCCCTTACCACGTCATTGGTTACGACCACGACCACGACCTCAGCCTTGACTTCTCGGCATAATGAACATACAAAAATTCAGTACAATGAAACATAACATTCCATAACAACATACTGAAAATACTTACTTAGTGCGGCATAACAATATATGGTAACAAAGAGTAACACAACAAAATATCCACTCACGACAACTAAACAAACACAAGACTGTAATAGATGGAACTTACGGCCGTAACCGATGAATAATACGACTATAACCCAGTCCTTATACGGCCGTAAACATGCTGCTGAATAGAAGGAATAGTTCAGCAACTCTGAAATAGCTCCGAACGATAGCCACGATAGAAAAATACAGAAAGTCGCGAAGTGCTGATATATGTGTGCAACGTACAGATCTAAGTGTCACTGTGTCGCATGAAAGTGATACCATACGAGCTATGACACCAATCCAAACCATGAAACACATATTTAACAACGCAATTCAAAATTTCTCCAATGAGAATGGCAACATAACAATTACGTCAAAACAAACTGGCCTATCACGCAAATGTGTTAGTCCCAACTCCAACCTATCGTCTTAAGCGGTATATCCACATTATACACATGCTATATCCAAACTCGTTTATAGGAAACCTTTTTTGAAAATGATAACCATTTCATAAATCAGGAAATTTTCCAACTCTGAACTTGAAAGTTTAAATCGAATAAAATTGTGAAATGTTTTCCACTCAACACTTGTGAGCATCATCGTTCTTCCATATAAACTATTTAAAGAAAGTTTCCATCTTTCACCCTTTCCAAATGTAAAATCGCGTTTTCTTGTGAGAACACAAAAATTTCTATAGTGTGCAAGATTTTCAAATCATACACTTGAGTCATTTGAAAATAAAACCCACTGGCCTAGAAAAATCATTCCCAAACCCCTTTCTAATGTGCTAAAAGGTTCATGGCAGTAACATTTATCAAAACACTCAAAAACATTATCAAAAACCCATTTTTTGAATACCGTCAAAGGACCTCATTATAAAGTACATGACCAGCTTTCCAAAACTCCAATAATTTTCAAAACATACGTTAGGTCGACAATTACACGTAGATAAAAATTTTTAGTGTATCGAAATCTTGCCAAAAGTATACCCAAGTTTTTAAAATTTTAGAAAATCATCTTAGAGTACACATGCAGCGGACTAACCAAAATACTCAATTCCCCACATAACTATCCGATATCTAAAATTATTAGTTCACATGCACAACTACATAAACATCGAGTTCAAACGAAGGCCGACAATGATTTGCCTCACTTTTGAACACACTCTACCACTGGCACACTTTCTAAAGTACATCAATGTCCAGGAAATTCACAAAACATGCTCCATCATTCATAGTCCAGTTCATCACTATATTCCAACCAATTCAGGCACAATATATCAAGCACAAGTTCCATCCTACACCATACATATAAACAAAGTCATGTAACACAAGATATGGCACATAAAAGAATCGACTTACATCCACAGGCCGCACGAAGTTGACGATCGCCCACGATATTAATCTCAACTAACAACACAAACGACATGACATGCCAATGTACAACTTGCCTCGTCAACCGACAACTCAGATGACGCGAAAAAACACGACACGGCTCGACCCGATAGCCTAAGTTTCCACAACCAAATCTCTGATACCATAAATATAAAATCCTCAGAGATCACATGGGAATGTCACACGCCGTAGACCCTATTCAAAAGGATCTGCCAAGCTAACTACCATAAGATAACTCAATATCTGACCGGCCTGGGTCAAACTACATAACGACACAGACCGATGAGGTCGAATACTAAAAATACATGGACCAGCAAGGTCACACAATAAAATTAAAATCGAATGAAATATCACTACAACACATACCCACACAGGGGGTCAATTTATAGTAGCGGAAACGAGATCCAGCTCAACAATATAAAGAACTATGTCTCCTGATTGATCAGTATCCTAGCTTGCCATCTTCCACGTCGAGCCTAGAACTGCTCCCTCGAACTAAGTATACCTGAAATGCATGAAATCCCCTATTTAAGGGGTTAGCAATTCGAATTTGCTAGAGCAAGTATTCTTAATTATACAAAATATACCACGCGAACATTAGTCATGGATCAAACATCACCAAACGTTAAGGGAAGTTCCCGAGAGATTTTTTGAAGTTTAGAAAACAACTCATGTCTTTGAAAAAGAATCATCATATTGCAAGTTTTAAATAAAATGGAAATGCCTTTTGGGATCTCAAGTCCGAAGTTATAAAACTCTTTTGAAACATTAGGGCCTCAGCCCAAATATCTTTCCACATCACAAGTGTTTTATAAAATGAAAAACCTTTTTGGACCTCGAGTCCTTAGTTATAAACTCTTTCAAAATCATTAGTCTCAGTCCAAATCTCATTTCAAGTCACAATACACTGAAACAATCACAAGGTCCTCGACCCAACAACCAAACATCACAACATAGGCCCATAAGCTATACCGGCCCCACACTCGCAAAAGCGCATTCCAGAGACCCTGTCGGATCATACCTGGTTGGATACTCATGGTCGAACACTGTTCGCACTCGCAAGTGACGAACTCTATAGACCTCACCGGACCCTACCTGGTACCACAACACAATGTATGTATTCGCAAGTAACGAACTATAGAGGACCAGTCGGACCCTACCTCGAACCACACATTACTGGGTTTTGATCTGTACTCGCACATACTGAATCCCAGAGGCCTTATCAACCCTTACCTGGTTAAACTCGGCACAACACCATTGTGTCCCGATCTGTACTCGCATGTACCAAATCCCAAAGGCCTCTTCAGACCTTACCTGGTTGAACACAGTGCCATAATCTACAACACACATCAACCATCACAAGAATCACTACCAACAACACACAACAAACATAATATATCCAATCGCTCAACAACACATCATACACACATCCAAGTTTATAAATCAACACAACTTCATAACACATAATAGTTCACAACACATCAAAATACACATCCCAGTGTATTATCAAACCAATACAATATCATAATCGACACATTTTCGCTATAAGAAATAATCACACAACATCATAAGAAGATGCCGACAACGATAATTCATATAATGCACAATCAACAAGAATGAAATAACCATCAAATTCCATTATACAACTTCAATCCACATGATATAAATCGTATAGACAAGAACACGTTCCTCGATAATCGACATAGGAATACTCGGAAGAACACAGTTTGATCGGAAAGCCTCGAAAAACTACAACCTCCATGAGAAATAACGACAACATAATCACTATGAGAATAACGACCAATAACAATGGAAAACACACCCAACAACCGAAGGGAACTCATTGAAACATTTAATCGAATATTAAATGTTCAAAATCTCCCAAGAAGACTCACATCGGTAATCGAGTTAAACAAACTTAAAATATGGACATACAATATATAGAACAAGATCAGCGACATCATCTAACACTAATTGAACCATCAAAACAGGATTAAAAAGGAACCAACAAAGAAATCCCCAAAATAGTTGAAAAAGGATTTACAAGGAATTACCTCAATCCGGACAAAGAATCAACAAATGATGTTGTTAAACATGATCAAGGCTTCAATAAATGATGATAATTTGCCCAAGGTTTGAAATGCTTGTCAAATCACCCAAAACCGAGATAGAGAAATGAAATGAGGCTGAAAAAAGCGACTGTCCCATTTATACACATGAACAAAATGGCCCAGAACACGGCTCAGACACCAGCGTGTTGAAGGCCATGTTCTGAAAGTTGGCTACCTGAAGGAAACGACGCAAGAACATGGCCCAGAATGACGCATGTTCAGCACTATGCTATCACAAACAACGTAACACCCGCTCCAGGCACGACCGTATTTCTCGGTCGTATCTCGCCTCCCAAGTATAGATTCTCCCCCCCCACACACACAATGCGCTCACCCGTCCCTAACTTGTTCGTGTCACAAATGGACAACACACCGTGCAACCAGCACCGTGTTTAGCGCTGTGTTCCCCTAGAATGGTCGAAAACGTCTCCGTGAGTCGATGAACTGCTATAAATACGAATCAACAACACCACACTACATATAATAACATGAATACACAGACAAATCATCATAGAATTAACTTCAAAGAATTCATGTTAAATGTCAAACACGACAACACAGTCTCAATATACACAGTCAATGAAGAAATATTCACCAAATCAAGGAACATTGAACACAAAACGGCAAATAATTCCAGATTACAAAGAAAAATCTCGAGTATTAAAACTACACCTAAAAAAGATAGTCTGATTATCAACAGTAGTACTCCAAAGTTATAATATAAAGTTGCAAAACAAAATATACGTACATCCCACGATAATATGATTCACCTAGGTGGGAGGTAGTTGATCCATGCATGTTCAATATGCGTCGTAGATGGAAGAGACACCACATGTCGAGATATTCATCGGGGAGCATGAGCGGCACCACATATCGAGGTGCTCCATAGAGGTGTTCTCCGAAAGAGACACCACAAGTTGAGATATTTGCTGGAGGATGAGGCATGCTGGAGATCGAGGTGTTGTGCAGAGGTATGCGCTGGGGGAGACCTGGATCGAGATATTTGCCGGATGATGAGGCATGCTGGAGATTGAGATACTATGTGGAGGCGTGTGTTGGGGAGACCTGGATCGAGTTATGCAACAGAGGAATAAGGGCGCGCCATAGGTCGATGTGCTCCACAAAAAGGGACGCCGGAGATCAAGGTTCTCAGCAAAGGTGTGCGCTGGGGGAGATCTGGATCGAGGTATGCATTTAAGGAAGAATTGCATGCGAGAGACAATGTGCTCCTCAAAGAGGTGCGCTGTAGATCGAGGTACTATACGGAGGTGACACTAGAGGAAAAAGGGCGGCCCTAAGCTCGATATGCTCTGTAGGGAGGACATGAATCAAGGTATGCACTGAAGGAAAAGGGGCACACCGGAGATCGATATGCTCCGCAGAGGGGTGCGCTGGAGGAGACCTAGATCGAGGTATGCACTAGAGGAAGAAATATGCACTAAGATCAATGTGCGCCGTATAGGTATGCACCATGGGAAATATGGTTCAAGGTGTGCACCAGTGACCAGTATGCACCGAAGAGGCTGGAGGATGAAGTGTTGGGATTCGGTTCCTAAAAATGAAGGCCCAGTGGAAGCGCTAAAACGAAAATTAATTCGATCCGAATCCCTACGAGGATCAATCGAGCTATGTATATACAAATATTAAAACGAAACACAAAAGATACGAGAAGCATACCCTTGTAGTCATTGATTAAATGATGTCATTCTCTTGAGCTATTCCCCAAGCTTTAAATGCTTTCCATGAGTCCAATCCGCTCCAAGCTCTTGAATGATCCAATGCCGAAAGCACCGCGTCTCTACTTTCCACGCGCCGAAGAAACGATTGGAATGACAATCACCCAAATTAACTTCTAAGGTTACGGCTAGAATCGGATGATGAAGCTCTTGGATTTGATGAATATACTCCAAGTATGTTTATCAAAATTTCTCTCAATATTTTCTCTCAATTTTCTCTAAGAAAAATGAACAAGAAGTGAATAAAGAAGACGAAGATGAGTGTTGAACTCAAAGTCACACACACTCTCTCTCAATGTGTGATACGTATAAATGCACCAAGTGAATCTCAAGAGACAATACTTCTTCAAATACTTTATACACAACAACCCACATTCACAACTCATCTCACATGAGAGATGCCTTTCAAGTCATTGTCATCCATTATAAAATGGAAACAAAAGACCAAAAGGAATGTGGGTGGAAGGCGGGTAGCCATCATGGAATAATCAGATGAGTTCGGTTCGTTTTGGACTCCTGTGAGTCCAAACAGATAAACTCTGATTCCATTACGATGTATTTATATCGATTAATTAATACAATTAATTAATCATATTAAATACATAATAACATAATTAATTTCTCCAAGAAATAATTATATTCATGAATTAAATTAATCACCCAGTAATTTATTTAATTCATTAGGCTGTAAATTAATTTATCCGATAAATCAATTTAGACATCCAATGTCCCAATAAATTAGATATCCAATATCTAATATTCATAATAAGAGAATAAACTCGATTCATTCCGCTGCCGGTCTATTGGCGACTCAAGAGGGTCCGTCTCGACCAAAGAATGGGAGAAACCAAAGAGTAGTAGCACCACCTAGCCAGCCGGGCGGCCTACACTATACCCCAACTGAGAACGAATGATTGGGATCATTCAAGAACCATTCTGTCGTGAATACCAGTATACGTATAAACCCTTCTTTCAAATGTCCCGATCAAGTTATAGGGTCACGGTCAGTCAAACCCTATCTGTACTTGACGCTATGCATGCGTTAATGTAAATCGAGATCATCGAGCTCTCATGTATCTAATACAACTAGCTCCAATGCTTTGGTCAAAGACTTAGGATCTCATCTGCCAATAACCGCGTAGGACATATAACCCGTTCACTAACAGGAGAAAGAATTCTATCTTGGTATTCAGTAGGACCTGCTACTTGCCCATCAAGATTCACGTCGAGGTTGACTCCCGCCTTCCAGTTTACAGGTTCGAACTACTCTAATGAAAATCTTGACATCACAAGCACATCCCTACTAAATACTCAAGTCGAAGGTTCACGAATACCTATCACAACTTTTTGATTCCCTCATTGACTGTCCCGGAGTGAAATCCGTGTCACGAATAGAGGGTGAGTCGGTTCGAGTATGCTAATCTAATTATCATACATATAGCGTGTGCTCCCACTAACCATTAGTGTTCTATATGCACTCTTCATGTCAAAGAAGACATCATACAAGTCTTCACATAAACTTAACGCCCAGTTAAGTTTCATCGACTTGCGAACGATTAAGTATTTAAGCTATAAATCTTTCCAGTGCCTATCCCCTTATCAAATAAGGAGTGGAACTTTTTGCTCTCAAATACGCGGACTAGTTTCTATATATATTTAGGAGTCAGGATGCCAGTAAGTACCAGTAAATAAAGAAACATCCATTGCCTAATATAAATGATTAACATAATAACAAGTACAATGCCCTCACTCAACATCCTCTGAGTGGCATTCGAGGGCATATTCCTAACATGAAGTGCCGCACCACAGGTGTAGATCGGAGTAGGTTAGTCGAATGTTACTCACGGAGCATATCCGATCGACAAGGTGCGATTCAGAACAACAAAACTAGTAAGCACCGCAGATCCATGCGGAGAGTCATCCAGACAGAGGAGAGCAAAAGAATAATTTCAACAAGTAAAGAGGGAAAATGAGACAAAACTCTAATACTCATTTTGTATGTCCACACCTACATTTTGAATGTTTCTAAAGGTATTCTACTCCAAATCATGTCCGGGGACGTCTGAACATCGAATCAAAATAACGAGCAAAATATTTTTGAAGTAAATATATAAGTATGATACAGATGCTTCGGGGTACGTAACAGAAGCACATTCTAATTCGAGCAAGGAAAGAATTCGTGTACTTAGCTTTGGAGCTCATGAGTCGTAGAAACACTTTTCGATGGTCGCTGATTCATCGAGTAATAAAGTTGTACTCTCAAGCTTGCACAAACAACCCTAAGTCAAAAATGAGAGTGGATGCTTATGATACGAGTTATAAGTAGATAATTTCTCCCCTTGGGATAAATTTAAACACAAATTAAATTACACTACATTATATACAGATACAATTCATCACAGTCATCTCATTTTGAAAGCATTTGAAAATAATATTCCGAAATATCACATTTGCGTCAAAAACAACATATCAACACATTTCAACACTACAACCATCCACACTTGGTAACCTGCGGCCGTACCCATTAGTATCGACCCCCAGAGGCCCCGTCGGACCGGTCCTGGGTGGGAAACCACTTCCATGGTCATACCCATTAGTATCGAACCCCAGAGGTCCCATCAAACATCCATGGGTGAAAGAACATCAACACACACACAAAATATCATATTTCATAATTCCTATCGAAACCGTAATACACATAACGAAATGTAATACATGTACTTGCCTCGAATATTACGACGTGAAGGAAACGGTGAAAGCAAGGATTTTCAGTCCAACTCCCTTCAAAAGTTCGTTGCTAAATCACAACGACACATAATCAATCGTAGCGCTGCGGAACATAGGAACCATCCTAAATTCTACCCGAGGAACAATTTGTCGAACACTACGAGTGCGGAATTGATCGAAATTGACCAACGATGGAATCAAGGAATTTCAGTCCACAAACGACAAGAAAAACCAAGGATTACGAGCATACTATCATGCCCTAACAACAATCTAAGCTAATACGAATCAGAAATATGAAATCGTCCTAACCCCCCCCCCCCCCAAAATCCCAAAAACTAGGGTTCTAGGAATCTTACCTGATTCGAACGGTGGAAGATGATTAGATAGTGTTAAATCCGGACAAGAAACCTAAAGATGTTAAGAGATGATGATATTTGGTTGAAATCAACCCTTCTTGCCTGAATTCATCACGGATCGCCAAAGGAACGGGAAGAGGATGAAAAATGACGGAGTCAACTAATGCTGTCCCTTATATATATATAGGGGACTTAGCGCGTGCTACACCGATGCTACCATGCACTAACTAGACGCAGTTGCAGTGCAGAAGCCTCTGTCCAATCCCGTTAGCATGCGCTAGTATTTGTGCTAGCATGTGCTACCTGTTTTAGTCCAAAATTCTTGAACTTTCTGTCAAATTCCAGCATGTTATGTCCAACCCCATTAGCGTGCGTTAATAGGACATTAGCGCATGTTAATCAACCCAATCCAGAATCCAGAAAACCCTCTGTCCAGCCTCCTTAGAGCGCGCTACGATATGATTGGTGTGTGCTACTGTAGTATGCTTAGCGCGCGATAGCTAAGTAGTTTAGCGTGCGCTAACTGCTTCTTCTCAGAACACATTTGTGAATTCCGGTCAGAATGTACACGTCTCGGGAGATATAAAACTCGATAGTTACCAACTAATAACAAAGTATTAAGAAAAAAACAACAACATGCAGGTTCACTCTCTCATCAGAACACGTGATTCTAACCATTCGACGGAACGGATAACAATTCTAAAAGTGATACCCAAAACTATGATAAATTACAAAACAGCCAAAACTCCCAAGAATCGTGATTCGAGTTCAACTAACGATCTCAGTAAGTCGTAACATCGCCAAAAGTACTAGAGGAACTCGTAGAAGTAATGATATGATAGATTAGAATGAGATTTACGAGAATCGAGCCTCAACATGGAAAAGTTACACGATAAGTAAAATCTCGTAAAAACAACTGCGAAACTCGTCCGGACATGGTTGCAGAATAAAATAGTTTCAGAATACCAAAACACTTGCAAGCGAGTCGTCAGAAACAAAAATACACTAAAATAGAAATTACTAAAAATAGAAAGTGCGGATACTACATTCTCTCCCCTAAAAATAAGTTTCGTCCCGAAACTTACAAAGTGAATAACTCGGGGTATCTCACCTTCATATTTTCCTCCATTTCCCATGTCGCTTCCTCCGATCCGTGTCTCGACCACTGCACTTTAACCAAAGGAATGGTTTTGTGCCTAATTTGTTTACCCGACGCACCAAAATCAGAATTGGTCTATCCTCAAATGTGATGTCGGGACCCAGTTCAATCTCTCCAAAATCGATAACATGGATAGGATCCGGTACATACTTCGTAAGCTGGGAGACATGGAATATATTATGCACATGACTCAAGGGCGGCAGCAAACCCAACCGATATGCAAGATCTCTAGCTCGCGCTAAAATCTCGAAAGGTCCGATATACCTCGGACTAAGTTTACCCATCCGACCGAAGTGGAAAACTCCCCGAGTCGGCGACACCTTCAGTAATACATGGTCTCCAACCTTAAACCCTAACGGACGGCGAAGCGTGTCGGCATAGGACTTCTATCGACTCTGAGATATTAACAACCTATCGCGAATCAAGGCAATCTTCTCTCTCGTTTCCACTACTATATCTGGTTTGGTACCAATCAATTTGGATTAATCATCCTAACATAACGGCGATCTGCACCTCCTTCCATATAAAGCCTCAAATGGTGCCATTCTAATCGAGTCATGCCAACTATTGTTGTACGTAAACTCGATCAATGGTAGGTGCGACTCCCAATCATCTTTCCAATCTAAGACACATGCTCTCAACATATCCGTAAGTGTCTGAATCGTCCGTTCTGACTGTCCATTTGTCTGGGGATGGTAGGATGTACTGAGTCTCAATTCAGTCCCCAAAGCCCGATGAACAGCCTGCCAAAAATGTGATACGAACCGGGCATCTTGATTAGAAACAATACTCTTAAGAGTCCCATGCAACCTCACGATTTCTGCAATGAACACCCGTGCTAGTCTCTCCAGTCCCCAAGTATCCTTAATACCCAAAAAATGAGCAGATTTGGTTAATTGATCGACAATGACCCAAATCATATTCATTCCAGTCAGAGTCTTAGGCATACTCGTAATGAAATCCATAGAAATATCCTCCCACTTCCATTCTGGAATAGGAAGTGGTTGCAATAACCCCGTGGGTTGCTGATGCTCGATCTTAACTTGCTGACAGGTCAAACACTTCGACACAAACTCGCTAATGTCTGTCTTCAAGTTGCTCCACCAAAAGTTACTCCTTACATCCTGGTACGTTTTACTTGTACGAGGATGTATGGAATAAGGCGTAGTATGAGTTTCTCTCAAGATTTTTTTTGTCTCAACTTGATATCATACGGTACACACAATCTGTCTCGAAATCTCAAAATTCCGTCATCCTGAACAACAAACCCAGGAGTTTTCCCTTGATTCACGTCCTCCCTCAACTGGACTAAAAATGGGTCATCATACTGTCTCGCCTTGGTATCATCAATCAAAGACGAAGTGATTTCTAACGCACACAACTGACCCTAAACTTAATGGAACCCAAACTTTTATATTCTGACAAATTTAATCCCGCTGGATCATGCTTTGAGGCATAAGTACTTCTAACATCTGTAAAGCCATCAGCTTACGACTCAACGCATCCGCCACTACATTAGCCTTGCCCGGATGATAAAGAATCTCCAGATTGTAATCTTTAATTAATTCCAGCAACCTACGTTGTCTCTTGTTCAATTCCTTCTAGCTGAAGATATACTACAGACTCTTGTGGTCCGTGTAAATCTTACACGAAGACCCATAAAGATAGTGCCACCAAATTTTCAAAGCGAAAACGACCGCAGCTAAATTTAAATCATGTGTAGGGTAATTTGCTTCATAAGGTTTCAACTGACGAGATGCATAAGCAAACAACCCTATCTCTCTGCATCAAAACACATCCGAGTTCGAGGCACGAAGCATCACTATAAACCACAAAATCTTCATTTCCTTGAGGCAAATCTGAAACTGGTGTGGTAGTCAATCGTCTCTTCAACTCATCAAAGCTATCTTGTCTATCTGCATTCCACTTGAACTTCTGAGTTTTCTGAAGAAACTGCGTGAGTGGTCAAGCGATCTTGGAAAATCCTTCGATGAACCTACGGTAATAACCCGCAAGTCCTAGGAAAGTCCTCACTTCTTTCACATTCTTAGGCAGTTCCCATGCCAGTACCGCCTCTATCTTCTGTGGATCAACCGGAACTCCCTCCACTGATATCACATGCCCGAGGAATGTTACTTCCTTGAGCCAAAATTTACATTTAGAAAACTTCGCATACAAGTGCTCAGCTATCAAAATGTATAACACAATACGAAGATGTGCAACATGCTCCTCCTGACTCCGGGAAGAGATAAGAATGTCGTCGATAAAGACGACTACGAATTTGTCTAGATACTCGATAAAAACTTTGTTCATCAATTGCATGAATACTGGCGGGGCATTGTTTAACCCGAAAGGCATAACCATAAAGTCATAATGGCCATATCTCGTCCGAAAGGCAACTTTCGGTATGTCGCTATCCCGAATCCTCAGCTTATAGTAACCCGATCATAAATCAATCTTCGAGAAGATTGTCGCTCCCTGAAGCTGATTAAACAAGTCATCAATTCGGGGCAAAAGGTACTTGTTTTTTATGGTCAACTTGTTTAATTCTCGATAGTCGATGCATAAACGAATCGATCCATCCTTCTTCTTAACGAAAAGCACAGGCACACCCCAAGGTGATGCGCTCGGTCAGATATACCCCTTATCTAGCAATTCCCCTAATTGTTTCTTCAACTCCAACATCTCCGATGATGCCATACAATACGATGCCCGAGAAACATGAGCCGCATTCTGCTCTAGATTAATAGGAAACTCAACTTCCCGCTGCTGCGGTAATCCCGGCAAGTCATCCGGAAGTACGTTAGGATATTCATTAATAACTAGAATCAACGACATGTTAACTCCACCATCTTCTGCCTTCAAAGCGTAACCAATAGCCTACGTAACCCTGATTTAGAAGTTTCATCGCCTTCAAGGTGCTGATGACATTCATTGATCTACCCGGCTTATAACCCGCAAGAGTATGCTCTGTGCCATCCTCGACTACTATCGAGATAGTACGAGTCCGATAGTCCATGATAGCACCGTGACGATCCAGCCAATCATCTACGAGGATCAAATCTGCACCCTTTAAGTCTACAATAATGAGGTTCAAGAGCCAATCTCGATTCCCGATCCTCACTGGGCAATCTCTAACTTTGCGGTTCCCAACCATATGATCTCCACTAGCCATACCTGTAATACCCATACTTTTTATTGACTGTTTGATCTAGAGTTTCATACCTTATTTGGATCAATATCGTGTTGTTTAGACCTTTCGGAAGTGTTCTGGGTCAGGGAGATAGCGCACGCTAGGCCTAGGCTAATGCACACTAATACTGCTTGAGTAAAACACGCTAGATTTGAGCCATAGCGCGCGCTAACGGTCCCGACAGGGCAAAGACGGTAGCTAATTCTGCTCTCTGGACTAGCAGTTAGCGTACGCTAGGTATAGAAGATAGCGCGCGCTAGTTGTATTAGTAGCGCACGCTAGGCATTCGTGGTAACGCACGCTAGGGCTTGAGCAGGGTAGAGGACAGAAGGTTCCGGACTCCCATTTCTGGGTAACAACTACCAGGTAGCGCACGCTAACTCTCGGATAGCGCACGCTACATGAAGGTGTTAGCGCATGCTACCGTATACGTAGTACACGCTAACGATGCTGGCAGAAGCCACTGGACTACCGGGTGACCCGTTAGCGCACGCTAATATTAAGGCGTAGCGTGCGCTAGGTTGGGCGCATTATATATGGGACAGTCACCCCTGTATTCGTCATTTCTTCACCTTTTCACTCATTTTCAACGGGAGAAGCTCGGGAGAGGCAATTTTGGATGATTGGAAGCGATTCTTCATCAACTATCAACATCTTTGGTTGGATAACAAAGATTACACAACACCTAATCCATTCCTATCTTCCAAATCAATGTAAAATTCTTAGAATCCTAGTTTTGGGAATTTTTGGGTATTTTCTTAGATTCGTCCGATTTATCTATTTTGGAGCTTGAGATCTTTGAGAATATGTTGTATCTACCCCGTACCTATGTTTTCAGTACGATTATATGGATTGTTTCATACCTTGTTCGAACTTGAGAGGGTTTGGGCGATTTTCCAACCTCTAGATGTTTACCCTTGTAGTTTCTTAAATCGTAGGCGGGTTTAGGGAGTTTCTTCATGTGTCTTGAGTATGAATTATTGATTATCGTATTCCTTGCGAATCGTTTAGGTGCCAGAAGTGCGTTCTTGGATCTACCGAACTTATACTCTGTTCCTTCCTATTTCTCGATGTCTCAAAGGAAAGTATATGTTTATGATTGTACGTTCTCGACTTTGAAAGTAAGATATATGATTGGCATGATTGTTTATATCCACTTTGGGATGGACCGACGGGTCCTCTGAGGGTTTCGTAGCCTCTGGTGCGATTCCACGGATAGTTTGGGTTAACCACTCTGGGACGGACTGACGGGTCCTCTGAGGGTTCCGTAGCCTCTGGTGCGGTTCCACGGTTGATCATATATGTATTGATGTGATGCTATGATATTTAGTTATTCTGGAATACTAGTCTTGAAATGATGAATTGACGGTTACTTTTACTTTATTGTCGAGGAGTATTGTGTTTCATATTCGATATACTTGCACTAGCTATTCAATGGCTAACCCCTTTATGGGGGAAATACTTTTTATGTATTTCAGGTTCCAGGAGGGCGGACAGGCATGTATCGGGTCAGCATGAAGATGATGCGCAAGTGTGATACTGTGTCTTATCTCCGATTATATTTTGTGTTCCTCCATTCAGTGTTGTTGTACTGGAATGGTTTTTGGATACTCGAGTATTGTTTTCAGTTTCCTTGATGTTCCGGCCTGTGTTGCCGAGGTATTGATTTGTGATGTGACGTATTTGGATACATTCAATATGGTTTGAATACCATTTGTATTGTACTTCATTTCTTTGTATTTGGACCTTCTCGGTCAAATTTTATAGTTCCGCATATGAATAGCCTTATGGGTCCCACGGCGGGGCTCACGACGCTGTAATATACCCTGAATAACTTGGGGGTGTTACAGAATATGGTATCGGAGCTTAGGTCTATGGATACCTAGGTTGTCGGTCTTTTGGGTCGATTGAGTCATCGTTTATATACAGTATCACTACTTTGCCATCATCACAGTGCGACCGGTACTTGTAAGACCTCTTACTCTTCTGGTGTTTCCTTAATCGCTTTGCTTCTGATTTCGTATTTTTGTGAATCGGTCACTTCGATGACGTGCGATTGAATTGTACTTACGTGCCTTGTGTATTTCTTCAAAATGTCTACTGGTAGGGGATAGGAACGAGGCAGTGGTCGTGGACACGGACGAGGACGTGGCTGACACGCTTTTAGTGTAACTATCGCAAGTGCACGATATCGTATCAAGTAGTAAAGTGGACTTTTTGAGTCCGGTTTATCGATCCCACAAGGATGTGTTGTTATAATTTGAATTATACACTATTAGTCTATTTTTATAGATACTTAAGATGAGTGAAACACACAATTAAAAAGTTTGGTTTAATAATTGCAAAGAAATTGCAATAATAGTTCTAATGTTATAAGGAAATAAAAAGATAGCAATAATAATAGATTGATTATCGATAAAATGAAATAGTTGGGATTACAAACTTAGTTCGTCATTAGTTATAAAAGATGTATTGGAGATCATAAGATGAATTTGCTTATTATGTTGTGTAGATTCGATTTTCCTTAAAAAGACGGTTTCTCTTTCGAACTATAAAACGTCCCTTACATATTGAATCAATCCACTATATTTCTATGTTGATTGGCTTCAATACATAGCATTGGGATTTATGAAAATAACTCAAAGAATCATCTAAGGACTAGGGGTATATTTCTATCCCCTAGAACAACTTAGAGTGAAGATCATTTGATCTAATCAAACATATTTTCTTTCGAAACATATGAAGACCATAAATATCTTCATTAATTGGCCAAATAAATAAAGATTATTAAAACAATGAAAATCACACACAATAATAAGTAATTCACAATAGATCTTTTATACAAACATAAATAACATGACTAACCTTGTTTATAATCCCAACTAAAGATTACTTAGCCCATGAAGGGTTTATTACACATATTACAAGCTTTTGTGGTCATTTTTAGTTGAATCAAGAGAAAGAATTGATCCTAACTCCCTTAGTAGATAAAGGAGATAGAAGCAATAAACTCTCTGAACAACATATACTATACCACACTTACAAAGATCACTCAAGAACACAAGTGTGTTCTTCACACAAAAAGAGAAGTTTACAAAGAATGGAAAATTATAAGATGAATGATGAATGATGAAGGATCTAAGGGGTCTATTTATACACCTAAAGTCATCTAATAGCTCCAAAACTCCAGCATTATTACATTAGATCGGATCAATGCCAGCCATCCCCTCAATAATACACAAAAAGTATAAAAAATTAGACAAATCATAGTAATCTGTCAAGAGTTACGGCCGTAACATTCAGGAGTTACGGCCGTAACAAGGGTGACTTACGGCCGTAACCCCTGAATGTTACGGCCGTAATTGGCTTCGTAAATTTGTGCCTTGGTTGCTTTGAAAGTTACGTTTTCAGCCCGAATTTCTCGGACTTTGCGTTTTTGCCCTGCATCTTCTTCGGATGATAACTTTTGATATATAACTCGATTTTGAATCGGAAAGATCGCCGAATTCGTCTCGAAAGCCCTACAACATGAATATATCAAAATTCAATAAAGAGAATATTTATTAAACATGTTGTTTCTTGAGTAATTCAGTTATTTAATCCGATCATCATCCGATAAAAATAAAATTATTAAAACTAATAAATTAAAAGCAAAAAACGAGTAGACTAGCTCAATTATGGGTGAATTTTATCGATACAAACCATGGATAAGTGTACAAAACGGACACTTATCACACCCCCAAACTTGAATTCTTGCTAGTCCCGAGCAAGACTCTTTATTATTCACACTCCAAAAATAAAAATAAAAATCACTAAAATAAGAAAATTAATACACACATAAATTAAAATATAAAAAGAGAAAAGGAGATCAAAATGCCATTAATAAACAACAACCAGCTTTATACAGTAGATAGAAATGAATCAAGATTCAAAATAAATCTACTAATGTTTTTGAAGTTAAAACACGGTTTTTATTTTGTAATTCCAAAATGTAAGGTTTTCCCCCAAAAGGTTGATTATTTCTTTCCCACTCGTGATACACATGACTCCCTTTAATGGTTGCTCTCGATCACTCGTTTATTTTTCGACTCAATATGAAGAAGAATTTCATTGGCGTCATCAAATATTGTGATTTTCACAAAATTGAGTGTATTGAAATTCAGCTGCTAATTAATTCAAATCTGCTCATAAACTACATCCCTTTTAGTGATAGCTTTCACACCGTTATTTGCTAACGTGTAGCTCTTTTCACTAACACAATTTCTATCTCATTATTTTTCTTTTCGTAAAAAGGTGATAGCTTTCACACCGTTATTTGCTAACGTGTAGCTCTTTTCACCAATTTTTCTGAGACGGCAGCTACACACCAACAATGGTTAGTCCTTTATTTTTCGCAAAATTTAAGACTTCCAAAATTAGGCATTTATTCTTGCTCAACACTTTTCCTTTTCGTCATTTATTTTTTAGGTGATAGCTTTCACACCGTTATTTGCTAACGTGTAGCTCTTTTCACCAATGACTCCTTATTTTTAGGGAATAGAATTTTTGCAGAAAAACATTTTTAAGTTAAGCATGAAAAATCAAAAACTCCACAAATTAAGTAAATTTCAGTTTTATTTTTCATCAACCAATTGATTCTTCTTTTCTGAAGGTAACGAATGACTCGATTTTATATGATAATTACAAGGCTTGGAAAGAGAGATTAAGGCTCAAAAATTTTTGGAATATACGATTTTTTTTTACCGGTTAAAACGATTTTAGAAGCATGTATCTAGCTAATTATAGGTGTTTATGGCCAGATCTAGAAATCTCATATATATATATATATCAAGAAATATATATTCACTAAACCTAATCAATGCCAAATAATAAAAACACACCACACAATACACTAATCAAAACATACCACAATCAAAATCCAAATAAACATCATAGTTCAAAAACCAAAAAATAAACACATAAGTACGAAAACACCCCCAAACTTATAAGTAAAACTGTCCCGAGTTTTAAAAAAAATAATAGCAAGCGAGAAAACAGAAAACTCCCTGAAATTTTAGCTTTGTGATCCTCCAGGTGTGTCGTCAGGGATGTTTAGAAAACGGAAAAGCTTTTCAAAGCACTTCTCCATTTCTAATTGTCGCTCGAGTATTTCATTCTGATTTCTCATAATTTCAGCCTGGGATGTTTCTAATCCCTGAACTCTTTCAAGCAAATTTTCCTCAAAAGGCGTCAATTCATAACCGGCATCCTCCTCGGCCTCATATTCCTCCTCCTCACTACTATCCTCTTCCGGTTCCAAACGTGCCCGTTTACTTCTCAATTGAGTACTTCAAAAAATACTACTCCGGCCGTTCAGTCGATCTCCATGTGTTAAAATATCACCCCCTGCCGAAATTTTGACTCTCTGGCTCCTGCAAATACCGGTGATAAGGCAGGGGTATGGCATCTTCTGCCTAGTCGGGACCATGCCGGCATAGTGACAAATAGTAGTGTAAATGTGAGTACCCAAATCCATTTTTACCCCGTGGATAGCAAATAAACCTCGCAGTGGCCAATGGAAACCGTCATCAGTCGAAGTCGGGTAAATACTCCTTTGCCCACATCCATAAATACCAAGCATCATCCATTAGGTCCGCCTGGTTGTATCGGGGTTTGATCATCCCAATACTGTCATGCAACTCGCTCACTAACGCCCAGCGTAAAACTCTATCATCCGGCACCTCTTCATTAGGTAAGATAGAAATGTCAACCGCGTTAGTACAATCAACTCCCAAAAACTTGTTAATGACATCCGGTGAAAAATTAATCAATTTCCCATTCACAGTAGTCTGATGATAAGTAGGTGACCCTACCTGCCCAATGGACTTGTTGAAAGAATTGTAAAAGTTCAGGGTCAATGTCGGGTTACCATTTGGGAGATCGGAAACGAACTTTTCCCAGCCGTTGTCTAAGAATTTTTGGATGAAAGGGGTAGTGATTGTGTCTCTATCCGCATCGCCGATGAAATCATTAAGATTGAACAATCTTTCCTTAATGCACTTTGTGTTTTGATTTCTTTGTGGCGTTTGACCTTGAGATGACGAACCGACCTTTTCTTTTCCTTTTGTTGATTTCTTCGGTGCCATCCCTAAAATTTAACAAAATCAACTTCTTTTCATCACACGACTATAATCATCAAGCAAAACCAATAAAAACATAAAAAAAATTCAAAGATTTTCATTGTGGCATTTCGTCGGACACCTTGAGTTCATAGTTTTTTAACAAGTTTTTCTTATTCAAACTCAAATCCATAAAGCCACCACAAATCAATGAATCAAATAACCACACAAATATCAACAATACTAACAAATGAACAAGATTTAATCAATGAATCATACGGAAATAAGAATCGAAAAACAAATATGAAGAGAAAAACTAAACACTAAAACTCAAGAATATATAAATTGAAACAAGGATTGAAAGAGAACCTGATGATAATGTGTTAATGTTGATATGTTAATGAATTGTATTGAGGAATTTGAGTTTTCTAGCAAGTAGGGATTGATAGGGGGAAAAAATCGCACTCCCGGCCGCTTGTGTCTCGTCTAGTTTGTGAAAGTGTTGTAAGGGCGGTTTTTTTTTTAATACAGACTAGTAGTTACGGCCGTAACCTATACAAGTTACGGCCGTATGTTGCTTTCGTTTTTCAAACAGGTTTTAAGATACGGCCATAACATGCAGAAGTTACGGCCGTATGTAACGTTCGTTTTTTTTAGAACCTGTTTTAAGATACGGCCGTAACATGTAGGAGTTACGGCCGTATAAACTTCCTTTATCTACTAAGGGATTTTAATTATTATATGTGTGAGAATAATGAAAGAAAGACTCCCTGGATTTTATCAACGATCTGATCCTTGCTGTTGTTGTTGAATCCTTCCGTGTTACCCCCAAACTTATTTACGAAATAACAGAGATTGGGTTGCCTCCCAATAAGCGCTTTGTTTAACGTCCTTAGCTTGACTTCTCGTCAGATTAATTAGGTGTTTCCAGCAGTATGATTGACTTTGCTGTCGAGAATTCTCCTCCCAGATATGGCTTTAACCGTTGACCGTTTACTTTGAAACTCCTGTCGGTTGTATTATAAATCTCCACAGCTCCATGAGAAAACACCTCTTTGATCGTGTAAGGGCACATCCCATCGTGATCGCACTTACCTTAAATAGACGCGATCGTGCATTAAAAAGCAGAACTTGGTCTCCTGTTTTAAAATCTCTTCTTAGAATTCTGTTGTCATGCCATCTTTTTGTTTTTTCTTTGTAGATTTTGGCATTTTCATATGAGTCGAGTCGGATTTCATCCAACTCATTTAACTGCAGCAACCTTTTCTTTCCAGCCAACTGTTCGTCAAAGTTTAATTTTTTAATAGCCCAAAAAGCTCGATGTTCAAGTTCTACTGGCAGGTGACAGGCTTTTCCAAAAACCAGACGAAATGGAGACATGCCTATCGGTGTCTTATAGGCTGTTCTGTAAGCCCAGAGCGCATCATCCAGCTTTTTCGACCAATCTTTCCGAGATGAGTCGACTGTCATCTCAAGTATACGTTTCAGTTCACGATTGGAAACTTCGACTTGTCCACTGGTTTGTGGGTGATAAGAGATAGCGACACGGTGTTTTACTCCGAATTTGGTCAATAGAGCCTTAACCTGGTGATTGTAGAAATGAGATCCTCCATCACTGATAATAACTCTCGGAGTTCCGAAGCGAGTGAATATATTTTTCTTTAGAAAATTTACCACGACCTTAGCTTCGTTTGTTGGTAATGCAACAGCCTCCACCCATTTGGATACGTAGTCTACAGCTACAAGGATGTATTCATTAGAGAATGATGATGGAAAAGATCCCATGAAATCAATTCCCCAAACGTCGAAGATTTCAACTTCAATGATGAAATTCATTGGCATTTCATTTCTTTTTGACATGTTTCCATGTCTTTGGCACTGGTCACACTTCGAGACAAGTGTATGTGCATCTTTGAACAGAGTGGGCCAATAGAATCCTGCTTCAAGAATTTTTGCTGCTGTTTTTGAACCCCCAAAGTGTCCTCCATAGTGAGAGGAATGACATCTTTCTAATACCTTCTCCATTTCTTCTTCCGGTATGCATCTCTGGATAATTTGATCAGGTCCTCGTCTGAACAACAGAGGATCTTCCCAGTAATAGTATTTCAACTCGGAGAAGAATTTTTTCTTTTGATGATGGGAAAAATTTGGGTGAATTATTCCACTAACAAGGAAATTAACGATGTCAAGATACCATGGTGCATTTTGTTTTTCTGGATATTAGAGATTTGGAGCAGTTGTTCATCCTAAATACTTCATTTATTTCCTTCTCTTGAGCATTGTTTTGGTCGAGTCTAGAGAGATGATCCGCCACTTGGTTTTCTGTTCCTTTTCTGTCTCTGATTTCTATGTCGAATTCTTGCATAAGTAGAACCCATCGGATTAGCCTTGACTTTGCATCTTGCTTTGTCATTAAATATTTCAAAGCTGAATGATCAGTGTACACTATGACCTTTGATCCCAATAAGTAGGATCGAAATTTGTCAAAGGCATAAACCACTGCAAGCATCTCTTTTTCAGTTGTTGTGTAGTTCAGCTGAGCATCATTCATAGTCCTGCTATCTTGTCTATCTGCATTCCACTTGAACTTCTGAGTTTTCTGAAGAAACTGCGTGAGTGGTCAAGCGATCTTGGAAAATCCTTCGATGAACCTACGGTAATAACCCGCAAGTCCTAGGAAAGTCCTCACTTCTTTCACATTCTTAGGCAGTTCCCATGCCAGTACCGCCTCTATCTTCTGTGGATCAACCGGAACTCCCTCCACTGATATCACATGCCCGAGGAATGTTACTTCCTTGAGCCAAAATTTACATTTAGAAAACTTTGCATACAAGTGCTCAGCTATCAAAATGTATAACACAATACGAAGATGTGCAACATGCTCCTCCTGACTCCGGGAACAGATAAGAATGTCGTCGATAAAGACGACTACGAATTTGTCTAGATACTCGATAAAAACTTTGTTCATCAATTGCATGAATACTGGCGGGGCATTGTTTAACCCGAAAGGCATAACCATAAAGTCATAATGGCCATATCTCGTCCGAAAGGCAACTTTCGGTATGTCGCTATCCCGAATCCTCAGCTTATAGTAACCCGATCATAAATCAATCTTCGAGAAGATTGTCGCTCCCTGAAGCTGATTAAACAAGTCATCAATTCGGGGCAAAAGGTACTTGTTTTTTATGGTCAACTTGTTTAATTCTCGATAGTCGATGCATAAACGAATCGATCCATCCTTCTTCTTAACGAAAAGCACAGGCACACCCCAAGGTGATGCGCTCGGTCAGATATACCCCTTATCTAGCAATTCCCCTAATTGTTTCTTCAACTCCAACATCTCCGATGATGCCATACAATACGATGCCCGAGAAACATGAGCCGCATTCTGCTCTAGATTAATAGGAAACTCAACTTCCCGCTGCTGCGGTAATCCCGGCAAGTCATCCGGAAGTACGTTAGGATATTCATTAATAACTAGAATCAACGACATGTTAACTCCACCATCTTCTGCCTTCAAAGCGTAACCAATAGCCTACGTAACCCTGATTTAGAAGTTTCATCGCCTTCAAGGTGCTGATGACATTCATTGATCTACCCGGCTTACAACCCACAAGAGTATGCTCTGTGCCATCCTCGACTACTATCGAGATAGTACGAGTCCGATAGTCCATGATAGCACCGTGACGATCCAGCCAATCATCTACGAGGATCAAATCTGCACCCTTTAAGTCTACAATAATGAGGTTCAAGAGCCAATCTCGATTCCCGATCCTCACTGGGCAATCTCTAACTTTGCGGTTCCCAACCATATGATCTCCACTAGCCATACCTGTAATACCCATACTTTTTATTGACTGTTTGATCTAGAGTTTCATACCTTATTTGGATCAATATCGTGTTGTTTAGACATTTCGGAAGTGTTCTGGGTCAGGGAGATAGCGCACGCTAGGCCTAGGCTAATGCACACTAATACTGCTTGAGTAGAACACGCTAGCTTTGAGCCATAGCGCGCGCTAACGGTCCCGACAGGGCAAAGACGGTAGCTAATTCTGCTCTCTGGACTAGCAGTTAGCGCACGCTAGGTATAGAAGATAGCGCGCGCTAGTTGTATTAGTAGCGCACGCTAGGCATTCGTGGTAACGCACGCTAGGGCTTGAGCAGGGTAGAGGACAGAAGGTTCTGGACTCCCATTTCTGGGTAACAACTACCAGGTAGCGCACGCTAACTCTCGGATAGCGCACGCTACATGAAGGCGTTAGCGCATGCTACCGTATACGTAGTACACGCTAACGATGCTGGCAGAAGCCACTGGACTACCGGGTGACCCGTTAGCGCACGCTAATATTAAGGCGTAGCGTGCGCTAGGATGGGCGCATTATATATGGGACAGTCACCCCTGTATTCGTCATTTCTTCACCTTTTCACTCATTTTCAACGGGAGAAGCTCGGGAGAGGCAATTTTGGATGATTGGAAGCGATTCTTCATCAACTATCAACATCTTTGGTTGGATAACAAAGATTACACAACACCTAATCCATTCCTATCTTCCAAATCAATGTAAAATTCTTAGAATCCTAGTTTTGGGAATTTTTGGGTATTTTCTTAGATTCGTCCGATTTATCCATTTTGGAGCTTGAGATCTTTGAGAATATGTTGTATCTACCCCGTACCTATGTTTTCAGTACGATTATATGGATTGTTTCATACCTTGTTCGGACTTGAGAGGGTTTGGGCGATTTTCCAACCTCTAGATGTTTACCCTTGTAGTTTCTTAAATCGTAGGCGGGTTTAGGGAGTTTCTTCATGTGTCTTGAGTATGAATTATTGATTATCGTATTCCTTGCGAATCGTTTAGGTGCCAGAAGTGCGTTCTTGGATCTACCGAACTTATATTCTGTTCCTTCCTATTTCTCGATGTCTCAAAGGCAAGTATATGTTTATGATTGTACGTTCTCGACTTTGAAAGTAAGATATATGATTGGCATGATTGTTTATATCCACTTTGGGATGGACCGATGGGTCCTCTAAGGGTTTCGTAGCCTCTGGTGCGATTCCACGGATAGTTTGGGTTAACCACTCTGGGACGGACTGACGGGTCCTCTGAGGGTTCCGTAGCCTCTGGTGCGGTTCCACGGTTGATCATATATGTATTGATGTGATGCTATTATATTTAGTTATTCTGGAATACTAGTCTTGAAATGATGAATTGACGGTTACTTTTACTTTATTGTCGAGGAGTATTGTGTTTCATATTCGATATACTTGCACTAGCTATTCGATGGCTAACCCCTTTATGGGGGAAATACTTTTTATGTATTTCAGGTTCCAGGAGGGCGGACAGGCATGTATCGGGTCAGCATGAAGATGATGCGCAAGTGTGATACTGTGTCTTATCTCCGATTATATTTTGTGTTCCTCCATTCAGTGTTGTTGTACTGGAATGGTTTTTGGATACTCGAGTATTGTTTTCAGTTTCCTTGATGTTCCGGCCTGTGTTGCCGAGGTATTGATTTGTGAAGTGACGTATTTGGATACATTCAATATGGTTTGAATACCATTTGTATTGTACTTCATTTCTTTGTATTTGGACCTTCTCGGTCAAATTTTATAGTTCCGCATATGAATAGCCTTATGGGTCCCACGGCGGGGCTCACGACGCTGTAATATACCCTGAATAACTTGGGGGTGTTACAGAATATGGTATCGGAGCTTAGGTCTATGGATACCTAGGTTGTCGGTCTTTTGGGTCGATTGAGTCATCGTTTATATACAGTATCACTACTTTGCCATCATCACAGTGCGACCGGTACTTGTAAGACCTCTTACTCTTCTGGTGTTTCCTTAATCGCTTTGCTTCTGATTTCGTATTTTTGTGAATCGGTCACTTCGATGACGTGCGATTGAATTGTACTTACGTGCCTTGTGTATTTCTTCAAAATGTCTACTGGTAGGGGACAGGAACGAGGCAGTGGTCGTGGACACGGACGAGGACGTGGCTGACACGCTTTTTGTGTAACTATCGCAAGTGCACGATATCGTATCAAGTAGTAAAGTGGACTTTTTGAGTCCGGTTTATCGATCCCACAAGGATGTGTTGTTATAATTTGAATTATACACTATTAGTCTATTTTTATAGATACTTAAGATGAGTGAAACACACAATTAAAAAGTTTGGTTTAATAATTGCAAAGAAATTGCAATAATAGTTCTAATGTTATAAGGAAATAAAAAGATAGCAATAATAATAGATTGATTATCGATAAAATGAAATAGTTGGGATTACAAACTTAGTTCGTCATTAGTTATAAAAGATGTATTGGAGATCATAAGATGAATTTGCTTATTATGTTGTGTAGATTCGATTTTCCTTAAAAAGACGGTTTCTCTTCGAACTATAAACGTCCCTTACATATTGAATCAATCCACTATATTTCTATGTTGATTGGCTTCAATACATAGCATTAGGATTTATGAAAATAACTCAAAGAATCATCTAAGGACTAGGGGTATATTTCTATCCCTAGAACAACTTAGAGTGAAGATCATTTGATCTAATCAAACATATTTTCTTTCGAAACATATGAAGACCATAAATATCTTCATTAATTGGCCAAATAAATAAAGATTGTTAAAACAATGAAAATCACACACAATAATAAGTAATTCACAATATATCTTTTATACAAACATAAATAACATGACTAACCTTGTTTATAATCCCAACTAAAGATTACTTAGCCCATGAAGGGTTTATTACACATATTACAAGCTTTTGTGGTCATTTTTAGTTGAATCAAGAGAAAGAATTGATCCTAACTCCTTAGTAGATAAAGGAGATAGAAGCAATAAACTCTCTGAACAACATATACTATACCACACTTACAAAGATCACTCAAGAACACAAGTGTGTTCTTCACACAAAAAGAGAAGTTTACAAAGAATGGAAAATTATAAGATGAATGATGAATGATGAAGGATCTAAGGGGTCTATTTATACACCTAAAGTCATCTAATAGCTCCAAAACTCCAGCATTATTACATTAGATCGGATCAATGCCAGCCATCCGCTCAATAATACACAAAAGTATAAAAAATTAGACAAATCATAGTAATCTGTCAAGAGTTACGGCCGTAACATTCAGGAGTTACGGCCGTAACAAGGGTGACTTACGGCCGTAACCCCTGAATGTTACGGCCGTAACTTGGCTTCGTAAATTTGTTCACTGGTTGCTTTGAAAGTTACGTTTTCAGCCCAGAATTTCTCAGACTTTGCGTTTTTGCCCCAGATCTTCTTCGGATGATAACTTTTGATATATAACTCTGATTTTGAATCCGGAAAGACTGCCGAATTCGTCTCGGAAAGCCCTACAACATGAATATATCAAAATTCAATAAAGAGAATATTTATTAAACATGTTGTTTCTTGAGTAATTCAGTTATTTAATCCGATCATCATCCGATAAAAATAAAATTATTAAAACTAATAAATTAAAAGCAAAAAACGAGTAGACTAGCTCAATTATGGGTGAATTTTATCGATACAAACCATGGATAAGTGTACAAAACTGACACTTATCACACCCCCAAACTTGAATTCTTGCTAGTCCCGAGCAAGACTCTTTATTATTCACACTCCAAAAATAAAAATAAAAATCACTAAAATAAGAAAATTAATACACACATAAATTAAAATATAAAAAGAGAAAAGGAGATCAAAATGCCATTAATAAACAACAACCAGCTTTATACAGTAGATAGAAATGAATCAAGATTCAAAATAAATCTACTAATGTTTTTGAAGTTAAAACACGGTTTTTATTTTGTAATTCCAAAATGTAAGGTTTTCCCCCCAAAAGGTTGATTATTTCTTTCCCACTCGTGATACACATGACTCCCTTTAATGGTTGCTCTCGATCACTCGTTTATTTTTCGACTCAATATGAAGAAGAATTTCATTGGCATCATCAAATATTGTGATTTTCACAAAATTGAGTGTATTGAAATTCAGCTGCTAATTAATTCAAATCTGCTCATAAACTACATCCCTTTTAGTGATAGCTTTCACACCGTTATTTGCTAACGTGTAGCTCTTTTCACTAACACAATTTCTATCTCATTATTTTTCTTTTCGTAAAAAGGTGATAGCTTTCACACCGTTATTTGCTAACGTGTAGCTCTTTTCACCAATTTTTTTGAGACGGCAGCTACACACCAACAATGGTTAGTCCTTTATTTTTCGCAAAATTTAAGACTTCCAAAATTAGGCAGCTGTTGCTGCTCAACACTTCTCCTTTTCGTCATTTATTTTTTTAGGTGATAGCTTTCACACCGTTATTTGCTAACGTGTAGCTCTTTTCACCAATGACTCCTTTTTTTAGGGAATAGAATTTTTGCACAAAATCATTTTTTAGTTAAACATGAAAAATCAAAAACTCTACAAATTAAGTAAATTTCAGTTTTAGTTTTCATCAACCAATTGATTCTTCTTTTCTCAAGGTAACGAATGACTCGATTTTATATGATAATTACAAGGCTTGGAAAGAGAGATTAAGGCTCAAAAATTTTTGGAATATACAAATTTTTTTTTACCGGTTAAAACGATTTTAGAAGCATGTATCTAGCTAATTATAGGTGTTTATGGCCAGATCTAGAAATCTCATATATATATATATATATATATATATATATATCAAGAAATATATATTCACTAAACCTAATCAATGCCAAATAATAAAAACACACCACACAATACACTAATCAAAACATACCACAATCAAAATCCAAATAAACATCATAGTTCAAAAACCAAAAAATAAACACATAAGTACGAAAACACCCCCAAACTTATAAGTAAAACTGTCCCGAGTTTTAAAAAAAATAATAGCAAGCGAGAAAACAGAAAACTCCCTGAAATTTTAGCTTTGTGATCCTCCGTGTGTCGTCAGGGGATGTTTAGAAAACGGAAAAGCTTTTCAAAGCACTTCTCCGTTTCTAATTGTCGCCGAGTATTTCATTCGATTTTTCATAATTTCGGCTGGGATGTTTCTAATCCTGAACTCTTTCAAGCAAATTTTCCTCAAAAGGCGTCAACTCATAACCGGCATCCTCCTCGGCCTCATATTCCTCCTCCTCACTACTATCCTCTTAGGTTCCAAACGTGCCGTTTACTTCTCAATTGAGTACTTCAAAAATACTACTCGGCCGTCAACGATCCCCATGTGTTAAAATATCACCCCCGCCGAAATTTTGACTCTCTGGCTCCTGCAAATCTAGGTGATAAGGCGGTATGGCATCTTACGCCTAGTCGGGACCATGCCGGCATAGTGACAAATAGTAGTGTAAATGTGAGTACCCAAATCCATTTTTACCCCGGATAGCAAATAAACCTCGCAGTGGCCAATGGAAACCGTCATCGAGTCGAAGTCGGGTAAATACTCCCACGCCCACATCCATAAATACCAAGCATCATCCATTAGGTCCGCTGGTTGTATCGGGGTTTGATCATCCCAATCTTGTCATGCAACTCGCTCACTAACGCCAAACAGAAACTCTATCATCCGGCACCTCTTCATTAGGTAAGATAGAAATGTCAACCGCGTTAGTACAATTAACCCCCAAAAACTTGTTAATGACATCCGGTGAAAAATTAATCAATTTCCCATTCACAGTAGTCTGATGATAAGTAGGTGACCCTACCTGCCCAATGGACTTGTTGAAAGAATTGTAAAAGTTCAGGGTCAATGTCGGGTTACCATTTGGGAGATCGGAAACGAACTTTTCCCAGCCGTTGTCTAAGAATTTTTGGATGAAAGGGGTAGTGATTGTGTCTCTATCCGCATCGCCGATGAAATCATTAAGATTGAACAATCTTTCCTTAATGCACTTTGTGTTTTGATTTCTTTGTGGCGGTGCCGGACCTTGAGATGACGAACCGACCTTTTCTTTTCCTTTTGTTGATTTCTTCGGTGCCATCCCTAAAATTTAACAAAATCAACTTCTTTTCATCACACAACTATAATCATCAAGCAAAACCAAGAAAAACATAAAAAAAATCAAAGATTTTCGTTGTGGCATTTCGTCGGACACCTTGAGTTCATAGTTTTTTAACAAGTTTTTCTTATTCAAACTCAAATCCATAAAGCCACCACAAATCAATGAATCAAATAACCACACAAATATCAACAATACTAACAAATGAACAAGATTTAATCAATGAATCATACGGAAATAAGAATCGAAAAACAAATATGAAGAGAAAAACTAAACACTAAAACTCAAGAATATATAAATTGAAACAAGGATTGAAAGAGAACCTGATGATAATGTGTTAATGTTGATATGTTAATGAATTGTATTGAGGAATTTGAGTTTTCTAGCAAGTAGGGATTGATAGGGGAAAAATCGCACTCCCGGCCGCTTGTGTCTCGTCTAGTTTGTGAAAGTGTTGTAAGGGCGGTTTTTTTTTTTTTTAATACAGACTAGTAGTTACGGCCGTAACCTATACAAGTTACGGCCGTATGTTGCTTTCGTTTTTCAAACAGGTTTTAAGATACGGCCATAACATGCAGAAGTTACGGCCGTATGTAACGTTCGTTTTTTTTAGAACCTGTTTTAAGATACGGCCGTAACATGTAGGAGTTACGGCCGTATAAACTTCCTTTATCTACTAAGGGATTTTAATTATTATATGTGTGAGAATAATGAAAGAAAGACTCCCTGGATTTTATCAACGATCTGATCCTTGCTGTTGTTGTTGAATCCTTCCGTGTTACCCCCAAACTTATTTACGAAATAACAGAGATTCGGTGTTTTACTCCGAATTTGGTCAATAGAGCCTTAACCTGGTGATTGCAGAAATGAGATCCTCCATCACTGATAATAACTCTCGGAGTTCCGAAGCGAGTGAATATATTTTTCTTTAGAAAATTTACCACGACCTTAGCTTCGTTTGTTGGTAATCTGTGACCTCCACCCATATGGATACGTAGTCTACAGCTACAAGGATGTATTCATTAGAGAATGATGATGGAAAGGATCCCATGAAATCAATTCCCCAAACGTCGAAGATTTCAACTTCAAGGATGAAATTCATTGGCATTTCATTTCTTTTTGACATGTTTCCATGTCTTTGGCACTGGTCATATAATACCCGGTTGTAATTCAGTCATTATCATTCAGTAATTTCATTCGGTGATTTTCACTCAGTGGATTTTCACTCAAGTATAATCATTCATCAATCATGTTCATTCACCGTGTTCACCGTTCGGAAAAACTTCGAGTTGTGTATCGTTATTGTTCATTGTTTCAACTTTCCTCATATGAGTTCGACTTTGTTAGATCACCATTAATTTTTGGTAACTCCAAAAATTCTAAATCTTTGCAATATTATAGAGCATCGAGTTAGCTTTCCAATGGTTCAAACGGTGAGTCAATCGGAGTCCGGACAAGAGAGTTATGGTCGTTTTAGCTCAACCGCTCACTTTTCAGTTATTGGCCGGTCACTGCCGAACGAACTCGGCCGTGTCGTCCGACACGGCCCGTGCCGTACTCGTCCGGAAAATGCCGAAGTGTCTGCCTCAGGACCCGACCGTGTAAATGCAGCGCGGTCGAGTCATGCCAAGTCATTGTCGGACGGAGTCATGTCGAAGGCCCCGCGCGCGGCCGTGTCAAGCGAGGACACGGCCGAGTCCTGTCGGCGGTGTCGGCGGTATGCGACACGACCGTGCCGATCGGCACGGGCCGTGTCCGGCAGGGTAGTCAACCCCTATAAATTCATTTTTTCAGCATTTCAGCCCATTTTTCTTCCTTTTCTTCACCTTCAACCGAGAGAGAAAGCTTGAGGGAGGGTTTTTCCTTCACAAATCATTTGGGTGTTTGATTTTCTTCATCTCCTTTCGATCGTGAAGCCCGGATAATCAATCTACCGCGTGTTCTTCGGATTAAAGCACTTGGATCATCAAGAGGTAATTCCTTCAACACTTTGGACTTCGATTTTGTGTTGAGATATGATGTTTTGGACGTTATAATCATGTTATATGAAGGGATATGTATATGATTATGAGTTTGTATAAGGATTCATTGGATTATTGAGGGATTATTCAAGAACACCTTGAATATCGAGTTGGTATTGGGGATTTTCGACTAATTGTTGTTATAATCACATTTTTGGATATTCATAACGGATTATTGATCGTATTGGAGATGTTTTGTTGGTTTAAAACACTTCTTGGGGATTTTGATATTGGTATATCGAGGTTTGATTGTAAACAATCGGAGTTTGGATACAACGTGTTTGATTTAATGCCTCTATGGACTTGGTTTAGTCGTATCGACGTTTTGAGTTCGTTATATTCGTGTTTAATTCGTGTATTGATCGGATTGTTGGTAATTGTATTGAATTAAGGTTGTTCGAGCGACCGATATCTCAATTAGGACGTTGTTCGTGGAAGGATAATTGTCATCAGTATTTTGTAAGTTAATTCTTACTCGGTTAAAAGGATATTCATCCCTTTTGTTGTTGTTCATTCATAATCATAACTCATTCATCATTATATTAATCGTATCAAAACTTGTTGTTATCAATTAATCGTTTCAGTCATAAGGAACGACGGTTCCAATCTTTTCATTGAGCTATCATTTATTTCGTTACCATTCCACCTCGGTGAGTCATTATTCATTTTCGATGTCACTTTTGTTATATCGTGGCATTCCGGGTCATACTGGCGTGCCGGTTGGTATGTGTAGGGTTTTCATGTCGGGCACATTATAGTCGTGTGTTGGTTGATGGCCTCACATCGACTGTACACGAGATTGATTGTTTCGTGAGACTGATTAGGTACAAGACCACACGTGTATTCGATCGATACTCGTTGGTGGCTTGTGCACGGACACATTTCCATCCCGGGCGTAGTGTGGCGCCACCCTTTGAGCCGTACTGTTAGTTGATTCATATAGCATGTTTGATTGCGTATGTTTCGACAGGATATTTCATAATTTCAGATATAATCATGATTGTGTTTATTCAACTCTGGAGGATTGTTATTCTTTGTAACTGACCCCGTTTGGGGATTTTGTTTTTCAGGTCATGGCAAGGCAAACGCACGGGAATAGCATGTTGATGTCGAGGAGTCCTAGTGATACTAGTAGGGGCCCCCGATCTTTCAGTTATTCATGTTATTGTCCTTTATTTTCCGCTGCAGATTTTCATTTGAATACTCCGTTTCATTCAGTGTTGTGTATTTTATCTTCATATAAAATACACTAGTATTCGGTATTGTCCTGGTGTGTTGTAACTAAACTCCTCATCGGAGTAATTATTGCTGTAATGTAGTTCGGTACTACATTTATCTTGTATAATTCATTCATTTTCATTTGCCTCGGTGGGTCCTGGTTGGGGATCTACGACCTTTGTAATATCCGCCTAGTTTGGGGTGTTACAGAGTTGGTATCGGAGCGTGGTTTTGAATACTACCCTCCAAGTCATGTCTCATTTGAAATCATCGTCATCGGACTAGTATCATTGGACTTTCGCCACGTGTGATCTGTGCAAATGCCGAGCCAATCGAATCAAAGAATCGTAAGACTTCTAACGCCATGGTATAATTTCTGGCAATAGTCATTCATTCATCATTCATCATTTAACAATCCTCAAACATCATCATTCATTATGATCGGGACGATCATATTAACTCATCAATCACTTAATTCATTTCATTACTCAGTTAATAATCAGGACGATCATGTTAACTCGTTAATTACTCAATTCATTTCATTACTCAGTTGTCAATCTGGATGACTATATTATCAATCTTGTTAAGTTATTCAAGATAATCATTTCAAGAATTTCATCAGATAATCATGTAACTTCAGTAAATCATTCATATAATCACTAAGTTAGAGCATGTATACTCATTTTCATCATCTCATGACATAATCATAACATGCTAATCATGCGGGAAATATAATCATTATGCGACCTTCCTACTTCAGTATGGAGAGAGCTGTCAGGGGATGCATAGGGAGAGGCCGCGTTGCGGACCGAAACCCGAGAAATAATCACTCACTGCCGGGAAATCGTGCCCAGGACTCGGCTCGATCAGAAGATGTTCAGGTTGATCCACTCGCTTTTATGCAGGCCATGATGACCCATGTGCAGTTGCTCAATCATCATTGCGCCACTCTGACCGGATTAATCGAGAGAACTCTCCCGTATGAGACGGCTGCTAAGGAAAGTGCTGAACAACAACCTTCATTTGTCAGCAAGAAATCAACGAAGCGTAATCAATAAGGCGGTCGATAACCTTCAAGAAGCCTCGTGTGAGTCCTATCGTTTCGAGCGACCTCTACGGCGCATAATCGTGCGGGATCTCATTCCCGAGCGGCTAGTTCGCCATCACTGTTTCAATTGTGGAACGCCGGGTCATTTCAGACCGAGTGTCCAAACCGTCTATCACGTGCTATAATTGTGGGAATTTTGGGCATAAGGCCCGTTTTGCCGAAAGGACTCCAAGTCGGCTCGGCGGCATCTCGAGCCCCAAGCAACCAGCGTTTGAATCGATCGCTTTGTCATCGACGTTTAAGACAATGGAAGCAAATAGAGTTGGAGCTCGTATTTATCGACGAGCGTCTGGTTCGGGGACCGGCAAGTCCCAGATTCATATGATGAGGAGGATCGACGATCCGGTGGCCCGAATGATTTCAGGTATACTCGTAATTTTATTTCAACTTGTGTGTACCTTTTGATGCTGGTACACCGCATTCATTCATTTTCGAATCATGCTTGAATAGACTTAATTCGGGATAGTCCTACTTAATGACCGCGATTGGTTAATGGATCTAATCGTGGTGAATTTATCTTAGGACGATGTAATTTCGGTATTAGTTGGTTTAACCGTCTTGATACTATCCTCAGTATTTGTTAGCGTTTGGTCGCTATCTTTCCGTCGTTGGTTGTCGAATGTGTGCTTCAGGGAAGTAATCCCCGTTGTTCCAGCAGAATTTCTATTATGGCGGAAGCAGAGAAATTCCGCAATCGAACTATTCAATTATTAATTGTATCATTTCTATCGATTGGCTTTTCTAAGACAATCGAGTCATTCAATCATTCATTGTATCATTTTCATCGATTGGCCTTTCTAAGGCAATCGAGTTATTCAATCATTCCTTGTATCATTTCCATCGATTGGCCTTTCTAAGGCAATCGAGTTATTCAATCATTCTTTGTATCATTTCCATCGATTGGCCTTTTTAAGGCACTCGAGTTATTCAATCATTCATTGTATCATTTTCATCGATTGGCCTTTCTAGGGCAATCGAGTTATTCAAACATTCATTGTATCATCTTCTTCGATTGGCCTTTCTAAGGCAATCGAGTTGTTCAATCATTATTGGTATCTCTTTTTATCGATTGACCATTCTAGGGCAATCGAAATGTTCAATCATTCATGGTATCATTGTCATCGATTGACGATGTATTTCCAGACGAGTTATCCAGTTGCCTTCACATAGAGTAAGGGAATTCAGGAGTGAGTTGGAGCCGGTACGTCCCCTTTATTGAAGGCACCGTATCGGACCCGACTGTAATGCAGGAGTTGAAGATTCAACTTGAGGAATAGTTCGAGGAAGGTTATCTTCGACCGATTGCGCCCCCGTGAGGAACACCATTGTGATCTGTCAAGGAGAAGGATGGCTCGTCTCGTGTGTGTATTAATTACCAGGAGTTGATCAGGGTGATGATCAAGAGTAGTATCCCTTACCCCGTATTGATGATCTTTTAGATCAACTTCAGGGAGCCTCAGTATTTTTCCAGGATCGACTTAAGATGTGGATATCACCAGTTGCGGATTCGAGAGACGGATATCGCGAGGACAGCGTTTCATACACGCTATGGTCATTATGAGTTCGTAGTTATGCCGTTCGGGCTAACTATTGCACCTGCAGTATTCATGGAGTTAATGAATCGGGTTTTCATCGAATTTTTAGATCAGTTGTTGTTGTCTTCATCGACGACATTTTGATTTATTCTCTTAGCCGATAGGAACACGAGGTTCATCTTCTTTAGGCTCTCGACGTGTTGAGACGCGAGCAATTTTATGGAAGTTTTCTTAATGTGAGTTCTGGATGTCCGAAGTGACTTTTCTCGGGCATGTAATTTCATCTGCCAGGGTTCGTGTCGACCCTCAGAAGTCGGAGACTATCCGAGATTGGCAACCTCCGAAAGATATTAATTAAATCCGATGTTTCCTCGGATTAGCTGGTTAATTATCCAACCCACGGCCGGAGCTAACAGCCGTGGTTTTCGCTTTGAAGATTTGGCGTCATTATCCTTATGGCGTTACCTATCAGATATTCACCGATCATAAGAAGTTTAAAGTATATATTTACTCAGAAGGAGCTCCAACAGGAATCCCTTAGACCCGAGATCGAGGTCTGGCTTCAGCGAGTTCAGGGACAGCTTTTTATGTTAGAGATTTCATCGTCACTTGAGGAGGTAATCAGAGAGAATCAGAGTTCAGACCCTTCATTGTTGCGCATCCGTGAAGATGTGGCTCAGGAGAAAGCCCCTGGATTCGTGATCCACGAGGATGGATTTTGAGGTTTAAGAACCGGTTGTGCGTACCGGCGAATGACGAGTTGAAAAACTCTGTTTTGAGAGAAGCTCGTGCTACCCCTTATTCTGTTCATCCGGGGTCCAGCAAGATGTACAAGGACTTGAAACAAAATTACTGGTGGAGTAATATAAAGCGAGAAGTCGCAGAATTTGTTTCGAGATGCTTAACCTGTCAACAAGTAAGATTGGACATCAGCGACCGGCGAGTATGTTGATACCGCTCCCTATTCCAGAATGGAAGTGGGAAGACATTTCTATGGAATTCATCACGAATTGCCGACGAGTCGTCGTGGCATGAATACGATCTGAGCGATCGCGGACTGCTTTACTAATTTAGCTCATTTCCTTGAAATCAAGGATTTGTGGAGTCCCAAGAGACTGGCCCAGTTGTTCATCAAGGAGATAGTGAGACTGCACGGTACTCCTAAGAGTATCGTTTCCGATCGTGACGGACGATTAGTATCCCATTTTTGGAAATCAGTTCATCGTGCTATGGGAACTCAGCTTAATCTCAGTATTGCCTTTCATCCTCAGTCCGACGGACAATCAGAGAGAACTATTCAGACATTAGAGGACATATTGAGGGCATGCGTCCTCGATTAGTAGACGATTGGTAAGCCCAGTTACTGTTGTTTAAGTCCACGTACAGTATAGTTGGCATGCCTCCATTAAGATGGCACCTTACGAGGCCTTGTACGGTCGTCGTTGTCGATCTCCTTTGTGTTGGGATGACTTGTCAGAATCAATCGGCACCGAGCCCGATATGCTTATAGCCGCCCGGGAGAAGGTAGCTTTGATCAAGAGTCGTATGTTGACAACTCAGAGTCGACAGAAATCATATGCAGATAATCGTCGTCGACCACTAGAGTTCGAGACGGGTGACCATGTTTTGGTCAAGGTATCCCCGAGTCGAGGTATTTTTCCGTTTCGGAAAACGGGGGAAGTTGAGCCCAAGATTCATTGGACCGTTTGAAATTTTGGATCGAGTAGGCGAGTTAGCTTATCGATTGGCTTTACCTACGGCTTTGAGCAGGATTCATAATGTGTTTCACGTCTTTCAGTTGCGGAAGTATGTTGCCGACCCGAGTCACATACTTCAATTCGACGAAATCGAGATCGCGGATGATCATTCGTACGAGGAGCGTCCTGTACGAGTGTTGGAGCGGCGAATCAAATAGTTGAAGAATAAGTCGATTCCTTTGGTCAAGATTCAGTGGTCTAGACACGGAGTCGAAGAGGCTACTTGGAAAACCGAAGATAGTATGCGGGAGAGTTATCCCGAGTTGTTTGACCCTTAGTTTCGGGGACGAAACTCTTTTAAGGGGGGGTGTATGTAATACCCGGTTGTAATTCAGTCATTATCATTCAGTAATTTCATTCGGTGATTTTCACTCAGTGGATTTTCACTCAAGTATAATCATTCATCAATCATGTTCATTAACCGTGTTCACCGTTCGGAAAAACTTCGAGTTGTGTATCGTTATTGTTCATTGTTTCAACTTTCCTCATATGAGTTCGACTTTATTAGATCACCATTAATTTTTGGTAACTCCAAAAATTCTAAATCTTTGCAATATTATAGAGCATCGAGTTAGCTTTCCAATGGTTCAAACGGTGAGTCAATCGGAGTCCGGACGAGAGAGTTATGGTCGTTTTAGTTCAACCGCTCACTTTTGATTATTGGCGGTCGCCATCGCCGAACGGCCGTGCCGTCGCCCAACACGGCCGTGCACTCGTCCGGAAAATGCCGAGTGCGCCGCCAGACCCGACCGTGTCGCCTCGCACGGCCGAAGTCATGCCGAAGTCGCCGCTTGACGGTCATCGGAAGGCCCGCGCCGCGACCGTGTCAGCAGACACGGCCGAGTCCTGTCGGCCGCCACTGCCGGTATACGACCGCGGCCGTGCCGATCGGCACGGGCCGTGTCGGCAGGTAGTCAACCCCTATAAATTTATTTTTTCAGCATTTCAGCCCATTTTTCTTCCTTTTCTTCACCTTCAACCGAGAGAGAAAGCTTGAGGGAGGGTTTTTCCTTCACAAATCATTTGGGTGTTTGATTTTCTTCATCTCCTTTCGATCGTGAAGCCCGGATAATCAATCTACCGCGTGTTCTTCGGATTAAAGCACTTGGATCATCAAGAGGTAATTCCTTCAACACTTTGGACTTCGATTTTGTGTTGAGATATGATGTTTTGGACGTTATAATCATGTTATATGAAGGGATATATATATGATTATGAGTTTGTATAAGGATTCATTGGATTATTGAGGGATTATTCAAGAACACCTTGAATATCGAGTTGGTATTGGGGATTTTCGACTAATTGTTGTTATAATCACATTTTTGGATATTCATAACGGATTATTGATCGTATTGGAGATGTTTTGTTGGTTTAAAACACTTCTTGGGGATTTTGATATTGGTATATCGAGGTTTGATTGTAAACAATCGGAGTTTGGATACAACGTGTTTGATTTAATGCCTCTATGGACTTGGTTTAGTCGTATCGACGTTTTGAGTTCGTTATATTCGTGTTTAATTCGTGTATTGATCGGATTGTTGGTAATTGTATTGAATTAAGGTTGTTCGAGCGACCGATATCTCAATTAGGACGTTGTTCGTGGAAGGATAATTGTCATCAGTATTTTGTAAGTTAATTCTTACTCGGTTAAAAGGATATTCATCCCTTTTGTTGTTGTTCATTCATAATCATAACTCATTCATCATTATATTAATCGTATCAAAACTTGTTGTTATCAATTAATCGTTTCAGTCATAAGGAACGACGGTTCCAATATTTTCATTGAGCTATCATTTATTTCGTTACCATTCCACCTCGGTGAGTCATTATTCATTTTCGATGTCACTTTTGTTATATCGTGGCATTCCGGGTCATACTGGCGTGCCGGTTGGTATGTGTAGGGTTTTCATGTCGGGCACATTATAGTCGTGTGTTGGTTGATGGCCTCACATTGGACTGTGCACACGAGATTGATTGTTTCGTGAGACTGATTAGGTACAAGACCACACGTGTATTCGATCGATACTCGTTGGTGGCTTGTGCACGGACACATTTCCATCCCGGGCGTAGTGTGGCGCCACCCTTTGAGCCGTACTGTTAGTTGATTCATATAGCATGTTTGATTGCGTATGTTTCGACAGGATATTTCATAATTTCAGATATAATCATGATTGTGTTTATTCAACTCTGGAGGATTGTTATTCTTTGTAACTGACCCCGTTTGGGGATTTTGTTTTTCAGGTCATGGCAAGGCAAATGCACGGGAATAGCATGTTGATGTCGAGGAGTCCTAGTGATACTAGTAGGGGCCCCCGATCTTTTAGTTATTCATGTTATTGTCCTTTATTTTCCGCTGCAGATTTTCATTTGAATACTCCGTTTCATTCAGTGTTGTGTATTTTATCTTCATATAAAATACACTAGTATTCGGTATTGTCCTGGTGTGTTGTAACTAAACTCCTCATCGGAGTAATTATTGCTGTAATGTAGTTCGGTACTACATTTATCTTGTATAATTCATTCATTTTCATTTGCCTGGTGGGTCCCAGTTGGGGATCTACGGCACTGTAATATCCGCCTAGTTTGGGGTGTTACAGGTCACACTTCGAGACAAGTGTATGTGCATCTTTGAACAGAGTGGGCCAATAGAATCCTGCTTCAAGAATTTTTGCTGCTGTTTTTGAACCCCCAAAATGTCCTCCATAGTGAGAGGAATGACATCTTTCTAATACCTTCTCCATTTCTTCTTCCGGTATGCATCTCCGGATGATTTGATCAGGTCCTCGTCTGAACAACAGAGGATCTTCCCAGTAATAGTATTTCAACTCGGAGAAGAATTTTTCTTTTGATGATGGGAAAAATTTGGGTGAATTATTCCACTAACAAGGAAATTAATGATGTCGCATACCATGGTGCATTTTGTTTTTCTGGATATTAGAGATTTGGAATGCTTGTTCATCCGAAATACTTCATTTATTTCCTTCTCTTGAGCATTGTTTTGGTCGAGTCTAGAGAGATGATCCGCCACTTGGTTTTCTGTTCCTTTCTCGTCTCTCGATTTCTATGTCGAATTCTTGCATAAGTAGAACCCATCGGATTAGCCTTGACTTTGCATCTTGCTTTGTCATTAAATATTTCAAAGCTGAATGATCAGTGTACACTATGACCTTTGATCCCAATAAGTAGGATCGAAATTTGTCAAAGGCATAAACCACTGCAAGCATCTCTTTTTCAGTTGTTGTGTAGTTCAGCTGAGCATCATTCATAGTCCTGCTAGCATAATGGATCACTTGCATCATTTTGTCCTTCTTCTGGCCCAGTACGACCCCTACGGCATAATCACTTGAAGTTAAAACACAGTTTTTATTTTGTAATTCCAAAATGTAAGGTTTTCCCCCCAAAAGGTTGATTATTTCTTTCTCACTCGTGATACACACGACTCCCTTTAATGGTTGCTCTCGATCACTCGTTTATTTTTCGACTCAATATGAAGAAGAATTTCATCAAGGCCATCAAATATTGTGATTTTCACAAAATTGAGTGTATTGAAATTCAGCTGCTAATTAAATCAAATCTGCTCATAAACTACATCCCTTTTAGTGATAGCTTTCACACCGTTATTTGCTAACGTGTAGCTCTTTTCACTAACACAATTTCTATCTCATTATTTTTCTTTTCGTAAAAAGGTGATAGCTTTCACACCGTTATTTGCTAACGTGTAGCTCTTTTCACCAATTTTTCTGAGACGGCAGCTACGCACCAACAATGGTTAGTCCTTTATTTTTCGCAAAATTTAAGACTTCCAAAATTAGGCAGCTGTTGCTGCTCAACACTTCTCTTTTTCGTCATTTATTTTTTTAGGTGATAGCTTTCACACCGTTATTTGCTAACGTGTAGCTCTTTTCACCAATGACCCCTTTTTTTAGGGAATAGAATTTTTGCAGAAAATCATTTTTTAGTTAAGCATGAAAAATCGAAAACTCCACAAATTAAGTAAATTTCAGTTTTATTTTTCATCAACCAATTGATTCTTCTTTTCTCAAGGTAACGAATGACTCGATTTTATATGATAATTACAAGGCTTGGAAAGAGAGATTAAGGCTCAAAAATTTTTGGAATATACAATTTTTTTTTACCAGTTAAAACGATTTTAGAAGCATGTATCTAGCTAATTATAGGTGTTTATGGCCAGATCTAGAAATCTCATATATATATATATATATATATATATATATATATATATATATATCAAGAAATATATATTCACTAAACCTAATCAATGCCAAATAATAAAAACACACCACACAATACACTAATCAAAACATACCACAATCAAAATCCAAATAAACATCATAGTTCAAAACCAAAAATAAACACATAAGTACGAAAACACCCCCAAACTTATAAGTAAAAGCTGTCCCAGTTTTAAAAAAATAATAGCAAGCGAGAAAACAGAAAACTCCCCGAAATTTTAGCTTTGTGATCCTCCAGTGTGTCGTCAGGATGTTTAGAAAACGGAAAAGCTTTTCAAAGCACTTCTCCGTTTCTAATTGTCGCCGAGTATTTCATTCGATTTCTCATAATTTCACTGGGATGTTTCTATTCCACGAACTCTTTCTAGAAATTTTTCCTCTAAAGGCATCAAGTCATCTCGGTCATCCTCCTCGGCCTCATATTCCTCCTCCTCGCTACTATCCTCTTAGGTTCCAAACGTGCCCGTTTGCTTCTCAATTGAGTACTTCAAAAATACTACTCCGGCTGCTCGGTCGATCCACATGTGTTAAAATATCACCCCGCCGAAATTTTGACTCTCCGCTCCCGCAAATACCGGTGATAAGGCAGGGTATGGCATCTTCTCGCCTAGTCGGGACCATGCCGGCATAGTGACAAATAGTAGTGTAAATGTGAGTACCCAAATCCATTTTTACCCCGTGATAGCAAATAAACCTCGCAGGTGGCCAATGGAAACCGTCGTCAGAGTCGAAGTCGGGTAAATACTCCCGGCTGCCCACATCCATAAATACCAAGCATCATCCATTAGGTTCGCCTGGTTGTATCGGGGTTTGATCATCCCAATACTGTCATGCAACTCGCTCACTAACGCCCAGCGTAAAACTCTATCATCCGGCACCTCTTCATTAGGTAAGATAGAAATGTTAACCGCGTTAGTACAATTAACCCCCAAAAACTTGTTAATGACATCCGGTGAAAAATTAATCGATTTCCATTCACAGTAGTCTGATGATAAGTAGGTGACCCTACCTGCCCAATGTACTTGTTGAAAGAATTGTAAAAGTTCAGGGTCAATGTCGGGTTACCATTTGGGAGATCGGAAACGAACTTTTTCCAGCCGTTGTCTAAGAATTTTTGGATGAAAGGGGTAGTGATTGTGTCTCTATCCGCATCGCCGATGAAATCATTAAGATTGAACAATCTTTCCTTAATGCACTTTGTGTTTTGATTTCTTTGTGGCGGTGCCGGACCTTGAGATGACGAACCGACCTTTTCTTTTTCTTTTGTTGATTTCTTCGGTGCCATCCCTGAAATTTAACAAAATCAACTTCTTTTCATCACACGACTATAATCATCAAGCAAAACCAATAAAAACATAAAAAAAATTCAAAGATTTTCGTTGTGGCATTTCGTTGGACACCTTGAGTTCATAGTTTTTTAACAAGTTTTTCTTATTCAAACTCAAATCCATAAAGCCACCACAAATCAATGAATCAAATAACCACACAAATATCAACAATACTCACAAATGAACAAGATTTAATCAACGAATCATACGGAAATAAGAATCGAAAAACAAATATGTAGAGAAAAACTAAACACTAAAACTCAAGAATATATAAATTGAAACAAGGATTGAAAGAGAACCTGATGATAATGTGTTAATGTTGATATGTTAATGAATTGTATTGAGGAATTTGAGTTTTCTAGCAAGTAGGGATTGATAGGGGGAAAAAATCGCACTCCCGGCCGCTTGTGTCTCGTCTAGTTTGTGAAAGTGTTGTAAGGGCGGTTTTTTTTTAATACAGACTAGTAGTTACGGCCGTAACCTATACAAGTTACGGCCGTATGTTTCTTTCGTTTTTCGAACAGGTTTTAGGATACGGCCATAACATGCAGAAGTTACGGCCGTATGTAACGTTCGTTTTTTTTAGAACCTGTTTTAAGATACGACCGTAACATGTAGGAGTTACGGCCGTATAAACTTCCTTTATCTACTAAGGGAGTTTTTTTTTTTTTTTAATTATTATATGTGTGAGAATAATGAAAGAAAGACTCCCTGGATTTTATCAACGATCTGATCCTTGCTGTTGTTGTTGAATCCTTCCGTGTTACCCCCAAACTTATTTACGAAATAATAGAGATTGGGTTGCCTCCCAATAAGCGCTTTGTTTAACGTCCTTAGCTTGACTTCTCGTCAGATTAATTAGGTGTTTCCAGCAGTATGATTGACTTTGCTATCGAGAATTCTCCTCCCAGATATGGCTTTAACCGTTGACCGTTTACTTTGAAACTCCTATCGGTTGTATTATAAATCTCCACAGCTCCATGAGAAAACACCTCTTTGATCGTGTAAGGGCCTGTCCATCGTGATCGCATCTTACCCGGAAATAGACGCAGTCGTGCATTAAAAAGCAGAACTTGGTCTCCTGTTTTAAAATCTCTTCTTAGAATTCTGTTGTCATGCCATCTTTTTGTTTTTTCTTTGTAGATTTTGGCATTTTCATATGAGTCGAGTCGGTTTTCATCCAACTCATTTAACTGCAGCAACCTTTTCTTTCCAGCCAACTGTCACAAAGTTTAATTTTTAATAGCCCAAAAGCTCGATGTTCAAGTTCTCTTGGCGGTGTGACAGCTTTTCCAAAACTGCATTTAAATGGAGACATGCCTATCGGTGTCTTATAAGCCATTCGTAAGCCCAGAGCGCATCATCCAGCCTTTTTCGACCAATCTTTCCGAGATGAGTCGATTGTCATCTCAAGTATACGTTTGATTCACGATTGGAAACTTCGACTTGTCCACTGGTTTGTGGGTGATAAGAGATAGCGACACGGTGTTTTACTCCGAATTTGGTCAATAGAGCCTTAACTCGGTGATTGCGAAATGAGATCCTCCATCACCGATAATAACTCTCGAGTTCAAGCGAGTGAATATATTTTTCTTTAGAAAATTTACCACGACCTTAGCTTCGTTTGTTGGTAATGCAATGACCTCCACCCATTTGGATACGTAGTCTACAAACTACAAGGATGTATTCATTAGAGAATGATGATGGAAAGGGTCCCATGAAATCAATTCCCCAAACGTCGAAGATTTCAACTTCAAGGATGAAATTCATTGGCATTTCATTTCTTTTGACATGTTTCCATGTCTTTGCACCGGGTCACACTTCGAGACAAGTGTATGTGCATCTTTGAACAGAGTGGGCCAATAGAATCCCGCTTCAAGAATTTTTGTCATTGCTTTTGAACCCCAAAATGTCCTCAATAGTGAGAGGAATGACATCTTTCTAATACCTTATCCATTTCTTCTTCCGTATGCATCTCCGGATGATTTGATCAGGTCCTCGTCTCGAACAATGAGGATCTTCCCAGTAATAGTATTTCAACTCGGAGAAGAATTTTTTCTTTTGATGATGGGAAAAATTTGGGTGAATTATTCCACTAACAAGGAAATTAACGATGTCATCATTCCATGGTGCATTTTGTTTTTCCTGGATATTAGAGATTTGGAACAGTTGTTCATCCGGAAATACTTCATTTATTTCCTTCTCTTGAGCATTGTTTTGGTCGAGTCTAGAGAGATGATCCGCCACTTGGTTTTCTGTTCCTTTTCTGTCTCTGATTTCTATGTCGAATTCTTGCATAAGTAGAACCCATCGGATTAGCCTTGACTTTGCATCTTGCTTTGTCATTAAATATTTCAAAGCTGAATGATCAGTGTACACTATGACCTTTGATCCCAATAAGTAGGATCGAAATTTGTCAAAGGCATAAACCACTGCAAGCATCTCTTTTTCAGTTGTTGTGTAGTTCAGCTGAGCATCATTCATAGTCCTGCTAGCATAATGGATCACTTGCATCATTTTGTCATTCTTGTGGCCCAGTACGGCCCCTACGGCATAATCACTTGCATCGCACATTAAAATGAAAGGAATAGTCCAATCTGGAGAAATGATGATTGGAGCTGATGTAAGCTTATCCTTCAAAGTTGCAAAGGCCACGTGGCATTCATTTGTGAAAAGGAATGGTGTATCTTTCTCAAGCAAAAAACAGAGAGGTTTTGCTATTTTTGAGAAATCTTTTATAAACCTCCGATAGAATCCTGCATGTCCGAGAAAACTCCTTACTCCTTTCACCGAAATTGGTGGAGGAAGTTTTGCAATCACTTGGATCTTTGCCTTATCAACTTCAATTCCATGTTGTGAGATTCTATGGCCAAGTACGATTCCTTCCTGGACCATGAAGTGACATTTCTCCCAATTGAGAACTAGATTTGTGTCTTCACATCTTTCCAAGACCATGCCTAAGTGAATTAGGCATTTATCAAATGAATCTCCAAAAACCGAGAAATCGTCCATGAAAACTTCAATGAATTTTTCAACCATGTCTGAGAATATTGACATCATGCATCTTTGAAATGTAGCTGGAGCATTGCACAATCCGAATGGGATTCTTCTATAGGAAAATGTTCCATAAGGGCATGTGAATGTTGTTTTCTCTTGGTCTTCTGGGGCTATTACGATTTGGTTGTACCCTGAATAGCCGTCGAGAAAACAGTAGTAAGAATGTCCCGCTAATCTATCTAGCATCTGATCAATAAATGGGAGTGGAAAATGATCTTTTCTTGTCCTCTTGTTTAGTTTCCTGTAATCAATGCACATTCTCCATCCTATGATCGGTCGTGTTGGTATAAGTTCATTGTGCTCGTTCTCTATGATCGTGATTCCACTCTTTTTTGACACCATATGTACAGGGCTCACCCATGGACTATCTGAGATTGGATAAATGATTCCTGCGTCAAGTAATTTAAGTGTCTCTGCCTTCACAATTTCCTTCATGTTTGGATTCAAACGTCGTTGATGCTCAATTGAAGGTTTGCAGTCATCTTCCATCAAGATTTTGTGAGTGCATATAGAGGGGCTTATTCCTCTAATGTCTGCAATAGTCCATCCAATTGCTCTTTTTTGATTCCTCAATACCCTTAGTAATTTCCCTTCTTCAAGTTTGGTCAATATGTTAGATATGATGACCGGAAGTGTTGAGGAAACGCCCAAGTAAGCGTATCTCAAATGTGTGGGTAGAGGTTTGAGATCAAGTGTTGGAGCTTCTTGTAAAGAAGGGAGGGGTTTAGCGGAGCTTGTCCCCAATTCTTCAAAATGTGAATGCTTTCTTAAGGTTGGTAGTGCTTCTAGATAGTTAACTGTTTCGGCCAAGTGATATTCTTCTTCCATGCTGGTTAGAGAATTTGCTATACATGTCTCAAGAGGATCTTTAGATAGAATTTTCTCTAAAGACTTGTTCACCATGGCTTCAATTGTGTCTATTTTTAGACAATACTCATCTGTGGAGGGTTGATTCAAAGTTTTTAAGACATCGAAGATGACATGTTCGTCTTCCACTCTGAGAATTAGCTTTCCTTCATAGACGTCAATAAGAGCATGTCCGGTTGCGAGAAATGGTCGTCCCAAAATAATGGGAATATCCTAATCTTCTTCCATGTCGAGGATGATAAAATCTGCTGGAAATATGAATTTATCAACTTTGACGAGCACATCTTCAACTATCCCACGTGGATATTTGATTGACCGATCGGCTAATTGTAGTGAAACTGTTGTTGCTTTTGCTTCTCCCAAGTTCAATTTGTTGAAAATTGACAGGGGCATCAAGTTTATACTTGCCCCTAAATCACAAAGAGCTTTGCCAAAATTCACTTCACCAATAGTACACGGGATTGTGAAAGTTCCCGGATCTTTTAGCTTGGGTGGCAGCTTCTTTTGTAGTATTGCGCTACATTCCTCTGTTAGCATGACAGTTTCGTATTCTTCAAGCCTTCGTTTGTTGGAAAGAATATCTTTCATAAATTTGGCATAGCTTGGCATTTGTGCTAGAGCATCGGCAAAAGGAATGTTGATGTGTAGCTTTTTGAAGATTTCCAAGAATTTCCCGAATTGAGCATCGAGCTTGTGATTCTTCAACCGTTGAGGAAATGGTATAGGTGGAACATAAGATTTTGTAGCAATTGGACCTTTTTGAGATGAAGGTCCTGTATCAGATTCTTTTTCTGATTCTTGATTTTGTTTATTTTTTTGTTTTTCCAGATGGTTTTCCATAGAAATTTCGGGCAACTGCACTCCACTTCTTGTTGTGATAGCTTGTACATTTTCCCTTGGATTTAACTCGGTATTGCTAGGTAACATGCCATGAGATCTTTCTGAAAGTATTTTGGCCATTTGGCCAACTTGTGTCTCCAGATTTTTAATTGAAGCATCATTTCGTTGTTGATACTTCAGTTGTTGTTCAACTAGCTTTGTGATTGCTTCTTCCCATCCGGGCTTCTTTTCTTGATGCATTGGATTCAACACATTGTTGTTGTTTGCATAAGAAAAATTTGGATGATTTTTGTACCCTGGATTGTATGTTGGCCCGTAAGGATTGTATGCTTGCCTTTGGAAATTCTGAGCATACGCCACTTGTTCTGGTGGTGGTGTTGACTGCTCTTGCTGCACTAAGGGACAGATAGTGCTGTTGTGAGTTGCTCCACAAATTTCACATGAAAAAGCTGAAATTTGTGGAGTTTGCACCGTCTTCACAGATTGAGGAGTTGAAAAAGACATTTCCTCGACTTTCTTTGATAGAGCTTCAATTTTTGCCAACATAAGTGAATAAGAATCCACTTCAAAAAAACCATTTGGTTTCTTTTGGATATTTCTGTCTGGCCATCTTTCACTTTGTTCACTTATAACCTCAAAAAGATTATAAGCCTCTTTCATAGTTTTGTTTCCCAGTGAGTCATTTGATGATGAATCGACATTGGCTCGGCATGAAGGTAAGATTCCAGAATAGAAGTAATTGACTTGTGCTCCCAAATTGAAACCATGGTTAGGACATTTTCGTAGCATATCTTTGTATCTCTCCCATGCTTCGTGGAATGATTCTGAATCTTGTTGACGAAATGTAGAGATTTCGTATTTGAGTTTCGCCACTTTTATTGGTGGAAAGTATTTAGTGGTGAATTTTTGGACAAATTCGGGCCAATTTGTTATGCTTCGTGGTGGCAAAGTATCTAGCCACTCTCTTGCTCTGTCCTTCAAAGTGTGCACGAAAAGTCTCATTTTGATCGCCTCGTCATTTACATTTGGATATTTGAAATTTCCACAAATCTCCACAAAATGGTTAATATGGAGATATGGATTCTCGTCGGTTCTTCCATAGAATGAGTTGTTGTTGGAGAAGAGATTGATGACATGCGGGCGAATTTGAAAATTGTCCACTCCAAATGGTGGATAGATTACACTTGATTGAACGCTCAAAGATGGGGGGTTCATGAATTCCCCAAAGAGCATGTTGTCTTCATCTATTTCCGGCACAATAGGATATTGTTGATGTTGAATGTTTTGAACATTAGGTATTCCCCACCGGAGGAATTCTTTCGTTATCATTTCCTTGGGGAGACGTGGATTTGGTTCGTCCGCCATTGATGGTGAAGAAATAATGTTTTTCTTTTGTTCTCTTCGCCTTCTTCTGAATGTGGCTTCGATCTCGGGATCTAGTGAAACTAAATCGCGATTGTACGTCCTTCGCATAGACAAGAGAATCTACAACAAAGAAAAAATTGTATTTATAACAATAGTTAATAATGTAATTTTTTCAATTATAACTTATACTTCCTAAGAACGGCGCCAAAAACTTGACACGCTTTTAGTGTAACTATCGCAAGTGCACGATATCGTATCAAGTAGTAAAGTGGACTTTTTGAGTCCGGTTTATCGATCCCACAAGGAAGTTTTGTTATAATTTGAATTATACACTATTAGTCTATTTTTATAGATACTTAAGATGAGTGAAACACACAATTAAAAAGTTTGGTTTAATAATTGCAAAGAAATTGCAATAATAGTTCTAATGTTATAAGGAAATAAAAAGATAGCAATAATAATAGATTGATTATCGATAAAATGAAATAGTTGGGATTACAAACTTAGTTCGTCATTAGTTATAAAAGATGTATTGGAGATCATAAGATGAATTTACTTATTATGTTGTGTAGATTTGATTTTCCTTCAAAAGACGGTTTCTCTTTCGAACTATAAAACGTCCCTTACATATTGAATCAATCCACTATATTTCTATGTTGATTGGCTTCAATACATAGCATTAGGATTTATGAAAATAACTCAAAGAATCATATAAGGACTAGGGGTATATTTCTATCCCCTAGAACAACTTAGAGTGAAGATCATTTGATCTAATCAAACATATTTTCTTTCGAAACATATGAAGACCATAAATATCTTCATTAATTGGCCAAATAAATAAAGATTGTTAAAACAATGAAAATCACACACAATAATAAGTAATTCACAATAGATCTTTTATATAAACATAAATAACATGACTAACCTTGTTTATAATCCCAACTAAAGATTACTTATCCCATGAAGGGTTTATTACACATATTACAAGCTTTTGTGGTCATTTTTAGTTGAATCAAGAGAAAGAATTGATCCTAACTCCCTTAGTAGATAAAGGAGATAGAAGCAATAAACTCTCTGAACAACATATACTATACCACACTTACAAAGATCACTCAAGAACACAAGTGTGTTCTTCACACAAAAAGAAAAGTTTACAAAGAATGGAAAATTATAAGATGAATGATGAATGATGAAGGATCTAAGGTGTCTATTTATACACCTAAAGTCATCTAATAGCTCCAAAACTCCAGCATTATTACATTAGATCGGATCAATGCTAGCCATCCCCTCAATAATACACAAAAAGTATAAAAAATTAGACAAATCATAGTAATCTGTCAAGAGTTACGGCCGTAACATTCAGGAGTTACGGCCGTAACAAGGGTGACTTACGGCCGTAACCCTTGAATGTTACGGCCGTAACTTGGCTTCGTAAATTTGTGCACTGGTTGCTTTGAAAGTTACGTTTTCAGCCTGCAATTTCGGACTTTGCGTTTTTGCCCTGCATCTTCTTCGGATGATAACTTTTGATATATAACTCTGATTTTGAATCCGGAAAGACTGCCGAATTTGTCTCGGAAAGCCCTACAACAAGAATATATCAAAATTCAATAAAGAGAATATTTATTAAACATGTTGTTTCTTGAGTAATTCAGTTATTTAATCCGATCATCATCCGATAAAAATAAAATTATTAAAACTAATAAATTAAAAGCAAAAAACGAGTAGACTAGCTCAATTATGGGTAAATTTTATCGATACAAACCATGGATAAGTGTACAAAACTGACACTTATCAGTGGCACGGCCATTTCCCTCAGTTTCGTTGCGGGATCGACCACCCCTAGCCTATCTAACTCGGTGCATCCTGACACCGAAAGTCAACATGACCAGTCAACTGGACAAGAGAACAGTGTAGATGTTGGAGTTGCAAATGTCCTTCAACAATTGGCTAATCAGATGACCATCTTGGCCCAAGCCGTTCAGTTGAACAATCCGAACCCAACAACGGATGCCTTGCTTCAGAATATGATCTATATGCACCCTCCATAGTTCGGAGGTGCCACAGACCTGTTAGGTTGGGAGGATTGGCTAGCAGAGTTAGAGAAACTGTTAGAAGCGGTTGATTGTCCGGAAGCGAGGAAGGTACCGATTGCTCAGTACTTCCTTACCAAGGAAGCCGCGATGTGGTGGAAAGTTATCAAGCCACATGATCGTGTTGCTATGTAGTAAGAGTTTATAGAGCTACTGGAGGCTGAGTTTTGTCCTTGGCCAGTGCAACAAGGCAGAATCCGAGCCTTTTTTGAGGCTAAGCCACAGAACATTCCAGTTTCGCAGACGATAGTGGAGTACAACCAACAGTTGATCCACGTGAAGAATTAAGTGAGAGACGAGCGTGACAAGATCCGTTACTTTTATATGCGGATGAATATGGATTTACGACGTTATATGTCTGGATTTGCTTGTACTACCTTGAAAGATTACCAAGACAGAGCCTTAGCATATGACATGTTAAGCCCCGACAATGATACCACCGAAAAACTGAAGAAGCAGAAGATCACGGGAAATTTTTATGGTTCTAAGGGTGGCAACTTCTAGAGACCTCAGACGACTAACTGTTCCGCTGGACAGTCATCACATTCTGCTAGAGGAAAGAGGAGTTTCCATTCTGCTCCGGGCACCTCAGCTCGCCGGTGACTTGCTATAATTGTGGTCGTCCAGGCCACGTTAATTTGGAGTGCAATCTCCCACCTTTGAAGTGTCACACTTGTGGGAAGATGGGCCATAGAGCAACTTATTGCCCCGAACAAGATCAGACTTTGGGCACTCGAGCTTCGGCCCCAGTGCCTAAAGATCAGAGTATGAATCTGCAGCAACCAGTCGGACAATCTCAGTAGAGTTACGGCAGGGGTCGGGGAGGAGTCAGAACACTAGAGGGGGATACTCTAGCGTCAGTTCGGCACACCCACGAGTCTATGAGATGCGAAAAGCAGACGAATTCGATGCAGTGGTGGCCTCAGGTATCGTTCATATCTTATCTCATCTAGTCCGTGTACTTTTTGATTCGGGTGATACTCATTCTTTCATCTCTTTGGAGTGTGTACGCCAGTTGAATATAACTTGTATGACTGCTTGTGACCCTTTCGTTGTGAAACTACCTAGCGGGGATAGAATCGTGGGAAACTGGGAGATTAGAGATTTTTCGGTAAATATAGCCGGTATAGGTTGGTTATCAAATTTGATTGTGGTTGATATGTAAGGCGAGGATGTGATCCTCGGCGAGGATTGGCTTGACGGTCACCAAGCGATTATGAATTACCGTACTAAGGTTATCACCATGATGACTGAAGACGGATTTGAGTACTCATTTTTGGGACGTAAGTCGGGCCAACCTAAGTTGCTTATCAGCGCCATGAAAGCCGTAAAACTTTTGAATAAAGGTTGCACGGGCTATTGGTGTTATGCCCTGAAGACGGAAGGGAACGAAGTCAATTTCTCTTTGATTCCAGTTGTTAATGAATATCCCGATGTTTTTCCGGAGGACCTCCCGGGATTATCGCCGGATTGAGAGATAGAATTTTGGACGGACTTAGAGCCTGATGCGGCTCCAATTTCTAAGGCACCTTATCGGATGGCACCTTCCGAAATGCAAGAATTAAAGAGTCAACTGGGAGAATTATTGGAGAAAGGGTACATCAGACCGAACGCTTCACCTTGGGGCGCACTTGTTCTTTTTGTGAAGAAGAAGGATGGTTCACTACGTTTATGTATTGATTACCATGAACAGAACAAAGTGACCATTAAGAATAAGTATTTTGAGAATCGAGCACCTCTATGCAAAGTTCTTGAAATGTGAGTTCTGGTTGGAAGAAGTTATGTTTCTCGACCATGTGATTTCGGCCGAAGGGTTTCGTGTAGACCCGCAGAAGATTGAGGCAGTGCTAGATTGCGCACCGCCTAAAAATGTTAGAGAAGTTCGTAGCTTTTTGGGCCTTGCTAGGTATTACCGTCGGTTTGTCGAGGGGATCTCGAAACTCGCTCGGCCGCTTACGAAATTACTCCATAAGACGGAAAAGTTCATTTAGACGGCTGAGAGACAGCAGAGCTTCGATGAGTTAAAGAGACGTTTGACCTCAGCGCCGATTCTAAATTTACCACATGGAAGTGAAGGATTTGCAGTTTATAGCGATGCTTCGGGACAAGGTCTTGGATGTGTGCTTATGCAACATGATAAGACAATAGCTTTTGCGTCGCGACATCTGAAGCTGTATGAGATGAACTATCCTACTCATAATTTGGAGTTAGCCGCAATTGTCTTCGCACTTAAGATTTGGCGGCATTATTTGTATGGCTCTCCGTGTTGGATTTACACCGATCACAAAAGTTTGAAGTATATTTTTAGTCAGAAAGAGTTGAATATGAGATAGAGGCGTTGGTTAGAATAGATAAAGGATTATGATTTGGAAATTCTTTACCATCTGGGAAAGGCCAATGTCGTCGCGGACGCCTTGAGCCGCAAATCGGCATCGCTTTAGATGCTCGAAGTTCTTACATCTCAGACGAAGATTCGTCAGGATTTAATCGAGCAAGGAATAGAAGTTTGGCTTCAAAGAGTGCAAAGACAGTTGTGCACTCTCGAAATTACTTCGTTCTTGGTTGACGACATCAAAAGGAAACAGTGGAGTGACCCGATGGTCTCCCAACTGAAGGAAGATGTAATTAAAGGAAAGGCCCCGGATTTTATGGTTCACGAGGATAGCATTCTGAGATTTCAGGGAAGGCTATATGTTCCGAATGATCTAGAGTTGAGACAGAGAATTCTCCGAAAAGCTCATGCTACTCCTTTCTCAATCCACCCCTGAACGAGTAAGATGTACAACGACTTTAAGCAAAAATTTTGGTGGAATAATATGAAGAAAGATGTCAGGGAGTTTGTACTGTGGTGCTTGGCATGTCAACAAGTCAAGATTGAACATCAATGACCGGCGGGGTTGTTGAAGCCGCTTCCCATTACCAAGTGGAAGTGGGAAGACATCTCTATGGATTTTATCAGTGGGATGCCTAGAACTAGAGCCGGAATGAATATGATTTGGGTAATCGTCGATCGATTGACCAAGTCTGCACACTTCCTAGGTATTAAGGATACTTTGGGATCGGAGAGAATGGCTAGAACTTTTATAGCTGAGATCGTGAGGTTACATGGTGCCCCTAAGACCATTGTTTCCGATAGAGATGGTCGTTTCATATCGCATTTTTGGCAGGCCGTCCACCAGGCTTGGGGTACCGAGTTGAGATTGAGCACGTCTTTTCATCCTCAGTCAAACTGTCAGACGGAGAGGACGATCCAGACGTTGGAGGATATGTTGCGGTCTTGTGCCCTAGACTGGAGTAATGATTGGGAACTTCACTTGCCGTTGATCGAGTTTGCCTACAATAATAGTTGGCATGCGTCGATCAACATGGCACCATTCGAGACACTTTATGGTAGGCGGTGTAGATCGCCATTATGTTGGGACGAGGCTTCAGAGCTAGTCGGAATGGAGCCGAATATGTTGATGGAAACTAAGTAAAAGATTTTTATTATCCGGGACCGGTTATTGACTGTCCAGAGCCGTCAGAAATCTTATGCCGATATATACTCATCGTCGACCTTTAGAATTCGAAGTGGGAGACCATGTTCTACTCAAGGTGTCGCCGACCAGAGGAGTTTTCTGCTTCGGGAAAAAGGGGAAACTTAGTCCGCGGTATATCAGACCATTTGAAATTTTGGACAGGGTTGGAGATTTAGCTTATCGCTTGGCGTTACCTCCAGCTTTGAGTCATGTTCACAACATTTTTCATGTTTCTCAGCTGAGGAAGTACATGCCGGATCCAAGTCATATTATCGACTATGGTGAGATTGACGTAGCCGAGGACGTTACTTTCCCGTAGAGGTCGGTGAAGATCCTTAAACGTCGTGAGAAGCAACTTCGTCACAAACCCATCCCGTTGGTTAAAGTACAATGGTCGAGACATGGAGTCGAGGAGGCGACTTGGGAGACGGAAGAGAAGATGTGATTGGAGTACCCCCGAACTTTCTATTTCTTATATTTCGGGACGAAACTTATTTTTAAAGGGGACGAATGTAATACCCGTACTTTTTATTAACTAACCATTCCGTTCTTCCTATTTTGTCACTCTGTAAACTCTTTGTGATGTTGTCAATGTTGATCTAGAGTTTTGTACCTTGTTTGGATCAAGATCATGTTGTTTAGACCTTTCGGAAGTGTTCTAGGTCAGGGAGATAGCGCACGCTAGGCCTAGGCTAACGCACGTTAATTCTGCTTGAGTAGCGCACGCTAGCTTTGAGCCTTAGCGCGCGCTAATGGTCCAGACAGGACAAAGGCACTAGCTAATTCTGCTCTCTGGACTAGCAGTTAGCGCACACTAGGTGTAGAAGACAGCGTGTGCTAGTTGTATTAGTAGCGCACGCTAGGCATTCACGGTAACGCACGCTAGGGCTCAAGCAGGACAGAGCACAGTAGGTTCTGGACTCCCATTTCTGGGTAACAACTACCAGGTAGCGCACGCTAACTCTCGGATAGCGCACGCTACAGGAAGCCACTAGACTATCGGGTGACCCGTTAGCGCACGCTAATATTGAGGCGTAGCGTGCGCTAGGCTGGGCGCAGTACATATGGGACAGTCACCCCTGCATTCGTCATTTCTTCATCTTTTCACTCATTTTCGATGGGAGAAGCTCGGGAGAGGCGATTTTGGACGATTGGAAGTGATTCTTCATCAATTATCAACATCTTTGGTTGGATAACAAAAATTACATAACACCTAATCCATTCCTATCTTCCAAATAAAGGTCAAATCCTTAAAACCCTAGTTTTGGGAATTTTTGGGGATTTTCTTAGATTTATCCGATTTATCTATTTTGGAGCTTGAGATCTTTGAAAATATGTTGTATCTACCCCGTACCTATGTTTTCCCTACGATTATATGGATTGTTTCGTACCTTGTTTGGACTTCAGAGGCTTTGGGTGAATTTCCAACCTCTATATGTTTACCCTTATAGTTTCTTGAATCGTAGGTGGGTTTCGGGAGTTTCTTCATGTGATTTGAGTATGAATTATTGATTATCGTATTCCTTGTGAATCGTTTAGGTGTCGGAAGTGCGTTCTTGGACCTACCGAACTTATACTCTGTTCCTTCCGATTTCTCGATGTCTCAAAGGCAAGTATATGTTTATGATTGTACGTTCTCGACTTTGAAAGTAAGATATATGATTGGCATGATTGTTTATATCTACTGTGGGATGGATCGACGGGTCCTCTGAGGGTTTCATAGCCCCTGATGCGATTCCACGGATAGTTTGGGTTAACCACTCTGGGACGGACCGATGGATCCTTTGAGGGTTCCGTAGCCTCTGGTGCGGTTCCACGGTTGATCATGTATGTATTGATGTGATGCTATGAGATTTAGTTATTCCGGAATACTAGTCTTGAAATGATGAACTGACGGTTACTTTTACTTTATTGTCGAGGAGTATTGTGTTTCATATTCGATATACTTGCACTAGCTATTCAACGGCTAACCCCTTTATGGGGGAAATACTTTTTATGTATTTCAGGTTCCAGGAGGGCGGACAGGCATGTATCGGGTCGGCATGAAGATGATGGGGAAGTGTGATACTGTGTCTTGTCTCCGGTTATATTTTGTGTTCCTCCATTCAGTGTTGTTGTACTGGAATGGTTTTTGGGTGCTCGAGTATTGTTTTCAGTTTCATTGATGTTCTGGCCTGTGTTGTCGAGGTATTGATTTGTGATGTGACATATTTAGATACATTGGATGTGGTTTGAATACCATTTGTATTGTATTTCATTTCTTTGTATTTGGACCTTCTCGGTCAAATTTTATAGTTCCGTGTATGAATAGCCTTGTGGGTCCCACGACGGGGCTCACGGCGCTGTAATATACCCTGAATAACTTGGGGATGTTACAATACCCACTACGAACAGCTCACACTCAAACAAACAGTCAATACCAATACGATATACACAATCTCATGTAATGAACTAATGAGTAGCACCCGAATCAAAAAGCACTGAAACTGGATGAGAAATGATCTGAGTGGTACCTGATGCCACCGGAGCGTCTGTCTCCTCCGTGGGTATCATCTAATATAAACATGGGTGTACTGAGCCCGAGCTTGATACTGCATGGCGGTCCGGCTGACCTCGACCCCTACCACGACCTGAACTCTGAGGGACCTGAGTGACTAGAGTCCTCTGATCAACACTATGCTCCTTCTGTACTGTAGTGGAAGTCGGAGCTCTGGCTGCCCTGGTAGCCCTCTCACAATTAACTGCCTGATGCCTACTCTATCCACATGTGAAGCAATTAACTAATGGAAATGGACAATCTTTCACCACGTGCTCGGTACGACTACAATTAAAATAAACTCTGTCACCAGGAATTGAGTACTGAACCGGATGGTTACTCTGGGAACCTCCGGCCTGATGGAACGATCTTTTTCCCGATGTGGGAGCAGACAACGACTTAGAAAACCGATTCCCCTTGCCGTCTGAGAAGTTACCCGAAGTCTTATGTTTCTTTGCCTCGGAACCAGACTCTGACTCCGGAACTGCCATCTCGACCACTAGAGCACGATCATAGTACTCCTTCAATGTGGCACACATGAATAGTGTCATGCTCTGTCTAATATGCGGCTTTATGCGTATATTGAAGTAGTGGATCTTATTAGCCTCAGTTCTCACTTGCTCTTTCACGTATCCCAACTGTTGGTTATAAGTGATGATGGCCTGGGAGATCGGTACATCCTAAATCGTAGCAGTAAAGAACTCCACGATCCTATGCTCCCGAACTGGCGGTGGACAGTATTCCGCTTCCATAGCAGTCTTAAACTCCTCCCAGGTGGCTATACGATCTCTGGGCATCACGGCCTCCCACCACTCCACAGCTTCCTTATCCAGGAGGTATTGGGCGATAAGTACCCTCCTGTCATCAGGACAAGCTACGGCATCGAACGTCCGTCCTAACTGAAAAGGCCAATTCTCCCAACCTAGGGAGTCAGTAGAACTATCAAAACAAGGGGGTGCATCTTAGTCACTTTCTGAAGCCATTTACTAGCTTCGTCCTCCGAAGTCAGGGGCAGATTTTGTCGCCCACCTTGTGCTATCTGAGCGAGCTGAGCTACCAACTGCTGAAGTATGGAAGTAGCTCCTGTTTCGGCATTATTACCCGACAGTTGGCCCTGGATGACTGATAAGTTTTGTTGCCCGTCCGAACTCAGGTGTTGTGTATTCGGCACTGAATGTGAGGCCGATTCTTCAGATGACTGAGAAATGTAACACCCCCAGAATCCATTAGGTCATTACAACGCCGTGGACCCCACACCAGGATATCCACCAGGCTAACACGACCAAAAATACAATTAACTGACCAAAAGGGGAATCACAATCCCTACACTGACATCCAACATAATATTCCGATATGGAATTTCAATGACAACAGTGGGCCTACATGGCCAAAATAAGATACAACAACATCCACGAGCCTTGCTCGGATAATACAAAATGACAAAGACTGAACAAAACTGGAGTACTCCAACTGTCTGACTGACATGAACACCAAAACATCTCGGACTAGTATCGCTCGAATGCCTCGTCGCCACATCATGCCCCTGTGTCTCAACTCTCTCCTCGCAAACACCTAAAACATGAAAACATGTTCCGCCCCCACGGGGTCAGTCATCCAGATAATGATTATCAAATACATGTACAACATGATATGCATCCAAAGGGCAGAATGAATAGTATAGTAATGGTAATACGAGATGCTCACAAACCAAAGTAAGAATCGAGCATTCGTGGAATACTATGCCCACGGCATACGATCAATACCTGCTCAACAGGTTAGAGCACAAGTGCCCAACGACGAATCATCAATACAGAACACAACAATACATCACCCGAAGGTAACCCAAGCCAAACACTGAAATAGATACGAATCACAATACCCAAAGGCTCCAACAGGAATACCGATACATCACAATGGCCTAACAGCCAAACAGCCCGAAGCTGTTTATCATCATAATACCCTGAATGTCACTCAGCCGAAGCTGTCAATCATCACAATGGCCCGAAGCCAAAATAGACCGAAGCTGTATCAATGAGGGCCGAAGCCACAGCACAAAGCCGTATCACAATGAGGGCCGAAGCCACGGCACAAAGCCGTATCACAATGAGGGCCGAAGCCACGGCATGAAGCCGTATCACAATGAGGGCCGAAGCCACGGCACGAAGCCGTATCACAATGAGGGCCGAAGCCACGGCACGAAGCCGTATCACAATAAGGTCATCCAATGACCGTGACCTGCTGAATTGCAGGTGTTGGGAAACCAACCGCGAAGGTTCAAGCCCCAGACTTACCCATCGAGCACTAGCCGAGACTAGCCTCTAAAAGCCAATTAATCACAACAGTAACGATCCCAAGATTATCAAATTCACAAGAATAATAGCGTACTGCCTTGAATCGGCCAACACGACAACAATAACTCACGGATGGGCTCCGTGCATGGTGGTCCCAATTCAAATACCTCGACTGCTTTGGAATGGCCAATCAATCACAACAACTCAATGGATGGAAACTATCATTGACAGTCCCAATTCAATATATCGATTACCTTAGAACGGTCAATCGATAATGATGACACAACGGATGGGAATTATCTTCGATAATCCCAATTAAATACATCGATTACCTTAGAACGGTTAATCGCTAACCAATGATACAACGTATGGGAATTATCTTCGATAACCCCAATTAAATACATCGATTACCTTAGAACGGTCAATTGATAACGATGACACAACGGATGGGAATTATCTTCGATAATCCCAATTAAATACATCGATTACCTGAGAACGGTTAATCGATAACCAATGATACAACGGATGGGAATTATCTTCGATAACCCCAATTAAATACATCGATTACCTTAGAATGGTCAATCGATACACAATGATACAACGGATGGGAATTATCTTCGATAATCCCAATTAAATACATCGGTTACCTTAGAACGGTTAATCGATAACCAATGATACAACAGATGGGAATTATCTTCGATAACCCCAATTAAATACATCGATTACCTTAGAATGGTCAATCGATACACAATGATACAACGGATGGGAATTATCTTCGATAATCCCAATTAAATACATCGATTACCTCAGAACGGTCAATCGATACACAATGATACGGTAGAGTGGATGTCCCGGCGTCTTAAACTGACTACCGAAACAGATATAATAAACGAATATATCAAACGCCTTCAATCGGCCAATGCAAAATCATAGCGACAGTTCCAATTCAATAATAATGATTCAACGATGCCTCAGAATGACATTAACGTCAACAATAATAATCGATACATCGATACCGCGAACCGGCTGTCGACAACATCAGTATCAACAAGAATCTCAATGCCTTAAACCGGCTGTTAACGAATAACAATAACATCTAGCATAATTGTCGAAGGGTATTGCATCAAACAATTCCCGAATATCAACAAATCACAGAGAGACTAAGTCTCGAAATGATACAATACATTCATACACATATATGATAACATTAATCTCATTGACCAGTACAAGTATAAAACTTGCCTCAAACCGAAGGCGAGAAAGTCCTTCCACGATCAATATCCTAGCACGAAACGACGAACGACGCCTCCCGACGATCACAAACACTCGAACAACCTTGAATGAAAACGATTCATTCAAAAACACAAAATCAATAGAAAACAACGACAAGGACAAAGCCTGATTCAAGCATGAATCGACCACACCGCAGGAACGAATATCATAGTTCTCAACTATGAATTCTAACATCCTCCAACACCTCAATGATCAATTAACATGATCATTACGTTCTTAACACTTGTGAAATTCATTCAACATGATTCACTTAAGAACAATCATCAAAACAATCATCCCAAAATGATAATATCACCAATATCATCAAATTGATCCTCCTACAATGATAATATTATCAATATTATCATTATCACCCCAAGAACATCATCAACTCAAAAATCATGATGTTTGAAAAAAAAATCCTTCATCCATACATCATGAATTCGGATTAAACAACAAGATTCACTCCATTTTTAAATCATGATAATCACCTCCTAAATCATCATAAATCCTTACTAAAATAGTTAAAATCTTTCAAGAACACCACCAACAACAATAATCATCTCAAGGCTATGTTAATCATATAACAATCTTAACATAATCCTTCCTAGATATGATTAAAAACCTCCAAACAATCTAAAACATCAATAACATAATCCAACTCAAGTAATACTATCATGTTCTTCATCAAAAGTTTATCAAAACCATGAAGAATCATGATATACTCTATTAATCAAACAATACCCGAAGAAAACAACAACAAAAACTTGAAAATCACTTGAAGAACAAGAGATTGAGGGAACTTACCAAAGAAGAACAAGAAGAAACCTCCAAACACCAAAGGAGCACCAACAAGCTTCCAACTTCAAGCTTCAATCCAAGCTAGGATGATCAAGATCGAGTTGGAAGGTGCTAAACATCAATAACAAGTCCAAACGGACGATTCTAGGGAGAGAAATTGTGTTTTGGTTCGTGAGGAAATGAAATACGAAGTCAACATAAATAGACTGACAAACTCATTACGTACGTTATACACTACGGTTAATGTACGTAAGAGACATTACGTGCGCTATGCCATGACATTAACGTACGTAATGAAAAATCCAGAACTAACTGTACTAAAATACGAAGGCCTTAACGTACGTAAACAAGAACTTATTACGTACGTTAACAAGACCTGCATTACGTACGTAGAGCTCACCTCTTAACGTACGTAAGGGTCCATTGACTGCAATAGTGAGATCCAATCAGAAGATGCTCGGGACCCACCGGCCGAAAGTTAATTACAAGGAAGGTTCCTACCACCTACCAAGCATTACGTACGTAACCTTACAGGCATAATGTACGTAATAGCAACACGCTAGCGTACGTAATGCTACATCCGTAGCGTACGCTAAGGCTATGAACTTAGCCAAAAATCCAAACTCTCCAACCAACATTCAAACGACGAAACCAACCCGACGACAAGCATAATATTTCGATCCCGAAATATTCCAATACAATATACATTGTATCAGTCCAAAACAACAACACTTGTAAAATTCCAAATGAATATGTACAACTCAGTAGTAACACGAAAAAAAATTATCCCCGGATATTACAAGAAAGTGGTACTTCCTCACTATTAGCACCACGACCAAGGCCTCGTCCGCGTCCCCTAGCTGGTCTACCACGACCTCTCAACATAGTGAAGAATAAGAATTGAAGAGAACAAGATCAGCAAAATTCACAATTTGCAAAGTTGGTATCCCAACTCACAATTTCAATTTACGTAAGAGAAGTAATACATAAATATAAGAGTTTGAGGAGACTTACAGCCACGAGTCGCATGAAAAGATGATAGCACAATGGTATTAGGCTCATCAACTGACTCTTACAACACAACTAACAGACTTAATTTAACCGACAGCCTAGATATTCACAACCTAGGCTCTGATACCATAAATGTAACACCCCAAATCTCGTAAGGGACATTACACATTGTAGAACCTTCAACAAGGTCTATCAGGATAGTACATAACACATAATACACAATAATTCCTTAACAACACATTAATAATATAAATAAGACCGTGGCCTCGGCTAAAACATTTAAGTTCAATTTTTGAAAAAAAGTGAAATGAGTTCATTGCCCATGCGGGGGACTTTTTACTCGACTAACTCCGAAAAACCACGCAAACATAATAATAAAATATTCAACATAGGCTCGAGCCTCATCATCATGCTTGGCCATCCTTAGCATGCGGTTCACGTGCTGGCTCCTCAGCTCGGCCGGTACCTGAAATGCATGAAAGGCATTTCTCCCCTTTAAGGGGTTAACATTCGAATAGCTAGTGCAAGTACCCAATTATACTACATTATATAAATATACGATTCATCACAGTCATCTCATGTAGCGGAATATCACATTTGTGTCAAAACAGCATATCAACACATTTCAACACTACAACCATCCACACTTGGTAACCCGCGGCCGTACCCATTAGTATTGACCCCCAGAGGCCTCTTTGGACCGTTCCTGGGTGGGAAACCACTTCCGAGGCCGTACCCATTAGTATCGGCCCCCAGAGGTCCCGTCGAACCATGCCTAGGTGGGAGAACATCAACACACACAATATCACAGTTCATAATTTGTATAAAAACCGTAACACACATAACAAAATGTAATGCATGTACTTGCGTCGAATATTACGACGTGAAGGAAACGGCAAAATCAAGGATTTACGGTCCAACTCCCTTCAAAGGCTCATTCCTAAATCACGACACATAATCAATCATAGACTACGGAACATAGGAACCATCCTAAATTCTACCTGTAGGAACAATTTGTCAAACACTACGAGTGCGGAATCGATCGAAATATACCAACGATGGAATCACAGAATTTCAGTCCACAAAACGTCAAGGAAAACCAAGGATTATGAGCGTACTATCGTGCCCTAACAACAATCTAAGATAATACGAATCGGAAATATGAAATCGTCCTAAAACCCCCAAAATCCCAAAAATTATGGTTCTAGGAATCTTACCTTGATTCGAACGGTGGAATATGATTAGATAGTGTTAAATCCGCACAAGAAACCCAAAGATGTTAATAGATGATGATATTTGGTTGAAACCAATCCTTCTTACCTGAATTCGTCACGGATCGCCAAAGGAACAGAAAGAGGATGAAAAATGACGGAGTTAACTAATGTTGTCCCTTATATATACATGGGACTTAGCGCACGCTACACTAATGCTAGAGTGCACTAATTGGACACAGTTGCAGTCCAGAAGCCTTTGTCCGATCTCGCTAGCATGCGCTAGTATTTGTGCTAGCGTGGGCTACCTGTTCTAGTCCAAACTTCTTGAACTTTCTGTCCAGTTCTAGCATGTTATACCCAACCTCATTAGCGTGCATTAATAGGACATTAGCGCGCGTTAATCAACCCATTCCAGAATCCAGAAAACCCTCTGTCCAACCTGCTTAGCGTGCGCACGGGCTGATTGGCGTGCACTACAGGAGTATGCTTAGTGCGCGCTAGCTAAGCAGTTTAGCGTGCGCTAACTGCTTCTTCTCAGCATGCAGTTGTGAATCCCGGTCAGAATGTACACGTCTCGAGAGATATAAAACTCGAAAGTTACCAACGAATAACAAAGTATTAAGAATAAAACAACAACATGCAGGTTAACTCTCTCATCAGAACACCTGATTCTAACTATTCGACGAAATGGACAACAATTCTAAAAGTGATACCCAAAACTATGATAAACTACAAAACAGCCCAAACTCCCGAGAATCGTGATTCGAGTTCAACTAACGATCTCAGTAAGTCATAACCTCGCCAAAAGTATTAGAGGAACTCACAGAAGTAACGATACGACAGATTAGAACGAGATATACGAGAATCGAGCCTCAATGTGGAAAAGTTACATAATAGGTAAAATCTCGGAAAAACAACTCTGAAACTCGTCCGGATGGTCATGGATGCAGAACAAAATAGTTTCAGAATACCAAAACACTTACAGGAGTCGTCTGAAATGAAAATACACTAAACATAGAAATTACTAAAAATAGAAAGTGCAGATATTACACTAAGTGCATCCATTAGTAGGAGCGACATCAATTATGAGACATAAATTTATATTACTCTCTCCATTCCTCATGAAGTGCAATATTTAGTCTAGAAAGTGTCCTTTTAGAAGTGCAACATTTTATTAAATATCTCAAATCAAACAATTACATTTTACTTTTTAATCTCCACCACACACTTACCATTAATACCTTTTATCTTTTGATCTACACCATACATTCATCATCAATACTTTCAAAACTTACACATATATCACATCTAATCATTCATCTAAATACACTAACTTTTCCTCAAAGGCTATATCTAACAGCAACCATATCTAGAGGTGGGAAATAATACCGAAATACTGAAATCACCGTACCGAAAAATACCAAAAGGTATCGAATTATCGATATACTGTAAGGTACAATATGGTATAATACCGTACCATACATTTTCGGTACGGCAACGGTTTGAATATTTGCATACCGACGCTATACCGTGCCGTACCGAAAATGTACAGTATATCGTTACATATCGGTATATACCGCGGTATACCGTCACTTATAATAGATTATATATTATATATATATTACATTATTTTAATAACTAATATTAATCAAACCTAAACCTAATTCACAAACACTACTGAGTCTTACTCTCAACTCTCACGACCCTCAAGTCTCACCTCAGACCTCATCCCTCACGCCGTCACTCTCAAGGTACCCTCATGACTCTCATCTTAAACCTCAGTCCTTACGCGGCACGCCATCAAGAGTCTCAACTCTCCGTGAAACACTTACACCAATCGACGATGAATCTTCGACGAGTCGATGATGAATATGCAATGAGTCGACGAATTGACTACAAATCTTCTCTTTCACAGTGGCACAGTCACTCTGAATTTTCGTGGTGAGTTCGAGTTCTAGTGTCTCTTAATTTTGTGGTGATTCTTATTTCTCAATCTTCAATTCATGGAGTTTGAATTTTAATTGAATATAAATTGGGGAAATCCTAATACTGAGTCAAAATTTTGATCAGCATTTTACAGTCTCCACTTAAAATCTTAACTACAGTTTTCCAGAAATGTATTAACGTATAAGTTTATGATATGCTTTGTTTATATGACACAAGTACTTGTGAACTACATCAAACTTGCAATTAAAATTCAAAGTTTCGCCTTTATTTCAGTTCAGTAACTCTACTATCAAGGTCTTACTGATGCTGTAGCCAGTGGTATATTATCAAAAGTTAGGAAGATGTTGTTCGTGGATTTTTTGGAATTCTGTATAGAGTTTCAGTAAGAAATAAATAAACTCTCAGGATTCATGAGTAAAAATGAACTACCTGGCAATACTGTATTAGGATTGATGGACTGAATTCGTGTTTTTTTTTTACAGTGGATCATAAGAATGGAATCTGAATCTTCTCATTCTCTGGCAAGTCCATCCGAAACACCAAATACGATAGAATCTGAAACACCTAATGAGTGTATAAGTCAAAAACAAGGAAGAAAAAACTCGACCTCAAAACCTCTTGTAAACCCACAACAAAGGAGTAAATATTGGGAGCACTGTGATAAAGGTTCAAGGAAGTTAGATAATGGGGGCGTGCAGAACTTAGGGATATGCAAATATTGTAAAACTGAGATCCCTGTGAACTACGGAAGTACAAGTGGGTTGATAAACCACTTAGTGAAGAGGTGTAAGTTAAGTCCAATATATGAAGCAAATGAAAGCCAGAAAGGTCAATCTGTGTTGATGAATGGAGATGGTAGTACTAATATTGGTGGCGGTCTTTGGGATGAATCGTTTAATGATGTTCAAGCACAAAATGAAGAGGAACAAATTCAAGAGATATCCAATTAAGTGGACAAGTACTTGGCCGATGAGATTGAAAAACGGTCTATTCAATCTTTCAATTTGTTGGAGTGGTGGAGAGGAAGTGAAGCTAGGTACCCCGTCCTTTCAATGATTGCGAAGGATATTTTTGCAATTCCAAGTTCAACCGTTGCTAGTGAGTCCGCTTTTAGTTTGGGAGAAAGAGTTGTGGATCCATTTAGGAGTAGTTTGAGTCCTAAAATGGTAGAAGCTTTGGTGTGTACAAATGATTGGTTAAGAGCGGAGTTCGACTTTCATAAGGATCCAACCGAAGATGACCTTATTTTATATAAGGAAATTGAAGAAATTGAAAAGAGTAAGAGTTTCTTTATTTAATTACGTGTAAATATAAATTATATTTGTTTACTTATAATGTAATTTGATTCGTACTAATAATTTTATCTATTTTTACAGCTGCAAATGCCGTTCAAGATCGTTCGTAGATTTATACAAATGTTAGTTGATTGTTCCAGGAGTTCTTTTGTTTACAAGCACTGAGGTGATGGTGTACCTCATGTTTACAAGCAGTGAGGTGAGGTGTTGGTGGTTTACAAGCATTAGTTGAAACTATCTTTTGTTTACCAGCAGTGCAGTGAGACTGATGTTGTAATTTTTGAATTGTAATGCTTGGTTGTTTTATGTTTCTGTTTGAAACTTTTTTTTTATGTTCATCTGTTTTTTTTATGTTCATGGAATCATGGTGTCTTAGTCAAACCGTGGATGTATATATTGTTTTGAATATATCAATATGTCGATTCGGTACAGAATGGTATGACGGTAATTTCCGTATACCTTGAATATACGGTATGCCGAATTATCGTGTGTTATACCGAAAAATGGTACGACATCAGTATGTGTTATGTTTCATAATGATATCTCGGTATACCGAGTCTCGGTATGCCGAGCGGTTCGGTACGGTATCGGTATGTAATTTTATATAACAAAAGTTTCGGTACGGTATACGGTATGAGTAAAATAAATCGGTACGGTACGGTATACCACTCTTAACCATCTCAACCGTCCACCCATCCAACATTTTCAATATTTAATTAAATTCTCTTTCTTCCACATGATTAATCTTTATCTCAACCCAACCACACCATTTTTCAGAGATTTATCCATGACCATCCAATCACCCAACCACAATATTTTATAAAATTATTATGTATTATTTTTAAGCATCCAAATGATATATAAATAAAATTATTATATATTATATTTTTTGAGAGTTCGAGAAATTTTGAGAATTTGTGAAAAAATTCCCCGAATTTATTTATAAAATGGAGAAAGATGAGATTTTAATGATGAGAAAAGAGATGAAATATGTAAATAAGAATATTGAAATTTAGTGTGGGTAGAATTTAACAAAGAAGGCTCTATTTACAGATGAATTTGTTTTATAAAATTGTTTAAGGAGAAAGTAAAAAGACTGTAAATAGAGTCAATCAATTATTCATAACACTGATAGAGGTGCCTTTATATAGGCATTACAATGAGAGTCCTTCCATACATAGGATTCCTAGAAAAGGTAAGACATCTAATAGGATCCTACTACCTCTAGAAGGAACTAGAACCTTCCATCTATGTATCTGCAACCAGTATTAGGTAAGACACATCACGGGAATAATAATTCCAGGAACATTCCCCCTGTGTCGAGCACTAATACAACAATGGTGCAGAAGATGTTGTCTTCGTAAAAACCTATTCCAAGCTAAAACAAAACCCCATGGGAAAAATAAAGGCTTGATGAGGAAAAGATTGCAATGCACCAATATAACATGTCATGTATACTCCCCCTGATAACAGCTCCCCCTGATGAGTACCTCAAATCATAGGAGTCAGATGCCAAGTTGCCCTCACAACTATACCACGGAAAAACCCAGTAGGGAAAATACCTCTTGGTCTACGTTGAACAGAAGTACAACGCATCATTGTATGGATGTTCTCATAGGTCGCCTCGTTAAAAACCTTACCAAGTGAAAACCCAATGGGAAAAAACAAACTTTGGTCTAAGGACAAAAAGAGCGCGACACATCCAAAGTGCAGAGTCGCTAAAGACTTATCAAGTTTTTCAAAGTCTTGACCTCTATGCACCAAATCAGTCATAACTTCTTCGATTCAATAGGTATCAATGAAACTGTAAGAACTTATGAAAGCTAGACACTCATAGCTTTTCATTCACATATAGTACGTAATCTTGATCTACCTGAGCAGATCACAAAGCTCTAAGTTGACTCAGCAAATTACCGGACATATCCTGTCCTACTTTACAACAATAGTCATATGTCACTCAACATGATGCATGTGATCAAATGGTTTTGGAAAATAGACACAAACCTTTACAATGATACCAATTTCACCATTTTCCAACAAGTGAGCTGTTCTGTAGGTCATATGGGAGATAGACCAACACATTCTGGGCAGATTCGGGTATCAGTTTTCAAGTGTCCTTTTATCGAGATAGAGCGAGCTTCAAGCTTCTTGTCAATCACAGACATTGCGTAAGCGCTGTTAGGATTCGGTGCCTAAAATGAAGGCCCAGCAGAAGCGGTAAAACGAAAATTAATTCGATCTGAATCCCTACGAGGATCAATCGAGCTACGTATATACGAATATTATACGAAACACAAGAGATATAGAAACTCACCCTTGTAGTCCGTTGATTAAATGGATTCCTTCTCTTGAGTTATTCCCCAAGCTTTAGATTGCTTTCCCGACGATCCAATCCGCTCCAAGCTCTTGGATGATCCAACGCCGAAAATAACGCGTCTCTACTTGCCACGCGCTGGAGAAACGACCGGAACAACTAAACCTCGTTATCCTCCAAGGATACGGCTAGAAAAAGGTTATAGGAGCTTGAATATAAAGATTATTACACTCTAAGGGTTTAATCTATTTTCTCTCTATTTTCTCTCAATCTTTCTCTAAGAAAATTGAAGAAAATGGATGAAGAAGATGAAGATGAAGTTGAAGACCAAGTCTTTCTCTCTCTATCTCATTCAATTCTCACGTATGGAATGGTGTGTCAAGAGTGATAGAAGTCATCTCATCTTTATTCAATTTCCACTCACATGTACAACAAATCATATCACATGATTCATTACCCCACAAAGTCATGATTTCCCATTAAATAATAGAAATCAAAGACAATAGGAAGGTAGGTGGAAGTAGGGGGCAGCCCATGTAGAAATCGGACGAGTTCGGTTCGTTTCGGACTCCCGTGAGTCCAAACAAATAAAATCTGATTCCGTTCTGATGTATTTATATCATTTAATTAATCCAATTAATTAAACATATCAAACACAAAATAATATAATTAATTTCTCTAAGAAATAATTATATTCATGAATTAAATTAATCACCCAGTAATTTATTTAATTCATTAGGATGTAAATCAATTTATCTAATAAATCGATTTAAACATCCAATGTCCTAAATTTAGATATCCAATATCTAATATTCATAATGAGAGAATAAGCTCGATTAATTCCGTCGTCAATCCTATTGCGCGACTCGGTAGGTCCGTCACAGTCAGCAATGGGAGGAACCAAAGAGTAGTAGCACCACCTAGCCAGCCTGGCGGCCTACACTGTACCCCAACTGAGAACGAATGATGGGATCATTCAAGAACCATTTTGTCGTGAATACTGTAACACCCCCAGATCAAACTGGGAATATTACACGCCGCAGACCCTCTCCGTGAGGATTCGCCAGGCTAGACATCAAAACAACACAGTACATTACATACCGACGAATCAAATAACGAACCAATAGACCGATTTGGTCTTTCGTCACTGACTTACAAATCAAAATACATAAACTCATCCAGACTCATACCCATGCAAGGGTAAAATACTCGCAACAATGAACAATAAGACAGCGGAAAAGACAATACAATGGACTCCAACTAACTGAACCCAAAACTGGCCTTCGTGTAATTAGTATCATTCGTCTTTCATCATCCCTCGTACCGATCCTGTGTCTTGCTCCCGAAAACCTGCATCTACCTGGACACAATACAGATATCCACCCCCCGATTACTCGGGGGTTAGCAAAACTCCACTGTTTCGCTAGTGCAAGTATAAAGTGCAAATACGAGCCATACACAACACATTCCGAGAATACAACGATAGACTTCCCGAGATATATTTAGTTAAAAATAGTTCAAGTCTTGAAAGTAGAAACGAAGCAAGTAAGCACTTTGAAAACATTTCTAAATCTCGGGAGTTTTGAAAACATTAGAAATTGAAAAGTTCTTAATTCCTCGAAAGTCATTTAGGGTCACAACCCCAAAGTTCATTTTCCAAAATGCAAATCCGTTAACAAAACGCGGGGTCCATGACCCAACCATTACGGTCACAAAACACAGGGTCCACGACCCGATCATCCACTTCAATTCACTTACAAGTGCACATTACACATAACACATTAATCTTATGCCATTCTAGCCAAGCACCAAGACTCGATATATAATGTCTCTCGACCCCGAGCGCAAAGCATTGTGATACTCCGGACAATATCACAATTAATCATCAAAACATCAACATCAATATCACAGAAACCACACTTGGTAACCCGTGGCCGTACCCATTAGTATCGGCCCCCAGAGGCCCCGTCGGACCGTCCCCATGTGGGAAACCACTTCCGCGGCCGTACCCATTAGTATCGGCCCCTAGAGGTCCCGTTGAACCGTCCCCAGGTGGAAGAACATCAACACACGCACCCAAGTCCACTTCCGTGGCTGTACCCATTAGTATCGGCCCCCAGAGGCCACATGCCATCCCCAGGTGGAAGAGTAACAATTCACAGCAAAACCACGACTCTCAAAGGTCAAACACATAAAATATATATAGTCGAGGTACATTGCTAGAATGGCCAAATTATCCAACACGTACTCACGACCCAGAACTATATCAATTCACAAGGGAGCACAAGATCTCAATAGCACCGAAAGACACAACCAATATCACAAAAACTCACATATTCATACATAACCACGGGACTCCAAGCACATAATTTGATAAGAGAATTATACTTTACATTTACCGACGCCATAATCATACATAATGACATCACACGAAAGTAAGGTGATCCTATACTCGAAACTAGCACACATAATCAACTAAGCATATTAATTCCCGACCCACACGGGTCACCTTTACGAAAACCATGATGGTAAATATACCGATTCTTTTGAAAAATGATTATAAATATTTATTTAGCACCTATCGACACTTAGCAACCATTATATCCACAAAACACGTAATGTATGGGCAAGATACTTGCCTCGAATAACCACAACGCAGAGAATCGGCCGAAGTAGGTTGGCACAAACCCACTACGAACTCACCGACTCCACCGAACGAAAATCCGCAACAATGAACTATGAACGAAGACAATAACAACGAAAATGAATTCCATAATACGACTCAAAGCCGTTGAATTCAAAGAACGAATGACGAAAGTTCAAGGATTTCCCCCAAAACGGCCAAGAACACGATTCATCCCGACAAAACACGAAAACGGAATTCCAAGTTGAAATATGGATATAAAATCCATAGAATGTGTTTAACAACATCATTTAACCACAATCGATCCATCAAAAATGGATGAAAAACGAGATCGAGAACAAATCCCCCAAAAAGTCGATTTGAAGGAAATCAAGAAATATACTTCGATTCGACGAAGAACAATGGATTAAATGATGTTAAACACAAGAATACTACCAAGATTAATCATACCCATCATGAATTAATCAATAATACGGAACGAATCGGACAAAAACGCAAAAACCCCCCCAAATTCACGAAATTAGGGTTCTAAGGAAGATTACCTTGATTCGCTGGACCAAAGGACGATATAGGATGATTGATTGATGATATAACATCAATAACTTCGAGGATTTGTTGTCAAACAACATGGCTCCATGATGGGATCACCCTCAGCCGCGGAAGAGAAGGAGAAGGAGGAGAAAAATGGCCAAAAACCCGTGTGCAGGACCTTAAATAGGCTGCACAGTGTGCCGCGGCCCAGCGGGAGTGTGCCGCGGCACAGGACCAAAAATGGCTCCCAGTGGTCGGCAGTGTGCCGCGGCCCGGCTGGCGTGTGCCGCGGCACCCGGTACAGTCGATTTGGCCGAAAAGTGCCACAGAGTGTGCCGCGGCCCTGCCGGCATGTGCCGCGGCCCAAGGTACGGCCTGCTTGGCCAGAAGCTGCTGAGCACTACCGGCCGTGACTCGGCCAGAAGCTGCCGAGCACTACCGGCCGTGACTCGGCCAGTGGCGGCCTGGGCCCAGATTGCCCGGCCATGACTCGGCCGGGGCCAACTCCGACGGCCCGAACGACCCCGAAACCCGAACCTGAATATGAATCGATGGTACGGTTACGACTTACTCGCAAAGACGAATCTAAGAGCTAAGAGAACACACAATTCCGACCACCCGAAGGCTCGGAATTCGACAACGGAAGTAATTACCCAAAACTTTGGGAAATTATGAAAATGGCCCAAAACGTCTGAAAATCACGATACGCGATCGAAACACCAAACCAAAGCTCGCAACATGAATAATAACATTAAATGAACTTACGAGAAACTCGAAACAACAGTTTCGGACGAGATTCGCAAGAATCGAACTCAAGTGCGGAAAAGTCGCTAAAAAGCTCGGAACTCAACAAAACGATACCGAAACGAACTCGGATGACAAAAAGTGCAGAATTAATCATTCTCTAAATGACGAAACGGTCATGAGCGAGTCGTCAAAACGGACTCCGGCCGAAAAAGAAATTTACCGAAAATCAAAAATTGCGGATATTACATTCTACCCTCCTTAAAAGAAGTTTCGTCCCGAAACTTAAAACAAGTAGGGAGAAGCAATATCCCGCCAGGAAAACTCAACGAGATACGCAAGGAAACGCGTAACTTATGCCCATCGGCGAAACGTTACAAGCAACGCAAAGGAATATACGGCGTGAAAACACGCTCCACGACGACCAACACAACGCCGCCGTTAGGGATATAATAGAATCAACAAGTGACAAGCGTCATCAAATGGATAATACAATCAAGTCAATTATCCGAACAATCTACAAAACACAACGAACGAAAATCAATACGATTGACCAACCCAACGGTACATCAATCAAAACGCGAGCCAATCGCTGAACAAATACGGAATTCCACCGCCCAAGGATTGGAAGGTCGAAAACGAGACTAATTTCCTGAACTTGGAAAGGTCACAACGATATATAGATCAATTTGGGACAATATCAAAACTCGCTCGAATGACAAAGGTGAGAAACAACACCAGGTCAGAAGCATCAACGAACACAGTCGAGTCGATACGGTTGGACGAAACAGAAGAGAAAGAAAGAAAAATGTGGGTATTACATCATATCACCTTTAAAAGAGGTTTCATCCCGAAACCTAAACAACGAGAACGAAGTGCTGGAATAGCAACCTTTCCGACCATACCCTCTTGGTCCACATCCGATCTTCATGGCCATTAGTATCGTGGTCACGACTGTGTCCTCTCCTCAACGGCATACTAAGCGGATTCCCACTCAATACGATTGCACAACTTCGCAAAATATTATATTAAAGTACAAACTCAGCACGACATGTCACATAAGGTAACCAATAACAACTCGAAAAGAAAATCCACGAGGTATCCTTTTAAAGGAAATCTTTTGAAAATACTTGGATTCGTATGCTATTTAAAATAAACTTTAAAAGTACTTTTGGTACCTCGGGTTGTTTCATCAAAACTTGTAAACAACATACTTTAACTGTATCATTTGAAATCATTTGAAGTCATCATGCCTCTACGTATCATCATCACCGTTAACAACTAACAAGTTAACCATGCAAGATCATCAAATCATTCTTACATACTCTAACATTTCCAAATCCGAGTTTGAACTTTACATCGAGTGAGATTTTTCATCTTTCACTATATATTTTTGAAAATAAAAATCGCATTGGTTTTTGAAATAAAATATTTTTATGGTGTGAAAGATTTTTGAAAATCATTCACTCGAATTATTTGAAAATGCAACAATACGTTAAAATCATTTTCGAAAATTCTCCCAACATTTCACAAACATCAACGACGGTAATATTTTACAAAATGTTCAAGGTAATTTAAAACAACTCTTTCAAATACCGTCGAGGTTTTATTTGAGAATCCTAGGCCGGCTCGCAAATTTCAAACAATTTCCAAAGTTCATACGAAGCCGCCGGCTAATCGCACTAGCACAAACTTATGAAAGTTTTAGAAAAGCGTGTTCGAACACACTCGCAGCAGACATAATTTATCAATTTGCCGAACCCAATCAATTATCACTTAGCGCAACGAAAAAAAAATCATAACGCACATTCATACAAAACAGTTGTCATTACTTGACAACACACATAGAATACAGTCCCGGGTGATTGACTGCTAAGGTTAGGCCTAACGGCTAAAAGAAATGTAGTTCCCTAGCCTCTGTCCAGACTGACTAACGCGCGCTACAACACATATTTAGCGTGCGCTATCCATGTTGCATTAGCGCGCGCTAGCCTTACACTTAGCGTGCGCTAACGGTTCTATTTTAGCAACATGATTGCGAACATATATACGACATTACTAGAATCGATGGTCACAAATAAACAACAACACGTTCGAATCTCAAAGCCATCGATTCAACACTTCATGAGCAACAAACAAAAGACAATTGTCATCCAAAATCGAAATTTCATCTTTTAAAAAAGAGAACTATCTTAACTCATACCGAATGACTTAACATTCACATCACTGTTTTGATCTAAAACTGGCAACACTGCCCAAACAATAAGAACATGATCATGTACTTCTTGACTAGCAACCATGAAATCGAAAGGTTGAAAGCGAGAGTCACGTCTTGAGTATAATTTGTAGACCTCATTTGAGTTCAAAAATTGTGTTTTGAAAACTTATAGTACACAGTGGAAAAGAATTATCAATAATTCGAGTTTTCAGAACTTTCAGCCCTGAGGTCAACATACGAAAATCAACTTTTTCCTCCCTTGGAGGACATTTTAAAAATTTTACGTGACTCCCCGAAAGGATTCGAAAACTTAAAATTCCAAGGTTTATACTCTTGCAAGAAAAATGATTTATACAAAGATACATTCAGCAATATCAATCTACATTTTAGCGCAAGACGAGGATCAACAAATATATGTCACTTACTCACGATGCACCTTCAAATATTAACTACATAACACAAAATCACACAGGCTCGTATAGCTCGTGGTACAACCTGTAGTAGGGAGACTTACATCCACAGATCGCACGAAGATGATGGCTGCACCCTGATACTAATCACGGCCGACATTCCAAACGACGCGTCGCGACACGACATCAGTCAGACTCAATCTAATAAGACATGACCCAACAATACACGACTGGACCCGACAGCCTAGGTTTCCGTAACCTAAGCTCTGATACCATAAATGTAACACCCCCAGATCAAACTGGGAATATTACACGCCGCAGACCCTCTCCGTGAGGATTCGCCAGGCTAGACATCAAAACAACACATTACATTACATACCGACGAATCAAATAACGAACCAATAGACCGATTTGGTCTTTCGTCACTGACTTACAAATCAAAATACATAAACTCATCCAGACTCATACCCATGCAAGGGTAAAATACTCGCAACAATTAACAATAAGACAACGGAAAAGACAATACAATGGACTCCGACTAACTGAACCCAAAACTGGCCTTCGTGTAATTAGTATCATTCGTCTTTCATCATCCCTCATACCGATCCTGTGTCTTGCTCCCGAAAACCTGCATGTACCTGGACACAATACAGATAACCACCCCCCGATTACTCGGGGGTTAGCAAAACTCCACTGTTTCGCTAGTGCAAGTATAAAGTGCAAATACGAGCCATACACAACACATTCCGAGAATACAACGAAAGACTTCCCGAGATATATTTAGTTAAAAATAGTTCAAGTCTTGAAAGTAGAAACGAAGCAAGTAAGCACTTTGAAAACATTTCCAAATCTCGGGAGTTTTGAAAACATTAGAAATTGAAAAGTTCTTAATTCCTCGAAAGTCATTTAGGGTCACAACCCCAAAGTTCATTTTCCAAAATGCAAATCCGTTAACAAAACGCGGGGTCCATGAACCAACCATTACGGTCACAAAACAAGGGTCCACGACCCGATCATCCACTTCAATTCACTTACAAGTACACATTACACATAACACATTAATCTTATGCCATTCTAGCCAAGCACCAAGACTCGATATATAATGTCTCTCGACCCCGAGCGCAAAGCATTGTGATACTCCGGACAATATCACAATTAATCATCAAAACATCAACATCAATATCACAGAAACCACACTTGGTAACCCGTGGCTGTACCCATTAGTATCGGCCCCCAGAGGCCCCGTCGGACCGTCCCCAGGTGGGAAACCACTTCCGCGGCCGTACGCATTAGTATCGGCCCCCAGAGGTCCCGTCGAACCGTCCCCAGGTGGAAGAACATCAACACACGCACCCAAGTCCACTTCTGTGGCCGTACCCATTAGGATCGGCCCCCAGAGGCCACATGCCATCCCCAGGTGGAAGAGTAACAATTCACAGCAAAACCACGACTCTCAAAGGTCAAACACACAAAATATATATAGTCGACGTACGTTGCTAGAATGGCCAAATTATCCAACACGTACTCACGACCCAGAACTATATCAATTCACAAGGGAGCACAAGATCTCAATAGCACCGAAAGACACAACCAATATCACAAAAACTCACATATTTATCCATAACCACGAGACTCCAAGCACATAATTTGACAAGAGAATTATACTTTACATTTACCGACGCCATAATCATACATAATGACATCACACGAAAGTAAGGTGATCCTATACTCGAAACTAGCACACATAATCAACTAAGCACATTAATTCCCGACCCACACGGGTCACCTTTACGAAAACCATGATGGTAAATATACCGATTCTTTTGAAAAATGATTATAAATATTTATTTAGCACCTATAGACACTTAGCAACCATTATATCCACAAAACACGTAATGTATGGGCAAGATACTTGCCTCGAATAACCACAACGCAGAGAATCGGCCGAAGTAGGTTGGCACAAACCCACTACGAACTCACCGACTCCACCGAACGAAAATCCGCAACAATGAACTATGAACGAAGACAATAACAACGAAAATGAATTCCATAATACGACTCAAAGCCGTTGAATTCAAAGAACGAATGACGAAAGTTCAAGGATTTCCCCCAAAACGGCCAAGAACACGATTCGTCCTGACAAAACACGAAAACGGAATTCCAAGTTGAAATATGGATATACAATCCATAGAATGTGTTTAACAACATCATTTAACCACAATCTATCCATCAAAAACGGATGAAAAACGAGATCGAGAACAAATCCCCCAAAAAGTCGATTTGAAGGAAATCAAGAAATATACTTCGATTCGACAAAGAACAATGGATTAAATGATGTTAAACACAAGAATACTACCAATATTAATCATACCCATCATAAATTAATCAATAATACGGAACGAATCGGACAAAAACGCAAAAACCCCCAAATTCATGAAATTAGGGTTCTAAGGAAGATTACCTTGATTCGCTGGATCAAAGGACGATATAGGATGATTGATTGATGATATAACCTCAATAACTTCGAGGGTTTGTTGTCATACAACATGGCTCCATGATGGGATCACCCTCAGCCGCGGAAGAGAAGGAGAAGGAGGAGAAAAATGGCCAAAAACCCGTGTGCAGGACCTTAAATAGGCTGCACATTGTGCCGCGGCACAAGACCAAAAATGGCTCCCAGTGGTCGGCAGTGTGCCGCGGCCCGGCCGGCGTGTGCCGCGGCACCCGGTACAGTCGGTTTGGCCGAAAAGTGCCACAGAGTGTGCCGCGGCCCTGCCGGCATGTGCCGCGGACCTGATGCGGCTGCTCGGCGAGGCTGCCGAGCACTACCGGCCGTGACTCGGCGAGAGCCGCCGAGCACTACCGGCCGTGACTCGGCGATGCTGGCCTGGCAGATTGCCGGCCATGACTCGGCCGGGGCCAACTCCGACGGCCCGAACGACCCCGAAACCCGAACCTGAATACGAATCGATGGTACGGTTACGACGTACTCGCAAAGACGAATCTAAGAGCTAAGAGAACACATAATTACGACTACCCGAAGGCTCGGAATTCGACAACGGAAGTAATTACCCAAAACTTTGGGAAATTACGAAAATGGCCCAAAACGTCCGAAAATCACGATACGCGATCGAAACACCAAACCAAAGCTCGCAACATGAATAATAACATTAAATGAACTTACGAGAAACTCGAAACAACAGTTTCGGACGAGATTCGCAAGAATCGAACTCAAGTGCGGAAAAGTCGCTAAAAAGTTCGGAACTCAACAAAACGATACCGAAACGAACTCGGATGACAAAAAGTGCAGAATTAATCATTCTTGAAATGACGAAACGGTCATGAGCGAGTCGTCAAAATGGACTCAAGCCGAAAAAGAAATTTACCGAAAATCGAAAATTGCGGATATTACAAATACCAGTATATGTATAAACCCTTCTTTCAAATGTCCCGATCCAGTTATAGGGTCACGGTCAGTCAAACCCTATCTGTACTTGACGCTATGCATGCGTTAATGCAAATCGAGATCATCGAGCTCTCGTATATCCAATACAACTAGCTCCAATGCTTTGGCCAAAGACTTATGATCTCATCTACCAATAACTGCATAGGACATATAACCCGCTCACTAACGGGAGAAAGAATTCTATCTTAGTATTCAGTAGGACCTTCTACTTGCCCGTCAAGATGCACGTCGAGGTTGACCACCGCCTTCTGGTTTACAGGGTCGAACTACTCTAATGAAAATCGTGACGTCACAAGCACATCCCTACTAAATCCTCAAGTCGAAGGTTCACGAATACCTATCACAACCTTTCGATTCCGTCATTGACTGTCCCGGAGTGAAATTCGTGTGACGAATCGAGGGTGAGTCAGTTTGAGTATACTAATCCAATTAGCATACTTATAACCTGTGCTCCCACTAACCATTAGTGTTCGACAGGCACTCTCCATGTCAAAGAACACGTCATACAAGTCTTCACATAAACTTAACGCCCAGTCAAGTTTCATCGACTTGCGAACGATTAAGTATTTGAGCTATAAACCTTTCCAGTGTGTTGTTGCCCAAAATATTTATCCGAAGATTAATACTGCTGGAAGACGGACAACAAACAACAATTTGCGGGAGCACTTCCGAGAGAAGATAAATAATACAAGATTTGCCGGGTTTGTTAGGCCCGGGCTTGAATGCTCTCGCGAGATGATATTAATACAAATATTCGTGGATACAAGTATTAATGTGAGAAATCTAGATACAATGAGTGTAAAAAGACTCTGTTAATCCGGCTCTTGAGCGAAGCTCGGTGTTCTTCGTCCCTGCCGATCGTCTGCTCGATGAGAGAGGCCGGGAGAAGTAGGACCGAATGATAGCTGTTGCCAAGAGTTAGAGATAGCCAAGTGCTGGGTATTTTGCTTCTGTATTGCGTGAAATCCGAAGGAAGTTGAAGAAGAATCCAAGTGCAGGGAGCCTTGTATATATAGTGGCAGCCGGGTCTTGTCCTTTCGCGGGCGATCGCCTTCCGGCCATTATAATAATGGGGTGATCATCTGCCGGCCAATATCATAATGGGGCGATCACCCGGGCTGTCGGGCTAAATTCCAAGGAAGAGGCTGGCAGTCTGCCTAAAGTCCAAGGCTACAGCCGGCTGCCAGCTGGGCGGTCCAATGATGGGCCAGCACGCGTCCGGAGTCAGTCACATGCGGCCCTAGTGGCAACTTTCGGCGGGCCTGTCGGCTGGTGGACGGATGCTGACAGGCTGTGGTCAATGATCTGAGATTCGCGGATCTTGTCTCGGCTCTTGCACGTGGAGCCAGTCTTGAGGCTCGGCCTTTGCCGACTGGATGGCCATCGGCGCTGATCGACATGAGGCGGTCGTCTCTAGCTGGTCATCAGAGGTCACCATCGGCCAGTTGCTGAGGGTCGGCATTGGTCGGTCACCAAGGGTTGGTCGGCAGGTGCCGAGAGAGGATCGTCCGCTTGTCGGTCTCCAGGAGTCGGTCGCCGAGTACCGAGAGACGATCGTATTTGATGTCGATCGATCGGCACCGGGACTTGTCCTGGGACCTTCGGTTGGCCGATTTAGCTTGTCCGCTGGGTAAAGGCTCGGCCGCCTAGTTTCTGGTCGGCAGTTCTGCCTCGGCTGCTCGGAAGTGACTCGGTCGCCCGATCTCCGAGGCGATCGCCGGTCGGAGAGTGTAATTATTGACACAACAATTGCCCCCCAGCTTGCTCCTATGTTGAAGACATGGGGCGAGGTGGTTCTTGCTGGCGATCGTGTAAGGATGAGGACGGGCGATCTTGCTGAGCTGACTTAGGATTCGGACTTGGGCTATCATGGTCCATTGGCTAGCTATCTTTCGGACTTGTACATGCAAAAACAACATTGGCCGATCCCCCTCGGAAACTTGGTGGTTTCGCTTGTTTGAGGAATCGTGCACAGTCGCGGAGATCGATGGACCGACTCCATGACCGTGTCTTGGTGCGCGAAGACATTGAGTGTCTCGTGACTCACTTTATTATGAGGGTCCTCTGTTAGGCTGCGCCTCGCCTCGTATTTAAACGAAGGGCGCGCGGTCTCGGTCTAGAGGAGTCCTTGCGTGGGGCAGCGTCGGATGAATCAACTCCACGCCCGCGGCTTGTTAGATCTGCTTCCACCTCGGCAGCCATGGAGATGGCCGACCTCGACGGTGTACGTTGAGACGGGGGTTGTGGCACGTGTCGCTTTGTCCGGGTAGATCATCTTTAGATGGTGCACCTTGAGGGCGGGCGACCGTGTCCACTGATTAATATTGGAGAGCCCTTAGACTACGCCGGCCTCGTATTTAAACGAAGGGTGGGCGATCTTGGCCGAAAGGGACCTTGCATGGCCGAAGCAGCCGGTTCCATCGACTGCCAGGACCATGGCTTTATGATGTGCGGCGGAGGCGATCGCGAGCCTTAGTCCCTCATTTAAAATGGTGGACTGTAGGCGGTGAGCGAGTCCTCCGGCTCTGCTGGATAGTAGCGATCGGGCTGGAAGACTGGAGGTCGTCGCTCGGGCTAGAAGACTGGAGGTCGTCGCTCGGGCGCCGATCGCGGTACTCCTAGGCTAAGAAGAAGCCTCTGCCTGGCCAGAAAATCTGCGGCTTTAGCTCGGAAGACCGCGTAGGTCGTGGGTGGGTCCTTCGTAAGATGCCTGAACATAGGCGAAAGACCATAGAATCCGGCTAAGACCACGTGGAGGGCGATCTCATCGCTTACGGGCTCGCCGTTGAGGATGATCTCGTCTACCCGGTCGATGTAGTCCGAGTCGGATTCTTCTTCCCTTGCTTGACTCGCAGCATGCGATAGGGACCTTCCGGTTGAGCGACCTTGGCGGCGAAGTACCTTGTGAAGACGTTCGCTAGCTCGTTAAAGGAGCCAATGGACCGGGGTGGCAACGACGTGTACCACCGGTGGGCGAGGTCGTCCAGCGTCATAGGGAACATTCGGCACCTGGTCGCGTCAGATGCCCCACACTCGGTCATGTAGATGTTGTACTTGCTCAGGTGCATTTCGGGGTCCGATCGCCCCTCGTATAAGGGTGTTTGCGGGGGAGCGATCTTGTGCTGCACAGGGGCGAGCTCGATGTCGATCGCGAGCGGCTCGCTTGGCTCGGCGATCGTCTTCATGGCGCCTGCCCTGGATTGCAGGAGCGCCTTCATGTCGTCGATCTGACGTTGCATCGCAGCCATCGTCGTGGCTCGATCGCTTGCTGATCGGCTTTGGGAGCGGGAGCCGAGGCGATCGTGTACCGATCTCCGGACTCCGCTGCTGCCGACCTCGGCAATTTGGCGAGGGGGAGCCAGACGACTGGGCGCCTTCGGGAGCCGGGTAGGCCGAGCTCCCGGTGACGGACTCAAACTCCGTCGTCTCGTAGCCGGGCCGGACGCCCGGCCGCTGTGTCGGGTCACGCCTGTGCGATCGAAGATGAGGTGCCCCGGCGTGGCGCCTCCTCTTGCGGACGAGCCTCAGCGATCGCCGCGCACGCCTTGAGCTTCCGCTGACTTCCGGCGGGCCGAGGGGTGATAGCAGGAGGCGCGTCGAGAGCACTCCGTCGCTCCCGTAGGGGCGGCCATGACCTCGTCGATCTGTTCCTTGGTTCGGAGCCGATCGAGCGAGAGGCTTGGGCCGCCGTCCGTGGATGGGATCGAGCGTCTCGATCGCGGCGCCGCCTTCCACCATCGGTGCGCTCGGGTAGGATGGAACGGGGTGCAGTCGGGTGGCCGGCGGCTTTCTTCGACGGAGGCTAAGACATGATTTCGAAGGATTTCTTTGAAGTGCGGTGAGTGTCACTTCAAGTATCGCCTGAGAACAGTGAGTGTTCTTCGGGACGGTAGGTGTAAAAATTTGAGGGTTGGATCCCCTTCCTCTAGCGCCAATTGTTGTTGCCCAAAATATTTATCCGAAGATTAATACTGCTGGAAGACGGACAACAAACAACAATTTGCGGGAGCACTTCCGAGAGAAGATAAATAATACAAGATTTGCCGGGTTTGTTAGGCCCGGGCTTGAATGCTCTCGCGAGATGATATTAATACAAATATTCGTGGATACAAGTATTAATGTGAGAAATCTAGATACAATGAGTGTAAAAAGACTGTTAATCCGGATCTTGAGCGAAGCTCGGTGTTCTTCGTCCCTGCCGATCGTCTGCTCGATGAGAGAGGCCGGGAGAAGTAGGACCGAATGATAGCTGTTGCCAAGAGTTGGAGATAGCCAAGTGCTGGGTATTTTGCTTCTGTATTGCGTGAAATCCGAAGGAAGTTGAAGAAGAATCCAAGTGCAGGGAGCCTTGTATATATAGTGGCAGCCGGGTCTTGTCCTTTCGCGGGCGATCGCCTTCCGTCCATTATAATAATGGGGCGATCGTCTGCCGGCCAATATTATAATGGGGCGATCACCCGGGCTGTCGGGCTAAATTCGAGGAAGAGGCGGCGATGCCTAAAGTCCAAGGCTATAGCCATTGCCGGTGGCGGTCAATGAGGGCGGCCACGCGTCCGGAGTCAGTCACATACGGCCCTACTGGCAACTTTCGGCGGGCCTGTCGGCTGGTGGACGGATGCTGACAGGCTGTGGTCAATGATCCGAGATTCGCGGATCTTGTCTCGGCTCTTGCACATGGAGCCAGTCTTGAGGCTCGGCCTTTGCCGACTGGATGGCCATCGGCGCTGATCGACATGAGGCGGTCGTCTCTAGCTGGTCATCAGAGGTCACCATCGGCCAGTTGCTGAGGGTCGGCATTGGTCGGTCACCAAGGGTTGGTCGGCAGGTGCCGAGAGAGGATCGTCCGCTTGTCGGTCGCCAGAGTCGGCCGCCGAGTACCGAGAGACGATCGTATTTGATGTCGATCGCTCGGCACCGGGACTTGTCCTGGGACCTTCGGTTGGCCGATTTAGCTTGTCCATTGGGTAAAGGCTCGGCGCTGGTTCTTGGTCGGCAGCTTCGCCTCACTGCTTTCAGCGATGACTTCGGTCGCTCGATCTCCGAGGCGATCGCCGGTCGGAGAGTGTAATTCTTGACACAACACAGTGCCGACCCTCTTATCCAATAAGGAGTGGAACGTTTTGCTCTCAAATACACGGACTAGTTTCTGTATGTATATTTACGAGTCAGGAATGCCAGTAACTACCAGTAAATAAAGAAACATCCATTGCCTTATATTAATGATTTACATAATAACAAGTACAATGCCCTCACTCAACATCCTCTGAGTGGCATTCGAGGGCATACTCCTGATAATCTCCCACTTGCACTCAATGCCACACACTATGGTATCTAATACCCATGTTCTCCAGATTACGCTCCAAGCTAATCTGAGAAAGTGGCTTGGTCAGTGGATCAGCGACGTAGTCGGCTGACTCTACTCTATGCAGCAGAATGTATCTCTTTGCGAACAAATTCTCTTACGAGATGATACTCTCTCTCAATATGTTTTGTACTGTTGTGAAACCTCGACTCCCAGGCCTGTGCTACCGCCCTATTATTATCGTATAAAAACAAAAATAGGCAGTGCAGCACATGGTGTCACGTGAAGTTTACCCAGTAACTTCTTAACCCTTCCTTTGGAGGCCTCCGAGGCCACTTTATACTCAGCCTAACAGGTGGAACCAGCAGTCGCGCTATACTTGGCACTATGCCAAGATACTGCTCCTCCATTAAGAGTAAATGTAGCCAGAAGAAGACGTAGAATCGTCTTTCTGTCCTTGGAAGTCCAATACAGTGAATCCCATCACATTTATTTCTCCACCGCCATATATAAGAACCAGATCTCTAGTTCTTCTAAAGTACTTGAGAATGTTCTTTACGGCGGTCTAATGTTCCTGAACTAGGTTAGCCCTAAACCTACTTACCACGCTCCCAGCATGCGCAATGTCAGGTCTCGTACATAATATAGCATACATAAGGCTACCAACGGCCGAAGCATATGGTATATTACTCATTTCCTTTCGTTGTTCCGCACTTTGAGGACACATATTCAAGGAGAGTTTTATTCCATGTCGCATCGGTAGGAACCCTCTTTTAGAATCATCCATCTTAAATCGCTTTAAGATCTTATCTATATAGAGGGCTTGGGAAAGACCTATTGTTCTCTTCGCTCTATCCCGGTAGAGTCGAATTCCAAGAATATAGGTAGCTTCTCCCAAGTCTTTCATGGAGAAATTACTCGAAAGCCAAGCTTTCACAGAACTGAGCATTCCCACATCATTTCCTATTAGTAGAATGTCATCTACATATAGTACTAAGAATGCGATCTAGCTCCCACTAACCCTCTTGTACACAAGGTTCCTCTTCATTTTGCACGAAGTCAAGCTCTTTGACCGTCTCGTCAAAACGAAGGTCCCAACTACATGAAGACTGCTACAGTTCATTTCATGGAGTCTACATCCAACATTGCTAGGTCATTTATTGCGGGTCGGTCTCTTGTTTATCGCCTGGAACCTCGTGGAAACCCAATTCCTCCAAGTGCATAATACTATACCTCTCCGGTAAATGAGACACCCTACTAGACCTACGAGGTGGTTGTACTTGTGTTACAGAAGGTTCGGTTCCAATTTACTGCACAGGTGTCTCCTGAGGAGTTTCATTGTATTCTTCCAAAGAAATATTTCTACCTGCTCCGCCTTCCTGAATGAACTCATCTTCCAGGAAGTGTGCATGGAGAGCAACAATGATCTTTCGATCTTAGGGCATGTAGAATATATAACCCATCGCCTCAGATGGGATCCAATGAAACGTCTCCTCACGGACCTCGCTTCCATTTTGTCCACCTTAGTCTCCTTGACATAGGCGGGACATCCCCAAATCCTAATGTGATTAAGACTTGGTTTCCTGCCCTCCCACATCTCATGTGGAGTTTTAGGAACGGATTTGGAAGGACATCTGTTCAAGATATATGCAGCAGTCAGGATTGTATATTCCCACAGGTAAATCGGTAAGTTAGTATAGCCTAGCATGGAACGGACCATGTCCAACAAGGTTTGGTTCCTTCTTTATGACACACCATTTAACTGAGGAGTGCCTGGAGGTGTTAGTTGTGATACTATTCCATGTTCCTTAAGGAACTCGTCAAACTCCATACTCATATACTCGCCACCTCGGTCCGACCGAAGTGCTTTGATATGATTTCCAGTTTGTTTCTCGACTAGGGCCTTAAATTCCTGGAATTTCTCAAAGGCCTCGGATTTATGTTTCATTAAGTATACATAACCAATACCTAGTATGATCATCTGTAAACGTAATGAAGTACTGATATTCGTGATGTGCTGCTTCCAAAGCACCACATACATTGGTATGGATTAATCCCAGTTTATCAGCAGCTCTTTCAAAAGTCCCTGTGAAGGGGGACCTAGTCATTTTGCCTTTAAGGAAAGATTCACAAGTAGGAAAGGGATCCGATCCCAATGGACCCATAAGTCCATCTTTTCCATTTTGTAAACCTTAGTCTGACCAACATGACCAAGTCTAAGATGCCATTTCAAAATTTGATTAGTTTCATCCCTACCACACTTTCTAGTCATAGTATTCACAATGACATTGTTATTTAGGATTAGATGATACAATCCATTTAACAATGTAGCAGTGCCCACGAGTTTATTTCTAAAATAAATTTTGCAGGAACCATCACCAATGAAAAATGAAAAGTCCTTTCCGATCCATGACCGGAATGGATACAATGTTTTTATGCCCCTTGGGCAAAACAAGTACATCTTCTAAAAATAAAGTCGGATTCTAAATCCCAAAAGAAGTGATCATATGTCGGTTACCTCAACACTATGCCTGCTTCCGACAGTGATCATAACTTTTCCAGCTCCAAGCTTCCTACTTTGTTCCAGATCCTGATTCACGGTACAAATATGAGAACAAGCACCAGAATTCAGTATCCAGGAAGTAGAAAATACAGTAGCAGAACAATTAGTTTCTAAAACTAAAAGTTCTGTACCTGAAGTGTCATGAAGAATCGGACAGCCTCTAGCCTAGTGGCCCAGCTCACCGCACTTGAGACATGCATCCCTTTTCTTCTTGCTCTTTGGAACTATCGGGGCCTTGCCCTTACCCTTAAGGTCCTCAACTTGTGGTCCCGTCCGCTTCTTGGTCTTTTTCTTCTTGTTCTTGGACCTCCGAGATCCAGAAGAAATCACAAGGGCAGACTCCTTCATCCGCAGAGTCTGTAACACCCCCAATCCGCTCAGGGATATTACACGCCGTAGAACCTTTCCTCAAGGATCTACTAGGCTGGTAACAACATATAACAACTCAACCATGCCTTTAAGGCTAAAATGACTCAGTAGACCGATTTGGTCTTTCAATAAATACATACAACTCAAATACAACTCATGCCCACGCAGGGGTCAAAACACAACCACACCCGTACAACGGGAAAAAAATATAGCAGCGGAAAATAAAGTACAACTGAACTGATAAACAATGTACGGTTCCTCATGTGATTAGTATCAATCATCTTTCATCATCCTTCGTGCCGACCCTGTGTTATGCTCCAAAACCTGAATGCAAAAATAGACATCCACCCCCCGAATACTCGGGGGTTAGCAAAACTCCACTGTTTTGCTAGTGCAAGTACAAGTGCAAAAATACGAGTCATACAATTCACATTCCACGAATAACAATAACCAGGAATCCTCAAAGATTCAAATACAACAAGATGAACACTTCCCGAGGCAAGAGTTTGAGTAAAGACTTCCCAAAATTTCAAGATCAAAATATCAAGGGAAATAATTTATAAAATAATTTGAAATACCATCGGGAGTTTTAATAGAAAACAATTTAGGATTATCAAATCCTACTTTTCAAAACCCAAAAGACGAAAGGGGTCACCGCCCCAAAGGTTTACTTTTCGTAAAATGACCTTTACCAAACCGTTGGGATTTTAGCCCCAAATCCGTAAAATGACCTTTACAAAACTATTGGAATTTTAGCCCCAAATCTCATCAACTCACAGTACACGAGAACGACAACAAGGTTCGCCTTCCAACATCAAAATCCAAAATTAAAGGATTTAACACAAACAACAAAATACTCTAGTGCCATCCTAGCCAAGTAAGCCAAACGAACAACTTACCTCTTACACACTTAGTCGATGCATGCAATCATGAAAAACCGTTCAAAATACTCGTTTCCGAAAATGCCATAATCAAATCACATTTGTAAAATGCACCACAATTAACCGTCGATCCACGTCTCTGTGGACCCCTACCGAGACCCCGTCGGATCTAACCCGTAGTGGTTAAAAGAAAGCTCGTCGATCCACGTCTCTGTGGACCCCTACCGAGACCCCATCGGATCTAACCCGTAGTGAGCATACACACACACACACACACACACGTTACTCATGCAATACTAACATGCTAAGAATGTAAGTTCATCAAGAATACTTACTAGGGATGGCCACTTATCCGACATCATTATCAAACTCTTCAAAACACAATAACAAGATCAAACACGGAATACACGATTCCATACTTTAAACAACAGGGGTATCATCAAATCCCTCAACGTTCAAAATAATCAAATCATACTCAATTCCCAAAACACACCGTTCACAAAACACACACGCATTTTTGAAAGAGAGCCTTTAACAAGGCTAAAACAAATCTTTTGGAAATTCATCTTAAAAATAACCAAACAAACACACCAAGACGACCACCGATCAATCATATCCACAAAACGAGAAGCGTATGAACAAGGTACTTGCCTCGAATAAGAACAACGCGGAGGAATCGACCGAAGTAGGTTGACACGAACCGACTACGAACTCGCCGACTCCACCGATCGCCAACTCGCGTTCATAAACTACGAAGGACAATAACAACAATGAAATGAATTCCATAACACGACTCAAAGCCGTTGAATTTAAAGAACGAATGACGAAAGTTCAAGTGTTTTCCCCAAAACGGCCAAGAACACGATTCGTCCTGACAAAACACGAAAACGGAATTCCAAGTCGAAATATGGATATACAATCCCTAGAATATGTTTAACAACATCATTTAACCACAATCGATCCAACAAAAATGGATGGAAAACGAGATCTAGAACAAATCCCCCAAAAAGTCGATTCGAAGGAAATCAAGAAATATACTTCGATTCGACGAAGAACAATGGATTAAATGATGTTAAACACAAGAATACTACCAAGATTAATCATACCCATCATGAATTAATTAATAATACGGAACGAATCGGAAAAAAACGCAAAAAACCCCAAATTCAAGAATTTAGGGTTCTAAGAAGAGATTACCTTGATTCGCTGGATCAAAGGATGATAACGGATGATTAATCGATGATATGAACTCAAGAACTTCATGTATTTGTTGAAAAACATCATGGCTCCAAGATCTCCAAGTCTCCAGTCGCGGAAGAGAAAGAGAGAAAATGAAAAACGAGAGGAAATGTGACTGCTCTGTCACATTTATACAGGTGCAGCCTAGCGTGCGCTAGGCTGCCGAGCTAGCGTACGCTATCGGCCCAGGCCGCAGTCCAGAGACACTGCTCGGCCAGGTAGCGCGCGCAGCCTTTCGGCCGTAGCATGCGCTACCTGCCGGTCGTAGCGTACGTAGTGTCCGGCAGTAGCGTGCGCTACCTGCCGATCCACCCGAGTCCAGTACCCCACTGCCTTACTGCCTCGGCTCGCTAGCGTGCGTCGGACGGCCGCATAACGTGCGCTACTCCTGCCAATTAGCGCACGCAGTCTTCCGACAGTAGCGTGCGCTACGCCGGTTCCTGCCGCGTCAGCCCGTCCAGTGCCCGCAACCATCCGACCAGGATCCGCCACCGTCTGGCCTAGGGGTGGGCATGGGACGGGATGGGACGGGTCTGGGGTCATCCCACGTCCCGTCCCGTGTTATAACAAGCGGGACGGGACGGGATGGGATTGGTGATTTTAAAATTTCATCCCGCGCGGGCCTTATCCCGGTTGGGACGGGACGGGACGGGTTTAGTCCCGCATAAAAAAGTTCAAAATAAACATTAGAAAAAAAATAAGAAAATCTACAATTTTATACATTTAAATTCGGGAAAAATATCCAACAAACTAATTTAATAGCCTAAATTAAATTTTTAAAATATCAATTATTAACATTGAATACAACATATCCATTTTTTTTGAAAAAATATCAGTTACTAACTTTATATTGGTTGATTAAGTTTGTGTATAATTATAATATATAGATAGTAAAAAATAAAAATAGTTTATTATTAAAAATTAATTAAAAATAGTTACAAATAATAAAAATATATGATTTTAAAAAGGGTTAAAAACTTAGCGGGACGAGACGGGCCTTACGGGCCTCAAATTCTTTGTCCCGTGTCCCGTCCCGTAGTTACTCTAATGGGACGGGACGGGATGGGCCTAGTGTTTTTAATTTTGGATCCCGTCCCATCCCGGGTAATTTTGGGATGGGACCGGGACGGGATCGGGATTTTGATTTTTTTTGCCCACCCCTAGTCTGGCCAGCTGCTCAGCCGTCATGATCCGACGACTCGATTTCCGAAAACGTACGGAACGAACACGATGAAAATCTCACGAACAACATCAACGACCCGAAATGAAAACTTAATGCAATAATTAATCATACGCGACCAAGAAAAGGGTCGAGACAACAAATACAGATACGGATACCCGTAAGTTTGGGTAAATTACAAAATGGCCCAAAACGCCCGAAAATCACGATACGTGATCGAATAACCAAACTGAAGTTCACAGCACGTCTAACAAAGTTAAACGGACTTACGGGAAACTCGAAACAGCAGTTTCGAACGAGATTCGCAAGAATCGAACTCAAGTGCGGAAAAGTCGCTAAAAAGCACGGAACTCAACAAAACAATACCGAAACGAACTCGGATGACAAAAAGTGTAGAATTAATCATTCTCAGAATGACGAAACGGTCATGAGCGAGTCGTCAAAACGGACTTCCGCCGAAAAAAAAGAAATTACCGGAAATCGAAATTACGGGTATTACATTCTACCCTCCTTAAAAGAAGTTTCGTCCCGCAACTTAAAATAAGTAGGGAGAAGCAATATCCCCTGCCAGGAAAACTCGACGAGATACACAAAAACCGAAAACTCACGCCCGACGGCGAAACGCTGCAAGAAACGCAAAGAGACATACGGCGTGAAAATAGGCTCCACGGCGACTAACACAACGCCACCGGTAGAGACATAATAAAATCAACAAGTGACAAGCATCATCAAACAGACAATATAATCGAGTCGATTACCCGAACAATCACAAAACAAAACGAACGAAAATCAATAGGATTGACCAACCCAACGGTACATCAATCAAAACGCGAGCCAACCGCTGAACAAATACAGAATTCCACCGCCCAAGGGTTGGAAGATCGAAAACGAGACTAATTTCCCGAACTTAAGGGAATTACGAAGGAGCCTGAACGCTCAACAATCACGAAACTAGAACAAAAACCGAACAAACAAACGATCGAGAC